>JAEIFZ010000002.1:5300000-7700000 GCA_018904035.1 Zaprionus ornatus | reverse complement strand
ATATTATAAAGAACCTTATTAAATTAAAATAATTCATATACAGAAATTGGTTGTTTTCTTGTTAAGTTATTCAACCTTTACATACCGACATATTGAATGGCACACCCTGTATTTTAAGTCTAGACTATATTTATCCCATGTAAGACAAATAAACAATATATACTTTATATCTATACCATAATTAACGTAACATTCAATTTGTAGTCCAAACAATATTTATGCTCTTCAGATACACTATTTATCTTTAGTTGAATCATTCTCTACTACAATCTAAAGTACCATCTACAACCCTAACAATTTTCATCTCATCCCCAGCTTGATTTATGCATCCTTAACAACTATCGACTCAACTCATTCGACTCTCATTTCATTTCCCATGCTGATTGAAGACAGGCAAAAAAAAAAAAGAAACAAATCCTCTCTCTCTCTCTCTCTCTCTCTCTGCTTATCCAGCAGAACTTATTTTGGCAAGAACAAAACTCGCCACGTTTGGGGCAATTTACTTAATGACAACTGCTTGGCAATTTGGTGGGCAATAAATTGCTTTAATTACCCAATTTTAAAAGAGAGAGAAGGAGAGAAAACCAGTGAGAGAGAGAGAGAGAGAGAGAGAGCGGAGCCAGGCGAAGGCGGACGAGTGAATTGTAATGTGCATGTAAGTTGGCGATGCTCGAGCAATTTGGGCAGCTGCTGCCCAGGACAGCAAGATGGGGCAGAGGACACGGCATGGCACACTGAAACAAGGTAGATAACACTCAACATCAACAGACCATCAATAAGAGGGCAGCGACAGACAGACAGACAGAGAGAGAGAGGGAGAGAGAGCGACAGAGAGAGTGGCAGAGGGGGGAGAGGCAGAAATAGAGCGAAGAGTTGAATGAAGATGGACAGCTGAGCTGGGAGTCACGCTAGAGAGACAGAGAGAGAGAGGGAGAGAGAGAAAGAGAGGGGGAGAGAGATTGGCTTGGCTGTGCTTGCCTTGGCTTGGCTAGAGATGGGGGGCTGGAGTTGTGTGACGGGCAGGCAGGCAGGCAGGCAGGTTGGCAGTCATGGAGCAGCTGCTGCTGCTGCTGCTGGCTCTGGTTGGGATTGAGAGACTGTTGCATACCTGGCACGGTGTACGGTGATGGATGCGACGATGGCAGCCAATATGCTGAATTTATTGGCGGATAGGATTTATGCGTGGCATGCGACAACGATGCCAGCAACGATGACGCTGACGACGACGACAACGACAACGACGACGAAGCTGATGCTGATGCTGACGATGATGATAATGATGATGATGACGATAACGCTGCTGCTGCTACTGCTGCTGCTGCTGCTGACGATGCGGAGGACAATGCCGCGATGTCGCTATTATTGGATAAATTCTCAATTACTGACGATAATTGACTGCTGCCGCCGATGCTGCTGCTGCCGATGCTGCTCCCAATGCTGTTGCTGCTGCTGGCAATGTTGCTAGCGTTGCTGTTGCTGTTGTTGTTGCTGCTGCTGCTGCTACTGCTGTGAATGTTGCCGATGCCGATGCCGTTGCCATTCTCTGCAGCGCTGCTGCCGCCTTGGCTATTTACGAAACCAATTGCAGTTGAATTATTTATCATGTCAGAGCGAGAATTCGTGGCGACGAAGAAGAGAAAATTCTTGAAAATACTTTACACTTATTCACACACACACACACACACAAACATACACAGAGTGTAAGCATACAAAGTACTTTACACACACACACACACACACACACACACAGAGAATACGGTGTTAAAAACACAACAATCGAGTGTCAAGACTCGAGAATAATGGGCAAAAGAGAGTGAGAGAGAGCGCGAGAGCGAGAGCGAGAAAGAAGCAAAGGAATTTATCGAGAATTGAGCGAGTGGAAAATTCAATAAGTAAATATCATAAATATATTATATACGACACACGCAGCGATGACTTTTATAAACAATTAGCGTCAGCTTGTTAACACTTTTTATTATTTATTCTGCTCGAATTTTTATTGCTTTGTTTTTGCTTTTGCTTTATGTTTATTCTTATCTTCCTCCTCTTTTATATGTATAGATATTTTTTGATAATCACGTTGATTTTTAACTTTTTTAGCCACGCACAAAACAGTTTTTTTTTTTTCTTTTTTATTCTTTTCGAATTTAACGTTTAACGTAGAACAATTAAAGTAGCCGCATCAACTGGACTCTGGTTTTGTTTTAATTGCTTTTACAACAATTAACATTAAGTTTTTTTATTTATTATTTTTAATTAGTCAGAGAATTTGCACTACGTATTGCCGCACTTTGTCTTGCTATCTGAATGATCAGCAGAGTTTATCTCTTGGCAGATCTCTTAGACTGCTGGCAACGTATCGAGTTTTCCTTCGATTTGCAGACTATAAATTAATCATGACTCGCTTTTATATAGAAGATCAGTGTATATATATATATATATATGTATATATCGATTGAAGATGTGGCGCTAATTATAGTTGGAACTGTCGCCGGCGAAAGGAGGAGACAAAAGGAACTCGAAGAATTGCACTTAGTATAAGATCGAATGAATGGCATTCGGCATTTAATTGACTAAAGCAAGATAGAAGAGAGAGAGAGAGGAAGAGCGAGTGAGTGACAGAGAGAAAGTCATTGTAGGCATTGTTGCGGTTTTATAGGGTGTGTAGTGGCAAGGTGCTCAAAGGACTGGAAACTTAATTGAAAGAGATGAGCGGAAGAATACTTTGATATACAAATTATAACTTAAATGTCAGATTTTATTTGTATTCAATCTGTTCAATTTGAGATCTATTAAAAGAGTATAATTAAAAAATGATTCCAACTCTTTTATGAGGTGTTGGAAGTATCTGAAATACCTTCTTCATGTTGAAAAAATTGTATTTAAAATGCCAAATTTAAAATAATATTTCCAACTCCTTTTTTAAGGATTGATACTATCTTAAATACCTTTAAAATTAATTCTAAAAATACTGTATATCATACACCAAATTATTTAAATATTTATTAAACTCGCTATAGAAATCATTTGCTAAATTAAAATCCCTAAACTGTCGAAACAGTTAATTTAATATCGCAAATGATGCCATTAACTAATTAAAGACTAAGTAAATTAAAACAAGCTTTGTTTACACACAATCATTATCAACTCACGTACATCAATCATGCGATTGATTAATGGTTAGATGCATCGATAGCTGGCCTTCCTCTTGTTGCAAAGAGTTTTATTAATTAGTCACCCTGTTGAATTTGTTTTCGCTTTCGACTTTCGTCTCGTCTCATGCATGCAATTTAATTTCAGACTAAAATCGATTTATTTCACAACAACAAACGCAATTCACTAGGCTAGATGTATTTTTTTTATTTCTTCATCACAACAACAAGAACGACAACAATGCAGCGCGACAATAGCAACAACAGCAACAAAGAACAATTCGCATGCCACGCGGGTTTATAAAAAAAACGCGTATTGCTAAAAATCAAATCACTCTAAAAATAAATTGACATCAATCAGCCGCAATCGGCAATCGGCAATCGGCAACTGCAACAGCGACGCCAGCGGGTACTGCAACTAATTAAGCAACGTCACATGCAACACAAGAATCAACAACAACAACGACAGCAACAACAGCAATGGGACACGCCGCGTGGTATTTAAATATCAAACAAAATATGCAAAAACAAGCAACAATTTTGCCGCGTAAATGTTTTATAAAATTTTGGAATATTCTCAACACACATAAATCACGTAATCAAGGGACGGAATCCGGTTACGATTTGTACTGATTGACGTTTTAGCTGCAACTAAATGCGAGACACGATTAGCAATGATGATTCTCTTGGCCAAGTTATAGAACTGAGCTCAGCTCAGCTTAACTCATCTCAACTCATCACATCTCATATCACATTTGCATTGCTCATCTCTCATCTGTACAACAAGAACAACAACAAAAAGGTTCTTTGGGGCGGACATAACTGGAAAAACTTGATTTCCCGCTTGTTGTTGTTGTTATTGTTATTGTTGTGTGTTGTTATGAAATTGTGATGTGCGATGTGCTCTTTTTTAAATGACTTTTAATGTTTATTTTTCTTGCTCAGCCCTCGTTGTTGTGTGTTCTCAAGTCATTTGCATGCATCGCCTCTTGCCACATGTTGTTGCTGTTGCCGCTGCTAATGAGTTAATTAACACATTTAGCCAGACTAGTTGTTATTGTTGTTGGTTAGATGAACTTTGTAGAACTATTGCGTGTGCGCTAATTATGATTAGAATCGAATTGTGAAGAAGGTTGTGGATGGCACGGAGGTCTATATAAAGGTAGACGAGTCTGGGCCAGTGTTGAAGACCATTGAGCTGAGAGAACAGGTATAGAAGGAGTCGGGGATAACAATTCAATAACAAAAGACTAGCATCAACTAAACATAACATAAGTCTTTTGGAGACTAAAATTGAATAGGTTCATAAGTTGGATTACACAATTGAAGAGAGAAAGGGTACAGAAGGAGTCGAGAATAATAATTCTGAGTAGAGTAGAGACTAGCATCAGTATTAAACATAGCTTGAGAGTCTTTTTGAGACTGAAATTGCATAGGTTTATTAGTTTAGTGGAATAGAACAATTGAGCAGAGAGAAAAAGGTACAGAAAGAGTCGAGAATAACAATTGTAAGGAGAGAAGTGAGTAACATCAACATAAAACATAAATAGAGTCTTTTGGAGACTGAAATTGCATAGGTCTCTGCTCGCAGTACAGCAACTTTTTCTGCCGTGCAAGACTCCATATTATATTGAGTTCCATCATTCCCTAGACTTCTATCAAATAACTTGTAATTCCCTCACAAATAACCCTTTCGCAGCACAATCTCCTGCTCCTTTCTAATCTATTTGCACTTATTACTCATTTTTATTTATCGATTTGCTCAGCGCTGCAGGCAAGCACAGTAAGAACATCAATGAAATATGCTAATTTCTCACTGTGTATGTTTCATTTCTCAAGGTTCTTCTTTCGCAATTGCCTTCCGGTAATTTCTTGCCACATTTTACATTTCAACGCGACACCACACACACACACACACACACACACACACACATGTACTTGCCATAATGGCTAATTTGAATTTTTATCATGTTTACAAGCAAACAATACGTGCATCATCATCGCAGCCAGTGAAAGAGAGGGGGCAAAGAGAGAGGAAGAGGAGGGAGGGGGAGGGAGAGAGGAAGTCAAAACTTCAAGTCAGCCCGTGGAGAGAAAGAAGAAACCTCGCGCTTCGTACAACATTTGCATATCGATTTCATATGCGGCATGTAGAATCCTTTTCTCCTCCACACACTCCCAACTTCTGCCACAACACTCTTTCCCCCCGCACCCCACCCCTCACGAATGCAAATACAATCCATTTTGAATATTTCCGAGGAGGCAAGCGCGTTGCGCAAATTGTGTGGAATAACCATGAAAATGTTTACATGTCTGACGTGTTTTCTTTTTCTTTCTTTTTTTGCCTTTTTTTTTGGGTTTTTGCGCTGCATTTCTGGCGCGCCCTCAAGTATGCAGCGCCAAAAAACATTTGACATTACGTATTTGCAAATTTAATAACACTCCCCCAAGAGAGAAAAAAAAAAGATGAAATGAAAATGAAAAACTGACGCCAAACACAACTTGACTCAGCGTACCGCTCTCTGTCACTCTTCCTCTCTCTCTCTCTTTCTCTCTCTCTCTCCCTCTTGAGGCGCCTTGCTCGTTGTCTGTTTGAAGTTTGCTTGCATGTAAATTGCACTGATTACCACGCTGCACTTTTCTTTCTTTCCTTTCCTCCTTTCTTCTTCTCATCTGCCTTCGCTTCGCTACTTTGTTCTTTGCTTACTCATTTGATTTGCTTGCATTTTGTCTGGCACTTTGCGCTCGTCATTTCTTCGTGTTTTTTCTACTTACTTTACCCAATGCAAATCGCCTTTATTTCAGCACTTTTTCTCCTTCTCTCTCTCTCTCACTCTCTCTCTCTCTCTCTATCTCTCTTGCTGTCTATTGTTTGCCTGCCTTTTCTCTTTCTCATTGTCAGCCCCTTTTCTAACACTTGACGTATTTATGTACCCTCCTTGAGTGGCATTGGGGTGTGAGGTACGGGGAGGGGGGGGCCTCTATGGCGCAGGGTCAGCGCCATTAAATTTAACTGCATTTGCTGCAATTCAAGTGGAAATGAGGCGCCATTTGTTGTGTGTTTATAAGGCTAACAGAAATTTGTAATGGCGTGTTTACTAACGGCATTTAGTGGGTGGGGTTGAAGGGTTAAAGATATATGCAGAGAAAGGCTGTCTTTCTAGAGCATGCATAAGGTATAAAATACGCTTGAGTTTGAGGTGAGTGAAATAAATTGATAGTGGAAAGAGATGAACTCTTGATGATAAAAAAATATATTGTAATATTAATTGCAAAGTTTCTTATATTTAATATCTTTAATGTCACATCAATTATAATACAATATGCAGTACATATTGCCTAAAAATGCTGTGCAACAAATCGCTTTTTCTTCACTTTTTATTCAACATTCTCATGACTCACTGCTAGTGCCGCGAGCACTCGACTTGAGCACTTGTCTAGCCACACACACACACACACACACACATGCACACACACTTCGTACTATACTCTTGCCAACTGCAAAGCCCTAGAGCAACAACAACAACAACAACAACAATAGAAAAGAAGCAGCAGTACAACTGCACACACAAGCAAAAACCAATCAAAGGTTGCTTTTGCTTTTGCCGACTGCCAAAAAGTATGCTACACTTTTCTGCGACAACAGCAGCGGCAGCAGCAGCAGCAGCAGCAGGAAACAAAACTCGGCGACTCACTCAAGCATTTTATTAAATTGCCACCTTCCGTTTGTTGTTACGTTTCCCAGTTTCCTTTTCTCTCTCTCCCTCTTCCTCTCCCTTTGCCTACTTCTACCTCCTGCTGTGCCGCAACTGTCTCGAGAGTTGCTTATTTTCGATTTCTAGGCACAAATCCCGCACTTTCGAGTACGCCCTCTCAATACAGACATTCCCGAGGTTATAAAATATATATATATATATATATACATTTGTATATGTCTATATACTATATATACTGCTGCCATCTTTTTCTATTATATCGTTTCCGCTGTTTGGCATAAATTCCGTCCAAACTTCTTTTTTTTTTCTGTGTGTGTATTTTTTATGCTTATTGCCATCAACTTTTCTTGCTATCTTTGTTATATTCTCTTTTTTTTCGAGGTTAAAGTGCCAAAGCAGCACGAATACAAAATACTAAAACAACAACAAACAAGGAGAGAGGGAGAGAGAGAGGGAAAGAATTTGTCTAGTGTTTGGCTTTGCGGCGGCAATATTGAAATGCGATTGCGGCAAGCACGAAGTGGGAAAGGTTGCTGTCTCTCTCTCTTTTAGTCTCTGTTTGTGTGTGTGTATGTGTGTGCACAATCTGTCTATAATGCGGCAAACGTTGGAGTTAGTCCAAAATGCATTTGCATTGCATTTAGCTTTAGGCGCATTGCGGGCGTTTTCGCGTTTTTCGAAAGAAGCTTATCTGAAATTGAAATTGAAATAGAAACAGGAGGCGGCAGTGCAGGCGCGAGATATCGACAGCAATTGCTGATGATACAGTTAAGCTAATTGCTGGCACATGGCATAATATCTTTGCTTGAATCGAAGGGGCAGCAAGTACTGCCTAGCTTGGCAATATTCAACCTCATCAAGCTCATCATCATCATCATCATCATCATCAGTGTCGTGCTGAGCAGCGCAGCCAAAAAAGTTGACCGACAAATTATTAAGCATACGCCATGTTGTACAAGCGTAATTACACGCATAGAAGCAGCAAAAACGCTGCAACAGCAACAGCAACAGCCACAGCAGCTGCAGCGAGATACTGCAAGCTTGCCAGCAAAAGGGTGAGCAAGAGAGAGAGAGAGAGAGAGAGGGGGAGGAGTGGGAGTGGGAGGTAGCGGGAAAAGTGCAGTAAAGCCGCATGTCAGAAAAGTTTTTTTGCAACTACAACTTGTTAACAATAAGCGCCGCTAGAGGTCGCCAATTAAAAAATTGCTATCGCTCAAGCTACACACCCCACCCCTACTACTCAAGGGGTGTGTGTGTGTGGGAGAAAGTCAACATTTTTGTGGTCACTTAAGCAGATTAATTTCATGGGTATAATTAAAAGAAGCAGCCGCCACTGCGTGGGCTACCACGCTGCACAAGGGAGATGGAGCAGAAGGAAGGGGAGAGGCAGGGCAGAGGGGGAAGGCAGCTGCAAAAGTTGGCAACAAAAATTAACATAAATTAAATTTTTGTACAAAACTTTTTTGCTGGCTCTGCGTAGCTGAGCTGTGTTAAACAATTTGGCCCCTGCAGCTCTGCCCGTGCAGGACGGGCATGGGCAGCAGGCGATGGACAGACTGGCATATAATTGATGGGTTTTAATTAACTGCCAAGTGACCGACGACACGCATCTGAAAATTGGCCACCAAAAAACTATATGGGAAATAAACTACTAATATTGATGCCGAGCAATAGATACTCTTTACCCGTTTGTGGTTTTTAAGCAATCCTAAAAGCAGGCAACACTTTTTTGCATTATCAAAAGTAATCGATACACGATTAACACTTAGTGCTGCGTAATTGAGATGGCAAACTATAAAGACTGTTATCGATAGTCTGCTAATGTCGATACTGAGGAATTTTTAAATTTTTTTATTAACAGAGGTCACAAAATATGGTTTATCGAAATGTGTTTCAGGCCATGAACTTCAATTTTAAATTATTATTAATAAATTTGAATAAATATTACAGCAAACCTTTGCATCCGTTCTGATGTTGATATATCGATGGTATTATGAGTGAGACTATATTCGAAAACACAAACCTCACTTTTTTGCTAGTCGAAACCTAATTGAATTATCGATAAACGATAAAGACTGATGCTAAGTAATTGAGATGGCAAACTACAAAGAGTGTTATCGATAATATGATTTTATCAATAATGTGGGCACATAGAGACTAATTTTTGCACGTTTATGTTAAACAACGAAATAAATTAACTAATAAATGACCAATACATATTACAGATAATTTCTGTATATTTCCTAAAGTCAATATATTGATGCCATTGAATAATCGACCCACTTCAAGAGTATATCGAAACACAAACCAATTGGGGAATGAAATAAAAAGCGCGCTGCATTTTACAATTGGCAAAAATCCGTTAAAATGTTTTATATGTGCACTGTCCATCGCATCGAGTCGCGAAACGAGATTCGACTGCCAATAAAAGCCGTCAACTGCAATTCCCCCTTGCCCATTTTGAGGCCATGTGGCAGCAACAACTGATAATCCCCGAATGTAAAATGCAAATGCACAAGTCAAGTTAAGCTGCCAAACTAACTAAGTGCAGCTGATAGTTCTGATCGATTTACTAATAGTTATTAACACGATAAGCAGTTGTCAATTTTAGATTGCAAATACAAGGTATTCTCAACTTACCATTGCGATTCTCGCTATCGGCGGGTTTCATTTGAATCGGATGATACATCTGCAAGAAGAGAAAAGAAGAAGGAGAGAGAGAGAGAGTGAAAATTAGAGATATGTTTGAAAAAGTTTAAATGGTTTTTTTTTTTATTTTTTTTGTTGCGCTGCCTGGGCTAATTTGCCGTGTTAATCACATTTGATATATTGCCGCGCTATAAACGACGTGGACGGCAACGCAGTAGGCGATTAATTTGGCAAAGCTTTTGGCGCAATGCAAACACCCAAAGTTGTACAAGTAAACCCCGTTCTGCACTACCCTCTACCCTGTATATACAGAGTCGAGTCCATTTATATGTTGGCTGCAGCTACCATGTTGTCCCTTTTTCAAGTGGAAAGAGGGAAAGGCAAGGCAAGGGGAAGGGAGAGAGACACGCTTAAGCTGCATAATGAATGAATGCAGGCAGAAAGAGCCGACAAGCTGCTGCTGCTTTGCTGCTATTCCCTCTAACTGCTCCGCCAAAATCCTCAACTAAAGCCAAACACATTTATTCAGCGGTTCGCCAAGAACAGCAACAGCGACAACAACAACAACTATAGCGACAACAACAATAGCGACTACAACAACCTTGGAATTGTGTGGAAAAATCCTAAAATATGCGTTAGCATTTTGCCCCTCCATTTCGACTTAGTTTAGTTACTGCTGCTGCAGCGTTTTAAATGTAATTTTTCGCACAGTGTCGTCTTCTAATTAAAACAAGCTTAAAGCGCGCCACAAAACGTGCCGCAGCACGAGGTCAGCTGCCGAGGCCGTGTCCGCAGTTCGCACAGTTCGCACAGTCCGCAGTTCGAGTCCGCAGGACTTCCGTCGCCAAGTCCGCGTGGCTAATGGACCATGATTTATTGGCAAGCGACGACGACGACGACGATGACGACGCTGTAGGGTAACCAGTGGCACTAGCGTTGTCCTTGTCCGCATTACCCTTTCTTCTCACTGTTCTATTGCTCATACTCCACACACATTGCCTCTTTTTCTCCTCCTATTGCCTTCTCTTTCTGCTCGTAAATAATACACACAACGCCTGCCTGGCTACAAATTGCAACCAGAGTCGGTTGTCAACCTGTTTCCCCATTATATTTTCCATGCGCCACGCCCACTTCTTTCTTTTAATATGCAGGAAATGAAGCAGTTAGCAAAAGGGTCAATATAATTTGCCAGAGTTAAACCTTCTACACGACTAATTTGAATGACTTTGCAGGCTAATGGGGAAATTTATGAAGATCTTTGTAGAAATATCTAAACAAGCAGAGCTACAGTCCAGTGTGATCTACTACTTTTATTTTGTGTTGCATACTTTGCAGGGCTTGGATATCAGTACCTCTTAAAATTATTTCTTAAATAACTTTTACGTTTTTCTACTTCACTTATTTTGATATAGCGTTTGGTAATTCTTAAGAATATTTCTCCACCCTGTGATGTTAAGATACAATATTATAATGTAAAGATTCTTCACTTCATAAAAAAAAAAAAAAAAAAAAAATTAATTATCCGATCACAACCAAATTTTTAGATATCATTTGAGCATTTATGTATGTATATTCATTGTCTTTACCAAAAATGGACTGTCCTGCAATTAAATCACGTTAAAAAGTTGGTTTTTATTGATTTACTAGAGCAAAACCCGATCTGGGTTCAATATTTTAGACATTTATTCAAATTTTATTATAAAAATAGGTCTTATAGACTCCGATATATTATTTTTCATTCGGACGAACGGACAGACAGACAAACAAGGCTATATCGACTCGTCTGTTGATGCTGATTAAGAATATATTTAGAGTTTGTGGGGTCTGCCTCACCGCCTTCTATGATTTATTAGAAACCCATTGTAGTTTATAAGGCACTGCACTGCCAGCTGTTGTCAAAGTAACAATTCCTTGCACAACAACTGTCAATAAAATAAAAATTGTAATGCAAAAAGTTACAAGGAAATTGCACAACACGCACAACTCTTTTCCAAAACAGCCAAACGATTTCTTTTCACAGTTTCTATAGTTTGTTGCGCCTCTGCCAATAGAATAAATATTGTTGCACCCCAGCTGCATAATAAATGTTTCCTTCTTTTTGGCAAGACATGCAAATTATGTCAGATTTTGCGACGCTGATAACGTGGCATGACAAAAGCGTCTATGGGGTGCGCCCTTCCCCCCTGCCATTGTCAATTCTCAACTACTTTAGGGGGCACCACACATGACATTTCGATATAATAATATTCATGCTGATTTGATGGCGTAATAGAAAATACAAAAAGAATTGAGAAACGGAGAGAGAAGGAGGTAGGAGAAAAACCTCAACAAATGTCGTTGGATTTTCGCTGACGTTGTCTTTATGTTTTTCGCACCCCTTTTTGCCACCCCACAGCCCACACACCCGTTTTACCCACAATATCTAGTGTTATTGCTGCTAGGGGGGGAGCCTGTCGTTATCTCCCTATTCTCGACGCCGCCATCGCCAACTTTGCTTGTAGCTCTACGAAGCGTAAATTGACATTTTTGTGCCTGCGGTTTTGTTGCCTTTTGGAAAAAACTTTTGGCGCGTGTCTTGTGCTAACAGTTCCCCCCCCCCCAGACCCCATCCTTACCACTTTTTTCACTAGCATTTTTCCAATTTTTTTATACCGTTGCATACTTTTAAGTTGCCAGGACATGGGGCGAAACTTTGAAATTACTTGCATTTTATAGGCAGAGGGAGAGACAGAGAATGATCCATAGAGCGTTGCAAAAAACTATATTGGAAAATAACAAAAATACTGCAATCAAATACCCTGTAAGTTGTGAAATACTAGAGGTGTATCTTCCTAGTCCACGCTCCAGGTATATTAGTTACTTATAGAGCAGAAGTGACAGCATAAGTCATCTCTGCGGCCACAATGTGTACAGCCAAGTGGCTGTAGACATATCTGTTCGTATGAACATCTATATCTTTAATACTATAAGTGATAGGGCCATCAAATTTAAAGTGAATATATTTTATTAAGTGCTTTACGCAGAACAACTCTCAGTTTGGAATTTGACTGCGCTTGTTGCTTCGTAAATCGATAGAAATGGAATTGCAAGCTTAATTTGGATGCTAAAAAATTCTACAATTTTAGTGACGTTCAGAAGTGAGGAGTAGATCCGATAATAGTTGGTATATCATAAAATTTTTTGCTTTTCCACTTAAATTATTTTCTCGCAATTATAAAAAAAATAACTACAGGGTATTTTGGCAGTCGTTATGCTTTCCCGCTTCACTTTTTTGATTTGTTGCATGCATTTTTTGTGCCGTGTCATGGCTCTGTCAGTCAGTCTACGCGCCAGTCAATCTGTCAGTCACGCAGTCAGTTAGCCATAATGAAGGCAGTGCGATGCTGAAAATCCCGTCTAGCTATTTCCCGCTATAACTGTTGTTGTTGCCGCTGCTGCTGCTGCTGCTGCGTTGCATGATTGCGTTTATGATAAGTTGATGCGGCAGCTGGTTTTTGCGCCATTTTGTGATTTTGTTAAATCAGCAAAATAACAAGTTGAAATGTGAGTGTGAAAAAGACTGATAAACTAACAGAATACCCTGTAGAATGTGCTTTAATTACAAATACTATTTTCTAGCTTTTATGGAGGCTCTTCTCTTTTTTATATTGCATCCCCATTAACCTGTTTTTCTTTTACTACAGGGTAGTAAAAGCCTCGTTATAAGAACACTTCCCACTTGGGGTGGCATATAAAATATGAAGAACTCTCTTTTATAATTCACAGCAATATGCTACGCACTAATCGCCGGCAATAAATGTCGCAAATTATGTGGAAATTCAGGAAAATGCATATTAAATGTGGAAAAAGAAAAAAAAAAAACAAATTAACTTACCCCATTCAGCGTTTTCACATTGTGCAGAGCATCCTGAGCTTTCAGTGCGGCGCGTCGCGTATAGAACGTCACAAAACAGCAACCTGCCGGGGGTCATAAACAACATGGAAAGAGAAGGAGAAAGAGAGAGTGAGAATTATGAGGTGAAAAGAGCGAGTAGGAAAATGTTTTGAGATTAGCATAAGGGTTAAATTAGAGTTTATTTTCAAGCGTCGCAACGTCACAAAAAGGTGGCAAAGAAATTATGAAAATTATTATTATTAGCAGGTGGCAGAGGCTTACCAAGAAGGGGGGCGGCGGCTCTATGGGCAAATGTGCCAACATGCCAGCACTAAATTAAACATTATGGGCAACCACTTCCCTCCTCATGTCCTTCCCCCTGCAATCCATAGGGAAATATTCACCACAAGCTCAGCAAAAGCGTCGCGTTTTGCGTGTGTGTTGCACATTGAGGAGCGCGTGAGTGGGAGAAGTGGTAGAGGCAGGCGGAGGGGGGTAGGTTAAATATTGGGGGTAAGTGTTTTAGGTGTTGGAATTTATTGAGGCTCGATGGGGCGCATAGTTAAGCAGCACAAGCAGAGACACACAATTTTTGTAGCCTTAAATTTTTTAACATATAAAATAAAGTTGAGCAATTTCGGATTGAGAGCGTAATTCGTGTGTCTAGACGGTGAAAAAACTTTGCAACTCGTACTTTAAATACAGTAAAAGCTTGCTAAAAATTAAAATTACTTTGTGCCTGAAATCGAGAATATTCTTAGGCAAATTTAAAGATGAAAATCAAGGTCTAAATTTGCTATAAGTCTATTCTATTCAGTATATAAAGTATATATTCTATATTAAAGTTCAGGCTATATGACTTTGCTCCCTTTCAGTCTGCATCTTAATTTCAATTCTTTATTTCTGAATGCCCAAATACTATATTTATATATGCGTTACATGCAGCAAAAATCTGTGGCCAACACTTCAAACCGGAATCGACAGGAGAAAAGAAAAAACATGAGTTTTCAGTTAAATTTCATTTCCGGCTTGTGTGCATTTTCCATTTCCCCTTCCTCTTCCACTATCAGGCTTAATTTTCAATTCTGAAGTTTTTGGAAGCTTGCAGAATTTTTTGGCTCTGAACCGTTGAGCGCTAACTGTGAGTACAAAACTTAATATGGCAATAGTTGCATAATGCAATTACCTGCCATATCGGCAACGGCTCTCGTTCACCCAAGCGTGATGCGTTGTGGTTGTGGCCATGGCTCAGCGCCCACACACACTCGCACACTCACACTCACACACACGCACACACACACATATCCCTACCCTCTCTCTCTCTCTCGACACACAAACACCTGCCCAACACTTGGGTAATTCAATCTGTCGCAGTTTTTGTGCCGTCGCCGTTGCTGCCGTCGTTGGCAAACAGCATTTTTCTGCATTTTTCACATATTTGCAAATATTTTCATTTCTCGTTTTTGGTTTACTGATATCCGGCCCGGGTTTAGACAGAGATAGAGAGAGAGAGAGAGAGAGAGGGAGCGAGCCAGCAAAAGTGTGCGGCAAATGCCGACGCCAATGTTGTCGCCGCAACGGATGCGTGGGAATTATAGCGGTTTTTTTTTTTGCTGCAGTTTCCACATAGCTTAAAGCTTTAAAATGCATTGCGACCAAAGCTATTTGCAAAGCTAACCAATTTTCAATTTAAATGTGAAAATAGTTGGCATATTTTATGGTTAAACTTATGGAATATTTAAGTAAATTGCAGAAACATTTTATGCACTTTATTAATTGCAAATTGTAACTGAAAGTTCCTTAAGAACTTTGGGTTCTCTTTAGTTGATAAAGGCAAGCTCATTAAAAGTTAAAAATAAACTAGAAACTTTTTATTTAATGTAAGTTTGAAATGTTTTCTCTGTATTTATTTTTATGAGCTTACAACTCTTCTTCTTTCTGTCTCTATTACTCTTTCTCTTGAGAATGTAAGCTCATTAAAAGCTTATAATAAACTAGAAACTTTCAAGTTTATTATTTTACTTATTGGATAATATCTTAGCGGAAATTTCCTTAAGAACTTACAACACACTCTGTGTCTCTTTAGCCCTCTCTCTTTCCCTTTCCATATATATCTGTCTTTTAAGAATGCAAGCTCATTAAAAGCTTACACTAAACTAGAAACTTTAAACTGCACTTTTCTTTCGATCGAAATTCATTTCATACTATTTCATTCAAGTACTGCAAAACTTTTTCTCTCTCTTGCCAAAAAAAACTATCACATTTCACTTAACCCAAAGAAATGATAGAAAGAACGAAAGGGAGAAGAAGGAGAAAGAGAGGGAAGTAGAAGTATAAAACCAAAGTAACGTTACGTAACGCAATCACAGATTAAATATCACTTAAAATTAAACTAGCGTTAAATGTAACAAATGAAAGAAAATCGAAGCGATTTCAAATGCAATAAAATATCGTGCAAAAGAAGAAGTGAAAAAGAACACACAGAAAACTGGCGAAACCCAAGACGAAAACCAATCGCGCGATAACCAAGTGGGCAGGCAGCAAGGGAATAAAAGGAAGGAAGGGAGAAAGAAAAGGAGAAGCTGAAGCAGAAGAGAAATCTCTCAATTCCCATTATGTGCATGTCAACTGCAGTTAGAATCAAAGCACCAAAACAAGAATGGCACAAGTAGAAAGATAGCAAAGAAGTACGCAAGAGAGCAAGAGAGAGTGTGTGTGTGTGTGACAAAGACAGTGTGGGAACGACGACTAAGCTTACGGGAGGAGAAAGAGAAGGGAGTAGAACAATGCGATAAAGTTGCAACAACAGAAACGGCTGAAAACGACATCCAGTCACGTTTTTTGGACAAAAACTTAATCCAAACGATTGGCGGCTATTGTGGGCGTGGCATGTCTTGTGTGTGTAGGATTTTAAGATGTGAAACCGAACCACACACACACACACACACACGCAAGACAAGACGTGCCACACAGTCACAGTCCAGGCAAAAGGATAAAGAATGTGCCGGGCACACGTAGGGAAAGAAACGAATTAATCGAAGTAAAATAAATCAATGTCATTAAACTTTGGCGTAGAGATTTAGTGCACGAGTACAGGGAGAGAAAGAGAGAGAGAGAGAGAGACAGAACGAGAGAGAGCGAGAGCGAGAGAGACAGCTACAACATGGGAATCAGATCAGAAACAATTGGAGTAACAATTGCATAACAAGCAAAGAAATGCTGCTGCGCTATCGAATTTAGTTTATAGTGAGAGAGGCAGAGAGACATCTTCCCTCTCTTTCTCTTCTTCCTCTACTTGCAGCGAAAGTGACAAACGTTTAGCAATAGTTCAGTGGGCAGCAAAAGTCATGAACACAAACCAAAATCGAAAAAAGTCTTTGAAATTGAAAAGCTTTTGCGAAAATTAAGTGAAATTTTATGCATTTTTCACGCTCTGAAAGCGGCTAAATAAAAATGTCAAACGCACAAAGTGCCAGCGAGAGTGAGATGGAGATGGAGATAGAGAGAGAGAGAGAGACGGCAAAGGCCGATGAAGAAGGCAGATAAGTGAGTGCGTTGCTTTCTCTTTGCTTCTCTTTTTCGGCTTGACAGCGGACAGCTGGCCAAGGCACAGTTAGAAAGGAGCTTTGCGAAATGAAGTTCTCAAGCAAAGAGCACAAAGATAGCAAAGCAAAAAAAAGGGGAAAAGGGTGTCAGAGGGGGTAGCGGGTGAGGGGGGATGCCAAAGAATCTGCTGCCTGCCCACTGTGTGTGAATTATATTATTCTTTCTTGTGATTTTGGTCAGCGAATTGCGGTTTTTCTTCGTTTTTCTTCATTCCTACGAATAGCCTCATAAATCACAACTGAAGGAAAAAGTTCCACGGACCCCCAATGGCAAAGAGAGCTTGTGTTTTAGTTTAAAAGTGCAAAAGGGGGCCCGATGTGACCCAAAACTTAAATTTTAGTTGGGAATTACTAATTCCTTGAACAATATCAAGTGTTTATAAACTTTTCCTTTCGACTGTCCCTACATTTTTAAAAATTAACCTAAATACAAGTCCCTTGTCTCAAAAAGAGTCTAAGAAGTTCTATTGATTTTGGTTTCAATTTGTTTTAAATTCTTGTCAGTTATTTTTGCCTTATTCCTTTCTGTTTAAAGCATATTTGTTTATTTTCTATACTTTTCTCCATGTGGAATACCCCTTTTCAAATAGAGTTCTAATTGAGTGAGCCTAATGCCACAAAACTGACACATTTTAGCCACATTTTCTGCTTGGAAATAGTTTGTCACTCCCACCTGACCAAAATTATCAGCGCAACCTTTACAACTAACCCAAAAATCCACAACATTTTACAACTTTCCAAAGGGAAAACCATCAAAAAAAAAAAGGAAAAAATAAAAGCGCAACCCATCAAATTGAACGTGCCAGCTGAGAGAGGCGCCAATGCCACACACAGCACACGTTTTACACCTGAACAATCTGAAACAGAACCGCAACAGAACCTTTTCTAACCCTTTACCTCACCCACAACCCCTTCTACTAACACCTCAATCAACTCTCTTCTGTGTTACTTCCTGGCCTAAACTTGTCTCTGTCTCTCTCTCTCTGCTTTCCTTTGTCTATCTTTGTTTACCTCTCTCCCTCTCTCTCTTTCTTTCTTCTTCGCTCTGTCTATCTTTGTTTACCTCTCTGTCTGTTTCCTTCTCTCTCTTTCCCATCTCTTTGCGTACTTCTCACCACAAGCGCTAATAAATTATGACTCTAGAGCTTAACCTTCTCAAAATCACACCCTCATTCCAGTCTCCATCTCCGTCTCTCTTTTTCTGCTATCTATTCGCCACAGTGCCTGCAAAGGGGAAAGAACCACAGTGTAACCGCAATAACAACACCCGCAAACAACATAGAAAATCCACTCGAAAAAGTAACTGGCCGCTAACAAAATTTAGTGTGAAAGAAAAACAAGTTTTTAGCCAAAAGGCATTAGCCCAGAAATGCTAAAAAAAAAAGTAGGAAAAGTGTGCGAGGGAGAAGGCACGACTGAATCGAGCAGCGAAAACTTTTATACCAAACGAAAAGGAAATTTCTGGCTAGGGTTATTTACGACTTTCTGGTTCAGAGGTCATAGTCGCGCTTAAAAGTGTCATTTCCCATTTCTGCCAACAACAGAAAGAGACAGCAAGAGTGAGGAAGAAAGAGAGAGAGAGAGGGGGCAACTCTTCTTTAGCTGTTTTTTGGCTAAGCGTTTTACCATAAAAATGCAACAGCAAAATCCAAATTTCAAACCAGCAAAGGGATCTTAACTTTTTGTCACGACAAAACAGAAAAAAAAAGGGGGGGGGGGGAAGACTGACCAAAACTGGGTTATACAACACACAGCAAAAGACTTTTGGCTAAATGGAAATGTTGTTGCAGGAAGTTGTTGCAGTCAAAATAAAACTGCACATGAAAGGAAACTACAGCAAAAGGGACTAAACAACAACAACAACAACATAGTGAGTGCCACAAGAAAGTGCATAAACTTTTTCTACCCTCCCCCCCACAGCGAATGTTTTAGTATTTTTGGGTCAGCGCGATACGCCTTCGTTTTTGCTACTGCTTCTGCTTCTCATTCTCATTCTACACCTTCTTCTGCTTTTTTGGTATTTGACAGTTGGCAGAAGGCATAAATAATAACTTTCAAATGCAATTTGTGTCGATTTGTGTGGCGCGCGCGCTTTTAAGCTCAAGTGACAAACAACAACAACAACAAGAGGGAGAAGAGACACACACGCACATAAACACATGCACACATGGTCGGTCAGGCAGCAGGCACTTAGCCGAAAGCTCGCACGCTCTCCCACTCCAGCTCTTTTACAAATCTCTCTCACTCCTGCTGCTCTGCTCACGCTCTATTTCACTCTCAATCCCATTGCTCACAGTCTCTCTCGCTCTCTCTCTCTTTCGCGCGCTGTCATAAATCATCAACACAACGCGCCACTTAAGTGCTTCCTAAAACTGTTTGCGCTTTTACTTTGTCACACACACTCGCGCACACATACACGCACATACTAACACACTCGCGCCACGCCCATCGATGACAAGCTGACCATGCAAACGCCCACATTTCAAAGCAGCAGCAGCCGCCTGTCAAATGCAGCAAAAACCAAAGTGATATAGAGAGCTTAAGAGAGCGCGAGAGGGAGGGGAAGAGAGTGTGATAGGCAAAAGGGAGGGGGGCTACGAGCAAATTCAGAGTCAGCAGGGCAAAGGGAATAGCAGCAGTCAAAGAAGTGATACAAAAGTTGGAAACGGCATAACAATGAAGGGGGAGGAGTGCAAAAAGGAAAGGGAAGAGAGCAAGAAGAGAATGGAGAGTGGGATAAACAAGCATAAATGTTGGCTAAAAATGAAATATGTACATAAAAATATGATTTGACAATGGGCTTTATTCATGATGCATGCTCAAATGACGCAATAGGACTAAGTGGACTCCATGCCGTTATGAATGCCCAAAGAGATAGGCAGAGAGAAAGAGACAGAGCAACTACAGCTATACAAAAGTCGTTCTGCATTTGAGAGGCTTTCAAATTGCCTGCAAATGACACAACAAAAGGCAAACTGAGCAACACACAATGCAAAGAGAGGCAGCGGGTGAAGAGAGGGGAAGAGAGAAACGGAGAGCGGCAGCAGGAGTCAATTTCACATTGACCAACAACGAAGAGAACAATGCAGTAAATAGAATAGAGAATAGAACTGTTTTTTTTTTTTTTGAGTTCTCGACTTTATCTGCAATTTTCATACTAAGAATGACGAGCAAAAAGCAATTTACTGATGAAATGAATAACGAAAGAGGAATAAAAAAGCTACTACAACAACAAATGCAATTAAAACGGACTCAAGCCTGTTCTCAGTCTTTCTTTGTCGCTCTCTTGCAAGTGCAAGTGCTGCTTACACATGCTGCTGTAATTGAGAGTCTATATTTGTCTCGCTCACACTACTCACCTTTGCTTATGCCAGTCGCCTTGTCGCGCAACACATTGATCGAATGCACTGCGCCGTATTCCTCAAACATTTCACGCAATTGCGCCTCATCCATCGATTTGGGCACCTGGCCGACAAACATTTTAATATTATCCGGATCCGGTTCCTTTTCACCGTAAGTCACAACAGCCGAATCCGTGTCCAGGCGATAGCATGAATCATCGTCCAGATTGACAACATTTCGATTGGCACTGCATGGATTATTATTGTTGTTGTTATTGTTGTTGTTGTTGCCACTGCTCAACAGACTGCTTGACATGTTGTTGTTATTGTTGTTGCTGCTGCTGTTGTTATTGTTGTTGTTGTTGCCGCCTCCACCGCCGTTACCAAATGGAATGCCGGTTAGTGAATTATTGCTACCAACCAGACTTGAGTTGTTGTTGTTGTTCAGCAGCGATGAGTTGTTGTTGTTGCTGTGTATGGGACTATTCGGCAGGCTGTTGGTTGTGCTGCTGCTCTTGTCGCTCATACCAAATGCACTGCAAAGAGAGAAACGAGAGAGAACACTATTAGCAAAGAGTGAGGTTAAGATTGAACACATAACTTAAATAAGAGTGATAAATGATTTACAGTTGCTACAGTGTGAGAGTCAAAGGAGGGGGAAGGAGAAGTGGGGGAGGGGGAGACTTACTCCATGTAGATATCGTTGCTGCTTTTCTCGGAAAAATCAAAAATCATGCGGCGATTGCCCAAAA
Organism: Zaprionus ornatus; assembly: GCA_018904035.1. Taxonomy (NCBI): domain Eukaryota; kingdom Metazoa; phylum Arthropoda; class Insecta; order Diptera; family Drosophilidae; genus Zaprionus; species Zaprionus ornatus. The sequence continues at coordinate 7,678,911 of JAEIFZ010000002.1, read as the reverse complement.
ACGAAGCGCGACTGCTAAACATATTGATTTCTATTTTTAACTCTTTTTTATTCAACACTTTCGATAACTCGATAACAAAGAGGGTCGTGTACTACGAGAGATATATAGAGATGATAACAAACGCAACACGAACAATTGTCAAAGAAAACAATTGTAAAAAAAAATACTATCGTTGAGATCTAAAATATTTCCATTGAACACTGCAAAAACGGCGACTACAAAATGCACTAATTAAAAGAAATTCAGGGCACAAAATTATTTATCACGCACGCGCAGCAGCGTCTTCGCACTTCCTTCATTGGCAATCGTCGATGATCAAATGAACGAGGAATAAAAGAATGACCAGCAAATTGCCTAATCAAATCTTCATGGCGAGCAGAGCGACGTGGGCAGTGGCAGCGGGAGAGCAGGGGGAGAGTAAGTTAATCTACGCAGTAAGTTTTTGCATGGCGCAGGTGCAGCTCCAGAGAGAGAGAAAGCAGTGCGCGTGCTAGTCCAAGGGTGTTGTTGTTGCCTGCGTAGGCTAGGAGAGCACAGCAGCGCTGCCTGCGCAGTCAAGTTTAGTTTAGTTGTTGCTGCTCCTTGAGAGAGGAAAGCAGCACTGCCTGCACAGTCGATTCTAATGTTGTTGTTGCCTGCGCCTTCAAAGCTGCGTAAGTTGTAAGGAGAGAGGCAGCGCTGCCTACGCAGTCAGATCAAGTGTAGTTGTTGCTGCGCCTGTGAGTACATCTAACGGTAGTTTTGAGCAGGCGATAGGCGCAAGCAGCGCTGTCTTTTGCATGAGGAATTCAATACAGCAGCCGAGTGAAAGAGAGATAGCTCCTTTGCTTTGATGAAAGCTGCAGCGACTGAGAGAGGAAGGCAGCGCTGCTTGCCAAAGTGCACTATAGTTGTTGTTGCCTGCATAGGCAAAGAGAGAATGGCAGTGCTGTCTGCGCAGTGGATTCAAGTGTTGTTTTTGCTGCGTGAGCGCATTAAACGGTAATTTTAGGCACAACAACTGCGCTACATGCGAGTTGCGCAAGTAACGCTGTCCTTTTGCAGAGGAATTCAGTACAGCACAGTGACACCATGGGTGATTTGACCGATTTAGCAGTCAAATATTAACATAATTATATTCGATTTATTTGATATGCATGAATGCATTAGGTGCGTTGCAGCAACTTAATGCAGACTTTGAATTGTGTTAAGAATTAAAAGTTAAAACACCTTTATTCACTTTTTTCTACATTTTCTCTGCTTCAACTTAACAATTGGCTAATGATACTTTGCCATTTCCTTCCTTTTTGGCTTATCTCTTAAGCAACCATTTAAACATGCAAACGACTCTGAAGGTTTTCATTTTTCCACGTCAACCCAATTCTAATTACGATAGCAACCGGAACGATACCCTATTAACAACCTGCACACGCCCAGTTATCCATTTTCTTGCACACCGAGGCCCCACTTGGCGCTTAATCATGCCTTCTCTCGTTCTTCAGGTGTTTGAGAACACACTTTAGTTGACCCAATTCCCCCCTCCCCCACAGCCAGAGAACTGTCTATTTACACTGGCAAAATGGCCATTAGGCTAATGCTATTTGAGGTTAGCTCAAGCTGAAAATCGTCAAGCAAACCAAGGCAAACGAGTTCAGTCAACCCAAAAGCAGCGCGAGGACGACAGAGAGAGAGAAGGATAGACAGAAAGGGAAAAAGAGGGCACTTTTTTCTTAAAGGGAATTAAGCGCATTAGAACCTTTAGGTGCATTATAAGCTTTAATCAAAGTCAATAAACCATAACCATATCAAGTTACACATGCTAATTAAAAACAACTCTACCCATTCTCTATTTCTCTCTCTTCTTTATCCTTGTACACAGTTTGTTACACACCTAATATTTTAATTACTTTGATTGTCGTTCGCTTTGTGCACGCTCATTCTCTTTCCCTCCCCCTCCCTCGTGTACTCATTTTGACTCTTCTAATTTCTTTACAAGTTTCACTTTTATGTTGCAAATTCTTTTGACTTTATCGTGCTGTGTGTGTTGCTTTTGTCAGGCTTTCTCCTCTTCCTTTGCCTCTCCCCTTTCTCGACTTTTGCACACTTTGCTTTGTTGCATTTTGTAATTTGAACTTTTCGCTTTGCTTTTGTTGTCACGCTTTTGTTTTGCACACACACACACACACACATAGAGATGAAAAGTTTCCAACTCTTGCACTGCCTTACCCACCCGCACTCCCTCTCTCTCTCTCTCGCACTGCTCATTTAACCCGCGCTCTTAGCTTTTTGACTTTGTCTGCGCTGTGTAATTGTTTTTGTTGTTGCAGTTTTGCAGTCATTGCTGTTTATTGAAAGCCTTTCAAACTGTGGCTCACATTAAGTGAGTTAGAGAGAGAGAGAGAGAGAGAGAGGGAGGGTGGGTCGGTCTGCATTTGACACAATTATTGCATTGCCTTCGACGTTCTGTGCCTGTGTCCAACATGATGCATTCTCCTTTTCTCCTCTTCTACTTTGCCCTTTGCCCTTTGGCCCCATGCAACATGCACTTGCGACAATTTTATTAAAAACTTTTCAGCAACTTTTCGCTCTGGGGCAGCAGAACGAACACACAAAACATGCAACAGTAAAAAACAAAAGCAACAACAACAGCAATAAGAAGTACAGTAAACCAAGCTTGTTGTGCATTTCTATCAAAGTTCAAACTGCAATTCATCTTCATCATCAAGCAACAGCAACAACAACAACAAAACGTTATTGAGATCAACGTCAAAGTATTGGAAAGTTTGCTTCGACTATCGACTTAACAAGACTATCGCATTTATTTCGATAGCAGTTACAGTTACAAGCTGAACACCCTGTAGAGTAAAAAGGTTTAGAGGGTATATCAATTGATAGGGAGTTTATTCAACAAGTTTTTATGGTATGATGCCCTGTAGAGAGACTAATTTCTAAGTTTTCTTTAATTATACTCTGTAGAGTAGAAGTTGAATGGGGTATATTAATTTTGATGTGCATCTTGAGCAATTCCTGCTTCTGTTAAGAGTTGTTTTAAGTTTTCACACTCATTCAAGTTAGATACCCTATAGGGATTGAACTAAAAGGGTATATTCCCTTCTTATTCAAACTTTTCTAAGGAGGAATAGGAAAAGTTTTCAAACTCTTTAAATAAAATACCCTGTAGGAATTCAACATACAGGGTATACATTTTTTTAATTTGAAATTTGTACTAAAGAATATTTGGTTTTTAATGTTTTTGTGGTCGAATATTCTGAATTTCCATTATTTTAGTAATCATATATCATTTCCAGGGTATTTCCCAGTCGCTATCTGCCCTTTAAAATGAACTCCATATTTATATATTGAAAAATTTCCAAAACTTTTTCCACTTTTCCACACACATTTATCTTCATTTGTCTACGCAGCAAATGCCAAAGTGAGGCAAGAAAGGGCAAGAAGAAGAAAGAAGGAGGAGAAGAAGAGTTGGAGAAAAGGCAAGCTAAAATTTAACCCAAAGCTGTCAACAATTTGCCGCCCAAATTATCCTGGGAGCAACTTAAGAGCGGCCGCAACAACAGACGCCAGTGCAATTTAGAATCTCTCTTTCCCTCGCTCTCCCCCTCTCTCTCTCACTCTCTCTTTGCCTACCTCTCTTACTCAGCACTACGAAAATTTACTAATTTGCTTGATTACTCTGGAGTATTATGAAAGGCAAAAGGCAAATATAGAAAGGAAAAGAAGAGAGAGAAAATTTGAAATCTATTAAAAAAGTTTGCAAAGGAAATGAGAGAGAGTGAGTGAGTGAGTGAGTGAGATGAAGAGAGTGAGTGCGAGAGGGAATTGTGCCAACGGGCAGAGAAATCACTTGTCGAAGTTCGAACTTTGGTAGTATCCACTGTGGTTACCCCAAAACTTTTTGCGCACTTCCCTTTGCCGTTACCTTTCTCTTCTTTGCTTTGCTCTGCGAAGGTAGCAACTAAAACTGCAGGTAAATCTGCAGCGTCTGTTACACAAATCAAGTGCAAAGCGATGAAAAAAAAACACAGTGCAGTCAAGTAGTTTTTGTACTGCTCTTGTTATTGTTGTTTTCTATTCGCTCGCTGATGAACTTGATTCTTCTTATTCCGCTTTGTTTTGTATTGTTCTCTATTGCGCTTTATTATTGTTACGCATGCTTCATAATGTCAATTTGTAAGTGCACTAACTGAAGAGGGAGAGGGATAGGAGGAAAGAGAGGAGCAACTTTAAATTAAATGTGAATCGCAGAGAAGAGCTTGTACAGTATTTAAAAGACTCTTCGGTTCTTGTATTATAACTGTAAAATAAAGATTAAATGCAGAGAATTTTGCTTAAGCGACGTGAAGAGGTATTGGATACTATTTAATGATCGAAATTGGAAAAAGAAAGTTATTTACAAGACTTAAAGGAAGAATTAAAAACTGTATGGAACTTAGAGCTTCGCTTGTTAAGCTTTAGTGAATTTGGACCATCTTTGATCATATATAATTTTTTCAATATCAGAATTTCATTTAAAGCTTCCCCAAATGAACTCATATTTCAAACCCCCTTCAAGCTTTTAATTTAATCTTACTCTGCTCAAAACTTTAGCTCGAAACTCCCACAAGCAACTCATGTAAAACCCTTTGACCACAGAGAAAGGACAAAGGAAGTGGATTTATAAAGCAAGTTCCATAATTAATTATGACTCTGTCTCTCGTATGCTTGCTAGTAGATCTCTCTTTGGGATTCCACTCAAATGACTTTTCTGCCCCAGAGCAGGGATAGTCTGCCACTGCATCCCCCAAAACACACAAGGGCATAAGGGGGTATTCAGACTGCCAATGGAGCATGTCAAACAGGCACTAATTAGTCAACATAATCCAAATACGAAGCAGACAGACAGATAGATGGAGAACCCGAAATTGTCTACGCGTAACCCTATTTCTATTTCACTTTCTACCTCTCTCTCTCTCTCGCCATCTCTTTCTATTGCCAACTTTGATCTATTTACAAGCAATTATTAACACAACAACAGCAACAACAACAACTAAATGGCGACTACAAACGATTTTACATTTTTGCTTAATTACACACGAGCAGCAGAGGCGTCGCAAAGAGGGGGGCATGATGAAGGGGGTTTCTGCTTTACTAACATAAAACGCCATACGCAATGTGGCGCTGTCACTTTGACTTTGGTCTAGCCAAAAAATGAGCTGTTCACGGGCCCCTTAACCTGCCACGGCACCCCCTTTACCGCCCCCCTCTCCCCCTTCTGCTTTCTCTATCACTCTTCACCCACGACCATGTCAAATATTTGCACAAAGTCCGAGCTGTCTGTCTACCCTTTTGCAACGCAATCGTCAGCATTGCTCATTTGCAGCGGGGCAGGGGAGAAAGCAAGAGAAGGGAGAAGTAGAAAGAGGGAAGGAACATGAAGAAAGAGAGGGGAGAGAGAGGGTGAGCGGCAGCCAACGCAGCTTATCATTGACGAAAAAGCGCAGCGCGGTGGGGTTCACTGACTGTCAACATTGCTGGCAGTCCACCCCTCCAGCCGCTGCCTCCACCCCCTCACTCTCATCCACTACGCCACTGCCAACTTGCACTTTTTGCTCTCGAATTTCCTTGGCTGGCAGCGTTGCCAGACAACGCGCAGTCAGCATTGAAAATTCGCGTGGCTCGACAGAAAAAGTTGTTTTCGCAGCCAAAGAGGCAGCAAGAGAGAGAGAGAGAGGGGGAGAGGAAGATTTACCGAAAAGAAGGCAAAAAGAAATCATTTTAAATGCGGCTTAAAATTATCTTTGATAAGCGTGGCGAAATGTTTCTGCTGAGTAATTTATAGGCAGCGTGCACGTGCTGTCTCCCTCCCTCTCTCTCTCTCTCTCTGTCTCTGTCTCTGTCGTTGCCCGCGACGGGCATTAAAAGGTCCTTGAGATCAAAGTCGCTGTCTAAGTTGGTTAGGGCAAAGTTTAAGCTGCTTAACGGAGACAGAGAGAGAGAGAGCGAGTTGAGGGGCGTGCGGAAAAGGGGGGTAAACAGTAGACTCTGGCAAAGCAGATTAGTCTGCGTTTGGCTACACAGAAAAGGGGTATCAGCAGCATCATTAAGGTAAGCGATAGCAACTAATTGGGCAGGGTATAAATATAATATGAATATGTAGAATAAAGGAAGGATAATGGAGAGAAAGAGAGAGAGTGAGATTTAAATAAAATAAATAAGATAACCTATTCACATTGGTTAGTGCACTTAAAAATAAATTTGAAATAATCTTTATGAGGATTACACCTTATACATACATATGTATACATACTTAACAGTGAATGAGAGAAATACAAATACAATAATATACGTACATATATATTATATTATATATTCTATACAAATTCTATATATTCATATATATATTCAATATATATTCTATCTGACCTATCAGCCAACAACCTATGTTCTCTTTTCGTGGAATTTTTTAACCTATTTTTATAATTTTTTTTTTTTAACCTATTTTTATAAGAATTTTGAAAGTAAAATTCAACTATTTTACTCTGTCTCTATCCTTCTCCATCTTAATCTCATTTTATGTCCTCTTTACATTTTCTTTGGACACATCTTTTATTTTTTTTTTTTTTCTTTCCTTCAAGTTAATGGATGCACGACCATTTCAATGATTTGACCATTTTTAGTTTACTTGAGCTCCAAGTGCGGTTAGATTTAGATCGTTTGTTAGAATCTACAATACATGTTTTATCATATATCTCATGTTCATTATCTTTCTATTTTCTATTTCCAACATTCGCTATATGTTTATTCCATATATTTATTTATGTAAATCTTATGTTTCTCCAATTCTTCTCATTATCTCTATTTCAAGATATTGAACCATATATTAATATATTTAGTCACTTCGGCTTTTCGCAGATGGTTTCTCAATTGCATTGACAACTCTACACAATACACACACTTGCAAATTTTCACACACACACACACAACTTAAAAGGCCAACAAAATGTCAATAAAACCTAGACGGATTGAGGAATCCCAATCAACCAAGCGTGCAACGCAAATTTACCACACAGAAGACCAAATGAAATAAGTAAATCTTGTGGCAAGTCCACAAAAAAAAAGTAAAGCATCAAAATTTGCACACTCATATAAACATACGTACATACAGACGTATTTCTATATATGTATTTGAATAGATAACGCACAAAGGGAAATTCTGGGCTAACAAAGAAGGAAGCTCAATGATATTCGCTCAACACACACACATACACACACGAGGCAAATAAAAGGGATAGCAAAAAAAAAGGGAGGGATGTAGAAATATGTATATTATAATAAAATAAAATCGTGAAGCGTAATGTAAACTCAACCAAATACGCAAAGTCCGACACGATGACGGTAAAGCGAGAGCATAAAGCGACCGGATGAGAGACCACAATGAAATGAATGAGATACATATACCCAGCCAGGCTTTTTCTCCTTCTTTTAGTCCCACTTCTTTGCCCTTTTTTCCATCAAAAGAACCTTTAACTCTCTCTCTCTCTCTCTTTCTCTCTTGCTACTTTAAAGCGTTGCACATTAAAACGGACACATGTGTGTGGACAGAGAGAGCGAGAGTGGGAGTGGCGTGTGGTCTGCAAGTCGCGGCAGATACGAGTTCCGCAAAAAGTAACGGCATTTCGCCATATACACAACTGCGACGCAAAAATGCCAAAAACGCCGACGGTTCCAGGGTCCCGAACCAGGCGACAAAAACAAAACAAAGGGGGAAGAATACGGTAAGAGAGTGAATAGGAGAAAAGTTGCATACTCTAACTAAAATTATGTCTAGGTTAGAATGATATTGAAACTTCTTTGAGGGACCCACTTCCCTCGATCTTAAGTAAACAGTTTTTATAAGGCTTATTGTTAATTTTATTATTTTATTTAATTATTTATGGTTATAATGAGGATAAAATGAGCATATTTTAATACTATATTTAATACTTTATTATTATTAAATTATAAAATTATTATTATTATTATTCTAATGCTACGACACTATTTAAGGATTTTTTTGTTTTTGTTGGAGGTGGTTTGAATTCAAAAGCAATTCTATCCTTTTCTTATCTCTTTTTTTTAATTCCAAAGCAATGTTCTTTTTAGTATACTTACAATCCTTCAATATTTAATAAAATTCAATTTTTTTTTTTTTTTGAGGTAAGTAGTATGTTCTCTTCTAAAACACAAATATTCTATTAAAAATTGAATTAATGTTATCCTCTTATGACAATAATTATAGCAGACTATACCTAATAATTTTTATATAATTTTTTTATTTTTATTTTTTTTTTTTTTTTGAAGTAGACTCTTTCATTGTTTCTCTTCTAAAACATTCAAATTCTAATTTTAAAAAGTTAACCGAGAAAATCCAAAATAATGTTCTTTTTATTACACATACATACTCCCGTTAGAGTATCCCGAAAAAAATGAATAAAAAGCGAAAGGTCGCAAGCGAATAAAAATTTGCTTAAACTTCTTTCGCTGCCTAAAGAATTTATTGATTCAGTTTGAGAAAAAAATGCCCCGAAACGGACCGGGAACAGGACAAGAACGAGCACGACAATGACGACATTGGAGCGCGTGCAGCATGGACCGACCCTGGATCGTGTGTGGGGGAACTGGGATCCCATCGAGCTTCGGGCGAAAGCAAAATGATTTGCATGGCAATCCCCTCCACTTCCCCCTCTACCATCCTCAGGCACAAGCACTGTGTGTAAAATTGAATCAAATGGTTTTCATATATGTATATATATAAATATATATGGATATATTCCACTCTCTTTTTTTAATGTGGGATTTTTCGCAACATAAGTCTTGCCAAAAATAAAAAAAAAAAAATTATAAATGAAAATTCCACAGCGTCGGCCGAGGCAGGACAAGGACCAGAACCAGACCAGACCCAGGAACGCGGCAAGTCGACAGAATTGTCGCCACTTTTGCGCACAAATTGTTGTTTGCCGGCGAAATTGAAACAATTCACGCTTCCAGACTGCCCCCTCTTCTCTCTCTCTCTCTCTCTCTCACTTTTCCTTTTTCTCCCCTTTAGCATTTTTCTTTCTTTATCTGAAATATCTTTCGCATTCGATGCAACTGGCGCATAAATTTTGTTTGGTTTGACGCGTTCACGAAGAAGAAGATCCTGAACTCGCTGCAACTTGGTTGCCATAACTGTCCAACTGTCTGTCGGGCTATCTTTATGTCGGTTTGGGTGTCTCTCTTTCTCTGTCTCTCTGGCACTGGGACCATATGCATTTCAATATTTGAGCACTTAAATATTAATGAATCGCCTCACCAATTGCAAATTGCAGTTGCTCGTCGCTTATAACGAAACAGCAGTTGGCAATTCTCTCTCTCTCTCTCTCGGTTTGGCAATGGAATGAAGCTATTTTCGGTGGATTTTTAATGGGTGTCTACGGTGTATGAAGAATACTTTTTATATACAGTGAGCACTTGGTGAAGTTGTCCGGCAAATTTTATGGTAGTACACCAAAACGAAGGCTACCTTCGGCGTGCCGAAGGTTCTATACCCTTGAAGGTTCTTATATCCTACGATCGGTCCCATAAACTAGTGATACATAGTGATGCAGAATATTATTTCCAACTTCATATCAGTTCTATGGCAGCTATATGTCAGATTCTTATGCAATTTTATATGTACATATATATTACATATAGAAAAAGTCCGATGTGGTAAATTTGGTTACAATGTTTTAACAAATAAGAAAAATCGACCGATAGTTTGTACGGCAGCTATACGATATATCGCTGCGATCCGACTCGTTCCAACTTATTTAAAGCATGTAGCAATAAGAAGCATGTCAAGTTTCAAAACTGAGAGATTAGTTTGGGTTTTAATTGATGGACAGACGAGCAGACGGACGGACAAGCAGGCTGCCATGGCTAGCTCGACTCCCATGGTTCAGAATATATGTACGTTAGGGAGTCGGAGATGTCTCCTAAGGTGCATTGCAGACTCTTGCCTAAAATTAATACTTTCTAAAAGAGTATAATTACATAAAATTCATATATTTTCTAATACTATCTATATTTTTATTTTATATACAAAACTTATATAATAATATTCATATCAAAAGCAACATTACTTAAAAGCAAAAAGTTCTAAGAAACCTAACAATGTCAACTTTATGATACAATCAAACAGTTCAAAACGGATTTACTCCTCATATATTTGCATACAAAATGTTCCCTAAGGCAGAACTGTCTACAAATCGATGCGTAAATTATGCATGACAGCCCATTTTGAAGTCTTCTCGAGAGGAACATAACGCTGCACAACAAATTGCGTCACACTTTAATCCGAAGAGAAAGTATTCGCGACTCTCGCGAGTCTAGACACAATTACCAGACACTGTACACATCATACAATATATCGGGACCATTGTGAATGCTATTTTTAAACACATTACCATGGTCCACACCCACAGTCGACCTCCAGCTCCAAGTGGGTCGCATTGGGACCATTACCAAAAATTGTGACAACACGGAAAGAAAATACACACAGTACATTTGGTTTACAGGGGGAAGATAGAGAAAAGAAGATAGGAAGAGAGAGTGAGTGAGTGGGTGAGACATTTGTATATAATTTGTTGTGCCGACTACGTTTTTATGATTTTGTCAACTCAGCAAACGAAAAGAGCTGCGAAAGCAAAGGGATAACAACAACAATAACAACAAATAAACAAACAACAATAAGAGCAACAACAATAAGACGACCCACAAACGACCAACGATAATCATTATAATGGGCATGGCCAACGACGCCCCAGGGAAAAAGACGCCACAAAAACACAGACCCTACCCGAAGCAGTTAAGACCCTTCTCAGTATCTAATTGCCCAAAGAGAAATTTGGAAGGGCACAAGGCGCCAACGGTACAAGACGACGCTGTGGCCCCCTCGCTGTGGCAGGTGCAGCAAAGCCTGCGGCAGGTTAATGATAAGTCGCGGCCAACCCATCAATTTATTGAAAAACAATCTACATTGTTTCGCCTCAAGGTGAGCATGTTTTAAACACGGCACAAGCTGCTCGGGAATTGCAGTTTATTGAAACGGAAGGAAGGAGCAAACTGCTGAATGAACAATGATATATAGGGTTATCTTAAGTGGTTTTTGGTTTAAATTTAGCCAGGGATTTGAAACCTTAATAAAATATTAATTTATTGATTTGGAAAAGGTTTTAGAATCTGCAACTGGGATTTGCAGTGGATAAAGATTTTATATAGAGAAGTATGAATGAGCTAAAAATAGGTCGTTTAGCCATTTTTAAAATTCTAGCTTGAAAACCAGCATTAAAACAGTAAAATCGACATAACTCGGAAGATATTTGAGTAAGAATGCTGAAATTAGGTATGTGAATTAAAGAAGAGCTTATTCACATATAAAATACTACAAAATAGAGAAGGTATTATATGTTAAAGGTTTAAAAGCGAAACAGCAATGATATTTTTTGCGCATCTTTTGATTTGCGACCTTCTTAGACTTGGAAAAATATGTAGAGCAACAAAAATCACAAAATCAAATGTCACAACAAAAGTAAACCATCAACAAACACTCACATACAACCAAACACACACACACAACAACACCTCTCCTTATACAACTAAAAAGCCACGTTGCAGACTTTGTCTTAACGCCTGGTTGAAGAAGAAGAAGACACTGCTAGAGAATGAGAAGTGCGTCCAAAGGGAATTCAACTTGACGGGGGCAGATGTATTTAGACAAGTTGGCAGGCTGGTGACGTAGTTTGGCCTGCGAAAAAAGAGTCGTAAAAGTCACAGAAAGACGAGACAGTCAAGGCAGACAGACACAGGAGACACGAAAGCAAAACTGGCAATAAATATTTAGACAAAATTCGCATGTCAAACACAACAAGCGAGGCGACAGAGAGAGAGAGAAGGGCGGGAAAAAACGCAGCCAAGTCACGTAAATAATTAAACACGTGACATGCGTGGGCGCTATTTTTATGAAGGAAAGAGAGAGACAGGGGGGAGTGAGGGGAAAAGAAATCAAGAGAGTGGGTAAAGTGAGACGCCAAAAGAGGCCAAACATTTTAGTTCTGCGAAGAGCGGGTATGCAGTGTGTGTAAACAAGTGTGTGTGCGTGATTTTTGTCACAGCAGGTGAAACAAAGAAACATAAAAATGTTAACAAAGTGTGGAGAAAACTATATCATATATGCTTGAACATAATGCGCTACACGAAGAGTGTTTTTCTGATTAATTGGCAACAATTTTCTTTATTTTCTGCAACCAAAATGAAAAAACAAGTTCAATTTCTGCTGCCTAATGAGTTTTCAAATTTCATTGCATACTTTACAGCGCTCAAAGGAACATTTCTTTCTTTTAGAGGTTTTATCAAACAGCTGCAATAAAGATACACATGCAGATACATGTATAGAAAAAGAAACATATATAGATAGAAATACATATACTTGTGCAGATAATTATGGCCTGCTTTAAGCACGTGAACATGCTTTATTCCACGCTTCTGCTCTGCACACAAAAGCACAATTAAAATTTTACTTTTTCATAAGCGTCGACTGCACAAACACAGACAGACAGCTGGCACACACACACACCCTTTCTCTTGCAGGGACAGACATGCAAAATGCCACACACACACACAATTAAAAACACAAGCAAAGTCATTAAAAATTTAAGCAGCTTTTAGGCTTACGCACGAGACACACACACACACACACACACACACTCAGGCAGACATAATATGTGTGTGTGTGTGTGTGTTTGTCTGTACAAATTGTCGGGTACAACAACAAATTTTAGACTGAAGTCGTTGCCTTTTTGCAGGGTTTGCCCTACGCCTGATTAACATGCGTAAATAGACAAAGAGAGGGAAAGAGAGAAATGAGGTAACTCTTCTGCCGACTTGATCAAATTTCATTAATTGAGTGAGCACCAGACAAACAAACAAACAGGCTAACAAATAAACAAACATTTGTCTATGCATTTAGCAAAGTTAAAAAAGAAACACGCGCACTTTGTGAAATTTTTTAGGCAAATTTTGCTAAGTTGATTAAATTTCTACTGGTATCGTTTGTACGGTGTGGGTAAAAAAAAGTTGTTGGCGCTTTGTGAAGGGCAAGCGGCATAAATTATTTCTACTCTAAGTGGGCTTGAACTTTTAAATGAGCTGAAAATTGCTTTTTAAAAAGATAAGGTTCTCTAAAAAGAGACTACTTTATGAGCAAAATAATAGGAGTGTGCAATTTGGTACTATCAATATTGAAAGTTTTCATATTAAAATATTAAATATTACAAACAAAAAAGAAATAATGTATTAAGAAATTTATAACATCATCATCGTGATGATATAAAAAATTAATACCTCTATTTCCTCATATTTTTACACATCATAGGGGCTTAAAGCTTGATCTTTACGAACTTACATGATAATGCAATAGAACTTACAAAATTTATTTTATACCAAAATTTCATTTAAAAATATTTTCCCTTGACAGTTAATTTCCCGTACTGCGCTTAATCCTACTCCAAACTTTGTATTCACATCATAATCGCATCTATTCTTTTTTCTCTATCGCTCTCTCTCTATTTTTCTGACATTTAAGCCCAATTCGTAGTTTTTGTCGGCCCTCAGCGCGTAGTTTATTGTTTTGACATGTCAAATGCATATTAAAGTTGCGACTATCAAATTGTTTGACATTTCTACCATCGCAACTGTCATTCAACTCAATCTATTTACACGCCTTTTTTAATTACAAAAAGAACATCAAAATCATGTTCATATCGGTAAAATGTTTGTTATTTTTTTTGTTATGTTTTTGTTTCATGTTTTTCCCCGGCTTCAGTTGAGAGTTATGAAAAATGCAAGGCAAAAACTGCCAAATGCAATTTTTTTGTTGCGGTTCTTGTTGATGTTTTCGTTGTTGCGGCTGCTGTGCGCCTTAAAATATGCAACGCTTTATAACACGCAAACTGCCCGTGTGTGTGTTTTCGTTTTGCTGTGGCATTATGTGCGCTCAAATGCGATTGACATGAGTTGGCAACATCAAACGCCGCGTATATCAAATAATAATAAATTTTTCTCTCCCCCAAAGTACGGAATAAAATAGTTTCGATATTTTTTTTTCCCACTTTTTGGCAGTTTCAGCCTCATTCTGACCTGCCAATTTTTGTTTTTTTTTTTTGGTTCTTCGCAGCTAATGCATAAAAAATTGACCCATATTTGTATTAAATATACATATTTATATTTCACGTTTGCTTAACCCGTTTTTGCCAAAGTGAAAACCTCTTTGCATGAATAATAAAATTAAAGTGTATTTTTGTTTGCTTTGAGCAAAACGAAAGGTTGAGCAAAAGGCAGAAAGGGTTGTCTGTTTGCTTGAAGGGTTTTGTAACGATAAAAAGAAAGTAAGGAGAGGTTTTATGTAAGAAATTACTTTTTCAGTTAGTGGAAAACATAAAACAAATACTTATTATAAGAAAAAAAATATATAAATAAAATAAAAAACAGAAAGAGCGCTTGCAAGAATTTAAATGGAAAACGGTCTCTCTAACAATGTATTTATTTATTTATTTTTTTTTTTGTTTTTTTTTTTTTTTGTTTTTTAAATTTTGAGCTATAATATAAACAATAAAATTAATTTATCTTTTTATTTATTTTGACATTGATTTTTTGTTAACTTTGCTTTCGTTTATTCGTTTTATAAGAGATCTAACAGAAAATAGGTCTAAAATAGGTCGTGTGTGTACATAGGAATTATTATTATTTTAGTAAAGCGCATTCTTACACTCATGCAATGTCTAAATAAAAGGTAATTATTTAAATATTATTCTAAATAACTCAAATTATTGTTAGTGAATGAATTAATAATTGAAGTTGTATGAAGCACCAACAACCATCTACTTTTTACAATGCCGAATCTGTGCGTCAGACACATTTAGTGTGACCAGATAGCTTATGAAACTTATTTGTATTTGAATGAACTTCAAAGTTATACATGTCTCTTAGAGTATTACCATGTTCATCAGCTCAAGGGAAGAGTCTCTCTTTACCTTGTCAACCCCAACCACACACAGGCTCATAAATAAAACTTGCGCTCACATGCGATTTATCAAATTTAATATGGCAACAATTCTAGCTGACAATTCAATGTGCATAAATTTATGCATCAATATATCTGTATATGTATATGTATGCATGTGTAACAGTATATATTGGACTATACAATACAATTCGTGTAACAATTTCGGCTTCCCCCTTTTTTTTGCGATGTTTCCTTTTCTTTTTTTTTATGACAATATTTGGCCGAATAACGTATACGCCGCTTGGGCCGCAGGCAATGAAAATGGCAAAACTGGCAACAACAAGGTGAGCGATAAAAGCTTTCCCACAGTATCTGTGTGCCAGTGTGTGTGTGTGAGTGACACACTTATTGATGTAATAACATGTGCATTAAATATTTATTGTATTGGCAGACGACATGGCACTTTCTTTTTTACAAGTCTGTGTCCGTGTATGTGTCCGTGTGTGTGTCACACACAAGTGGTTGCTTGGATTGCCTTTTGCTCCAGCAGTGAAAGCAGAAACTGTGTCACAGTACGAACGCGCAGCAAGACAGCAGAAAGCAATTGCTGGAAGATGTCTTAGACAGAGAGCAGCGACAACTCTTGTTGTTGTTGTTGCTGTTGCCTCTTTGGCATGGAAAATAGTTTAAGAAAAGAAAGAGTAAAAGAAATTGAGAACATGCACAATCTAAACTGAGCATAATTGATGCGGCCAAGTGGAGACAAGTTGGCAAAAGAGACTGGAAATGAAAAAAAACCTTTCGATTGCTTCTTACATATATAAACCGTTAGTTTATTTCCTATACTCTTTCTTTACTTCACAGAATACCTGACTATAATTTTTACTCACCTAACAGTTTCGAAGAGCACATGAAACGAGAAGAAGTATATGAAAATTTGATTAGTTTCAGTTGGAAATATTTCATTAGAACTTAAGTTTTTTAGTATTATAACTAGTTCTAAACAATAGCAGCTGTAATTAACATGAAATTTAGCAAATAAAACAGAAAAAAAAACAATTGTAATTTACACTCGTAGTAAATTACCAAGCCAGAGGCGTGGCAAATGGGGGAAAAAGGGGGCACTAACTGCCATTTTAGACGAAAAATGCATAAACCGAACAATTTCTGTGTAATTAGACTTGCACTTAAATGGTCAACAAGGAGCAAGGACCCCACAGGAGCACAACCAGTACCACAGCAGCAGATTAAACTAAATACAAAAAGTCGGCACAGACTGCACAAAAAGAACAACAATGGAGAACAACGACAACAACAACAACAAGTTGGGGGCATATAAATGTACGACAACCGCAAATAAAATGGCTGGCAAATTGCTCGACCTAAGAGGGGAGAGAGGCAGTGTAAACTGAGGTAAAGTACAGTGAAATTATGTGCTTGTTGTTGTTGCTGTTGTGTGTTTTGCATGCAGACGCCTTTAAACGCCTCTTCAAGTCGGCAACAACAGCAACAACTCCAACAACTTTTGTTGCCTACAAAATGTTTCATTTCATTTTGTTTTCCTTTTCTTTTTTTCTGTTTTTCTGTTGCTCTGCAGCTCGTTTTGACTTTGTTTAAACAACATTTGTTGCTGTGTCCTTGCCAGTTGGATATTTTTCTTAACGCCGTCGCCTGTCGAATTATATTTATAAGCCTTGAAAAAGAAATAAGCAGCCAGACAATGGGGGGCGAACTGTGACTAGCAGATATGCTGTGTGTTTTTAAGTGATTCAAAAATATTTAAAAATTGTGTTTGGATATTTTATTTATTTTCAACGTATGATTCAAAATTAAGTTTTAGAATTTCACAACTTTAAAAGGTTTATTTTTAACTGATTTAAATATATTAAAATGTTTTTTTTGGGGCTGAATATTTATTTTTGAAAACGCATGATCACTAAGTAATTTTTTAGCTTCTAAAATATATTTAACATTTAAAATCATTAACTAAAATATACAAATAATTTTAAAAATATATAAAGCATTTAAAAATATTGTAATAATAATTTCAAACTTCTCTACAGTCTCAAATGCCCCCAGTTGAGCACTTTTGTATAGGGTATATAAACCTAGCAAACTTTTCTAGCAGACATTTTTTATGCGCCCGCCTAAAAGCGCGCTACAAAATGCGCACTAGACGCTGCTTACGTGAGTGTGTGTCAGTGTGTGTTAGTGTGTGTGTGTGTGTGTGTTTGCCTCTGGCTTGTGTGTGGTTTTGGTCACAGGTGCCACTTATGTGGCCCCCAAGAACAACAACAACAACAGCATGGGCAGAGCCAAGCCACGTTGCGCTTTTTTGCCAGCTCTTCTCAGTTGCCGTCGCTGCTGCCGCTTATTATAACGGTGCCCCAACGCTTTTTATTACTCTGCAGCCAAAGCAAATGAAAAGTTTTTTATGCTGCCCAGACGCGGAGCGCGGAGTCAGTTTGCCAGACGGCGGCAGCGGCGGCGGCGGCGGCGGCACTTTTAAGCATCTTAAAAAAGTGAAGAGCAAAGTGAAAGAAGAGAAAAAAAAAACTATTGCGGCAACTGCTTGCACTAAAGTTCTCAGTTTTGTTGTTGCTGCTGCTTTAGCTACTTTAATAATTCATCCTGCACTATTTATGTGACAGGTGATAGTAGCAGCAGTAGCAGCAGCAGTAGCAGCAGCAGTAGCAGCAGCAGCAAACCAACGGACTGTCCAGCAATGCAGCTCGGTTTTCATTTGTCTAGACGGCAAAGAAGAGCTTTAGCTGAATAATTGCCGAGTGTGTTGGAAGATGCATAGAAAGGGGGGAGAGAGAGAGGAAGATAGAGGCAGCTTTACCTTTTATAGTCTACTCTTTAAGCACTTTCAGAAGCAGCTTAATAATATGTAAATGGAAGTACAAAAGGTTGATGGTTATGCTACATTATTTTAAAGGTATTGAAAGATATTTATAACAGCTGTTCATAAGAGTAGAAGGGTAGGTTATTGTTTGTGCCAATCGAATAAGAAACAGAAGAAGGCGTGGCAAACAATCTAAGTGTACATACAATATATGTATATTCCTAATCAGCATGAACAGACGAGCCGATGGAGACATATTCATTTAGATCGCCTTATAAAAATCTAGGACAACGAAAAAAATATAAAATTTGGTCGTTTTGGTCACTCCCCTTCCGTCACCGTAACAAAATAAAAACCGAATTTCTAGCGTAATTTATATGCAGAACAGTTCATTTTTGGTAAACGCAATAACTATCAACGCCCAAATTATATCTGAAAATTTGGTTACGAGCGAATAATTAACATAGAAGTTAATATAATTTTTTTTTTTTTTTTTTTTTTTGGAAGTCATTAGAAATAATTTTAAAGTGCTACTGATTTTGAAGCGCTGCAACACAAAATAAGCTCCTCCTAAACTTGCTAAAGCACATATTGGACTCTGGCTTTCGTGCTCTTTGAATATATATTTTCTTATTTTATCATTTTGACCTCGAGATCTTTACTTATACAATAAAAGGTTAAGGTTTTCTTTCTATAATATACAATACAAAACATTGATATATTTTCACAGATATTTGCATATTCCCAGCATTGCTGGTCTCTACATTTTCCTTACCACATTACCAACTTTAAGGCTCATTTTTTCTTTAATGACTCGACAGAATTGCGACCCCTATCACACACACACACACACTGCCGAACACACACACACTTGTAGCACACTTGACGCTTCATTTACTTTCCCTTTCCCTCTCTCTCCCCCTTTCTCTCCTGCTCGCTAAGCAAAAAGCCCCAATTCTTGGCTTGCCATTTCATTGAATATTCAAACAGCTTCGCTGCCAACTAACCCAATCAAGTGCTCATTAATTTTTCCTGCCATAAAGTCCTCAACGTTCGCTCTCGCTGCCGCACTCATGATGCTGTCTTGCCACCCCTCACCCTGCCCCTCTCACCACACTTGTCTTGCTCTCATCTTGCCGAGTCGAAAACTTGATGAAGCACCGCAAAATTTGCTCATATGCAAATTTAAGTCCAAACTTCTCCCTCACATACTTCTCTCGTTCTGTTTCATACTCATTTTCTGCCTCTCTCTCTCTTTCTGCCACTTCTTGTTGTTCTGCTGCTCTGTAGCTGGCAACTTCTTTTGTGGTTTGGCATTGTTTGCTTGTCTTGGCTGCTCTCCCTCCTCCTACTCATATTCCTCCTCCTGCTCTGGCTGTGTTTGCCTGCTCCTGTTGCCGCTTCATTAGGCCGCACGCTCGCCCAAAATGTGTTGCCTATCAACAGGCGCATTCGCTTGTGCGCTCAGCTTGGCCAACAGTAACAGAGTCTCTCAAGGATATGAGTTGTTAGTTAATGTTACGCGGCGTGTGCCAACGCTTCCGACATTGCCTAATTTTTGACTGACGGGCCGCAGCTGAGAATATTTCCTTTGCTTTCTCTTTTATCTTCATCTGCTGTTGCCAGCTCCCCTGCCTTCCTCCTTCTCCTCGTACACAACTTCTTCGACGCTTAAACTATCGTTTAGTTAATGATGTCGCATGTAGTTGCTCTCGAGTTCAGTTGCCTCTCTCTCTCTCTCTCTACCTCGCATGCCTCATCTGGCACAATTTCCACTTTCTTTGACAACGACCGGAAGTTGCCACTGGCTGGCAACAACAACAACAACAAGCAGTAGAGAAGGCGCAGGACACTGCCAGGAAGCTCTTGAGCCGCCAGCATTTTGGCTGCCATTCGTTGGGATTTTGCGCCGCTGCCTCTGATGACATTCGATGCCGCAGACCGATTTTTTTCCGCTGCTTCATTTTTTTTTTTTTTTTTTTATTTTTGCCTGCAGTTCATTTTCGTTTTGTTTTTTAATTTTGTCAAGCGTATGCCCGATATTGTTTCCCTTCTACCCTTCCCCTCCTTACTGCCGCGGCACGTTTCCGTTTGTTTTTTGGCGGCCGCCACGTGGCACGTTTAATGTGCCGCAAGGACATGTGATAAAATATGTCAGCAAAGAAGCAGCAGGCGGTATTTAATGTGGTATATTTTAAATTGTCAAGGTTTTCTTGCGCAAACATAAAAATCAACGCAGATTTGTGCGACTATTTGCGACATCGGAACTTAAGCCTTGAATTAAATTAAAACTTATTTTGTTGAATTAAAATTAAACAGAAATTTTTAGCGAAAATTCTTTACAAGTTTATATGACATCTACTCATGTAACTTGTAGCTTGTAAACAAGCTAAAACAGCCAGAAATATTTTAAAAGTATTTTATATTTATTTTACAACATTTTTCTTAAGATTTACTTATCTAAAGGTGGCAAGAAGTTTATTAAGTTATTTATATTGTGTGTAGTAAAAATAAGCGTTTTTTTTGTCAATAGATGACGTTATATATCTGCATCTCGTGTTGAGCGCACCTCAAAGATATATTTTCATTTACACCTAATAAATAATTCTTCCAATTTTTCTCCTTTATTTTACTGAGGTACACAGGCTAACCTCTTTCTGACCTTGCTTTCTGTTGATTCAATTTTATTTACTGTTATTTTTAAGAATTTTTATCTTATTTTAACAAGCTTCTGCAGCCAATTAAAGCAGACAGCTTAGAAGGCATGAGACTTCATTTAAATAGCCTGACGCCTAAAAGCAGGCCACACTTTTGTCCGTAGCAGTTGCCAAGAGAGTAAGAGAGAGCGAGAGAGAGAGAGCACCGAAAAATTTTAATTGTCACATTTCTTGGACCGCAAAACACATGAGACCAAAAAAGCAGAGCCCAGCGCCTAATTTTGTGCTACACAATAAAACAGAGCAGACAATTTATGCAAGTAGAGAGAGAGAGATAGAGAGGGAGAGGAAGTGAGGGAAAATTGAAGAAGAAAGGACTAGCAGAAGAGTTCAAGGAAATGCCAAGTTACTTTCCCTCTACTACTCCCCCTCTACCACTCTCTTTTATGGTCATTTTAATTGTCGTCTGTGTTTAGAGGCTGCAGCTGTGATAAAATATTCCTCTTGTGTTTGTTTGCGTCTCTACGGCTTTCATCTGTGCGTGCAAGAGGGAGAGAGGTAGAGAGAGAGAGTGTAGGAGATATTGAAAGAGAAGGAGTGAGGGAGAGAGATGTGGAGCAAGTCTGTGCAAATTAGTTTCATTGATGGCCACCTGGTGCTGCTACAGAGTAATAGAGATGGAGATGGAAGGAAAGAGCGAGAGAGTGCCAGCGAGAGCAGTAGCAGGCTGAAGAGTCCAAGTTGTGCTGCCATTCTGTGGCATCGTCATTAAAAATTATGATTATGACGAGCGAGGAGCGCAACAATTAAAAGCAATTCAGTTGGGGGGCTTCAGTTGCAGCGCAACAATGAAATGAACGGAGCACGACAACAACAGATGATGAGGAGCAGCAGGCAAAGCACACACACACACAAAGGACAAAACAAGCTGCAAGAACAACAACAAAAACACAAACAAACACACACACATACATACACACACCCACACAGAGCTAGACTAAAGTGAATTTTTGCCAAATTAAATGCATGTCCTTGCCGTTGCTGTGCCGGCATTTTTCTTCTACTCTCTGCCTCTTTATTTTGCCGGCCACAATGAATGGCAAAATAAGAGGGCCCACACACACACACAAACGAGTGCGAGAGAACAATTAACAAAACGTAGTTGTTGTTACAGGAAGCACATGATTATGATTATGAGTTCTAGTCGTACTCTCACAGTCGTCCTTGTCATTGTGCTGTGTTAGGGTTGCCCTGCAAAGCTCCTTTCTTGGCAGCTCACTTCAAATATGGCAACTCAGTTGTTTTAATTGTTCTCTTGTGGCTGTTCTTTTCCACATGCGAGTGTGTGTGCTGCTGTGTGTGTGTTTGTGTGTGCTATGTAGTTGTAATTATACTTTTTATTGCTGTTGTTGGCATTGTTTTTGTTGCTGTTGTTGCCCTGCTGCTTGTTTAGTTTTTGCGCCGGCCTGAGCCTGTTGATTACGATGACTGCAGTGCCACACAGAGTGCATGGCCTAAGCTAAGCATTTTCCATAGCATACTTTTATGTGCACACACTTAAAGCGATTAGATGAAGAGCTGCCCATGTGTGTGTGTGTGCCGACTTTAAAGTGCAGTAACTGTTAATAGATGAAATGCAGGGGGCTTCTCTAATAGTAGATTAATTTTTAAATTTCTGGCCCCATTCGAATTAGCTGTGTCTAAAATTGTAGCATACTTTCGAGTGCAAGGAAAAAAGAAAGGGAGTATGTAGTTTACAAAAACTGTTGCATACTTTCAAGTGCAGTTTTTAATTGTAGTTCTTTGCAATCGATATGTTTATCCACATAATTAAAATTTGTTTGTTACTTTAGAGTGCAGTAACTGTTAATAGATGAAATGCAGGGGGCTTTTCTAATAGTAGATTATTTTTTAAATTTCTGGCCCCATTCGAATTAGCTTTGCTGCTAAAATTGTAGCATACTTTCGAGTACAAGGAAAAAGGAAAGGGAGCTATGTAGTTCACAAAAACTGTAGCATACTTTCAAGTGAAGTTTTTAATTGTAGTTCTTAAAATTCAAACTGCAATCGATATGTTTATCCACATAATTAAAATTTGTTCATAATTTTAATGCAATTTTGCCTGATCAAAATGAAAAGCGAAACTTTGGCTGTAAAAACTCATTTGCCCAGCTTAGTTTAACCGGCAGCTTAGCACAACAAAAAAGTGAAAACTTGTTTAATTATCACTTCATGCGGTTTATTTGGGTTAACTCGCACACACACACACTCGCACACTCAGCGAGTGTGTGTTGGCATGCCTAGATGCATTTGAAAAGGTTTCTTTTTCATTTTGGATTTTGAAAAGTATTATGAAAGCAAGAAGAGAGAAGCCATAATGATGGGAGGGAGAGGGGGCTGTGTTTTTTGATGCTATATCAAAATAAAAGAAGCTCAAATAATTTTCATATGCAAGAGTAAAATGTAATTAAAGCGCAAGAGAGTTACAGGGGCTTCTCTCTGCCCTTTCCCCCAATACACACACACAAACACACAAATGATGCCATACAAACTACACATAAGTATGCAGCAGGCCAAGTAATTTCTATAGGGTATACACACACACACACACTCAACGACACCGACACAGCTGCAATATGTGCGAATTTTCTGGCTTGCGGTTGCTTCACTCGGCGATTGCATAAAGTGCGGCGGCGGCCAGAAGTGGTTGTACGCTATCTACTTGCACCTAATCCCCCCCTCTTACGACCCCCCTCCTCCCATCATCCTACCCCTCTACCCGTTCTTTCTGCACTCGCACTTTGTTTGAGTTTTACGTTTTCAATGCGCGGCTGCTGAAAAACCAACAAAAATATGTCAAGAGAGAGCTCGCACGCTCGCGTAATTAGGAAACTTGCCGCGCACTTGACTCGCTTTTATGGCACAGCCAAGGGAAGGCAACAGAGAGAGAGAGCGAGCGAGGAGAGAGGGGGATACAGAGTGAGGTAGCGTATAAAGTAGGGATCAACAAGCGGCCAACTTGAAAGTAAGTAAAACAACTGAGCCATAGCGAGTGCTAATCCACTGGTTCAGGTGTTGGAGCATTTACAGCTAAGAAAAGTAGGTTAATGGGAGAGCACGGGCGGAGGTGGAGGCGAAATGGGTTGGGAGGGGTACAGAAGAGACAAAGCAAGGAAAAAGAAGGATGTTGAGAGAAGAGACGGCAGAGATAGACTCAGCTGCTTAGGGTAACTTCAAGGAAGCAAAAGAATTATTAGTTAAATACTCAATATCCTCTGATCATGATCTTTAAAGTAGAATTTCAGATGAGAAAATAAGCAAATAAATAATTAAGAGCTGAGAATAGCTGGGGAAATTTAAGAAATTTTTGCTTTAATGAAATTACTTTAAATATTTAAATTTTAGTGTAGCTAAATCTTTAGTGCTTCTTCTTTTGCCACTACTTCTTATTCTTCTTCCTCCACTTTAGATTATCACTTGATCAGTGAAGAGAAATCATTCTCTTTTTATAGCCTTGCAGAGGGAATATTAATTTTGTCCAGGAGTGTGCAATGCATCTTAGGAGACAACTCCGACCCCATAAAGTACATATATACTGCTCCAATGGGGAGTCGATCTAGCCATGTCTGCCTGCCTGTCTGTCCGTCTGCTCGTCTGTCCATCAATTAAAACGCAAACAAGTCACTCAGTTTTAGAGCTAGCTTAATGAAACTTGGCACACATGCTTCTTATTGCTGCACGCTATAAATAAGTCGGAACGAGTCGGATCGCATTGATATATCGTATAGCTGCCATACAAACTATCGGTCGATTTTTGTTGTTTGTGCAGATATTGCAACCAAATTTACTACATCTGACTTTTTCTGTATATATATTATGCATACAAAATGCCATTAGAATCTAACCACTATAACTTATAGCTGCCATAGGAACAATCGGTCGAAATGCAGGTTTTTGTATGAAGACCTATTCTGATTTTAGTAATAACTTAACTTGGCACTGACAATCATAGTGAGACATAATATTGAATATTCACATTCAGTTCTGCACCATTATATATAACTAGCATTGGAACAATCGGATTAAATTGGATAAAAGAACCTTCAAGTCTTTAAAACAGCAGGCCGAAGCTAGTCTTTCTTCCTCATTCATACTTTAAATATCCTTTAAATTTCCTTAACTCTTTCCACATTAAGTCAAAGAACTGTTCCCTTATTTTTAACTATCACCACATTTATTCAACTACCTTTCCCTCAGTCCTTCCCCCTCCCCATTCACTACTTAAAAATGCAAAGACTCCTGCAGCGTTTAAGACTAAGCAGATTATGAAACGTCAGCAGTCAGTTATGGCAACCAGCAGCGCTTTAAGAACACAGTCCCCTTGCAGCACAGCTCCTCCCCCCCTCGCACGCTACCACCACACCCTCTCAGCAGCTGGCAAAAGGAGCAAAGTGGAGTTGTTATTTTCCATTAAACGCTGCCGCTGCTCAGCTTCGACAAAGCTCGAACAGCATAATTGATGCCTCCCGGGAGCTGCGATAAAAACAAATCAGCGAAGCACACACACCAGCACACACACACCCCTACACATACACACACACACACCCCTACACATACACACACACACACCCAGACATACCGACAGTGAAGCGGATTCAATATAAAGGGTGTCACACTCACACACAGGCAAAGAACGGTCGAACGGTCTACAGCACACGCCTTTCCCCCGACCACAACCACGCCCACTGCACGCAGCTGTCCCGGTAGACACAAACACACACACACATGCACACACGCACATGAACAGGGGAGCGTCGCTTAATATAATTCACACCATTAAACCAAGAGCTGCGGCATTTGCCCGGTTAGACATAAATTTTTATAGACAACACCCCTTTTTGGCGGCATGTGTGCGCGCAGTGGCGGGGCAGTAGGTATTGGATTGTAGCCAGAGCAACCTCCAACCCCCCACCCCCCCTTACGAAATATGTTAAGTGAGCAGGGGCCAAGCGAGTAAGTTGATTCGCAGCGCAGCGCAGCGCGGTTGCGTTATCAGCGCGCTGCTTGTTTTGGCTTTTTAGACAGTTCATTTTTTGTAGCGCCTTCTTTTTTGTATAAATTTGCCTTGCTGACACACACACACATGTGTCTAAGTTGCGTGTGTGTGTGTGTGAGTAAACTAACAGTCCCTGTCTGCCTGCGTAGCCTGTGCGGCAGTAAGAGCCCCTCAGCCTTTTTGTAGCTTATCAACGCGTTATGCTAAAGTAGAGACACACACAGACACACATACACTCTCACACACACATGCCTGCATAGGGCAACTGGCAACTTGAACTGCCAGTGTTGCCATATCTAGAGCTAGCTAAGGTAGGCGCCAGTAGCTTGCTCAGGGGTTGATGAGCACCACGTGGAAGGGGTGTTGTGGTTAAGTGGGGGATGGGGCATGGGGGGAAGGTGGTGTATGTGCTACTTAGGCTAATGTAAAGCGTGTGTGCATGGCTCGCTGCACAGCAACAGCAGCAGCAATAACAGAAGTGGAAGAGTAACAGCGAGACTGATGGACAAGTAGACACTCTGTAGGGGAAGTTGAAGGGAGTTAAATTTATTGCACATCTATTGGCTAAGGCAGCTAAGCAGTTAGACCATTGCAGACACCCTGTAAAGCAGTAAATAAAGGTGCAAAAAATATGTAAATATTTTTAGTTTATTTAGCATGTTTATCAAACGAATTTAAATTTAAAAATATAAATTTAATTAGTTTTAAATTTTTTATTTTTTTTTAACTTTTATTTTTTTTTAATTTTATATTTTTTTTAAATTTTTATTATTTATAATTTTATTTTTTTTTTTTTTTAACTTTTATTTTCTTTTTTTTTAATTTTAATTATTCCTAATTTTAATTTAAAACATATAAATTAATTTTAATTTCAAGTCGACTGTCTTAGTTGACTTTAAATAAAATAAAACAAATAAATTAAATTGCAACAACAGTTTCCACTCAAAAGACTCTCACTAATTAAAGCAACATTTTCCATTTTCCACTGCCTCTCAAACTACCCTCGCCATAAACCCCTGTTATCACCTGTACAACTCTCAACATCAACCCTCAATTTGCAACCCTCTACAGGGTATAACAACACTTTGCTGTGCAGCGATGCTTGTCCAACAACAGCAACAACAACAACAACAAGTGGGCAAAAGAAGCCAGCGAGGCGACACACAACTCTCGGCATACATTGACACAGAAAAGGCCAAAAACTTTAACCCCATATACCCTATATATATATACACCACGATATATACCTCATAAATCCAAGCAGTGCTTTGCCAGCTGGAAAATAAGAAAACAAACACGTGGCGGGAAACTTTTTCGAAATTGAGTACGAGCTGAAATTTGAGAAATTTCCTTCAAGAAGAGAAGAAAGTAAGTGAAGCAAAGAAAGCGCGAAGGGCGCTTATTAGGCAAAGTGCAGTCTGCAGTCTACTCTAAGATAATATACTATATCATCTCAGCGCGTCGACGACGCTGCATGTTTTCAACTTGTTGAGCGAAAATTCAATTTTTAATGAATTTTTGCGCAAAGTTTTCACGTGCATCAAAAACTGCAGTTGCCCAAGGGAGGGGAGTGAGAGAGAGGGAGCGACTGACTTTTTTGATTTAATTAAAACATTCTTTGAGCTGGCTAAAAGTGTTGGAAAATGCTGCAGGCTGTTGCCCCTGCTCCTGCCCCCTTCCCCGTTCATCATCAACACTTTTTCCAGCTATTAAAACTGCGCTGTGATTTTTGGACAACTGTTTTAAGCGAGTTAAAGCAGGAAACCTAAGGGAAGGTTCCTTACATTTTAGCCGTAAATAAGCCAGATTTTAAGTATGGTAAATATTAAAAAACAGTGAATAAACATACGATCTACAGGTTTGGGGGGCTCACATTGCTATTAAACCAGATTTTGAAAAAAGATTATTCTAATTTTTGATCATTAAATAATAAAATAAAATATTTCCATAAGAAACTATGTCCAATCAAAACAAAATGCGACTTTTTTTCACTTTAACCTCACTTAAAAATTATAAATAAATTGTTTAAATTTCTAAACATAAATTTGGGCTATGCAAAAAAGTATTTCCTTTCTAAATAATTGCATAAAAGTAAATCGGTTGAATAGGTCAGACCCCACGCACGTAACTGTGCCGTAAGAAGTGGTAGGTATGTATGAATTTGCACAGGAGCATGTGGGCTCAAGATGCTGCCAGTGGAAAACTACAAACCTGATCGAAATATAATTTTGCACACATATTCGACAAATATAAAGCTTCGATTTTATACAAAAAAAATAAATGCATTCTGTAAAATTTTCAAAGAAAAGATCCCCTTAAAGCCGCTCTTAAATTTTCGTCAGCAGGCGCGCTAAAAAGTAGGCAACAGATTTTTGCAAAGGAAGCAATTGCCATGTCTGCTGTCTGGCCTGTTCGCCTGCCTGGCCCATTTATCAAAGACGCAACGCTTAGCCAAGCAAAATCCATACCCCTCTCCACACACACTCACACACGCACGTAGTGTGCACACAGCTGCAACGGCACTTCAGCCTTATTGATTTTCAATTAAAAATTCACAAACTCCCAGCCAATTAGCCCAGTTTTTGGTTAGGCCAGACAGAGAGACAGACACAGCGCCCGAAATGCAGCAACGGAAATAGCTAACAACAGGCAGCACAAGCAGGCACAAGCAGGCACAACAGCGCAGCTGCCAAATGAGCTGACGCCGTTGCCTGCTTTGTTTGCTGTGCCAGGAAGAGGGGAGGGAACTTGCTTGAGTTAGCATAATTGATATAAATAGCAAATAACATAAATGCACACAAATTTACAGGGTATCTGCAGTACTATAAGCACTGGAGCTAGCCAAACTTTTTGGCAGCAAGGTGTTGACGTTGTCGACAAGTTATCAGCGCCACGCTAGCCACGCCTCTAACTAGTTGAGTCGATTGCCTTCGCTCTCCACGCTCAGGCGGCAGCTCATCAAGCTTTGCCAAGGCAGCCGCTAATTCACAGCGACCAGACGACAACTTGACAGGCGACTCGCTGATTGCCAAGCGGCTTGCCAGTTGATTGACTGACTGACTGACTGGGAGGGGGCAAGTAGAAGAGTGTGAGTGGAAGGCAAGGAGTGTAGTGGGGAAGACACACAGTGAGCAAGAGGTGCGCAAGGAGGGGGCTTCGCTGTTTATTAGCGTACATTGCCTTAGGCTGCCGCAAATGTTGCCAACGATACTTGGCCTCGAGACGGCAAGCCTGGGCGGGGAATGGGGCAGGTAGAGTGGCGGCATGTGGGGCAATGCGGGGCATGTCAGTTGGCCCAGACGACGGCTGTCAGCGGGCGCGTCTAGGCATGGAATTTCGCAATGCAATTTCGGTTTAAATGCCAAGTGTATGTGGCACGGTGTCTCCCCCTCTCTCCCTCTCTCACACGCTCTCAGTGTGTGCGTGCTGTGGAAAAAGTGTAGCATACTTATGTGCGTGTCTAGCTCAGTCTGGCAGTCTGCTGCAACCTCGCTGCTCACCCTGTCATATTGCAAGCTCATTTGGCCGGAAATGATATCCAGCGTGTTAAAGTCTGAGCTCGTTGTGCTGCTGCTGCTGCTGTTGCTGCTGCTGTTGCAGCTGCTGCTGTCGTGTCGTGTCGTGGTGTTGCATTTACCGCTTCGTTGCACCCTCGATTGGCAACTGGCAACTGGCAGTGGGCAGCAACATTGCCGGCTTTGTCTTTAAGTGGCCAATGAGCACGGACAGGTAAACAGACATAGATAGAGCAGCCAACAACACAGCCGTGCAGCTGCAGCTGGAAAACAGCTAAAGACAATGAGCCAATTTTGTCTGCAGTTGTCAGTTTTTGTGTCTTTTTGATCAAGATATTGCAGGAGAGCAAAGAGAGTTATAAGGCAAGTATTATATATTGTATTTTATTGTGCGTTTAATACACTGCACAACAATTGGTTGATAGAATATAATGAAATTTTAAAAATGTTATTTATAGAAATTTTAAAAAAATTATAAGACTGTTTTAGTTTGACTTTCATCCTTGTTAAACGTATTGTTATCGATTAAAACAAGAAAAAATTTTTAAAAAATTGTTTGAACCTATTCTTCAAATCGATTTTCATCCTTGTTCAGGGTGTTTGTTATTGATCATCATTAAAAAAATAATTGCATATTTTAAAAATTTTTGAAAAATTGTATAAAATTTCTTACGCATCTCTAATTCGATTGACATCCTTGATAAAGGTATAGTTATCGATTAAAAATGAAAAACAACTAAAAAAATTTTAAAACCTTTGGTGTTCGATTTTATTCTTTATGTAAGAGTATTGTTATGGATTTAAATCATGCAAAAAATAATTGCATATTTTAAAAAATTATTTAAAATTGTACAACATTTTTAACGCATCTCTAGTTTGATTGTCTTACTTGATAAAAATACTGTTATCGATTAAAAGCAATAGAGAAATTTTTAAAAAATTTTCTAAAATTTGAATTCGGAATGAATCTAGCAGATAAACCATAAATAAAATGACCTATACGACCAAAATCGGATGATTATTGAGGAATTTATGAGAGTTAGAACATCTGGAATTAGGGAAAATTTCTGATATTTTTCGCAATTTCTATCGGAAACACTTTTAGAATGATATTTTATATTGGTCATGACTAGTTCTATAAATTAAAATCAAAAAATTAAGTTTGAAATTTGTGAAAAAATTTTGAAAATTGTGTAAGGGGGTAGCATGGATTTTTTTTAAAAAATCCACTTTTTCAAAATTTCTAAAATTTGAATGCAGAATGAATCTAGCAGATAAACCATAAATAAAATGACCTAGACGACCAAAATCGGATGATTATTAAGGAAATTATGAGAGTTAGAACATCTGGAATTTGGGTATATTATTAATATTTTCCAAAATTTCTATCGGAAACACTTTTAGATTGATATTTTATATTAGTTATGACTAGTTTTATGAATTAAAGTCAAAAAATTAAGTTTGAAATTCGTGAAAAAATTTTGAAAATTGTGTAAGGGGGTAGCATGGATTTTTTTTAAAAAATCCACTTTTTTAAAATTTCTAAAATTTGAATGCAGAATGAATCTAGCAGATAAACCATAAATAAAATGACCTAGATGACCAAAATCGGATGATTATTGAGGAATTAATGAGAGTTAGAACATCTGGAATTAGCGTATATTATTGATATTTTCCAAAATTACTATCGAAAACACTTTTAGATTGATATTTTATATTAGTCATGACTAGTTCTATGAATTAAAGTCAAAAAATTAAATTTTAAATTTTTGAACAAATTTTGAAAATTGTGTAAGGGGGTAGCATGGATTTTTTTCAAAAAAGTCACTTATTTAAAATTTCTAAAATTTGAATGCAGAATGAATTTAGCAGATAAGCCATAAATAAAATGACCTAGACGACCAAAATCGGATGATTATTGAGGAATTTATGAGGGTTATAATATCTGGAATTAGGGTGTTTTATTGAAATTTTTCAAAATTTTTATCGGAAACACTTTTTGAATGATATTTAATATAAGTCATTACTAGTTTTATGAATTAAAGTCAAAAAAGTAGGTTTTAAATTTTTGAAAAAATTTTGAAAATTATGTAAGGGGGTAGCATGGATTTTTTTCAAAAAAGTCACTTTTTCAAAATTTCTAAAATTTGAATGCAGAATAAATCTAGCAGAGAAACCATAAATAAAATGACCTAGGCGACCAAAATCGGATGATTATTGAGGAATTTATGAGGATTAGAACATCTGGAATTAGGGTGTTTTATTGATATTTTTCAAAATTTTTATCGGAAACACATTTAGAATGATATTTTATATTAGTCATTACTAGTTTTATGAATTAAAGTCAAAAAATTAAGTTTTAAATTTGTGAAAAAATTTTGAAAATTATGTAAGGGGTTAGCATGGATTTTTTTCAAAAAAGTCGCTTTTTCAAAATTTCTAAAATTTGAATGCAGAATGAATCTAGCAGATAAGCCATAAATAAAATGACCCAGACGACCAAAATCGGATGATTATTGAGGAATTTATGAGAGTTAGAACATCTGGAATTAGGGTATATTATTGATATTTTCCAAAATTTCTATCGAAAACACTTTTAGATCGATATTTTATATAAGTCATGACTAGTTCTATGAATTAAAGTCAAAAAATTAAGTGTTCGATTATCATATTTGATAAAGGTATTGTTAACGATTAAAAGTAATAAAGAAGTTTAAAAAAATTGTTGAGGGTTTTGTTATCGATTACATTCATAAAAAAAATAAATGAATATATTAAAAAATTATTGAATATTGTAGAACATACTTAACACTTCTTAAGATCAATTGGATACTTATTACTTCATAAGGATACTTATTATCGATTTAAGATAAGAAATAAATGCTCGAAAATTGTAAAAACCTTTGGTGTTTTTTCATCCTTGTTGTGAGTATTGTTATCCATTTAAAGCAAGAAACATTTTTATAAAAGGTCATCGACCTCATGCCACAAATTAAACCGCAAGTTATTTTCGGGCTTCGCCACTTTATATGGCAACATTAACAATTCCAGCGCAATCATAAACACAAAATGTTAATGCTCGACAGAAAATATGCGCAATGTGGCAACACAAAGGCACATAAAAGCGATTTAGCGCATTAAAAAACGGCTAAAGAAAAGTCGCTTTTAATTCTTTTTTGAAGCAAACAAATAAAATTATGCAGCCACGGCATAAACACGGCAAGTAAATACGCGCGCAGGGTGTGCGTGTGTGTAGAGGGGAGAGAAGGGGAGGGGAGGTGGGGAAGTGAAAACTTCCCCAAGTGAAAAACACATTTCACATTTCAAATTTCGTTGAAGGGCAGAACAAATGCCAAAGACACAACTCGTCTGAGAGACAGACAGGAAGGGCAGAAAGGGAGAGAAGGAGAGAAGGAGAGAAGGAGAGAAGCAGGGAAGGAGAGAGAAGTAGCGAATGAGAGAGAGAAAGATGGGTAGGTCTTCTCTTCCCTCTCTCTCTCTCTCTATTCTTCAGCCTTCTGTGTGTTTAATGAGCTAAGCGGAAGGAAGTCAGCCGAAGCAGGCGCGGACGCGGCAACGTCAAAGCGCGAGACGACGCTGTAATATAAAATAAATAACAACAGGCAAACATTTTAAAGTCCCCCTTCGCTGCCCCGCTCTCTCACTCTTCTACACTCTCTTTATGCTCAGTTTTATGCAGTAAAGTTGGAAATTAGCGAACGCGTCTGTCACTTTTACTTTTTCCTTTTCTTTGCCAAAAAGTTGAATTTTGATTTGCTTCGCTTTGGTGCAGACAGCAGCCAGCTGTTGTGCAGACTAGGAGGGGGAGAGCTGAGAGAGGGGAGTAAGGTGGTTAGCTGCCGCCACAAAGAGGGTTGATTTATTTGAGCAGCATTAAAAATATTTAATTTGCTTTAAGCCCAAACGATTTTGTGGTATTTTTTAATGCAAATATTTAATGTGCAGTGGAAGTTGCCAGGAAACTCACTTCAGTTCAGTTCGTTTTCAGTGGGAAATTCTGTAGAATTTCATAAGGAAATAACACCTTAAAGAAACTGTATTTGACAGATAAAGGAATTAAGGTAAATGCATGACAGGGCCTTGTGATCTTCAAGTATCAACAGCAACTATTCAGCTCAAGTAGAATCCTCACACTCAAAGACAAGTAAGTAGAGCTAAAGCTCCTTCTTACTTCTTCCTTCTACTTATGCCTTAGTGCTCTTCACTCTCTGTACTTTCTGTAATGTAAAACACGCGCTAAATATGCCACGCCATAAACGAATCAGCGAACAAAACACAAACAGGTAATAAAACACTGCCGTTTAGATATTTTGGCTAAGATTTTTTCAATAAAAACTTCTACAAGCCCCACACAACACAAACAGCTGAAATCTTTAGCCATAAGCCAGGAAGACAATCTAATTTTATAGCAGACCGATTGGACCAGTTGCAGAAGGCAGAGAAGGAGAGGAAGAGGGAGACAGGCAGAGAACTGCCGGCCCAAATAAATTGTGGCAGTCAAATTGTAAGCCGAGCAAGTCGCGCCAACTGCCGGGAATTTGAGTGGCCTGCCAGAGGGGGGTGGAGAAGGAGGAGGAGGGGCAACGGCAACCGTGTAATGCGCTCAATCAAAAGTCAAATGTCTAAAAATATTATGAAAAGCCCTTTTTGCCCGGCTAGTGTAGCCAACACGCGGCACAGTTCCCCCCTGGGGTAGGCGAGAACAGGAGAGCAAAAGAATGGGAATGAGAGCGAGAGCGAGAAAAGAGACGTTGAGGAAGTCGACTGTGCGGCCTGTGCTGTTTAGCATTCATTTATGCTGGCCTCGGGTTCGCATTGGGTTTTTTTGCACTGCCTGCTTATCGTGTTGCCTACAACTCACACACAGAGACACACACAGACACACACAGAAGTACAGTGCTACAGCAATCGGTTTCGATTTCTTTTCATTTATACACTTTCCTGTGTTTGCCCTGGCAACTTGTTTCCACACCTCGCCCTGTCTGCCTCTCACTGTCTTCCTGCCTTCACTCTCTACTCTACTCTTTCCTTCTCCCTCTCTACCCATCTCTCACTCCGTCTCTCACTCTGCCCAATCTTCTTATATATATTTTTTTTCTATTATTGGCTCCATTTACTTTGCGCTTTGTGTTTCTGCCTCCTCCTTTTTGTCTTGTGTTTGTTTATGCTTCATTTTGATTTTCTCAGCTTAAATTGTATTTGTTGTTTCTATTTTCGTTAGTTATCCCCCGTACGGTCAGCAGTAGGAACAGCACCAACTGGATTTGAGTCCTTACAACATTGAATCCGCTTTAGTTTCTCGTTTACCCTTTTCTTCTCTCCTCTTTTTGCTCAGCATATTCTGCTGGCTTTGTTTGTTTTGTTAGTTGAGTCCGTCGTCGCCTGCAAGTTTATTTGTGTTTTGGTTTATACTCTGCTCAGTCTGCCCCGCCCACTTTTACTCCTGCCTCGCTCTCCCTTGTTTCGTTTTTTTAGCTCATGTCTAAATTTATGTGGCCGCAATTTATTTAAATTTATGTGGCTTTTGTCAAATTGATTTCAATGCTAAAAAGGGTTGACAGGCCAAATGTGACGCGCAACGGACATTGTAGCTCTTTTACGGAGTTTTACAACACTGATTGAGTTAGCACACAGAGAGCATTGGCGCACGCAGGCGAATGGGTAATGTGAAAGATGTGTAGCCCATAATCATTGGAGTGTAGAAGTTTTCAGGACTATTTTGAGAGTGGAGCTGATATTATACCCTGTAACTGCAATAATGGGGTATGCTTTTAACTAAACTGTGTCTACATGGAGGGTTCAGATCAATGAAAGACGGGAGTTGAAGGAGCAAGACCATTTTAATGTGTATATTTATGTGAGCGCATTATACCCGCTACCCAAAGGAGGGAAGGGTATAAACACAACGCCCAAATAGTATCTAAAAATTTGATCGCGATCGGATAATTAACATAGAAGTTATTTAAGAAATAATTTAAAGTGCTACTAATTTCCAAGCCCTGCAAAGTATGCAACACAAAATAAACCAAACATAGAAGTGTACATATGTATATAAGATATAGCAATTCGTAATTCTTAAAAATATCTCTCCACCGTGTGATGTTAAGATACAATATTATGATGTACGGATTCTTCACACAACAATAATAATAGAAAAAAAAAAAAAAAAAAAATTGGTCAGACGAATAGGGAGTATATCAAAGTCGATTACACTCATTTGCAGCTCACTAACTCGAATCACAGATTTTATTCATATAGGTCAACTACTTAAGATATACTACAATATACAATATTAAATATATAGGCATACCCCACGAATGCATCATATTCAAACAATGTTAGCGCCTTAGCGAGCTAAGCAAACATAATTACACCGCGACTGGCATATAAAGGTCAACAAAACCAGCTATAAATAGCCGAAAAAAAGCAATCAATGTAAATGCGGCTAGTTGTATGTTAATCATTAATGCTAATGCCAAAGTTCGAGCAGATAATACTCGCAAGATATTCATTCATTCGTTCAATACGAGGGCGGCTCTTGTCATTGTCAGGCACTTGATATTGATGAAGCATGGCAAAAACAAATCATTAGTTGTGCCTTTTATGACAGCAGGCCAAATAGGCAAAGGGCGTGCAGTAGAAGGAGGAGGAGGTAGCATAGGCAGCAACCCTCAAACAGGGCACCGTGTGGGTGTGTGTGTGTGTGTGTGTGCCTGTGTGTGTAGATGGATATCCTTATAGCCGATGGCGTAAAAAAGGTTTCATATCAAAATGGCAATAAATAACAAACAATGCTGTCTGCAATTTTCCACTTTATAAAAGAAAAAGCTATAAACAAAAGCACAGGGTGATGGTGCGGGGGTGCAGGGGGGGTGTAGGGGGTCTGAGGGCATATCGAAACGAGCCAGAAAATTATCATCTTGTTGTTGTTTTGTTGGCTGTTGCCGCCGCAGCACTCATAAATGCAGGCGCAGGGCAGCAGGAGGCCGGAAATGACTGGCAACACAGAGCGTAGAGCGAGCAGGAGGAGAAGCGGGCGGAAGGCGCTGAACTTGTAGCATATTTTTGTGCCTTTGCAATTAATTAAT
The DNA here is from genome assembly GCA_018904035.1 of Zaprionus ornatus. NCBI lineage: Eukaryota > Metazoa > Arthropoda > Insecta > Diptera > Drosophilidae > Zaprionus > Zaprionus ornatus. The sequence goes on along the minus strand of JAEIFZ010000002.1, from coordinate 7,642,689 downwards.
CTCCAAGGTAATAACAAAAGCGGCAACAAAAACAACAAGAACAACAACGGCAACGACGACCTCGGCAATTGCTTTGCGTTTTATGTTTTATTGTTTTCTGCTGTTTGTAGCATACTTTTTGGGGCCTGGCAATGAAAAATAATAAACAAACAAGCAAGCAGCACTGGCAACTCTTTGATGGCGCAATACCCTGTTTACAAAGTGCTGTCTCTGTAGGGAAATGCTCGACTTGAGCTGCAGCAATTGCAAGTGCTTATGCGCTTAACAATTACAGCACATTTACAAGTCTATCATATACTTTAAACTGCCTTTTTGGCTGGCGTTGAAGCGTCGTTATAATTTATGAATATGTACAAGTGGTGAGGGGAAAGGGGGGAAAGGATCGCAAGGGTAGGCACATCTACATAGAGCGTGAATCACAGACAGTTGAGGCGTGGGGCTGGCGATAAGGTTTGACATTTTTGACAGCGCGCCAAGCGGTTGAGATTGCAAAATATTGTTGCATATTTTTAGGCGAACATTGAAAATACAATTTACAGGATATTTCGTATTTTTGAGGTATAAGAGATGCACTTTTGCATTTGAGTAGAAATTTATAGAGAAGCACTGGGCGAACATTGAAAATAAGATTTAAAAGGAATTTAATTAATTAGATTTTATTTTTTTATTTAGTTTGTTTATTTATTTTATTTATTTATTTGTTTATTTTATTTTTATTTATTTTATTTTTATTTATTCATATATCATTTTTTCATTTGTTTATTATTATTTATTTTTTCTGTTATTTATTTGAATATTTTTTTTAATTGTTAGGTAATGTCTTTTGTGATCTTTTGCCAACCATTATTTTATTTTTTTTTTTATTTCAATTATTTTTCATTATTTTAATTATTTTATTTTTTGTTTCAATTATTTTTCATTATTCTAAGTATTTAATTATTATTTGAATTATTATTTTTTTTTTATTTAAATATTTTTCTTTTTTTCATATTTAAAATTATCATTTTTCATTATTTTAATTATTATTTTTTTTTTAATTTTCAGAGATGCATTTTTGCATTAATTGTGTAAAAAATTATATAAGTAATTAGTATAAAATATTAAAAAAGAATACCAAGTACACCGAGAGCTAATTGAGTGAATAAATTGTATGCTTTCCCTCTCTCTCACACAGACACATAAATAAACCCAATAACGAATATGAATTTCGTCAGCACATAAACTCTCCCTATAAATATTGCAATGCGATTTTAATGAGCGCCAATCGCATAAACAAACAAATACTCGTATGGAGTGAGGGAGGGAGGGTGGTAGGAAAGGGGGCACAGCGTAACTCGGTCTAGGGTCGAGAGAGTGCCCATTCAATAAAACACATTTAATTTGTTAAGCAGCAAAGTGCAAATCAATGGGCAGCAGCTCAGCTACAAGCCGAACTCCCATTCCATGTCCAGGCAGCACCATTCGAGTGCTGCCTTTTATGTGCGCTCGTTTTGCCTTTCCCTGCTGTTCTCTTTTTTTTTTTATATATACGTATATATTTATTTCTTTTTGCTGCTCTCGTTTTTTTGCTCGTTTTTCAAGTGCGGTTTGTGCCCGCAAAATAACTCAGCTCGTTAACTGCACAAATAACATGTCAGCACTTTTGCAACGAAGCTTCAAACAGGGCCGAGAATGCGCCACAAATTTGCGGGCAGGCGGCAAGGGGCGAAAGACGAGGAGACGAGACCGTCGCAAGAGAGGGTCCCCACTCGGTACGGTTCGACTGGCTACGGTCTCGTTTGGTTTGGTCTGGTTTGGTTTGGTTTGGTTTTGGTCTGCTTGCCTGTGTTCCATCATTACTCAAGTGTCCTTAAGTTTCGGTGCGGAATGAAATGAAAGCATGTGCACCAAAAAATTGCTTCGACCTCTTCAAATAAAACACAGCCCCAGTTCGGGCTTAATGCTTGACCAAAAGTATTAATCACACACAAGCAAGAGGGGCAGAGAGAGAGAGAGCGAGAGAGAGAGGGGGGACAGACCCCAGCAGCGGTCTGCAAAGTTTTTTCCATATCGACGAGCCCTCAAGTGTGCCTGTGCGTGTGTGTGTGTGTGTGTATGTGTGGAAAAGGAAACCAATAACTAAACGTTCAGTGTGTGCAGCCCCCTCCAGGCACAAAACCCAAAATTAGTGAATGAAAAGCCAAAGAGCAGCCGATAAGAGTCGATGCTGCGGTTTGTTCGGTGAGTGAATAAAATAAAATACATAATAAAGGCTGCTAAACACGTTCAACTGATGTGCTGGGGAATACCCTAGGAAGGGACTATTCAAATGTTTGAATATATACGTTAAACTGCTTATATAGATAGCTAGATAAGGCACCAAATAAAACTATAAAGATCTGTTCAAATAATAAACCGAGCTAAATCTAACGCTAATAGGTCATTATAAAAAAACTTTCATTTAAGTCATGACAGCTATGTATGTATATGTTATAGTAGTCAGATTCTTGTGAAACTTGATATGCATATTATATATATAGAGAAAGACCGATGTGGTAAATTTGGTTGCAGTATCTTGGCAATTATCAAAAATTGACCTATTTTTTGTATGGCAGCTATACGATATATCGCTGCGATCCGTCACGTTCCGACTTATATACAGCGTGCAGTAATAAGAAGCATGTTTGCCAAGTTTCATTAAGATAGCTTTAAAACTGAGAGACTAATTTACGTTTCAATTGATGGACAGACAGACAGACGAGCAGACGGACAGACAGACGAGCAGGCGGACAGACAGAAGTGACTAGATTGACTCCATGGCACAGAATATATGTACCTTGTGGGTTCGGAGCCGTCTCCTTAAGAGACTGAGAGACTAATTTACGTTGCAGCAGACAGACATGGCTAGATCGACTTTCCTAGTGATACTGATTAAGAATATATATATATATATATAGAATATATACCTTCTGGAGTCGAATATATTTCCAATATTTAATCCTAGTCCCTGGACTTCCTATTTTACTTGCCCTCATATACCCCACCTTTCCCACTCAACCTACAGGGTATCTCACTCGCTTTGTGGCGCCCAACAGTTGGCCACTGTGTTTGGCAAACCCCTCGGGCTCGGCATAAAGTAAATAAAATAAACTAAAATATAAATGTTTATATGCGGCAATAAAAAAATGTTTGCACAAAAAGTGAAAAGTGAAAAGCAACAGTCGAGAAAGGGAGAGAGAAAGAGAGAGAGCGCAAGAGGGGAGTGAGAAGGAAAGCATTAATAAAATAAGCAGCAGCCGCGGCGCCGTTTGCTCTGCCATAGTTGTTTTCAATTCCATTGGCCCGCTCTGCCACTCTCTCCCTCTCACTCTCTCTGTCCTTTCTCTTCCCTTTCTACTTGCCCCTTCATTCTATTGCTGCTGCAATATTTTTGCCTAGCTTTCTTTTTCTTTATTTTGGCCATTTCTTCTTCTATTGCATGCAAGCGCCTCGAAAATTGCGGTTAGTTTTCTACGCTGCCTTTTGCTACGTTTTTTGCAAGTGTTTGCGCTCTGTCTCTCTGTGTGTGTGTGTGTGTGTGAGAGAGTGTTTGTGTGTGTTTTTTGTAACTGCGTTGCGGTCTCTCTGCCGGCTACAGTTGGCTGACTCCGGCAGCCATCAGGCGCACAACGCACCCTACAAACCCCAACACCCGAGCAAACCTTAACCAAACCAAACCAAACCAACCGATTGCGAGACCTTCCCTCTGCCCCTCACTCCTCTCTCTCCCTCTCTTTCTCCTCTCCCCACACACCACAATGGCAAAACAAAAGCTGCAAAGCTGTTACCCATTTTCAGACCCTACGCCCTCCTCCTTCTTTCCATCCCTCTCTAACTTGAACCTCGACCCACCCCAACAAGCTGTGCGCTGTCTGTGTCTTGTGCGTGTATCAGTGTGTGTGTGTCTTCTGTGTGTGTGTGCGTGCGTGTGAGTCTGCTTGGTTCATTGATTTTGGTGTGGAAATGAACTTTGCTAGTTTCTTGGTTTTTGCGGCATCGTCGTCAGCGCGCTGCCGTTGCTGCAAGTTACCAACTCTTACCCCCCTCCCCCTTCCCACTCTACCACACTTCCATTACTCCTCTTGCCTTTGCTGTGTTCCCTAGATTTTCGGCACTTTGTAAGCATTATTTGTTTTCGCTTTTATTTATGTTGCGGTCTGTTTTGTTTAGCATGCAATTTTAACGACGTTTCTCCGTTTTTTTTTTTTGCTTGCTTGGCGGTTTCCTACAGACTAGAAGACTGTAAGATCAAGCTTAGTATATGTAGAAATAGCTTGACTTGTCGTTGATTACACTGCCAGTTAGACAGGCAAGTTGAGTTTATTGTTATTATACGTATTGTTATTGATCTTAGCTGTTCTTTGGATTGTAGAGGGTATATTCATTAAGGACAGAAGTTGGCAATGCAGCTAAGGAGACAGCTCCGATACCAAATAGTACATATATACTGAACCAGGTGAGTCGATCTAGTGATGTCTGCCTGTCTGTCTGTCCGTCTGCTCGTCTGTCTGTCTGTCCATCAATTAAAACGTAAATAAGTCAGTTTAAGAGATATGTTGATGAAACTTGGCACACATACTTCTTATTACTGCACGCTGTGAATAAGTCAGAACAAGACGGATCGCAGCGATATATCGTATAGCTGCCATACAAACTATCGGTCGATTTATGTTATATGTCATGATATGGCAAATATGGGCAAATTTACTATATCGAACTTTTTCTTATATATAATATGCATATTAAATTTCATTAAAATCGGACCACTATAACATATATGTAGCTGTCATAGGAACAATCGACCAAAATACATATTTCTGTATGAAGACCTTTTCTAATTTTAGAAATAACTGAACTTATCAAGTCCAATCAAAGTGAGACTATTATTTTATATATATACACACAATACCATGCAATTCTGCACCATTATATATAACTTATATAGGAACAATCAAAGGAGACAAGACCCTGCATGTGTATTAACCCATCATCATGCTGAAGTTAGCTTTTCTTGCTGGTTTCCCATTGATCTTTGCTGTTTTTCAGTTCCCCTATTCAACCTATACTTTGCCAACCGATTCTTATCGCATTTTTGCCTGACAACTTTTGCATTTTCATTTGCGAAACGACTAAAACAAGACTTTTCTTTCCATTCTCCCCCCTCACTCTCTCTCTCTCTTTCAACAGGCACAAACAAGCTCAAATATTTGGTTGCCACTGACAGTTGGTTCTCCATAGAGGAGCTAGGCCCGCATACAAAAATATCACGTATACGTCAAAACATCATGCACCCAATTTCTCATGCATATCATTTATATGCAACTTGCTGTTTATTTTCTTCCCATTTAAATAACGCAAATAGCATGAAACAATGAAAGCGTATGCAAAACAGATCTACAACTGCCCCCTCTTCCCCTTCTCTGCCCACTCATAAGCACACAAATGCCGAAAATTTTCAACATTTATGCATATAAAATTTTCATAAAATAATAAAGGTGCAGCAAACACACACACACACATACAGAAGGGGTATATGTATGTGTGTGTGTGTACTGTATTTAACTAATATGAATGCAATGGCATGTATGTATGTGACTATGCAAATGTCAGGCGAGCACAAACATCGCGAGGGGCGCACGAGATCTTTAAACATCTGTGCAGCGCTTATATTTTGATTTTTTAGCCGCACACTGGGTTAGCCTAGATAGATACAACACACAAACACACACACAGACAGCAGCAGTACTCGAGCAGCAGCCAGGCTAATTTAGCTGCCAGCTGGGCTCAAGGGTCACTGGACCACCCCTGCCCCCCCTCCCAACAGCAAACACAGCAAGAACTTAAAGCGAGTTGCAACAATTGAAATGCAACGCAGCTGCTGCTGTGTCTGTCTGTCTGTCTGTCTGTCTGTCTGTCTGTCTGTGTGTGTGTGTGTGTTGCATTGTTTTTGTTGCTAAGTTCACATGCATAATAAACAATGCAAAGCCAAAGCCAAAAGGCGCCAAAAGCACTCACGTGGTCTAAAAGAGCTTGGCTAGAGAGACGGCAAACATACTATAGAGAAAGCGTGAATATCTCTCTATAGGTGGGCACGAGTGTAGCACACCTACACTGCTTAGGTAAGGGCATATTAGCTGTGTAATGGAGTATGTAAATGCAGCTGCACTAGCAGTCGTGGTATATAGAATAGCTACATTTCTTTGCACAGAATAGACCTAACCTGGCAGTCCTGTTTGCCACCTTTGTCAAGGTTCTGTACTGCATTAAATACCCTATATATTGCTGATTTAAACCTCTTTATATAGCTATGATTTCTTTTATCTTGTACCTTCAATTTACAGTGTATTCGCACAATGTCTTCTGCATGTTTAACCTCTTGGACTTGTGCATTCACTTCCTTTTCTTGTCGCTGAAACAAGCCAACAAACACAGCCAGAGAAACACACTTACAAGCACACCCTCACACACACATACATACACAGACAGACAGACAGACAACACTCTTACACACCTACACACACACACTCACGCCTCATACATATGCAATGGAAGCGGGCCTGCAATGTTTGCGCGTTCACGTGTCCAAGCTGCTTCCTCTCCCACTCTCTCCCCCTCTTCCTTTCTCCCTCTCCCTCTCTCTGTCTCTCTCTCTCTCTTGCTGTCTCTTTCTGACTGTGTAGCCACTTTAATAAATGAAAAACCATCCAGCTTTTGTTTACTTTTCCAAGTATTTGTTCGTGTTGTGCCTCTGTATGCGAGTGTCTGTGTGTGTGCCTTGTCTGTTGTTCTTGTTTCTGTTTATTTGCAGAGGCGGCTCTTTTGTCGCACAGTTTTCACTTTCACTCTGCATTTTTGCTGGCCAAAAACATTTTGTTGTTGCCGCAAATAGAAATATTACGTAATTATTAGGAATAGTTGCCAGCACAGGGACGCTAACCCTATCATTAGTTGTAATTCAACCGGTTTTATCACTGTTTGCATTACTCCTTTCCGTTCCTGCTCTTTAGCTTTTTTCTGGCTAGTTAATTGGCTGATACCCCACCATGTGGCTCACATGCAAATGCCTCGTTTCTCACTGATTTCGATTACCCAGCGTCGACTTTTAAGGCTAATTGCATTACGACACGCGCTTTAAAGTCAATGAACGTTGCTGGCTTCGAAACCTTTTCAAAGTGCGCTGCACGCAAATGTCAACAGCAGGGGGGTGAAGAGAAAGGGGAAGAGGGGCAAGGCACTACAAATTGCAAAAACAATAAACATAAAATGTCATATGTGCGTTTTTTTTCTATTTTTATCTTTCTATGCAAAATAAACCTCTAGTTTTGCCTTATGAAATGCAGCCAGAAATAGTCATGCAGAAGGCTTAAAGGGCTGCACTGAGAGAAAACTTTGGGGGGCTAAAGAATAAAGATTTAAAAATTACTTAAGCACAACCAATCTCTTCTATCTATCACTTATGATATGATGTACGGATTCTTCACTGAATAATAAATAATACAATAAAAAATTAAACCTATTAAACCTATTTTAGAGGCTTAGCAAAGAACTAAACAGAAAGCAAAATTCTGCGCTTTCGCAAATACGTGCTTCGCAGTTTATTACGTTAAAAAACTGATGACTCTCTTGATACATGCAAGTTGTATACAGAAGGGAACATAGGTTCTAGGCATAGGTACTTTGAAGGGGACATAGGTTACAGCACAAAACTAGTTCCCAAACCACAAAATCTTTGCAGGGGACGCACAGAAGAATTCGTATTACGATCAAAAAGAACTGATGACTCTCTTGAAGCATGCAGGTTGTATAGAAAAGGGAACATAGGTACTAGGCATAGGTACTATGAAAGCTGCATAGGTTACTAAGCGGCACAAAAATAGTTACTAAACCACAACAGCTTAGCAGAGGGCGCACTGAAGAATAAGAGCACTTTTAAAGAAGAATAATTGTCAAATAGGTTGTTTATTTTTGGTCTAGAAATTAACTGTAATCCATATACCACCCTCAATCAACATAATATAATAAGTTTTGCAGAACTAATCAGAGCCTATGTGCCTGTTTACGATGTGACTTTAAAAAATGTGGAACATAAACATTTAAACTTAATTTAAATTATCAATATTTGCCTGCTAACTTAGTATAAAATCATAAGATATTGATTTCAGTCATAAACTTACAAAAGGTTACCTCTCTAGATCGATACTTTATCAAAATTGATAAGTAAATTAATTAGTAAACAGCAGCTTGTTCCATAATAGCAGTACGCATCATATTCTAGTTATTCTACTTTCTCACAGTGTACTTTCCCAAGGAAATAAACTGTCAGAGCGGCGCCTACGCCTAACGCCTACGTAGTATTTGCATGCTTTGGCAAAGGGAAGGGGAGGGAAAGAGACCACAATACAGAGTGAGAAAAGTCAAAGGGTTACGTAACGGGGCGACAAATCAAAGTGAAACATGAAAACGATATGTCAAATGATATTATAAATTAAATTAGTTAGGGCGCCTCAAGCCAAACAGCCTTAAAATGCACAAACATGTGTATAATAAAGTTAAATGTCACGTGTGTGAGTGTGTGTGGGTGCGTGTCAGAATGTTCTGTATGGTATCGGTTACATTTGCCCTTCTCTTGTTCACTCTCTCTCTCTCTCTCCTTGCGTCTCATTCTCAGCAGCGGCCCAGCAGCAATTTGTCACGTGAATTTGAGTTTGTGTTTTGCTTTTGTTATACTTTTTGTTGGCACCAATTGTTGTTGTAATTGTTGTTGCTTTGTGTGTGACATTTTTGTTTGTTACCTTGTGTCGCTGCCAGAGCCAAGAGAAATTACACTTGTTCGGAATCACAGAGAATTTTGTGTTGCATGCTTTGAGGCGTAGTCATTCGCAGTCGCAGCCTCTTCTCTCTTGCTCTCCCTCTCTCTCCCTCTATGTCTCTCTCTTTTTCTCTTTCTCTCTGTCTCTCTTTCTATATTTCTCTTTTTGTTGTTTCTTAACTTGTTTGCTTTGGCGACATAACATGACAGTCTTACACAAAGATTTCAATATATAAATTATAGTGTTGCAGAGGCGGTGGGCGTGGCATCTAATATTTGAGATACACTTAATCTGCGCATAGAACACAAGAACCCTTATGCCAAATTTGGTGTCTCTAGCTTTTATAATAGCTGAGATCTGTGTGTTCATACTGACAGACAGGGCAGACAGGGCAGACAGGGCAGACAGGACAGACAGGACAGACAGGACAGACAGGACAGACAGGACAGACAGGACAGACAGGACAGACAGGACAGACAGGACAGACAGGACAAACAGGACAGACAGGACAGACAGGACAGACAGGACAGACAGACAGATATACAGGCAGACAGACTGATATACAGGCAAACAGACTGATATACAGGCAGACAGACTGATATACAGGCAGACAGACTGATATACAGGCAGACAGACTGATATACAGGCAGACAGACTGATATACAGGCAGACAGACTGATATACAGGCAGACAGACTGATATACAGGCAGACAGACTGATATACAGGCAGACAGACTGATATACAGGCAGACAGACTGATATACAGGCAGACAGACTGATATACAGGCAGACAGACAGAGAGACAGAAAGACAGACATGTCTATATCAACTCGGCTACTGCTCTTAAGCAAGAATACATGTACTCTATGGTATCTGTCAGGTCTTTTACCTTCTACCTTTTACATTCATTAGCACTAAGTTAGACCTTTTTTAACCATTTTCAATGTTTGAAGGTTATACAAATGAATGAAGAAAACAACTCGAGAAATGTTAATAATTTTTTTATTCTACAAAAACAGCGCAACTTTGTTTAACAAGCATCGAAATAATCCTTAAATAAAACCCATTAAAATAGCCATCATTTCAAATAATAAATCTATCAGTAAAGAAAAAACGTTCTCTTTTTTATAGCATTATTCTATACAGTCCCCTTACTCACACTCACTCACTTATACGTGGCATGAGTGCACTCATTTCCTTCACACACACACACACACACAAACACACACACACACCTGTTCAGTCATGTGAATTATGTACATCAGAACTTTCCAACTTTCCCTGACAATCATGATGATAATGATTATGGTGATGACGAGGATAATTATATTTTTTTTAATGCATTTTCAGTGTACAAAGTTTAAGGGTTTTCACTGTTGATTTTAGTTAATGAATTAAGTTTGTTTTTAAAACAATTTCACATGCAACGTGTGTCTGACAAGCGATGAAAAAAGAACGGTAAATAAGTTGTAAAAATAACAAATATGAAAAGCGTAATTAGCAATGTTGTTGCTGTGGATTGTGGATGGTCGATGGTGGATTATGGATTATATAGCGGGTACTTAAAGATGTTTTTTGTGGGCTTTAGGTTTGTTTTAATAGGTTCTTGCAATAGGTTGTTTGAATAGGTTTGTTTTAATAGGTTTGTTTTAATTGGTTCTTGCAATAGGTTGTTTGAATAGGTTGTTGTAATAGATTCTTTCAATAGGTTGTTTAAATAGGTTGTTTTTTAGGTTGTTTAAGTTGTTTTTTTTAGGTTGTTTTTAGGTTGATTTTTTAGTCTGTGGTCGTGGGGGCGTGGCAATTAGACAGACTCATGAGACTCACCTATCCCTCAGGCATATTTTGTACTCTTGCTGTGAGTCATGATCGCTGTCATTATAGCTGACCCTCTCCTGTTGCTGCTGCTGTTGCTGCTGCAAATTGATCAGCTGCTTGTGGAACAGTTCCTGCTGCGATTGCAACAGCTCCTGATGATGATCCTGCAGTGCGGCCAAATGCGATAACTGTTGCTGATATGGCGATTGCTGTTGCGGCGACGATTGTTGCTGTGATTGCTGCTGTTGTTGCTGCTGCTGATGCTGCTGCTGCTGTTGCTGCACCACAGGTGAGATTGGCCGCAGGGGACGCTGATAGGGATGATGATAGGGATGTTGCCTTGCCGGCGTTTTGCCTGTTTGCATATTATGGCTACTTCTGCGATGCGTCAATAGTGCCAGACAACTTTTCGTATCCACATCGGCCAAACCGAACTCCAATTCGGCCTGTGCCTGCTGCTCGTAGGCGTGTTGCGCCTGTTGCAATCGCTCACGCTCGTTGCGCGGCGAGTTGGCCAATTGTTCGGCTGGCGGTTCAATTTCCACAGCTGAATAATCATAATCCAATTGATGACGCGATGCGGCATGATGATGCTGATGCGCCGGATGATGTGCCTGATGGTGATGATGATGTTGCTGATGATGGGGATGATGATGATGGGGATTATTTATTGGCTTTTGGCCAACAGTGGCGCTGGCCGTTACGGCGCCAGTGCCCGGCGTCGCTTTGGCTATTTTACCGGCCAGCGCGTCCAGCGAACTGAGCATCTCTCTTGCTCTCTCACTGGCTGTTCTCACTTGCTCACACGTTCCTCCTGCACGTTCTCAGTAACGTGTTCACTCGCTCGTCGTTCTCCTCTCTCACTCACTTTCCCACGTGGCAAACTCTTCCACACTTTCTCTCTCTCACACTCACTCTCTCTCTCTATATATATATATATATATTTATATATATAAATATACCTATATATATATATATTCTGAGCCTCTTTAGCAGCGTCGCTCTCCTACAATGCCTGCCTCTGCTGCTACATAAAACGTCAGTTATAATTATTCTCTCTTGCAGTTGTTGCTTCTTCCTTTGATTCCTGTTTTGTTGTTGCTGCTGCTGCTGTTGCTATTGTTGTTGTTGTTGTTGTTGTTCTTTATCACTCACTCACTATTGCTGCTGCTGATCAGTTTCTTTTGTTCTTTTTTTTTTACTGCCCACTTGCCTGAGGGATTACAAATTTGGATTAGTATCAAAGTATGAAAGTATTAGTAAGATGATGATGTGACCTTAACAAATAAACAAACACACACACACACACACATACACACACAAATGCACACACGTGCATACAAATGGCATAAAAAAGGCGTGTGCTCGACTGTGACATGCCCCCTTCATTAAATATACAAGTTTTATTTTCCATTGCATACTTCGCAGGGCTCAAAAATCAGTGCCTTATAATATTATTTCTTAAATAATTTCTATGTTAATTATCCGATCGCAAGCAAATTTTCAGACATCATTAGAGTGTTGATGGTCTTTGTGTTTACCTAAAATTAACTGTTCTGCATTTAAATTAAGCTTGGAAGTTTTAAAACATTTACAAAAGGAGGCGTGACCAAAATCTTGAATAAACTGAAACAGCCTGCAATATTTAGATATTATTTGATTTATATTTAGTAGTCTAGTTCTTATTGTCTGTGATCTAGATATACATGTCTATATCTCCTCGTCTGTTGATGCTGATTAAGAAAATTTATAGTTTTTGTCTTAAGCCACGCCTCCTGCTGCCTGTTACATACATTCTCGTTTAGCACAAAGTCATAATAGTCTTCTACCTTTATAGTTAGCGCGTATTAACACTCGCTGAATGTACCCGCTCTCCCCTACATATTCCCACTCTCTCTCTGTCATTGCAATTGGACTCTCTTTTGTCTGCCTTGTGCACTGACATTTGCGTTCATCATTGTGCTTTAGTTAGGATACCGTGTTTGGTGTGACTGTGTGTGTGTATTTGTGTACATGTGTGGGTGTCTCTTGCTTGTGTGTGCATTGCATTTGTGTTTATTTTGTAGCTTAGGTCAGCTACATTTCACTTAAGCTCTTACTAAACAGAGAGAGACAGAGACAGAGAGAGAGAAATGCCAACGGACAAACACAAAACGTAGTCACACACACACACGCACACACACACTGACTGTGTGTGCGGTTGTAAAATGCAAACACTTGAGCCATAGAAAAGCAACACTGAATGCCAACAACACTCGCACTTGAGCTGGCAAAGGCAGCAGGGAAGGGCTTGAAGGTAGGGCAGGTGAGTCGTCTATGTTACCTACTACACACCCCCAACCCCCCACTGAAAGGGTGCTGCTGCTGCTGCTGCTGTGGCTCAGTTTTATGGTCAACATTTTTGAGGGATTTTTGAATGCTGCCCCGTCGTCGTCGTCGTCGGCAAATCGAGCAATGAAATGAAAATTGTTCCTTGCCAAAATGCGAATGTGAAACAGATTTTTGATTAGACGTTGAAAACAAGCTTAATTTGATTAGGTCTGTTTGGGCAGAAGGGGGCAAAAGCTACAAACGCAAAGTGTAATTAAGGCAAAGGCAACAACTCACAAACATACACACAAACTAGTTTTGAAGTAAAGAATGTGATAAAGTTGTGGAAATTAAGAGAAATTTTAGAGAAATGAGAGAAATTTAATTAAATGTAATTTAGGGAAAAAAAAACGAAAGAAGAAGCATAAATTAAAAATATATTATAAATAATTCACTCAGTTTATAGTTGATCCTATGAAGAATTGAGATATTTTGAGACAAAAATTTTCTGTAGTTTCCTAGAATATTTTAATTAAAATCTGAATAAAAAAAGACTATAAATACTTTAAATATATTTTATACAGAAGAAGAGTTCTCTACAAATTCCATTATCTGTTTCATTAAAAAAAAAAAATACCAAAAGAAATACTTTTTAATTCTTTAAGGATTTATAATTAAAAAGAAGATTTTTCTTCCCTTCCTTTTCTTTCAGCATTAAACACATTAAAATACATTTCCTCTGAATTCTAACAGCATTTTTAATACTAGCATTACCTTCTTAAAATAGTATACGGATTCCATCTTAACCCCCCCTAAATTTTTCATCTTAACTCTTGCAAATAAATTAAAGATTTTTTAAAGAACTTCAACTTGAACCTCAGCCTTAGCTCTATGCGCACTTAAATCTGATCGTTAATTAAACTTTTTTTGCAAATTTTTTTTTTTTTAATTGCGTTCTACGCCTAATTAAGCAACGAGAGAAAAACAGCCTGCACACACACACACACACACAAACACAGTGCAACGCATACAATAAATCAGTTTTATTTTTATATTTTTGCCTGCTGCTGGAGATGACTTCCTGCATTCAGAACATGAAGCAAACAACATCCTGCGAAACGTAGCAACAACTACTTTATAGTCTGTACAACTGTGTCTCTCTCTCTCTCTCTCTCTCTCTTTCTCTCTCTGTGTGTGTGTATAAGTATGTGCGATATAATGCCATGTAATAAGAAAGCAACATTTACAAAAGCCAAACGCATACAATATATATAAATGTTGTATACATCTGCATTCACAAAGATATATCATGAACATATAGTACACTTGTGCACAAGTAGGTGTGCTCTCCGAGTGTGTGTATGTGTGTGTGTGGAAAGAGAGAAGGAAAAGTACGCGGCGCGTGTAAATTGCAAAGAGTAAAATCTTGTAAAGGCAAATTCCTTTCAAATGCAACCATTTCCTTGGCACACACACACACACACACACACAACTACTTAAAGTTGCAACAGTGTCTGCTGTATGTATACGCATGCAGGCAAACCAAGGCAAGGCTGAATGTTGGGTGGCTAAATTTACACAGCGCATTCAAGTTGACTTTTATATGTCATACAACAAACAGCAAACTCAGGCGCAGCGCCTTCTTCTCCACCTTTCCAGCCCATTGTGTATGTGTTTCTGTGTGTGTGTGCAAGCCGAGAGTAGCATGCAGAGCATGCACAAACGAATAGCCAGACTACAACACACTCACACACAGCTGCCATGAAAGAAAGCTCAACAACAACAACAACAACAACAACTGTGTAGCACAGTGTAAAAGATACTAAACAAACATTCTAGTTTAGATACACTTGCGGCAACAAATTGTGCTGGGGCTAGTGAACTGCCGAGGCTATTGAGGATATTGTCAGTGGCCAGGTGTGTGTCTGTATGTGTTTTCCCTCTCTCTCACTCTCTTCCTCCCTCTCTCTCTAACCGACTTGAGCTTGTAAGTTGCTTGCTGCTTGAGTTGTTCTCTGCTGCTTGTGGTCAAGTTGTGCAGCTACTTGGCCCCGCAAAGTATGCTACAGCTACGCCATTGTAAACGCTTTAAGATCGCCTCCCCCACCCCCTTCTGCCAAAAGTATGCATAAATGTGTCTTTAATTTGTTAAACTCAAGTATTTGTTTAACACAAACATAAGAGCGGTCACTTGAAATGCACAAGTGCATGCGCTTTTTGTGTGCAATTTCAATGAGAAATCAATTGCAAACCAAAAAGCATAGCATACTTTTATGGGCAAGGCAGCATAATAGAAAGTGGACTTCATTTTAAATGAAATTCCCTCTTATTTTATTTATATTTATGCAAATTTTAAAGTTTTATATATTCTTTAACTTGCACACAAAGCATTCACTTCTTTATTATCCTCCGTCTACAGCCAATTTCAGTCTGTTCTCTTATACTTGTGCTGTCAAAACTATGCCAAGTCGGCAACTTAATTAGGCGCAGCGCGCTCGCAAGCAAAACAGTTACAACTAATTACATTAAAGAAAGCAGCAGAACCATTACAGTGTCTACCACACTCTTTCTCTCTCAAGCAGCTGCACAGACATTGGCAAAGCTTTGTTTTGTGCGTTCTTTTTTTTTTTTCATTAGTAAGCGCGCGCAAAAGCTGTCGCATAATAGAATTCACAGCAAAAAAAGGCTTTAAAACTAACGCAATTTTATCAGAAAACGAAAGAAAAGAAACTGACGCGACGACTGCATCAGCAGCGGCGTCAAAGACAAGCGCCATAACCCAAAAACATAAATCCTTTGGAAACTAAATAAAGCAAATGGCAAGAGAAATGAATATGCTGCAAGAGACTGCGCGAATTTTACCCCAAAACACACACACACACAGAGGGAGTAAGTAGAAAATCTAAGTGGAAAAAGTTGATAAGCGGCAGTGACGACGACGACGACGAGGAACACTTTCTAACACCCCAGCGGAAAAGAGAGTCTATTGAATGAGCGCCATTGCTGCAGAGGGACTTTCAAAAAAAATATAATGAGATTTTTTCCAAAGCAACAGAGTGATAGAAGTAGAAAGTACAGAGGGAGAGAAAGAGAGAGAGATACACAAACTGTTGAAAATGCATAGAAATAATTTGAGTTTCAGTGCAGCTTCAAGTTGGGGAAAAGATCAGGAAATGAAAGAACATACTGCAAGCTTAAGCTGCTAAAATTTATGAATGTGAAACTTAAAGATTCCCCTTTTTATTTAATGTTTATTATCAGATTATTTTCCTATATTATAATACTATTTTTAAGTAGCAAAGGTCGATTGTGCCTGTGCTCTTAAAATCAGGTAAATTAAATTATATAAATAATTATATTCTTATTACTTATGTAACTTTAATTATTATTCATTAAATTTAAATTTATTTTTATTAACAAAACAAAAAAAAAAAAAAAAAAAAAAAAAAAAAAATGTGGTTTTCTAAAGGAGTCCAACCATCACTGCAAGCAGTGTAGACTTAGAATAAGACTGTGTTCAGAAATAAAATATTAAATATATTTTTAAGATTGTTCAACCATAGTCTGGCTGAACACTTATAGGGCCACGTTCGTGAAAATTAATAACCTCAATTCGAACTTTAAATATATCTTAAATTATACAATATTTCCTCAACTGCTAATTATTTCTATTAGTTTTCCTAATTAGCATCATCTGCATTTGCCTTGACTACTCTGCTCTCATCCGGCAAAGCAATCGAAGCGTTCAATTTCAAAATTTGCACTTGCCCAGCATAGCCCGTAAGCTACACCCACACCCACACACCCACACACACACACGCACATAAATTATCAGCTGACAATTTAATAAATAATCCCAAATTGATGATTAATTCAAGCACCAAAAGAGAAGGACAAGCATCCTTGACGACGACAACGACAACGAAGCTACTCAGATATTTCAACCTAATTATACCGAGTCCAACGGCAGCAGCAACAACAACAACAACAACTCTGCCCTGCAGCCAAAGAAACATGTTTATGCACGATTGAAGTGTTTGCAATTATTATTATAACAATAATTATAATTATAATAATTATTATGTTAATTATTATTGTTGTGCAACGCATTTATTATTGTCTTGTGCGTGGAACATGAAAATCTACTTTAACTGCCATTGATTTTCCTCGTTGCGTATGAATAAAACATATTGCGTATACGCCACGTGTGAAGCGCGTAGGCTGAAATATTTATAAAGCACTAAAAAACTTGTACAGAGCTTTAAACAACAAGCGAGAGTGAGAGAGAGAGACAGAGAGCATGTCTAAAAATTAAATATAGCCAACGATGCGATTTTCATTGTGAAGTATTCGCCTAATGGCTGCCAGCAGGATGTGTCTTAGAGGGGCTGTAGCGAAGGCGGGGGGGGCGGCCACGACCACAGGCAGCATAGTCATGGTATACATAGCGCACATAAAACGTACAACAACAAGAACAACTACAACAATAACGATGCCAAGGACGAACAGGATGAGTAGCAGAAAGCAATTACTTCTTCTGGTTGCTTGTTGCTTCGCTCCGTCGCCAGAGCAGAGCAGCCCCAAAAAGAAAGCAAGAAGAAGTAGGTAGAGCAAAAACAACAACAACAACAAGTTTGGTGGCCCTGGCAGCGGCAGTTCATGCTACACTTGCTTCTAGTCAACTGTCAATATTTTACTTTAAGACAGCGTGCCACATCATTGCTATAAATTCACTTGCTGCAGGACACGAAGCAACCTTGCTGTCTCCCTTGCTCACTGCTCTCTCCATCTCTATCAATAAATCGCATGTTTTGTTCTATTCTGCAAAACACTTTCGCCTCTTATTGTTGTGCTTTGAAATTTAATGAGTTCCTGAGAAAGTTCAGTTCACAACATTAATTCATCAAAGAGTTCCAGGAAACATTTGACAAAATTGAATTATTGTAGAGTTCCAGGAAATATCTTACGATTTTCAGATTTTAAAATGGGTTTAGAGAGATTTTTTTACTGTTCTTAAACTGAACACTGTCATATTTCTAGCGATATTCTTTTGCAGCACTACCAATCTATTCTGCTTCTGCAAATCTTTGCTTAACTGCGGTTTGGCCCTCAACATGCGTTTTCACTTGCCAAGTTTGACTTGAGACAACACAGACCAAAGCCGCAGCTTCCTAGTCTGTTGTTTTTATACCCGCTAACCAAAGGTAGGGTAGGTCGTAGGGTATTATAGCTTTGAGCCAAACGAAAATGTATGTAACAGGCGGAACGAGGCGTGGCTGAACACACAAACTATATATAGTACGTCTAGATCTCATATACTATAGGAGCCAGGACTACCTAATATAAAAACATGTCTAAATATTGTACGGATTCTTCACCTAAAAATAATAATAAAAAAAAAAAAAAAACTATAGTACAAGTTATTAAATACAGTAACGGTAAACTATAAATAAAATTCAAATAAAAAAAAAAAAAAAAAATAGTACATGTTATTAAATATAGTAACAGTAAGCTATAAATAAAATTCAAATAAAAAAAAAAAAAAAAAAATGAAAACAGGTCATTTGTTTAACGGGTATATCACAGCCTGGCACTCTCTACTGTTACTTTCGTGCCTGCTTTTTTTTTTATCAGTCCCTCTCGGTCTAGTCATAGTCGTAGCAGGCGCAGCTGAGCTCGAAATTTTGAGGTCAACAAGGCTGCTGCTGCTTGGCATAAATCTGTGCACAGCAACGCACAAAGCAGGCAGCAGAGGAGCAGTGTAGGCAGAGGCAGGAGGGCAGAGGCAGGCAGGCCAGACAAGTAGGCTGGCAGGACATGCCATTGAAGCCGAAACTCCTTCTTTGGCAGCAGCAGCTTCAGTGTGCCTTTAGCCGATGCTGGTAATCAAGGCATTAAGTGTGTTTACTGTTTATTTTATTAGACTTTAAGGCTTAATGGCTTATTTCAGAGGCAGCTGCTGCTAGGGGGGAGGGGGGTAGGCAGGGGGACAACAGCTCTCCTTTGTTCGCTCTGATATTCAATTAAAGTCATTTTTGATTTAATTAAAAGTTAAGCGTGAGAGCAGGTTGCCCGTTTCTCTCCCTGCCAACCTTAGCCAATGAATTATTTATGTCATCAGCTGCAAGTAAATAAACGCATAAAAAACTAGCCAAATCAAGCTGAACTCAGCAAGGGAAGTGAGTGTGGTGTGGTTACAACTTTGCACCGCACAAATAGCGAGAAAAATTGTGCAAGAAAAATCGAGCAGGAAACTCTTACTCTCATTAGCGAAACTTTTCGCAGGACCTTTGCAGGACTAACCTTTGCGGACCAGTTGGACCGGGAGGAGACAGTACTTTTAAAATCGCCCTCGCGCACTCGTAAATATTTTTTCGTGCGCATTCAGAAAGTTTTTCGTTTAACTTTTAAGATGCCCCTCCCTCGCTCTCTCTCTACACGTAGCGTGTAGCATCTTCTTCGTTTTCTTTAGCACTTTCTCAATTTCCGGAAATCCTCGAGTTCGGCTTTTGCAACTTTGATGACGTGTCCAAGAGAGTGAGAGAGAGAGAGCAAGTCGCAACAACTGCTGCAATCGACGTTAGGGCAAGGTACTCCCCTCTCACTCTCACTCTCTTTCTCTCCCTCTCTACTACTATCTTTATCTCTGTCTGCCGCGCAAAGTTCTTGCGCTAATCTGTCATATTTCGCGGCGTATTTTTTATTTCTTCTTGCTTTGCACAAATTTTGCAGCTGCGGTTTTTACAGTTTCCCAGCCCCCCACTCCTCTCCTGCTTATCATTATAATCATAGTTATTGTTATTGTTATTTGTTTGTGTTTTGATCAACGCTGCATGCCTGATGAAGAGCAGACGAAAGCAGGTGAAAAAACATGCAGGAAAATAAAAAAAAAGGAGAGAAAGTTGGCAACTGTAAAATTGATTACATAAATTGTGCAATAATTTTGGCTATAAATTATTTAAATGATGCAATCAAATATTTTTCTCCTCTTCTATACATATTTTATTCATTTCTTATCAAGTATTTGCCATCATACTTAATTAAATTATTTTAACAATTTATCTCTAATCAAAATAAACCCCAAATACTGAAGGGAGAACCCTTTCAAAAACATGGCATATCAACTTTTAAACAATTTTCAAAACTAAATTCTTTTATTTCCATTCTTTATTTACCCATGGAAACAACTGCAATTTCTATTTGAGCCAAACAAATGGCAACAATGCAAATAGCAAGTGAAATTTCTTTATAAAAATATTTTCAATTTCATTTACAACATAATGAAAATTGGCAAAATGCCGGAGCATACACACACACACACGAACACACAATCTAGACAATTAATTGGCGAATGTGCCTTACAATTTTTAACAACTATTCTTTCCTTTTCTAAAACAATTGCAACAACAATTGAAATTAGCAAGTTACTTGGAATTTTGAATGCAATTTTCATATGCCAATATTTATTGCAAGGATTGAGAAAGGGAGAGAGAGGGAGAGACAGAGGGAAAGACATCAAACAAAGTGCACAACAATACACACAGGACACACAGGCCTGTCTCTATGTGTGTGTGGGGGGGGGCTTGTGGCATACACAACATTCCTGTGCCGTACAAAAAATGTGTGCAATGCAATTCCCAAAACAGGCAAAACAAATAGAAAAACCCAAGGTGAGAGAGAGAAATGATATTTCACAATTGATAACAATTTTTTGCAGCAGCTTCAACTGTTTACCCAGCACAATATCAATATAGTATAGGGTATATTAAAGCCTTAACTAAGTGCAAAGTGTGCAGTATGTGCAATATGTAATTTATATTTATTTTACAGTTATCTATTTGGCCAAAAAACTGCAACGTTGCGACGTGTTGTCCGTCATGTTTTGGCTACAAATTGAAGAGGGGATGAGAGAAAGAGAGAGAGAGTGGAGGGAAGCTATTTGGATTGGCAGCTTGCCAATGTGTGTTCATTGTGTTATGTAAATCTCAAAGGCCTCGTAAAATTGTGAATGCAAAACAAAGAGCGACAGTCGAAGAGGGAGAAAAACCATAAAAGAGTCACAGATAATCATTGGATTAATCGAAAACCAGGAAGAAAGGATCCTCTGATCGTTCCTATGCTAGTGCCATATAATGGTGCAGAATTTAGGTTCAATAATATGTCAAACTTTGATTGTTAAATTAAGTTATTTCTAAAATCGGAAGAGGTCTTCATAGAAAAACCTTCATTTCGACCGATTGTTCCTATAGCAGCTATAGGTTATAGTGGTGCGATTCTGATGAAATTTTATATGCATATTATATTGATAGAAAAATTGAGATGTAGTAATTTTGGTAGCAATATCTTGACAAATAACAAAAACTGACCGATAGTTTGTATGGCAGCTATACGATATATCGATGCGATACGGCTCGTTCCAACTTATATATAGCGTGCATGTCGTAGAAGCATGTCTGCCAAGTTTGATCAAGATAGCTCCAAAAATGAGTGACTAGTTTGCGTTTTAATTGATGGACAGACGGACAGACGAGCAGACGGACGGACAGACAGGCAATCATGGCTAGCTCGACTCCTGTGGTACAGAAATATGCACTTTATAGGTTCGGAGATGTCTCCTTAGCTACGTTGCAAACTACTGGCTTCAATGTATATACCCCATTGCAAGGGTATACAAATCATATCTGATGGTAATAATTAAGACCGCTCTTTACATAAGTATTTTACGGCAAGGAACTTATAATGTACCACTTTGACTTGTTTATCTCGCACACTCCTCCCTAGCTTTGTCTCTTTCTCCCTCTCTCCCCCTACTTCTCTTCTCTTCCTTGTAACTAAGCAATAACTTAAGCTATCCAATTAGTGCACAGATAAAGCTAATCATCTTAAAGTCCCATTTCCCTTTCCGTTCAGCACATTAACGCGCACACATAAAAACAAAAATCACGAACGAATAAGAAAATTGGCTCATGTAACGCTTTAATTAGTATTTAATTACTCAATAATGCAAAGCACGCGTCGTATGAGCAATATATTTTATTTCTACCAGACTTCCCCTACTCTCCCCCCTCGCCCACCACTCACTGGACATTGTATAAATTAATAAAACATCAACGAATGCCATTAATTTTATTTCGTACAAATATTTTTGCGTGCGATCGCAGCTAAACGATGCTGACACAGCTACCCCCACAATGTCCATCCTCCCCCACCCCCCTCGACCGACCCATCGTATCTAGGCGTAGGCACACGCAATAGAACAGAATGTGGCCAGAAAACCAAGTTTGGACATGCCAAAAGTCGTAAAAGCGCACAAATCTCGCAGTGAAAGTCAAACAGCAACAACAAGAACAACAACAAGAACAAAATTGATTTGAACTGGAGGAAAATTTAGTTGTTTTAGCGTTGAAATAAATGGAATTTGGTATTAATTAGCAAATGGCAAGGCAGTTAAATGAGAAATGTGCCGCGTGCTGCGTGCGAGGGGCACATAAATTTCATTCCCCCCCCCTTCGAAGAGCGCTAACTTCGGGTGGGGCCCCGACTGGGCAATAAAAGGTAAAGTCGGTTTCGTTAACATTATAAAAAAAAAAAAAAAAAATACACAAGAATAGAAAGTTCAGTTTGCGAGTGTTTGGCACGCAAGTTTCACTGTTTCTCTTTCAGTTTCATTTTTAGTCTGTCTCCCTTACTCTCCCTTCCGCTCATCGAAAGTTGTTTGCCCAAATAGTTTAAGTGTTTTTTGACATTTCCAGGAGGTGTGGGGCAAGTCCACTTGGGTATTAAAAAGTGGACAATGTGTTAATTGCTTTGGACACGTCGTAAGCAGGTTAGAGCGCTGCCACAGGAAGTCCTCGCTGAGACTATTGAGGTTAAAGTACTTAAAATTTCGGCACTGTCGGCATTAAAAGGTATGCCATTGGTATTTTTTTCTCTCACGACAGCTTATAAAATGTTACACTGACAGAAAGGATGGCGTGTAAAATATTTAGAATAATGCATTTTGTGGATTATTTATATTACAGTTAATTAATTTCGATAGACATTTTGATAATTAAAATTTTACAATTAAACAAAAGGTTTAATTTGCCCTAATAAATTGTAGTACTTAATAGTACGTAGTAGTAGTAGAAGAAGTAGTGGTAGTTGTAGTAGAAGAATTTGAAGTAATAGTAGTAGTAGAAGTAATAATAGTAGTAGTAACAGTAGAAGTGGTAGTAGTAATAGTAGTAAATATAGTAGTAGTAAATAAAGTAGTATTAATAGTAGTAGTAGTAATAGTAGTAATACCAAAATAGTAATAAAAGTAGTAGTAGTAATAGTAGAAGTAGTATTAGTAGTAGTGACAATAGTAGAAGTAGTTGTAGTAGTAGTAATAAAAGTAGTAGTAGTAACAGTAGTAGTAGTAGAGTAGTAGTAGAGTATTTGTAGTAGTAGTTGTAGTAGTAGATTATTTGTAGTAGAAGTAGTAGTCGTAGTAGTAGTAGACCATATTAGTATTTCCAATATACATACATGTGTATTCAATATCTACCAGACCAAAACGATTTCTTAAATATTGTATACTACTTCTAGGTCAAGAGCAATTTGTGTTGCATACTTTGCAGGGCTTAAAAATGAGTGCCTTATAATATTATTTCTTTAATTACTTCTATATTAATTATCCGATCGCAAGCAAAACTTCAGACATCATTCAAGCCTTCATAGCTATTGTGTTTACCAAAAATAAACTCTACTGCGCTAAATATGATGCTTGAAATTCGGTTTTTATCGATTTGCGGGGAATCTAGATATTTAGACATGTTTTCATAACCTCTCCTGATAACATAATAAAATGTTTGCACCCTCAAATTATTAGAGCAGCCCTAAATATATTTTAAAGCAGTTCCCGAGGTGTACGTACATTCTATCTCCAGGGGAGACAATGTTCTCATCATTTACGTCCACAGGATTCAACCTTTAAATATCAAATTAGCCAAAGAGCAACAAAATGACGAGACAAGAGCTTAGCAATTCCGGCTGGCTAGACAAGTTGGACACATTAATTGCTCCGTTGTGATTTGCATGCATTGTGCGTTGCACAGACAACAACACTACAATACAATGGAAGCCCTGCAAATACAGTTAGAGAACCCCATCTGAAAGTGACCACAAAACAACTGCAGCAGTAATTTCTGTCTGGCTGGACTCGACTCGACTCGATGTGTCCCTCCTCCTGTCGCTAATTAAGCCGTTTCAAGTTGTTGCCATAAAAAGCAAAGTACCCGAGCATAATGCGCAAAACTTTAGATGATACTGTATATGGAGCAACGTTGTCGGTTAGATAAATGAAATAAACTTGCAGCAATATTTGTAGATTGTCAATTGTCATTCATTCGTTGACCCGTTTCTCGTTTTTTTTTATTTGTTGCTTTTCCAGCTTGTGAAACTGATAAAAAATTCATATTCAACATTTCTGTTTCGATGTTTTTCAGCCGTATTTTTTTCCTTTTTCGGCCACTGTGTGTTGACATGTCAGTCAAATTGTGCGACGCCCATCGGTTGTTCGTTGCTGTTGCTGTTGAATTTATATATACATATATATAGAGAGAGAGACATATATCCTATCATAATCTTTGCTGACACGCGATGTTGTCCCATTCGATGCGAACTTTTTAATGCTATCCTGCCAACCCAATGTATCCTCGTGGCTCTTTTCGATCTGCCGCTGCTGTCCGTCTGTCAATTGTTGCGCCCATCAATTTGATGTTGTCAATTTTGTGAAAATTTATCGTTTGTTGCCCTCCAAATTTGACATTGTCATGCAGTTTGTTAGCTGTATGAAAAACAGTTGACAACCCTGCTGCTTGTTCTCGTTGCTGCTTGGACAGTAAGGAGATTATTCAAATGCGAATCCAATTCGATTTGCAAGGCAGTAAACAATATTGGAACTTGTACTTTAACTACCTCTTTAACAGTATTTAGTATTTATTTAATACCAACACCAGTTATAAATATAGCCGAAAAATACTGCATTGAGCACTGGGTGGCAAGTGCAATAAACATGTGGAAAGAATAAATGTAAATAAGTGTGGTAAATGAATGGGGAATGCTGGGAATGCTCTAAACTACAGTGATCGACTATAGTATACCCTGTAATTCCTTTTGAGCTAAGCTATTAAAACTTGAATAAACGAGGTAGAGAAGATGAGAAATAGGAATACCCAAAAACTAGAGTGATCGACTAGGAAATACCCTATAAAAACACTAAATTAAATTGTTAACTATAGAGAAACGAATTAAAGAAAATGACAAGAAATGAAACTGAAGTTCTACAAGCAACTCGACAAACAGATACCCTGTACATATATCTCAACTTTGTGTTACAGCTGAAAATTAGGTTTCCTTACTATAGAATAGTAAAACATCTAAAGTCATTCCAACAACTCGACCAATTAATACCCTGTAAATAAATTTAAGTTTCCTTAAACATCTGGGAAATATGGTGTTGTCTCTCTTCAGTATCTACAGTATGGTATACCTTCTACCCCACACTCTTCACGTACAGGGTATAACAACTGCAGCTGTATGCGACTGCACTGATAAGCCCGTCATAGATTTACCATAAAACACAAACGCTCTCAGTCAAGCCCAAAAATATGAATAAAACGTGTTTGGTGATGCAAGGGGTGGCGCGGTTAGGGTGTGTAGGCAAAAACGATTTGCAAATAATTTCAGCCTGTTGGGTTCGACACGCATTTCGCTTGGCTGCATTCAAATCGTGCAACGAGTTTCTCTCTGTGCATTGCATGCTGATAAAACTGCCATAGGGTTTTTTGGACAAATAAATATGTGTGCAGTAAGGGCATAAAGTACACAAGAGAGAGGGGGACGGGGAGAGCGGATAAAAAAAGAGACGAATTTGGTTTAAAAGATATGTGAGAAGGGTAAACAAAACGGGCGCACACAAAGCTGTTGACACTGAGTTGCCAGTGAGAGTGACAAAGATAGAGAGTGAGAGAGCAAGAGCAAGAGATATTGCCAGTGCAGAGATGCAGACATATAGATAACTTACACATTCGCCGCTTGTTTATTTTTTACGCTCGATGTTAATTCGCGTGTAATAGACAAATGTGACCAAACCCAACAGGGCTGGCAAGCAAGAGAGAGACACAGAACCCACTGCGTACGTAGCTTTGCTAACGCAGCATTGTTCATTATGCTCTTCTTTTTTTTTATTTCCCTTTCTTCTTCTTTGTTTATTTTTGTGACAGCACTTTGCACGCTTATCACAAGCTTGCCCACTCTCAAAGGGTTTTTTGTTTCAGCAGCTGCAGGTGTTTGACTTTGTCCCTTTTCATTCTGTTTTGCTTGTCTCTTCTTGAAATTATTATCAGGCATTCAGTTTGTTTAACCCTTTTTCTTTTTTTTTTTTTTTTTGGTAAACTGTTAAATTGAATTAAGTCAGTGAAGAAGAGCATTTAATATTGAATAGAATGTGTAAGAGATTTGAACGGAAGTAATTGAAAGCAGGCAAATAAATTTGCCATCTTCACTTCGATTTGACTTAAAAGCTTTAAGAATTTGCATATTAAATGCGCCTCATTCTCTTCTACATCTCTTACTATGCTCGTTTTAAACGCTTTCAATCAGAAATGTTGCCAAAAATTTGATTTAAGCAAGACGCATCAATTATTTAAAACAATAAATATGCAATGCTGCGTATGAGTTATGTAGTTCTGATTGTTGTGCCGAGACATTGTCGTTGGTTGAGCGTCGTGTGTCGTTTGTCGCTTGTTAATATGCCTCATAAATAACACATTTATGGCACAGGCACACGCAGCACATTACAACACACACACACAGGCATATTCAGCTCTTTCTCCTGCACTCTCTGCTCTCTATTAGCAGCTTTGATATGCAAATTTAGCGCCTCGCCTCTCGCATTTGTTTACGTTTCTCTACATAATAAAGTTGCGCCAGATTTTTCGCATTTATTTATGAGACAGCAACACACACACTGGCACACTCTCACACACAGTGCGACTCTGCTGAGCATAAGCTAATAGTTTAATATGCTTATAATTGTTGGGAATTTATGCGCATTTATTGTTGTTGTTGCTGCTGCCTTTATTTATTTATTAATTTCACATGAATTTTGTCACAATTTGAAATTGGCTACGCGTCGCCGGAGCGCTGAGTGCAACGGACATTGGTGCATTGTTTAGTCACAGTCGCAGTCGACTGACTCTGCTTGCCTGACCCTGCCCACCCCCACCGCCCCGCTGTGTGTGTGTCTGGCTGGCTTTATTGATTTATGTTTAATGCATTTTTGGTAAACGAATTTAATTTATATTATAAAATCATTTTACAATTTACTATGCGTGCTTGTTTTTGTTGTAATTGTTGTTAGTTTTTGGCGGAAGTGGCGAACGTTTGTTTGGTTTTTGGTTTGCATAGCATTTTTATTGCATACTTTTGTGCGCATGCATGAAAGATCTGCCAGAGACTGGTGTAGAAGCAGCGATGAGTTGAGTGCGTGTGCTGGCTGGGTTTCAGTGGGTGTGGGTGTGTGTGGGTGTGTGTAGTGATGTGTGTGCCTGTGTGTGTGTTTGTGTGTTTGTTCTACGTGGCTGCTGGTTATTGATTTTTGAACAGACGCATACGTGTAAAATTTTGGTCTCTTGCCATGGAGGCAGTCAATGCGACGGCAACGATGTGGCTAGTAAATTTATGATTTACTTTTGCAAATCGATGCAGATTTTTGGAAATTTAAACTATATTTTAAGAGGGAAATTTAGCTGGAAGTTCAAAGAGATGCAGGTAGTTTTATAAATGCGATAAGGTTTGAAAATAATAAATAATATTAAAAATGATGAATTTCCTTACAAGATGAAGGTTTAAAAGAGGAGTTTATTTAGAGCATTGATCGATCGATAGCAAAAACAAATTTTGAGCGATTGATATTCACTTTAACCTCACTTTAAAATTGTAAAGAAATTACTTAAAATTCTAAATTTAGTTTTGGGACATTCAAAAAGTATTTTCCTTCCTTACTTTAAAGAAACTAAATTTTAAAAGCAAACCACCCCTTAAAATGGTCAACTTTTATAACAATTATCTTATTATTATTATTATGTTTAACTATTTTCATATTCCCCAATTATTGATATTCACTTTAACCTCACTTTAAAATTGTAAATTACTGAAAATTCTAAATTTTTAAAGCAAACCACCCCTTAAAATGGTCAACTCTTATAACTACTCTCTTATATGGTCAACTATTATAACTATACTATTATTATTTTTAAAATGTTCAACTATTCTTTTATTCACCAACTAATTCCCGAATATTTTACTGCACAAACTCATGTTTAATTTCGCCATCACAATTTGCGCACTCGTCTCGTATTTATTATTAAATCTGCGTCATGCTGTCGATCATTAAGCGAAATCTCGACTGCAGACAAACAAGAACAATAATAAGAACAACAACAACAACAGCAACAACAACAACAACGACGACGGCTGCGGCAGGCATAAAAATGTCCTTGACATAAAGATGTTAGTGCAGCAAGAGAGAGAGAGAGAGAGCGAGCGAGCAGAAACTGAGGACTTTATTAAGACATTTTACGTTGAAATTTATATAAGAATACACACACACACCTACACACACACACAGACACTGGCAGCCACCCTCACACCAGCAATGGCAGCAATAAAGCCAAGCACAGCTGAGTTTCATGCGGGAATCGTGAGATTTATGACACACGGTGAAGGCGAAACGAGAAGCCAGAAGAGAAGCCTGAGGAGAAGCAGGCGAGGCAAGGCACACCGGCACACGTTGCGCACGTTGGTCATGTTTGCCATAAAAGCAGCTAGAAAGCCGCCATCGCCGACGGCAGCAGGCCACATAACAAATATTGCCGACTTTTTTTTGGGCGATTTGCGGTTGTTTTTGCAACTCCTTGCTGCTGTTGTTGTTGTTGTATAATTAAACTAAGAACGACAACAACGCAATTTAATATAGTTCAAGTCAATGGAAAATATGCTTGCCAGACGACTGGTGTTGTGGATCAAGCAACCCAATTAGCCTTCTTTCAGCACAAAATCAAATTATGCAAAAGGGTCAGCTGCTGAGTTGAAGTGTTTAATTGTTGCCGGATTAAGCCGCAAGCTCAAGTTTTGGCATTAAAAATTTACTTATTTTTGTTGGCGCTTTTGGGTCTGCAAAATTTAATTAAAAAACGAAAGTTAATTTATGCGTAGCCCGCCGAACTGAAGTAATTTTTCTGTATTGTATGCGGACGAATTGATTTCAAAAGTTCGTTCTTGCGGTTCACTTTGCAACGCTCGACGTGCTGTTGAATTTATAAAGTTCCAACATTGAGTGGGTGGGCATATAAAATATAGCGGGAAAAACAGTCTGCTGCAGTAAACAAATTAGCTCGTTTCACTTGCACAACAGCCAAGCGCGCGCACACACACACGAACACATAAAGCGTGAGCAACGGGCGTTGTAAACAAAATATATTGAATATATGCCAACGGCAGCTGACGCGCCATGCAAAAGAGGGGAGAAGAAGAAGAATTCAACCGCACAAAAGTTAAAAAACAAAAAATGAAAACTATTTTGAAGATACGAATAAGTAATACCCTAGAAGAAAATATAAGTAGAGCAGGGCTGCCAGAAGAGAGTAAGCTAAGAAAAGCAAAAGAAGATAAGTCGAGACAAAAGATGCAAGGATGTCTTGATTTAAAAAAAAGGCAAAAATTTCATAGATTTTTAATTTAAATTAATGTAATTTCTCATGCTTTTTAGATAATGTTCTAACAGTTCTTTATATGTTAAAAATGGTCCTAATCGAAATATGGCAAAGTAAGCCTATATTTCTGATATATTTGTCTTAAATATTTTCTTTTGGGAATAAAAATCGAATAAAAAACCCAGGATTAAAATTTGTATACAAATTATGTGCTTGCACGCCGATTTGAAGAACAATTTGATTAAAATTATATTAAAAAAAAAATTGTATTTGAGCAATAAAAACAGTACAGATTCCCAGTAAGATTTATACAGTTTTTTTCAAGTTAGACGAAGAAAGAAATGGATAGATTTGTCCGGAAAAAGGCTGACTTGGCATCTCTGATGTAGAGTTAATTAAATATAAATCTTAAATTAATATTTTCAATCAAAAATTAATACAGAAAGTCAATAAAAACCACTTAAAGCGCTTGTATTAAAAACAGGCGCACAAAAGTATGCTACACTTTAAATCAAACTGCTCTAATTCGCACCCCAACACAAGCAACCCCACATGGAGTATGCAAATTACATGACACAGCTCGCTCTCTCTGCCAGCAAAATTGTGCAACATCTGAGCGAAATAAATAAAAAAAACAAAAAAAAGCAAACTGAGAGTACCGCAAAAATTGTAAACGCTGCAATTTAAGGCAAAGTCGTCTGTCAATAAACGCTGTTTAAACGTCAGTTTTGTATGGCGACAGCGGCGAGGCCGTTGCTCTGTTGCGAGTGAAAGCAGCGGGTGTGTGGGCGCACGCTGCAGAGCGCTGTCTGTGCGCTGAAAAGTATGCTACATGAATGCATAACCTGTGGGTCAGCAAAATAATGCAACATGCTTCATTGCACGACGCTGAGGGAGCAACGAGACGCTGCCACCAACACCAACCGAACTGAACCGTACTGAACTGAACTGGATATGCCTTTGTGGTTGCACGATGATGGCCACACACAGACACACATACACGCACGCAGCTACCCACTCGACCAGCAGCAGCAACAACAAAGATGGCAACGAAAACAATGCCAACAGTTTCCACAATGGGATCGGGATCGGGGAATCAACGACAAGCGTTGACCACGTTCACGTCGTCGTCGTTGGCGGCGTTGTTGGCCTCAGTCAGGTGAAAATTTAAGTCTGCTTTGGCCAACCGTATTTTCTTACTTTCATTCTTTGTCCGTCGTTTTTTTTTGTCGCTTTTGTTTTGCTGCAGCTAAAAAAGTGTAGCAGCGTTTTAGGCGAGAGCGCAATCGACGAAAATTTGAAAAGCGTCGAAGGAAAAAATGGAAAATCAACGTTGCATGCAATGAAATTCAGTTGAAAGGGCTCTCTCGCTCTGCTCCCCCGCTCTCTGCTCCTCTCTCTCTGTTCCTGTCTCCCTGCTACTCTCTCTCTCTTGCCCTCTCTCTCACTTTCCCGCTTTATCAAGTGCTTTTACGCGCGCCTTTCAGCAAATTTTATCAACGTTACTTTTCATACAATATTACAACATTTTCATTATGTTTATCTCATTCTCCCTCTCTCTCTCTCTCTTACTCTCTCTCTCTTTCCAATTAAAGCAGCCACATAAATAAATAGCATCAACGAGGGTAAAAACAATTTACTTGCCTCTGCGCCATAAAATGTGCAATTTCCATGAAAATATTGTCGCTTTAATGTTAAGAAAAATGCGCCGCACATTTATTGCCACGCAGAAAGGTTGTCTACTGAGTCCTTTTCAAAACAAGCGGCCTCATAATTTAGAGCTACACACACACACGCACACAAACACAGACAGATAAACAGACATACATTCAGCTAAAGAGAGACATTTAGAGTCATTTCGAGTGGCGCTTTTGTTATAAATACAAACATAAGGCATACTGTGAATTCCTTTAGACTGCCAAACAAAAGTAAACATATGTGTCTCTCTGTCTCTCTCTCTCTCTGTCTCTCTCCCTGTCTCTTTCTCTCTCTCTCTCTGCCTGCCTGCCTGGCCACTAAAATATTATATCTAATAAAGCAGCAGGCAAAAATATAAAGCAAACACACACACACATCAGAGAAATGCCCCGAAATGGTAAAGAAAAAAAAAAAAAAAAAAAAAGAAAGAAAGCAAGCTGAGAGCGCTGCACACCACTGCCTCCGCCCCCGCATCCGCACCAGCATAACAAAGAGCATCAATCATAAGTCAGAGCACATGCTACGTAATCTAGCTACCCTCTATAACCCCGCAACCCCGTGTCAGCCAGCCCACTCCCCCCCACCAATATTTATATTTCAGGCATATTAAAGACAGAGCTGAAAAATAGATTTCAATGCTTTGCAGTCTATTTGCCACGCCCAGCAGCTGCTGTGTGCTGCCATCGTGGGCATATGTTCATTAAATTTATTAAATTACATCGAGGCACAGGCAGCAAATGACAACGGGACAAAAACACACACTTGCGCGCCGCCAGCTGTGCAACATTTAATGGAGACATGGGCGAAAATCGCGTCAAGACGTGCGCTAATTGGCCAAGGGAGGTAGACAGAAAGAGAGGCAGCAAGGGGAACAGAAAGAGAGAGGGAGCAAGGGAGACAAAGAGAGAGAGAGAGAGAGAGGGAGCAAGGGGAACAGAGAGAGAGAGAGAGAGAGAGGGAGCAAAGGAGAGAGAGCTACACAGAGACAACATTCAATTCTACAACAAAGGACAACAATATACAATTAAAAACAATACAAAATTGTGCAACATTAGCTAAAGAAGGAATAAATCCGATTGATACCGGGATACACCTCAGGCAGTACCTAAGATCAGAGTCTTATAAAATAAAGAGCCGCGTCTTAGACTGGCAAAGAACAACAGATTTGTGACAATCGAAAGTCACTATTGGGCTGCTACAATCTCAGCAGGTTTAAGCAGTTAATGAAACTGACTAAGCACCCCCCAAAGAGCATCCTTGCAGGCTAACTTACAGCTCATTGTAGGCTTAAAGCACAGCTTAGCAAACCAGGAATAGTGAAGATAGGATAAGTTAAGAAAAGCAAAAGAGGACAAGTTGAGAAAATAAAAAAGAGAATATCTTGATTAAAAAAGGCAAAAATTTCATGGATTTTTAAATTTATGTAACTTTTCAACCTCTTTTGATAATATGTTCTAATGGTTCTTTATATGTTGAAAGTGGTTCTAAGCGAAGTCTGGCAATACTAACCAATATATCTGATATATGAAGTTGTCTTGAATATGTCCTTTTAGGTATCAAAATAACCAGGTTAAACATTTGTATGTAAATTAGCTGCTTGTATGTCGATTTGAAGAACAATTTGATGACCATTGAAAATGGTCAAAAAAGGGTATACTAACTTTGTTATGATTGAAAATTTATTCGAAAAGCCAGGATCAAAAGCACAGCTTAGCAAACCAAGAGGATAGTGAGAATAGTCCAAGCTTATTTTCAACATATAAAGCACCTTTAGAACATTATCTATATTCACTATTTCTGGTTTGCTAAGCTGTGCTCTTGATCCTTTTCGAATAGAAACGATTTGCCATTTGCCAACGTTTTCCAACAATCGAAAAAACCTTTATCAATATAGATCATGGTTCAGCGAACCATACGTTGTCGTTGTCGTTAGATTCCATACATTCCGTATATGCTCCTCTTTTTCCTACTCCTTCTCCATTTCTTTCTTATCTTTCACTATAAATTTGTCTATGGCACAACTACTGAACCTAACCCGAGAATGATTGCGTTTAAGATCTCAAGTACTAACTTGCTGTACTCTCAAAAATACTGCAAAAAATACTACAAAATAATCAGTATAACGAATAAACGCGCTTTTGTTTTCGACCAACACAAAAAGTACCATAATTTTGTTACCATTGTATTATTGAACAATTCAATAATTAACTATAAAAAGCGCTTAAATCCAGTTGAGTTGGGCCTGCGGTTTTTTTCTTTTTTTTCTGCTGTACGTTTCGCTTTCATTATTTGTGCCAAATTGTGCGCCTCAATTATTATGCAAACAAATGGAAAAATTTTTAAACAAACGTATTAATTTTTATAGAAAAACACTTTTTGCAAAGCAACTGAAAATAAGCGGCAATTAGTAAACAATGCTGGGCTTAATCAACGGCATGTTGAATAAAAACTGTGACAAGCTGAAATGCAGTAAGCCTGGTGAATACCCTGTAAGGTAAAGTAACGCACAATAACAGTTTAAAGAGCTATAAAGAGCAGTGTAAAATGACTGTCATCTCTTTACTTTTACACACCACAGTCACAACAACTCCTTTGTCCAACACCACACAGGGTATTTGGCTGAGAAAACTTGACAAAAAAAAGAACCCCCCGCTACATTCAGTCGCACCGTTAGCCAGTCAAGCGATCAAATAAAGCTTTTAATTGTTGCCAATGGATTAAGGTTTATGTGCGTATACTTAAAATCCTCTCTCGCATGCCACTCTGCCGCTACACACACGCATTACTGACGCGGCTTTGCATCTGTGCTAATAGTAATTAAAACTATAAATTTTCAAGTGAAATTGTTGAACATGCAACGCGCGAAATAATAATAATAATAATAACAACAATATATGCATACACAAACGATATGTATATATACATATATATAGTATATTTTGTATATGTATATTTAAGCGGTTTTTTATAACCAATTAATTGAAATATGATTGGTAATTAAATGCATACTTGATAGGCGACGCGCATGCTGGACCGGGCAACGGGGCATATTTTCATTTTTCAACATAATTAATGCCAATGTGTATAAACAAAATGCACAAAAAAAAAAAACTTTAAGTACGCTCAATTAAAGTTGCAACAGCTGTAGAAAAATAGCTACAAAAAAAATTGATTTAAAATAAATAAATATAGCAAAAAACGTAGCCTACTTTTCAGCGTTCAATAGAAGCGCAGACAAAGCGCGCCGTGGCGCGCACACGGCACGTGCCGCCCGTCTAGTCTGGCCAACTAATTGAAAGGCAGACAGACGACAGTCAAGCGACGTCTGGGCGGGCAAAATAGTGGAGCAGGAGAAGGAGATGGACAGAAAAAAAAAAAAAGAAGTAAAAAACAAATTTGCATACGACAGAAAATGGCCCACAGCCAGCAGAGGCAGCCAGACGCGCCTACAAAAAGCGAAAGAGTAAGCCAAAGCGTAGGCAAAAGGCAAAGGCAACAACTCGAACTGGAGCACAGATGCTACAGCTCTGGCTCCGGCTCCGGCTCCGGCTCTGGCTCTGGTTGGGCGTCCTTGCCATCGTTATTATCCTGTTATCTCTCTAATAATGCCTCAGAGAGTTTGTAATTAAATTTTTCAAAACTGAAGCGCCCATCGTTAGGCAACGAGCGCCAGGCTGCCTCTGCTGCCTCTGCCTGTCCCCCCTTTGTCGTCATAGAGATTCAACAGAAGCAACAACAGCAGCAGCAGCAGCAACAACGGCGACGGCATCAGGCTCAGCCATCAGTGAGAGATGCAAAAAGAGCTTCCAGATACAACAGACAAGATAGTCAAATGCTGGGCAGACAGAGAGGGAGAGAGAGAGAGGGAGGGATAGAGATGGAGATGAGGAGCAGAGGCGCAGAAAGAACGTTACGCGCACGAGTGCCACTAGTTAGTTAGATAATAACGCTCAACGGAAGCTGTTCAAAGCGGAAACGGAAGTTAAGTTAAGCGCACTACTAAACAGATACTCCAAGGGCAGCTGGCAGAGGGGGGTAAGTTCGCTCATCCATTGCGTCAATTGAAAGCGAATGCTTCGTCGTTTCTCTCACTGATTGACAGTTAGTTAGCACTGTAGTCTGTCAGTGTGTTCCACGAAACGCATTCGCTACAGTTTCAACTGAATTTTCAATGATATACGAGCGAGAGCCTGCTCCAATTAATTTCGCGCTCAAAAGTAGGCAACACTTTTTTACGATTTGTGCTTTGCCTTGCTGCTTATACTGATTTGGAATGTGCCGCAATTGCTGCGTGGCAACAACAAGAGGACCTGCACCCGCCTGCCGCTGGCTGGGCCACTTGTGCAACCGCAGACTGCTCCACAGTCACGTCAAAGGCAACCCAACAACAACAACGACGAGTGAGAAGGCGTGTTCACAGAGTATTTCATTTCACTACGTAAAATTCGTGTGATGTCTATTTAAATGGTTACGTAATTGCATAATTATATGGTCTGGCCCCATGTAAAACGAAACTTGCACAAAGCCAGACAGAGCAAGCAAGAGGGAGAGAGAGAGAGCGTGAGCAAGACAGAGCTCTCATCGAGTTCGCTTTCTCTTCCCCACTCTCCCTAATTGATGTAGATTTTTCTTTTGCTGTCGGAAAAGTTTTCAACACAGGGCAAAACGGATAAATAATGGACCGAAATGTAAGACACATGTCAAGCATTTAATTAAAAAGCATAAATCAAAATGCTGACAAGTTTACGGAAATAATTTTACCAAAAATTTTACACACAATGCAGAGAATGCATTTAATGAAGAAGAAGAAGAACAAGCTCAGCAGACGAACGAGACAGTGAAGGAGTGCAGTTAAGAAAACTCACTGAGAATCTCTCGAGTGAGCTCAAGAAATTCGCATCCGCATCACGTTTTTCAATTAAAAGCTCGTTTTGCCAGTCTTGGGATTTGACTGCGCCGTGTTTGCGCTATGCCACCACCGCCACCGCCGCCGCCGCAGCACAGCAAACTGTCAACAGAGTTAAAAAAAAAAAAATACAGGAATAACTGGAAAAAAAACACAGAAAAAAAAAATAGTCGCACTGAGGAAGCGCGCGTGAAAAATCGCGCTCGCGCTTATTGCCGCAAACCGCCGTTGCACGTGATTTGTGTGCGATTTTCGGGTTACGCGCGCACGCTGCACAAACTGGACAAACATAATACAAACATGGACGGCAAACACTCACGCAAACCAGCACAAGCACACGCACACGCACACGCAATGGCACATAATTGCCAATTCAACTGTGGTTAAATATTTTGCGAAAATTGCTAAATTCGATATACAGCAAAGATTTTTATTTAGTTGCCATTAAAAATGCTATTGAACACAATTTGCAATGCTCGATTTAAGCCGCCTGCACATGAAGTTCATGAAATATTTATCAATAAATTATTCAGTTATTGATTGATTGGGTTAAAAGCAAATTAGATTCGTTGTGGAACTTTTGCAATATTTAACCTGATGATATATAAAACTGAAGCGCAATTTACTTCCATTTTTAATACTTGAGAATATTTTAAAAATAGCATAATTTAATAATGGAATGCTTGACAAAGCACTTAAGTCGTAAATTGATTTCAAAGGATTTATCGCATTAATTTGAAGTTACAAAAACTATAGCATACTTTTATGTGCTCACTTTATTTGTTGAACCATTCCCACATTTGAAAAAATTATATTTAACCTGATAATTTTTAAATATTAAAGATTAATTTATTTTCACTTTGAGTACTTAAAAAATTAATAAATTTATCAAATTAACGACCCAGCACTTAAGCCGTAAATTCATTTCAAGGGATTCATCATACAAATTTAACTTTAAAAAAAACTATAGCATACTTCTAAGTGCCGAACATATTTTCCCTCGGTTTCACCACATTTATGCTTCCTTTAAATGTTCTATTTGTGCACTAAATGTACATAAATTATTAAATTTAAATTTCCCTTGGAGCATTTGTGTGTTTAGTTGAAAATGCCTCGAATTATGCATGAGGCGACTTTAAATAAAATTCGAGTGTAGATCTAACTTGAAGAAATCAAAACATTTATCAAATATGCATTGCGCATATTAAAAATCAATTAAATATTTACACAGCACACAAATGCTCACACAAATGACTGCGAAAACGGCAACAGAGACAGCAAAAAACAATTCGAATTATGCGAAATGAAGCATAGGCGGAGAGAGAAAGACCAATAAAAAAAATTGGGAAGGAGAGAAATTTTGTGTGAGCAAGAAATTGTAATGTAATTGAGGCAAAAAACAATAAATAAAAGCAAATGAAATTAAAAATTTATTATGTTCAGCTGCTGTTGCTGCTACTGCTGCTAAAGCAGTCGGCAACGGAAATGGATATTGCAATGAAAAACAGACAGACAGACAGACATACAATACAAGTACATAGCCTCGACACATACACACAGCAGAAGTGGAGAAAATAGAACTGGGTGGAACACAATGATGATGCTGCTTCTTGCTGTTGCTGTTGTTGAAGTTTTGCATTTCCGGTATGCAAACAGCACACACACTGACACGCACACACACACACTTGCAGACAAGACACATGCTCAAGACATAAAAATGTGTAATTGTTGTTGCCATTGATATAAAGGCTTTAGCAGTCGAGGGGTAGTAGCTTGAGAAACCCCTAGAGAGACAGACAGAGACAGGCAGAAACTCATTTGCATTTAACACGTTCGTAAATAAGAACGAAATGTTACTGTGACTAGGCAGGCACAAATAATGGGAGACTAAAATTTTAATTTTTAGTATTTATTTTACTACAAAGAACATGGGAAACTGTTGTCGAAGTACAAGTAATAGGGAAAGTAAATAACCAATTACTTATGAAAGCTTCTTGAACCATTTATGCAGAACTAATTTGTAAATAAATCTCGTGGAATATTTGTAAATATTAAACAAAAAGTTTTACTTTGTTAATAAACTCAAGAAATATTTTCTTACATATTTTAAACATATGAATTTCAATTCAACTATTTTGTAAGGACTGTAAAAATTAAAGAAACAAATTTAAAGCATATGAATTTATTATGTTTGTACATGGCAAGGCGACCTATTTGTGTAATACCTAAGTCGAGTTCATTACTTCGGTTAATTTTATATTTAACTCATCTAAAATATTAATAAAAATAATTTACAAATGTTTTTAAAATACTTTCTAAACCCTCACTATTTTTATTGTTGTATTTAACTATGAGTATTTTTCAGCTAACTTGAGATCATTATTTCGGTTACTTTTATATTAAACTTTTTTAAAAATTTAATAATAATTTACAAATATTTTTAAAGTAATATAGAATATATGCCCTGCTTTCCGTTTTAACATCACTAACTTTATTGTTGTATTTAACTATGAGTATTTTTCAGCTAACTTGAAATCATTATTTCGGTTAATTTTATAATAAATTTAATAAAAATAATTTACAAATACTTTTAACTTCAGCATTAAATTTAAAATACTTTCTGAGCCCTCACTAAATTAAATGTTGCCCCTCTCAACAATTTGCACAGTGCCAAAAATTCAAATCCCAAGACCAACGCACACATTCCTATTTTAAACTCACACACACACTCAAGGCACACACGCATAAATTGACAACAATAAAAATACCTTTTTTGTAGATCTCTCTCTCTGTTCTTTTTTGTTTTTTTTTTGTAACACTTTAATTACGTTTAATTATTTATTAAGCAGATTGCGCGCTGTGCTGTGTTGGAATTTAATTTGGGCGTCGCAAGGACGAAATGCTGGCAACCGATTGTTGCCTGTTCTCGTCTTGCCAGCGCGCATTTGTCGCCTTTTATGTACAATCTTTGTGCCACGCAGTGTACGGCTTGATACGGTGCTGTTTGTGAGTGTGTTTGTTTGTTTGTTTGCTTGTTTGCTAGCGGCTGCTGCCCGGGCAGCAATTTTTGACTGACACTTTTTACACGCGGCGCGCAGAGCACAAAACAAATTTGTGACTCTTCTTTCGCTGCTTCGCGACTGGCGCTTATTGAATTTGGTTTGGCGCGCTTAATTGTGCACTCCGGGACAAGAACGATAAAAAAAAATACTGAAAGCAACAAGGATGCTACCTTTCGACGATAACGACGACGACGACAAACACAGCAAAGGACACGACAAACACACAGACGATGACAAACGTCAAAGCGCGCGCATCCGTACCGTTTGAATGCACGATTTGTACTAAACTCAACTCCGGTTCGCAAGCCCCCAAAAACATTCGCTCGGGCCCAAAGTGCCAAATGGCAAATTGAATTTACTCTAGTGTCGTGTCCTGCGAGCCACAGTACAGCACAGCACAGCAGCAGCCAACCAACCAGTCAGGCCAGCGCCAGTCAGCCAGGCAGGACTTTCTCTCTGTTTACAGGCTGCCGCCACTGTGTGTGTACTAAACCAAAATTTCCCACACGCACGGCGAGAGCCAACGACGTCATCGTATTCGTTCGTCTACCCTCGTGCATTGTCGTACAGGCTTCGCGTGTCCACATGTTGCCACTGGCACAGCAACCTGTTAGACGCGCTGCATGAATGAATATGTCGTTGTTGGTAAAAGAAACTTAAGCATATCGTAGTAAAGTTCTTTCTCTTATCATTGATAGAACTTTGAAGTTACTTATTTTTTATTTTATTTATTTATTTTTTTTTTTTTGTATAAATCAAAAAAAATATTCATTATTTTTTTTATTAATTATAAATGTAGGCAACAATTGCATAATTCTCTAGAATATATTTGATATACTGACTTAATTGCCTAAAAAATTAAATAATGATTTGTTATCAACCGTTGCCAGTTACAATAGGAAGAGCAAGGCAATTATTATGATCTAAATGTATATTCCGAATATTTTAAACTTTTAAAAAGGCATACAAAACACTTCAGCTATTCTATATCTCAGGCTACAAGTACAGCTTTTCCGGCACAGGTCATTGCTTCTATTTATTCCTCTACCCTTAAAAAGGCTCTAAATGTTACAGTCCGCAAATATGTACTGTTTTTATAACTCAAATAAAACGTATTTTTAATATAATTTAAATGAAATATTTCTTTAAATTGAAGAAAAATCCCATGAACAACCGCATGATTTGTACACCCATCTTTATCCCGTTTTTTCGATTCGATTTTCAATCACAAAACTGAACAAGTTCAAGAAAATACTACTTTGGAAATATGGCTAAATATTGCCATATTTTGAATAGGACCCTTTTCAACATATAAAGAATCATTTGAAGATTATTGATAGAGCTTGAAAAATTACATAAATTTACAAATTATTGAAATTTTGACCTTTTTGTTTTTTAATCAAAACCCTTTATTACTCTGTTTTTATGTGCTTCATCCCTCTTATTTATTAATTTTTTGACGTTTTCAACTTAGTCTATCCATTCATGCGACAGCCCTACTATAACTAGTTCATATCAAAATCTGATTATAAGAATAAATTCGAAATATTTACAAATTGTACTATAATTTCGCTAAAAACAAAACAAACTCCAAATGAAGAGAAAATTTCATTAGTACAAAGAGCACAAAATACCCTTAAAGAGCGCGCAGGCGCGCTTAAAGGACATTCACTCATTGTGCCGAAACAATTTGAACTAAAAAATCCCAAAACAAAAAATATGCGCCCAAACAAAATGTAAACAAATTGAGAAGGCAAGCAAAAAAAAAAAAACAGTAAAGAGTTTAATAGCTCAACATAAAATTGATAAACATATAAAGCAAACATATTGATAAAGGTATCAA
Source organism: Zaprionus ornatus (assembly GCA_018904035.1). NCBI lineage: Eukaryota > Metazoa > Arthropoda > Insecta > Diptera > Drosophilidae > Zaprionus > Zaprionus ornatus. Next base: position 7,601,482 of record JAEIFZ010000002.1, on the reverse strand, counting down.
ATGATATAAAAGTAACAGTATTAGGCCCGCTGCACTCGCAATATCCCTTTTAACTGAAGTCTACTGTGTTTGACAATGTTAATACAGCTCCTCGGGGTACCACAAATACCAACTAACTAACCAAACTGGCAGTCAGAGCAAAAAAGCAAACCAAACTAAATGAGAAACCAAAAAAACCAAACCAAACTGAAGCTGAACTCGAACTCGAAGCGAGCCTTGATGTACGTGCAGCGGCAACAACTTTAACCGCGAAGCAACAAAAACAAAAAAAAAAAAAAAAGAAAATAATATAGTGGATGTAGATGAAGCAGCAAGTGAAACGGGAGTGTCCCCAACAAGAGCAGCAGCAACAACAACAACAACAGTCAGCAGGCGGGTTAGGTTAATGTTGCCAGTGCCGCGCTGCGGTCGCCGCAACGACGACAATAAATACGCAACAACAACCACAAAAACTGGCAAACTACAAGAGGCAGGGAGCAGAGGGAGAGGTAGGGAGAGACGCAGAGTGAGCTAGCAGGCGTGCAACAGCGTTCTATACACTGCGCGCTAGACTAACAGGCATATCAACAGCATCATGATGTAAAAAGTTTTTGCATTCGAGAACCTTAAACCACCTTCAAACCGGCTCTAACCACTTGCCAGGCCAGCACACTCCCACAGTTACTACCACACCCCCCTCCGCTTACCCCCATACACTTGCTCCTCTTCTCCACAATTTTTGTTTACAAACTTTTGCTTGTTTGTATATTGTGCGAGGCAAGTTGTTGGGCCAAAGGCGGCGACGACGGCGGCGGCGACGGCGGCAGGTGGGCGGCAACGACCGCGACGACGACGACGGCAGCTGTTGCTATGTTTGCATTGTCCACAAAGGACTCACAGCAGGACGCTCTCCCCCTTCCTTTCCCACCCCTCAACCCACCCTTGCCTAGCCACAAAGTTCAGCGCGTCGCGCCAAAAGTTGCGAAATTTTTCTCCTACTCCTTTTTTTTTTCTTGTTGCCTGGTGCCGCTTAACAGGCAAATTCCTGATGCGATTATGAGGCGCCTTGTTAAGTTGAGCCACAGTCGCCAAAGCGCCATTCAGGTGGGTTCAAAATATACATAGATCACATGACAAGGATGCTACATATTTGTGGTCTTTGCGGTCTGCTGATGAGCTAAATGAATGGGAGAGTTAGAGAGAGGGAAACGAGGCGAAGCACAAAGCACATAAATAAAGAGAGTGGCGGGAGCAACAAATTATAATGACTGTATTTAAGACTGGTTTCTTTTGCTATAGTGGGAATGGAAAGGGAGTCAAAGCTGGCAAGTGTTTCTCAAGAGAGAAGATAGAGTAAGGGAATCACTGCTAAGAAGAGAAGGATCAATATAAAATAAAGAATTTTGAAAGGTTAAAAAGAAAAAAAAAATTAACGAAATTTGTACACATTTAAGTTTAGAATGTGATAAAGAAATAAGTAATTAAATTATTAAATTTGTCATAAAGTAAGAATGCTGTATATAGTGTATGTAAAGAATATTAATAATAATTCTAGCTAAAAAAAAAAAAAAAAAAAAAAATCAAAATAATCAGACGTAGACCGATATGGAAGACGGGTATTATAGCTTTGTGCCAACCGAAAATGCATGTAACAGGCAAAAGGAGGCATGGCAGACCACACAAATTACATAACTATATATTGTATATTCTCAAGCAGCATCAACAATGAGTCGATATAGCTATGTACGTCTAGATGTCAGAGTATAAGAACTAGAACTACAAAATAAAAATAAAAATGTTGCACGCAATTCAAGTTTACTTAAGATTTTGGCCACGCTCTCTTCCCTATATTGATAAAAAAAAAAAACCAAATTCCAAGCGTAATTTTAATACAGGACAGTTCATTTTCGGTAAACACAATAACTATCAATAATCAATTGATATCTGAAAATTTGGTTGCGATAGGTTAATTAACATAAAAGTTATTTAAGAAATAATTTTAAGAGATTACTGATTTCCAAGCCCTGCAAAGTATGCAACACAAATTAAAAATAGAAGTTATATATTTAAACAACCGTTTTGGTTAGTTAGATAGCGGGTATATTATAACCAAGCACAGTCAACTAAAGCTTTCATGCTTTTTTAGAATAAGATATAACAAGAAGAAGATTAATTACATTTATCTATATTCTAAGAATATTAAATTAGGAATAAAACTTAAAACGTCAATAAGAAATCAAACAAAGTTTTGTTATTGCAAAAGATATAGAAATGTAAACCTAGTTGCAATTCTATTTCCATTCAAATAAAAATGATTTTACTTTCAAACGTACTGAGAAATGAACATTATAACATTATAAAGATAGTTTCCATATTCTGTTTGAATTACTTCGCGCTGTCTTATGTTCAATATAAGAGTGAAATACTTGTAGCTCCCCAACGAATCTCTTGCCTTACGAAATTTAAACAAAGAAACTATAACTAGTTCCTCATATACCCCAGAGACTTTCTTAGTCTCCCTCTTAAAATATTGTAAGCCTCCTATGACGAACTATCTCTTACCTAAGCATTACAAAGTTGTGCTCAACAAGGCTCTCTCACCTTACCTGCAAAGAGAGAAAGCAGAAACAATAAAAAATGGAAATCAATTGGGCAACATCATAAACAGCGCTTCAAATTGATTATAAAGTCGCTGCGGGCTGCTCTAAGTAAAGTACTTGAGACTCGTCGCAGACAGTCAGACAGACAGACAGACGAGACAACAGACTGGCAAGCACACACACATACACACACACAAACACACACACAGACTGGAAGAGGCCTCGGCCACACCGAAATGCACTCAACCTTCTTGCCCCCTGACCGACCCGCAATGCAATAACGCCGACAGATTACAAAGTGCACATGTGGTAAGCCATAAAGTAGTGGGTAGCACAATGCCAGCCAGCGCGCAGCGAACGGAAATCCATGTTGCAACAGCAACAACAGCAACAACAACAACAACAACAACAAGAGCAACAACAAAAGCAACTGCAATGGCCAAGTACAAGAACACACGGAGACGCAACGCAACGCAACGCAACGCACAACATTGCCGAGTCGTGGCCAAAAGCCTTTTGCCCGCCACTGTCACGCCCCTTGTCCCAATACTAAGCCACTACCCCACCCCTCCCCCTCAAATCCTTTCTCGCCTCTTGCTGCTGTGGCCTTTTGCCCGAACTCCATTAAGTTTACGCGACCAGCAACACGAAGAACTTTACTTTTGTGGTCGATGAGGTCGCAGCTTCACTTGTTGTTGTTGCTGTTGTTGTTGTCGCTTTGTTGCTGCCTCTAAATGTGTCGCCGTGTCTATCGATGGCTACGCTGCTGCCGCTGCTGCTGCTGCTGCGGCTGCTGTTGTCTCCACTGACAGCAGTCCATCTATTTGAACCACAGCCTGCCTCTTGTCAGGCTGCCTTTGAGGCATGTCTCTCCCTCCCTCTCTCTTTCTCTCTCTCCATCGTCCATTCAAGCGAAAACTTTACGTTGTTCCAAAATTTGACTAGTTGCGGAACATATGAGCAACTTGCTTGGCCCTGCTGCCCCCCTCTTCTCTCCTTCACCATACCCCCCCTTTACTGTTCTTTCCCTAAGTTGCCATTTCATTATGCAGTTTCCATTGATGAAATGTTGTCAACTGCGTATGTGTGTGTGTGTGTCAAGTGTATCGCACACAATTGATAGAAATGCTGCGGAAAAACAGGCTAAATATATGGGGAAAATGGCGACAAGTAGAGGCATTGATAGATCAATGATTAACTGTTACTGTTGCTTATAGAGGGAGGTAAATTAGAACTGTATAGAGGTAAATTTTATCTACTGTAGAGGTCTGCATGGGCTCAAGAACTTTCAGAATTTAGTGACCGCGAATTTAATTGACCTAACTGTATGAGAAGTAGCCAATGAATTGAATTGAGCTGAAGTAAAAAAAAGGCTAGAATGACTGAGGCCAAAATAGAGTGACAAATTCAGTAATGTCAACAGGCTTTGAGTACTTGAAATGTGTAATAATTTTGTTTTTTTTATTATTATTTTTAGCTGGTTGAAGCTAAGTTTCTTTTGAGAAATTTTTGAAAATTATTTAATACCATTCACAATTGGTCTAATTATTTGCAAATAGTGTTAGCAGCTTTTATAGCTAGATTCTTTGTCTATTGCTTTACATATGTTGTTAAAGAATCTAACTTTAAGTTTCACAGCAAGCTAGTTTAATATTTCAAGAAGTCGGAAATGAATGCTCTATAAAGCATAACACTGAAAAGGCTCTGTAACTAACTGGCACATCTGAGATCAATTCGAAAAGCTTCATCTCAGTAGCTCTTATACTCATTTAATCTTTTTCTTTTTTGCGCGTTCGATTGTTACTCGACTTAGTCAAGCGATTGTACGATTGTACGATCGACTACGATTATAATCGTTCATTCAAATCAAGTTAGCTTTGCTTGCCCATTCAATAAATTTATATGAAACTCCTGCTTCATTCGATATGTTTTATTTCTCACTCATGCACATATCTAGTTACTTATAAGTAACACATCAACAATTCTTTCTCCAGCCTTCAAACCCTCATGATTATATGCAAAAAAGATCACATTTCCATCAGAAATATGCTTCAAGATATGATTTAAATACTATCTTTCGAAGTTCATCCCTATGCTCCCACCTTCTAATGAACTGAAAGGCAATTATATATAGAGACTTCTTCTAAAATAAAAATGATTTCAATGTTGCTTCTCAATACTAATGAAACTGAACACTATTTTCGGAGTAACAACCTGCACATAATTAATAATATTTCTCTATTTTAGAACTACAGTAAGCTTCTGGAGTACTAACAACCTGCACATAATTTCAATAATTCTATATTTTAGAACCTGCACTAAGCTTCTCTCGAGTGCTTTTCGATTGGCAGCTGCTGCTCTAGTATTTATTATTCTTGTTTCAAGTTTTCTAATTATAAGTTTCCGTTTGTTGCATTTCATCTCTATCTCTCTCTCTCTCTCTCTCTCTCTCTCTCTCTGTCTCTCTCTCGCTCTCTCTCTGTTTCAATACGCACCAATGAAATTCCGAATACAATTTCGATTAAACAAAGTCTTCACACACACACCTCCCCCCACCCAGGCTGCGCTTAAAGCAACTGTCACACTGTCTAGGTGTCACACACACACACACAGATATTCACACATACTTATACACGCGTGCACAATGCGACAAAAGGAAGTTCATGCAGCTCAGGGAGAACTGAAGCTAGACAACAGAGCTTCAGGCCCGCCTCAGTAAGCAATCCCCCATCGACCACCCTTTACCCCTTCCTACCCCCTCTGCACCCCCTTGGTAGACCCTTGAGCCATTTGGCATACCAATGTGCTGCAACTCAAAGACAACTCTACGCTTCTCGAGACCGTAGACAACTGCAGAAGACGGGCCCATACCGAAGGCCTTCAAAATAAAAAGCGGATGAGCAGAGAATGTGAAGTGCAACGTGGAGGATGAGAGAGAGAAAGGGAGAGAGTGCGCGCTCACATACAAAACAGATAAATGGTAGCAACTTTTTAACAAAACCAACGGACAAAGGGGGGGGGGTCCAACAGTGCATTGAGTAGACATCGTTGGCAGGCACCTCAACCCTGACCAGCCTCTCTGCCCCCCCCGGCCACAACTCTTGCTGCACACTTCATTCCTACACAACAGCAATGGCAGCGCATTCGAGACGAGACAAAATGTAAAATTATGCGGCAGTTGGAAGCAAAAGTTTATGGTTGACCCAACCGAAGAGAACTGCTCAAATTGGTGGGCAGAAGAAGAGTGGGGAATGGGGGATGAAAAGAGGGGGAAATTTGAGCCGGAGCTCGCCAAGTGCATTCATTGTCTTCGGGGCAGCAGAGCACGCAAATATGCTGAAGCTGTGCAACTGTGACTGATGCTGCTACTGCTACTGCTGCTGCTTCAGTTACCCCCTGAGGAGTCTCGCTTGGCACACACACACATACTCATGCACATGCTGAGACAACAAACAGGAAGTACGCATTTCCTGCACTCCACACTGGGCACAGCCAGGAATTTTGTGTGGACTTCTCTTCCTCGCTCTCTCTCTCTCAGTGCAAATGTCGCGACAACGTCGACAAACAACTTTTGACACAAAAGTGCTGAAAACTGTTTTTCTTTCGCAAGTCTCTTTTGGCACACTGGCTTGATATGCCTCCCCCCTTCCTTCTGCCCTTAACTTCTGCACTGCCCACGTTGCCAAATTAATTGAAAATGACTAGACCTGTGAGAGCAGGCCAGGAGGCAGGCAGTCAGGAAAGGAGGCAAGGAGGCAGTCAGTCAGTCAGGAGTGCTGCCCTCTGCTGTAGTATGTGTGCCTTGATCTTGACGCTGTCCCTGAACTTGGTCCCCCAACGCGACTTCCATCACATGGCGACATTCTCAACTGGCCACCCCCCTCCCCCCCCCTTGCTCTACAGACTTGCCCAAATGAGTTTCGTGTCACAAGTTGACCCAGCTGAGATTAAGTGGGCGTTTAATTTGCCAACTCTCGCTGGGGTTGCCTCCCCCTAACCCACACCTCCCCCCCCCGCTCTAGCTGAAAATTGCGTTAATGTAATCCCCGCATGGCGTATGCTTGCGTTTTTTTCGCTTACCTCCCCCTTCCCCTCATGCTGTGTCCACAACAGTTTAGTTTGTTTTTTTCTTTTTGTTTCTCCTGTTTCTGTTGCTTTCTTTCGCTTGGCTGGCGACATGGCGGCTGCTCTGCTGGCTTCTGTCTGCCGTGCTGGCTTAGCCTTGAGCAAGTCTCTCCCTCTCCCTCTCCCTCTCCCACTCTGACTTACTGACTGCATGTTTGCCTGCGTTGATCTCTGCGCGGTATTTTAACTTAATCAACAGAGTAAATAATACGTCTCGAGACTGTCTGTCATATTTTTATTTCTGACTTCTTTTTGAGGCCATAAATCTGATATAATACGCAACAATTTATAGTTAATGTCAACTGATTGCTTAATTAATTTAATTTTGCAAAATAACTTATAGGAAAGCTACAGTGGAGTGTGCTCGACTGTGATATACCCGCGCTACCCACCTGAGCAAAACGATTTATTATATACATATATAAAATTCCATATTCAAAAAATCCGCTCGCTGCAATGTATGCAAAACTTAATATGCTAACTACATATCTTCTAACACATAAAAAAAAAAAAAAAAAAAAAAAAAAAAAATCTCTTCTATGTTTTATGTTCGTTGTATTGCAGGGTTTGGTAATCACTATCAACCAAATTTTCAGAAATCATTTGGTCGTTGATAGTTATTCTGTTGACCAAAACTGAGCTGTACTGCTTTAAAATGACGCTTGGAATTCAGTTTTTATCGATTTACGAAGGCGTAAAGGGGCGTGGCCAAGATCTAGAACAAACTTTAGCTGCGTTTAGTATACAGGCACCATTATGCCAAATTTAATGTCTCCAGCTCTTTTAATAGCTGAGATCTGTGTGTTCATACAGACAGACGGACATGTAGACAGACAGACAGACCTGCCTTAATTTGGCTAGTGATGCTGAGCAAGCATTTATATTCTTAAAGAGGTCTCCCACACCTCCCTCTGCCTACACAGAGTTGGTATACCTTTTTTTGACCACTTTCAATGGTCGAAGGGTATACGAGAATCAAACTTTATCAACCTCAAGCCTGTAATTGATTGGAAGACAGAAAACATGACAAATTAGAGAAAGGGAAAGAGAGAGATTTATGCTTTCTCAATTAGTATACAACAACAAAGACAGCTATGCTATAAATTCATTATGACAATTGCACAAATTCTAATTAAATATTTATCAAAATGTGTATGTGGCATTTAAACCATGACACACACACACACACGGAAAGTGTCAACTTCAAGAACTTCGGACAGGCGAGGCGAAAGCTTGTAAAGTATGCCAAAAATGCTGCAGATTGTTTAACAGCAACAACAACTCGAGTAATGTAAGAGGGAGAGAGAGAGTGAGTGTTGGAGAAAGACCAAAATAAAAGCGACAACAAATCGAGCAAATCCCCCAAGTAGCTTAGCCAACTCGACTTGGCTGACTTTGGCTGCCTTCCGGCTGATTGCAGCGTGTGAGCGCAGAGCAATTAATGTGAAAATTTTCAAAAGAAAAACGGAAAAATACAGAAAAATACACATACACTAACAAACACACACACAGACAGAGGGTAAAAACACAAACAGCTAAAGAAAATCTGAGCGAAAAATCCCCAGCCAACTGAAGTGATTTTCGCACTAATTAACTGCACTTAGTTGACACATACCAATCTATTCACACACACAGAGACACACACACGCACACACACACACAGACACGCATACAGTCGCGGCAAGGCGTTGTTGGCATAATCAGCAGCAGTGCAGCATTTTAATTGGTTTCCAGCACTGCCAATATAAAGTCCCACATGTGCAATCGGAATTTCTAGAGAAATTATAGAAAGTAAATGAAATGTGTATGTGCGAGTGTGCGAGTGTGTTAGTGTGTGTGTGTGTGTGTGAGTGTGTGAGTGTTTGCAAGTTGCTGACTGTTGTGGGTGGCCTCTTTGGCTGCAACTTAATAATTACGTGACGCTGTTGACAGCTTTACATTGGCCCCAAACCAAACCAAACCCAACGCAACCAAACCAAAGCAAACTGGCGGCCCCAACAACAATTTGCCTTGCTTTGGCTTCCACACACCCACACACACACACACACACACTCCATAAGAGCGTGTTCATTTCTCTCTCTTTTCCACCCCCCCACTGGCATCGCATGTCAAAGAAATTGCCAGACCTTATACAGTAATTTGAATGCCTGCTAATGAGGCAAAAAGTAGTTGATAACTTCAGGTACATTTCATGTCCAATGTAAACCAGCAGACGATGTCGTGTCTCTGATTTAAATGTGTAAGATATACATTTTAAAAAGGGGAATTTAAGTTGAATATTTTTCAATTTTTAAGAATTTTATTAATTGTAGAAAGTTTTCAAACTATTTATTTATATTATTAAATTATAAAACAATTAAATTGACACTCATTTACGAAGATTTCTTGATTAAACAGTTAAGAAAATGTTTTTTGAGTATTAAACCTATTTTAAAACTATAAAACCTTTTTTATTTCTATCAAACTTTGACAGTTTATGCCTCGTTATACCCTTGCCGAGAGTATAATAACTTTCGCCAAGAGTTTGCAACGCACCTAAGGAGACATTTCTGATCCCATAAAACATTTAATCTAGCCATGTCTGTCTGTCTGTCTATCTGTCTATCTACTCTTCTGTCGGCTCGTCTGTCTGTCTGTCCATCAATTGAAACGCAAACTAGTCACTCAGTTTAAGAGCTATCTTAAAGAAACTTGGCATACATGCTTCCTATAGCTGCACGTTGTAAATAAGTCGGAACGAGACGGATCGCAGCGATATATCGTATAGCTGCCATACAAACTATCGACCGATTTTTGTTATTTGTCAAGATACTGCAACCAAATTTAGTACATCGAACTTTTTCTGTATATATAGTATGCATATAAAATTTCATCAAAATCCAACCACTATAACATATAGCTGCTATAGCAACAATCGACCGATTTGAAGGTTTTTGTATGCAGAACAGTTTTTGCCAGGGTAAAACACTTTCGGCATGCCCAAGACGACCTTTCTTCCTCGTTCATATTATAACTAATCACATTATTATTTTTAAAATATTATTAAATGATATAATTATTAACAATGTGACTTCCTACTTTCATGTTTGCTTCCTTATCATTTTTCATATTTCTTCTTCATTAAAACTTTCTTGAAATTGACATGTTCTTCAGTTATGCACAGCAATTTGTTTGTAGAGCTGCATAAACACGGCTCAATTTCAAGCAAGCTGGCAATAAACATTAAGCTAAATGTTACGATCCAAATGAGACACAATCGTAGGTGAGATGAGTGCCAAAAAAAAACAGAACAAAAATACACGATACAGTTAGGAAAATAACAAGCAACTGGAAACTGCAACTGCAATAGCAACAGCACACGGCGGTAAAAGTAAACAGCAAGTGCCATAAAATGCGATGCTGAAGACGAGCCAGCAACAACAGCAGCAGCAGCAGCAGAAGCAGATCATATGAGCATTAGAGACAGGGGAGAAGACGCAGAGCTCAGTGTCGCCAAGTGCATAAAGCGCAGAACAGGCCAAGGATTGGATGACTTGGCCAAAAAGGAATTGGCTTGGCTTGGCTTGGCTTCACTCTCTCGCTTAGCCCCAAGTTTTGTGCAGCAGCAGCGAGTCAACAACTGCGGCAATAGAGACACACACACACACACACATGCAGGCACAATTGGGACATGGCCAGGATACAAGACAGGCCAGCAAACGAAACCAATTGAAGAAATGTTGCTGACACCGTACGAAACGAGGCTAGAGAGAAGACGACAGCGACGAAATTAGTTAGCACTCGAGAGCTGCTTCTTGGCCCACGTCCAGCAGCAGCAGGAGCTGCACACACAGGATGCGACGAGACACGGTGCCGTAGCTAGATTACAACACCTGCGGGTAAAAGTCGACAGAGACGGAGCCCAGTTGAGTCGTGGCAGTTGTTGTTACTGTCTTCCTCTTGTATCCTGCATGACGGTGAGCTGCAGCAGCAGCAGTGGCAGTGGCAGTGGCAGCAATTAAATAGCTTCGAGCACACTGAACTCAATTGCAGCAATTTCAATAACTGTTAAGAACACTCAAAGCCAACAGAGAAAGAAAGAGAGGGAGAGGGAGAGAGAGAGGAGCACAGTTGATAATCTGTCATGCTGCCACCAATTCATCGAGAAACCTTCACCTGCCCCACACCTGGTCACAATCTTCACCTAGTCAAGTTGCTGAAACAGAAACGAAAACTCACCTATTTCTTTTCTTTTCTTTCTTTCTTTCTTCTTCTCGTTTGGTTTGTTGTTGTTGTTGCTTTCTTTCAACTTGCTTGCACTTGCCGAAAATGAACACCAAGTATAAAATAAGGTATGTTTTTTTTTTTTTTGGGTTTGGACTATTGCGAAATTTGAATTCCTTTTATACGTCTTCTCTGTTTATATACACACATATATTTCTATACGCCTGGTTTTGTCGTTGTATATATACATATATATATATAAGGAGTATTGTAGTATTTTGCAAATTATTTGTTTAGATCGTGACGCGGTACGGCCGAAAAGTTAACACACTAAGAATTTTGCCACTAAGATGCCGAAATTGAACTTTTATAAAATTATATGTACGCTACACAATCTGATTTTATAAACAATACAAAAAAAAAAATTAAAAATGCTCGACAAGTTATGAGACATTATGCATAGGGTACTTGGATTATTGAATAAATTGTGAACAGAAAATCTGAATTATAAATTTCAAGATTCTACAATGACTGCCAATTATATATCTGAGTACTTTCTCCCATCATCCTCATTATTATTGTGCCTATCTAGGCAAAGTTTCATTAAGTTTTCTGCGTCTAACTCAAATTACCACAAAACGGGCCTATTATTGTGGATGGCAGCAAGATAGACAGGCACATTCTTGTCAGCATTAAGTTGTTCTCAAAACTAACAGCAAAAGTTGAATTATAAAGCCGCCAAATGATGTCTGTCGTCTATGCAAACACACACACACACACACAGACAGACAGCTAAGTCGCAGAGTTTTCAGCCGAAAAAGAAAGAAAAAAAAAAAGTAGAAGGCACTTAAGATGCTTAGCGCCATAGCAAGCGAAAATAATGACGCTCATAAAAACTAACTAAACAGAAAAATAAAGCAAACAGCAGCAGCAGCAAACGACGACGACAACAACGTAAAATACAGTTATAGAAAGAGAGAGAGAAAGACAGAGAGAGAGAGCGTGAGGGACTACGAATCCTTGAGATGGAATTGAGGAAACCTTGCTGTAACTATTGGCAGGCTGTGGGCTAGGGAATACCCTGTATAACGAATGAAGAGTGGCATGTGGGAAGTTACTTTAGCTTAAGAATATTTCAGTTAAATTTGACAATATTCAAATACCGTAAATAAGTATACAAAAGGTATTAAAACTAATATTATTATATACAGCTTCTAAATATATCGTAGACATTCCTTTCCATTGTACCATTTTGTTGTTGGCTGACGATGGACTACAGAATACTCTATAACGGAAAAGCAGAATCTGAAGATCACAAAGAAATATGTTTATAACATATTTAATAACACAACCCCATCCGAATCCTGTGTCAGAGTATTGCCAACGCTTCTGGGTTCCGACTTAACCTCAAAAAATAGAAAAAATTTTGAATATCTCCCAAAAGATATGGTATCCTGATCTGGGTAAGCAACATAAGTCCGATTCCGACGTGAGAACTCAAGCTACGCGTCTGGGTTCCGACTTAACCTTAAAAAACTGTAAAGCTTTTGAATATTCTGCAAAACATATTGCATTCTGATCTGGGTAAGCAACATATTGTACAATATTTATGTGTTAACATGTATTGTGACATTCTAAGTCCGATTCCAACATCGGAATTTACACTACACGTCTGAATACCGACATAACCTTAAAACACTCAAACATTTTTGAAAAAAATAAAGTTGGATCATGAGCAGGCCATGCTATACATGTCTTTATCTGTTTTCTGATATTCCGAATTGACTGTCAAAATATTTAACCTATTTCTAAAATTTTTTAAAAAATTTCTAAAACGTTAAAGCTCTTCTGTTCGTCAAGTATTTCATATGAATTCTTGGATTTTTCAGCACTCATTTACATTATCTATTCACTTTCGAGAAGTTTTTAGCTCGCAACCGGTTTCCTTAGCTTCGTCTCCTTATTTTTATTTGATTGGAGGGATATGTACAGCGATATTGTAGATCTATTGTGCACTTCGTCCCCTTAGTTCTTAGATTACATAATGTATTGCATTCTTTGAGTATATTGTATTAAAAAGGCATTTTGACTTTAGCTAAAAATTCACAAATCATAAAAATAGGTCGGTCGGACACTAACCTAAACTTAAAAAAATTGTATTTTCCTGTTCATTTCTTGTTATTTATTAACTTTATTACAAAAAGAAATATATGTATTATAGACAATTTCGTACTTTCCACAATATATTTTCGGGCACTACTTTTAACAGGGTATCTAGCAGTTCAACACTTTTGACACTGCTCGATTTCTTACTCGCTTTTAAGCTCTGCCGCACGCTCTGAATGACAATGATAATGATGTGCGATAATGTTGGTGTAGTTGCCTCTTTTGCTTTGCTTATTGTTTTAGCCTCAACGACAAATACAATTCATGATGATAATCGTAATGAGCATTGAGTGGTTGTTCTTGTTGTCGTTGTAATTGTTATTGCTGCAGCTAAGAAAACTTTCGAAGAATTAGTTACGACTGTCTTTTCTCCCTCTCTACCTTCTCTCTTTTGCGTTTCACACGATAATTAAAATTGCAACTGTCAATTGCCACGCCCCCTACGCCCACACAAAGTGCTTGTTATTTATTTATTAGTAGAGAATGTTTCCCAACGCTGCCTACGAAAAAGATTTCACGATGCGCAGCACTTTCATTAATTGATTAGGAGCGCGCGATTGCATTTATCCGCCTTGCTTGCTCCCTTTACTTTCCCTCTCTCTCTCTCTCTATCCCACACTCTCTGTCTCTCTCTCTCTCTCTCTCTTCCACTTGGCAGTTGGCCAAAGAAAATGTGCACAGGCTGATTGAAAGTTTTTTGCCGTGATTTGGCTTGCGTGTTGGTGCCTTCTGCTGCCTTCTCTGCCGATTCTTTTTACCGTCAATTTGAGCAAATGACTTTCTTGGCACAACTTTTCGATTTGTTTTTGGGCTATTTAAATTTTAATGAAATTGTTGCTAAATGACACACACGAACGTAGAGCGAGACAGGTAGAAATGCCTATTTGGAGATGCTCACGTGCGTGTCAAATTGAATTTCAACAATTTGTTAACAAAACTGTCAGTTGTTGGCAAATCCAATTGAAGTTGAAACTGATTAAATCTGTGTGTGAAAGATATCTGATATTTTGATTTGAGAATTCCGACAATCCCAGTCCCAATAAGTGTCCACTCGCATTCCCTTTCTAATTATAAACCCGGCAAAGGCAACTATTTTTGTCCGTAACCCATTAACATTTCGTTGTAGATTTCCCCATTGGCCACTTTGGCAGCCTATAAATATTTGAATGCGTACCGAAAACTTAATTAAGGCATATCAAAAGTTACCAAGCAAAGCTTCAAAGCAATTATGCAAGTTTTAGCAACAATATTTCAACATTTGGGGGGGTGGAGGGGGGGCTGCAGGCGAAAGTTCTGAGAGAGTGAAGTCAAGTTTACTCACCTGCCGCAGTGCAAAACTTTAGAGGGGCGAGTGAGGGGAAGAAAGGATTTTGCACTGTTTGTGGCCAACTTATTTTAAGCGCTTTGTTTAGTTTATAATTTATAATTTCATCAGAAATTTACAGAGTGAGATGGTAGAGGGAGCGGGACTTAAGGAGTTTCAGCTGCAAGTCAAACATAATTGGCATCCATGTCGTATACTCGACATCATCAATTGCTGCACTTTGTCGCAGAAGTCGTCGCACATTGTCAACAAGCATAGAAAACATCAATGTACATATGTTATAAGCAGCAGCAGGAAAAAAAAGGACAAAACATGAAAATGAGCAGCATTACATGCACAACAACAAGTGAAGCATACAAAGTGAAGCAGCCAACGCACTTAATACAAACACACACGCACACACACACACAGACTAGATTGAAGTCAACACACAGTACGTAGAACATGAGGAGACAAAACCAACAAGACATAAAAAATATATATAAACGTACATATATGAAATATAAACAAATAAAAATGCACAATAGACACAAACAAACAGAACACTGCCAAAGCGGATAACAGAAGACAAAAGGACATGGGGTACAAATTTACTAACAAGCAAGGGAGTGAAAAAAACACCAGAAAGAAAGGCTAAATATGGCATGACGAAGGTGCTATACTCTTGAGGGTTCTTATTTCCTAATCTGTTTTTTATACTTATGATATATAATAGTGCAGAATTTATTGTGTATTCAATATAATTTCTCACTTTGACTGGCACTGATAATGTCATTTAACATTATTTCTAAAATCAAAACTACTCTTCATACAAAAACCTTAATTTCGACCGATGTTATAGTGATCCGATTTAGATGAAATTTTATATGCATATTATATATATAGAAAAAATGCATTGTAGTAAGTTTGATTGCAATATCTTGACAAATAACAAAAATCGGCCGATTGTTTGTATGACAGCTATACGATATATCGCTGCGATCTGTCTCGTTCAAACTCATATACAGCGTGCAGTAATAAATAGCATGTTTATCAAGTTTTATCAAGATAGCTCTAAAACTGACAGTATAATTTGCGTTGCAATAGACAGCTTGATTCTTCTGTTGATGCTGATTGAGAATATATACTTATATAAGTACTTTACAAGTTCACTATAGGTTGTCTCTTTAGCTGCATAGCAAACTACTTGCCAAAATAAATACACCCCCAGCAAGAGTATAAATATATAAAACCCAACCGGGAAAGTCTGCTTTAGTAATGCCTCCCCCTAAACAACCATACGAACAACTTCACAGTACTTACAACAATATGTATACGACTAAAGAGTCGCCTCAAGGCAGCCAGAACAGCGACAACAACAGCCTCGATATGTATCTACTATATGTACCAATTTATGTTAGTTGGTAACAAACAACAAGGGCAACGGCATCGGCAGCTCGGGGCTATAAATAATATTATTATGGTTCATTTATTGGCATTAGGAACTTCTATTTGTCAATGTAAACAATACTTGTGTCCGTTGTATTTATCTCGGTTCCTGTTATTATTGTCATTCTTGTTGTTGTTGTTGCTGCTGTTGTTGTTCTTGCTAAAGTTGCTCGTTATTGGCGCCATTATTCATGCAACAGGTTATCAGGGTAAGCTCTCGCTCTAATTATGGCCAATTAAGTGGGACATTTTGGGTACAGAGGGAGTTCTAAGTGGTATGGCAAGATTGCTGCTGTTACCTTTAAAAATCCAGTAAATTTCATATAGCTTTAAATAAATATATAAACTTTAATTTGAAGCACATTAATCCCAAGTCAATTTGAACTTTCCATCAAATCTTTGCAAAATAAATTACCGCCTGAACCTAAGCCATGAGTCAAGGAAATTCCACAAGCTGCTCGCAATCCCGCCGCTGCTAAAACAACTTATGAATTATAGTCGCTATGGAAGATTCATAATAGATAACAGATTCCGTCAATTCAGCTACATTGAAATACATTCTATATAGATTTCAATGGAAGTTTTTATGGCCTGTTAATAATAAATCGATTGCATTTGCGAGCACGTTGCAAGGGCAACACATCAGGTGCGACAGGGACAGATAACACTAAACAACAACACAAGTTTGCACAACAAACACACACACACACACATAAATCTTATCAAGGTTGATTTATATAGCAACGCAGCCTTTTGGCAATTATTTAAATATTTGCAATAGTTTTTTACTCTGAATAACATTGAAAACAGACCCCGAATGAGGTTAAATAGAGAGAGAGAGAGACAGAGGTAAAGCACGTGTAGAAGTGAGAGGTAAGTAAACAATAAATTACAATAGATAAAGATAGAAAGCATAGCAACACACACACACACATATACACAGACACACAGAGACTTATAGACTAATCACCTTAGCTCGATACTCACATAAATTGCTAGAGACACAAACAAATATGAAAGCACAATATCAAATATTGTATAGACAGTTTTGCAATCCTTATAAGGATATATGCAAAATAGAATATAATAAGACCCACAAAGAAAGCGAAACGTTGACGTTGACGTTGACTTTGACGTTTAACACGTTACGAGAGACGTAATGACATAAGCGTAAACTTTTTACGTAGATTTTTCTCTTTTGATTTTCTTTATCTTTTGTTCAAATTACACAACGGCACTTTCTTCTTTTTTTTTTTTAAACGTTTTGCAATAGTTATTGAATTTTGAAGAATTTTAAAATTTTCTAGATTTTCTTTTAATACCAAATTCGGACGCACAAAACGAAACGCAACACAAACACAAAAAGAAAGCGCAAAACGAGATAGAAATGTGCAAGTGGGAAACGTTAACGTTATCAAGACAACAGACTCTGACAAACTAAAAAATCCCAGCGAGAAGGGCAAGTGCCGCCTATACTGCTGCTGCTGCTGCTTCTTCTTCTTCTTCTAGTTGTAGCTTTCGATAATGATAATGCTGATGATCGCTGACCGGCGATCGCCAGCATCGGAACAGAATTAAGAGGCGGGCTGCGCTGCTCATCTGGCGAGAGCGTGTGTGCGGCGCCAGCGAGGGAGATAAACGAACAGCGAACGAGTGCTGAGCTATTTTCGAAAATTGATAAGCGACAAATCGATCGATTTGAGAGTGCAATACGATTGTTTTCGAAAAAACAACAAAACACCAAATAGTACCGTAAATGGGAGCTGCTATGCTAGGCAGGAGATCCCAACGTGCTTATCAGTGCGCTGAGAGATGAGAAAGAGAGAGAGGGTGGAAAGAGTTGAGTGAGAGAGGAAAGAGTGGGAGTACATAGACTGTTGATGGAAGTTGTAGATAGCAAGGAGTGCTCAACTGAAAGATACTTAAATAATACTAGATGAAATTTCTTTAATGATATATTTAAAGAGACTTCAGCAACTGACTCTGATAAGTTATTTCGAAAACGAATGCAACGTTTTTGTGCTCATTTCGGCCTATTGTTCCTACTATAGTGGTCCGATTTTGATGAAATTTAAAAGATATTTTATTTACATAGGAAAAGTCCGATGTAACAAATTTGGCTACAATATCTTGACAAATAACAAAAATCAGCCGATAGTTTGTTTGGCAACTATACCGTATATCAGTGCGATTCGGCTCGTTCCGACTTATCTACAGCGTGCAGCAACAAGAATTATGAGCGAGTTTATAAATCCCATTAGATAGCAGATGGTTATAGAATATCCAATCTGCTCAAGTATATTTGTATTGTATTATGCAGGATCTCTTAGGAGTAACAAATATCAAAGCAAACTCATTTATTTCAGCACCCCAACAAGTTCTAAAAAGTCTGAAAGAAGCACTTTTAAGACCAGATAAAACTAGCTTTATACTCTACTAATAGATGCAACGGAGGAGTTTGCATTTATACAGCTTTGCTAATCCCTTCAGATACTACCAGTTTTTTAGGAGCTATTAACAGTCTCTAAAAGTCAACGCATAACAAACTGAAGTTAACTCTTACAGCTGCAGCTAAAACCCGACAAATTACAAATACCATGCGTATTATCTCCCCAGCAACTTTAGTCGTTTACTAGCTTACAACATGAACTCTGACCCCAAGTAGATTGAAACATGCCAAATCGATTGGCAACAGCAACTGCAGCAAATATGCTATATAGTTCAGCACCATCGATCAATGCACACCGGTCTAGACTTTATATCCGTGTGCAGGACATGCGTTTTATACCCCTCTCTCTACCGTTCTCTTTCTCCTCATTCCACACACCCAACGTATTTTTGCACGGCTACTTAAAAACTTTAACAGCCGTAAATTCGCTACAACAAGGCTATGAAATTTAATAGCAGACGACGTCGCCGGTTAGTATCAGCACAGCTCGTACACCCCACGTATTGACCATTCCAGACCGACACACACACACAAACACACACACACGCAATACGCAACGGTATTAGCTCACGTAAAGAGCAACCATTGGTGTCTGCAAGTGTGTCCATGTCCCTGTTCAGGTTGCCCTCCCCCAATGTCCAGTGCAGTCCAGTCTCTCTTAACGTAGTATTATTGACTTTTATAGCTCTTTCTATACCCGCTAACCATGGGGTAGAAGGGTATTATAACTTTGTGTCAATTGAAAATAAATGTTACAGGCAGCAGGAGGCGTGGCAGACCACACAAACTATATATATTCTTGACCAGCATCTTTAGACGAGACGATATTGGCTATATCGTGTGTGTCTGTCTGTCCTTTCGTATTAGAAACTATAAAAGCTCGGACTACGGAAAATAAGGTCTAAGTTCTGCAAATTTATTTTAAATTATGGTCACGACCCCGTGAATTGATAAAAGCCGAATTCCAAGCGTAATTTAAATCCACAATAACTAATAACGCCTTAATAATTTCTGAAAATTTGGTTGCACTCGGATAATTAAGATAGGAATTATTTAATTTTTTTTTTTTTTTTTTTTTTTTTTTTGTTGTATTATTATTAAGTGAAGAATCTGTACATCAAAGCGAAATTGCTCCCTGCAAAGTATGCAACACAAAATATACCTAACATAATTGTATTTTATATTCAAGCAAATCGTTTTGTTCAGCTGCGTAGCGGGTATATCAAAGTCAAGCCCACTCAACTCTACTATCGTGCTTGTTATTTTATCTATCTCTGTCTCTGTCTTGCATTCGTCTCCCCGAACAGCTTGAGTTTGCCTTTGCGCGTGTGTGTTTACATTTTCAACTATGTAATTCGTTGCATTTTATTGCACATTTTAAGTACGTGTGTGTGTGTGCGGCTGTGTGTGAGTGTTTGCAGCTCTCTGTATGTGTGTGTGTGTGCGTGTTAAAATATTTATGACTACCGTTGGTAGTCAGACCTTCCTGCCAGCCTGGTCAGCAGAAGCTTTTCATTTTTCCAAAGTTTAACGAAGTGTTAAATGGTTCTGCCCCCAACCAGACAATCGTTCTATGCAACAAACCTTCTTCTGCTGCTGCTGCTTCTTCTTCGTTTTCTAGATCTGCTTCTTCTTCCACTTTGCCTCAGGCTTTTTATCGAAATTTGTCACGCACCACATTGGGGGCTACGAATGGATTAATACCCGGCGACAACAAAAGATTTTCATTTTGCGAAGGTAGAGAAATGTTTGCGACATGAGTCGCATGAATGACAGCTCGAGTACCAAGACAGGTTCAGTTGACAGAGGGAGGGGGAAGGGACAGAGGGAGGGTATTACTGGCGAGTTTTTCTTCTTTCATTTCCTATCAATAGTGTTGACAAGGAGGACTGTGCCAGCGGCACGTGTTGCTAATACCTGTGAATGACAAAAATGGCATTACTTTTACTTTTGACCAAACGTGGCAATTCCGTTTCGGCTTTTAGTTTGGGTTTAGTTTGGGGAAGGTAAAAGGGAGGGTACGGACAAGGGGCTTAAGTAGTTTATTGCTTTGTTTGCTCACTCTTTGCACATAAATGCCATGATAAATGTGCAAAATTATTTCAATAAAATACATATAGGACATTTATCTCAGGTTTATCTGCTGTGAAAGGGAAAACTTAAGAATGAGTTGTTAGAAATGTTGTTTAATTGAATAAAGGTTTAGCAATTTGAGAGAAACGGAGTTAGTGATATACCCCCTACTTTAACTTTAATGATTTTTGTATTATAAATATTATTTTTTTTTATTTGTTATTAATATTTTTAACTTATGTTCATGTCGCTAGTTGCAATGTTTATTCTAAGGTACACCAAAAATTAATGTTCAAAGCCCTAACGCTTGCAATACTTTGTTTTTCGATTTACATGGGCGTAATCGGGCGTGGCTAAGTTCTAATACATGTTTATTCCGAGCACAATAATAAAACATGTTATCACAAAGTTTGACAGTCCTAGCTCTTATGGTTGCTGAGATCACGGTGTTCATACAGACATAAAGAAGAACAGGGAAGTATTGTAGTGGTGCAGAGAAGCCTTTTTCAGACTGTTATAAACATTTTTGCCTGATAGTAAGTAATAATACCCTTCTACAAAGGAATACCGAGTATAATTAAGTTAAATAAAGGCAGAAATTATAAAATAGAGTAGGGGAAACAAATTCCCTTGTTATTTGAAGCTTTCCGTACACATTCCCATTAAAAATTGAAGTTAATTGCTTGGGATAACCGCAACTATTTTATAGTAATCATTACACAGCAACTGCTGTGTATATTCTCAGCGTACCCAATCAATAAGAACGCAATTCAGCCCCTAAATATCTCTTTTGCTCCCATAAATTCTCCATTCAACCCCACGCTGAACCCTCCTCCTCATCTTCACAGTTGCAAGTAATGACCCACTATTTGCAACACCCATGAGCCCTGGCATTTTAGAGTGTTATAAAGAAATTAGCCAGCATTTAGTCTAATGAGTATAATAACAGCAACTAATGGCGCAACTGGACTGGCCACAAGCAAACTCAACTCGACCAATATGGGTAACTCTCCTGTACTGCTGACCAAAACGGTGGCGCCCCTTTTATTAAGCAAACATTGACTGAAGTGCGATTAACTTGCGAAAGTGTTATAAATGTTGTGCAATTTGTAATGCATGAGCAAAGGCGGAGCAGCACACACACACACCCTATAGACAGATATACCATCATTAGATGTGTATATACTATAAGTATGGTACACGTATATAGTCAGTCAGTCTGTGCCCACACAGCACCACAACCAGTGTCAACAATGATGCGCATAAATATTGGCCAAGTCAAGGCCAGTGCAAATGGCAAGAAAGAAGAATTCTCAATTAATTTAGCCGGCTGCCAATAATCATAAATAAACAAAATCCAACGCAGACACACACATACACCCATTACACACACACACACACACACCCACATGCCACAGAGTTTTAATTATTTTTTCCGCACACTCACCCACACACACACACACACAAATCAGCAAATTTAATAAAGAATAATTAGAAGGCAGGCAGGCGGATAAAAGTGGGAGAGAGAGAGAGGGAGCTAGAATACGAAACACGTTGGGAATGCGCAGCGAAGCATAACACAAAAAATAATTAACAAAACTCAACTGACAAAGCAACAACAACAGGCACAAAACATATTCGACAGGACGAATTGCCACGCACAGCACACGCAGACAAATACAAATGATACGCGCAGCAATAATGACTGATAATTAACATATAAATTAAAGAGAGACTAATACAAATTTACGCGCCAATAAAATGCTAAATATGCTCACATATTTCGACTGCCTCTCTATATTTCCCTCTTACTTTCTCTCTATCTCACTTTTTTCAATTTGTACAATTTTTTGTCAGGAATGTTAGATATTTATTTGGAAAAGTACGTTCTCACCTGAGATTTAATATAAATATATTTATGTTAAGTGCGCAATAATTTAGAATATTTGATATGTGGTAAACAAAAAAAAAAGTATGATAAATCAACTCATAAATATCAAATCATAAATATTCAAAATATAAATTATTTGCGCGAAATATTTGGCCACAAATTGCACAATTTGCAGGCAAAGCATATAAATTACAAGTAAAAACAAGCACGATAGCTACAGTTGAGTGTGCTGACGAAAAATATTTTTTAAATATATATTGTACGTAACTACTGAACTTGGCGTATTTTGTGCTACATACTTTGCGGGGAGCGGTTTCAGTTCCTCTTCAAAATTGTTTTTTCAAAAACTTTCATGTAAAGTATCTGATCGAAAACAAATTTGTAGAAATTATTTGGAGGTTGATGATTATTGTGTTAACCAAAAATTAACTGATTTGCATTAAAATTAAGCTTGGAATTCTTTTTTTTTTTTGTGGATTTACGGTGGCGGAAGAAGGTGTGGCCAAAATTAAAAGTAATTTTCTTCTGTTCTGCATGCAATTATAGCATGTATTGATACTTAATTTTGTAGCCCTAGTTATTATAGTCTCTGAAATCTAGGATTTTAAACGGACAGACAGATAATTAGACATGTCAATATCGACTTTTCCGTTGATGCTGATCAAGAATATATATCATCTTAAAGTCTGCAACGACTCCTGCAGCCTGTTACACACATTTTCGCTTGGCACAATGTTATAATACCCTACTCGGCTATGAAAAGCGTGTATAAATAGAATTGTTTAATACTTTTATTAAATAAATATGAAAAATAGTAAAAGAAATTTGCAAAAATATGAACAGTAATACTTAAAATTCTTACTATTATAATTTGTAAATGCTTTGCAAATAAGGAGATCAAATCACAGAAAAAATCTTTTTCCCTAAGAAAACCAACTCATTTCTGACAGAGCTATAAGTGCAATTCAAATATACCCATAATAAAACCCACCGTCGTCTGCAATCATATTAAAATACATACAATAATGAAATCAAATTTATTAACATTGGAATTTAATTAAATGTTAATTATTTGCCATCGTTACAGCAACAAAATGAACTACGCACTTAATGAACTGACGGCGAATGCAGTTCAGGGAATGAAAAAAAAGGAATTCACTGAAAAATTCTTGAAATGCCAATTCGACAAACAAAATAACACAACTAAAGGGCAGTTGGAGTGGAGGCAGGGTGGTGGTGGATGGTGGTGGCTACCAATTGCAGCCAGTCCGGGGGTCAGTCTGTGTTAATAGCGAGTTAATGCCAATAACAAAAGCGTGACATAAAATGCACAAATCAATTTCCGCACAACTACAACAAAAAGGCAACACAGCCACAACGCAGCAAAAAGTTGCACGGACAATCACAATGGACAATCAGAAGAGCTGAAAACAACGGAACCCAAACTGGCAACCCCTTCATGGAGCCCCTCGTAGACCCCTCCCCCCGCTCCTCGCTGAACTCGAACCCAATTCAAGCGCGCTGCAAGCTCAGCTCTACAAAAACAAAAGCAGTTTGTTAGCGCAAATAAAACAATGACAGCCGCATTGGTTGGCAACAATTTCTGCGAAATTAGTTTAATTTGAAGCAGTACGGATCGAGTAGTGCGAGAGAGAGAGCAACAGCAGCACACACACACGCACACGCAACTGTCAGTTTGATTATAAAAATTGTGTTGCAAGTGTATCGGTGTGAGTGTGCGTGTGTGTGTGTGTGTGAGGGGCACAACACATGGCACATATCACATTGTTTTCTGTTCGTCTCATCAACTGCAGAAGCAGCGACAAATAGCAGCAGCAGCAATCCTACTGCAGTTCAGGGTTGCCAACTGACAGCATAAACAACAAACGATTTCAGATCACATGTTGAATGTTGCATACACTAGAGAAGCTTGAGGATTTTGGTTCATTTAGACTTACAGACCTGATTTAACTATATTTTATTCATTTATTTATTTATTCAATTAAGTGTACTAAAAATTTATATTATTTATGAATAAATTAATAATTATAATAAAATCATAAAAAAAATTATACTAATTCAGTTTACAGATAATCAATAAAAATATGAATTAAATATTAAAACTGAACTATAAATTAATTATTTTAAATTCCAAATTTAGAATTCTAAATACAAAAACCAACCAAAAGACCAAAACAATTGTTTTCCAATTTTTCAATAAATATCGACTACTAAAAATAGTATTTTTCCCTTAAAAAATAAATAATTATAGGGTAGCTAAACTGTCATAGATATTTTCAGTATATAAAAAGCACTCTTCTAAGTTTTATATGTAATTTGCTTAATTTGATTATAAATTGTTATGATTTTACTGCTTTATTTATTATATAGATATCATATTATTATAATTTTGAGTAGCTTCTACAAAAGCCTTCGTAAAACCTAGAAAACACGTAAATAATTAAGAAAATATTGTGATACAGATTGATATATTTTAAAAAGTATCTTTGATTTTACTATTTTTAATTAATTTTTTTTTGATTTCAATCCTTTAAAACTCACATTTATATTAACTACAAATTAGACTCCCTAATTGGTTTAAAATACTATTATTTATTAAATGAAATTATAGCCCATTATTTCTCTCTCTCTCTCTGTGCAACATGCACACATGCCACAATTGCAACATGCACCGTATAATTTCGACGCTAAACAAATGCAAATTTGATGCGCGCGTTGCCAACTGCATGGCTAAAGTTATGGAGCACATGTCCGGCAAGGATTATAACAATCGAGCCAACCAAGCCCGTAAAGCGTCCGTCCTCCTCCTCGTCCTCGCCCTCGTCATCATCATCAGCAGCAGCAATGTTACCATCGATGACCCAAGCAGAGAAGCTGCTGCTGCTGTTGCAGTTTGACATGCACGTGCCCAGATACCTCTACCCTTCCCCCCCCTTCTGCCCCTTGTCCGCTTCTTGCAACAGAAAATAATGCTGATTCAGCGCGCTCGCGCGGCATTCGCACAAAAGCGAATACAACAAAACACGCACGCTGCCAGCGGGAAAGAAAGAGAGAGAGAGGAGGGAGAGGTGCAGAGGGGACATACTGAAACTGAATGACAGACCAAATGACAGACGGACTTACTGCCTGTCAGTCCGAACAACTAAAACAAAATGGCAGCGCTCGCAAAATGCCTTCACAATATTCACCATCACCATTCACCATCACATTCGTATTCGTATTCACATTCGCACTCGTTTTCGTATTCGTTTTATTTTAAAATGCAGTCGATGTCGAGCCTTCTATAGTAGGTCATACGTTTTTATATGGATCACTCTCCTCAGCTTCCGTGTGTGTGTGTGTCAATTTTATTGTGGATGTGGATAATGCCAAGTGACATGGATACTTTCTCATTCTTTTTTTTTCCGTTTACTCCTTTTTGTTTTTGACTGCGCATCGGTAATGAGCTTTGCAATCCGCCGGCGGCCAGAAAAAAGCCAAACGAGCATCAAGTGAAAAAAGGCTTACTAAAGTACCAACTGTAATCAGCAAAAGGGAAATATATGTATAAAGAAATAAATACAGGAAGGCGTATATAATTGCCATAAGCTTCCATTACTTTCTGTTGATCTGTAGAAGTTCTTACAAAAAATGTATGCTTTTTTGGACATTTTTCAACACTGATTTGGGCATACAAATACAGTAGAAGGGTATTATAGCTTTGTGCCAACCGAAAATGAATGTAACAGGCAGAAGGAGGCGTAAAAGAGCCCTCAAACTATATATATAGTATATAATTGCCATAAACTGCAATTACTTTCTGTTGATCTGTAGAATTTCTTACAAAAAATGTATGCTTGTTAGCCATTTTTCAACACTGGTTTGGGCATACAAATACAGTAGAAGGGTATTATAGCTTTGTGCCAACCGAAAATGAATGTAACAGGCAGAAGGAGGCGTGGAAGAGCCCTCAAACTATATATATAGTATATAATTGCCATAAACTGCAATTACTTTCTGTTGATCTGTAGAATTTCTTACAAAAAATGTATGCTTTTTTAGCGGTTTTTTAACACTGGTTTGGGCATACAAATACAGTAGAAGGGTATTATAGCTTTGTGCCAACCGAAAATGTATGTAAGAGGCAGAAGAGACGTGGAAGAGCTCTCAAACTATATACCATACATACATACATAAATAGTGAATAAGCATCTACAGACCAGTCGATGTAGCCATTACCGCCTATTTATCCGTCCGTATTAGGGACTATAAGAGTTAAGACTACGAAAAATATATATGAAAAAATATCGACAAATTAAGCGCAGATCAAGTTAATTTTTAATTTTGGTCACGCCCCCGGCCGACTGTAAATTGTTAAAAACATAATTCCTAGCGTAATTGTAATGCAGTACAGTTCATTTTTAGTAAACACAATAAATATCAACGCCCAAATGATTTCTGTAAATTTGATTACGATCAGATAATTAATATAGAAGTTATTTAAGATTTTTTTTTTTTTTTTTTTTTTAGTGAAGAATCCGTACATCATAATATTGTATCTTAACATCACAGGGTGGAGAAATCATTTTAAAGAATTGCAAATTTTCAAACTGATCCCTAAAGTATGTAACAAAAAATATGCTGAGCATAGAAGATACATACTTCTCTATTATTATTTCATAAGGGATCAGCTATACAATTTTATCTATAACCTAACGAATGTCTCGTGTAGTTGCTTCCCCAAGAATACTTATAGTAATTGTTTGTCCTTTATAGAAGTTATATATTTAAGCAATCATTATGTACAGGTAGATAGCGGGTATATAACAGTCAAGCACACTCGATAGTAGCTTTCTTGCTTGTTAACTCTCAACTTCAATCTTCAATCCGTGCATACCGCAATTGCGACCGGCTTTCAATTTCACAAACTTCTCAAGCGACGCCACAAATCAGTCGCAATTATTACACTATCCCAGGCACAAAGATAGAAGGAGAAAGGAAGTAGGCAGAGGGAGGTGGTAAGGTGAGGAAACATTCCCCCTGCGATCCACTTTTGTAGCACAGTCTGAAAACCAATCGTGCACGTAGCTCGTCTCTAAGCACACAAGGCAGACAGACAGACAGGCAGGCAGGCAGGCTTCATTAAGCTTTCATTTAAAACAGAAACCCCTTCACTTGTCTCCTTTCCTTCCCTCCACCCCCCTTCCCCACCATGCCAGCACAATGCAAAACTATTCAAACTATTTTGCCATATAACAAATACGAATATCGAAGTGGGGAAGGCAGCTGGCAGCAGTTGGTTGGGTCACTGATTGATAGACGACGTCAGCGACACCATCAACGTCATCGTCATCGTCATCCTTCTCATCCTCATCGCCGTAGTCGTCGTCGTCGTGGTCGTCATCGTTATTGGTGCCGGTTTCGTTGCCGCCTGCTCCTGGTTGTTGTCAATTAACGTACGAAAATGACTTCCGCTTTGATTGTGCGGCAAAACTAAGTGCGGCCCGCCCTCGCCCTCCTCTGCGCGCGCCACATCTATCGATTGACTGTCAACCGGCTGACTGCCTGCCTAACTGCCGACTGTCAGCCTGTTTCCGTTTCCGATTAAAGCAGCAAATAGTTTACAGTGTGTGTGTGTGTTAGTTCCTCTCTTTGTCTCTCTTTCTCCCTCTCTCTCTTTCATCCCATTCTTTGTCGACAGTGAAAAGTTTCAGCTCAAGTGATTTTAGCAATTGTTGCTAGCCACATTTTTTGCTCTTTTCTCGAAATTGTTGTTGCTGTTGTTGCTATTGTTGTTACTAATGTTGTTGCACCCCACATCAATCGCTTGATTAATGGGCGTTTAATTGTGCTCCTTATGAAGGGTTTTTCGACACACACACACACACACACTCAAAATGTTGATTTATTGTAAATGTCCTCGCTTTGCTTGCCTCGCATGTTTTCGACTTTTGTGCCTAATGAGGCGTAGAATTCAACTAAATGTTGAGGGTTTATAGCAAGAGAGAGAAAGAGAGGCAGCAGTTGAGCTGTGGCATTCTAATCAGAAGTCACAACAATCGAATTAATGAGGGATTAACATGAAATGTTCATTTCGAATTAAAGAAAATTTAATGTTAAATTTTCCCCTCAATTAATTTAGATGGAAAGTTTGTAAAGAAAGTTCTTCGATTGTAAAGATATAAAAAAATAACTTTTTGATACTTTTAAAGTAAAATATATACAGTTTTGCTGCGGTTTCTTTAGATGCATAAACCTATTTATTATAAACCTAAATGCAATATGTTGCTGTCGTGCGATTATCATAAAGTTTGGACAGCATAGTTATATATGCTTTTCAATTAAATTTTGTTTGTTTTAGTTGCAATATCTTTGCAATAAAAATTGAATATAGAGAGTTACTTAATACCTACTTTTTTACAAGCAATACTGCTTAAAAGTTAGTTTAGATTCTGATAAAATTGTCAAAATATTTTCAGTAGAACACTTACAAGATTTAAATCGAATTTTCATGCGCTATTTTAAAGATATATTACAGTTTTTTATAAAAAATATGAAAGTTTTCGCGTTATAATAACTTGATTATGAAGAAACTGGGAGAGCATATTAGAGACAATTTCAAAATACGATCTTCCGAGTTTAGTAGCGATATCTTGCAATACAACGCTTATATTATTATTATATTATTTAATTTTTTATTATATTCTACTTATCGCTTGTATTCAAAATCGAAAACAATTATATGCTTTATCACTTATAAATATAATATAATACAATACATATATTAGCATAAATAGAATAGGTTTAATCCGACATTTGTTTAGTTAATCACACTGTGTGCTCTCGTGACACCAACGCTGCTTTACGACTAATCAAAGCATGAAATTAGGCAAATAACTTTGCAGCTGCAACAGCACAGGTAACGCGTGGCAACAAGAGGCAGCGCAAAAGGGGGCAAAGCAAGGCAAGGCAAGACAGTTCGCCAAGTCTTGGCCGAAAAAAGCGCAGCCAGGCCAAGGCAGGCAAAGGCTGAGGAAAAGCAAACAAACAGACGAAGCACAACCAGGACGACAACGACGCAGTGGAGCACTTAAAACGCACTCGCAAGACGCCAAGGCAACAAGACAGAGAAAGAGAGAGGGAGAGAGGAAGGGAAGGCAGGGCAAGCTGCACCGCAGTGCAGACGCAAACAAAACGCCTAAGTAATTGCAAAATAAACAAGCATCAACAAAAGATTAAGACGAGCGCCGTGTTCGCTCTATGAGCACAAGACGAAAATCCTTTCTGCGACAATTGCAAATGTTGCAAGAAAAAACGAGGAAACAGAAAACAATTAAAGCAGCCTAAAGACTTGACAGGGGAGGGGGCACTGATTTGCAGGCGGCAGGCGGGGGAGTAGAAGGAGGGCAGCAAGCAGCTAGAAGTCAATGTTGAGAAGTTTGCGCCACGTTCGCGGTCGATGTGCAAATGAAGGACGACGTGATAGTGGTCAGCACTTAGAGAGGGGAGAAGGGCAAGAGGGGGAAAGTGAGGGAAGATAGGGAAAAGAGAAGGGAGTGGGAGGGGTTACTGTTGAGTTTGTCTAGGGGTTGCAGGCGGCAGCTACTTATAAAACTTGTCGTTGCAAAGTGATGCGACGAGGAAGTCGTTCCTTCTGCCGTAGCTCCCTCTCTCTCCCCCGCGCCTTGCTCATTGAGCTTACTTTACTTGGATTTTGAAAGCACAAAATTTGTGCGCAAAAGTTTTTACAACTGTGTTAAGAAAATAGCAACGGCAAATGCCAAGGGCGGGGTGGAGGGGGGCAGGGGAAGGGAGTGAAGTAAGGACTGGGTCTAGTTGAGTTTTTCGCGGCAAGAGCGCTTTGAAGCGTTAAGCAATTTGCCAGCTACATGCACTGCCGGCACAATGAGTGTGAGAGAGAGAGAGAGAGCGAGAGAGTGAGTTGTCGCCCTCGTTCTGTCTCTCTCTCCCTCTCTCTCTTGCTACTCCATCAACACTGAGCACAATTTCAGGCCCAGCTTGGCACAGGCCAATGCGGGTCTGGCAGTTAAGTGCGGGATTAAGAAAAGATAAACATTTGTAAGGATTTAGTGCAAAGTTTGCTTTCGCCTTGTTTGTTTGCCTTCTCATTATTATTGTTCTTGTTGTTGTTGTTGTTCTCCTTCTTCCTGCTGTTGTTGTTATTGCCATTGTTGTTGATTTTGGCTAGAACTCACTTTTTTGCAGCTATGGTTCGCAGTTTCTTCAACTGCTCTGATGCAATTTTTGATAGCAAAGAGTTAAGCTGTGGAAAAACAGGTAAGCTTAAAGCTGAATATATTTATAGAATAAGATATGATACGAGGGTCGTTTGATAAGTCCGTGACTTTTTGAATAAAATATATTTTTTTCGTCAAAGAAGCGTTTTATTTCTCAACATAATCTCCTTTTAGCTCTATACATTTAGTCCAGCGTTTTTCCAATTTTTTTATTCCTTCCAAATAATAGGTTTTCTCAAGGCCCTCAAAATAGTCGTTTGTTTCTGTGATGACCTCTTCATTTGACCCGAATCTCTTACCGCCGAGCCATTTCTTCATGTTTGGAAACAAAAAATAGTCACAGGGGGCTAAATCTGGAGAATATGCTGGATGGGGTAGCAGTTCGTAGCCCAATTTATGAAATTTTGCCATGCTGACTACACACGTGTGCACCCGTGCATTGTCCTGATGGAACAGCACTTTTTTTTCGCCAAATGCGGTCGTTTCTGCTTCAAATCAATATCGAATCTGTCCAAAAGCTCTGAATAATATTCGCCGGTGATCGTTTTACCCTTTTCAAGGTAATCGATGTGAATGATACCTTGTGCATCCCAAAAAACTGTGGCCATGACCTTGTTGGCCGACAGACCCACCTTGGCCTTCTTTGGTGCACGTTCACCCGGAGAAACCCACTGTCTTGATTGTTCTTTGGTCTCTGGTGTGGTGTGGTGGATCCATGTTTCGTCTACGGTAACGAAACGGCGCAAAAATTCGTTTGGATTGCGGTTGAACATCGCCAAACACTCCTTTGAAATGGTCACACGGTTGCGCTTATGGTCGTGTGTGAGCAATCGCGGCACCCATCGCGCGGAAAGCTTTTTCATGTCCAAATATTCATGTAAAATGTGATGTACCCGTTCAGTTGAGATGCCTACAGCCTCAGCTACCTCACGCACTTTCATTCTCCGATCATCCAATATCATTCCATGGATTTTGTCGACGATTTCTGGCATGACGACCTCTTTTGGGCGACCTGAACGTTCGGCATCACTTGTACTGGTACGACCACAACGGAACTCAGTAAACCATTTCTTAACCATTGAAATTGATGGTGCAGAGTCCCCATAATATTTATCAAGTCTTTCCTTGGTTTCGGTGATGGATTTTTTACGCAAAAAATAATGCTTAATTAGCACACGAAATTCACTTTTTTCCATTTTCGTTAAAATTCACGAGATCGTCTGCTTTCAATGCCTATAAAACGCAAATTATAAACGCAGCTTTCTCAAAATTTTACAGTCAGCTGTTAATCGATAACTGCTGACAGGAGCAGTGTTGTATTTAGAGCAGGTGCGCGGCAAATACAAAAAGTCACGGACTTATCAAACGACCCTCGTATATAAATATAAACCAGAAAGAAGTGCTGACTATGGCATGCCGAAGGTTCTATACCCTTGCAGGTTCTATATCCTTCTATGATTGCTATACTAATGGTATATAATGATCTAGAATTTAATGTATTTAATGATATTGTGTATATTCAATATAGTGTCTCACTTTGATTGCCACTGATAAGTTAGGTTAGTTCTAAAATCAAAACTGCTCTTCATAAAGAAAACCTTCATTTCGACCATTTTCGACCTATTGTTCCTATGCAGCTATATGTTATAGTGCTCAGATTCTTATGAAATTTTATATGCATATTATATATATAGATACAAGTCGGATGCACTAAATATCTTGACGAATATCAAAAATCAACCGATAGTTTGTATGGCAGCTATACGATATATCGGTGCGATCTGGCTCGTTTCGACTTATATACATCGTGTAGCAATAAAAAGCATGTGTGCCAAGTTTCATCAAGATAGCTCTAAAAGTAGGACTAGTTTGCATTGCAACAGACAGACAGACGGCGGACAGACAGACATGGCTGAAATATATATACTATAAGGGGTTGCAGATGTCTCCCAAAGTGCAACCCATTCCTAATCTCCATGCTTTATATTACTCTGCAGCCTGTCAATTTTCTCGAATATCTCAAAACTTTTTAATATTCCTTTCGCACAAAATATGCAGACCAATCCCCAACGTATTCAATGTACAATTTTAATGTCCATAATGATGACTGACTTTTGTAGACAAGTGTAGACTGGTCATCGTGTGAGATATTAGCCAATAACTTTGGCCAGGGGCTCGTCAATGCACTGACTAAGCATGATGCATGACTGATATCATGTGAGTTGCCTGCAATGGGATGAGATGGGGAAACAGGGGGAGGTAGGTCAGGGCAGGGCTACAGCAAAAGAAGTAACAAGGAAAAAAGTGCCCACTGCCAAAGGCAGACAAAGCAAAGGGGAGGGATGAAAAGAAGAAGAGAGACAGAAGGGAGGAGGGTCAGCTGAAGCAACAGGGAACAGCATGCGTGATAAGTGAGTACGTCCCGGGGCAGACACAAAGACTACATAAGGTCTTCTACTCCTCCTGCACACACACACACACAAAGACACACACACGCACACATACACCCAGTGAGACTGTCTCTCTACACGTATTGATGATGCATTTCTCGGGGCATCGGACAAAGCAGGCGAGGATGGGGACACACGACCAGGGCCAAAGAACCATCGACATCGTCGTAAATGGTTGCTCATTTTTTGTGTTGCGCACGGGTTTAGTGTATTTTCGGTTTTATTATGCAGCCGCTGCGCCGCCACGCCCCCTGGCTCCTCCATGCCAGCCTGCTCAGCCTCATTCTCTTGCTCCTCTTGCTTGTGCTCTTGCTCTTGTACACTGGTCCTGGGGCTGGTCTCAGGCGCAAAATGTTTGCACAAAGGCTTAAGGCAAACAAAGCTGAATCAGCAGCAGCAGCAGCAGCAGGCGGCTACAAGCGGCAGCAGCGCAGGCAGCAGCGGCAGCTACTCTGCAAACTACAATAAGCGGGGTGACAAAAAAATAAAAGGAGACTAGCAAAGAAACGGAGCAACTCATTGGAGCTGTCGCTGCGCTCGTCCTGTTTTTGCCCCTTTTTTGATACCCTGTAAATGGAAAATTGCGAGGAGTTTGTAGCTTATAGAGAAGGCAATGTGAAGCCGAAGTTGGCACTGGCAATGTTGGAGAAGATTGTGATGTGAAAGAAGATGTATGGTAGATGGGAATATGATGATGCAGAAGATGTAGACATGAGTAAAGTTATATAGATAGAAATATACGGATGAAGAATATATAGGATAGGAATAAACAAATAAAGAATTTATAGGATAGGAATATAGTGATGAAGAAGATGTAGATGAAAGAAGTACAGATGATGATGATATAAATAAAGCTGATCAAGATATAAACAAGCAGTTATTTATGTTAAAGGTAAAGATAACTACGTTGTATATATGAATACTATATTGATGAAGATGAAGTTGTCGTTTCATGTGTATATCTTCGACATCTTCATCCTCATCTTTATAAACATTTGCATGATGTTGCAATGAAGAAGATTATGTTGATATGAAGATGATGATATTGAATATGAAGATATCGAGCTAACTATTTCTAGTTTCGACCTATCGACCTTGTCCATGGTTTTTTGGTTTTTCGTGACCTTAGCATTCGTATCATACTCTTTTTTAATATATATTGGACTCTTTGTTTCTAACGCAAGCCCATTGTAAAATACTCACGAGAGCAATCCATGATTTTAATATCTTCTATGGTTTTTTATCTCATTCTTTCAGTTTGTTAATTATTTGACTTTCTTAAAATGTTTTCACTGCCAATTTTAGCTTGTATCTTAAGCAAAGAATAGCGAAAAGTAACAAAACATGTGCTCTGTGCAAAAGTAAGCGAAGTTTTAACAATGTGTGGCCACAGAAGGTAAAGGTATTGATAGATATATATAGATATTACTTTAATATATTTAATAATATCCTCATTCATTTATAAAAAAAAACTATATAAATATAATTATTCTCATTCCCTACAGGGTATCTTTGCAATAGTCATCCTCAGCCGACACACATGTTTTGTTCTTTATTTTTTTTTTTTAGCCAGCGCAAACAAATGAAAGTGGATCCACTTGAGCGCAGCAAATGAAGTGCCAGAGGAGCCGGAGGATCGGTACTGGGTTCAGGGTCTGAGTTTTGCCCCTCGGCCTGGGCAGCAAAAGTGCAACGAAAGCGAAAAAAAGAGCGTCCCGACTACTTGAAACAAATACAAAACTGTCGAAGCCAACAGCACAAATGATGTGTGAGCCAAGTGAGTGAGTGTGTGTGTGCGTGTGTGTGTGTTTGAGTGTGTGTGGCATGTGGGTGTAGTTGGCAACAGCGCGTCATGTGCTACCAACCAGTTGATGATGTTGCTGACGCTGCCACAGCCAGCGGAGCTAGACAAGCAGCAGCAGCAGCAGCAACAGCAGCAGCAGCTGAGCGAGAAGAGAGAGATGGGAAGAGGTGAGTGACGAAGAGGGGGGGGAGGTGCTTGGGTGCCAGAGAGTCAGCCCATTGGCTGCTTACATTGGATGAGCCGCGCTGGAGCACAATTTTCAAGAGATACGTCAATATTTGACAAGTCGTCATTGTCGTTGTCATTGTGCATTGCCTGTTTTCCACTTCTTTCTCTCTTTAGTTTTAGTCCTTTTTCTTTTTTTTTTTTTTTTGCTGCTGTTTCCTTCTCTTTTTTTTTTATATTCGTCATGGATACTTCTGCATAGTTGCATTTGTTTTGTCAGTCAGCTGCTGATAGCGCCAAATGGTGTGTAAGATGCAAAATTGGCAGAGAGATTAACAAGGGACAAGCGACATGGCTGGGAAGGTGTATGGAAACGGAGTGGATGAGTCTGTAGAGTACATGATGTTGGGTAGGGATTGAGCACTTTTTGTAGCATAAATATGAACTGTTGCGTTATATACATTTAATTCAAATTTAATTCTTTGATTTTTTCTGTTTTTAATAAATAAAAGAACAGAACATTACTGTTTCAGCTTGTTTTATTTTTTTTTTTATGAGCTATTCAAATTTTAATTGCCTTTTACTCACTTAATAATAATAATAAAAAAAAAAAAATGCAATTTATAAAGTATATCTTTGAAAAGGTATTTAAACATTTCTTAAGAAACATTAGGCCCCGCATTCACATGTTCTTTAAGCCTTAAGGCCGCATCACCGTCTTCACATGTTTTAGTGTATACTTTATAGTATAGTTTTATAGATGTATATATAGTTTTATAGATGTAGAGTTTTCCCAAATAAGGCTTTTCTAAGTCTCAACATAAGATTCAAAGTATTTTCCATCTAAATTACAGTAACAAAGTAAAGTAAACATCATGCAATACATTGAATGCAAAACATCTCTTTGAGTGAAGTCGGCCAAAATACACTTACCTAAGGGCACCTATCTATGTCTACTGCATTAAAAGCTCCTACAGCTGCTAAAGAATACATATAGAATAATAAACAATAATAATATTATATACATATATCAGCGAATAGACGTAATTAAAGACAACTGTAAGAGTGTAATGCACTATGTTCAGTTAAACTTTATGATAGTAAAGGATAACCTTGAGTTTATCGGATTAAGTTATTATTTAACCAATGCTTTGTAGGCTACATTATGAGAAAGAGTCTACTGCGTGTGTGGAATGAAAGGTGCAAGATAGAACCGAAAGAGAAGAATAGACAGCAGACAATTATCAGAAGGCCATAACTTTAGCCGGCATAAAGGAAATGAAAACTTACCAGCCAAGAAAAAAATAGTTCGGTTTGAAAAATTCCCAAAAAAAATATTTCATTGCAACTCGTTGCGCTTTAATTAAAATAATGAACAAATCCCATCACGCATCGACATACAAAATAATTATTTCTTGGAATTTCAAATTGTTTCCTAAGTCAAATTTCTAATAATATTTGCATACAATATTTCTAAAATGTAATTGAATTCCTCTTTAAAGAAGTGCTTTAAATACTTTTCATAATAAAGCCAAGTTCAATAAAAAACCTTGGAGCATAGTAATTAAAATTTCCCAATGCATCCATGCAGTTACTCCGTCTTACCCCTAACTGTTTAAACAGTGCATGCATTCATTTCAAATTAACTTACCACTCCAAAACAGCAGAGCAAGCTTACACTGTCTCAATGCAACCGATCAATGCATATCATAAACAGCCTCGGGCAGGAGAACGACAATAACACCCTAAACAGGATGCTTTCCCTGTCCCTTTCTCCAATTCTAAACCCACAACTGAACTGAAGTTCAAGTAGGTTTACCCACACTTTGGAGTACTGTAGATGATGATGATGCTGCTGCTGCTGCTGCTGCTGCTAAGCCCCAGCTGGCAAAGCGCACCTCAAGCGCAGGAAAAGCCAGCACTCGAGAATTAGACAGACAGACTGACTAACTGACTGACGAACTGACACGAATGGGGTAACTGAGACAGACAGACGGGCAGACACACAGAGAGACTCGTAGCAGCTGCAGCATCAACCCAAATGCAGCAGCAAAGTTTTATGTACAAACATGAATGAACTAAGCTACTTCTCACAACATTAACACACACACACACACACACACACAGACACACACACATAAAGAGAGTAAGAGATAATGGGCAGGTTCAGAAACAATGCATAATGGAATTCCGGCAACAGCCAATGACCATTAGCAGCCGAGAGTCGCCTAAAGCATGTGGCCAGTAGATATGGTTATGGACACGAGTAAGTAAGGCTAAAACGAGTTATGTATTAATAAACATGAAATGAACAGCTTGATGATTAATGCAACGAATTGTAAATACCCTAACCCTCATCTAGAGCAGTTAAGAATCAGAGTTAAATGGCGATTCTAGGGTTGTCAACTCAATTGAACCAGCAAGAATGCTACAGTCGAGTGTGCGCGACTGTGATATATCATACCTGACCAAATTTTGATTTATGTTGCATACTTCGCAACGTCTTCGAAATCAGTAGCCCTTTAAAATTGTTTCTTAAATAACTTTTATGTTAATTATGCGTTCGAAACCAAATTTTTAGAAATCATTTCGGCGTTATTAGTTATTGTGTTTACCAAAAATGAACTCTCCTGCATTCAAATTACGCTTGGTATTCAGCTTTAATCAATTTGCAGGATCAGAAGCGGCGTGACCAAAACCTAAAATAAACTGGATCTGCGTGCAATATTTAAACACTTTTTATATATTTTTTTTTCGTAGTTC
The DNA here is from genome assembly GCA_018904035.1 of Zaprionus ornatus. Classification (NCBI taxonomy): domain Eukaryota; kingdom Metazoa; phylum Arthropoda; class Insecta; order Diptera; family Drosophilidae; genus Zaprionus; species Zaprionus ornatus. The sequence continues at coordinate 7,563,804 of JAEIFZ010000002.1, read as the reverse complement.
TAGCCTTTATAGTCTCTAAAATCTATTCGAACACACCTATATCGACTCATCTGTTGATGCTCATTAAGAATATATAATTTGTAGAGTCTGCCACGCCTCCTTCTGCCTGTTTCATACATATGAAGTTAGAATACCCTTCTACCCTATGGTTAGCGGGTACAGAAACTTACAATGTACAGCTCAAAACAAAACAAATGATAACACACTTATACCCTTTTAAAAGGTAGGTAATCAAATTTGTTGTGTGCGCTGCACACTCCACATATCCGGCCTAATACAGGAAACGGAAGTGCCAAAACACACACAGACCCATACACACACACACACATACGGCACAACAACAGCAAAGCCCACACAGACAAGCCAAACTAAATGCGAACAAATATTGCAAAAGTTTTTGCATTGCACATAAATTTCTGTCATGGGGCATCATTAATTAGCGCTCCATTTCGCTCTGTCTACCTCTCACCATCTCACCATCTCTCTCTAGTCTGGCCGGAAGTACAGTCGCGCGTTTAGCAAGCAGTGGGGAAAAAAGTTAAATTAAGTTGATAGTTGTTGCCGTCGCTTGTACGTTTTTTTCTCACTCTCATTCACATCTCTCTCTCTCCCACTCTCTCTCCACCTCTGCCTCTCAATCTACCATTTTGTTTATGATGCTCTCGACATGGAAATTCAAATTGAAATCATCAATCATGCCACCCAGGAGTAGCAACTTGCAAGGCACATCATAGTCGAAAGCTTCCAGAGCCGACTAATGAAAGCCAAACAAAACACACTCTCTCACACACACACCCATACGTGCTGATATGTTATTAGGCAGCGGTGCCATGGGGGCGGGGCGTGCAACTGCTGGCGCTGCTGTCACAAAGCGCCATCGTTGCAATTTTGCGGCACCTTTTGCACTCGTGTTTTTTCTTTTTTTTTTTTGTTAGCTTCTTTTTTTTTTTTTGTGTTTTGTTGCAGCTTCCCTTTATGCATTTCTCGCTCTTTTGCGCTATCAGTGTAGTAATCAGAAATTTTAATCAAGAGTATGCCAGGCAGCCCCCCTCCGGTGCCGCCTTAACGCTTCACTTAGCCCTGCGCCGGGGTAAACATTGCAATTATGCCAAGCTCAACGGCAGAAGAGTCTGAATAAAGAGCAAAGCGCATGAGGCAGGTGAGTGGAGCTTTGATTAAAAAACGAAAGAAAGAGGAGCGAAAAATGATAGCTGGCACAGGCATAGAGAGAGAGAGAGAGAAAGGGGGCGTGACACCAGTGTGCAGCAATAGCAAAGAGGCGGCAACAATTTGCACAAATCAAGTGTTCAGTTTATGACACGACGAAGAAGATGTTGTAGATTATATTCCTTCTTTTTTTCGAGAGAGAGAGAATAACTCTCTGAAAAACTGTTGATAAATGTTTGTAAAGCCAGTGCGAAGAAAAGAAGCTAAAACTGAAAGCGCAACTGACAGCACTTGTTAAAGCAACATAATGTGCAGCAAAGCCAGAGAGAAAGCTAGCGAAAATATATGTGTGGAAGAAAGCTAGCAAAGAAGTGTAAAATGGCCAAAGAGAAAACTGTGCAAAACTAATCGTATTTACAGAAAATCCCCGAAAAAAACCAGAACGAAAGGCTACCTTTGGCACGCCGAAGGTTCTATACCCTGACAGGTTCATATCTACTCCGATTGTTCCTATAAAAGTGATATATAATGGCACTGCATGATATTGTGTATATTTTATATATATATATATATATATATATATATATGTATATATATAGAAAAAGTCAAATGTACCAAATTTGGTTGACTAATAAAAAAATCGACCGATAGTTTGCATGACAGCAATACGATATATCGGCCCGATCCGGCTCGTTCCGACTTATAGACAGCGTGCAACAATGAGAAGCATGTGTACCAAGTTTCATCAAGTTATTTTTAAAACTAAGTGGTGTATGTCTTCTTAGGTGCGTTTCAAACTCCTAGCCAAAATTAATATACCCTCTGCAAGGGTATTAAAACTACATACAGCGAAACAAGTGTCAAAGAAGCCGAAAGCACGCACGACTTACAAACTGGCAAGGAAAGTCAAAAGGGGACAAGCAGAGAGTGAAAGAGAACGTACAAGTTTAGGCAAATGCAGCACGGCAAAAGGTACGTGCATGTCGCTTGGGCGCCCAACGTGGGCTCTTGTGAAGTCATGTGTAGTGTCTTTTGTGGTTTTATGATGAATATGAATGCTATGTGATTGCATTAACAACTTGGACACACAACACACACACACATACACGCATACACACACACACACGATCAACCACACACGACTTGCTGCAGGAGTCGCTAGGACTTCATTCTTACGGAAGCGTTGGTGAAAAATGTGTTTAGTGTGTGACAACGAGGAAGAGAAGGGAATAGCATGAACATGCTTGTAAGTGCAACCGCCAAAAGCGGAAGTGCAAATCCTGGCATGTCCTGGCCCTCTACAGTTAGCTATTAGCTAGTGTAGGGGGCGTGGCAATAGAGCGGGGGGGGCAACGTCTGCTTGGCGTCCTGTTGCGGTCCAAAGTTCACTTAGTGGCATTTTGTTTATTTAAATTATGTTGTGCGGCTTCTAGACTTCCGTTTGCTCAATTAGTGGTCACAGGAAGTGCTGTCCACTCGCATGGTATACCATACTCCCTCTCCCTCCCTCTCTCTCTCTCTCCCTCTCCCGCACTCCAGTGCATCCATTGCGAGTCGCAAAAAATATGAGAAATGTCTGCATTTATTTTTATGCGGGCACGTACAAAAACAGGGAGGGAGAGAGGGACACACACACACACACACACGCATACAGACATGCCATAACCTCTCTCTTGTGGCTGTGCTGCAGTGCGTTTCATATTAAATGTGATTACTTTGGCAATGCCCAGAGAAGATTGGCACCACCAACCACGACGAAGAGAGAACTGTAGAGCAGAGACGGAACAGCGGAGGCATGTCTGTCCGGCAATCCAATGAACCGTAAAGCAAACGCAATGCCACAGCGTCCCTCTCACCCCGCTCATCCTTCACAATAACCACCAATTCATTTGAGTGCCGTTGTCGAATTGGCAACATTTTGGTTGCCAATTCCAATGTGCGACTGTGTGTGCGCGTCGTCCTTGTCGTCCTGCGGGACGTCGTGGCGGTCAAAAAGGGTTACCAGTTTCACCTTTTGCGTGTCTGTGTACCAAAAAAAAAAAAAAAACAATCATAAAAAGGCCCATCAGCGTTTGATTGAAAAGTCGCTGGTGCGACTCCATCTCTTCGTCCACCTCCACCAACTCCTACTCCAGTCGTAACGTCTCCAGTTGCCCGGCGGAGTCATCAGTTGGCACTTGAAGCCGTTGCTTTGATTGCATTTGCACAGCCAGGCCAGGCCAGTCAGGCAGTTGATATGAAGTCTCTCTTTACTCCCCTTGTCTGCCTGCTGCCCTCCCCATGGTATACTCAAACTTTACGACACTCAATTGCAACATATTAAAAAGCAAATCAAATCACACAAGCGATTTTTATGTTGTATGCCGCGGGCAACTCTTAAATTATTCAATTATATTTTTGTTTATTATAAGAACATAACGCCAAAGAAACTTTGGTATGAGAGGCAGCAATACTATAGCTGTTGTTGTTGTTGTGGGCGCAGTGCCAGCTGAATGGGCGCAACACATAATGCAATTCTTACAAAATTATTGCTCATATTCACTGCAAGGATATTTCATGGAAGGGGCTTTTATGGCAGGACGTTTTATGGCAGTTTCAATATTTTTGGGAAATTTAATCAACAGATTGTGATTATGTTGATTATAAAGTTCATGTAGAGTACTAAATTGGGGATACTTCTTAAGACATTCTACAAGCTAAACAACTTTCTTCACTACAACTTGTGATATGAAAAGGGGAGCTTCTCGAGAGCTTTTATGTTAAATGTTTTTGATATGGTATAACATATTAAGGCATGATAATTAGTAAAATAAGTTCGCTTCCAGCTGGGCATGCATTAGGTTTCTTTACTTAACATACTTCCAAGCATTTTTAAAGGTTTTACAGTTGTAACATATTAGCCAATAAAGAGCTTTCAACAGCTTAATATCAACAGGTAAGAGCTTTGGTAAGTAAGTACTATTGGAAAGTATCTTAATTTATACTCCAAACAGTTGCAAAGGTTTTACAGCTGTAACCTAACAGCAGCGCAAAGAGCTTTCAGCAGCTTTCAGTTGCAAAAGTTAGAGCTTTAAGAAATAAGTAATATTCGAAAGTGCCTTAATCTATGCATGTTACTTGGCAGATCAAGCTGAAGTTCTGCCTTTCAATCAGACATATTTAGAAATATTTTTCTGATTTTACGTTTCAATTTAATCAAAAGCTTTAAGCAGCTTTCGTTCCAATATTCTATAATATATAAAAAACGTAGTAGCATATCCTACAAGTTATAACACAGACCAAGCTGAAGTTCTGCTTTCAATCAGACATATTTAGACATCTTTTTTAGCTTTTACTTTTCATGTGCATCAAAAGCTTTAAGCAGCTTTCAATCCAACATTCTTTAATATATAAAACACGCAGTATCACATCCTACAAGTTATAGCACAGATCAAGCTGAAGTACTATCTTTCAATCAAACATCTTCATTAAGTTTTCTAGCTGTAAGTTTCCGATTAAATCAAAAGCACCAAGCAGTTTTCAATCCAATATTCTAATGTACCGGCATATATATGTAACGTAATGGCATATCAGTTACTCAGCAGATAGGGCTATATTTCTGCTTACAGATACCTTACCCTTCACATTCGCTTTCTTACTTTTTCTACTTGCGTCACGCGTGCGTCGTAGTGCGTTGCACGATAATCCGCAAACGTGTGTAGATCATCGAAGAGCATACGCTAGCACATCGTGTGAGAACATCGTGCATTAACCCTTGTTTTTATCCCCTTTTGAACTCTCGCTTTAGCGAGCGCCAAACAAATTGCTTTCATTAACTTTTACTATGGCATTTTGGCGCGCTTGATGGCAATAAATTGTTATCTACTGCATATGCTCTGTGTAGCTACGCTTGCTCGCTTGTTGTTCTTGTTGCTTCGATTGCTGTTGTTGTTGTTGTTGTTGTAACTGGCAGCTGTTGGAGTGCGAGAGACTACCTAGAGCGAGCTACTTCAGCTAAATGCCAATACATATTCATTTCGCTTGAAATTTTGCACATATGCAACACGCACACCAAGACAGGCAGCACAGGAAGATGGAAGAGAGGGGTAAAGGGAGAGGGTACTGAGAGAGGAAGCGTGTGGAAATTGTGTGGGGAATCAGTTTTACAAAATTGAATTTATTTTGCCAGCGCTGCAAGCGACCCAAGGGAGCTATGAGCAAGCCATGCTCAGCTGCAGCAAGTGTGGCAGTATGTGTGTGTGCGAGTGAAAGGCAGTATGTGTGTGTGTGTGTGTGGTGCTATAAGTATCAATAAGTGCACGTTATAGCCCGCCCCAAAAAGAAAACAAAAACAACAAGCTGAAACTGAAGTGTAACTAAGAAGGATAAGTGCCCCCAACTATACGAAATTTACGTTATTATTTTTGGGGTTCCTTTCCTTTTTCTCTGTACCCCTCTCTGTCCTCCTCTCTCTTTCATTAGTTACCGCCACATTTTGAATTTCGATTTTAAGCCAGTCAATGCTCTCGTTTGCTTTCCCTGCCCCTCACAATTGTTTAACTGTTAAATTTATGGACATGTTTGTGCACGACTCGAATGGGCAATAAATTTAAATTTACCGTTTCGCCGTGTGTTCAAATATAATTGAAATTGAAAAGCGCGAAAAGTGTACGGAAAATTAGCTATAGAAGAGATATCCACGATACCCACTTCTAAATTTTGGGCTCGCAATTTGACGCACAATTGCAAAGAGAACGACGGCAACAACTTGTATAATGCCAGACGATTCTTGGCAACTGATAGTAAATTTTGTTGGTGAAGGCGGCACACACACACGCAGACACACACACAGAAACCGCAGCAGAAAGTCTATAAATGCTGCAAAAGTTTCAGGCCAGGCCACAGAAACCAATAGAAATAGCAATAGCAACAAGAACAACAAGCACTAAAGCTACAATCGAGTGTGCTCGATTGTCAAATACCCGCTACCCACCTACATTTCAGTACATTTTTGGTTGCATACTTTAAGGAGCAGTTTGGAATCAGCAACTCTTCAAATTATTTCTTGAATACACTTAACAATAACACCAAAAAAAAAAAAAAAAATTTCTTGAATAACTTCTATTTTAATGTTCTGATCGCAATTTTTTTTTTTTTTTTTTTTTTTTTTTTTTTGTTTTGTTGCTGATTAAGAATATATATACTTTGTACAGTCTGCCACGCCTCCTTCAGCCTGTTACATACATATTCGTTTAACACAAAGTTAGAATACCCTTTTACACTATAAATAGCGGGTATAACAACTAACTGGGCACACACAGTCACACTCACACACACCTACACACACACCGAGTGTGCCTGAAAGCTTTTAATGCATGAAATAAACTCAAGAGTTGCCTGTTGTCTGCTGCCTGTGTCCTTATTCCTCAGACACACACACACATATACACGCATACACCCACAGCCATCCACACAGTTAAAAGGCATTCACAAGCAAGAGTCGAGCCTTGCTATGGATTGTGAACTTTACAGAAATTGTTGAGCCAGTCAACGAGCAGCAGCAACAGCAACAACAACAACACATAGCATTGCTGGCATATGAAAAGTGCGTTTTACACGGCGTATGCGTAACGCATTTCATTTCATGTTCTTTGATTTCGTCGTCTCACATTTTATTTGCCCGGACTTTTGTTGTTGTTGTTGTACTTATTTTTATTTGTAGCGCAACATTTTATGTTCCTTATCCCAACAACAACAAGAAGAACAAGAGCAAGAGCAACTGCTAAACTGATTTCCATGGGGAAATCAAACCGAACCGTGCAATAAGTTTTCCTTTTGCCTTTTTTTTCCGTTTGGTTCTTATGATTTGCCTTTGCTTCGCATTATTTTCATTCTTTGCAGCTCGTTTATATGTGCTGCCGCCTTCTCTTGTTTATAGTGCAATCATGGGGACAAAATATAGAGGATTTTGAGTATATAGTTTTAAAATCTATTTGAAAGCTTGACGCAGTAGTTTGCATGAGAAAACGTGTGTTATTTAAAGGGAATTTAATTAAAAACTCTATACTGAGTTTTTTAGAAATTATATATACTTTTAAAGTGCTTCCATCAGTTCCCTCTTTATGCCCAAAAATCTTACTAGATTTTAAAAAATGTTATGTACTTCCAACTGTGTCATCTTTATGCCCCTTTCAGTTCGAAACTGACAACTAATCCGTAACAACTTCAGATCAAGCCACATTTAATTGCCAACTAAAATTTGGCAACTAAGCCGACATTGAAATATTGCCCAATCAAGGATATAGTACTCTTAAGTATATATATATACCATACTATTTTCTTGCCTGACAAATCCAGCTTAGAGTGGCAGAGGGAAACAACCCAAAAAATCAACTTTAATTAGCGTCTAAGCTGAAAATCGACAGCCAATTCGAGTGCACAAAGTAAACAGAGTTTTAAATCAGCCCCAGGGGGGGTGGGGCGTCAGCAGGAAGTTGTGTGTGCAAGGGGGGAGGTGTGTGTGCGTGGGGTCATTTTGCTCGCTCCAAGCTGTGGCTAATTGCAACTTAGCCACGCCCAGTTGGTTAAGCCGCCTTGGCCACGAAGCCAGTCAAACAGTATTAAGAAGAAGCAGCAGCAGCAGCAGCAGGAACAGTTGCAGCTGCAACTGAAGCTGCAGCTCGCCTCAGTTCGGCTCGGCTTGGCCAAATGAAATGTAAAGAAAATGTTATTTATGGCCAATTTCATGAGTGTCTGCCGATGCTCATGTGCAGCCGAAAGGGAACCACACACTCACACACACACACACACAACTGCGGCGGGATGACTGTCTTGCCTGTCTTTGTGGGCTACAGCTTCAGCTACCTTCTCTGTGCGTTGCGTGTTTGATGCAACGAATGAGCGGAAGTAAGGGCGAGAAAGAGAGAGGGGGGAGAGGGGGGAAGTGGGGCAGAGGAATGCAATCTGTAATGCAAAAGGCAAGCTCCACACTTTGCTGAGCTTGCAGCCGTAGCAGCAGCTGCAGCAGCAGCAAGAACAGGCAGCAGGACTCGTAGCAGTCGATAATGGACATGCACGTACACGCACACACACACACTTACACACACTTACACACACTCGCACACACAGCAAACACACAGAGACGCCTTGAAATCGAATGCAGGTTAAATGAAAATGTTATTTCATTTGCCCCGCCACTTAGAGTGTCGGAAATTGAAATTTATATCCGTGTTTCTCTGGCCAGGGACGGACCGACGTAGAGAGTCGAATTCGATTCGTGGTTTATAGCCACGATTGCTCAGCTGCGGCATTTACACAGCTACAGCTGTTTGCAGCCCTTTCTCCTTGCTCTCCTACTGTTTCTGTTTCTGTTTCAGTTTCAGCTTAAGCTGAAACTCTTCCACCCCCTCTCTCTCCCTTTCTCTCTCTTCCCACTTGATTTTAATGCGCTTTGACATTTAGACGATAATAATAACGAATTTATCTCACGCCTAGGCCTGCTAAAAAGTTGTAATTTATTGCACTTTCGGGATATCTCAGCTGTTGCCATAGATATACCCAATGCAGTTAACACAGCAAGCGAGGTTGGTTTAGTTAGTTACAGTTTAGGAAAGTGAAAGTGGGCAGGGTGTTGCTAGGCATAGATATTGATCTATAGACAGGTATAACAAGCAGGAAAGTTGCAGTCGAGTGTGCTTGGACAAAAATTTATAACTTCTATGTTTAGCATATTTTATGTTGCATACTTTGAAGAGAAACCAGTTTTTTTTTTTTTTTTTTAATTTATTTAGTTAGGACAAAAATCTATCATAAACTGGATCTGCATGCAATATTTAGACATATATATATTTATATACATATTTTATTCGTTGTCTTAGCTCTTATAGTGTCAAAAATTAGACAGAAATGGTCATATGGTCAATGGTCATGAAGAATATATAGTTTGTGGAGTCTGCCAAGACTCCTTCGGCCAGTGACATACATTTTCAGTTGGCACAAAAATTGTTAACAATTAAATGAATATTCAATAAATATTTCTGCAATGTTTCATTCTCCTCTCTCTCACTCCCTCTTCACTCTCTTGCTACCTTTGCTTACCACCCTCGCTACACAATCTATATTATATTTGTAGATAATTCAACTGAATTTTCGATTTTGTTTCATTTCATTTGGTGTGTATTTGTATCTTTGTGTCCCACATCGCCTTGTTTGCTGCTTGGCTTAATTTATTGTTATTTTCACATTATTTGTATTATGTAAACACATTAGGCGCATGTATGCTGGCAGCTATCTCGCTCCCTCATTGTCTCGCTGTGCCTGCTGCACTTCTATCTGTATCTATGGCATCTCTTGTGTGTGTCTGATTGTGTGTGTGTACACTGTTGGGAATGCGAAATAGCATCTGGCAGATAGATTTAATTTCCAGAGCTGTTGCCACTGCACAATTTAATTAACTTTGTTGTTGTTGTTGTTGTTGTCGCTGCTTCCTCGGCAGATGTGTCGCTCTTTAGTTCTGTTGAGTTTCGACTGTTTGTTTTATTCTGTTGTTGTTTTAATGCATTTCAATATTGTGTCGAAATTTCATTGTCGCCTCTTGTTGTTGTTGCTGTTGTAGTTCCTGCCAACTTTCATTTAGTTATAAATGAGTGTACGTGTCTGTCTGCCTCTTTCTCTCTCTGTGTGTATGTGTGTGTGTGTGTGCATTCATTAATTGCATTTCCCGAGCAAATTTGTGTCAAATTGTTGCTTTTGATTTTATTATTATTTTATCGATTCGTTGCCAAAGGATTTGCCAATTATCCTTGCTGCTGCATGCCTAACTGTGCAAATCATCATGCTGTTACTTGTTGCACACATACACACACACACACACACACATAGAGAGAGAAAGAGAGTGACAACAAAACAAAGCATATCAAATATTTAGGTCAATTTGTAAGATGATGTTGGGAAATTAATTCGAGAAAGATAACTGAATAGTTGATTTCTCACAGCAAATTTATTGCCAACAGGCAAAGAGTGAAATTGCAGGAAAATTCTATGAAAATTGTATTGTAATTATCTCTTGTTGTAATTGAATTTCATGCTTATAAAGCACACAACACTCACAGGCTCTCTAAAGCTTAATCACACATGCCTTAGATGAATGATACATGCAACATTCATTCTTTCTTCTGTTCCAAATCCTCTGCTTAACAAGTTTCCATTCCCATTCCCAGTCCTTTTCTCCAACAAGTCTCTAGGGGAAACACTTTCCTCCTCTATTCCCCTTCTCCCACCTCTTTCTCTATCTCTCTGCAAACTGTTTTTGTCTACTAAGCTGCAGCTCAGCACGGGGCAAATGTTCCATTTGTCCAAAGCCCATAAACACGTGCCACTTTGCAGCAGCAGTTTGCAGAGGCAGGGGCAGCATGTCCAGTGCGCTTTTTCATGTGCCACGGCGTGTTGCAAATTATTTCGACATCTGATTTTAAGCGGAAAACAAGAGAGATAGCAGCAGCAACAAGAGCAGCAGCGAAGAGATTTGGGTGACTCCTTCTCCTCCAGCACTAAGCACAAAATTACCGAACAGGCAAATGGACAACACAACGGGGCTCCAGAACAAGCGAGAGAAAGAGAGAGAGGAAGAGAGAGAGTGTGCTCCTCTGTGCTTGCCTGCTTCTGCTCCTACTCCTCCTCCTCCTCCTCCTCCCTACCCTTGGCCACTTATGGCCTTTCTGTGTAAACTTTTGAGTGCATTTTTCGTCGCAGCCAAACAAAAGGCTGCACAGCATTGCAGTCAGTTCAGGCCAAACGGGTCGCAGCACATTACGTATACTTTGCCACGCCCCGCTCTGGCTTGTCTCCTGCTCTATGACAACGACGACGATGAGGACGATGAGGAGGAGGCGAAGCCATCAGTGGTGCAGTGGTGACATTTGCATGAACATAAAAAGCTCATGCACAGCAATTTGCGACTTTGCGAGTGACATTAAACGTGGCACAGCCCACGACGACGACGACGTGGCCGAATAGAAGCATCGCCGTAGCAGGAGCAGCACCTCTTGACCAGCTCATTTCGTGCCGGAGCATCTGAGCTGGCCCCATAATACACGACGAGCATTATCAAAACAGACCTCCAGACCTGCCCCAAAAAAAGACACACAGCGAAAGAGACAGGGACAGCGACAGCAACACTGCCGGACAGCAGACAGAGACAGAGATAGCAGATATAGACAGAGACAGCACACACTGCACACCCATTGCACACTTCATTTGATCGCAAGTGAAAGATAATGTGAGTGGCGCCACCCGAAAATGATGTGTTAATGGCAGCGTTAAAAACCTAGAAAAATTCTACAAACCAAAATCGCATTTAGAATGATACGTTATTTGAAAAAGGGGTGTATCGGCTTTGTTAGACGATTTGCTCTTCAAAAGGAGTCTTGGGAAAGGAATGTACCAGATATTTGAACATATTTGAAGTGGGGAACAAATGACGTTGACATAAACTATGGTACTACAATAGAAGTACTCATCAGCACATATTGCCAAAAAGAAATTTCAGGGGTACTCAGAAAACTTTATTGTTTTATCTGCATCTGTTTTTGTGCAAAAATTAATCTACTTATAATGACTGTAATTTAAAAATGTTTTTTTATTTTGATTTAACTTTTATTTTGTTCAAAAATTTATTTTCTTCTAATGACAGTAATTTAAAGCTATAATTCAACCAAGAAAACATATTTCAAACTATAATTTCTAAAACAAATATTCAAAAAGAAGCTTTGACGTTTAAAACTAATACAATTGAAGTCTTGATAAGCAACTATATATGTATATAGTAACTTATAGTGGTATAATATAACCAAGCAAATTGGACATTCTATTTAAATATCTTCTTTTTTTTTGTATTATTATTATTAAGTGAAGAATCCGTACATCATAAATATATATTCTTAAGAATTACCAAACATTTTTAAATTTCGTAAAACTATTCAAAGATAAATTTGAATAGATGATCTGCACAAATTTAAATAACAATAAACCTTTTATATATTATTTATACTTATAACTCCTCAATATACCCCTCCTTTACTCCGTTTAGAGCATTGAAAAGTCTCTTAGAAATACTACAGTGTAAATGGATTTGGTTTTCTTGAATTTTCTGCTGATTTTGCGTAAAATGCTGGCGAAAATTTATGCCGCCCTCATGTGTTGAATTTGAAATGCGCGCTGACCCCGCCTCGACTTAAAGTGTGTCGAGATTGGAACTCAATTCAAGTCAACTACAATGCGGACGAACAGACAGACAGACGGAGGGTGGAGACAGACAGACAGACGGACAGACAGACATTTGCCTGTGCGCTGTGCTCGACGGACTTTGCTAGGGTTCTCGCCTTGACTCGATGCTGTTAGCTGCTGCGTTAGCTACTGCTGCCGCTGCTTCTACTGCTGCTGCTGCTGCTAGCTGCCATTTCCTGCAAGTCATTTTGATTTATTGCCAATGATTTTCCAAGTTATTGAACAGATTATATGGGCGTTTTGTTTCTTCAAGCCGACAGTGCCAAACAATTTGTTTATGTGTTGCCACTAGAGTTTTCCTCTATCGCATTTTCACTCTTTCGCTCTCACCCTCTCTCTCTCTCACTCTCTCTTGTGCCGTCTCTGTCTATAACTTATGAGCTTGTCGTTAGTTCTTTCCAACACGCCATTAAATGCAGAGAAAAGTCCAAGCTTAAATTGAAAATTTGCTCGTTTCTGCAAGAGCAAGTTTTCCAAATGAAATGACAATGGTCTCGTCCAACGAATGAACTACAGAGATTCCAAATTGAATGTGCAATAGCTCAACAAACACGTGGGAGAGCAACAGAGAGAGAGAGAGAGAGTGAGGGAGACAGAGAGAAAAAGAGACAGCAGGACGTTGCTTATTAAAATTGTGTGCAGCAGCAAGTCAAATTCTGTGGCCAGCAAATCTTGGCCAACAATGGAGCCAAAGCAGCGCACAACAAGCAATGCGCAGATTGAATATAATATAAGTAGAAAATAACTATAAATATCATATTGCAAAATGGCCAGCAGACACATCAGAGAGAGCGAGAGGGGGATAGACCAGATGGGCAGAAGCTAACCACAGTCGCTGCCTGATAATAATGCTGATAACAAGAACCAAACAAATAGGATATTTGTCGCATTTGCAATGTATTGAACGGAGAATACCCTGTAATTACAGATTCTAGTTAATATACCAATGATAACTTAACTATAGATCAAATAATGCTAAGGAATTCATGCCAAAATAGACTTATGACCAGCATAAAAGGTCTGTTTTCAGCACCCTCACAAAAAAAGATAGACTAAGATAAAAAAAACTAGATAAAATTTACAGACAAAAAGAATATCAACAAAAAAAAAGGCCCTAAGAGTTTTGGTTACAAAAAAAAAGGCTAAAATTTTCTAAATATAACAATTTTAATTAATTTTAAAATGGTTTTAATGGTTCCTTTTGTGTAAAATAATTCCAGTCGAAATATGAAAATATTAACCAATATTTCTGAAATATTTGTTCCTTGAACATGTTCCTTTTTATGATTACAAATCGGATCGAAAACCTGGGAGAAAGTTTTGTTTCATGACGAGAATTTTAAGAACAATTTTATTAAAATGTCAAAAAAAATATGTTTTATTTAAACAATTAAAACAGAAAAGATTTCCAGTAAGATTTAGCGATTATTTCAGATTAGATAAAAAAATAAAAGAACAGATTTGTTCAGAAAAAGGCTGACTTGGCTCTGCCCTGATCATCCATATAACATTTTTTGAACAAAGATTTTGATAGCTTAAATATATTTATCTAATATATAAACTCTCTTTTGAAAGGTAGTAGATTGAATACAAAGTTTATATATCGTTCAGCATCGATAAGTGGTTTCTTTTTGATCTACATATACTCTATGATATCCATCTTCCAGTTTATTTAATTAATAAATGCATTACCTAAATCATTCACTGAGCAACCCTGTCAATTACAGCCCACATATGCAGGGTATATGTACAGCTTGCCTGCATTTTGAATGGTGGTCGCCGCTTCTTGTCGTGCTGGCATCTCTCTATCCTTCAAATTCTATGCTTGCCATATAATTGAATTCTAACCCGACGCGCCATCTCCAGGGTAATAAGAAGAGCTGCTGCTGCTGCTGCTGCTGTTTGTGTCCATTTGCTGCAGTCAGTAGCAGCAACAGCAGCAGCAGCAACGGTAGCAGCAGACCTTAACCCCTTTTGCCCTCCCCCACCTTGCCGAATATAATAGGAAAATTGTGTGTGCATTTTACTCGCTCGCTTTGCACTAGTGAAAAATTCAATCAGCATTTTGTTATTGTTGTTGCTGCTACGGCTGATGACCAGTGCGCAAAGCAGCTTAAGATCTTGCCCATCAGGTCGCTAGCAGTGCATCTGTCTGTGTTATTATGTGTAAAATTGACGGTCAAAATAAACTAGAAATATTATTAGCAGCAGCGGCAGCAGCAGAGGCGCGACACAGCGTGTCTGATAAATATTTAACTGGAAAATGACCCACTGTGGCCGGAAATTAGTATTTGTTTTGAACGCAAACACACACACAGCTCATTTATGTTGTCACTCTGCATGCACGCATCACGCATACGCACTGTTTGATGACATCAAAATACACTATGAATGGACAAAGCAAATAGTTAAAGTAATATTCTTATTACTACTATTTATAGAGTATTTAATAGTCAACATTGCAGGGCTGTTATTTGTTAATTATGTGTTGAACAATGTCAAAATTGTACAAAATTGTTGGCTACCTCTAAAATGAAAATCAATTTCCTCATGTTGTTAATTACGATTTTGTCAAATGAAATTGGCAAATTTATTTCAACGAAATTGTCCAACCACAATGCGCTTTTCATTTCTCATTTTGAGTGAGCGATGCGTGACTTTTAGCGGCTTATTTGTGCTGAAAAGCTTTATAAGTAGAGTCTATAGATCACATGAAGCTCATGAGTTACTGCGCAATTGAAAAAAAGTTTGCTGAAGAACGACTCAAGCTGCAAGCTTTAAGAAAGAGCTCAAGCCACTGGCAACAAGAGTGAAGAAGGTGCAACTCTGAGAAAGTCAACAAGGTTGAGTAAATTTCCACATGAATTGTAAACAATTGAGTAAAGCTTGATAAACACGAGCTCAATAGATTGAGATACTGTCGCGCTGATTACTCACGACTCTTTAACCTGCCACTTGAATTTGAACTGATTGATAAACAGCGCAACAGACTGAGAGAGAGAGAGAGGAAGTGAGTCTACACTTTGAAGGAGCAAACCCTTCGCACTGTTCCCCCTTAAGACAGCAGAGGATTTAAAGTGAATACTGTCTGAGCTGTTCCCTCATTGCGCCCAATTGCGCCTCAAGTCCATATTACCAAGACAACAGCCAGCCAACAGATATGAAGGAGTCGAGAGAGCTCAAATATCATGCAACAAATGGCAATCAACGTGGATGGAAATAATAATACTGTAAGAAAGAAGAAGAATCGATGGCCAAAACACAGACACAGACTGTATCTTCTTTGAGCCAGCAGCAATGCAGTAAATACGACGGGAAAAGGCTAATGAACCGTTTACGTGCATTATAATAATCCCGAAACGAAGAGAGAGAGATGAATCTGTTTAAGTTAAAGAGCACTCGAATTACCAGTAGCATGTAATTTAGCATAAAAAGAGACTTTTTTTAAAACATTATTTATAGACACAAAGCGCACACAAACTTATTGAATTTCTTCATAAATACATCTGTCACAAATGGCAAACAAAGTTATCAAATTGCGACAAAAATAAATCTATTTCCTAGAAACATAAAATGCAGAAGCAGAGTCAATAAACCAAACTGAAAAAGTTGCCAGCTTGTTATTAAATTCATTTAAAAAGAGTGTAACATTCGAACGCACTCGACTGTATAATACCCTTTGATCTATTTCCCGCTGTAGTTTAATTTGTTAAATTCTCAAGAGGTGGCGCTCGCTCTCGCCTGCCTACCTTAGTGTTCTGCTCATACTTTCTTTAATAACTTCTTTATGTATTATTTATTATCAACTTCTTTTATTATTGGAAAGCTAGATATTTTAATCTGCTAACTATATGTCGAAGTGAAAAAGCTCTTTCTTTCATACGTCACTTACAAATCGCCTTTAAAAATTAAAATATTTATTTCCGCGGGCGGTGGGCGTGGCTCTCAACATTTGATATAGACTTGATCTGCGCAAAGCATACAGGAACCCGTATGCCATATTTGGTCACTCTAGCCTTATGATAGCTGAGAACTGTGTGTTCATACAGACAGGCCTCAATCGAATCGGCTAATGATCCTGAGCAAGAATATATACTTTATAGGGTCTCTAACGCCTACTTCTGCCTGTTTCATACATTTGCAAAAAATGAGTATACTATTTTCAACCAATTTCAATGGTCGCAGAGTACAATAAATTAAAGAAAATACTCGCACAGACCTACACACATACAGACGTACACACGCACATAAACAGACCGTCAAACACTCCCACAGTTCATTCAAAAGTCCACCGCAAGCGAAGCTGACGATCAAAACAAAATAGTTTTTTCGCAGAACCCGTTTTGAGTTTCACTCACAAGCACAATTATTTATAAACAATTCCACTGAGCGTGGAAAAAAGCTCAGCGCTTTACACTCAACACCAACGCCATGAAACGAACACAAAATGCGCTTCAGTTGTTCAACGGCAACGAAAGCGTTCAGCAACGTTTCCCCTCAAAAATTCGCGAGTTCTTTAACAAATAAAATACAAAATTTTTTTTTTTTGTTCACAAAATGCTGCAACAATTGTTCGCCTGTTTGCTAATTGCCATGTGCCTCATGCACACTGGTAAGTTCCGATTTTTAATAGAAGTTTTTCAAAATATATATTAATAAATAAAAAAACTAATGCCAAATACTGCGCAAATTGGGTCAAAGACTATGGAAAATCCTCATGTGTGTCTAAACCGGTTTAACTTTTGAAAACAATAGGGCATCAAATAAACTAAGCGGAACAAGTTTTCTTATACAACAAGACTCTTGAAATTTCTTTAAAATAAACTTGAAATATTTGAAATCAATTTCAAGTTTTGATTACGAGAAAGATTTAATCAATAATTAAATTATATATATGGAGTATTGAGGACAACAAACGCATAAATTGATTTAATTTCTTTTTGTTAATTTTTTTAATGGTAATCAGTCGACTGTCTGTAGTCCACTTTAAATAAATAAATATAAATATAAAAACACATCATACTATACATTACAAAAATATAAATATCTAAAAAGATGATAAGAAATTGGTATAATAAATTTTATATAAAAATCAGTTCCAAGATAGTTTGAAATATGTGTTAAAATTTTTGTTATAAAGAATTCGACGCAATGTCATGTGCCGCACGTATTCTTTAAGAAATGACTTCATAGCGTAAATAAATAATGAATTTGTCGCACACATAGAGGAGTATTATAATTTGTACTTCACAGTGAGGGCGTTACATAACTAATACCCGATACAAACTGGTTCCAACACTAGCTTGAATACGTATAACTACTTGTATATCAAATAATTACACTCTTGACCTTGTAAGATTCTCGTTAAACAAATTCTCTTTCTCTTCCCGCTCTGCACAGCAACTGCTATCAAGTGCTATCAATGCAAATCGTTGACAGATCCCAATTGCAGTAAGGATAAAATCGATGCCACTTCAAATATTCGTGAAGTAGATTGCGATGCTGTGCCAAAGCCCAGCACTATGGAGCTGCTGCAGCCAGTGACCAGGTGCAACAAGGTGGTCACAAGTGGTAAGTGAAAGCTAAATATAAATAAATCGCCAAACTGTCTGTCTGTCTGGTTGGGTTATGATTTACATACGAAATGAATAGACGACACACACGCACACACACACACAGACATCCGCACACCTTGAGCACAAATAATCTTTTACATGTATTATTAGTGATGTCATTGCGTAGAATGTGTATAGACTGACTCAATTTGGGAGGCCAATGTCAATTAGCATATTGAAGATTCGAAAAACGTAGAATTTGCCAAGCTTATTGCGAGATACTTTTTTCTACCCGTAGCCCACTCGCTGTGAATTTAAATCATACGACAGCGATAAAGCTTTTGCGTGGGCTTAACATTTGGTTTTACATTAAAAATATATACAAAATTAAGAAAACAAATCATTAAGAAATGAACAAAATGTACGCTGATGCATTGTTATAAATAAACCCCAATGCAAAGGTAATAAATTCTAAAATGTTTGGATTAAAAAAACATATGGTTTATGTCAATGCTTCGAGATGTACATGAAACATATTTCTTTTTTGGTTGTAAACTGTATTGGCAAATATTGGCAATAATTTCAAAAAAGAATTTGCGCAATTTTTCTTTGAAAATCATTTGGAATTTTGTAGATTAGATATTTGAATTTTTAAAAATATTTCTTTGCTTGCAAACAGTACGGGAAATGTTAGTACTACAATAGAAAGCATTTACTGTTTTCTTTAAGAAACCTTTTGAACTTGCACATTAACCAGTTTTGGGGAACTTTAAACATCATATTTTCATTAGTTCTGGACAGTAAACTCATGGTATAATCAAATTTAACTGCAAAATGTCGTTAAACTAAACCTAGTATAAAAAAAAGTATGAAATATATATTTGAATAATAAAAAATAGCATAAGACTTACCTGCCAACCTAAAAACTATAAAAGAAAACTAAAAAATAAATACAAAAATATTTTATTTTTTTAAATTTTTTTAAACAGATCGCGCCGGCATTATTGTTTCACGTGATTGTCACTTTGAGGTGATTGGACAGAAGCAAAACGAATGCTCTGTGACCCACAGTCGCCAGGTGGAGAGCTGCTACACCTGCAAGGGAGACCTGTGCAATGCCTCCGGCGCCGGACATTACATGGCGCTGAGTGCGGCTGCGCTGCTGGCCATGTTTGCTGTGCACATGGCGCTGTGAGAGTGCGCCGCAGGAGAGACTGCCTCCCGAAGCATTTTATAAGTGAATAATTTTTGTACAAATTATGTAACAAATGTAAATGTATATGTTATTGGTTTGCAATAAACTGCAAGGTAAAGTAAAAATACAAGTAATACAAATTCTAACCTCATATAATTATGGATGCAATGGTAGCTCTCTATAAAATCGCTCTTGTAGTTTCCTCCTTCGATCCAACAGTCGTAGCAATCGTCCATTGTGGCTTCGCTTGTCGTTTATAATTAATATCAACGTAAAAAAAACGTATAAAAAGGAATAATTTTTACGAATATACACAAAAGTTAAAGGCACGCAAAAAAAAGGGCATGAAAAAAAGTTAAAATGGCAACACTGGTTGTGGCATGCCAAGTAACGGCACTTTCGTTTGCAGACACGACAAAACAAAATTTGCAAACACACAAATTGACGGTAGAAAATGTACGCTCACAAATTGTTCTCGACAAACAGTAAATGCTCGATGCACTTAACAATAGTTTACACCAAATTGCAGACTTTAAATAACAATTGAAACAGGTTAAATAAACAAATTAAATACCGAGCGACGAGCACATTGACGAACGTTGGAGACAGAAAGGAACGTACCAAATTTTCGCTGCACTTCGATAAGTTCTACGCTACTGCACTCTAATTAATCGTTCGATCAACTTAATAAAGGTCGTTAAGACTTAACGAATGTTAACAGCACTTGGCAAAACTATCAAAAGTCCAATGAAAATCAAACATTTTGATGCGTTTGCATATATTTTATAACATGTAAGAGATGAATTCAAAATGTGTTTTCAAATTGGCCAATATCGAATATAATTGCGAATTGGATATAATAATTGTTAACAAAAGCAGCGAGTTGGCCCTACTAACTCGATACCAGCATCGATGGCGATGTAATTTTCTTGTACAATCGTTTATTAGTTATAAAAAGGTCAAAAAAAATTGTTACATAAGAATTTGTAACTTACAACTAATGACATATAAAAATTGCATTAAAAATCTGCGATTCAAAATTATAATGAATGTCTGTGTGCATAGAAAATATTTGAGATGTGTAGGAATGTTTTGTATGTAAATTTTTTGATTTGACGAAAAGCAGGACGGAAATTAGTTCCAACGTGTTAAGTTCCTTTCGCAACTCTAGTCTGTAGAAGGCACATTTAGATTACATGTTGATATTCAAAGCTTTGGTTACTGTCTCAGCAGATGCGCCACAAAGCCAACGGCGAAGGTTCCGAGCAGAACACTAAGCACGCTGCCCTGGTGCAGTCCTGCCCCGTTGCAGCCGTCTTTGCTGTTGCAAGTGCAGTACTCCATGAAGATGTTGTAGCTGCCCGTACGCATGAGGCAAAAGCGTTCGTCGCCCTCAATACCAGGTTCGCCCATGTAGGCACAGCTGCGGAAGTAGCGCCATTCCCCGTGCACCTTCTGCCTGATCTTACGGCACATGGTCGGACGCACGCCCTTCAGATGCTCTAGCTCTGGTGCCTGCTGACAGTCTGTAATGGCCAGTGTGCTATTGTCGAAGGGGTCACCGCACTTGGGATCGTTGTCGGAGCGACAGTCCCAGCATTTGATGCCATAAGCTGGGGGAATGAGACACCACAAGAAAATTTATGCTGGTTTGTTTGCATTCCTAATGCCACTTACCTGTTTGCAGCACACAGCAGAGCACAACGACGGCTAGCACGCACTTTTCCATAGTTTTCATAGCGAAGAGATAATTCAATTGATAGGAATTTATAAGCTAAAAACTAATAATGAAAACAAAATGCGAACACCGCCCTAAAAGTATGATGCGTGTATCGATAGACAGGCTTAGATCGCAGTTGGCGTTGCCACACCAGAAGAGTTGCCTATTTTGTGTGGAGCACAATACGCTAAGTGAGGAGCGGCACTGTTCAAGCAAGATGTAAACAAATGTTAACGTCTACAAACTGTTAACTCCAGTGCATTTTTGTGTTGTTTTTTAAATTATTAATTTGATTTCCAACTATTTATAATAACAAAATTATCAAAACTAGACTGTTAATACAGTTAATTAAAAGTTTCATAAATATTTCTTTGGACATAACAGACTAAACACTGTTAATGTACCGCTATGTTAACGAGGATTACTTGAACAACAAGTCATTAGTCTTTCTAAAATAAATTTCATGTTAAAAAAAAGTCTAAATATATTAAAAATTATAATATTTACACCAATATAAATTACTAATTTATTACTAATTTTACATTGTCAGAATGTCAAAGGACTGTTAGACAGTTAGTGTTGAACAGTGCTTATTTTGAATCGCTTTGAAGCACTGCACACTGGCTCCCCAGTGGGCGACGGAAAAGTTTTCGTTTAATTTGTTTATAATTGAAAAACATAATATGGATTTATATGACGACATAGATGCCAAGCCGCGGGCGACCCAAATGGATGGCTGGTCATCGGGCATCAAGATGCTGCAAACACAGCTGGCAGTAAAGAAGGCTCAGCTGCCCAAACCCAAACCAAAGGATCAAATTAAAAAACCGGTGGATACTGATACTTGATAGCGGTTTAATATAAGAATATATATTAATAAATACATTTATATGCTTAGCTCATGACACCAGTGGTTAATCTACGCGCCAAGCGCACAGCAGATGTGACAGATAATTTTATACCGGCCGCCGCCGCTGTTGTGGTCAAGCCAATTGTAAGCAGCACGACGACGCTGGCTTCTGCACCAGTGCTAGAGGGGATCAAGACCGACGACTGGGATTTTGTAGATGAGTACGATCCTCAGTGGCCCAATGAGTATGAAAAGCTCAAGGACAAGACCAAGAATGCCAGTGAGAAGCCACGAAAGGAACGAGAGGATCGGGGCGATCGCGACAGAGAACGGGATCGCGATCGCAAACGCAATCGAAGCGGACGCAGAGAGATGCCCAATCAGCACGATGCATCTCCACCAAGCATGAAATTTACTGGTTTCGGTCAGCGACAAAGTGACGAGGATAGATACAGTCCGCCAGCGCCAGGTTCAGTGGCCAAGCAAGGCGGTGGCGCGGCCATTGCACCACCTCCCTCGCTATCTATAGACAACGGAGATGGCACTTCGAATGTGACCATACCTTGCTCGGCCACCTCAGTGGCTGCCAAAATAATGGCCAAGTATGGATTTAAAGATGGCCAAGGATTGGGTAAATCCGAGCAAGGCATGTCAATGGCACTGCAAGTGGAGAAGACTTCAAAACGCGGGGGTCGTATCATACATGAAAAGGATGTGTTTTTAACACCACCCGCTGCAGGAGCAGCAGCAGCAGCATCTCCGGGGCCTTCGGCACCATCCTCTCCTCCTGCCTCCTCCAGCAACCCATCAACTCTATCATCAGCACCGAATCCCTTCCCTGATGCAGTTGTTTTCATGCCGCCACCACCATTGCCAGGACCAGCACCAGCACCAGCTGTTCCTGAATCAGAGCCCAGCATAACCGAAATAATGAAGGCACCCAGCAAGGTGGTCCTGCTCCGAAACATGGTCGGACCAGGCGATGTCGATGAGGAGCTGGAGCCGGAGGTGAAAGATGAATGCAATACGAAGTACGGCGAGGTGAATAGTGTCATAATTCACGAGGCATTCGGTACAGTGCCCGAGGATGCTGTCAAGATATTTGTTGAGTTTAAAAGAATCGAAAGCGCCATAAAAGGTTTGTTAAACAAATCGAAATACTTTTATTCTGTTAGTTTACTTAAATTTTTTGTATTTTCAGCTGTGGTCGATTTAAATGGACGCTTTTTTGGTGGTCGTCAGGTGCGAGCAGGATTTTATAATTTCGATAAGTTTAAAAGTTTTCAGTTAAACTAATTTAATAAAATTCAAACAAAAATAAATATTTTCTTCATTGTATTTGTCAAGTTGTTTTTTTGCCCACAGATGGCGCCAGCAGCGACTACAGTTGTTATCGATTATTCTCCTAAACAATGACAACACTGCAATACATTTAGTCAAACGTACACGATACAACCAATGGGTTGTCTTATGACAAAAGTTTGTGCATATATTATACTATTTTGCGTGTTAACATTCACGTTTAAACACGCAAAATTATAAAAATCATTAAACCCAAGCAGTCATTTGCAGTGTAAATACATAACTGAGCAAGCCGAGTGATATGTTTTGTGATAACTCACAATAGCTAGTTGTATCGTGTCAAGCACACCTACATACATATGTAGCTCACTAGTGTGAAGAGGTTTGGTTTTGAGAACAGAAAACAATTATCGCAAATATTATTCGCTTTCGCTGCGCTGCAAAATTGATTAACATAAATAACCGAAAATAACCAAGGTAAGTGCCGAAACATTGATGCCGTTTAACACAAACAAACTGGAATGTAATTCACTAAACTTTAACAAAAAAAACAAGGCAACAAAATAAGAAAAATAAGAATTGTGTTGTGCTGTTTTTTTTTTTTCTTCCCCCCTTTTGCGCGAATACATAAGCCAAAGCAAACGAGACGAGCAGCAGCAGCAGCAACGGTAAATTCTCCAAATGTCAACGACACACACAGGCCCATTGTAATTAAATTCAATTAAGTTGCAGTTGCCGCAGTGCTTAATTTGTGTATCAATTTGTTAAAAGAAAAAGGAAAAAATATATATGTATACATATACATATATATGAGGCACAGTCTCGCAGGGGCACTCCAGAGAGTTAGGCCTCTCTAAGCTCTTCGTCCCTCCCCATACCATCACGTTGAACTCGTGCCCAGCCACGAACTGCAGCTGTGTTTGTAGTTGTAACTGCAGCAGCAGTGACACACACACACACGCAGGCATAGGCAGAGAAACGACGACGTCGCAGCGCTGATCAAATTTGTGTGTGGTTGTTGTTTTTTGTGCAGCAACAAAAGTTTTGCATTGTTCGCGGTGTTTCCAACACACACACACACGCCCACCGCCGCCCAACAACAGAAGCAGCAGCAGCATATCCATTAAGCACTTGTTGTTGTTATTATCGCTGGAACCATGTTCCCCCCGCCGTCGCCACTATCGCTTTGTTAAGGTAAGGGGAAACTTCTCCTCTGTTATTGCTCCACACACAGCACGCAGTTTATTGCACTATTATTTAATATAAATAAATATTTTGTATATATGCATTTCATATCTCCCTCTATTTCTTTTCTCTCCCTTTCGAATTGGAGCAGACTCGCCCTGATCATATATACAAGCAATCCGTTATTTCAGCGGCCCCTTCCACGCACACACATACACACAAGTACAACACACGCATTTTTTCTGCTCTCGCTTCAATTATATTTTCTAAATAATCTATTTTTATACGAAACATTATTTTGCGTCTGCCTGCAATGAAGTATTTTTTATACACAAACACACATCTGTGAAATTGTCTTGCTATTCCTCTGGAAGAATGAGATTTCACTACTTTCTAATGGAAATTGTTTCGCTAATGTATTTGTTTATTTTTTGTTGTCCTGAAGTTTGTTGAACGCAGTTTACTGTCGTTTCGATCAGGTCAGTTTTGAACATATTTTCGGGTTGTTTTGTTTAGTGTACTCTGAACACAAAATTAGTAACATTCCGATAAAATCAAATTTTAGCTTCCAACCAATTCCAGATTCCAGGATAAAATAGTTTCTAACCCAATCTATCTATATCTATCTCACTTTTACTCCCGTGCATAACGTCTTTACAGTTATGGTCTTGGTCAGCAACGAATGGCAGAGTAACAAGGATGACGTACAAAAGCCCATTACGACAGCAGCACCGACAGCAACGACAACTGTGGCAGCAGCAGCAACAACAATAGCAACTGGACCAACAGCAGCAGCGGCAGCAGCAGTTGTCAATAGCGGTATTGCAGCCGTAACGGGATCGACGACAATCGATCAGGATTTAACTGCCCGGCCAGGATCAGGTGGTGGTGCTGTTGGTGGTGACATTACGAAACGTCAGCAGCAGCGCATTAATAAAAAGAATCGCAATAAAATGGAAATTAACCGTAAGGTTGAACAGGATCAGACGCTGCTGCGTGAGAAGCATGAGACGGAAACGTGTGAACAGCTAACAGAAAATCTAAATATACACAATACCAATACCAACATTAATAACAGCAATATAAACAATAGCAACAACAGCAACGATGCCAACGACAATCTGGAGAATCAGGAAAACAATAATACGACCACACCGATGGTATCGGGAGCCTGCGATTCCAATACGAATACACTGCAGGTAAGGGTTATCGAATATCGATTGAAATGATTGCGTGCGTACGTCCATGCGTGTTGGATAACATCCGATTGTATTTTTTAAGTACAAACGGAAATACAAAGGGACATTTTTAATTTCCAACTCCAATAAGTATGCTAAACAAACTAATGACATTGCATTTTCTTCATTTACAGGGACATATACCGCATCAGCACGCTCAGGTGCAAATGACAGTAAACTCCGTGCTAAATGCAAACAACGCCTCAACAACAGCAGCAGCTACAACGACAATGAGCAACAATCTATTCGGCTCACTGAGTGCCTTACAAATGCCGAGTGAAACGGGGATGGTGACGGCAACAACAAGCATTCAGGATGGCATG
This sequence comes from Zaprionus ornatus, assembly GCA_018904035.1. Taxonomy (NCBI): domain Eukaryota; kingdom Metazoa; phylum Arthropoda; class Insecta; order Diptera; family Drosophilidae; genus Zaprionus; species Zaprionus ornatus. Next base: position 7,538,007 of record JAEIFZ010000002.1, on the reverse strand, counting down.
GAACGCATCGGACCAGTGGAGGCAAAGATAGTGCTACAATGCGAGGGTAAATCGCATAAGTTCGAAACCCGTACAATCTCTCTGGCCCCCAACCAGGAGTGTAAAGTGGGTCGCCTTATAGCCAAGAGCAAGGCGAGCGAAGGCAATGCTATATTCGATTGCAAGGTGCTCTCAAGGAATCATGCAATGCTTTGGTATTCGGCAGACGGACGCTTCTGGGTGAAGGATACTAAGTCCAGCAATGGCACCTTCATCAATGACATTAAGCTTGGCAATGATCCGGCTGAACTGCACTATGGCGATACTGTGAAGTTTGGCGTCGAGGTGATTGAGAATTCCCGTCAGGAGGTACATGGTTGCATTATTGCACGTGTCACCCTCTTCCTGCCCGATGGTCCGAATCGTATTAGTTACGATGAGATACAGCGCCTTAATACCTTCCTGCAGGAGGCATCGCAGCGCGAGAAGATGCTCAAGGCGAAGTTGAGCAATCTGCAGGGTGTCCTCGATTCCACGCGCAAGAATTCGGCTATGTGCTGGCAGAGCATGATTACTGAGGATCAGCTGCTGCATAAGATCAGTTTGCTGGAGAAGAAGCTGCAGATAATGGAAAAGAATGTGCCTGAGAATGCGTTACGCAACGAGGTGAGTAACAATGATGAATCTTCAAAGTTATCAAAGAGATTTCCCTAATGCCTTCAATTCTCTGCAGATTGTAAAACTATTGGAAGATAAATCGACGTATCAATTAACTGCCAAAGAGGCTCTGCGTAAAGTCTATCAGGATCGTTGCGAAGCCATGCAGATGCTGTCGAAAATGGAGATGGCGTACACAACGTCGGATAACGAGTGCGGTATATTGCGGGGTCAGATAGTGAGCTCAAAGCAAACGCTGCAGGATTTCAATACACGATTAGAGAAGCTGCAACAGGAGTATGCGGAGTACAAACAGGAATCGCTTCGCCAGCAACAAGAGGCTAAAGAACTGGAGGAGCAACGATTGGGACAACTAAAGGAGCAGTTGGTTGGTCAGGAGCAGGAAATGGAGCAGCTGCGCCAACAGCTGATGCGACTGCAGCAAACTAAAGCTGAACAGGACAGCGATCAGGCGCTGCAGCAGCAACAGGCGCTGGAGCAACTGAAAGCTGCCATTGGTGAGGATGATGACGATGACGACGATGACGATGAAGATGACAACGACGGTGTGAATGAACTTGAGAATGAGGAAGATAAGGATAAAATTGACAAACCAACTGAACCCGAGAACGAATCACAAACGACTCCTAGCAAGCAAGTGAAATCGGTAAGTTACATTAAGAGACCTCACTTCGGATTCAGTTAGTCAATAAGATTCTCAAATATTTGCAGAGTAAGAAATCCAAGCGACAGCTGAAGGAAGAATTTCATCTAAAGAACAAGGTTGTGCGCAAGGATACCATGTTGAAATGGCTGAAGAATTCGGATCTCAATAAGGGCGCCGAAGGCGGCGATGTATTAAAAGCCATATTCAATAATGATGATGCCGACTCGGGCGATGACGATGAGCCGAATCGTCAGCTGGGTGCAGGCACCAATCAGCAGGACCCTGAGCAGCAGGAGGGCGAGGAGGATGCGCTGGCCATCGATGAGTTTATACACAAATCTCCCAAGCACACAACAACAGCAGCAGCACTGCTGAATGGCATTGAAGAGCAGACATCAGAGGATGCACAGATTCACAAATTGGAAAGCCAGCCGACGCTGGTACGGAAGAGTGGATCTTCCGATGAGTTCGCCGAACTGTTGCAGGATCATGCACTGGATATGCTGCAGGAGGAATGTCAGTTCTATAAACAGAAATCAGAAAAGCTTGGCAAGAATATAAGTGATTTGGAGGAGCAAATGCGGATACTGAAGCAACAACTGAAGTCGGATAACTCAGAAAAAGATGATGGTGGAACTAGTGAGCCGAAGGAGGAGCAGGATCAAAGTGGGCCAAAGGAAGTAGATGAAGCCTCCACCAAAGAAGTGGATGGAGATCCACAGATGTCCAGTTGGCGTGCCGAACTAAGCAATGTAAACGAAGAGGAGCGCGAGGACGAATTGATTGTCTACAAGGAACTCTTGGCACGCTCCGAAGTTATCAATTTGAAGCTAAGCAACGAACTCAAAAAACTAAATATGGCCGGCTATGACAATCAAAGGTTCTTGCGGCATGTCCTGCCACTTGGCTGTGTGGCGCTGGCCGCTATCATTTACTTCTTGACAACCCGCTTCTAACACACACATATACACATTAACACAAATAAATTACACACATACACAAACACGCAAACGTTGTACCTAAAACGAGATTCAACAAACAATAAAACACTACATCCTGGATGGGATGGGGACAAACGGGAGCGCAGGAAGATGGACGCAGTTACATATTTATACCAACTATATATACATATATATATATTTATATATATATATATGTATATATATATATATATATACACCCTTACCCACTCACACCCACACACACACATACAAAATCCTTTTCTATCCGAACTTTACTCGCAATTTTTTTAATCAATTCCCTATATTGTCCTTAAAAATTTGGACTCAAAATTCTTAGTTGTACACTAAACAATTGAAACGAACAAAACGAAAAAGAAGGAATACGAAAATCAATATAATTAAAACAAAAACCGAGGTTAGTTAATTTTGCATTATTATATTTATATACACACAATTCGCTCCTTGATATATACATATATACATACAAACACTTACTATTTTGACGGTGCGATGATCCCAAGTTTCTTAAAAACAATCTGCTTATGTACAAAGAGAGAAATTGAAAAGAAAGTACAGAGAAAGAGGATCAGCCAACGATGGCGACGGCGACGGAGCATTAAGTTTAGCATTAAGATGCAATTAATTACCATTATATTTACGTATGCTTAATGTTGATTTTTGTACTATATTTAGTTGATTATGAAGCCGTCGTCTCGCAAAAACATTTTTTTTTCGAAGTGCATGGAAAAAGCTTGCGATATCACAAATGTGAAAAGAACTATCAATGTATGCATCAATGAAAAAGAAAATACAAATGAATAAACAGCGCTATAATACAAAAAGGTTTTCGTCTTTTATTTATCTTTAATTATGTTATAAAGAAATATATATATAGTTTGAAATGGTCGCATTTTGCGCAACATTTAAATTTCAAGTAATCGCGATTACGATAATATGAGCAAAACAAGTCTTCAGTATTTTATCGATAACGTAAATACCAATTCGACTTGCTGTGGCCACACTGTTGGTAGATGTCTAAGTTTGCTGAACACAGTCACACCCAACAGTCGTCGGTTCGGGTTTTCTATGGTGCGCACGGTTTCTTTAGCGGTGCATTTCGCTTTTATCTTTGGCATTTAATCAAGTACATAAATTAAGTTATCCAAATCACATTAGTTGGATTTATTATTTTCACATATTATACTGCAGTTTAAGTTCAGCGAAGTAATCTTTGGCACTTTGGTTATTTGCTAGAGATGAGCGATACTGTGAACGGTGTTTGACTCAATAAGTCAACTGTGTCTTTGTGTGTGTGTGATTAGACGGTTTTCTTGCACCTCAATGACATGTTTTTTTTGATTTTTTTTAAATTTTAATTATCTGTGAAATGTCACAGGTAACCACAATTTAATTCGCTCATCTCTGGTGCGCTCAAAATGAATTGGGCGTAACGCCGTAGCAGCGGCGACGGTGGCAGAGTCCGGAGCGCAGCCAAAGTGTAATACAAAGACGGGATTATAAATGCAGTAAAAATAAGTGCTTAAGAGCAATTGTTATTATTATTGCAAAATTGCATGTTCTCTCTTTTTTTCTGTGTTTCTCTAGCTAAAGGCCAAAGCCAAGCAAATCCCAAGTTTGCATGTGTTAATGTGAGTGTGAGTGTGCGAGAAGTGACGAAGAAGCAGCAGCGACAACAACAACGACAAGAGAACACAACTCTGTCTCTGCCTGCAGATGTTGTTGTTGTGTGGCAATAAGTAACCGAAAAACAATACGAAAGCAATAAGAAGACAACAACTACAATTGCTTCTACTCTCTACACAAAGGTGAGACAACGAATTATTGTGCAAAACTTGACATTGACTCAAGAAACGTAGGCAAAGCAAATGTTCCATGGGAGTGTGAGTTTGTTTTGTTGGCATAGAAGAAAGAGATAAGCCGCATTCTCTGATAATTCACAGCTGCAAATTGTTGGTGTGTAGTCAGTTGGCAACGCAACAATGAGGATAAAAGAGAACACACAAATATATCGATAAGCAATAAAGCAGGTACCATTGTTTTTAGTTCAGAGGAAATTTAAATTAAAATTTCCCCATTAGGAATTCCGTTTAACAACAATAACATGCACCTTGTTTTGGGTAACTAACTTGTTTTACCTTATAAAAAAAATCACGACACGTCTAGATCATTAATAATTAATTTATTTAAGCTATCTCGTTGGCAAACATATAAATATTTATTAAAGAAATATATTTATTTTTATTTTTGCGGCACTTATCGCAAGTAAACATTCGACTTTTATAGTGTCCCATTCTCATTCCTCTGCTATCTCTGTAAATTGCCCCGGTTTCCTGTCTCGCTCTCTCTCTCTCTGTCATACACTCTCTTCTTCTGCGTTCTTACTGATTTTGTTTTTTGGTTTTTCTAATTGCCTTAGCAGAGTCCAAATGAATTCTCCGCTTTGTGTACAGTTGAAAGCTTTCTACAAGAGTGTGTGTGTGTGTGAGTGCATGATATTCTATGCCAGCCACGATGATTCATAACGGTTTACACGCATATTGGAGTTTGTCTTTTGTCATCGTCTTCTTCGTATATCGTCAGCAGCAATATCGACAGCGCTGCAACATTTCGCAGCCAATGAACTTTTTGGCAAGAAATAAATAAACTTTCACTTGCCAGACCGACCGATTGAGAGATAAATGGCATAAGATACAGCTGCCAGTATCCATGACGTGCCACGCACGCAGCCCCCACTGCAATTATATAGGGGATAGTCTATAATTGAGAGCGAAATCGACTGTTAAATACCCTGATCGTAGATAGATCAAAAGGTTTGCGGCGCACAAACATATAAATAAAACAAATCAAAATACGAGAGAAAAACACACACACGCCCACATACTGATCGCAGCCGGCGGCGGCGCTGTGACGTCATAATACGGCAAACGTAATTATACGTATATTTTTTGGCAAAATGCCAGCAAATAATGTTCCCAAGCAGATGTGTTGCACGATAAGGCTGGGGATATTATTGCCAGACATCGTAGAAAGATACATATCCAAAATTAAGTTTCACGAATTGATGGTTTGAATATGAGTCAAATATGGCAATTCCAGTTATCGATTATGAGGGAGATTTATTAAATATATAATAGAAATTTATAAAAAAGATATTGACGATAAATTGCACCAGTTGGCTACAACTTCGATCAACCTTGTGAAGGGAATTTACAAAATGGGGAAATTGTATACAAGTCTTGTTATCGATTGTGCACTCGATATCAAAGTAGATCGTTGCTCAGGCAGACCGTGACGTGACTGACCGCAATCGGCCACGACTCCACTCCCCAAGCCTTTTAGCCGACTCCCCTTCTTTCTCGCTCTCTCCCACTCTACACGCCTCTCCTGCCACGTTGCACACTTCAAACTATGACAAAGCGCTTTGCACTCCACTTGAGCACTTGAGCCGTGCATTAAAGCCTCGTATCAAAAGGCGGAGTAACAAAAGCAAGAAAAAACAAAAATAAACAATGCACATATAACACTGCGACAGAGGCTCCGACTTTTAGCATTGATTGTTTTTGCTTTTTAACGGAAAATGGTGAAACATTTCCCCTCAGTCCTTCCCTTCCCTACATCCAGCCGAATGAGGCTTCAAATTTCAATGAATTGCAACGCTTCTTTATTTGTTTATATTATTTCTAATCAGCCCTTTTGCAGCTGCAGACAGAGATCCATTTACATTAAACTATCCCCCCAAAAACACACATTTGTGTGCAAGGTATCGACTTTCACTAAGTTTGCCTTAATTACATAGCCCCATTGCATTGGTTTTATTTCCTATTTTCTTGATTAACTGTTTTATTCGACCATCTTGCTAAATTTAATAGCACCTCAGGGTGCTGCTATTATTCACCGTCTTTTTTGCTTAAAAAGTTTTTTATAGAAAGTTGTGCGGAATTTGAATACAATAGTCAAGCTAAGCTGAACATGGTAAAAAAAAAACTCTCTAACTCCTTGAGTTTATAACAGTAAATATCTTGATAACTTATTCTTAGAAATTTGTTTTTATCAGCATTCTCAATACATGCTGAAATTATACAGAAATGATTTACTATACGAATTTTTCACTTTTTTCTTTAGATTTGTTTAATTGTTATAATAAGACAGTTAATAAAAACGAACCAGTTCCACTTTGTGAACTTGTTAATGAGATAGGGTTACTAAAAATAATTTACTATTTTAGATTTAATTACGCGGGTAGCAGTGTATAACTTTCTTGTTGTACTTGTTTGTGGACTTTAAATTGACTAAATATCTTCAGAAAATATAGAAAATGTGAAAACAGGCTGATAAAACTATAACATTTATTAGAACTAGTGGGAACTTTCTTTTTCTGATAAAGTTTTCTTTTAATCCAATAATAAATAAAGTCATCTATCTTAATATTAATTAAGTTTGATTTTATCTAACCTATAAAATATGCGCACATTGTATCAATTGAAGTGGTTTACAAAAAAGCACAGTTGGTCTAGTCTATACTATATAACATACTATAGGAATAATAGTATAGACTAGAGTCTTGTCACTAGACCTTTCCCGTTGCTTGTTTGCAGCTTGTTTTGTACTTATAAATAAATATATTTGCTGATCAAAGCTCGAAAGATACGGTGAGAGAGAATGCTGGTGGACATGTGTGAGAGAAAGAGAGGGAGAGTAGAGACTATGAAGACGCCTCAACTGCTGTTTGATTGCCACTTGGCGCAATAATCAAAAATGTCAAATGGCTTTGCGCACAGATGTTTTGCGTTTCGCTCTGACGCGCACTACTCTATCTTCCTCTTTTTCTTTATCTCTCTCTCTCTTTCAGTTAACCGCATTGTTCTGCCGCTTTCCCCACACACTTCCTCATGGCATTTAGCATGTGTTTTGTTTGTTGGCTTATCAAAACGCCAACGCACATAAATAATTATAACTTAATCTGCTTTTATTTCTCTCTCCACTCTCGACCTTGCTTGTTGGATAGAAATCAAGTAGGGGAATGGGCTGGAAATGGCACTGAATAAACTCATCGAAAAATAAAGAAATTCACTAGACGTGCGCGCATTCTGCCTGCTAATGAATTAAACATGAAAAGCAACCAAATCGATTTTCATTTATTTAATAGGTCACAATAGCACAAGAGCAAGTGTGTGTGTAGACCAGGGAATAGTCTGCGGGGGGAACTGGTACAACACACTTTTTCTGCCATTTCATTTTATGCATGCTTAGCACGGTTTCTTTTAGCCCGTAAGTCTGCTAAACTGTCAGAAAAAACGATATTTTTGGCGATAAATTACACAAGTTTGACGGCAACTTCGTTCAAACTTGCAAGGGAAATTTTCATAGCCGATATTTTAGCAATGAAATGCACGGCGATCAAATTTGTGCAAGGGAAATTTATAAATATGTAAAGGAAATTTGTAAAAACGATATTTAAGCGATAAACAAAACAAGTTTGGCTGCAGAGTCTATTAAACTTGTGAAGGAAATTTATAAAATTTCCCATTCGACTTATTTAATACGAACTGTACAGCCTAAAGAGAAGAGAAGAATTAGCAGCAGCAAGCAAACCGGCACACCACTTGATGCAAAGTTCAAGGACATTTTCGCAGTCTGCTGCGCGCAGTGCCGCCACCAACTTGCAAGTTGCAACTTGCGTGAATTGCGTTGGTCGTCGTCGTCGTTGCCATTGTCGTTATTGATGTTGTTGTTGCTGGCGACTCGTGCAAGTTTTTTTTTGTGTATTGGGCCCAACTAAAAACTGCCACATGGCAGTTATGCACGACGCCCAAAAGACACACTCGAAACAGGGCCAAATAACGACGACGAACGAAGAAAACCATTTCGCTTTCCAAAGTGCAAACATTTGTACATCTAAGTAAGCGAAAGGGGTCAAGGGGGGGAGAGAAGAGGTCGTGGGGGTGACAGCTGCTTGGTCGCAAAGTTGAACTTTTACTTTTAGTTGAAGATGGACAAAAGTCGTGACAAGTCACGAATAAGTGACCAAACTAAAACCTCTTCCTTTCCCTTTCACGTTGCCCACACTAGTAACGAGTCACGAAATTCAGTAAGTGTAACCAGCTGACCAAAGTAAATAAAACTGATTATTGTAAGAGAAGTTAGTTGCAGTAACTTGTAAGAGATATTAAAGCGATGAATTGCCCGAAGTGGGCTGCAACTTTGATCAAACTTAGTAGGGAAATTTATAGAATATACCAAGTAAGCTAAAAGAAACTAAAAGAAGGAACAGCAGGGAAATTGGATCAAAGTGAATAACTAAATTAAAACAAGTTATATTTAAAATTGATGTAGTTTTTTATATCTTCTCAAGTTTTTTACAGACTTGCAAATTTGTATGCTTCTTTTATGCGTTCCCTCCCACTGTATTGAAACTAATCAGCAAGCTATTCAGTTACTTTGTTCCATCCCCGGTTCTGTTTTTGTTGTTTTCCTTTATGCACTTTTCGATGCGGCGTCAGGTGTTTGCAGAAACCCGACGACGAGCATTAGCTTTGTCTGTCTTTCTTTATACATTTATGTGTGTGTGTGTGCGGCTTTTAACCCTTGGCCCTTGGCGAGGGTTGTTCCAGTTGTTCCAGCTCGTAAATCTTGCACTTGGCAGCTGAGCCTGGGCGAGTGGCGGACTGCAGCCAAATGTTTTGTTTTTCTCTCTCTCTCCCCCCACTCTCTTTGGGAGTTCTGTGTATACCGTTGTCTTCCCCTCCCCCTCTTCCTTCCTGTAGCAATGCAACTTTCGCCTTTCGCTTTTGTAGGCGGCAGTTCCGCATTTATGTATAATGTCGGAGTTGAAGTGGAGACGATGCCACTTGAACACATGGCGTGGCACGACGCACAAACTGGGGAGATGTCTCTGCCTGTCTACCCATCCACCCAACCAGCCTCGGTCTTCCCCTTCCCGCCCCAGAAGAACAGCTGTCAAGTGTCGGTAGTCTGGGCGTCGTGTATCCCCCCTTAGCGGTAGCTTTCTCATTGCCAAGGGCAACTGTCACGTTGCCTGCATTCCACCCTGACGGGGTTCGACGCTGCTTTCAGTCTCATCTGACTCTCTAATGTTATTTTCGCATTAAACCAACAAACATTTGTGGGCTCCCAAAACATTCAGTAGAATTTATCGAAACCACAAAAGCCACTCCCATTTGGCTTTGTCTCTGTGCTGTCTGTGTGTTTCACATTCATACAGCAGTTCTTTACTCTCTTTTACCGGCTTTCTGCTTTGCTCTTGTTCTCTTTGTTGTCTGTTTGCCCTTTTTCATACAATTGCAAATATTGATTAAATTTATCGCAAACAAGGGAAATATCGTTAGAGAATGATAAGTACCTTTCAGTATGAAATAATCGATAGTTGAAAATCACAATAAAAAGTCACAATGTATTCATAATAAAAAGAAAAGAATGTAAATACCGTTAATTTTAATGTATCGCAAACAAGGGAACATTTAAATTGCCATTAAGCATGATAAATGTCCTTTATGATTAAATAATCGACAGCTGGTTATCAATCACAACAATCTATCTTTTTGCTTTGCTCTCGCTGTCCTTCTCTATTTCATACTCAATTCCCAGTTTTGATTAGGTTTATCGGGAACTGGCATATATCGTTGCCCCTTCAATAATCGATAGCAGGATATCAATTGCTTATTAGCCAGGGCTTAGCTCAAGAATCACAATAGGAATCAGAATTTATTGATCATTTTTGATTGCGCCGCATTTTAGGCATTTTACGCTTCTCCTGCTCTTTTTATGTCTCTTTCCTTGTCTGTCTCATTAATTTGACGGTTCGCTGAGTGCGTGTGTGTCTTAATTAAACAACTTTTATGAACTCTCTGAGAAATTGGCGAAAAACAGAAGAAGAAGAAAAGTAACCATACAACACGACATGGCATAACTTTTGATGACGCAGTTGTCTCTCTGTGGGTTTTTTGGGTGCAACAACCGGAGACATCGCGATGATGTTGGGGGCGCACCTCTTCTTCATGGCGCGTGGCTCTTCTCTTCTCTCTCTCCTCACTTTGTGTTTTTCTTGTTGTTTCTTGTCACTATTTAAGGTATATTCGCATATTTGATTTTCCCAACAAGTGAAATTCAATTATAAATGCAATTTTCAAGTGTCCTCAAACCTCGTTGGAGTGTCTTCTATTCTATTCTATGTGGGCTTTAGTTTTGGTGTGTCTGTGTCTGGGCTCTGTGTCTCGTTTTGCGTAGGCAACTGATGCGACAGCAATTCAAGCAAAAAAGGAGAAGGCGCCTAACTCGACAATTAGATACCCTTTAGGGAAGACAGACAATATTGATATTATTAAAATATTTCATACAGAAAGAGTATTAAATATTGATTAAAGGACGATCATCAGTTATATTTCCGCTGCTTAAGAGACGAAGTTAATATTCAATCGGTTCTCTCATGCTCAGTACCACAAACCAATATTACCCCTCAATAACTATATTAAAGGGTATTCTAAACGACAGCGAAATGGGCAATCGGTTACCGACGCCAACGCACATATTTCCTGTGTCAGCAGAGGCTTATCGATTTCTAGTTTGACGTAGTAACGCCATTCTTACATTTGGTTGTTATTATTATTATTTCATTCACATTTCATATAGGGATGTCTCCCTGTCGGTGTCGACTGTCCGATTCATATGTAGTGTTACTTATTTTCCACTGAAATCTAGATCAGGTTTAGGGAATAAAAATGAAGCTCTAATTGCGGCTCGTGGTGGAGTGTGTAAATTGATCTGATCTGATGATGATGATGCCGCCATAAGTCTGAGGGTTTTCATTGATACTTTCCCAATTAACGGCGATTGCGTAAATGGTGGAGAAAACTATAAAAAGCTTTCAAGTGAATACACAATGAGGTTCCATTAATCTTATTGCCAAGTAATAAAACATTTTTTGGTGAGGCAAGAAAGTTGTTTGATTATTTCACACTGTTTCTTAACTCGTTATTTTTCCACATTTAGTCACGCTATCTCTACCTCTCCTCAATTGGTTACAACATTTATTGTTTATTAATCAATCGCATATACCCCTAATGCGATTAGTGTGTCATACATCGTAACATACGTTCTCATCATTCTCCGCCATTTTTGATTTTTTTTTTTTTTTTGATAAAAAAGGTCAAATTGTCGTCTCAGCAACCGACCAAATCCTAAATGTCATGGAAAAAACTAACAAAAAAAAAAACAACTACAGTGACTTGGGAACAGTTGCACTTGCTGCTGACCCACTTGGCAGGCGCAACGACTGAAAATTACGGCATTAGGCCAATGTTGAAAAATAGAAAATTTTCACCTCACATTCAACGATTATAAAGATGACGACAGCTTTAGCTTTGTTTGCTGTGTGTTAAGGAGGATTGGCAGTGACTTTAATTAGCTTGATTACCTGCGGGCGATGCCTTGTCAAATCCTAGACACGCCTACTTTGCTTTTTAGATGGCGTCATTGGGAGCACGCCGTAATGAGCTAAATGGAGTAGTCCATAACGCCCAGCCAGGTATAAATTTCCATTTACGAGGGAGAGAGCGAAAGGCAAGAAAAGAAGCACGAATGTTGCCACAACATGGCAACACTGGAGCAAGAGAAGCAACAACAACAAAAATATCGTAATTCAAATTTATGGCCTGACACGCGAATCCCCTCGAAGCGCACAAACTGAGCGTCGATCAAGCTTAAAATATGAGTGTGTGTGTGTGCAATGGAATGCTATGGAAGATGGTAGGGGGGTAAGAGCTAAGAAAGATGGGAAAGCAAGCAGTGTTGCCAGAATTTTCGAACAAACAAGCCAAATCAGACAAAAAAAAAAGCTGAATTGTAGAGTTGCAAATAAAAACAAGCCAAAATTAATTTTGAAAAAGCTGAAGTGTAAAAAAAGCTGAGTATATGTAGGTTTTGGTAATAAAAAAGAAAGAGAAAATAATATTTCAATTTCGCCCATCTATTCATTAAAAAAATGCATTTTTGACGGAAAACAGTTGAATGGACAACACTCATGCCTGGATGGAGTGTGAGGGGTATGTGTGTTGTGTATAAAACAAGAGCCCAGTGAAAACAAAATAAAAAAATATATTTGTATATGAATATTGAAAGAAACCATAACGTAACGAATTTCTTATACACTCCTCTATATAATTAGTCAGGCGCTTTTGGTTTGAATTTGTTAAAAACTTATCTCAGACCCCCGATAAAAAAACAGACAAAGCATAAGTAAAACCTATAATTCGTTAACGCAAACACAGTTGACAGCTGTATTTTGTTTTGCCGTTATATACGAGGAGGAGGCATGACGATGATGATGGTATGATGTATTTCCTTCTTTCGCTACCCGGAAATGTGTGTTGCACAAACTGTGTGGCAAAACAACTGTAGTCGGTTTCGAGCTAGGTAGATAGGGTATGCAAGAAACCAAAAAAACGGATGGAGCAACCAAACAATGGCCAAGTGAAACGTGCCGGAGAAGAATAAAAATGATGATAAATTCAAAAATCATAAGCGAGCTTCAACGAGCAAGAGAGGTAAAGAGAGAGAGAGATAGAGGGAGACAGCAAATGCAGTCAGTTATGCGAACGTACTTATAAGTCGCTCTGACATAACCCACGGTTAACTCGAGGGCTGGACAGACTGTATCTCTCTCTTTCTCTCTCACACACATACTCACATCACGAGGGGCACGAGGGCCAGGCTGACTCATTAAGCGGTGAGAGAGCGAAAGAGCAAAGAGTTGTATTCCAATTGAAACATCGTTTATTGACAACAATTTCAATAATTTGCACAGACACAGACAGTGACGTGGAATGTCTTGTTGTTGTTGTTCTTGTGATTGTGTGTCGGGGCTTGTATGGAACGCGCCAGAGCTTAAATGAACTTGACAGTTGAAGAGATTGCTGATTGCTCTCACAACTGTATAGCGTGACAATCGTCTATAAAACTGTGTGAATGGCCATAACTGAGAGAACATAAGTGAATCTTTGTGTCTGTGTGTGTAGATCACGCACCTGTTGTGCGATTGGGGCCATTTTCTTCTTAAGCCTTGTGATGGGAGAGATGCGCCAATTTGCATACGTAAGCGTCGATTAATCGATTGCATAAATATGCGTTTTGCTAGTATTTTTTGAAGCGCAATTGGGGAAATTTGCTGAATTAATTTTAATTTGAAATTCTTGTAATGGGAGAGATATACGAATTCAATTGCTATTTGCATGTGCTAGAATTGATTTCTTTTTTAATCGACTGCTTATTTATACGTTTTGCTAGTATTTTTGAAAGCGCAGCTATGACGTAGACAGTCATACTAAAATGGGGCCATACTTTTTGCAGATACTAAGGTGTGTCTGGAACATACTCCCTAGACACTCAATGCACTCTGGCTGCTTCTGGGTCACAGCCAAAATGCCGTCATCATAAAGCTTTTGGTCTGGTTATGTTCTTGTTGTTGTTGTTTTTGTTGTAGCTGAACAGTAAATCGGTCATCGTCGCGGGGTCATCGTTGGAATCTAGTGCAGCAAGTCGAGCCAAGCCAGAGTCTCAGTGGAAAATTTGTACTTGCAAACGTAATTTACGTAAATTAGCGCAATTACAGTTGGTATTCTGCTGCTGCCGCTGCCTCTGTCTCTGCTGCAGCTCTATGTATCCGTCAGAAACTTTCTAGTCCGCAAGTCGAAGCCAATGGAAACTGGTTTCGATTTATCAGTTTGCTGTTTACCGTGTTTATTGTTAAAACAGTGTTTCCTTAGCTTCCACATTAAAGTACCAGCGAATATAGTAAAAGATATCGATAACATATTTATAATTATAATTTTATTATTGATCTTCAATTCTTGTGGTAGTCAAGACTGTTTACAGTTCAACAGTGTTTCCCCATCCCCCGCAGTAACGAATATCTTAATATAAAAAAAATATATCGATAACATTACTAGAATTCTGATTTGATTACTAGGGTTCATTTCATCGCTTAGTCAAGGCAAATTTTGCATGAAATATTCTTCGAAATGTCAGTTGACTTTTTCCACAGAGCACAACAAAAATATATTTCATTCAATTTTTAATTGTAGTTGTATCGTAAATAAAAGTACAGAACAGTTCAAGTAAAGCGGCCACTTGAGGAAAAAAATTAAAACTATTAAAATAAAAACAAAAAAACATAAAACAGCACCTATTTTAGGAATTTCAAATTATTAGATATGTCAAGTAAATACATGTGTATATTTATTATTGTAACGAACTGTAACTTGAATTTGAGAGTATGAAGCTAATGTTGGAATTATCCCGTATATTTAACAGCATGGAGGTTCACACGGTAAACAATCTGCACAACACAGCCGCAATCTTGTCCTCACTACAAGGAGCCGCCTCTGTCGCCGCCGCTGCCTCCGTTGGCAATCCAAGTGCAAGTCCCAAGAAGACTGCAGCTAATGCAGGATCAGCATCGGCCAAACAATCATCGACAGAAGCTGCCATACTGGAGCAGCTAAGCAAACAACAACAGCAGGTGGCCAGTCTGAGCCGTGACTGTGAAAGTCCATCCAGCTCTAACTCAGAGCTTGGCCAGGACTTTGCTGAACTACAAGATATGAATGGTTCCCTCACTGGAAGTGGCAGCGTGGGTAAATCCAATGGTTCCCTAAGCGGCGCCTCATCAACTAATTCGGCACCACCAAGCGGAAGTGGAGCTACTTCTGCTGCTGGCTCTGGAGCTGCCAATGCTAATGCTAATAACTCCAGCTCTACAAATGGTACTCAAACAAGCAGCGCCATCGCGGCTCATCTCAAGAAACGCATCTCGAGCAGCCGCACACCCACACGCAAAGCGCATCGTATTAAATTCTATCGCAATGGTGATCGTTTCTATCCGGGCATCACCATACCCGTCTCCAATGAGCGCTATCGTTCCTTCGAGAGCCTATATGAGGATCTGACACGTCTGCTGGAGGAGAATGTCAAGATTCCTGGTGCTGTGCGCGCCATCTATAATATGTGTGGAAAGAAGGTAAGTGGAAGAAGGAGGAAAGCAGAGAAAACCTACTTATAATTTCCATCCTCCTTTAGATCACAGCCTTGGATGAACTGGAGGATGGGCTAAGCTACGTATGTTCCTGCAACAATGAGAACTTCAAGAAGGTGGAGTACAACACCAGCTCGCAGCCCTTGACCAATCTAACGCTGGTCAGTAACAATCGAACGAACAATCAACGTCTGGCCAAGCTGCAGCGTCCAGGATCACCGCTAAAGAATGGTTCCCTGGCAAATAGCAGCCACAGTGGAGGGTTGGGCACAGCTAATGGTGCCGCAGGTGGTGGTGCAGCTCCTTCTGCCACAAACGGCAGTCCACTGAACAGCTCTTCACGCTTCAGTGAACGCGACAGTGTAGTACATCCACGTATAGTGACCTTGATAAGAAACGGCACGAAACCACGCCGAATAATGCGTTTGCTGTTGAACAAACGTAACAGTCCCAGCTTCGAGCACGTGCTGACTGCCATAACGCAAGTGGTGCGTCTAGATACGGGCTATGTGCGTAAGGTGTTCACCCTGGACGGTGTATCAGTGAGTCAACTGGCCGATTTCTTTGGTAAGAACGATGTATTCCTAACCTATGGTACAGAGCGTGTGAATGCCGCAGAGGATTTCAAATTGGAGGCCGAGGAGCAACGGGCAATCAATGCCATACGTAAGACACTGCGTACGGCGGGTACCACATGCAAGGGTCCCAAACCGAAGATGCCGGTGAAGAGCAAAAAGGCCTTTCCCCCTGAACCAGCGGCTGGTGCAGGAGATGCAGGGGGTGAGAATGATGCTGACGATGATACTGTCAATGATGAAGAAAAAGAACAGGCACAGCTACTGAAACAAACAGGAGTGGAACTTGCTGATCTGCCCGTTGAGATACGTGAGAACTATACACTGGGCAAGATGATTGGTGATGGTAACTTTGCTATTGTCCTGCGGGTTAAGGATCGCCAGACAGGTGAACCGTATGCCTTGAAGATAATCGATAAGAGCAAGTGCAAAGGCAAAGAGCATTACATTGACGCCGAGGTGCGTGTCATGAAGAAGCTGCAACATCCGCATATCATATCCCTCATCATGGATGTTGATCAGGCGGCAAACATGTACCTGGTGCTCGAGTATGTTGGTGGTAAGTGAAGGAGGAGATTCCCGAGAGTTCCGACATTCTTGATTCTCGGGATTCCTTAGTTTCCTTAGAGATCCTCCAAATTCTAATTCAAAATCCATTTTCCAGGTGGCGATCTATTCGATGCCATTACGATGGTCACACGTTTCTCGGAGAAACAGTCGCGCATCATGATCCAACATCTGGGCTCGGCCATGTCTTATCTACATTCCATGGGCATTGTACACAGAGATATCAAGCCGGAGAATCTTTTGGTAAACAATGATGTGATATCAAATATTTATTCCACTTCTAAATGGAATTTCTTTCTTAAGGTGGAGCTGGACAAGCATGGAAATGTGGTGCAACTAAAGTTGGCCGATTTTGGTTTGGCCTGTGAGGTAACTGAACCACTGTATGCCGTCTGTGGCACGCCCACTTATGTTGCACCTGAAATTCTGCTGGAAGTGGGCTACGGATTAAAGGTAAAATTGAAGAAGAATTTCCTTTTAAGAGTTATCGATAACAGTTTTTAATCATCATCAGATTGACGTCTGGGCAGCTGGAATTATATTGTATATACTGCTCTGTGGCTTTCCGCCCTTCGTGGCACCGGACAATCAGCAGGAGCCGCTGTTCGATGCCATCATATCGGGTGTATACGAGTTTCCTGATCCCTATTGGTCCGATATCGGTGATGGCGTGCGCGATTTAATCGCCAACATGCTGCAATCTGATCCCGATGTACGTTTCACCAGCGAAGATATATTGGATCATTATTGGACAATGGATAGCAAGGATAACAACGACGACGTCGTCGGGGACGGCGAATTTAGCAGATGAATTATGGCCGTTTGGGGCGTTTGATAGTGATGATGATGATGAGGAGTAAAGCAAGAGAGCGTAGCGTCGCCCGCCCCAAGAACCGTCTAGTAGTTTTTGTATTAAGTAATTTAGCGCTATTATATATAGGCCTTAATTTATTATTTATACATATTGATACGACAAGAAGATTAATAGAGGACAACGGTACATACAATGACGGACAAGGCAAGTCTATTAACAGGCAATGAAGAAACTACGGACAGTTCTCTAGAAATTCCAATTTGCAACCGTTTACGGTTAGCAACTTTATATTCTTTGTAACGCATATATATATATATATTTTATAATGATGAGGTAGACCGAGAGGTACACATACATACATACATATACTTAAACATATGCATACATCTACTTTATTAGTATTTTTAAAGTGTTTTTAATTAGTATTTTAATTGATCATAAATTATGAATAAATGCATGTTGTGTATATTTTTCATAAACTACTGTTATTTATTTTTTTTTTTGCTTTGTTTAATACTAAGCGCGTATGTATGTTTTGCCTGCACTTGAAACGACAACAAAATAAAAACAAACAATGATTAAGCGCATTTATACAGAACACCAATAATAATAAAACCATTAGAAATACATATAATCTATATAAATAAATTGTTTTATTACGTTTTAAACTGAAACCAGCTTGTGCACAAGCTTGTGATATCGATAAGACGATAGGAAAAATATCACAGTGTCGCTTTGAGCTTTCTGTCCAATTGGAGTAATGCATCGCGTGAACAGCTGTTGAATGCAAAATATGGCCACACTGGTTCGAAGATGTTTTGATAAGAACGCGAATGCAAATGAAAGTTTTATAAAATGGCCGAGACTTTGCCAATTAACAGCGTAAGTGTTATTATACTATAAGTCAACTATTTGATTAGCTCATTTACACATCTAGGACTCTGGCACCGATGAGGAAGAGGAAGAGGAGGAAGTAGAACCAAAATTCAAATATCAGCGAATTGGCAATGATCTGAGAAATATACTGAACACTGAAATGGTCACCTGCAGTGCCATTCATGCTAAGGTAATATAGGGTAATGCTCCTACTCAAGTTTAACTTATATGACCGATGTGGTTGTTCCAATTGGCAGTTTCTTATGTTCGGTACATTCCAAGGGCGGGTGTACCTGCTGGATCACCAAGGGAATTCAGTGGAATCGAATTTGAGTAACGGCGACCGTCGGATGCATTCTGTGGCCGTTAATCATATTGATGTTGATCCAAAAGGCGAATACGTTGCAACATGTTCTGATGACGGACGCGTGAGTCATTAACAAAATCAAACAATGAAAATGATTGTATGGCAGACTAATCGTTGTGTTTATTGCAGGTCAATATTACGGGTCTCTTCAGCTCTGACAATAATCACAATCTCAGCTATGGGAAGTGTATTAAAACTGTCGCATTGGATCCCGAAGTCAAATCGGGTGTGCGACGCTTTATTGTGGGTGAGTGAGCGGCTTTAAAGCACTGATTAGTTTTGTGTTTTTGTATTATATTACTTTTTTTATTCCTTCAGGCGATGACAAACTCACTTTATACGAACGCAACTTGCTACAGCGTCTGAAACCGAGTGAGCTATGCGCCGTTGAGGGCAGCGTGCTGGCCATTTGCTGGCATGGCAGCTTCGTAGCCTGGGCAAGCCACCTTGGCGTGCGTGTATATGATTTGAGCGAGAAGTGTTCACTGGGCCTGATGAAATGGGAAGTACCAACAGATCAGCGTCTGGAGAACTTTCGTTGTCACCTGCGCTGGTCAAACGCGAATACATTGATCATCGGTTGGGTGGATACAATAAGGATTTGCATAATACGCAAGCGTAACTCTCTGGAAGTATCCGCTGGAAATTTGCCTGGCTTTGTTGTGGATCCAGGTGGGTGCAAACAATTCTTTTTTCTTCTCCATTCTATCTATCAGTTTTCTTTTCAGTTTCTACCTTTCAAACGACATTCAATATCTGCGGCTTAGCTCCACTGACTGCCAATCAGTTGGTGGTGTTGGGTCATCGCAAGGAACGTAGTTCCGACTTCAAAAACCTTCGTCCCGTTCTCTGTGTGATCGAGTACAAAATGAACTCGTGTGAGGAAGTCTGCACAGACAGCTTAAACCTGCGCGGCTATCAAGAGTATTCGGTCAACGATTACAGTCTGGGCTGCATTGTCGAGGAGAACCGCTATTTCATTGTAGCACCCAAGGATATAGTGGTGGCCAGTCTTATCGAGACGGATGATCGCGTGGAATGGCTCGTTAACCATAAGTAAGTAAATGTTTTAATGTATTTTATTATTAATTTGCTGCCATAGGAGCAAATAATTCCAGAGATCTTAGAAAGCTCTATAACCGAAATTAATTTTAGACTTAGGTTCTATCTTTGGTAACATAGCAAACAATAAGTTAGTTGTGAGGTGGGATGAGTCTGTTGATTGAGTTCTATGCAACAATGCTGTCACAGCATTTATCCGCCGGCTTTGTCCAGTCGTAGTAGTAAGAGACCAATGCTCTTTGTCCGGCTTGCTCGTGACTGCAGAGCTTGCCTGCATAAAGATCCTTCATCAGCTTAGGGCTCCGCTTATGCAGCACAATGTGGTGTGAGCGGCATTTAACCGGCATGTAGGCAGTATCAAAGCGTGGATCATGCCAACGATAGACATGACGCAATGGAGCTAGCCAGGTGCCAAGAGAGGCGTCTTCTGAGACGTAGCTAGAGAGGAGTCGCGAGTTGTTTGCCACATGTTCGCATAAGTGTCGTGAGAGTACATATCCCCCACCAAGTGCATAGTTAATGTAGTTCTTGCTCAAGTAGTAGTTCGTTTCGCGCCAATGACCCTTTGTCTTAACCGTGGCACGTCCATTGAAGTATCCCCAATAAAGTTCTGGCACTGGCTCATACCCATAGTCAGCTCGACGGCGTAGCAGTTTCCGATCATAAGAGACCAGCTCGTTGAGTAGATTGTCCAGTTTAACATATGTATCATCGTCCACTTTCAACAGATACGAGTATTCATAGTGTGCCGTCAATACGTTGAGGGATTGCAGTAATTTCTCTGTTAGATTTGAGTAGTCATCGTGTAGACGTGGCAGCAGTAAAAGATCATTATGGTGCTTCTGCTCCTGCTCCACTTCGATGCGCACTGTAGTGCTCATTTGCTGTGTGCCGATAGCAAACAGATGCTTTACTTGAATGTTGCGCTTCACATGTGGTTCTTCCATCTTGGGTAGTTGCTTCTGCCACTCAATGTACTTCTGCAGACGACTTGCCTGTGACGTCACTGTTTCCATTTGCAAGTGACCGCCGACACCAGTGTAACTGGGTAAATAGACGTAATCCTCGGGAAAGTAGGTTTGCTTCAGTGGTTGACCCAGAGTCAACCATGTGTCGCGTATGCCATCACGTTGCTCTGTATTCCCGGGAGCACTGAAGATTAGAATCATCAGAAATAAATCTGGATGTGGTTCAATTTTTGGTACACCGCTTCGATGCTCCGGACATTTGTCTACAGTACTTAAGATACGTGTGATAAAGCTGCCAAAGAAGAACGCTGTTATAGCTGTAAAGAGCGTAACCAAGTTGTTCATTCGTCGCATTGTCAGGTTTTTTGTTTTTTTTGGCGGATGGGAGAAATGTAAACTTTTTGCAATTTTTTTTGAACAGCTGAGATGAAGCGATACTTTTGTAGTCATCAAATTATCGATTTATTGTGCAACATTTTGAGTAGGTGGATGAGGTCAAACAACTGACCTAAAGCGATACATTTTTAATCGCCGATATATCGATTCATTGTGTTCCAGTATTGGGTATCATAACAGCTGAACTGAAGTGATACTTTGGTAATTATTATCGATACATTTTTTTGCCATTTTGAACAGGTGGGTAAGGTGCGAATTTATGCAATCCTGTAAATTTATCGATACTTTTTAGTTTACCCCGCACTTTGAAATATACGACTCATATATTTAATTTCTTATGCAGCAAATTCGAAGAAGCCATGGAAATAATATCTGCACATGGAGGCAGCTTACCTCTAATTTCCGTAGCCAGGTGAGCATAAAAATCATTTTATATAGAATCATAATAGTACATTTCACATATATTTTAGATTGTATATAAATCATTTATTGACCCTGAAACAATATGAGGATGCCGCCAAGCTTTGTCTACGTGTGCTCGGAAACAACAAAACCCTTTGGGAGGAGGAGGTCTTTAAGTTTGTCAAATGCCAGCAATTACGTTGTGTAAGCGCCTATTTGCCCACCTCGGAGGATTGTAAATTGGATCCACATGTTTATGAGATGGTGCTCTATGAGTTCCTAAAATTCGATGTCAGTGGTTTTCTTAATCTCATCAAAGAATGGCCTCCACAGCTGTATGATGGTTGTGCCGTAATCAATGCTATATACGATAACTTTCGTAAGCAACATGCGAACGAACTCCTTGAATCCTTGGCTCTGTTATATTCATATCAGGGCAACTATGAGAACGCCTTGCGTATGTATTTAAAGTATGTCTCAGATATTCATATTTTTTCGGAATGGAAATGTACTCAAATTCTTGGTAGATTGCAGAACAAAGATGTCTTTGAGCTGATACGTCGCTTCGAGCTTTATGATGACATTTCGAAACTAATCATTCCACTCATCGAACTGGATCGTGAACGTGCCTTCAAAATATTATTGGATAAGACTAAAATCAAACCAGATGTGGTTGTTAATCAATTGGAGCGAAATCAGGAGTTACTCTACTGGGTAAATTGCAATTCATATAAATTGTTTATGTTCTACTAAATCTTTTCTCATAATTAGTATCTAGATGCCCTTGAGCGCACAGAGAGCCATGGGAAATTCCATCAGAAACTAGTTGAACTATATGCTAAATTCGAGCGACCCAAACTTTTACCCTTTCTACGACGCTCAAACGACTACGTTATGCAGGAGGCATTGGAAATTTGTAAACGGGAAAGTTTTCATCCCGAAATGGTCTATTTACTTGGACGTATGGGCAGCGTTGTCGAGGCTCTTAATATAATAATACATAGCGTAAGTGGATATCCTTAAAGAAGATACATTTCTGTATTCAACAGTTTCATTTCCAGATAAAAGATATTGAGATGGCGATTGAGTTTTGTAAAGAGCATAACGATGATGATTTATGGAACATACTCATTGACGAATCTACCAAACAGCCCGATATTGTAACCAAAGTTTTAGATGGTATTGTAGGTACGTAGTTCTTTGATTTCATTATTTCCTGACAGACTAATTACACCGTACTTTCCCATATAGACTACGTTAATCCTGAATTAGTTGTGAGCAAAATAAAAACTGGTCAGATAATTCCCGACTTACAAAAGTCACTCGTGAAAATGTTGTGGCACTACAATATTCAAGAGGAAATTCTAGCCTTATCTCACAACATCCAAAAGACCGATTACTTTGATACACACGCTGAGGTGGTCACGTTGCAACGGAGCGCTCGAACTGTTTCCTACGATCAAGTATGTCCTAGATGTTGTCGGCCAGTGATCACCATAGATACTGTGCCGCACAGTGGTATCACAATATTTAATTGTGGTCACATTTACCACGACGCCTGCGTGACAGATAATAATCGTTGCGACGAGTGTCTCGATTGGGATAGCATTGAAGAGGAGGCAAAATCCTCAGTATGAGAAGACTTCCACAACTACGACGAACAACAACAAATGACAATTCTTGGATAAAAGTCTGAAAGCGGTTTAGCACCATATGTATTATAAAAGACTCTAACAGCAAGATTCTTTTTATGATTTCAGGCCAATTTAGGTTAGACTTAAGCTTTGCTTGTGTGTGTTATGTTGTATACTAATTTATTGATTTTTTTATATGTAATTAAAGCGCAGTAATTGAAAATCTTTTTTAAACTTCTTGGAATGGTAGTTACTCTGTATAGAGCAAATATATATCCCCATGATTTCGCAGAAAGTCTTCATGTCCAACTTCATCTATATCTATTCCAGTATCATAGTGGAAATAAATGAAAACGCATGGCGATTTAATGGAAACTTACTAATTTATGCATGACATATTGGCAATTGTTTCTTATTACAATTGTTTCCGTGATTTTATTATGTTTTTTCATCATTCACCCCAATACAAACAGCAAAACGGTAGTCAAACGCAGCTCTTAAGCCTCGGTTTCAGACTGAAGTTTGGCCACATAGGCAGCCTTGTGTGCGGCAACCTTCTCCTTGCGTTGCTCATTCGTCAATCTCTTGGCGGTCCACCTCTTCTTGGTAGGTGTCTTCTTGGCAACCTTCTTGGGAGTTGGATCGTTGCGAATGGCTTGATGGGCTTTCTTGTAGATATCCTCAATCTGCAAATTAATAATTTAGACACAGATTAGCAAAGTCAATAATCAATGATCACAGATCACAAAATTATCAATTTGTTTTGAAAATAAATGTACAACCATAAACAGGAAGTTCCACCCATTGTAAAGGGAGTGGAACATCGAACACAGGTCACTGGGATTTACTGTGGTCCACTTTTGGCACAGCCAGCGTTGTGGGTTACAGAACGCAGCGGTAATTTTGAAAATGGACGTAGGATTGGGGATTTGATAAATACTCACATCGTCAGCACGGATGCCCAGCTTGATGTAACGGCTGAACTGGCGCTTGAAAGCCTCCTCATCCTCCTCCTCCAGGGTGCGCATATAGTCAGCCACGTGCTGGCCGAAGATGTGGGCACGGTGAACATCGGCGTTGAAGTTCTTGGCCTCGGCAGAGTAGCCGGGGAAACGCTTCACAGAGTGAGGGATGTTCAGACCACCATCGACAGCACCCTTCATGGCGCCGAAGACGCGAGCACCGGTGGTGGTGCGGGCCAGACCAACATCCAAGTAGCAACGGAAGGCACCTGGTCCATCATCGACAGGCTCAACGTTGAACTCCTCACCAGTGACTTCGGTGCAGCCGGCGTACAGAGAGTCCAGACCCAACTTGTTCAACAAGCGACGGGCAACAAGCAGACCAGTGCAGTAGGCAGCAGCATAGTTGGTCAAACCCACCTGTCAATCATCATATTGACATATATTAGATTGATCAATCATTTGTGGGTTATTTATCCTGACTTACCTTGACACCGTAGCTGGGCAGCTCGTGCGAGTAAGCAGAGCAGACAACACGATCGCCCTCGATACGAGCGTAAGCGATCTGAGCGGTAATGTCTTTGTTCGACAGACGCACAATCAAACGGTACTTGGGGGTGTTGTACTTGTTCTTGTCCTGGAAAGTCAGACGCTTCCTGGCATAGTAATCGGTTTTGCCCTCACGACGCCTGCGGAATTTAACCTGGTAGCGCTTGAAGTACTGCTTGTTTTTAACTACCTTGACGAAACCCTGAAATAACACAAATAATAACACATATACATTAATATTGGTCACTGCCCACAATGAAATCTCTTAATTATGAATGCATCAGAGTCTGCTTTTGCACAATTCCACTTCAATTCACTTGTAAACATTGTTACAAATGCGTTTGATTTGTTATTTTTGTATTTATGCTCACCATTTTTCACTTTTTAATGAAATTAAAACACCGACGTAGAATACGCGATGTCTTCACACGTAGGTGAAAAAGAAAAAGGAAGAAGCTGACAGGCCGCTTACAACCAGGGTCGTATTTTCGTTCCAGCATTGACAGTTGGGGCGCGGCCAACTTAACGTTTACGTTTGCACGAGCAAAACACCAGATGGCGCTTGTGTGCACTATGTGCGCGGGCATAAAACCCCTTTTCCAAAAAGAAAAAACCATTATTTAAAAAACACTATTACGCAAAGTATAATATTTATTTAATAAATATTCCAATTGTATTTTGGCATTCGTTTCCTCACTCTCAACCGACTGAGAGCCATAAAATCGTTCTATTTCATGTTGAAGTTTCTGCAATGAGAAATTTAATTTAAGATTTAATGTTATGGGAATTAAAATAAATGGCTTACCAAAATTGCTAAATCGCTAGCATTCTCTGGATCTGAATCCACACATTGTAGTTTTTGATTTAAGAAAATGTGCTTCTTTATATAGTATAGTGCGGAAATGTCTTCACTGTGCAGCGTTAGCACAATCTTGTTGTCTTCTGTGTTGCTTTCAATCCTTAACGTGCAATCCAAAAAATACAATTGAAGAATATTCTCTTTGATCATTCCCTTGGCATTGCATAAGTCTGCTATATATTCGAAGTTAAGAGGAGTGGGCATTGCTATACTTTGCTTAATGGGCAGCCGTATCTCCGGCACCCTAGTCCCTCCAAGTAGATTTGCTGCAAGGTTCTTCTGATACAAATTCAGAGATTTCAATTGTCCACTAAACAAGCTTCGATATGTCTGATTATCTTCATGAACCTTTACCGACAACAGGACAGCAGTGTGTTGCGACTGTAAATCAATAAATGCCACGAATTTCAGTGTAAATTCAGGCAGACACTCATCTGGTTGTTTCTTGAGAGGCACAACAAGCTGGCATTTCCGACTCAACAGCAAATTTGTGGGTAAACGATACATATGCACCTCCTGACCATGGTAAACAACCAGTTGCCAGTGGCTGCAGTGCAACAGCTCTTGGCCTTTGGGAAACATTAAGTGGAATATAGCATAAATGCTACTGCTGCATAGGTCCACCTGATTGGATGTGTGAAGGAGTAACACATCAGGTCCATATTCAGGCAAGTGTCTTCGATACTCCAGCCTCGCCTCCATGCCATTCCTAATCCAAATTTCATTGTGTACAACTGCCACAAGTTGTTGCTTATCCAGTTCCCGCTTTATGGCTACCAGGAGATTGACAGGCTGCTCCTCATAATGCTTTATTACTTGAGCATTCTGACGCAGTCGTTCTATGGCCGCTGGAGTAAGATCGCTTAATTCGCTGGCGTTTTCAGATTTGCTTGCAACTTTCTCCTGCTCAACTTGCTCCTGACCAAAGGCAATCCGATAGAATATATTATTGTCGCTGAGGCAAACCAATTGCTGGATGTGCTGTACCCAGGTGCAGGCCTGCATGCCTGAAATGGGTTTTACAGAGCATTGTACCAAGCAATCATCGAACTGAGCATTGTATTGGAATCTCAGGCATACCAATTGTTCACCATCCGTATAATAGAAGTCCCCGTTATCACTACTGGCATCATAATCTAACCATTCTGCTCCAGTGTAGTGCATCTGTCGTTGCTTTATCCCAGATAATTGGGAAACATACCATATGTCCACGCTGCCGCAGTTGAGGAACACTAGGCAAAGATTCTGAGCTGGTAGAATTCGTATAAAACTCACTGAAGTTGCATAAACACACAGGAGTTCTATGTGATATTCCAGTTCTGCATCCTCTTGTGGTATTAGACAGAATACATGACCAGCAATGCTAAAGATGTGAAACTCCTTCTTTGCAACTATTTCAGCTCCAAATAGGCCTTGCATAAATTTCTCCTGCTGCTGATCGACGTAGACAGTTAGCAATGTATATGGATCAGTATGCCAGTCGCTCTGGAAGATGTTCTGCTCGTCGTAGGTAATATCGTAGCTGTGCTGCAATGTGCTCTCCCCCTTGCCAAGACTCGGTAGGTCTAAGTAAGTCTGTAGCAGCAATTGACGGGTATCTGCACTGTGCAGGATCACACTGAAACCTTCGCGGGAACGTGCAAATGCCCGCACACCCTTCAGCCAGGATATGTTGTGCAGAGACTTGATGGAACCGAAGCAATGGACTCGTCCATCTGACATCAACAGCAGCGTGTTGTACTCAAGCATGTGGATGCTTCGCAGTTGAGTGTTGTTTGGTAGTGGTATTCGCACCTTGGTCATATCCATCCTGTTGCTCTTTATGGACTTCTTGAAGCGATAATTTATCAAATAATACTCATTCCAAGTGACAAAAACTGATTTCGTTTTGCTGTTGCTACATGATGAGTGACTTATCAGCCCACACGGTTGGAACAATGTATCATCCTCAATAGACCAAAGTGGTTCATCCTCTGGCACAATAATATCATCCTCGATTTCATCAATTTCCATGGTTTTTCCTGGGAAAACTGTTTTCAAACGCGATACACTAAAAACATCTGATAGCCGCAAGTGTGACCATCAGGCAAACTGGAAAATACCAAAAGAAAACCAACTACATATGTAAACCAAAATTCTGATCGCCCGGTATTACTTCGTGTTGAGACAAGGACAATCATGCTGTCTCGCTGCGGATCAGCGCCAGACGATTCTCGTTTTCCATCTCCACTGAATTCAGTACTAAACCAAAAAGCCGTTATCACATTTCAAACGCGAACTGTAATTACACACAGTGATTTAATTGTCATGAAACTCTGCGAGGTCTAAATTTGGGTTGTTATACTTTTCGAAACTTGGTTACACTGGTCACGTTGGATGGCAAACTGCACGCAAAAATGGAAGTTATCGAAGGCTATATCTTGTAAACTAAGCAAGATATTGGAAAATGTTATTTACAATTTTTATCTTATTTTTTCGAGTTCTAAAGGGATCGATCGTCTAATCTTGGCGTCCCGGAAAGAGCAATATCTTCATTGCGGAGTACCCTTTATTATGTAGTTATATCGGTTACTTGACAATCATATCAAAATTTTCAAAGTCTTGAAAAAGCAGGAAAATTAACTAAGTTTATTTTATATATTGTTGTGTGTTCTTTATTTTACATAGTTAACAATGGCATTGTTAATCCGTCAGTTCCAGCGTAGTTACGCGACCAAGCTGAAGAAACACCAAGCCGCTCTGATGGCCCGCAGTCTGCCCAAGCGAGAGCCGCTCCCGGGTGTGCAGGATATAATTGTGGTCGCCTCAGGAAAGGGTGGTGTAGGAAAAAGTACCGTAGCAGGTACTGTACCAGCACCGATCTATGTTAATTGTATAATATTCTATAAACTGTTAATTTTCTGCAGCCAATTTTGCCTGTAGTTTGGCCAAGTTAGGTGCACGGGTTGGGCTTTTGGATGGTGATATCTTCGGTCCCAGCATTCCCTTGCTGATGAACGTGCACAGTAAACCAAATGTGGACAATCAGAACCTCATGATACCCCCACAGAATTATGGTGTTAAATGCCTATCCATGGGCATGCTAACCCCGCCCGCTGGCGCAATCATATGGCGAGGTCCGCTTGTCATGTCGGCCATACAGCGTCTGCTAAAAGGCGCTGATTGGCAGCCCTTGGATATACTGGTTGTTGATACGCCACCAGGCACTGGAGACGTGCATCTTTCACTCACACAACATGCACCCATAACGGGAGTTTTGCTGGTCACCACGCCACACAAGGCGGCTGTGGAAGTGACTATCCGTGGAGCTGAAATGTATCGTAAACTGGATGTTCCCATTCTGGGACTAATCGAAAATATGCGCTACTCCATCTGTGGCCATTGTCATCAGCGCACTGAATTTTTCAAGCAACGGAGCACTGGAGATTTAAAATCGTTGCCCACTCCAATCGCCTCAATACCGCTGGAGTCACACATAGCCGAATGTGGAGAAACGGGTGTACCAATTGTTATTAAAAATCCAAATTCTGAGTGTGCTAAGCAGTTTGAACAATTAGCTAGACAAATTTGGGATGAATTACAGCAGAACAAAAGCCCAGACGATACTCCAAAAGAAGTAGAAACGAATCAAAAATAGTTATTTACATTATAAGATTACTGTAAATAAGTATTTTTAAATAAATGATTTGTTGATTTATTTTCGCTTTTTAAGTTTCTTCATCTTTTTCATGGCTTTTCGATGTGCATATTTGTCAGTGCGCTGTATGACCTCGTTGTACTTTCGTTTGTTGAACTTCTGGAAGGCCTCGTCCTCGAGCAACTCGTCCACGAGCGACTTCTTGGTCTTACGCGTATGTCGTTCACTATAATGATCTAAAGGCGAACGTTGCACCGTTCCAATTTGGAAGTATTTGGGCAACACCTTTAGATCGTTCTTCTTATAGAAATGTTTGGGATCTAGCACTGATCGCATCTGTATAACCTTTAGCTCATTGCGCATTTCATCGGTCACTTCTGTGGCAGGCAAATCAAACCAGCCGCTGCCTTTGGTCTTCTCGCGCTCGGCCTGTAAATGAAAAATTCGATTATTTACAGCAAAGGAAAATAATCAATTTTATAATATGTATAACGGATCTCAGATTACTAAAGAGGTCTTCAATAGTGCAACAACGCCCGCCTCAACCACTGCTGTGTTTGGGTCGACAATAGCACCAAATGCTTCATTTGAAATGGAGAATTGTTTGCCCCTGCCTAAATCGTCTGTCTAGGTTACACGACAGACAACAGTCTAGCAGTAAATGACATTTAATTTGTTGTTCCGCTGGCCTTACAGCAGCCGCCACTTGCTCCGAGACGCTCGCTAAGATTACAACGGACGAAGCTGAGTGTGCTATTGTCTGCGATTGAGTCGATTTACAGCAGTGGCCTCAGGCAGCAGGCGTGTGCGTGCTGCAACGCTTTGCGCGCAGATTCAGCTGTCGAATATGTCATCATAGGTGATCCTTTCATTCTGTGCATCTAAATGGGGCATCCTCTTGGCAACTTACTCTGTTTAGTATGGGCTGTTTGCGTCTGGAGACTGTGGGCAATGCTTTAAGCTGTTCGAATCCTGGTACGCGTCTAGTCTTCTGCATATCTTCTACCACATTCTCTTTTCGCACGCTCAGAATCTCGTCGGGTCCACTTTTCAGATCTGTTATTCGCTGGCGCTTCGTCAGCTTGTGTGTGTTTGAATTCTCTAGTGCCTCGTTTACTTTCTCCGTCAGCTCATCGAGCTGAAGGGTTACTTTGCTTTGAGGCTTGGTTAGAGTCTCTGTAGCGGCCACTGCGTTGCTCACAACTTTGCTGTTCATCTTGACTCCAAAGAATTCCATTTCGATAGGTTCCTCATCATCATCATCTTCACTATCAGCGTTGTCATCAGCGGTCAGATGTCGATCCTTGCTGTAAACAGCGTATGATGGTTGTACAGACTTATCACCAAACAGTTGCTCATCGCCGGCAGTGTCTAACATAAAAAACGAAGCCATTTTTTGTGTTTTTATGGCAGAAAATAAAGCGCGCAAAGCACGTGAAACTATGCTGTCGTTGCCTTGTTGTGACTGTCATTTTGATTTTGATTTAGAGATGTGTCAGTACTTATATCGATAACAGTGTGTGCTAATAAATTAATTTTCAATCGACAAAAAAAGATATTTTCTTGTAAATTCAAAATGGTTTAATTTAAAAGAAATAAAAATAAAATATGATATAAAAAAATAAAAAATAAATAAGATGATCTGTATACAAATATCTGAGGGACGATGATTTTATCGATATCTTCTGATAAATTACATTTGAACTTATAAATAACAAACAAATCGTTGGTCACATTAAATGCTTCCACACGTGTTTTGATTTCAGCTGAGGGAGTGCAATAACGAAAAAGTTGCGGATAAAAAGTTGAACCAAGCTAAAATAATGTCAGTTTTCGATCACAAAAACCTTTTAGAGTATTATTTTGGCTGTGTCATCTTTAAAACGTAGATAGTGTTATACCTACGTGGCGTCTAAGCGCAATTTTTCGTACCTCGCCGAATTGCGTGCTATTAGGAAATACATTTAAAATTAAATACGTCACGGGCAACTCTTGTGCGGTATAATGTCGATGTATAGCAGCAAAACGGGCGTTACGTCCATACTTAAGTCCTTCTCAGGAGCGGATCGTGAACGTGCCAAAACAGCAGCACTAAACAAGGTGCGCTTCCAAACCCCCAAAGAGAAGGGTATCGTAGAGTCAGTACGTGTGGCTCTGGAGGACCACAATTTTCACCTAATCCAAGAGTTTACACACTTTGTACGCGAGGCTGACCTCAATGTAAGTTGACAATAAGTAATAAAAAGCATAATCCATTAATTTAAAATATTTAACAGGATGAAGAGATTGTAGACATACTAAATGATGCTCGTAAAATAGTTCATAGTTTGACTCCCGACTTTGTGAATCTTGTTGAGGCGTTGCTTTCGCTTAATTGGAAAAGCCGCAGCTCTCAAGCCATCAACGCATTCTCTGAATTCAGTGTCGATGTTATGATCGCCCATAACGCTTACATTCATATTGGTGTAACCAAGTTGATTCTTCACTGGATACCCAACGATCTAGATTCGGATGATTGGCCAAACGGTTGCCCATCGGAACGAATACTCCCTGATCTTGAAACTGTCCATAGTCTACTTAACCGAATACTAACGGCTGTGCCCATGGCTTTCGATGTGGTCATCGATATAATTGCCGCTAAGTTTCCCTACTTTAAGAAACCAGCCCATGTCACGGCCGGCTACATACACAACGTGCTTTGGCTTATAGAATCCAAGCCAGTGTTCGATGAATTGCTCCTACAATTGGTACTTCAGAAGTAAGTGATTCTATAAACATGTATTTTTAAACCTTATTCATCATGTTAAATTTTGACAGGCTTCTTATTTTGGATGTAAATGCGCCGCGTGATGAAATTGAGGAAGTGCAAGAGGAAACGGATGATGAGGAGGATAAAATGGATGAGGACATGTTCCAAATGGATGACGTGATAACTCAGCCTAAGCCAGAGGCACAACCACTGGATCATCCCATTGGCCAAATGCTGGACATATGCCTACTGAAGCTATTTAAGTTCCTTGACGACAAATGTCGTCCTCTTCCCCAAGCCAATGAAGAGCAGCGTGTGGCTAAAAGCCGCTTCTTCAAAACGCTATTACACATATTTGAAGAGGTGCTCCTACCCAGCCATAATACGCATCACGTTCAGTTCGTCATCTTCCACGTATGCAGCATTCGTCCCGCATATGCGGAAGCTTTTCTGAATTTCCTTTGGCAAAAAGTGCAGAATCCGAATGTATCCCCGATTCTACGTCATGTGGCTGTCAGTTATATTGCCAGTTTTCTGGCACGTGCTAAATTTGTTCCCATTAGGTGAGTGTCCAATTGGCAAATACATAAACAATTTCTGATGACTTAACATGTTCCTTATCGCAGCACAATCATTTACTACCTGAAGGAGCTGAGTAAATGGGCTAATACCTATATAAATGATTCGGATGAGTTTAGCAGCAAAAATTGTTCGCTCAAAGCAAACATGGTGTTCTTTTCCATTTGTCAGGCAATGTTTTACCTCATCGCATTTCGTGCTCGTGATTTGACAATCAATCAGAAGAGTAGGTAACCTTCGATATGAGTAGTATCTACAAAGAGTAACAGTATTTTATGTGTTTTAGATCTAACACTGCTGAACACCCTGCAACTTTCTCGTCTTGCCATGTGTCATTTCAATCCGCTTCGCTACTGCCTGCCTCCAGTAGCCACCGCTTTTGCGGGTGTCACACGCACATATCAGTTGGCGTATTGTCACACTGTGCTGGAACGCAATGCACGACGCAAATTGGCTACAATCTATGGACATGAGAAGCTAATGCCGGAAGAGACGCTCGATACCTTCTTTCCTTTTGATCCCTACATTCTACCACTGTAAGTCGGACGACTAATTGAATTTAAACTATATTAATTACAATTTTTCTCTCCATCCTTCAGTTCGAACAAATACATTGAACCCAACTATCTAGTCTACAAGGTACATGAACTGGATGAGACCTCACAAGATATAGCAGAGAGATTGCGTCGCAAACGTGGTGACTCTGAAATGGTCGAGGAAGATGATTTTATTCTGGCGGACAAGCGACAAAAGATTAGCGAACTCTCTAAGAGTCAGCAATTTGACAAACAGTTTTACTACGGGACCTCACCGGGCTTTAATCAATAGACTTGTGGAACGAAGGGTGGGACATAGTTGTAATAGTATTGATATTTATATATGAAATATAGATCTTTATATTATAAAACTCAACTTGTCTTTGTTTGGTAGAAAGGGATTTACTACACTACCGAGTAGCAAATTGCCATGGGTAAATACTGTAACACGTCACAGGTCTGGTGTACCAAACGCAGATTCTACTTCGATGCCAGCTATTTTAGCTGCCCATTTTAAATTACACCCAGCAAGAAAACATGTAAATGATTGTTGACAGCAACTTATATAGAAAATCAATTCTATTTAAACTTAGTTCAGAATTAACCAATCTACACAGTTACAGATTGTAAACAAACACATCCTCTTTTTACTTTCCAAGATCACTGCTTTAATTTAGGCAACGAATTCGTATGGAATTGGAGCCAGAGCAATGGGTTCCTCCAGTTTCTTCACGAAGTGAGCCTTCTTTGGCTGCTCGGGCTGGCGCTTGAGGTTGACCCACTTGCCCTGCTCCTTGGCCTCCTTGAGAACACGTTCGTTCTCCTTCACACGGCGCAGGAAATCCTCACGGCACTTGGAGTGGTGCACATGCTCGATGCGGACATTGATGCGCTTGGCTAGAATCTTGCCGCGCACACGTTTGTTTACAATGACACCAACAGCGTGTTGCGTGACGTTGAAGATGCGGCCAGTCTTGCCGTGGTATGCCTTGTAGGGCATGCCCTTTTGCACAGCACCGTGTCCCTTGATGTCAACGATGTCGCCGTTCTTGAAGACGCGCATGTATGTGGACAGTGGGATGACACCATGCTTGCGGAAGGGGCGCGAGAACATGTCTCGGGTGCCGCGACGATAACCCTTCGAGTTGGTCATTTTGTTGTTATAGGTTCCCTGTAAAAAACAAACACTTTTAACAGCAGTTCATATAATTTATATGTGCTGGTCATAACCGATCACATTTCGCACGTTAAAAGAGTTCAATTGATTCAATTTGAACGCAATTTAAACTTAAATTTCGCTAACCTTTTACGTATCGACGTCCACGCGGTCGTGAAGTTGGGAAAAGAAAGAAAAATGGCTACTTGTTTGACGTTGCCACACTCGCAATAATTTCACGTAGTCCCAGGGTTGCTTATTAGCGCAGCCCTGGTAATTCAGAAGAGCGTACCCTTGTCGTTGCCGTATTTTAGGATTTAATAAAATGTGACGTTGCCATATATGATGAATATATAACTGTTCCATGATCGGGCAGCCCTGACAAACAGTGGGTTTCGTATCTTTTTTCATTGCCAATTTAAATTCAATTGAATTTAAGCCAAATTTAAGTATTTCACTTTATTAAGTTAAAAAATGTTTACAAATTCAACAAAAAAAAATTAATATTACATTTTCGCTTAAGTTTGAGCACTTTGGTACACACACACATAATAGTAAATGTCATTTAAATATCTCGTTACATATAATTTATATTTTAACTATCATATATAAATGTTTAATATATAGGGCATATATATGCATGTTTATATGTATAACTTGTCCGTTTGTATTCTCGCTAGTTATAATGTCTTCACAAGATTCTAAGAATGTGGCGTCATATTTTATATATCGTTTTGTAATTATTATATGATTGGAATATCAAAGCACAAAAATATTAATTAAGTCATATATACTCGTATGCGTGCCTTTTCTCTTCAAATACATTTTGGGTTATATGTATATAGTTAAATATATAATATGTATGTATATTTAGCTTATGCGTATGCACGTGGTACGTAAATATCATATATATAATAAGTATTGTAAATAATTTTATAAATATATATTTATACATACATATATATGCAACCCATATAAGCAATGTATACCAATATATAATATATAAACAGCACAAACTTGACATGCACGAAAATCGATATAAACATAAAATTTAACATTAAGTTGGAGTCGTTATATTAATTAATAATTTAGTTAAGTAGGTTATACTTCTCCATACGTTTCGTTTGGTTGGTTGTTGGTTGATTGTGGCTTTTCCTTTCTTTCAATTGCGTTGTTGTTGTTGTTTCATCATTATAATTTTTAAAAATTTTATGTATGCATGTATACTATTGGCTGTTTGTCTTTTTTTTTTTGGATTTCACAAATCCAACTACAAAAGCAGTCTCTCAAACAAGTCCACAGCTTCTCAATGCACATGTCAATTCTTCATTTACCATTCTTTCGTTGTCAAATAATCAATTTTTTCAGTAGATTTTCCATATTCCTTCTGCCTAAGCCTCCTTTTTGTTGTGCCCATTCTCCAGCGGCATCGTTTTTGGCAAACTATCACAATTGTAGTTCTTGTCGTCAGAAGTGGGCAGAGATATAGCTTGATGCTGCTGCAGTTTCTGCTCTAGGCGAGTTTTGTACGTGTATAGCGACTGTAGTGGCACATGCAGAAGTTCCACAATTTCGGTGAAGTTCAGCTCTGTAAGATGTAATACAAGATTAGAAATTGTAAAGCGCATAAAATTATAATTTTAAGTTGAGGAATATACCATTCTCGGCTGTGATGTATCCATGTCGAATCAAGAAATCAATGACTACTGGTGCCGAGGTCGTCTTAAATTCGGGAGTGAATACCCGCTCTACACACTCGTTAGCCGGCAGCAGCTCAAAGGCCTGAACCTCACCGTCCGCATTGTGTGGTATAAAGTCCACTGGTAGCTCCAAGTCAAAGACATATTCGGTATTGGGGAATAGACCCTGGTCGCTTTCAAAGAAGAACGAGACACAGCCGGCTGAAACCAGATTCTTGACGAGATCACTTGGAATGGATGCCTCTTCGGCGGCCTCTTTAATTGCCGTCTCCTTAATGCCAAAACCAACCGAAAGTCCACCGCCGACCATATTGTCCCACTTGCCCGGCCAGGTCTCTTTGGTGTTAGAACGCTGCTGCAGCCAAATGCACAGACCATGCTGCGGATGCCTCACATAGCCATTGATGTCCACACCATATTTGCGTACTCCAAACAATGGAGTAGCAGCCCGCTCCATTTTCATCAGCGCCTTGTGCTCTGACTTTACTTCGAAGCACTCATCTCGCCAACCCTGCAAGGCCGGGAATATGTCTTGGTGACGCAAATCCTGCAAGACCTTTTCTAATTTTGCTGTACGTTCATTGTAGTCACGGAACGCCGGATTCAGTTCCACCAGACCCTATCGAATATATTACATGCACACGGTTGCATTATGATTGCTGATTCAGTGCTATCTGTGTTCGCTCAATAATCACCTGCTTGGTGTATTCACAGTCACGTATGCAGAACACTTCAGGATACTTGAGCAGCTGCTTGTAGACATCCGATTTAATAAGACCAACCTGCTGTCCCTCGACCAAGAACGGGCGTATGTCACCCTTATGAAAGCCTGTGTAAGATAAGTCAAATAAAATGAATAGAAATTCAATTAACGAAGGTGCAAATTGCATGTGACCTAATTAAAAGTGCAATACATCTATTTTAATATTTTGTGGCTGTTTTCTTATTTAATGTAAAACACAAACCGCATGGATTCCAAGTATAAACAGTTTATTGCGGTCGGGCAATTTTATAAAGATGTGCATATTGTATATAATACAGTAAGTACAGTACAGTACTAATTTAATACCATAAGTATAACAACCAATTCGAAACCTACAATTAGTTCACATTAAGTAAGTACATACTACGACAGATAGCATAAGATCAACAAAGAGTCAAATAATTTAAAAAGTTTTGAAAGCTTTTTTTAAAATCCAATAGTCTAATAATTTAAGTACATACAAAAATGCGTTAAAAAGATTATATATAAATTCCAAGCTAGACAGCGAGACCGCTTCTTTCTTATCATAAAATATTTAAAAAAGCCACAGTCGTGTTTGCTCGACTGTTAAATACCCATTGCCTGTTGGCTTGATCTGCGTGCAATAATAAGACATATCGCTACCAAAGAACTATCCCTTACAGTCTTTAAAGCGGAGAATTGTAAACAGATAAATATGTCCATATCAATTCGGCTATTACAAACATTTCCGGTTGCGACAATGTTACCCTTTTTCCCTATCGGTTGCCGGTATAGTTATGATAAGATAATGCTAAACTGCCAATATACATATGTATTGTATAAGCAAATTTGCCAGTCAAAATATTAAAGTTCATTCGGAACTCCATTGGAAAAGAACAGCACGAGTGCTCTGATAAGATACGTGTATGCCTGACCATAATATGAATAATTATTAACAACGCGATTTAAGTACTTAAGAAAACCGAATTCAATGGGCTAATTGTTTTTTTTTTTTAATTGTGTTATTGTTTTTTTGTTTGTTGAGATTGTCGAACAAAACGATTAAAAAAGTTGCAAGAAACTGGTTTTATATAGGGGTAAAATACAATCTTTATCTATACAAGTATTTATTTATTTATACTTTCCACTTTATCTTTGGCAAGCTTTCTACCTTTGTTAACTGCCCTCTTTTATTTATAACAAAAAAGAAATTATATCAATAATATTCTGTACCTATACATAAACCAGTAAACTAATCAAGCATGCGATACTGTATTTACATTTATATTTATGTATACCTGAGAATAAAAGCGTTTATTATAGGCGTTCGTGCCGGTTTTGCGAGATCGTCGCCGATTATTGCATCACTCGGAAAGGCAAATAAGTAAATAGCAAAACAACAAAAGAGTGGACAAAACATAAACACAAAATTCCAATTCAGTTTGTGATTTAAAACGAAAACAAAGTAGCTCGAACAAAACAAAGAAAGAAGAAACCTAGCGCGATACTCTGCGATCATATAATAAAATAATATACGATATCAAGATACAAAGCGAAAAATAATAAAGTAGCAAGGCAAACAAACAATCAATGAAAAATTAAACCTTTTGCGATATTGTGTAGATATTTTAAAAATAATCGTATTTCTATTGTAGCAAAACATTTGTGTATTGTTTTCAAAAAATATACTTCATCTACCCTTTCCCGCTCAACTTAAACTTTTCCACGGTATAAAAGCGCCAAAGAGCAGAAAGCGCGCATGCCGCTTATCAGCGGAGATAGAAAGAGCGTAGAGAAGAGTGATAAATAGAGATTGTCTGAGTAAAAGCACGAGAGAGAAATAGGAAATTGTTTCATTCGCATCAAGTAAACATACATATGTATGTGTATTATTTTTGCACTTAATTAAGCCATAAACATCTATCTATCTCTAAATTTATATACATATGTATATACACAGTATATATGAAAATATGTTTGTACAGTTATGCGAATATCTGATTCATATGCTGAGTGTGCGTGGATTTAGTGTGCGTGTATGTGTGAGATGCTTCAGCTGTTGCTGCATGTTTGTTATTGTTGTCGTCGAAAATGTCAGAAGCAAAGTCTTCAAGGTGATGCGATAAAAATCTTGTAATGGCAGAAGCAAGTGAAAAAATAATTTTTTTTTTTGTTTGTTTTTAAAACGAGGTTGCATGCAAGAATGTTATATCTTGCATAAGGACTGTTCCTTTGTTTAGCATTGTATTTTGTTAAGTTGCAGATAATGTGCAATAAACTGCGAACAGAAATATGATATATTCCACAGCTGTTGCATTCCATGTATGACAAAGCATTAATTCTAGCGCAAAGCTGACTGATACGAGGTACTTGAGACAAACAGTATGTAGCATCAAGTTACGTACGAGCTCAACAGGTGAACTGGATTCGATTCAAAAATAAAATAGAGTTGGAACGGAAGTCGATCGATAAATTGCTCAGTTCGATTGGATGGAAGATTTTTGTGTTCTCTCTTTTGCCAGAAAGGAAATTAAATTTCAATGTCATTGCAGAGATGAAACGAAATGGCAATGAGACGTTTTGGTAGCGACGTCAGCAGCAGCAGCTGCACACACTCACACCCACAAGTAAACAAACTAATCGATAATTCACACAGGCTCTCTCCCTCTCTTTCTTGCGCTCGCGCTTTTGCTGCAAATGCAGTAACTGTAACTGTGTGTAGCTGCACCCATAACATTGGCGCCTTGGCCACCCACAACGGTAATATCTGTGCGTGTATGAGTGAACCCAAAATGTAAAGAGAGGGTCATCAACGGCCAAACCCATTTTCATGGCCATCAAAAAGTCAATCCCCATAAACAACAACAATAACAGTAAAGCGCTACTCACCTGTCAAGTAGAAATTATTAAATTTTTGCGCTAGTGCCAAGAGACGCGACAGTTTCACCTCGGTTGACGACATTGATGATGGTGCGGGTGCAGGGAGTGCAGGCGCGGTCAAAGTAAATACAAATATACTTTAAAAACGAAGCAAATGCCGGCTACCTTTGCTCCCTCTCCACTTCACTCCGGTTTGATCTGCTTCTACTCCCACTCTCAGTCTCCAAAACAACAACAGCAACGATAAATTTCGCAAATTATGCTTTCGTGCTTTATGTCGTTTTTACTTAATTGCCTTTTGAGTTGTGGACTTTTTTTGTACACAACTCACTTTTTAATTTTCTTGATTATAATTAGGGATATAACTTAGGACAACCAACGACAAAACCAACCATCAAAACACAACCGCACGCAACGAAAACCACAGCCGTAGTGCTGCAAAATACGCGCAAAGCTCGATAACGATTAGCTAATCGATAGTGTTGCACAAAAAAAGCACAAAATCGAGCGAAACAGCTGATATGAAAACAGCTGTTACAGTTTTGTTAGCAGCATACCAATCTCGAATTAATGAACAGTGTTTGTGTGTACAAGTGCTGTAAAACACTTACTCGTAGAGTGTTTCACAACACACGTGGGCAACAAATGTCACGCTGACAAGAGTACAAAAGTTATAAAAGTTAGAAATATAAGCAGAGCACGGGAACGAATTCGATTCCCAATTGTGTTGTGATCTTCAATAAATTTGGCAGCTGATTGGACGTAAATTAGTAACTTACCTTGGTACGCAAATAAATTCAAAAATGAGCGACGACTATTTAAGGAAACCATTTTCATTAGCGCCCGCACCAGCCGGTAAGCATTTGCCCCCCACCCCCCTTACCCTATACATTACGCAATGTGCATTGTATGTTACATGAAATTATTTCGATATTGTTGAATGATTTTTTGATTTGCAGACGAATCAACGGCGACAGGATCAACAAGCTACACACCTGTCACAAGCACGTTCAACAGTGTCCAGTCGCCTTACCTGAACTATGATTCACGTATCCTCCGACAGGCGCAGCCAGAGTTCATATTTCCGGAGGGAGCCAACAAGCAGCGCGGACGTTTTGAGCTGGCATTCTCTCAGATTGGCACATCTGTGATGATTGGCGGTGGCATTGGTGGCCTTGCGGGCATCTACAATGGCTTTAAAGTTACTAATGCGCTCAATCAGACGGGGAAGTTGCGACGCACCCAGTAAGTGTAACCACCAAAATAGCTCCCTCAATTCCAATTTTCACTTGTTTACTAACTTGGTTATCTTTCTTCCACCTTCCAGGCTTATTAATCACGTTATGAAACAGGGTTCTGGTACTGCCAACACACTCGGAACGTTAGCTGTGCTCTATTCGGCGTGTGGAGTGCTGTTGCAGTATATACGTGATCAGGATGATAATGTTAATACAATAATAGCTGGTTCCGCCACTGGACTTCTGTACAAATCAACCGGTGAGTTCGTACCCCACATTAGTAAAACTCTTCATACTCAAACTTTGCTCTTTCCTTGATTACTTCAGCTGGACTTCGGAAATGTGCTCTGGGTGGTGCTATTGGTTTGGGCATCTCGTCGCTCTATTGCTTATACCTGCTGGCACAAGAAAGCACCAACACAAACTCAAGTCCAAAATTCCTGTAGGTGAAAAAACCATTGAACCATTGAACCGCTTATAGTAGCTATAAACCCAGTCTAGGCCACCGGGGCTGACTCTACACCCCCCCACCCGTGTATGTGTGTGTGTGTGTAGTGGACGTTTCGATGCGCTTAACCGTTTGTTTTATATTATAAATATATATATTTAGAATTATTTGGACACGATTAGCGTATTTCATTTTACTTTAACCACAAATCGAAATTCATGTTGAAAGTCGCGTAAGAAAAGGTAGAATGAAAGAAAACTCATGTGAATAATAAAGTTGTATGCTTTGAATGCAACTTGCCAACAACAAATCTGTGAGAAGCTTTATTTATTTAAACGTGTAAACTCTGCTACACTATACTACACTGCCATTACACTGTGATACACACACATCACCACCTACTTTGTGTCGAACTTAAGCTGTTTCTAATAGTCGAGTGCCTCCGAATCGTCGCCAGTCAGTGCCAGCACCTTAACACGCCTTGGTTCATCCATGCCATTGCTGGCGGGTGCCTCGCAGCTGGTGTCCTCCGTGGAGCATGTATGACAATGGCAGTTGACTGCCTCCATATACTTGTATTCTCTAATGCTCTCGCTCGCATCGGGATGACAATTCTTTAGTATGGCCACCGCAGGCTGACGCTGTGCATGCACACAGACCGGATGAAAGGATCGTTTATAGGGGAACTTCCAGTCGGAGATCTCGCTTGAATCACAACGACCCCAACAGCTCCAGACACTCACATGATCCCAACAATCGCGACCCTGAAAATCGGTCTGCGTTACCCGATACGTGTAGAGCCGACGATGGCAACCCAATGGAGCAATGGTCGGTCCAGTGTTCAATGGTTGTAGCTCCACAAGCTGAGCCGAAGCCACGCGCAGTAGCGGAGATGCCAGTAAAAGCAGACGCAGGCTGACAGAAAGGTAGAATAATGGTAATTATTTTATAGGTAATTGATGAGTATATATACAAGGTTAAATTGATAAGGATTTATTATCCTATTTGCTTACAGCACCGCGCTAAGCATAGCGTAGGATTTTCTACGGTTTCAACTTCTAATCAAAGACTGCCTCGGCTGCTGCTGTTCGTGCTGCTCGTCTCAGAGTTGGCCGCGTTATGTTGACCAGCATTCTGGACCAAGGCGCTTTTATAGGACCCAACCTCGAGCAGGTCTTTGCGTCTGCGCGTTGTGGAACTTCGAATTCAAATTTAATGTGTGTAAAACTCAGCATAATTTAGGTATAATGAAGTCTGCATATTTATTTTTAGGGATACTTTTAATGTATCAAAAACCAGATGGAACGGCTGCCTTCTGCATGTCGTTGGTTTCATACCCTTGCCGGTTCTTATCTCCTCTGATTGTTCCTATACAAGTTATACATAACGGTGCAGAATTGAATAACTTTGTACATATGTTCTTTGATAGCTCTAATGGATGGACATATTAAACTTTCTTATGCAAATTTGTGTTTCTTACTGATTGTTTCTATGAAAGCCCTAAATATAGTTGTTGTATAGTTGTATATGTGTGAGAGACCTTGAAGCTCCTCCTAATGCTTATTTAGAATACATGCACGTTATTGGGTCGGAGATGTCCCCTAAGGTGTGCTGCAAATATATATATTTATATATATTTATATATATTTGCATATTTTTTATGCAGAATATCATAGAATAGAAACCCTTGTAGTACTATTAATATTCGTCATTTTTATTGTGTATAATGCAAAGAATTTAGTGCATAGAAAATTTAGGTAACGGAATTTGATATCTGTCAGAAGGGGTTATAAATGTTAGAATTTTTTGGTAAGAGTTGCCTGGAGGGTGTTCACGTTATCGAAAGGAGAAAATAGAAAAAAAAGGAATCAATGGATGTTTTTTTTTGATGGGACGTGGGCCACGCTGACGGATGGATTAGGTTCTTTTCGGGGATACTGAGAATGGAGGATGTTGGGGGGGCTACTGTCTTGATCTGCTGTCGCTACTTTCATGGTTACTTGATTGGGTGTTTTCGAAGCTCGGGTCATTGATTGATTGGATTTGGGTCACTGCTGGTTAGGAGAGAAACTAGTCTCTTCGGTTAATTTGCCGATGATGACTCCGTCTAGGAGCGACGACGGATTTCATGATGCGAACCATAGCGCTGATTACGCAGCTGCACCCGAAAGCGCCGATTATTGTCCGGGCCACGATCCTCGAGTGGTCGATTGGCCGCCTGAACAGCGGCAGCGGCTGCAGCTGGTACCGGAGGTGGGGGCAGAGCCAGCGGCAACTCCTCACCATCCACATCGGCATCTTCGTTAGGACTCTCCTCGTCATCGAGTTCCTCCAATGCCGGATCATTATTGGTGTCCATAAGCGATTGGGATCGATTAGTGCTGGCAATATCTTCGCGTGCCATTGCCGTGGCCATCAAACGCTGTCGTCGCTCCTCCATCAGGCGATCCCGCTCCTTGTGTATATAGTCGCGCTTGTTGGGCAACCCGGCGACATTGTTGGCCGACAAAGCGGAGCGCACAATATTCATGTCCGTCGCCTCCATCCACTCGTCTGTCTCTGCGACATAACACTCTGTGTGCGAAATGGTAGAGACGCC
Source organism: Zaprionus ornatus (assembly GCA_018904035.1). Classification (NCBI taxonomy): domain Eukaryota; kingdom Metazoa; phylum Arthropoda; class Insecta; order Diptera; family Drosophilidae; genus Zaprionus; species Zaprionus ornatus. The sequence goes on along the minus strand of JAEIFZ010000002.1, from coordinate 7,494,399 downwards.
ATTGAAGCCGCCAATGGCAAAGATCATGTCGTCAATGATCTCGAGACCAAAATTGCTGCGCGAATGATTCATTTGGCGTATAAAGTGCCATGACTGCGTCTCCGGATCGTATCGCTCGCCGGTTGACAGGCGCGAGGTGCCATTAAAGCCGCCAATGACATAAAGCTGATCCCGGAATGCCACACAGCTGACGCCCGAGCGTCGATGATTCATATTGGGTATGCGTGTCCAGACATTCGTTGCCGGATCATAGTACTCGGCACTATCCAGACATTCCTGTCCATTGAATCCGCCCGTAGCATAAATCCTGCCGTGCAATGTGCATGCGCTTGCATCGGAGCGTTGCATGTTCATTGGCGAAATAATCGACCATTGATTGCTCTGCGGGTTGTAGCGCTCCACTGTGTTCAGTCGATTGTGTCCGTCGTAGCCACCGATCGCGTAGATCATTCCGTTTAACTCCGTTACACTCACGTAGCAGCGCCGGCAGTGCATGGGAGCAATCTCGTTCCATTGCTTCTGTACGGCATCGAAGACGCGGCATGTGTTGAAGTACTCGACGCCATCGTAGCCGCCAATTGAATAGATCTTGAACCCAAGGACGGCGGTACCGTGGTAGGCACGTGGTCCTGCCGGATCCTCGGCATTGATATTCACCCAGCGATCAGCCCTGGTGTCGTAGGTCTCGATGCAGCCCTTCGATGTGCCTCCGCTCCAGCCCCCAATAGCGAAGATTACCTCGTGCGGTAGGCGTGGCATGGCCAGCGGGGGCGTCGTTAGCTTAAGTCGAGGAATGTAAAGGGAGATACGTCATTACGAGGATAAGCAAGTGGGAGAGGTTGGGAGGTTGAAGGAGGATTGAGTAATTGGAGGGTAGGAGGTTGGTGGTTGGGTGATTGGAGAAGGGTTATGAAAGTTGGAGGAAGAATTGGGGGTTAGGCTTACCTCCTCGGCTTGGGGATTAAGAAAGTCCAGATCGTACATGAATTTAAATGTATCCACTATCAGCGGCTTTGCTGCATCGCACTGAATGACATAGGGATGCTCCTTGACCTCCTCCATGAAGCACTGCAATTAGAAGATAACAGAAGGATTGTTAAGTAGTTTGTGTTATTTTGGGATATATATGTTTACAGCTTACCTTGGGGGTCATCAGACCAAGGCGCACGCCTGTCATCAGATGCGCCACATGCTGTTTGCGGTTCTCGGGATCTCGGTCAATCCATTTGACGCACAGCTTCCACACGTAATCCTCCTCACGTGTGTTCAGCTCATCGTCGCTAATAATGTTGTAAAAGTCATTCAAGTTCAGGTCTAGTATGTCCGTATTGCGGGCAGCCACGTCCGTGAAGTACCTCAGCGTGTAATTGCGCGCCTTTTGGTATAAGTCCTCTAGAAATCGAAAGCTGCCGAAATTGAATCAATTAAAAGCGGATTATAAATGTGTTTGGACCAAAAAGATGATAGTATGTATGTGGGCAGTGGTCAATAACAACGTGAAGGAGGGTGTAAGGTTGGAATAAGGACAAGCCAGGAGGGAAAGAAGGAATGAGGATGTCTGGTAGTTGACGTAATACGTCATGCAGTCGATTTATCTCCCTCGTCATCTGTTTAAGGAGTTAGCTGCTCTATTTGCTCACCGCGCAAATCCCATGATGCTAACACAGTTCTCCGGACTAAGCGTGCGACTTAGATAGTCCTTGCACTGTCTGACCAATCCGACCATGCCCACGTAATCGGCGCAGATAAGCAGCTCGTGCACATTGTCCTCGTTTACATTCGTTCTACGCAGGTAGGCATACTCAATGACCGAGTTCATTATGGATGCACTAATGCCGGGTATGTGCACGACGCGACTCTCCTCATTGCCGGCGCCCGCGCGGCTATTAAAACCTGTGAACTGAGCGCTGTAAGGGAGGTGGAAAGATAAGTCCAAAGATAAGACGGGATTCGTTTGCTTTGGCAAACGTACCATAACTCACCGGAAATACGAGCTGCAGGAGCACATAATGGCGCGATGCACATTGAAGGACTGCTCCCCCACCGAGATCTGTGCATCGCACAGAAGATTGGCCTCGCGCAGCTCGTTGAGCACATTTAGGGCATGGTCACTGACGATGGGTGATAAAGATTTGGCAGATGGCTTCTGGGCGGGACTATGTGGGTCCAGCTCATCTCCCATTTCCACTTCCATCAGCTCCATGGGGCCCTCATTCATGCCGTGCAAATGATTACCGTTATGTCGATTCATTTCGTTAGCGAGCCAGCGATTTTGTCTCGGTTAGGTCTCAAATCCTGGTCCTTGTCTACTGTATAAGAGAGTGAAGAGTGGGCGTGAGAGAGAAAGAGTGTGCGTGTGGTTGGTGAATATGAGTGAGAAAGAAAGAGAGAGAGAGAGACAGAGATTAAGTGAGAGAAAGAGTAGGCAAGAGTCATATTGTCTGAGTGGCAATTGCATCAGGAAGTGCATCCTACCAAGGGCAGCGCGTTCTGTTGATATTTTAAATATTTTTATGGGAGAGTTCTCTCCGTATTTAACAATAGGAAACGGAAATAATGTTCGATAATTAATCAAATAACAACGAGACAGTTCTCGTAACGCACAAAATGGGGCTACTAAGTGAAATATCGAGAACTTGAAATTCTTGAACCTGAAAAACGCACCCTCACTAAAACACATACACAAACACCCACATCATCCTCTCTCACCCAGATCCCACAATACGATCATCCAATTGGCATCTGATCCTCACCTTTGGAAATAGCATCGGTTCTCTTTTAAATGAAATTAGTTGCTTTTCCTAATAATTTCTCACTTGATAAAAAATTACCAAAGTTCTAGACAGGGTCCTAAATTGTTTCGAAATGCTTTGCCCTTTTCTAATCTGCCCACTAAGTTTCTAGACATCTGAATCAAAGCATAATACAATCATTATCGTCCCAAAAAGTGCTGAAGTTGAGCAAGAAAGAAGAAAAGCAGATGATTTATTGATGATTGATGAAATTGACCAAATTTAGATAGTGGAGCTGACTTGGTAATGAGGATATAATTACAAATAAGCTTTCCGTTGATTATTTCTATATGCATAATTCTCATCTCTTATATGCATATTATCATTCAAATTTACAAGGATATCCGAAATATGCTTTTATTATCCTGCTATAATTAGAATTCCCCTTTAACAATTATATTCTGAATTTAGCTTACGATTTCAGATGTAGATTTCAATGAATTTTTCTTTCGTTATGACTTTCATGAATATGCAGAGTAAGAAATGAGCCGTACTTCAATCGTTGTCCTCATTGCGCAGTCGTCAGTCGTGGGTTCTTTGTTGCCCAATAAAATGGAGTGCACGCCGTCATGCCAGCGACAGTCGAGGTAACGACGTCTTGCCATGATGAGGCCGCTTGTTTCATTGGCACTTGTTCTGTGGCTGCTCTGGTGCTGCTGTGCCGTCGAATGCAGCCTGGTGGTCGGCGGTGGAAAGGATGCTTGGTTGCGTCCGGGGTGCCATAAGGTGGGAAATACACGTAAAATCTCCATACCGGATTGTGTAGAGTTCACAATAACAACTAATGCATGTCGAGGCTTCTGTGAATCCTATGCGGTGCCATCGATACCGACTGCTTTGAATGGTTTGTTTAGAGCACCCAAGCCAGTAGTCTCAGTGGGTCAGTGCTGCAACATGATGCAATCCGAGGAGGTAAGTTAAAATAAGTTATCACATAATTCCACTCGAATTTACAATTACAATACAAATTGATCGAGCAACACTGTCAATACATTGTTTCTTACACGAGCTTGGTGCTGTGCAGTCGTGCATAAGCTAAATGCTATAATTTGTTTCTTTTCAATATCATTAATTAAGTTGGTACATTTCTATTGTAAATGCGGCACAATGAGTTCAAAATGGGAACGTAACTAAGTATATAGAATTTTTAACTCTAATTAAATTCTATTTTCAGATTCAGCGCCGTGTTCTATGCATCGAGGGAATACGCAATGTTACCTTTAAGAGTGCTGTCTCGTGCAGCTGCTATCACTGCAAAAAGGACTAGGAGAGACTACATTAAAACACTGTATACATACATACATCTATAGATTTATATATATTTATGCCTGAGCCACAATAAATTTTTATCAATCGCAAAAATACTACATCACATAGAGTTGGACATCTTCTTTATCATTCATCTCGAAAATTGTCGGGCAGTTAAACGGTCCTGAGCCTCTTCAAGTATTAGTTGTGCCATATCGACGAGAGCTTTCTCAATCGCCTGACCATAGCTGCGGGAGCAGATCTTTGACTTATTGTTCCAGGAGGAAATCGCAAAGATAATATCATGCTCGCGAGAATTATACGAGCAGCCATAACCATCGGATGTGTGGGGTCCAATGGCCATGAATGCATCGTTTGTGGTTGCCAATTGGGCGCTATGTATTCGGAACTGCTGAGAGCGTATATAGCCTTTCGAGTAGAAGAATTTTGGCAATGGTATGCCCGCCTCAAGTGCCATTTGTTTCAGTCCGAACATATGACGATCTACGCCGCATCCCTGATTCGCCAGCTGTTCCTGTACCTGATGATAGAAGACAGCGACACGAAGGCATGTCACCCGACTGGCCAGCGACGAATTGTTGTCCGCCATGGTGGCCACAAATGCCGCCGACTGATTCGAGGTGGTTCGTATGGTTTCAGTTCGTCCGCATTTAAAGATTCTCAAGTGGGTCAATTCGCATTGTGCTGGCAGCTCCTGATGCAGCCGATGAAAGGCCAGTTGCAGTGCCATCTGTATGAAACCATCCGGTGGCAGGCCATGAGTTCTGATTAGATATTTCCCAAAGCACGGGAACTTGAATACGTGCAACTGGAGGCGGGCACAAATCTTGTGAATATTTTTCCGGGCCGTTGCCAAGAAACCGTTGAGTGCCACATCTGTCTGAGAGAAACATAACCGGCAAGGGGGCTCATATATGTGAGGGAAGGAAAAACCATCGTTGCCGTATTGCGAATTGCCTCTAAATTGAAAAAGAGACAACTAAATAATGGAATAATAATGACTGCTAAGCAGCCATACTGTTACGCGACGGTGCAAGTTTCTTAACAGAAAGCCACAAAACCAACGAAGAAAAGGAAATCTAATCTCCGACTGCCCTGCTGCTGTAGCTAGATTACCCCCTGTGCTCTGGTCTTTTCACGGGAAAAAAGCTAAGTTGAACTGAATCTATAAGAAAAACTAAGCTAACTTCCAAAGCCCTGACATATATGGTATCTATGTATGTATATATATGCTGTCAGAGTACTTACATATATTTCTGGACGTAATCCATGATCAAGGTACCAGCTTGGGGATCGGCTGGCGAGCATTCAAAGCAGAATCCGGCCATGCCATTGGGATTCACGATTAATTGGAGAGTCTTGTCCATCCATCGATTGGCACTGTTCTCAAGTAAACCACCTCCATGAAGTAGTTGGGCAGCCTGAGTAGATCGTTGCTGACTCTTGTTGGGCACCAGTCCCGGCTGATCGAGGGAAACAGTAAACAGAGCCTTCTCAATGCACTTTACCACGTGTCGGTTGCCACTCCGAGAACATAGGGCTCTGTGTGCCTTGGCCCAGTTGTCACGTGTGTCGTGCGTGAGCAGACCAATCTCCACGCCCTTAGCACCTCCGAATTGTAGAATATGATGCAGTTCCAGGTACAGTTGGTTCACATGACGTAACTCTCCTTCGGCACTAAAGACGTCCAGTTTGTAGAACTGCAAAGAATAAATCATATGAGAGGGGGGGATGGACAAGAGAAGGGATAAACATACGTTGTTATTGTAGATGACGATCACATAGTTTGAGATGGTTTGTTTTAGCAGATCGCAGGGTTGGCTGGGAACGCGCACAGTGCCAAAGATATTGTAGAGTTGACTGTTGTCCAGCTCGTGGGAATCCCATGTGTTCAGTGGCACTTGATCACGCTCAACCAGGTTCTTGAACTCGCAAAGTGCGTAAATTGCCTGTGAAGTGAATTGGAGAAAGTCGTGTACACTACCAAACGTTTGTAGGGGAAATGTGATGCAGGGACTGGAGAAGACAGTAACGGGTGAGCGCTGGCCCAAGAAGCTTGAATTGGTCCAGCGACTTGTCAACCAATTGACTTCATGCTGTCCAGCATTCTCCAGCAGCCTCTGCAGCTCATCGCCCTCGGTTCGTAAAAAATCCATGGTCTGTCTTTTCTCTTTGTGGAATTCATTTGGCTTAAAGAATGGCTGTATGCTGAGCAGATAACTAGACAACATATCTTCCAGCGGATGAACTGGATACGGTAGTAATTTTCGAGGTATCGTATTTGAAGCTATTCCTTCTATGATCGTCTTCATTTGTGTGGAATTTGGAATCCTTATAGAATCGGTTACGTTGGTATCGAGTTTAGGTTCTTCCACTATTGTTTTTCGAGCGAATTTGAAGCTTTGAAAAAAACTAGTAAATTTGTTTTTCAAGAGATCAAATCCACGTACGTCTTTAGTGCGTCCATCATCTTTACGTATATATCCATAATACTGCACAGATTCAGGTAAGTTAAGAGGCTGGTAGAATGTACACGAATTTTACCTTATCAAAACAGATTTTTTTAACTTTTCTACTCCAGAGCTGCAGTTTGTTCAGGCTTTCGCTGGGTTGCTCATGTCTACAGTAATTGCGAAAATAACACTGAAAAGGAGGTGAGTAAAGCATTCGGAGTACAAGGGAATCTGATGTGACCTTACTTTGCCAATCATTTTTTAAAATTAAAAAAAAAAAAACAAAACAATTATATGGTAAAAACTTTCATATGTAATATACAATTTCGACTAATTTGTTGTTATATGTGAGTGTGCTCGATGAAAAGGCTGGTATGATTGATTTCGGATTGACATCAACAGAACAGCCTTTGACAGGCTAGGGAGTAACTTTCAGGTAGAAAAGACCGACTTTCTTTTAGTAATAATAAATAATATAATATAATATATAATATATAATAATAATATAATAACACACTATTAAGTGTTGACAATAAAAGTGCGTAAATCTTTTAGTTGCAGGTTAGATATTTATTCCAATCACATAAATTATAGTAATTAATGAAATTCAATTTTATATACAGTATATTGCGTTTAGTTTCCTCGACAATTTTTTAAAACATAAATTTAATATCCATAGAAAGTTGAATTCATATTCAGAATGATGCAGTTGTCTTACCGATCCGGTTAAGTTATGAGGCTGAATTAAACTCAAATTTGGAACATCTACAACTTGGCCTTGGGTGGCGTTTCGGGTTCCTCATCTAAGACCGCTTTCATTGCCTCGAAAGCCTTTTCAATTTGTTTTCCGAATTCGACCGCATTCGTTTCAAAACTAAAACTCCATGCCGAGACAGCTACAACAATATCTTTATCGCGTGGATTATAGCAAGCGCCATAACCATCTTCAGTGCTTGCACCGTAGCCCATGAAGGCTACAAAAGGGCTTGCCACCTGCGAAGTTGCCACGCGAAAGTGTTGAGACTTAACGAAACCCGGTGAGGAGAAGAACTTAGGTATTGGAAGTCCATTCTCCTCGGCCATCAGTCGTAGGCCAAGCAAATGACGATCGACGCCAATGCCTGCTAGCGCATTTCTAGCGTATTTCTGATGTCCTGAGATTGCTGCACGCATGAGGGCAGCCTTCTTATCGTTAGGCACTTCATCATCGACCATCGCTTTGCAAAAGGCTAAAGATTCGTTTGAACAAGAACGTATAGTTTCAGTTCTACCACCATCGAATATACGCAAATGGGCGGATTCATATTGAGCCGTGGGTTGCTTGTACATTCTGAAATCAAACAGAACATTAATGTGTTAGTACCATGAATATAATGTCTTATCTTACTTGTAGAACGCCAGCTGCAAAGCCATTTGCACAAAGCTATCTGGTCCTAATTTTTTCTTCTTAATGTAATCCTTGCCGAAGCACTTAAAATGAATTACACGCATCTCCAAATCCTTAACAAGCTTGTCGATATTGGTCTTGGCAATGTGTAACCATTGTTCAATGCATGGAGTCAAGGGTGCAAACTGCAGCTTTTGCGGCGGAGCACAAACTTCAGTTGATCCCGAAGATCCATAGTTTTTGTCGCCTTGTCTGAAATTGTAGTAAATGTGTGATTGTTAAGAAGTCGTAATCGTATCATATCATCACCAACATCTTCTGAACACCTTACATTTTCTTCACCACAAAGTCCATCATCATGCCAATGGGCTGGCCTTCAGCTGGAGAATGCTCATAGGTGAAGCCGACTTGACCATTCGGGTTGAAACAGAGTTGAATGGTCTTGTCCATCCAACGGTTACCGCTGTTTAGTTTACTGCCATCTCCATGAATTAGTGAGATTATCAACTGAGTTAATGGATGTTCAGGATCGTATGAGACGCATTCGTCAAGTGAGATGCTGAATAGTGCCGTCTGAATGCTGCATATACTTGCACGATTTGTATCATTTTTTATTAACTGCTCGTATGCCTCAGCCCAATTGTCGCGTTTGTCTGTTGTCAATATTCCATAGGGGATACCTGTTTGAGTTTCTTTCATAATCTCAGTTATTTGTTTGGCGAAGGTCGGGGCTGAAATTACTTTTCCATCTGGACCGAACAACTCAAGTTTGTAGAACTGTTAATTAGGAAATAACATAATATAATACATGTATATGGGTTTTCCCTTATAATACGCACATTATTCTTGTACATCACAATGAAGTGCTTCGAACTAGGATTGTAGGTGATGTCATCACAGAAACGAGCAGGTACCCGACATGTGCCGTATACTAATCCAAATTGACCATTATCCAATTCGTTATTACCGATCTTAGCCACTGGGATTTTGCCTTCATCCGTCATTACCTTGAACTCTCCTAAACCATGTATTGCTTTGGCCACATAGTCAATATATTCTTCAATGTTATTGAACTTTTGCAATGGAAATGTCATGCCAGGACTGACGTAGACAGTTACCGGATCACGATACTTCAGATATGCCGTCTTCTGCCATCGATGTCCGAGCCAATTCTTCTCTTCTTTTCCCACCTTCTCAAGCAGTTCTTGCAGATTTCCACCCTCCTTATCTTTGAATTCTTTGGTTATTTTTTTCTGTAACTCAAACTCCTTCTCTGTCAATAATGGTTGCGCCGTGAGCAGAAAGCGGTCTAGAAGTTCATTTAGTGGCAGCACAGGATATGGCAGTAGATTCTGTTTCGGTTTGTTGTCCCCGGAGCCTTTGCTGCTGTAACTGGCGCTCGTGGGCTTCATTCTTATGAGTGCATTTCGACCTTGGTTTCTGATTGTAGACTGTTTGGCCTGAAAAAGGGTGATAATATAATTGTTATTCAATGTAAAATCCCGTAACACTTACTAGATGATTCCATAGCAGACTAGTGGCGGTTGTATATCTCAGCATATCGTCAGAATTTGAATCGATATACCCGGAATTGTTAACTAGTGCACTGCAAGGGGAAGACATACGCAAGATTTAATAGCAATCCAAAGGTTAATATATAGTTCACCTTTGATTTGTAGGCATAATCGTAAGGTTTGTTTGCTGACGATAAGTCGTGGGTTTAGATTAGACAGTTAAGACTGCTACCAAATTAACGCACAACCAAAATATCGAGTTGTCCACGTAGACTAAAGTGCAGCTCCCAGTTTAACTTCAGGTTGTTATCAAAAACAAGCACGACCGGTTTCGCCCAAACCCACTTTCAAACTGTTGCCCCGCAGCACAGCTGTTGCTACTACGAGATAAGTAAGTCGCGAAAGTAAGAGCGATACTTGCTCTGTTTGTATTGGTATCGATTCCAATATGAACGAGCCCTCTAAACTGTTTTTTTTTTGTTGTTGTTCTCACTCGCGTATTGGTTTACTTAATTGAAGAAGTCGTTGTAATTGTAATTGCCTTTGTTTTGATACAGAGTCCAAAGTCTATCAAATATTATCGCTTACCCTTTAACTATTTTTGATGCAGCTAGTCAACAAAGATAGTATTTGAAAATGTACAAAAATTTAAAATTGCTATTGACAAACTGATATTAAAATCACATATAGTAGCCGCTCCACATATGTATATATTTATAAATAAAAAGTGTCAATTGTAGTGATGGTTTTACTTCCGATAGTATTGAGGCTAATTGATTTATTTTCTCAATGTTCTCAATATTGTTAAATTATACATTTATTTTGTGTTTAAAAATACACTTGACAAAAACATATTAAACACATGAGTAAATTCTAAATGATCACTCTACAAATAGTATCGATAACAACGGAGCGATATTTTGTTTAAGAATTAACATGTGAGGAGCCTTACAGCACGGAGTGCTTTCTGTTAAGTTGTGGAGCTAAAATAAGGAATGCGCGCATTTTTGAATAGGTTACTGATTAATAAAAAAATTAATAAAAGACATTCACAATTTCAAAATTTTGATAGTTTTTATTAGATAAACGTCTAAAGCTAAATATTCTAAGGCTAAGATATTTAATTTCGTGCAGATGTGCGAACACTTTTCATAAATTCAGCTTCAATATAAAAATCACAGCAATTCTTAGCATTAATTACAAGAGTCTGTGCTACAATTGTTGTGCAAATTTATCTTATTAAGTTTTCATTTGTTTACTTCATATTCATATTCACATTCACATTATCATATAATTAAATTCAATGTTCTTTTTTGTTTTTTGTTGCTTGAGGCACCTCATGGAGTTGCCTTGTTAACTTATTTTGTACGTAAATCTAAAGCGAACGAACCTTACAAACTGGTTAAACTCGAGATGTATAAATAAAGCCATACAACTGTTAGTGTTAAGTAAAAGTTAGTTTTGTTTTTTTTCTATATACAGTGGATATAGGCTGGTGTTCTTGATGGGAAGTGGGACAGGAAGAGAGCACAGGGTACATCTACGTTCGGAAGTTTTTTTTGTGTGTGGTTGTGTTTTTTGTTTTTTAAAGCTATCACAGTAATAAAAGCAGCGCTTGGCTTTCATATTATTTACGCTAATATAAAATGCTATATAAAACCAAAGCGGCCGATGCCCAACCGAACCGAACTATCGCCCTAATCTTCAACAATAGAGTGAGTGAATACCGACAACCTATAGATTAACGATAACTGGTAAATTCTTTTTCCTTCTATACATGTTCGGCTGTTGTCCAACTTTTGTCCATAACAAGCGGCCTGGAGCTAGAACTACGGCTGGGGCTAGGGCTGGGGCTGGATGCTGTTGAGGAGGTGGAGGCAAAGCCGCTGCTCGCAAAACTATCGCCTGGCTGTGAGAAAAGAGAAAGAGAACAAAATGTTTAATGAAATTAGTATTGCAATTAGCATATCAATGAGATATCTGCACGATCGGATGATAATCAGATGATGCGTGCAGGGTATGCAAATCCCCGCCAAAGAATCAGCACGTGGGAGATTATACGATTTTCTCTGCACCAGAGACCAAACGAGTTTGTTGTGTGAGTGTGTCTCCTAACGCTGTTGCCGGCCAACGACTCATTATACCCTTCGGCCATTGAAAACCGAGTCGATTAAGCCATGTCTGTCTGTTTGAGCACACATATCTCAGCTATTATAAAAGCTACATACACAAAATTTAGCATAAAGATTCCTGTATACTACGAGCTGAGTAACATTAATTTAAATGTTGAGTGCCACGCCCACCGCTTTCGTATGTAAATAATTCAAATTTTTAAGTCCATTTGTCAGTGACGTATAAAGGATACAACTTTTTGACTTTGACATATATGTACTTAGCGTACTACAACATCTATCTCTCCTTTAAATTTAAAGCGGATCGGAAAATAAGCAAAGAAGTTATTCAAGTCATAGCAATAGGCGGCATTTTTAGTGTATCTCAAACAGTTTTTCAAAACTTGAAGAAGGGTATCTTACTGTCTGGCGTGCCCGACTGTAGTGTTCGCCTGGCTTCGAACTTAATGAATTTCATTTAACGCGCTCGTAAATTTAGACATAAACGACAACAACAACACGATCGCCTCGGACACGTTAGACAGCTTGGCGGCGACTTCCTTACACCCGTCGGCGTCGGCGTCAGCGTCAGTTAATTCGATTTCGCTCTCCCCCAAAATGGAATGATGTAACATGATGACAGTTGTGCTTGTATTGGTGCCTACCTTATGCTTCGCTCCTGCATACATGTTTCCATCTGCATCAACATCTACGCCCACATCCAAATCGTTGTCGGCAAAGCAATCTATGCAGATATCATCATCATCTTCGCAAGCTTCGACCTCTTCCACACACGAACTGGATGTGGTTGAGTTGCGACTAAGCGTGACAGTGTCGCTATCGTTGCCCTCATCGCTGCTACTCTCACCGGCATCGGAGAGTGCTGGCTCCAGTTCCAGTGCGTAGGCAGAGGAACGACGCTCCTGATAAGCATCCTCAACACCTCCCGTGGTGTCACGTATTATTACATGCTTCTTGCTCACCGGCAAGTCATCCAGCAACTTGAGTTCACACGGATTGTACACTTGATTGCCGCCGCAGGCGCCGCTGCCTGTCAACAGGTTAGCGCGTGCATATTTACCCTCCGACAGGCTTGGCGTCTGACGTGTGAAGCTGGACATGTGGAGCGTGGCACGTGTTATGGCATATACCAACAGGCCCACACCCAGTAGGAGGGCGGTCCAGAAACCCAATGGGTTCACCCACGGCAACAGGTTCAGGTAGAAATTGAAACGTGTGTCCAGCTCATCGGGTAGCTTGGGCATCATCTGTTGAATATTAAATATACCATATATTGTAGGATTATCTTCACCTCTCTCTCTCTTTCTTTCATTGCACTTACAATCTCGAACCAGAGCATTGGCGCAGTAAGGTGACTGAATGGCGCGACTTGGGGATAGTTATGCAGGTCCTTGAAATGCATGTTAATCTGCACTTTTACGGAAAGCGAGAGCGGCAGACCGGATTCCTAAAAGATACAAAAACAAAACATCATATAAGCAATTGGTTTCTGAAATATCCGGTTGTTGTATCCCAAGATCGACCTCATTTCGACACTGCACTTGGCCTAATTTCGTTGCAATTACAGATCACGCTACTTGTCCTTAAGCTATATATGTTTGTATACCCTGTATTAATAGGTTTTAACAGGTATATAAAGTCTGTGCATCTGTTGAGCACATTATAAGCTGCTGGGTATCTTACAGTCGAACGGGCGCTCGACTGCGAAGCTTTCTTTAAATGTGTTTGTTTAAGGTTTACGGCATTCTTTCGCCAAACTGGTAATACTTGATCAAAATTGCTACAATTGACGAAATGATTGATTCACTTGAATTATAACTAATGCTTTTTTAATTACTTTTGTTTTCGTAGCGATTAAATGTAACTTAAATTAAACAAACAATCAAACTTAGTGGCACAATCAAAAATGATTTAAATTTATCTATTGGCCCCAAACGGACAGACCTGTTAGATTACTTAAAAAAATACTAGTCAAATACGTTTTATATACATCGATTATTTAAAGGGATAAAAGAGATGGTCAATTCAACGATAGTGAAGAAAGTCAAATATTCTGAAAATCACGAACGAAACGATACTAAGGTTGCAAAACTTTGGAAGTTCGCGTGAGCATTTGTATTTGTATATGAGGACTAGCCTTGTTCTTGGATATTAAGTATAGATAATCAGAATAATACAGTGCACAATGAAACCGATTACTGCGACGGAAGCACTCAGCATAACTTAGAATTTAAAGCTGTGATTAATTCATGCCAATAAAATGCCGTTAGCTAGATCTGAGCACATATTGATTTCCTGATATTGTGATACAATACAGACATAATAAAAATATATATGCATGTATATAATTTTGCCTTTAAGAAAATCAAAACGGTCGTGACTAGTCTGGTATTTACGGTTAACTTAATTAGCCGGAAATGTAAATAAACTTAAACTTAACTAAAGCCGATATGGAAACTGAATAGAACATACAATTAGCTTCCACGCGATCTCCCTGTGTCCCTGTGTGGGAGAAGGTGACAGGTAGCAAGTATAACAAATCGAATTTTCGATTAACTCGCTAATTGTAACACTTAATGTGAATTTTTAATTAAATATTGCCAATATTTTCGTAAACTCAGCTAATCACTTTCCAGTTAGTCGTTTAACGAATGATTGACAGCGGAAAGTTGCCGCTATTAACGCGACAATAACAACGATAACATCTACGATAAATGAAAACAACAATCCGCACTGCGTGATCCAAGGTTACTCACCGGTTGTATGACAAAAGCTGTTGAGTGCTTGGCAGGATCTGGCTGCATGCCGGTAACATTCTCCACCAGACCGATGTCGCCATTCATAAAGTGCGGAAAGCTGAGAGAGATGGGGAAGCCGTAGTAGCAGTCAGTGACGTCAATTAAGCCAACCGGCTGGCAATCACCTGGAACACAGAGAGACAGACAGAGAGAGAGAGAGAGACAACAATTAAAATCAGTTCCGATTCTCGGGAGAACGCTCTAGAAGTCGACGGATGAGGTTAAAGTTAACGGAAAATTACGCTGAATAACATGTCATTGGGGACACTCCCCCTTTTAAGGCGATCGATTGCGTGTCTCGTTTCGAGATATTTGACGCGTAGTAGTTTACCCCAAAATATCATAATATCATAGTATCGTAGTACTTTCGAAATCGTTTGAATCATGCGAAGCAAGCGTTGTCGCCATTTACGTCAGAGAGTTGAAGTTCTATGGAATATTTTCGAATCAGAGATCGAAACCAAAACAAACTTGAAAACACAGAGAGAGAGAGAGAGAGATAGATAGAGATGATTGAAAACTAAAACCCTCTGTGCGGGGGGTGGGTGACGAGGCTTGAAAACAAGAATTTTTTGCGCTTTGTACTGTGGGGCCAATTAAACGAGCGTACGTCCGTACGCCGGTAATAAAATCGGAGACTTAGGTCGCATGCCATAGCTGCCAGATCTGCTGTAAAATTACAGTAAAGTTTCCAGAAAGCGTTTAATTGTGAAGACAATTAAAGTGGAACGCGTCACAGCCAACGATCATTAACTTTTGTTTTACTCTCCTAGTTCCTTAACCAAATTGACCATTAAAATGAAATTGAAATGAAAACAAAAAACAAACTCCTCTTACCCCGGCGACAGAAACATTTGTTTGCCTTGTTGATGGCGCC
This sequence comes from Zaprionus ornatus, assembly GCA_018904035.1. Classification (NCBI taxonomy): domain Eukaryota; kingdom Metazoa; phylum Arthropoda; class Insecta; order Diptera; family Drosophilidae; genus Zaprionus; species Zaprionus ornatus. The sequence continues at coordinate 7,479,177 of JAEIFZ010000002.1, read as the reverse complement.
ATTATCGAAGGCATTATCTTCGAAAACATAGTTATAGCCCTTCAGACTGCCAAAAGTGCGCTCCTCACCAGTACGATACTGTGGAGGACAAACAAACAAATTAACAAATTATACTATACTAAAAAGAATTTTATGTGTTTTTTACTTACCAAATTAATGGGCCGGCACATGCTCTTCCTGAAGAACTTGACTGTATCATTGGGTTGAATGAAACTACGGAACTTGGTGCCATCGGAAGCGTATTCAATGTTACTGCAATGATCACCTTCCCACTGGGGCAGTGTTGTCTCTCCCCGATATGTGGCATACAGGCCCGAAAGTCCCGGATCGGGTACACCCGTATAGAATGTTTCAAAGTCCGTTGAGAAATCGTACATGCGATCGATAAGTCCCACCTTTTCGAACGATATCCAGTTGGGTAGGAATGTGTTGCCCAATGAGGCCAGTGCGGATGGATAACCAAACATAAATTCCTTAGCCGTCATTCTGACAATCGGTTCCGATTTGGTGCTTGCAAAAAGGCCTTGCAATGGCAACCGGACGAAGAAGTAATTGTGGTTGGCAGTGAGATGGGAGATGGCCTTGAAAGGGAACGAGAAGGTACTATATTATAATTGGAGTAATTGAATGGAAATCTCAACCGGTTATGTAATACTGAGACTTTTAATAGGGCTACATTTTTTTTATTTTTTGATTTATCAACAGATCAAACGGCTTTTTGTATTCGATAATTAGAACACTTAATGCACTATAATTATACACTTCCTGAGGAGCTGGCTAAAAGTTGAAGCTGTTGCATCTGGTTAGCTCGAGAATATGGACTGACATATTCTTGACAGCTTCCACTCGCTAGGGCCGATCAATTATTCATCACTTGCTGTCCCGGATGCGAGTTAAAACCAATCAAATTTATATTTGATAATAAGGTGCACGGTATCTGACAGTTGAGAGCTTAGCTCGTTACTACACTTAATTGAAAGATCATAAAGTAAATAATAATTGCAGCTATCTAGATCTGTGTGTGTGTGTGTGTGTGTCGGAGTAATTTGTTTACGATATCGAATGCAAAACTGTCATTAATCAGTGAAAATTGCTGACAAAAACAAACACGCCCACTGTCTCCAGTGGCAATCGCAATTGTAATAAGCAGTAACAACAACAACGATACCGATAACTACAGCAATACTTTCAAAAGCGAGAGAGCGAATATGTGTGCTTGTATTGACACTCTCTCTCTCTGCCGATCTGCCTATCGACTGCTCTCGCTATCCCTTTTTCACTCTCTCTCGCACACACTCGCATGTTGCCAATCAGCTGATTGTGTGCGCGCCTTAATTACCAACCATTTGGTTAAGCATATTGGCAATTTTGACGCCACTTTGGAGTTTTATTTGCGCTTGCTGTTGTTATTGTTGTTATCGCCTTTCATCCGTGTGTAACGTTTATTGACCCATTGTTGTTGTTGCCGTTCATGATTATATTCGATTAAAAGTTTGTGTTTTCATCAGGTGCATTGCACGCGACTTTTATTGTTATTGTTGTAGTTGGCCAATAGCGGTATTATTAACAATATCTATTTTTTTTTTCTTTGCACACAGAATTTATCGTATACGTACATCGTGCACCTGTTGACAAATTGCTATTGATTATACAGCATGCATATCAGGAGGGAGATCTAACAGATCAATAATTTGTCTAATCGATTGCATCATACTATACTCGCGTTGCCAATTGCAATTAAAGTTCATAGAACAGTTATCGAGAATGCAGTAAAGCAGTTATCGAACTATTGAAAATTCATTGCATATCTTAACAGAAGCAAAGAACAGCGATTAAATAATTTCCTTTAAGTACTAATTGGCCTTTGATAAATATCTCTATACTATCGATTTATTACAGCACTCACCAGCATGGCAATGTTCAGCATAACGACCTCATCGTCCTCACGACGTCCCTCGGATAGGTGTTCCTGCCAGACAAGAGGATGACTCGGGTTTGTAGACATCGTATTGTTCTCATTGAACGTGATATTCTCATGCGTCATCAGCTCTCTATAAGACGAGAATTACGATTAGTCTAGATCTGAGAAGGATTCTCCGGATTCGTTCTCTGACTCACTTGTAGACATAGGGACCCACTTGCTCCACTTGCAGCTTCTCGCGACCCGCAAGAAAGGCTTCTGCATTGGTTATGTTGAATAGATATATCTTGATATACAAATCGACTGGTGGCTTGGCCCAAAGATTGAAGATTTCACCATTGTCGGCCATTATCAATTTCTACAAGAAACATAAGCAATTCGAAATATATTTATTTATATGGTGCATTCAATGGCGTGCATCCCAAAACGGGCTGCATCGGCTATGAATCGAAAAACTATATATGCACAACTTGACTACATACATATATATGCCCGTGGGTACGTGTCTATATCGAAGGCAACCGCACATAATTGCCGATAATCGATTCGACCAAAGGCTAAGGACGGCAGTTAAAATGTTTTAGTTTTCGGTTTATTGGACTTACCCATCTGAATATCAAATCGTAGGGTTGGAACACTTTAACCAGCACTGCGGTTGTTATAGCCAAAAATCCAATGGCCAACAGCAAAAAGGCACCTGCACGAGAGTGAGAGAGAGAGAGAGAGAGGCCATAAGAGAGGGAGAACTGGTGAATTGGTATCATCAAGTACATATAAATATCCTCATTAAGTTAATTAAGACTCGATTAACTATGCATAAATAACACGCGAAAATGAAAATTGAAACGGGAGAACAGTTGAACAAAAGAAAAAACCGAAAACACAAGAAAAACACCGACAGAACACAAAAAAAAAAAAAATAAAAAAAAAATTTGCATATACAAAGTAATAATCTTATAAATTTCGGCACACGAGCAAATTTGGTCAACGCAAAATTAATTATTCTTTTTGATTTTTGGTTTTTGGATTACGCGTGCGCCAACTACGTCACGTTTTCCACGTTGTAATTGCCACCGATTGACTATAAATTCCAGTCCATGTGAACTGGATAGCACGTGGATCGATTTCAATAAAATTTTCATATATGAATAGCATTAATAATTTGATTTGGGATAGCAGATGTAACGGAAACTTGTATATACATACAATGTACGAAATTACTATTAATCAGTTGTAGATTTAATCGAGTGACCCTGAACCAGGCACCAGACCTGTGACAACTGCGAACAGGTTAACTAAGTACGTTGAGAGATCTGCTACTGCTGCTGTAAGTAGTTAGCATGATCCGGACTGGTACTGGTACTATGGAACATATATTGCAATAATTTTACGTAAATTATTTGCGATTCTATGACAAATAAGTCACGGCTCGAATCGACGTCGGCATGTACGATATATATGCGTGCATATAAATATCTTCATTAATACCAAAGCAACAACAGCGTCGAGAGAACTGCTAACTGGGTCCACTGTGTGACCAATTATGAGTGTGCATCGTGCACAGTGGGACTGTGCGGCCTGTCAACCAGTTGTCTTTGTTCGGGAAGAACTTGACTTACACTGCAAGAAAGAGACAACAGATTTGACAAGAGGAATATGCAAATGCAGCATAAGTTCTCTTAGTCAACTGGGGGCTTGTTGCAAATGCGTGGCACTGACACGTGACACGTAATCAGAGAGAGAGAATCAGGCGCATTGGGGCGCAGTCTTTCTCGGAGAACCTGTTTCGAAATAAAATATGCGACTTTATGGTTTCAGTAAAACTTTTGCTTTTCAACGGTCAGATAGGTCTATTCGTTTCTCTGTATGAGCTTGGCATCTGCTGAGGATTCAACGGGTTGGCCGACAATCCAACGTCATGACTAGTTTGCATCTTAATGGGTTTACTTCAGATGAGAAGTTGTTAAGGTTTTGTTCTTGTTGTTGTTAAAGGATATTTTTAGAAAATACATAAAAGCCGGATAAGCAGAATTGAAAGTCAATATAAGCTTATTAGCTACTGTTGCAATGATTTAACTTTTACTTGACATTCACTAACTTCTCTCATTTCAATGCAATGCTGTAATATTACGTCAATGATTCTTGGTCTAATAACACCTATTAGACAACGGCATTTTCCATAATAAGTAGTAAGGCTTCAAACGGAAATACGCCCGTTTCTCTAGCTCTATCTCATTCTCTACACACTATATGGATAACAGTCTATATCGATGATTCACCGTGAAATCGATCGCTTGTGTGATCAGCAGCTTGATCTTGATCTTGAGCCTCAAGATTCTTTTAACCGCAAAGTGTATCTAGAATTCGTTGCAACCCTGCTTTGGTATTCTGGTTGCCTTTTTAGCATGACATTGAACTTGTTCTCATCTGCTTCCCCTCTACTCTTCTCCCTCTCTCTATCGATCTCTATCTACTTCTTCTTGGGCGTCTTCTGCAAATGATCATGTTGTTGTGCAACCAGTTTGAAAGGGGATTTTACTTTCAACTGCAACCTGCAGAGTTGCCCCAACCGATTGGAATTCTGCTTCAAGTTTCTGGCTTTCTGTTTTTTTTTTATGGCCATGTCTGCTATAATTGCTAAAGTGAGCCATAAAATGAGGCATATCTGATTCAGCTTACACATCACTTGCCGACGATTTTGCAACTGCTGAAAATGGCGAACTTTTTCCAGTGAAAATCGTCGCTGTTGCGTATAGAGCGCACCGAGAAAATCTTTAAGCGACTGACGCCGCATCCGACGACGCACGACCGTCATTATAAATGCACTTCTTCGACTTGATTGATTGAGGTATTTGTAGATTCGTTATATATTTACTATTTTTTTATTCTTATCGTTGTGATCGCTGTGAAGCCAAAGCCAAACTGAAGCCTCGCATGTGTCAAGGGTCCGAGGTACCCTCGGCCACTTTCGTTTCTACATAGGCAAACGTTAATTGCTTTTGCATACGCTGACAGAGGGTATAGTCCCCTAAACTGATAAGTTTGACGTGGGTCTACAAATTTACTGCTTGAAAAAATATTCTATGAAATGCTTTTGAGAGTGTTCTAATATAGATAATTTATAGAACCAAAGACGTGACGAACACTAGAACTCAAAATGTGCATTACTATATCTACTATAAGGATCACCAGATCAACTCAAGTTAGTAATAAGATCACATTATTACTTAGAACAAAAATTATAGTCATTTCTGAAGGGGAATGTCTGATATAGTGGGAAATCTAGACAATTAGACAGTAAGATCGATAGATCTGCAAAAAACTTTCTGATTAATGAACTTAAACCATTAAAGAGAACAATAAATTGAATATTAAACTAACACATTTGCACTTACTTTTAAGATAGTGTATTATTCCAGTGCTACTGATCTTCATCGATCATTTTCGATGACGTTTTTAATTGATCATTCGGTATGCAGTGGGCACGCGTGGCTTCAGTTAGTTTTAGGTGCAAAACGACAAAGTTACGAACAAAAGAACGCTTGTCTAGCTATATAAATATCTATATATCTATACATATGTATATGTGTGTGTGTGTGTGTGTGTGTGTATATGTCATCTTGATTGGCGCTCTTTGTTTTTAGATCGAAAGTCGCCAGAAAGTCGAATAATTTACGATAAATAATAACGCACTGCAAATGCAAATTATGTTGTGGCTGCGGTATTTGGTGTGTGTGTGTATGCGTGTATGAGTTTAATTGTTTTGTTTGTTTGCCAAAAATAAATACGTGTTTGGCATGTGCGACACGATGGAAGCCTCTTCCCGTGGAGCGCCTGGCGCGCCACCCACATCGATTCTTGACGGGGGAGCCTCGTGAAGAGCTCGTGGGAATGCGTAGCTCATTCGCAGTTGAAGCACGCAACGCACGCGTATCAACAGCACCAACACCACCAGCAACGCTAACAACAACAACAGAAACAACAATAACGGCGCGCTGTCACTGCGAGTTCGTGTCCTAAGTCTTTTGTTTCGATGTAAACATAAACAAACAAAATATCAGCGAGAATTCCACAGGGTGCCCAAGATATTTTATCTAAAATCTATATCTGTTACGTCATATACATAGAGCTGAAATAGACTTTGCGCTCGATTGCGCAGCCCGTAGGGCAAGCTCGTTTGCTTAATTTGATAACAATCAAGAAGAGGGGGGAGGGGGGGGGGGTTATATTGATTTATAATCATACACCTTGTATAAATCCAACAATTGCTTTGTCAGCACCGAAACGAAACCTGCTCGTGTTCATGACGTCACTTCAAATGTTTAATGTTTGAAGTTCTGCGCGCGCGAGGGGTGAGTGACCAATTGAAGACTTGAATTTTCGGTTCGTTTAGTTGTCGCTTCTATTAATCAACACGCAAATATTGAATCACTATTGTGAGTTCCAAACTCAGTTGAGAACCGTAGACCGTTAAGAGAAATACCCAAATGAATTTGTTGTAAACTGTTTTGGGTTTTTCATAGATGATCTTATTTGATATTCTCACTTATTTTTTCGGATCATGCTAGGGTAAATCCCCCCAAGCCTAAAGCTGTTTACTGTTTTATTGACCCACTTTATGGTATGGGCAACACTGACTCTGCCTTTCGTTTTTCAGTTATGGCTTTGCCCCCATACTGAATTTCTCTCTCTATCGTATGATCTAAGGAACAGCTGTTCGATCTGTTCGATCTGTCACTGATCTTCATGAATCATTCCACAATTTTGTCTGCTCTCAGGATGATTTTGCAAATTTCGCTAACACTGTGGGGGGAATTACCCAAGCCGCATCAGCAACAGCATCAGAGGCGATGAGGCTTCTATTGAACCATTTGGATGGCTTGACAAGGTGTAAACAAAACTGGCATGGATTGATCATGCCATGCCAGCAGCAGCCGCAGGAACGAGATGATGACAGCAGTAACGGCAGCAGCTATGCAATTACAAGATGATTGCAACATGATGTTGTTGCTGCAACATGTTGCCGCCGCCTGTTGCTGCAGCTGGGCAATAACTGCAAGCAAACATTTTTAATGAGTTTTATTTGTTTTTTTCTCCTCTCGTTTTATTTTTTTTTTATCCACGCTTAAAAAGGAAAATTACAGCGAGAGGTAAAAGCTGACGCCCACTTTATGAGGCACGTTGGCAATGTTGCAAGAGCTTTTTATATGGCCATAGCAATATAAGGGTATTAAATCTGATAGGTCTCTTGGGCACGGCATGGGAACAGAGATCTTGATGTAACAGAAGCTTGCATAAAATTAGCATAGATTTTACAGGTTATCGAGGGGAATATTTTTAATGTATTCCCCGAAATTTCTTCGTAAAATTCCATCTGAATTGAAAGGTAATCTAAGCGTTATGCAAAGATGTTTGCCGATCATTTATTGATTATTCAATCCGCTATGCAGACAGAATGAACACACGCAAAACTCGACAATATTAAATACTGAACGTGCCTTAAACTCGTTTTGGCACTTAAGCGTCTCAAGCTCGTCTTACAATACGTATGCGATATGTGGTGATCTGCCGGCGATCATCTCGCATAAGACAGACTGAAATATTTTTTGAAGCTCTGATGCTGTCGCGCAGTTGCGAATTGCGAAATGCCAAAATAAAAACAACAATAAAAAATAGCAAAAAAGGAGAAAAAAAAGAGAAGAAAAAAAAAACCACATAACGATACCTATGTATAATGCCTTCTATTTATTATTATCAGCAATGAACCGCTTTTTTGCATAAATAATTTTTTGCAAATTTAAAACACAACGCGACGCGCGAAACTAAAAATAATACAATAAAATCCTGTTCTTGCCAGCCATGAGCAGGCACTTTTTATTGTAATTATTTATTGTTGTTATTGCTGTTTCTGCATTTGTTCTTGTTATTGTTGCTGTTGTTGTTGTTGTTGCTGAACACCTTCTCTAGCCACTTTGAGATCAATTAATGCGAGCAGAGTGCGAAACTTGTTCGGCGTCTTCAGCTTATTGGGCTTTCCATCGCACCGCGATGTGTCCATCTCCCCTTCTCTAATCTAATCGATAACTGTGCAACGCAGCAGCAACAATCGATTTGCTAATTCTTTTGACAATGATTGAGAGAATTCCAGTTTCACGCCATGTCCAAAAATACTTTTAATTTCATATAAATGCACACACACACACACACACTCAAAAGATACCTAAAATGAATTGCATCTCGATCCCATTTCTTTCTTCTTCGATAATTTATCTATTCATTACGCTTCGTTTTTTATTCGATTATGTTAATTTCGATTCGACACTTTGTGCAGGCACGTGTGTAACTTAAGTTTAAAAGTATTAAAAATTTGGACGAGGTTTGAATTTGAAATGAATTTTCAAACGAATTGATTTATGATACAATCACATAAATATGTCAAAACAACATAGACAAGAGAAAGGCTGCAAAATTAAGACGAGCCTTCTTCAACAAGCACGTGTGTCTAATTATGGAGACATAGTTGTATAGAATATGGGGACTCCCACATAACATAAAAGTTCAAAATATGTATACTATATAATGGAGTTTATCTAAAGAGCAATTCTATTTTTTTTTTTTTAAATATTAATTTGTATTGCAGCATAAAACTGAAGACATTTAAAGATTTATCTAAATAAAGGTAAAATTATTTTTCTACATAGTATATATATACTAATGTACTAAAACTTTGTATAATAGTTTCTCGAACAGCCCCTCAGGGATTGCCAAAATTTGTGTCCCATCTTGTCGAACAATTTATTTTTATTGATTTAAGATTTGTTGTGTTTTTTTTTCTGATTTTTATTTTTTGTTTGCTTTGTTCATAATTTTATTGTACATTTATAAGGAAGTAAATAGTATTCGGAGAGGGAAACGAAACTAATTGCGTACGATGATTATTTTATTTATTTTTTTGGCTTTGCGTTGCTTTGCTTCGAATTTCGATTTCGTTTTCGATTTTTTATTTATTTCTCTCAACCCGCAAAAAAAAGAAAAAATAATAAAATAAAATACTGCTGTGGGATTTCTTATTTCTTCTTACTATTTTAGTTTTTGGATTCTCTTTCAATCTGTTTTCGTATAGTGGGTAAATAAACGCAGCGAAAAATGTGCGAAATTCGTGTTGTTCTTGACTTATGGAAGAAATCGCGCGAGCGCACGAGCATTTCGTCGTATTTTCTCTCTATGGTCAGAACGGGGTGTTAATGAAGGTGATGCCCGCCGCACCGACACACCGATACACTCTCACATGCATATATACTATAGCTAGAGGTCACAGCACTGAGCATATATTACATACAAACAACTGCATTGTCATCCGCGATTAAAGTCGCGCGCGACAAAAAAAAAAAAAACGTTTGACCGCATGCAACATGAATCTAACCAGAAACGCACACACACACACACGCGCAGCTTTAAAACTTGTATTGCCTATAACATATATGGTTTCTATTTGGTCAAGTTCAAGTTCAATATCAGCTTGCAACAAGTGCGAGGCGAGTCGAATCGAGGCGCGATTTTTGGGCGCGTTTTCTTGTCGCGGTTTCTTTTATTTCAGTTTTATATTTTATCGACGATTCGAATTCGAGAAGACTTCAAACCAAACTGTGTCAGTGTCAAAGAGTTGGTTAATCAACAAAAACAACAAACATAAAGTGCTATGCTAAACAGCAACAACAACAACAACACACAAAAAAAAAAAAAGTCGCGCTGTTTGTTCCGCGTGGTTTTCTGTGTCTTTTATTTTTGGCGCTTTTAAAACGCGACAACGACACGAAAATTTTCATAATTAATGCAAATGCGAATGCAAAGTGGCAACAGATGCGTTTCTTCAACGGAAGATTGATGGTTTAATCGCAGCCGAAACTTCGAGAAGCCGAAAAACACTTGCAGATCTGTCATATTCATGTCACTATAATGTCGCTTTATCGCGTTATCTTGATCACTTTTAAATTGTATCTGAGGTTTCGTTTATTTTTTTTGCGGTGTTTCAAAATTTATTGTTTATCTTTAATTGGGTTACTTCTGCTTTGCAAATATTTCTGTGTTATCGTACATATTATTTGGAGTATATCAAATTTTGACCTATTTTAAATTAGGTTGCTTTTAATGTGATACGATTTGTTGCATTTTAACGTAAAATTGAGCGCGATTCTTAGTTTATTTGAAAGCATTTATATTTTATCATTTAAGTTATTTATGTTTTAAAAATTGCTATCATTGCAAATCTTAGTTCATGTTCAAATTTGTTGAATTTAAACTCTTAATTCTTTTTAACTTGTACCGTTATATTTGATTTATTGTTTATATTGAATTATAATTTTCTTCTGCATACACTTTTATTTTGGGTCTTAATTTTATAATATTTTGATTTTCTTTTTTTTAAATTTTCTTCAACTTACATGTGGGTGATCTGGCACTGCGCTTGCTGGGATCCCGCTCGCTGAAGAAGCTGCTCAATATGTCCATCTTCATGGTCTGGCGATTTGCCTTAAGGCTCTTGCGACGCTGGGCGCGCTGCAGCGCCGCCAGCGCCGAAGCCGAGTTGGCAGCAGCGACAGCAGGATCTGGCTCTGGCAAGGATACTGCGCAGGATGCACTGGTTGCTCCGGTGCCGGCTGCATAATTCTGCCGACCTCCGGCCTCTTCATCGTTGGGGCAGACGGCGCTATAGCGACTGCTGGCGAACATTTGGTTGAAGTCCTTCATGTTGTGTGCATTTGCGACTTTTCTGTTTCACTTTGAACTTTTTCTTTCGTTTGTGGCAGCTGCGGCACTTAAAAACGTTCTTTGAGTTGCTTCTGCTGCGGCAGCTTTAAATTGTATTTTAAATCTCTACAAGTTCTTTGTATCTTATGCTGTTTTCTATCTCAATATATATTTTCATTTACTTAAGTTCTTTTTTTTTATTTCAATATCTTTATCTTCTGTCGAGGCTCGACCTATTTGTGGCCCAAGCGCGTTTGCGTCCGTTCGCTAGCGTTGCTCGCTTATGAATGAAAACCCGGACGTGCGACAGTCGGACCAGGTAAACGTTTTACGGCTCAAGTATCTAGCAGATACTTAGCTCTACCTGTTGCGCTCTCTTAAGCTGCTGCTGCTGCTGCTGCTGCTGCGTCGCTCTCGTCGTTACGTTGTGACGTTATTGCCGCGTTACGTTGTGCACAGCTGTTGTTTTGAGCCGGTTGCCGCTTCTTGCTTCGCTTCCTTCTCCTCCTTCTCGTTCTCCTCCTTCTCTTCTTACGCCCAAACCAGTTTACGCTTTGCGCACTCGCACTCGTATTCGCATTCGCATTCGCATATGTATTCGCGCACTCGGTATTCGCATTCGCATTTTGGGGAAATACCACTCAGTCTCTGGCGGCGACTACTGAAGTAGCCTAGCACACATTACTCATACGACGCGTGGTGCCATGGAAAACTTTGAACATTTACATACAGCATAGACGAGAGATTTACGATATAACCGAAATACGCAATATTCAATCGGGTTTATAGCCTGCTGGGCTTGTAACAATCTACGTAGATCGCCAGACGGTAGACGACCGCGGACAACCCGGACAGACCCGGCGACAGCCGGACAATTTGTTTGTTTATCTTCTCTCTGCGCTTTGTCCGCATTCGTTGTTGTTGTTCTGTTGCTGCCTCTGCTGCTGCTGCTGCTGCCTCTGCTGCTGCTGCTGCTGCTGCTGTGTCTTAAGGCAAACAATAAAAACCCAATCACCTTCAATTTCGCATGCAAGATCGTCAGATCGAATGATCTTTTTTTTGTACAATTTGTTTCTTGTTTAGAAATTTCTCGATCGAAATGCTGCGCCGAAAAAAAACATGATTGCGTTGTTGATTTATAGCTATCGAGGTAGTGTTGATCGGTATTGCAACTAGCTAGTAGTTGCAGAGATTGCAACTTGTTTACAGTATACATTCCTTTGCTCAACTTAGACTCGACTCGATAGGTAGATCAATCAATGAGACATCAAAATGGAACCGAATCGTGTGCCAAATCGTGTGTCAAATTTGGCTATTCGGAAGCTGATCTGATCTCAGATCATATTTTCAATAATCGTGGGAACAATAGATCATTAAAGCGTAAATATGGAATGATATCATGAGAGAAAACTAGTCAAATTTGTCTATTTGGAAGCCGGTCTAATCTCGGATCATTTTTAACAAACATCGCAGTTTGTAGATTGTCGTGCGTTCGACAGATCATTAAAGCACAAAAATGGAATCAATTCTCATAAGTAAACTGGTCAAATTTAGCTAAGGCGAAATATGATAGATCATATTATCAACTAATTTAGTTTTTCCATGCTAATTTCGATCAACCAACACATATCACATATAGAAGGCTGAAGCTCAATCATTAAAACATAAAAGTGGAATGAATTTGTAGCAGTAAACTAGTTAAATTTGTTCCTACTTAAATATATTATATAACATTATCAATCAGTTAAACCTATTTATGCTAATTTCGATCTTTACTTCAAAAAAGTCTTTCAACTTTCCTATTGCATACTTTTCGAGGCATTTCACCCTTGTCAAGTGTTTATATAATGTGCACGTCACTCAGCACCCAACCTGATCTGTCAGATGTACTATATATAGATATATATATGCATAAAAAGTACATCAAATTTATGGCTTGTCTCATTGCGCTCTCAACAGGTTATATAATCCAGATAGCTATAACTCTTGGCGTTAATAACTCGATCTGTCAAGAACATACAAATCTATCTATCTATCTATATAGTCAATTACAATTTTTCACCTGTATTTAGTTGCACAACGTTTATGATTCCTGGCCTACAGGGTATATGGGTATTAAAACATCACGGCTTGGATTGCCGGATTGTCAGCTTAATTCATTCAGTTATAAATCTGTTCCGATCGCGTGCAAAACTGTTTGGATAATTAAATAGTTTATTCGATTTACTGCTTAATTTGTATATTTGTCGAAGGTGGGAGAGAAAACGGGCGGAGAAGAAGAAGGGTGTTTTATCAATTTCCGCATTTGACAATTCATTTTAGACCGTTGCCCGTTAATCAATGATCAATGACTCATTGAACAAGCCAAGTTTATTAAGAGAACCCCCCCTCCCCCCAAGAAGATATGTCAACTCTTCATGCTTCATGCCTCAAACCCCGAACGATCGACCTTGCCGCAGGCTAATGAACTCCGCTCACCTCTTTGACATATCATAATATAACGGACAACAAAAAGAAACGGCCAGACAAAAGTTTCAATAAATTATCAAAATGTTCGAGAAACGTTTTGTGGGTGTCATGCGTGTGATCACAACCAAATACTCCGCAATCTATTGCGATCTTAATTGGGGAGCTTGATTTGAAATACAATACAATAAATTATAATAATACTAAAGATACTTTTGAGAACTATTGAAATTTTAACTGAACAGTATAACATCATGGAAGTTCGTATAATTTTTGACAATCTACAAATCGATCTACTGCTCTAACTAGGAAGAGTATACAGAAAGATCCATTGCGATCTTCACTGCTGAGTTTTCAATTTAAAGACATTGAAATTATACTAAGTGGGGCTAGAAAGTTATAGAACATAGGTTTATTTGATTGGCATTTTCATCGATTCGATTTTAAATGCTTATAAGGTAAGGTGTTGCTCTTACGGTATTCTACGGTGCTTGCCATTATAATAATTGGTCATGCCATTTCCTGGAACCTGCCTGACTAATAACCCCCACAAATTGACGCGTTGCACTCAGTCGAAATGAGTTTATGAAAATCTGTTATTGATATGTTCTGACACTAATTGGTGCTACGTAAGTACGATCACTCGATATCCGTAATACGCGCTACCGGAGTTTCCCCTTCGAGTTCGACAGTCCTCTACAGATTATAACTACGAATCTGTCTTTGAGGCTAATTCGCACTTGTTAATCACACATTGGCCGATCTAACAGAGATCGGATCTCATATTGATTAATCTTTAATTGCAAGCAACGTGCGGAATGCAACTGAAAAGGGTTCACAACAGGGTCGTGCATTATTAAAGATCACTTACATTATCATTAGATATACGTGCCGTGCCACGTACTGTGATGTCATTAGCTACATGTACGTGCAGCTGTATCGATAGTATATACTATATAGTACTACATTTAGTATATATATATATATTTGTATTGTAGTTCCACGCCCGAAAATTGTGCTGACCGTGTGCTCATGTTTTATTGATCAGCAAGAGACTTTGCTATATAATCAATATGTAGTTGCACGTTTACTTCAACCCGAAAACCCCCAGAGGTATAATTTCGTTCAATTTCAATTTCGTTTGATTTTTGGGCACATAAACAGACAAAGGGTTCAGCTCAATGTTAAGCAGACAAGTGCAATTTAAATGGGGCCAAGCGAAAAGAAAAGGCAAGAAAATCATTAGAAAATATAATGAAATTGAAAATTCAATTTTTGATTTTAGTTCAATTGAAACTTGGCGACATTAAATGCCTGAGACATTATTGAAAAGTTTTCGGCACAGAGTAGGGGACAAATCATTGACCGACCTAACTAACATCGACCTAATAAATTCAATTAAATGCTAAGAATATGTATATAAGGATTATAACATTTCAGTTTTTAATTTAAAAAGAGATTAGTCGTTGAACTTGTTGATAAAACTGAAATTATAATAATATAATATTAAAATACTATATCAGCTAATCCAAAGCTTAAGTCCAGACATCAAGAGGGTAAAGAGAACACCTAAACACTCCCATAAATATAGTGCCTAGTCCAAAGTAAACCCAGCTATATGTTTACAATGCTAATCATATTTAAATTTTCATCAATATGACGATGAATGACTGACAAATCAATAGATATTTGGTTTGGTTTATAACAATACTTAAATATTATGTCAGTTACTACAAAGGTTTATTTGTTTACGGCGGGTGAGACAAAGATAGATAAAGAGCGGGAAAGAGAGAGAGCGAATAGGTGGATAACTAGTTAATTGACCCATCGATAAATGATGAATAACTAGAAAATCAATAGAATTATACGAACTTTGCGCATTGTCATAAACTTGGATACTTTATATTTAATTTGATGGCATGCAAATTCACTGATTACCAAATATGGCCGGTATAACTAAAGCTAACTTGTATCGTATATGATATGCACTATAGAGGGTGGGGGGTACGAACTTTGACCTGTGCATGCGACACACGTGCAGTTAATAACCACCGCGTTGCAAGCAGCAAAATGCAATTAACTATTTGCGCTCCCCCAGTAGCGCTCTTGATCGATTTCACTTCAAGAACCGATCGCACATTGCGATTGGCAATTAAAGCACACTCGCAAAGTTGTTGTCAAGCAAAGTGATTTTTTTACCGGTTTTTTTAGAACCCCCTCGTGGTGAGTGCTAGACTGCGTTACGCATAGATCTGGAAATAGCTCAAGCTATCTATATAGTATATATCCTTTATGGCAGGCACTCAATCTGTTGTATATGCGTTACGCATGCCGCGTAACTCAGTCATAGATCTAACTTCGTGCCTCCACTACCGGAATACCCTTTTATCATTGATTCGTGTCATGTTCGTGCTCGTGTCAATTAGTCAGCCAAAATTCACGTGCTCGGGCAGCCTTCGCTTGGATGTCGAGCACATGTCCCTGTCTGAATGCCTGCCTGGTTTTTAATTGGCCAACATTGAGTTAACACCGAGTCATTGTCGAGTAATGTCGAGTCATGCCGGTGCGAAAGAACCTCAGTTTCAGATATAACCATTAAAAAAACAACGACAACGACAACGACAACAATAACAATAACAAACTACATGGCAAATCCAAGCATATATTTATGAATATTTAACACGGCTTTTAATTATAATTGAGCAGTCACAACAACAACAACAACAATTACAATGGAATTTCACAAGATTCGCGAATTGCGCGAACGAAACCCGTTCAGAGGATCCAATCGGATCGGTCTCTTGGATCGGACTCTGGCCGGGCCTCTCAACGACGCGTCGTCGTCATTCTCATTTGAAAGAATTTTGACTCAGCAAATTCTCCGTTGAAGTGTTTTCTTTTTTTGTGATTTTTTTTTCCTGCTATTTATTTATTCGTATAATTTGTAGCTTTATGTGTTATGTTGACTTATTGGCTTACTAATTTATAAATAGTGGGGACTATGGTACTTATGTAGCAAGTGGAAATCTAATCGATTTTAAGATAAACAAGTGAAGTATTCGAAAACAACTTGATCTGCATGTGGTATATAGGAAACATCAGAACATTCATCAGTATTTAAATACATATAGATTCGAAGTCTCGCTTGTAAGTGGGTAAATCGGTATAGACTGTCGACACAAGATTAATGATCTCTCTCTCTCTCTCTCTCTCTCTTACTCAATCTCGGTAGAGAAGGGTCTAAGAGATTGATGAACTTTGGATGAATTTTGGTATATACGAATTATTGTTTCACCTTGAGAAAGGTTTATCGATTGATTGCTGTAAAACCAGACGCTAAATACGAATATAATTAATATAATAATTAATATATCGTTTGCAGTACATTTAAATTCAGTTTTATTAATTATCATAACATAAATTTATTACTGGGCGTAAAACAATAATTTCTCTTCTTAAATTATAATATTCAATACGAAAAAAAAATCTTAAATAAATGCGTCATATAGTTTCAATCACCAGCGATTTAACAATCCTAACCAGTTAAGTATTCTTTACTAATGATCTTTCGGTTATCGTCAGACAGAGTCTAAAGACCGCACAGTTCCAGCACTTGTTAAGTAATTTGAGAGCAAGTAAAATACTTGAGGTTTGTATTCAATTTCAGATCTCCAAAACTGAGACGAATTTCCCCTCGCTCGACAACAAGCGGATGATTAGAGGAACCCCTCGATAACAAAAACAAAAAAAAAAACAAAAAAAAAATGGAAAAAAAACTAAAAATAACAAGTAAAGTCAAAAACGAAGAAGAAAAAGAAAAGAAACAAAAACGAAACAAAGTAAACGACGCATTATTTGTTGGTATATCATTTCGGCAGCTAATCGTGAATTCGCACAAAATAATCGAGCGATTCGGGAAACGGGAGCTACTGGTTCTTGTTTTGCTGGCGCTTCTGGCGTGATTTATAAGTCAATTTAGCTATGGCGCAAATTACATGTGTTTATGGGTTGAATTCAAAATATACGATATATATGTATATATATATATACACGATATATATATCTGTTTATATGAAGGAACAGCGGAACCTTGTAACACTTTTATCATCGTTGTCGTCGAAATTTTTTTTTCATGAGCGAAACAAATCGTTTTATACTCTAACAATGTCGGGTACGGGGGCATTAATAACTTTTGCGTATGATATAGCATGTAACATATAGTTTGTACTGTACGTACTACTACGTATGTTACTTACGTATGTCTGGCTACAATCCCAAGTTCAAGTTCAACATCAAGTACGGAGAGGCTTACACACATACGAACATGGTTAATCAATTACGACGACGATCAAAATATTTCATAGCGAACCCGCAATTACAAGCAATTAAAAGCCCATAACCGATCATAAACCTATATTATTAAATCGCGTCGGACCTACTAACTTAATAACTACGTGCCCCAAAAGCAAAACAAAACAAAAGTTCAAACACAATGAAGACATTTAGCTACTGCTAGCTGTTATAAGAGGCGTGGCGGTGCGGATATATGAGGCCTATCAAAATGCCCATAAACAACACATACATATATAAACTAGATTTATTTATATCCCGCTCCGCCCCGCACGACCCTGTGGGCACATTTGACACATTAGTTAGGCATCGACACGATCGACTTAGCAATTAAATTAGCATGACTATGCTAAACCTCTTCGAGGGCCCTAACAACACTGCCAACCTAAACATGGATGGTACTATTCAAATTAGAGGAAGTAAGAGAAGGAATAGGCATACAAATTGAAACTTATCCTGGATATATTTACATTGACACTATATAAATATTGTTCAGCTGTTTAAATTTTATAGATCCCTAACTAATTTAGTGATATGAAGGTCCTAGTAAGAGGGAGAGAGTATTTAAGTTGTATATTGATCAAAGCTATATTTAATTTATTATAATTATCAAACTGTTTGATGTTTGTACTTCACTCGTTAGCACAGACAAACTCGAACTGTGAACCCTTTAAAGTTCACTATTGTGATATTCCCCGCACAGTATTCACACCTGCTGTAGATCTGCTTAGCACATTCTGCTACTGTTGAGACTTGACACCTGAAACTGATGGGGGGGAATCTAAATATTTGCGTTGTTTGTTTACCTCATTAAATCATGATTCGGGCTTCGTTCTCGCCTCAACACAATCTTGTCATAGATCAGTTACGTCCCGGGTGAAGTATCGGGTCTATGGAGAGTCTCTTACACAGCTTCCGCAGGTAACGACCCACGGTCGAGATAGATGAAACACGCGCTCATTATGTATAAAGAGATTGATAATCGAGTTGAACAAATACACTTGAATAATATGCATTATATGTATTTCGTCTTATAAACACGGATTCTTTTCGACACTTTGATTGACGTATGTATTATATACATATACTATAAGAGTTTTTTGTACAATATTTTTATTTAACGGTTCACGTGGGTCAACACTGATTCGAACATTATAAAACTGGTCAGATAGTGTGGGAGGTGGACGAGAGGGCAGCCGGAGGGAGATAACTGTGAGATCAACGCACTGATAACGATCTTCCCCAAAAGGGGGTATACACTGTTATAAAATCGTTGAGTACTAATAAATCTTTAACTGTATTCTACAATAGTTCCTAGGTTAGGGTTTATATAATATAGCAAAACGAGTCGATTAATGATTTGATATGGCTGATTTAATACCGATATGGGCCAAGGGAATTAAACGAAAGTGTTATTTCGATTTTAGCGATAAGTATAGCTTGAGTTTGTTAATTTGATATAATAATATTTCTCACGACATCAAGATGAGTCGATGCTCTTGCTTATTTGCATATCAATAAGGGATAACTATCACTTTAAGTTAAGCTTATTAAGTAATTAAGCTGTTTTATAATAGTACAAATAGTTAATTTACTGCTATAATGATTTATGGTTTGTTTGTTTATACTATATAGTACTATAGAAGCTATACTCACGTTTTGGTGATCCAAACATGGTGTCGTTTAGTTATTAGAAAGTTGTGATAACCGCACTTGAACTATTATTTATATTTTGACAATAAATAATAAAATTTTTTTAGTATTTTAAATATACTATGCAGCGTTTTTTAGCGAGAGCGTGAAATACTCGACCGTTTGGGCTGGCAAACCGCCAGCGATCGAATGATCTGAAAATTTGATTAAACAGTTTAAGCTGCTACTATAAAATTGTATTATTTAATTCCCAATAGTACATATATGTCTGGGGTATACTACGTAAGAATCTACAGTGCGTACACTGTATGTGTGTTTAATCTGCAATATGTGCAACGAGAGCTATACGAAGCATCCAGTTTAAATCGTCATGCGGCTTATCAGAGAATCGTGACTGGGATGAGCACTCGAAATGAGCAGACGAGCAGACAGACAGACAGATGGACTCCCGCACAGATGAACGTACTAAGCCCGCGGACGACCAGACAGACAAATAGACAGAGAGAGAGAAACAGAGACAGACACAAACAGCAGTCAAAGGTTAAACGAGACAGGCTGGCTTAGGTTATTTTTTTTTTTTTTTGGTCTGACACCCTGCCAATGTTTACAGAGTATCTGTAAGTGGGTCAGAGCTTAGTAATCAGCTTATTGCACTCTTTGTATTCACTCTTGGTTTCCTCTTTGTTTGCGAGTCGTTGGTCCAATTAGCCAAAGCCCTGAACTACATTTGCCCCTTCACTCAATTTGCCCCATTTATATAGTATTTATAATATGCTATATAGTATGACAATCTTTGACTTAGCCACGCAACGCGGACGCAGTTTTTTTTTTAAGTACGATGTCAACTTTGAATATAGAAACCGATCCTAACTAACTTGACGCTGCCAACGAAATGTTCAATCAAAATAAAATATCCAGTTAAAGAAGTCGATGAACGACGTCGAGGCGGAAGAATAGAATAAAGGAGAAGGAAACCGAACTGAGGGAGATTACAATAGCGAAGATCACAAGAGAGTAGGAACAGATGTTGAGAGAAGCCAACTCTCTTTCTCTCTCTCTCTCTGTCTCTCTCTCTCCATTGTTCTCTCCCACGCACATGCTCTAAGAAATAAGAAGTAACTGTAACATTCCACTAGAAAAAGAATCGTTTCCTATATGTAAATCATAGGTAAACGTGACTAGATAAATACCCTGTACAAATAAAAATTAAATATTTCCCACCCTTGATGTAAGATATACCTATCTATTAACATAACATAAGTATATATAATTTGTACTGGATGTCTATATAATTGCAATACACACTTGAATATATAATTTAACAAGTCGTTTTCACCATATTGATATTGTTTTCCTATAGTTAGTCAGTAATTTTGCGTTTATTGAAATTATACAAATTATATACAGTAATTATTTTCTAACGCGTTATACCTCACATCTCTGAAATAATATAGAGTGTTTTTTTCTTTAGCAGATGTGTACCCCCCACTTGGGTAGTACCAAACTCCGAGAAACTCTTAAGGCGAGACGATAAGACGCGGTTAGAGCGGATGCCAGCAACAGAGGCCCAACGACCCTAGAAACTGAAGTTTATCAAGTGTTTAGTTATAGTATGTAGTAAATACACACCCATGTGTACAATTTACGACATATAAATATTAATACTAGACTATTATAAACATACTATATGTGTATATACTATTCATATCATAGACAAATTGCAGTCAGAGCTGTCCCCGCGCTGGTGACCAAAGTTGTCAGTTCTAATTAATAATAATAGTCTATTACTGAAATATATAATGCTGATACGCTTAACTATCTAAGCAAGGGGGTTCATTAGCACGTATTCAAATGATTTATCGATGCAGCATTTTGCATATATAAAGTCTAGCGTATAAAGTACATACTATCTCCGCCCACAAGTATAAATAAATATGAGTTGGGATTAACTGCTACATGTTTGGTTACGTACTTCTAAACATACCCCATGTAAAGCTAGTAAAGGGCTTGAAAAAGAGATAGAGTACTGGAACTTTCTTAAATTTGAGATACTCTAGAAGACAGACCTATCAAATTTAGACATTTATTAAATAAATAAATCATGTTATTTTACAAACATGAATATTTCACGCTTCCCGTCTTTCTTATTCAATAGTGATTCCATTGTAATTCCAGAGTTCCAGTCATTCCTATATAATTTTTCGCTCGGCGCAATAATCCAACACTTGTGGTGTTCTTAAGTAAACCTGTAATTAAGGGGTAGAGCTGTAATTACAGATTATTCAGGGCAAATCAAGTTACGCAAAACGGGAAAAGTGAAGGGATTGTTGGGATTGTGTTCTGTGAATTCGTGTACTCAAGCAGAAATGCGATCGCAGATAGGATCTGTCAGCAGCATCTGTAGCAAAAAAAAGTTGTTTCACTCACTCTGAACATTTCCGCATGCGTCACGTAGCCTACACCAAAAAGTAAAAGGTATCGCGTCCTCTCAGAGTTGCTCCAATTGGAAGGTCACACACTGTCAGGTTACTCCCCCGTTCCATCCTCCATCCAGCCTTGTTCACACTTCCAGTCTACACGAGTGTGGAATGTGTCATCTTCATCGAGTTCTTTGCATCAAAGCTTCTTCTAAGAGGCCACAGTTGCCCTCGAGAATTGAAAATAACAAGAAGTCAAAAAATTTTGTTTGTCCTGTGTTCTATATTTTCTTTTATTTAATTGAAGTTCAACTATATTTTTGCTTGTTTTAAATATATTTTTTATTTAAAGTTTACGCGTTTTTCATTAAGCTACGCTCATTTAATGAAATATTCTTTTACCTTCATAATTCGTTCTAATTGCTTTGTATTTTGTGCATAGTTTTTCTATTCTATTCTAATATATTTCTGAAGTTTGAACCAATATAAGTAAAATTTTTTGTAAACGCGACTTTTAACAATTCGATTGTTGTTGTTGTTGTGGCTTTTTAATTTCTAACTCGAGCTGCATTTTTAGGGTTGCCCATTGCACACGTGAGTAGCAGTAATTAATATAATATTGGTACAGAAGTAATTGGATGGTATACGAATATATAATTAATTTATATAATTGAGCGGGAAGGGTTGAACACTAGTATTCTTGTTGTTGTTGCTGTAAACGCCATAAATACATTTATTTATAAGCTGGTTGTGATCAATTAAATTAGTCTAAATCAATAATAAATAAGCATTGCGGTGAGACTGAATAAATATTTAAGAAAATTCCCCTCCCAACCTACACCTACACGGTTTGCGCTCTACAAGCGTTATTTGTTTAAATTACGAATCGACCTCTGCCCAATGTGCGACGACTAACTGTGCAACTGCGCTTACAGTTATTCACAGCACAAAACAAAATTCAATGCAAAAGTCTCGTTTGCGCGCCTGCAAATATTGCGCGCCAACTTGCTGACTCTCTGTCTCCTCTCCATTTCTCTCTCTCACTCTGTCTCTTGGCACTCTCTCGAGTTTCGCTCTTAACACTTTTTCCCCCTCGCTTGTATTTGCACATTTCGTCCTATTGCACTTTCGCTCTCTTTGACACTCTGGATATGTCCCTGTGTGAGCGCACTCTCTCTCCCTCGCTCGCACCCTGCACTCTCCACTTTCGCTCTCTTCGCTTTGCCTCGAGCTCTTTCCCTCTGGCACTGCTAAAGTTATTTGTAATCTGTCAGTGTGAATCCGAAGCCGGTTATTGATTCCAATTTAAATGGCGATAACTATTCCTATTTTATTTCTATATCGATATTGCCATGCAAATCGTTTCATGTTAACACTTTTATTAGTATGGCAAGTTCTGCTAGTTCAAGTGATTAAGAGTCTTGCATTTGATTGATTTAAATAAGCACACAGCGGGAACTCCAGAGATTAGATGCCTAATACTTATAGAGAAATCAGCAGGTGGATTAATTCTAACTAGACACTTTTAAATGACTGACAAAGAGCAGACGTACAGTGGCTTACACATGATTTCTGTCTACCATATAAGGCAGGGAAGGGTATACACTCATCAATAGAAATGTTTTAAGATGATGTTGCTATAATATGTGTGGCTTAATATGTTTTTCACATTTTAGTTTAATCACAAATCAACGTCCAGTTTGAAGTGCAGGGCAAGCAGAAGGTTGCGAAATGGCTGAACGCGTGTACAGGTAAGTTTGTAAATAAACGATGTGTGATCGATGGCTGTTGTATTTGCAACATTGTTAAAAATGCTTGATATGCAAATCTGCGTATCTCTTATATGATGTAAACCTCTGTCTATCTCTCAATCTGTATGTTTCTTCCGCTGTAAACCTCTCTCTATCTCTCATTCAGTATCTCTTTTCGCTGTAAGCGTCTCCCTCTCTATCTCTCTCTTATTCTGTATCTATCTTTCGGTGTATACCCCTGTCTCTCTTATATTTTTTTCTTGTTCTCGCAGCTTTTGCCTTCCTCTTCCAATCTGACTTTTACTTTCATTCTTTATCTCTATTCACAAATTTCTCTTCCTCTTTCTCTCACTCTGTTTTCGAATTTATTCCTTATCTTTAAATTTGTTCTTCTTTTTCCCATTCTATATGTGTATCTGCTTTTTTCCTTTCCTTCTCTCTTCCATTCCTTGTCTTTCCATTAGTTGTTCCCTTACTCTTTTCTATATATCTTCATTTCCCTTTCTTTGTCTCTACTCGATTCAGCTGGCCCTGTGACACTGTCACTGAGAATCAAGTTGCCGCCTATTACCCCGTTGTTACGCCTCAACCGCAGCCCCAACTGCAGGTGCAGGGTCCTCTATATCCTTCAACTGTGGCACTTACTGCCCCACCTTGCGCTGACTTCAATAACAACAACAACAACGGTGGAGCTGGAGGATCTATTGGAGGATTGCGTTACTTTAACGCTTTGGCAGGTTATGCGCCTCCACCGGGCTTCCTTCCGGTCAAGTATCAAGCAACTCCGGGTCCTACCATGCCCGCCCAATTGGAGATCTGTCAATATGCGCATGCAAATGGGAGTGCTTCGTGCTATCATCGCAACCGCTTTGTGCCCTACAATCATAATCGGGCCTGTGCCTCAGCTGCAGCTATTGCAGCACTCTCTGGCCATCCGTTGATGTCTCAACAACATCCTGGCTATCAGGCACCTTTTGCACCAGTTTATCAACAACAGCAGCAGCAGCCACCACAGCAGCAACAGCAGCAGCAAACAACTCCAACGGTCTCGGTGTCGTCCAACGCCAGCTTGACATCTGGAGGTGGAGGTGACTTCACCTTTCAGATGAGTCAGGCTCCCAGTGTGCCACCTAGCTCCGCAGGTGGTAGCAGCAGCACTACCAACACGGAGAGCACTGCTGGAGCTAGCGCCCCTTCGGCGCAACCCAGCGATGCCATCACGCTGCAGATCACCAATCTGGACTACTCGCTGGACGAGGCCAGTTTGCGCAACTTCCTAATGAATCAACTGAAACCCATTACGCCGGTCATGTCGCTTAACTTTGAGGGCAGCTGCTATGCTAAAGTCACTGTCCCGGATCTCTATGTGAGTGCGAGAGGATAGCTAATCCCCTTTTCCACTGTTCAATCTTCTACTTTGACTTTCTTGCAGTTTGCCAAGCAGGTGGTTTCCATACTGCATCGCAAGAAGATCGGACACAAGCGCATGCTGGTCAGCTACACACGTGACTCCTCGCTCACCGAGGTCAACACGCTACGCTGCCAGGTCGCCGGGCTACTGAAGGTAGGTACTCAATAGGTTTAGGATAAAGGTTAACAAAGGTTATTCATCCACGGGTTGTCGTTGGTCTTTAACCCTCATCAGTAGAAGATTAACAAAGTAGTTGTCATAGGTTGTAACTAGCTAATTATCATAGGTGTTTCTAAGTCTACTAACCCCCATTAATATGAGGTGGAACAAGTTTATGGATCATCTAATCCCCATCAACATGAAATTTAACTGCTAACTACAGTGGTTTCTCCTTATTCTTCTAACCCCCATTAATAATTACCTTGGGCTCTCCTTGGGTTATCCTCTTTTTTCCTACTAGGACGTTCCGTATTATACATTGCCTATGTATAAGTTCCGTGAGGTCTTTCAGTCGCGCTTCAAGACATCTATCAGTGTCCTGGATCTTTACAAGATGCAGGACATCTGTACCATCAACTCGGATAACAATGAGGATAAGTTCATTAGCCTGAAGCCCGAGTTGGTTAATACGCTAGAGAGCTCACCATTGATGGAGGGACTGCAGCACAGTGTGCCTTATTGCACAGTGCACTTCAAGCGGGAACAGCACAAGGGTTGGGCTGAGCAGGAGACAGAGCCCTTGCCCAATGTCTGTATGACCATAGCAGAGATACAAGCATTGATTTATCCGCTGTTGAAACATCATCCTGGTGATATTCCGGTGGCCACGCTGGTTCACTGCATCGAAGGATTGATGAAAGTGCAAATTACCACCAATGAGACGGGTGTCAATCTGGAGCATCTGGTCTGCTGTGTGCAAGGGGTGCAGATTCAAGTAAATAACTTTGGCATCAAGATACTTGGCTGGCTGGAGATGAACAAGGAGTTAGCAACGGGTAGTGGAGGTTTCTTCACTACTGTGGCCGATCCACTCTTTCGCATCTCACGTGAAGTCATTGAGTTGGTGAAGATGTCTCCCAAGTCCACGATGAAGTTCAATCGTTTCATTCCGGCCTATCACAATCATTTTGGGAAACAATGTCGCGTTGCGGATTATGGCTACACTAAGTTGATCGAGCTCTTCGAAGCACTCTCCTCGGTGGTGCAAATCATGGGTGAGGGAGAGAATCGACAGATCACTCTCACCCATCGCACTCAAATTCGACGTTTCACGTCGGATTTGCTAAGGATTTTACGTGCCCAGGAGAACAACTCGGTACTGCTATCCCAGTTGCCTACGATCTTTGCTCAGACCCACAATCGCAACTTTGATGTCACCGATTATGGAGTCTGTGACATTGTGGATATACTCGATGGTCTTGTGAACTGCAGCACCGTCATCCTGAGCACAGTGCAGCAGGGCAAGGATATACTCATCTCGATGCCAAAACGTAAGCCGACCAATTGTGAGCTAGAGAAGATCTGTGTCTTTGCCGGCGAGATGGTGGAGCTCTTTCAGAATGCTCTACAGTATTCGATACAGTTCAAGATCTTTGCACGATCGTATCACTATCATTTCGCTTATCAGTGTCGGGTGAGTGACTATGGGTTCATCAAGCTGGCCGATCTCATGGATGCCATACACGGTGTCGTTGAGGTGGAGCAGAGTTGCGATGAGGATAAGAAGATTATGCTAGCTCCCAAGGTAGCTAGACGTATCTTTGCTGAACAATGTGAGGACCTTATTCGCAATGTGACTGGCAACTCATTTAATTGCATGAAGCTGGAGCAGATTCTAAGGCTGCACAAGAAGAAATATGGTTATCAGATGCTGCCGCAGACCTTAGGCGCTAAGGATATTGCCAGTGCTGTCGCTCTGTTGCCCTATGTTGAGGTACTACACAAGGAGCAGGCTATTTGGCTGATCTGTCACAGCGACGACTTGGAGTTCCGTCAGCTTTGCTATCGCGCTTGCAAGCTGCTAATGCAACGGGAACCAGGTAACCAGGAGCCGCTCACCCAGTCGCAGTTCCTCAGCGATTTCAATGTGAAGCATCAGCGCCCATTGAGCGAGTCTGCTTTGCTAGCCATGCGTCATGCCATCGAGGTAAGAGGGTAACCGTTTCTTATTTTGTCTATAATCTTCCTTTCATCTGTGTTCATCTCTCTATTTCTCAAACTCCCTCTTCTCTAGATCTATCAGGAGGGGGAGCAGTCCTGTGTGCGTCTCACTAGTTTCATGCGCTTTCTAATTTCGTTGGTTAATCTGCTCGAGCAGCGACCCAGCATGTATCTATACGAGCTAAAGACCGCTTTGGATTGTGGCCTAACGACCACCTTTGAGTTTGGCTACCCTAATCTGTATTCAGTGATTGTAGCACACGATGATCTCTTCACCCTCAACGCAGGTCACACGCAGGAACGCAGTGAGGTTGCCTTGAATGTGCACTGTGAATGTGAGTAGAGTAAAGTGTGTAGAAGATCTCAGCAGCTTAACCCAGTCTCCCTTCCGCACTCTCCCTGCTCACAGTACGCCTCACAGCGGGTGCTTCTCATCGTCATCTGTTTGGTTCGCTGAAGCTGCCCTATGCCAAGCACAAGGCCCAGCGCAGCTCTCGCACTCCACTGGGCGATCACAATCGCCCACCACCGGCCCTGGCACCTCCACCGCCCAAGACCCGCGCCATAGCAAGCGAATATGCTGGCAGCGCAGGTGCCGTGGCTAATGCAACGTTCAAGCCACAAGTGAAGGTCAGCAGCTTGGAGACAACTTATCAGGATCAGTTTGCAGCAGCTGCATCAACTTCAACTACAGTTTCAGCTGCTCCACCTACGACTGTAGAGAGTCGTTCAGTTATGTCGTCCACGCTGCTCAATAGCTCTGGCTTTGGTTCTGGTTCCGGCTCTGGTTCGAACACCAGCTCTGCAAATTGGAGCCTCTGGGGCAGCTCTAGCAACAAGGAGAACTCACTGAACAGCTCGCAGCAACTGTTCAATAGTAGCAGTAGCAGCAGCAGCAACAGTCCGTTGAACACTTCCGGCGAACTGAACAGCAGCCTCTACGTTAGCGATGTCGCCTCCAGCACGCCTATTACTTCCGGCGGAGCCGTCAATCAGTCTAGTAATCTCTGGTATCGTCGCCAGGCAAGCTTCTACCAGCAACAGCAGCAACAACAACAGCAACAGCAAAACGTTCGACAGCAGAAGAAATCATTGGATGCTGGCCGAGATTACTATGACTTGTCCAATTGTGGAATGGGACTGATCAACTCGTTCTATGAGCCACCCAAGCCTGATACACCACCCACCAAGGTAAGGTTTAGACACGGTATACAAACTATCTATCTTTATATCCATTAATTTATCATTCTATCTTCTTTAGAAACTTCCGTTCTGTTTCGATCCGATTTGGAGCAATGCATCGCAGCAGTCCAAGACAAATATACTCGGAATCCGTTTGCCAGAGCTGAAGACTCTTTTATCACCCTATACCATTTCGAAATATACGAATATGAATCAACCTTTATTCAGCTTCGATAGTCACGAGTCGAAGATCGCCCAAGAGAATCGAAAAACCTTTATGAACATATTCAATAGTTAGAAAATAAGCATTAGAATCAAACTTATTTGAAACACATACACTTATGTTATAAGCACAGAAGGTCTCCTGGTGAGCCTTAGAATATGATTTCATTACGATATATAATATTTTACTTTTAAGTGCGTTTTGTTATTATGCTAGAAATCAATTTACACTAAACAACTATACACATTTTTATTTTTAACTTGTTACCATCAAATTTATTGTATACAAATTTAAGAATATTGTAAACCCCCTCAAGAATGTTGAGGTCACAAAATCATGTTGTATATCTACTACATTTAATTCAAAGGCTTTTGCATTGTCAATTCACCATATAAATAATATTAATAATCAGTCTTTTTTTTGTTTGTAGGGTGAGGTATGGATTCCATACCGTACCGTACCGTTTGTTTTTAAAAATTGGGTGCAACCAAACGAAAGAAAGCATTGGCCAACTTAGTTTGTAGGGTGAGGTATGGATTCCATACCGTACCGTAGGGTTTGTTTTTAAAAATTGGGTGCAACCAAACGAAAGAAAGCATTGGCCAACTCAATGCCAAAAAAGGTGGCAGCATTTGCTGGAAAGGCGCGCATAATAACAGGAGTGAAACCACTATAAAGTAAAAGAAAAACAAATCTTAAAAATAAAAATAATAAAATGTAAAGAAACCAACCGATATAGGCCCGTAATGCCATCGTTCTTCATTAGATCCACAAAGACGTCTCGAACACCGTTAAATCTACCATCAGGAGCTGGGATATTGAAATGATGAAGACATGCAATCAAATTGAAGTGGAAACTTTGGATCTTCCCAAACTTACCACTCTGCAGACGACTCTTGAGCACATCGGCAGGCATGCCACCAATCCAATAGAATATTCCAGCCATACCGCCAGCAAATATGGCCGCCATGAGATCCACGGTGGGTCGATTAAAGCGACGCATATACTCGTTAGTCATCATCTCGTAGCTCATGAAGTACAACCCGTTGGCGGGTATATCTATGTATGTATGTATGTAAGGCAAAGGGGATTAGTGCTTGCAATCATATTTAAATCGTTAGGGATTAGTGCAAAATAATTGCACAATTCGACTAATGCTCTTATGAAATGTGCTAATTGCGTGTCGGCAGTGCTTAGAACAACAAAACTCCGTGTCGACTATTACGAAACCATTTACCGAGCTGCATCACAATGTGACGTACGGCTCCACTTAATATCACAATTAATTGGCAATATATAAATTGATGGACACACGCGCTGCATTCACGAAATTGTTAATGATTCCGGATTGTAAATGGATCATGAAAATTAACATCACACAGTGCATGAGAAACCACTGAATTGGGTTTGAGAGCTATTGTAAACAATATTTACTTTCAAATATGCACAAAAGCGCGCTCGTGTGATAAAATCGCTTATCTCTTAGTTTTTATCGATAATGCAGTACAGTGCAAAGCCTGACATTCTATCGATAAATACACGTTGTGCATTTTGGCAACGAAATGTTAACAGAAAGTTATCATCGTTCACTTTACAGCACAGTGCTTGTCAAAACAAAATTGCGCTAGCATTGGCAGTTTGCCACCAAGCAGTGCATGAAAAACCACGTTTTCATACACAATTACTGTCAAACATTTGCACTTACAGTTTAAAATGCAAAACGTTCTTTTGTTCTAAAATTCGAATAAGATTGACATCAAATTCATTAATCAAAAATTATTAATAAAAACAACATGCTTGTTTTACAAATATTTCTTTATTATAATCACGACTTTTTTCTCCTAAAGCAAACAGTTTTAAATTCGTTGCACTACCTGGGATAAAAAAAAAGCTGCCACACCGTGGAGTTTTCCGCTAAAAACTTGGCGCAACTAAATTGAAAAACTTGTTGGCCAACTCAATGCCAAAGAAACAGGCAGCATTGGCTGGGAAGGCACGAATCATGATGGGCGTAACGCCACGATATAGAGCCAAAGGCCCGTCCTTAACAATCAGATCCTTGAAGACACTACGCACACCGTGCTTATAGGTACCCTCAGGTGCTGCAAAATGAACTCGAATTTATATAGAAATCTTTTATAGTCAATGTAGATTTCTTACCCGACTGAAGACGACTCTTAAGGACATCGGCAGGCATACCCAGGATCCAGTATGCCATGCCGGCAGCACCACCAGCAAAAATGGTGGAGGCAGTATTGATTTCACCAGTCTTCGAATTCGCCTTGGCCACATCCTGTATGTACTCATAGACCAGGAAGTACAGACCATTAGCAGGCAGATCTAGAATAGATTTTAGATAATCAAGTCAGTAACATTCAAAAAGCAGATAAATTTTTCTCGGTTACAACTACCCAAAGAAACTACACTACAAACGGAACTCGCTACATTTTAATATATATTACTCACATTTTAGTATATTTTCATCTTCTTTCTTAGTTCATTCTTCTAATACATTTTCAATTTATGCATGCTGCTAGTTTTTCTTTTCTTGAGATTGCGGCCCTTTATGACTTATCGACTCTGAGACGCGACTTCTTGGCGTCACAAATATCTTGTTTATTTTATTATAAATATAAACAAAAACAATGTGTGTGTGTGCATCGCACATAGAGCGCACATTGAGTGAAGATCATCAACACAAAACATAAACAAGTTACAATAATAAGTATAGAAAAATATATGTAAATTCGCATTTAAATTTCAGACACAAAAGAATAATACCAAACAAATTACAATATTCCTTGACGTCACAATAAAAATGAGTAAACAGGTTCTTAAAAAAAAATCAATACTTAATAGAAAACGTCAAAATACGTATTCATAATGTTTGCTTACATTAACAGGGTTATTGATTCCATTTGAATTTGGAATACATTAGAGCAACATTATGAATACACCCGAACGGGTTTCTTCACGTTTTTCAAACAATTTGTATAGTATGTAAAGTAAGTACATTCGAATTATCTTGATATAGTGGCTATGTATATGTAATTTTATATCTTTTGTATAGGTCAGTTAAAGTTATTAGTATTTATACATGTATTTATTAGCATTTATACATTTTCGTATTTTTAAATATTTCATATGCTTTTATTCTTAAGAAGAATTCCGGAAAAGTCTTTATCTGCATTATATATATTTTATGATAAATAATAAGTTAACCTAAAATTGAAATATATTTTGAAATCTACAAAGTATGTTAACGATCATCATTAAAACTAAAACAAAACTGAGAATTTCATAGAGTCTGAAGATTTGAAAAGACCTTGTATTATATTTCTGTATTAAATTATGCTACTTAAATACGACAATCATGCATTTTAAGAGAAGTGTAGATAAAAGCAAACGGAAATTACTATCATACAGTTCTCATGCTTTACATGAGAAATTCTCGGCTGTCGGTTAGTGTGTGTTGGAAACTCGGGACTAAATGATCGAAAGTAGTACCCAGACACCGAGTTATAAACGGCAGACGGGCGGAAGTGCATATCAAACTGTGATTACAATGCAATCGAAACCGATAACGAGTGTGATAAAACTGCATATCAGCTTGATTCTGCTAATGCTGCTGCTACAAGTGAGTGAGAAAATTTTAATTTGAATTTGTTATTTGAAATTCGAATCCCTAACAGCGCAGCGAGCCGCTCGAAGCCTTGCCCACCCAAACGGAGGCTGCACAGATCGAGCTGGATGTGCTCAGCTGTCCAAGTAGTTGCAGTTGCCAATATGCGCCCTTCGATAAGTTGCCGATAGCCCGTTGGGTGAAACACATGACCAGCAGCAGTGATGGGGATGATGCCGAGGACGAACTGCTTATGTTCGCCAACATTAAACTGGCCACGTGCTTGCTACAACAAGCCAGTGAGACACAGGAGTTACTCGCCGCACTGCCTATCGATCTGCAGGCATTAATCCTTATGCATACGGGCAGTGAGAATAATCAGCTGACAGGTAAATTCACTTTTAATGTATCGATATAAATAAGAGTTATTCCTCAACCGGTTAACATTAACAGTATTAAGGTATTTTTCATTTATCGTTATAAATTCGAATCATTCCAAACCGGTGAGCACTAACAGACAAGTAAACAGTCGCATTAAGTTAACAGTCGATTACTTTTTATCGCATTTATCGAAATGCAGTAAACATTTAAATTTTACCGCTTTACAGTAAATACAAGCAGCCTGCGTGCACTCAATCAGCTGAGTACCTTGGAAATCCGCGGCACAGGCACAACAATACTGATAATTGACGAGCCACTGGAGTTTTTGCAGCATGCCAACTTTGAAGAGGTTAAACTACAGGGTAGCGAGCAACTGCAGCGTCCTAAATATTCAAAGTTACCCAGTGATAACTATGAGTACAAGCCCCCCAGCGATGTTGCTGGTAACGATGGCGAAGGAGATAACGAGGTGACGCCCACGTATCCACTTCAGTTCGAGGCAGAGGCGGAGATTATGAGTTATGAGCAACATGTGGAGCGTCTCAAGCAGACACGTATGCCCAGTTTCTATGGCTGGAGCAGGCTGGAAGTGCTACGCATACAGAACTGTGGCCTGAACGAGTTGCATTGGCAGATCTTCGATGGACTCACACAGCTGAGTCATCTTAGTCTAGAAAGAAATGGCATCGAGGAGCTGCAACCGTTTGCCTTTAGTGGTGCCCCACATTTGAAGAGTCTCTCACTCGCTCACAATCGTTTGGGTCGTTTGTTTTATCTTGGACTAGCTGGCCTGCTCGAACTGGAGACCCTCAACCTGTCGGACAATCGCTTGGAGCGTCTAAGCGAATCGACCTTTCCACCCCTTCCCCATCTACTCAACGCCGATCTACAACAGAACCCCATTGCGCACATATTGCCAGCCACGTTTTGGGTGATGAACGACACCAGGGAGCTGCAACTGGGCAGTGAGTTAGCCGCTTTGGAGTTGCGCAGTTGGAACACGTATGGACAGTTCGATTCACTACGCAAGCTACGCACGCTGACACTGAGAAATGTCTCCACCACGTGTCTGGAACAGGGTGTCTTTAAGGTTGGTAAAATCATGGAATCTTTACATCACTTATGCTTCAAGTTGGGCTTCTTTTTTCAGGGGTTGGAATCTCTGGAACAGTTGACACTACGAGGTAGCATTGGCAGCATACAATTTGATGCTTTTACAGGCATGGAAAAGCTGCGCGAATTGGATCTGAGTCAGTGCGGCATTGTGGAGCTTTCGATGGACGCCCTGATGGGTCTGAAGGGTCTTAAAACACTCATTCTATCACACAACAATTTGACACAACTGCCAAATGGTTTGCTCGATGAGCAACAACAGCTGGAGATGGTGCAATTACAGGGAAATCAGTTAAAGACATTACCCACAAGTTTCTTTCAGCAGCGAAAATTGCGTGTGGTACGTCTCGATCTGAATCCCTGGCAATGCAGCTGTGACATGGCTCATTGGCAGCCCAAACTAACGAATGCAGTACGCATTCCCAGCGTCAAGCAATGCGTAAGAGACATAAATGGAGAGGAGGTCTCCTGCCGCCATGTGGTGACCTACGAGATGGACAAGAGTCTGGTGCCACGTTGTGCCAACTACAATGGTCGCAGCGTCTACTATGTTATGCGCAAGCAACTCCATTGCGGTGCCATGGCTATTCTACATACCAGAAGGGGCACCAGCACACGAGGTCTTCCGCACTGGCAGAAAATGGAGATGCAACGCAAGTCGGGCGGAGGTAAGCGAAGGCACAACAGAAAGCACCACGTGCAACGTAACCATTTGGACTACGTACTAAGAAAGCAGCAACACCAGCACCAACAACAAAACGAGGCAACTCTGCCCGATATGTTGGAACATGAAATGTCCAATGAAATATAACATAATCACACAAATAGCAATAAGTTAAGTTTGGCAATGCATTCTACTAAAGAAAGATTATTAGAAATCCTGTTATTACGCTTAGACTGAAGCTGTAACTTTAATTCAGCTCAGAAAACTTCATGGGGAACTTTTAAAAACAATTTATAAATATTTTCAAGCTATTTTAAAAAATCAATACCTAAAGTACATAAAATAATTAAATAATTTCGTGGGAGCAACGATATTTCTATGCGACTTGAAATTCACCTCAGAGAACTTCAATGAGAACTTGTAAAGAATATGAAAAACAATATTCAAGAAATTATAAACAAGAAATACTTAAAGTACATAACAATTGAATAATCTTGTGACTATTTAGATATTTTGGATACGACAACGAATATATGGGATTATTAAAAGTATTTTCAATATATGAGAAACAAGAAGTCATAAATGAATTGCATTTTTTTTAAGTGAGAATGCATACATAAATGCGATTTTCAGTATTTTTAAAACATTCCCAAAAATGATAAAGTATTTTTAGTCTCTTGCAAAAAGCAACTGCTTAAAACTTTAAATGAATTTTTTTATTCCAATAAGCAATGAATTTTTTTGAATAAAGCTATGAATAATAATCACAAAATAATTTTAAAGAAATTATTTCCGCGCAATATTGATTCATAATAAATAAAAATAATAAAACTATAGTTTGATGAAAAAAGATGGTAAAATAATATAGAACTTTCACTAGAGCATCAACTTACCCCTAAGCATAGTGGCGCAGCTGCCCTTGAAGACACTGCGTATACCGCCCTCCTTATATAACTTCTTGGCACAATCGATCATGCCAGTGTATTTCTTTTCCCCATTGGGACCAGGTGTCTGCGTCTGCAACAGCACTTTGATACGTTCCCCAGGTGCCATGATGAATGTGGAGAATAGACCGGAGAATGAGCCGGCCACGAAAATTTGCGAGTAGCTGAGCTTGGCATCCTCGCCTCGCTGCTGCAGACGTTTTCCCACAGCATAACCAGCAAAGCACATGGCAAATATGGGTGCTACACCGGTCAGGGGTGCCGACATGCCTTTGTAGAGACCTTTCACTCCTTCATTACGTATTGTTTTGGTAGCACAGTCCAAGGTGCCGGTGTACATGGGTTTCTCTCCTGCCGCCGGGCGGGGCATGGTTTGCAGACGTACCTGGAAGAGAAAACTATTAAATTATAGATATTTTATGATATGGTATGATCAGCTGCAGCTACTTACCTTGATGGTATCCAGCGGATGACCGGAGAGCACATTGCAGATGCCCCCGAATCCTCCCGTAATGAAGGACTTAATGGGATTCGCTTTACGCTCTGCTGGTGCATTCTCAATCTTCTCTACCGTTGCCATTTCTGATCAGCAGAAAAGAAACTGTAAGAAAAGAAAATTATTATTAATGGTTAAGAATAATGAGCACCTTTGCTCAAAGAGTTGACAGTTCAACCGTAAAAACTAAACGAGTTTTTAGTGACGCCTTAATATATTCACAATTCGAAATAGTTGGAGTTTGCTCCCCCTTCGCTATTATCATTAGGTTAATCACTTCCCTAATCTGTGCTGCAACTGATAAGAAGGTAAGGCAAACTACTTCAGATTGCCCCCAGGGACAACTCTACTCTTACGCCATGCAGTGAAGGATGTAAAGCGATGGATGTGAATCCATCAATATTTCCTCTTACCTGATAAGCAAGAAATCTGCGTTGTCGCGTTGGCGCACTGTGGGAACCTGTTGCTGTTAGCACCAAAAGCAGCAGCCAGAAGCGTTTACTGTGTTGTCTCTCTAACAGCAGCGTCTGAGAAAGTGAACGGGTTTTGTTATCAACATTATTTATTTTTTTTTTTTTTTGAGTTGACAATTGGCGAGTATGAGCTAAAATTATTTTTTATAAAAACTTGTTACGTACCTTGGGCTATTGGATTTGGATTGACTTTTGATTTGTCTGCATCGCCGGCGCCCTGTGCAGAGAGAGTTCAAAGTCCGAATTAAACGAGCGCTATCGTTCGTGTCTATTTTTGATATTGCATCTGTGATCTGGTAAAACAAACACAGCCTTTTATTTGTTTTTGGTCTAAAATGACATAGGTAATTGTTGCTTATCAATACAGTTTGCAAAAGTATCCGAATGTAAATTTGTTTTGTGTAAATTTGATGCCGCGAACTAACGGTGAGAGTTACAAAACTAATGAACCACTCACGACAAAATCACGAATATTCAATAATTACATATACAGTGACGGAATGTTATTTAAAAATGTGTTCTTATATGCACAAAACTATTTTTTTAAAAATATTTGAAATACCAATTTTGTATTACTCTCGTGCTGTCACGAGTAATTCCCATTACAATTGACATTGAAACAGTGCTGCTAACTTGTTACAAAACGTACAAACAGCTGATCGTGAGCACTTGCCATTCAACTTGGCGCGCGACAATAACAAAATTCAAAACGTCTTTTTATCAAATATATTCATATTTTATTATGTAAGCATAATTATCAAAACAATGAATTAGAATAGCTTCTGTTTGGCATTGCACACAGCACACAGCCTTGAAAATACTCTCTAGTTATCCAGAAAATCATTGGCCAACTCAACACCAATAAAAACAGCTGCGGTGGAGGGAAAGGCGCGTATCAGTATAGGTAAAACTCCGCGGTACAATGCTTTTGGTCCTTCAGTGGCCATAATATCACGAAAAACACTTCGTATGCCATGTTTGTAAGTGCCCTCGGGTGCTGTAAAACATAAGAAATCGGTTATACATGTACAGTAGAGATGTTAAATTATATATACCCGATTGTAATCGACTTTTAAGTACATCAAATGGGACCGCTATGGACCAAAATACCATGCCGGCTGTGCCACCAGCAAAAATTGTGGAACTTGGGGTTATATGTCCCGTTTGCTTTCTCGCTAAGTCTTGCAGACCCTCATATACTACAAAGTAGACTCCCGTGGGGGAATCTAAAAAAAAGAAGATTCTCTCATTTGCTAGACTGAAGATGATGAAATAAGATCAGATTATCATGCAATCTTGCACTTACCTCTTAAGACACAAGCGCAGGTACCTTTGAAGAGACTTCGTAGTCCTCCCTGTTTGTATAGTTTTAATGCTGTATCCACCATACCCGTGTACATGACGGGCCCATTTCCAGTGACTGGTTGCGTTTGCATTAGCACCTTTATACGATCTGTGGGCACTGTGACCAGTGCCGAACAAATACCTGCTCCCACGCCAGCCATAAAAATTTGAGAGTATGTGAGCTGGACATGATCATCGCTTTGAAAGAGACGTTTGCCCGCTGCATATACTGCAAAATCTACAGCATATATAGGGGTAACCCCAACCAAAGGAGCTGATATGCCCCTATAGAAACCTCGCACTCCCTCGGTTCTAAACATTTTTACAGCACAATCGATGATTCCTTTGTATTTTGGTGGATGTCCTGGCGCTGGTATTGGCATCGTTTGTAGTCGTACCTATCAAGGTGGAATAATTCCAATTAATATGGTTCCAATTAGATATGCACCTAGGTGGGATTTACTTTAATCGTGTCCAGGGGATAACCAGTCAACACACTGCAAATACCTCCGAAGCCTCCAGCTATAAATGATTTAGCTGGATTTGCTTTGTGATCTGTTGTTGCTGTCGCCGCCATCGTTTTCGTGTGAGCTTCATCAAATATTTACGTAAACCAATCTGGAATATCGTCAGCGTCTGTTGATTTTAGATGACTGATACATGCACGTGCATGCGTTCACTGCGGCTTGGGTTATGTTATCAGTGAGCTATGCTGTTGTTTATTAACGCGTCTAGTGTAGTAAATTAATTCGACGGCCAGCTCAATTCCCATTTCGTTGTCTTATTTAAACAAAATCATATGTTCTTACCATAACCGCTGTTAACATAATACTACTCTGTTGTTCAGTGACCAAAAATTTAGCTACACCAGCATATATGTATTACTAAGAGAAAGATTTCAAAAATACAATCATTGACAACTTTATCAGAAGATACAAACCTTGTTGTATTTGTTGAATATAACTTGAGTTTGTTTACAAATCATTCTAATAATAACAGCGGGCAATCGTTAACATGTTTAGTTGTTCTGTAATGTTGTGAGACAAGTCTGTTAAAATATTAAAGGCCATGTCAGTAAATACTTGGCAAATGCCAACAATTCAAATGTCAATGTCGAATTTCAAATTTAGAAAAAAAAAAATTAGCTGATATTTTTAAATTAATGCATTTTAAAAACTATCCAATTTTATTACAAAGAATTTTAAATTCTTCGTCTTTTTCGATTTCAATGTTAATCGACATTCACACATTTAAGTTATTTTACAAGTTTTAAAAGTTAAATATCTGTATAAGAAAAGACAAAAATAATGTACAAAAAAAAAAATAAAATAAACATTAATTCCTGTCGCATGAACGCTTAAAATAAAAAAAAATTATTCTAATTCACAATATTTATTTAGTCACAATTTATTACTATCGTTTTGTGTTATCGATAGTGTTATCGCAGTGCTGTCAGCGACAGACTTAGCGAGCAGGCGAAATTGTTGCGTATGCCTGTGTGTGTGTGCAAAGCATATGCATCATAGCATATTTTATTGTTTAAAACAATCACTTTGTGCAAAACCTTGTGCAAAAACATATGTAGAACTTATGTCTGATACAAGTGGCCAGGAATTATGCATAAACAGTTGTAGTGCGAGCTGCAGTAGCAGGCGCAAGAGAAGAAAGTGAAGCAGCTACAACAACAACAACAACACATTTTGTAGGAACAAAAGAGAAAAAAAAAATAATAAAAAATACATATACGAAGCACACGCAACGTGCTCCCTCCCATTCAGGAAAAAAAGAAAAAGATATTGCAATGTCCAATGGTGACGATGTGCTAGACAACTGGGAAGAAATTGACGAGGCAGGCGTGAGTATTCTGTGACATTACGACGGCGACAACAACAAAAA
Source organism: Zaprionus ornatus (assembly GCA_018904035.1). Taxonomy (NCBI): domain Eukaryota; kingdom Metazoa; phylum Arthropoda; class Insecta; order Diptera; family Drosophilidae; genus Zaprionus; species Zaprionus ornatus. Next base: position 7,439,962 of record JAEIFZ010000002.1, on the reverse strand, counting down.
CAGCAACTTGAAATGATATCCCAATAAATCCATTCTCATATAGCTTTGCATGACGTTGCAAACAAAACTGCAGACAACCGCCAACAATACGAACAACAAACAGCAGCAACCCGCTTCATCAGTTGACTCAACAGCAACAGCAGCAGCGACGAGCAATATGAAAGTCTTACAACGTCCACAGTCCCTGCAGGAAAACAGCAGCAGCAGCGCTGCGGCTCCCAAGCAAATAATGATTGCCAAAAAGCCATCGGATACGGATTTGACTTCAGCAACAGCGCCAGTTATGATGGTACTGCATAAATCGGCCAGCGAGTATGATGCGGTTAATTATGCCACGCCCATCAACAATCAAACGGTCAAGATATTGCGTAGACCCGCCCAGGCCGAAGAGCGTAGGGATACGAATGGAATCCGACCAAAGCAGCCAATCAAGACGCTCCAGCAGCGTGAACAGGAATATGCACAGGCGCGTCTGCGTATATTGGGCAGTGCCAAGAATCCTGAGGACGATAAACCGTTAGTATACCGAGAAATAACTTTTCTTTCCATTTTATTTATTTAATATTATTCATATTATCTTGACAGTGCCGCTACGCCAGCTGGTGCGGCGCCAGCTCAATCCACAACCGCTCAATCGGAGCCGCCACCTTCGGCTGTATATCACATCAATAATATGATCAATAACAACAATAATAATAATAACGGCAACGGAGGAGGAAGCGTCATGCATCGCTCTGCCTCAGCGCCAAAGATGTCGCAATCAACAGCGCCCATGTACAATAATTACAACAACTACTACCAGCCACAGCCGGGCACACCGGGAGGAGCTGCAGCAGCAGCGGCAGCTGCTATGGGTTATTTCTATCAGCAGCAACAACAGCAGCCGCCGCCACAGCACGTATTGCCACCATACAATCAACAACGCATGCCACCATATGTGACAGGCGCCGTTGCAGCGGCAGCAGTAGCAGCTGGAGCAGGAGGACCTCCTCCACCCCAAGCGGGCAATCCGCAACAGCAGCAGAGCTGGTCGCCAGTTGTGGGCGGCAGTGTATCTGCAGCGTTGCTACGCCAACAGTCAATGCAACAGCAGCACCAACAACATCATCAGCAGCAACATCACCAACAACAGCAGCAGCCACCACTACCACCACCACAATATGCCCATCCTTATAATGATAACATATTGCGTCTGCCGCGCGGTCCTTGCCCCAATGGAACCGTCGGCTTTCAGATGCGCAGGTAACAGGCGCATGTGCAACGTGGCAGTGGAAGATGCGGCGACAGCAACTCCTCAGCGATTTCAATCCCAATTCTTATTCCCATTCAAAATTGTAATTTCTAAAGATTCACATACTCGCGATTCTGTATTGAAATACTTTCTTCTTCATTTTGTGCATGCAACATTGCAATTTTATTTAATTAATTTTTAATTCATTTGTTGCCAGCTGCAACAACATCAACTATGTAAACAAATTAATGACGGAGTTTGGTAGTTATCTTTGTAAATTTACAACAACAAAACACACATTTTTTAATGCCTCTTACTAATACAAATACAAAATGGAAAACTGAAAAATACATATTTTAAAAAACAGAGATACAGTTTCGAAGTTATTTACAATGGTATATACAATTTTTTTTTTATGTTTTCCACTTGGATTTTGGAAAATGTTAAGAATATTTGAAGTATTTCAAAGTATTTAAAATTTGCAAAATATTTTCCATATATTGGTAAATGTCAAAAATATTTTAAAGTTTTGGGTTGAATATTGAAGAATTTCATGTTTATGCAAAGTTTTTCCAGTTAATATTTAAAATGTTTTGCAAAATATTTTCCAGAATCAATTTGTATTGCAATTTAACCCCCTGCCAGACCATTTAGATCGTTCGGTTAAGGCCCCGAAAAGGTTATCGTGAATGTTTTTGTAAACAAGTGAATGCAGCGAAGCGCGTAGCAGACGCCAACGACTTTTCTACCCAGAGTCGTACATCTTATCAGCGGACAGTAACGAAAAAACAAAATTTGCGGTGATTAAAAAAGATTTATAGAAACCCGCTATGGCAATACCCTTTGAAAGAAGATTGTAACGTAGAAAAATCTTAAAACCTTGTGTTTTTTACACAGTTTTCCACTTTACAACTAATTTAAAGTCTACTCTTTTACCAACTGGACACATAGTTTAAAAGGTTAAAGTATATCTGGCATCTTAGTTTATCTGTTTGTATGAACGCAAAGAACTTATCTATTATATGCGTATGCCTGCATATCATATGCACAAATACATATATATCAAATTCTGACTACCACGTCCACCGCGTGCATTTATGAGAAATTCACTTTGAACTTGAACAATAAAGCGAAGCCTACAATGATTAGTTTGCATGCCATAAAATTTCCTATAAATTTCCCTATTTTTTGATATGTTGCCCAAGTGTCGCTCATTGCTTGCCAAAATGTCATATACCCGCTTCGCAAAAGGGTGTGGGAGAACTTTACGTCGTTGTCAACGCCAATAGAATCGATCGGTTTACCTATGTAGGGCCTGGGGCCGGCAAATTTGGATTTTATGTTATATTTAATTCAGCCCGGTTTTAGTTGAAATCGAGTCGTCGTCTCGTGCGGTTCACAGGCAGTAAAAAGTCTCTGCAAAGCGTAGAACATAAATCCCAAAGCTTCGCTCTCCCGATCTCTCTCTCACTCTCCCTCTCTCTTTGGCTCAGTCAACTCTCTCACTGCCGGCGCGCTCTTGGCTCTCATTGGCTGTCACTGCGCTAGTGTGCGTGTGTGTGTGTAGTCCGTCTCAACACGTGGGCAACAGCAGACTACCATAAAAAGCGAAAACAAACTGAAAGAAAACAATTTAGTGTGTTAAACGTGATTAAAAAGAATCGTTTCGAATTTTTAACGAAAGAAATGTCGCACCGTGTGTTAGTTGTTGGTAAAGGTGGACGGGAGCATGCCATTTGCTGGAAACTGTATCAATCGCCACATGTCTCCCATCTCTATGTGCTCCCAGGTAGTTATGGTATTTCCCAGTTGGGTCCCAAGTGTCACACAATTGGAGCTGATGTTGTAGATCCAACGGATTTTGAGGTGAGTTGCAGAGCAGTTGCAAGACACAGTAATTGAGATATCCACGTCCTTCACATAACCTTCGCACCGAGCTTAATATTACACAGTAAAACATTGGCATGCAGCAGCTTCAATCTCGATCTCGATTTCAGCTTCAGTTCTTCTTTTTTTTCTTGCTACATTTGTGTTACAGTTTTAATTGAGACCCTTTTTTGGGGAAATATTATGATTCGCTGTTAATTACGTTTTTAATGTTTATCCGAATCCGCAATCAAAAACATAACAGTGGGCACAATCTTTGCCATCTCTCTCTCTCTCTCTCTCTGTGTGTCTGCATCAGTGTTGCCAACTCAGCTATTTTCTAGCCAGTTCTGGCTATTTTTGATGACCGAAAACTAGAAAGTGTTCCATTTTGCTAGGAACGGTTTTTTCAGCTATTTTTATCAAAAGCTCTGCTAGTTTTTGCTATTTTTCATAATACAAAAATATTTTCGTTTCGTAAAATAGTTTTGCAAAATATGGCCATAACTCTTCACAAAAAAAAAATGACCGGCAGCATATGCATGTATTACTTATCGATACACGAGTACTTGCATGCTGTCATCCTAGTTTGCAATTCACATCGTTAGAAGTTAAAAGAATGCTATACAGAAATACGAGCACGCGCCAAAATGCCGAAAGAATATAAACAAAAAGCTCGTGATATGTGGATTAACGATGAACGTTTTAAAACATGTATTAAAAAAGACGTGAATGATCCGACAAAAGTGTTTTGCACTTATTGCAAGTGCACACTGAATGCAAAATTGTGGGATTTGAAATCCCATGTGGAAACAAAAAAAAAATAAAGGCGGTATTGCGTGCTTTAAAAACCATTGACTTCCCCAAACAGAATACTTCCCGAAAGTTCCTTACGTTTAATTGGCACCAATTTGTAATACAACGAGCAAGAAGTTGAAGTTGACGAAATTCTAGCGACATTTGTCGAATAGATATATATAAAATACAAACAAAATATGGTTTTCACCACTTCGTTTTAACAAATCAAGTTATTTTCAACTGTTTTTGATCTGGCTATTTTCTGTTGCTATTTTTTGTGAAGGTTGGCTATTTTTGGCTATTTTCAAGAGTCAACACAGCTATAACTATCGGCTCAGAGTTGGCAACACTGGTCTGCAAGCGATTTCAGCTTGAAACGCTTTAACCCTTATACTGTTCCTCGAGTTAAACTTGCACACTTGCCGTTTTCGTTAATGAAAACGCTACACAGTGGATAAAAATGCCCAATTAAGGGGAAATAAAAAGAATAGAATTAAATGTGGCTATTTTTATAGGAATAATTATTTTTGTTAGATATATATATTGTATATTAACTCCAAACAATATAAATTAATCCAGAATGTTTTGACCTTAGTTATTCTATGAAAATCTCAAAAAATTGTTTTTTAATTCTTAAATTCTTAAAATTAATGCAACAATTTGCATAGTATAGTTTTGTTTTGTTAAGAAATAATGAATAATAATAATAGAATCGATTTTGCGTATTCCCTAGTTGTGAAATTTTGGTGTTACTTTATTTCTGTATACTTAAAATCATTTTTCAAAAGTCGCTGGAATAAACCGTTAATTTTCAATTGAGAAATTAAATTCTTCATCAATTAAAAAATACATATAGCGATTTATTCTAATATATAATAAATATTTACTTCGTTATGTATATATACACACATAATGAGGTAAAATCATAGATAATCCATTTTACTTATACTGCAAATAATAATCTCGTTTCAAGATCAGTTCATCGACAGAGATGACGGCTTGTCGTTAAGTGCGGTTAATCCTCCTAATGCATACTAGGCGTTTTCGTTGTAGTCTATTAGAAATCTTAAAAGTTTAATTCCGCTATAAATTCCGTAAGCGATTAGCAGGCTCACATCTCAAATTTGTTAGCGTCTTCTCCCGACTGGCGCCTGATATAAGATGACTTTTTTAATATAAACAATTTTGATTTTGTTTGTTGTTTGTCGCTTTTGTTTCTTTTTTTGATAACACTTCTATTTATTGTGGCTTAATTATACGTATCTTCAGATCAAATTCACAGTTTGTCATGATGATTCTTCCCTTTTTCTCCCCCTCTTCTAACCCTTTTCGAACCAAGTTTCGTTTATCAAAGATGCACCACTCTGGGCGTGGTAATGGGTCGACTACGTGGGGTCGTTGGATCGTTAATATTCCGACTATAGACCTTGAAGGCTTCCGCATCGTGCGCCACAGTCTTGACCTCTCCCGTATAGTAATCCTTAACCTTATACGGATGATTGCGTATATATTCCAGGGATCTCAGTATATAATCCGGTACTTTGGGTATATGATCACCTACAGGATAGTATCCCTTTTCGTCGGCCACATAGCTAACACTAATCGGAGTGCCTTCAGGTGAGATCCAACTAGCACCGCCTTGTACTGCGACTCCTCCCAGTCCCTCTTGGTTCCCGGCAATACCGTTAGACGTCTCGTAGGCATAGCGATAACTGCCATCTGTCTCAACCTGAAGATCATTGTGCAGTGTGTGTGTATCACGATCCGAGTCGGGTATATAAAGAGTCGCTGCCTCGCAGACAATCAACACGAATATAAGTTGAAACTGACGAAAAAAAATAAAAAAAACGAAACGAATTAAACAAAAGTTTTCTGAGAAACTGAAGATCTTTTATCTTACAATGAGATTAAGCCACATTTTGTACATTCGTTGTAGGTTGTAGGTATCACAATTAAGATTTGTTCTATATCTTTATAAGGATTATTTTTCGTAATAATTTCGCGTTATTCCGCTGTTCGTTCTAGCGCTTTTAATCGTCGACTGTTTGCTTGCTTTCGGCTTGCTTTCGTTTTTATATCCAATCCGCAGCTCAGGCTTAATTTTTGACATTTTTATCTCTCGGAAGAATTCAAAAACGCGGCTCAGAGAGCGTCGTCGACGTCGCAGTCTGGCACTCGTCATCGTCATCATCATCTCTCGAAAGGTAGTCATAAATTAAATGATTTTATTTTCGTTTTATTTCGCATTTTTGCGTATTTTTTGTTTTTATTATTATTATTTTATATATCGTCGCAGAATCATTTGTCGTTGCAATTCTTAAAGATGTGGGCTGGTTTTAATTCCGAATCTGAATCGCATGCCCTGGTCGAAGGTTATTGTGGAGCAATGCGGCTGATATTGATACTGAATATCACCTTGCAATGCATATACTATAGTATATATATTGATTTACTTTTGCAAGGTTCAACTGTAAACTAAACTTATAAAAGTTATCGTTGAACTCTTCTCTTCCCCTCACATTGAGTTGCAGTAAAGGAAAACCTTGGAAATTAGGTTAAATATTTGTTAATTATTTAGGAGCTCCAATATTATAGTTTATTTCCCTATTTCTTCTATGAACTCAAGTCTTTGTTACTAGACTGGAATTGTGGTATCTTTGTCGACTTGAATTAAGTTTTGTAAGCATGAGTTGCTACTTCTTTCTGTCCAATTCTTTTTAGAATTGAGTCCAACTCACACCTTTCAGTTTGTACTGTTCTCTAACCCATCCACATTCTTCTACCGAGCGTAACTAAATTTTAATAATATATACATCCATCTGTCAGCAGGTATATGTTGTTTTTGGTCAGTATTCTGACCCCAAGTCTGGGATATTCGCTTATCTCATTTGCATATAGTATGCAATAAAGTAAATCAATTTGAGGATAAATATAAAAATGGTTTTAACCAAATTGGGAAAGTGGTCAGAAATTCCGAGACACAGTCGCAAAAAACAAAAAAAAAATAAATGAAATCTTTATATAATACAGTTCTTCCCACTGTTATTTTGTCGGGAAATGGCAACCTTGGACCGGATAGCCAAAAATGGAGCCATCGAAATGGCTCTGTGAAGACGTCACATTGTGCTTTAGCCAGTCTAACTGACTCTGGAGGGGATCAAGAAGTGAACGTTCTTGAACCCGAGATGGGATGAGTAAGGGGATAAGGGGTTAGAGACTCTTCTTATAATGTGCTAAATGGTCTGGAACGCAGTTGCACTCTGGTCTCAGGTCCGGCGGTTAATCCAATTTGGCAATTACCCCTGGCGCCAAATCGATTAGAATTGAGACTAAGACGCAGGCGAGAGCATCAGTCACGCTTCCCAAACCCCAAAAACCGGATCAGCTCCGGCCCGGATTCGTTATAATTCGTTTACAGTTGCCGTTGTTGTTGTTATTGTTGTTAATTTTTACAGTTCACCTGGCATAGCTGAGCAACTTAGTCAGTTGTGCCTGCCCTGTGTTGTTGGGTTTTTGGGATTTTTGAGTTGTTGGTTTATTATTAAAGCAACCACAACTCGCACATCACCGATCATCTCGGCAATGAGACAATGCACCCAGCTTAATGGCAAAACAATTAGGAAGGAATTTTGTTGTCGTCGCGCACAGTGGGGAAAAGTAATTGGTGCGATTAATAATGAATTTCAACTTTCGTTAATATCGAAAGAACTTTATTTATCTCTTGCGCTAAAAGCCAATAAAATTGGCATAGAATCGAGAATGATCACTGACTACGTAATACCCTGTAGTTTAGAGAATACAAATTTCTCAAATCTCTTGATTTTTGATTTTATTTTCACATTATATTAAGTTTTTTGATGCTCAAGACTCTTAAAGTTTCAGTTTAAGAATATATATTATAGACTTTATATAGAAAACACCATATATAATGCATTTTAACTATGTAAAACCCTATAATATAGGAAAAACAACTTAAAGAACATTAAGCAGTTAGAGCATCTGGATTCCTTGGTTTCCATGGACTCCGATTCGATATATATAGAGTCTCTAGATACTTAAGTCTCTTAAAATATCAGTTTCAGAATGTATATACTCCATACTTCTTATATAATACCATTACGCTGCTTGTTGCTTTAAAACTGTTCTAAAAATAACCTCAAAATTACCCAAAACAATTTTTCCATTGTCTGATCTAAGCATACTTAATTATTAACTGTCTGATCTATTAATTAAATAAAGCAAACTAACACAAGAGCATCATTAATTTGTTTTATGCATAATTACGAATTAGTTTTAGCTACGCAATTATTAGCTATACATTATTTATTGTCTGACTCCACTGTGCATCGACCAAAATAGATGGAACCAAGTCAAGATACGATGCTGGGCTTGGGTTTAATGGGTTTATTAAGAGTTTTTGGCATTTACCAAGATGCAATTTTGTTCGTTTTTCAGGCCACGGCCAAATGGTGTAAACAGAACCAGATCTCACTGGTGGCTGTGGGATCGGAGGAGCCACTGGGTCTTGGTCTTGGTGATGTACTGCAAAAGGCGGGCATTGCATGCTTTGGTCCGGGTAGACAGGGTGCACAGATTGAGGCGGATAAAAAGTGGTCCAAGGATTTTATGCTACGTCATGGAATACCCACAGCACGCTATGAGAGCTTCACAGATGTGGCCAGGGCACAGAAGTTTATACGCAGGTGAGGATGACAAAGAGTTAACCCTCATTACATTACTAGCCTCATCCCCCTTATCTCTAGTGCACCCTATGCCGCGCTGGTGGTAAAGGCAGCTGGTTTGGCTGCCGGTAAGGGTGTCGTAGTGGCCGCAAATGCTGATGAGGCTTGTCTGGCTGTCGAGGAAATATTGGGACAGAAGAAATACGGAGAAGCTGGTGCCACTGTGGTCGTTGAGGAGTTGCTCGAGGGTGAGGAGATCTCCCTGCTTGCCTTTACCGATGGTCAAACGGTGCTGCCCATGCAGCCTGCCCAGGATCACAAGCGTTTGGCTAATGACGATAAGGGACCCAATACCGGTGGCATGGGTGCCTATTGCCCCTGTCCGCTGATTAGCAAACCACAGCTGGAGCTAGTGCAGCGTGCTGTGCTCGAACGTGCCATCAAAGGATTGGCCCAGGAACGTATACCCTATCGTGGTGTACTCTATGCGGGTCTTATGTTGACACGCGATGGTCCTCGCGTACTGGAGTTCAATTGCCGCTTTGGTGATCCCGAGACACAGGTAATCCTGCCACTGCTGCAGTCCGATCTCTTCGAGATCATGCAGGCCTGCTGCTCTGGGGAATTGAATAAGGTGACGCTGCAGTGGCGCACCGGATTAAGCGCTGTTGGTGTATGTCTGGCCAGTGCTGGCTACCCCGAAACCGCCACCAAGGGATGTCGCATTTCAGGTGAGCAACTTGGAATATAACTAACTATATATATGATCTATATAATATATATTCTTAACAGGCCTGTCCGCTGATACAGAGAATCAGCTGATACTACACAGTGGAGTGAAGCTAAATGGCGACAAGGAGCCAGTGACCGACGGAGGACGCGTGCTCATCGCCATCGCTCTGGACTCGAGTTTACGCGATGCTGCAGCACGTGCCACCAAGTTAGCTGCAAGCATCAGTTTCGATGGAGCACAGTATCGTACTGATATCGCGCAAAAGGCATTTAAAATGTAAACCCTATTTAAATTCCATCTCTCGATAAAAGATTAACAAAGCAAAATAAAGTACAAACCATTTGTAAAGCAAATCTGAGAGAAGAGAAAGTAGGGTATGAAGGAAGAGGAGGAGAAGGTAGAGATGGAGTTAGAGATGAGGTGAAAGTGAGGAGGTACCGGTGGAGTAGGGTGGGGCTTATGGAGGTGAAGCTGGGCTAGAAGTAGAGTAGAGCTAGAGGTGAGTTTAGAAGATAAGTTAGAGATAAAGGTAGACGTTAGGATAGTTAGTTAGATAGGTAGAGGAAGAGGTATAGGTATAGGTATAGGTAGAGGGAGAGGGAGGAAGGTAGACAGAGTAACTAAGTGCATTAGTCCCGATTTATTCCTAGTTTTTTGCACATCTGGTGGAATGGGTCCTCATCAATTGCTATGAATATTCAGCTATATCTCCATGTTTCTCTCTGCTGCAGGTTGCCAACACCCTCGCTGAGCTATAAGGACAGCGGTGTCGATATCGATGCTGGCGATGCTTTGGTACAGCGCATCAAACCTTTGTCGCGTGGCACCCAACGTCCCGGAGTGTTGGGTGGTTTGGGTGGCTTTGGTGGCTTGTTCCGCGTCAAGGAACTCAATTATGAGAAGCTAGTCATAGCTGAAGCCACACAGGGTGTTGGTGCCAAGATCCATTTGGCATTGCAGCATGAACTCTACGATCGCATTGGTTACGATCTGTTTGCCATGTGCGCTAATGATCTGCTGGAATTGGGTGCCGAACCAGTTGCATTTCTGGATTACATTGCCTGTGGCAAGCTGCAGGTACCGCTGGCGGCTCAGCTTGTAAGGGGTATGGCCGATGGCTGTCGGGATGCACGTTGCGCGCTTGTGGGTGAGTCCGGCTTGAAGATGAGCCACTGAACTACAGACCTCACAGTGTCTTTCTTTCCTTACCAGGTGGTGAAACTGCAGAGATGCCTTCATTGTATAAGGCCGGACAGTACGACATGGCCGGCTACTGTGTAGGTCTGGTGGAGGAGTCACGTGTGCTTCCCCGCTTTGATCTCTATCAGCCCGGAGACCTTTTGGTGGGGTTACCCTCATCTGGTTTGCACTGCGCTAGCTTCGATGAGCTGCTCACACAGCTGACAGCACATGGTGTTGATCTGAAGCAACCATCACAGCTTGGTGGCGATACTACCGGACTCAATTTGGCTCAGGTCTTGGCTACCCCCACACGGCTTTATGTACAACAGTTGCTGCCTCATCTGCAGGCTGGCGCTATAAAGGGCGTGGCACACATCACCCATGGACTGTTGCACGATGTCGAGCGTCTGTTGCCTGAGGGATTCGAGGTAGTTTTGGATTTCGGTGCGGTGCCAGTACCTGAAATCTTTGGCTGGCTTGCGTCCCAGTTGAAACTCAGTGCTGAAGCGTTGCTGGAGAGACACAATTGTGGCATTGGCATGGTACTCGTATTGCCTCAATCCAGTCAACTCTGGCGCACCTCGTTGCCGGGTGCAAAGGTGCTGGGCGTGTTGCAAACACGAAACAAGGCAGCTGCAACAACTTCACCGTTGCAGGTGCGCAACTTCCGAGAACAGTTAGAGAAATTGGCTGCACCCTATGGAGGTATAGGCAACAGCTGCTTGTCGCAGGAGTTGCATGAGCAGGACATTTCTCTGGACGTGGTTCGTCGTGAGGATTGCTTCGTCAATGCTGCTGGACGTCGTCTTACCCGCCTACCCGCGCACTACAAGGATCCCATACTCATTCTGGGCACCGATGGCGTTGGCACCAAGTTGAAGATTGCCCAACAAACTGGACGTAATGGCAGTGTTGGCATCGATCTGGTGGCCATGTGCGTCAACGATATTCTCTGCAATGGCGCTGAACCCTTTAGCTTCTCCAGCTACTATGCGGCGGGCAAGTGGCAACCTCAGTTGGCCTCACAGGTGGCAGCCGGAGTACTCGAGGGCGTGCGTCAGGCCAACAGCAGCTTTATAGGTAAGTCACCCTATCTCCCTGCCCCATTAAGGTTGTGTTTATACCCGTTATCGATTGGGTAGAAGAGTGTTATATCCCTGAAAATGTATGCAATAGGCAGAAGAAGGCAATCTCTAACACACCAAGTATTTATTACTTTATAAGCATCAACAATAGAGTTAATATAGTCATATATGTTTGTATGAACATCTATATCTCTGCGACTATAAGAGTTAGGACTGTCAAATCTGTTGGCAATATGCTTTGTTGTTGCACGCTGATAGATAATGTGTTGAAACTTGACCACGCCCTCTTCCGCCCCTGTAAATCGATAAAAATTGAATGACAAGCGCAATTTTAAAGCCACAACGTTAATTTTGGTTTTGCATAATAATTATCACCTTTTAAATGATTTCTGTTGGGTTTGATTGTGAACGGATTATTATATTAGAAGTTATTCAAGAAATAACTTTAGTGGACGGGCAATATTTGAAGGCGGCGCCTGTTAGTATGCAAAGTATGCTAAACATAGGTGTATAGTGCGCATATAACAGTTGAGCACCCTTGAATGTAGCTCTTTTATATGGTTAATTTTTGTTAGAAATATTAATCAACTACTTAACTTTATTTTATTTCTCTTATCCAATTTTTAGCCTCCCACTCTGCCGCTCTGCCTCTGCTCTATGAACCCGAAGTCTACGATCTGGCGGGCTTTGCACTGGGCATAGCCGAACGTGATGGTATCTTGCCACGCCTACAGGACATACAACCGGGGGATGTGCTCATTGGTTTGCCTTCGTCGGGTGTGCACAGCAACGGATTCAGTTTGGTGCATGCCGTGCTTCGTCGTGCGGGTCTTGGCTTTGCAGATCGTGCACCGTTTAGTGATCGTACGTTGGGGGAGGAGCTGTTGGTGCCCACAAAGATCTATGTGGAATCGCTGGCACCGCTGCTGGCTGCAGGCAGTGGCATCAAAGCCCTAGCGCACATAACAGGTGGTGGCCTCACGGAGAATATACCCCGTGTCCTCCGTCCCGATCTTGCCGTGCGTCTCAATGCCAATCAGTTTCAACTGCCACCGGTCTTTGCCTGGTTAGCAGCTGCAGGGAACATAACACCTGAGGAACTGCAACGCACCTACAACTGCGGACTGGGTCTGATCTTGGTGGTCAGTGCGGATCAAGTGGAGGCAGTGATGCAACAGCTGCGTTATACACAACGTGCTGCCGTGGTGGGTGAAGTGGTGCGTCGCAAGGACCAGAAGAAACCGCAAGTGCAGTTGCTGCACTTCGAGGAGTCACTGTCGCGCAGCAAGCAACTGTTGCAGCTGCCACGTCGCCGCGTCGCTGTGCTCATCTCGGGCAATGGCAGCAACCTTCAGGCACTCATTGATGCCTCGCAGGATTCCTCGCAGGCGTTACATGCGGAGATTGTGCTGGTGGTCAGTAACAAACCAGATGTGCTGGGACTGAAACGAGCAGCAGCAGCTGGCATACCTTCGCTGGTCATATCCCATCGTGAATTTGCCAATCGAGAGGATTATGATGCCGAGTTGACGCGTCATCTGGTAGCAGCCGGTGTGGAGCTAGTCTGTCTGGCTGGTTTCATGCGCATACTTAGTGTGTCCTTTGTGCAACATTGGCGTGGACGTCTGATCAACATACATCCCTCACTGTTGCCCAAATATCCGGGCCTGCGTGTCCAGCAACAGGCGTTGGATGCTGGAGACAAGGTCTCGGGCTGCACGGTGCACTTTGTGGATGAGGGTGTCGATACGGGGGCCATTCTTGTACAGGCCGAGGTGCCCATTGTAGAAGGCGACGATGTCGATAGTCTCTCCCAACGCATTCATCTCGCCGAACACTGGGCTTATCCACGGGCTGTGGCTTTACTCACGAGCGGCCAAGTTACTCCAGATGCGCAGACAAAGCCAGCTAGGGTCAAGCAGTAATTTGGCTTAAGATTCAATGATTTTATAGTTTTTAATTTCGATTTATCTACTGTATTTACTGTTTTTTTTTTTTTATACATATTTGTGTATGATATGATCTTCTCTCATCACATTTCCTTACTATATAATAACCATTTATATATGATTCTTTGCCAATATTTTTAACAAAATAAATCATCACCTTTATTAAACGGTAATCAAACAAAATATTATATGATTGTTTATTTTTACAAAATTAAAGGGTTTTCAAGGGTAAATTTAGTTTTACCTAATATATGATATGTTTATATTTACATAAAATTATTTTTGGAAAAATGAAAAAAATATATCAGGAGTATTCCTTAATAAAGTGAGGTTATAATATCGTCAACTGTTCTACAAACCGTCAAAAATTATTTACAAATTTTAAATAAATTTTTTTTTTTTTTTTATTTTATTACAAATTTTCTTCCTATAACAAACCGAATCAATCTTTGGCATTCCATTTTTCTGTTTTATATCTATCTATAACGTAGTATCACCAATTGTTCCACATTCACGAACCATTTCACTCCCCTTACAATCCAATTAGAGAAAATAAATTCACTATAAAGCCTCGTTCCGCTTTGGGCCCATCACTTTGCTTGATTGCCATTTGTGGGCGTGGCAAATTCCTTGGTAAATCTGGATCCTTGAAGATCTCTTCGGACAGGCGATCCCAACGCAAACGGAAGTACTGATTCTCCATGATTGGCACAATCAGATTGTACTTATCAATTATTTTATTCAATGCCTTTACATCTTCCGCTTGGGAATCTTGAAACTTCTGCCATGCTGATTGATCCTCGGGTCGTGTAAGTGGCCACTCGCCATAGAAAGCACGCTCCTTCCTTACTTTCTTCTTCAGATCCTTTATAGCTTCACGTATGTCGCGACTCAGTGTGATCCACTCGGGAGTGAAACCATTATCGAGCATAATCTTATTGAGTTTGTGGGTGGTGAAGTCCAGATAAGGATTCTGTGATTGAGCCAAGGTTAGTGGTTTGCCTGTGCCGCGAAGGTTCTTGAAATCCCCTTTGTTCATGGCCTCTTGTATAAGATCCTCGACCACACGATCGATGCCGTACTTTGTTTTGATAGCATGTTTTCCATAGTAGTTACCACCCTTGCGCATCAGGGTCTTCTCTCCTGCAGTCGCTTTCTCTATACGATGTTCGAGAACACGTTCCTGTGCTCGCATAGCACGTACCTGTTGATGTTGCTTTTGGCGCTGTGAGGGCGTGCCCATCCCAATGCCGTCGTGCGATAGATACTGACGATGCTGCGGTGCCGTGTGACGTATATCGAACTCCATGGGCTCCTCCTCGTCCTGTATGTTGCGACGACCCTTAGCGAACTTCTCCTGCAGCATTTTGAATGCCTCGTCTACCTCGCGAAAGCGCTCCACACTCGCTTCTGGGGTATCCGCATCAGGATGCACCCGCTTCACCAGATCCAAATAGGCACGACGCACTGTCTCCTGGTCAGCGGATTCATGCACGCCCAGTATTTGAAAACATTGCTAAATATGCCGGGGCGAGATCCGCTATCAATAAAGTACAAATTTGAATCCCTCCTTTCTCACCTGATACACTTCGCGTCGCTTCAAATGCAACGCGCGACGGCAGAAGTTCAACTTCATCGGGCTAAGCAATTTGACGAGCAACATTTTTATAATTTCCTTACAACGTTGTTTTCAATCACAGTGCCGACATACAATGCAAAACATTCTATTTATTGTTATTATTTAATAGGTGGCAGAAGACCAACAAAATCAAAACAAACTTCCTGATAGTCCAGGCAAGTCGAGCTGCAGATGCCCTTTTTGAGTAAAAAAATCAATTATAGTCATCTAATAAAGCAATCTTTTCGAAAGATATAGTTTGGGCTGGCTTGTGGAAGCATTAAACCAATATTTTCCATTTAAAAGGTACATATTTCCTTATTTAAAATATAATTTAAATTATATCAGCTGTTCAAACTGCTGAAGCTTGCCACTGTAGCGCATAACAGCGCAAGCTATTGTGAATGCAATGTAAACCGACTGTTACTGGTTGAGTTTGTTTCAAATCAGAAGTCACTAATTGAGCAAATATAAATTCAATTCGAAGTTAATGCATGACTTCTTAGCAGTTAAAAGAGCACCAATATTTTAATTGTAAGTATTTACAAAAAGATCCGCAGAAACAAACTGTTGCACTGACGCTGTATCCTTATCAAATTGTCTGTTACACAGCTGTTAGACTCATAATGGCACTGTTTGTTGTCAATTAGCAATGTAAATTAACATAACAGCAGCGAAATGTTATAAGAACTGTGTGACCAGTTTTCGCTATTTTTAGTAGATTTGGTGTGACCACAGCATATAAGCAGAAAACAGCTGTTGAATTTCTCGCATGCTTCGGTCACACAGTACCAAAAAAAACTCGTTGCACACAACGGCAAAACACGCAACAAAAAATTAATATTAATTTGATTTAATACAAACGCATTACCAAACAATTATTGCCAGCTAAGTGCCTCAGCAGGGCGAACGGGTGTCAAAAATGTGCAGTGCAATTGGCAATAGAAATTCATTAATTTAGGCATTTTTCTTAAAATTTTTTTTTCGTAAGTGTCGCAGAATTTACCAGTTGCTGGTTGTGTGCGTGCCCCACTCGTGTGCATGTGTATGTGTGCCTGTGTGTGCACGAGTGTATGAGTGCCTGTGTGTGAAAGTACGTGCGTATGCATATGCAGATGTATGAGTGTCTTTGACTGCTGCATTTTGCATACGTTTTTTGTTATTACCATTTATATCAATAACGTACACTAATTTAATTTGTAAATGGCAACTGCAATCCCATGCAAAACAACAATTATAATTTGATGCTATACAACAATCAATTTCGAAAAGAGAAACAAAAAAAAATAGCAGCATGTCGCGTCACTGTGTGTGTGTGTCGTCGCTCTCACAGTCACTGTCGTCGTCGTCGTCGCATTTTTTTGCGTGTGTGTGTGCATTAGTATTTGTGTTAAATGATGTTTAAACATTTTTTTATTTCGCACAACATTTTATGCGTTGCAGTTCAGCCAAAGGTGAGTAACTCTTCTCACATACACGAAAAGCCCAGCCTAAGTTCGACAACATTCGCCGTGCTCTGCTCTCTCCTCTCGGCTGCCCTCCCCACTCCAACACTCACTGAGTGCAAAGCAGCGCAAAAAAAAAACTCTTAATTTCATTGCGCCTCACTTTTTAGTGTAATTTTCGTAGATGCCTTTTTAATTTTAATTTGCTATGCGCGATTCGCGCGCTTATTGTGAATGCGCAAGGCACACAAACAAACGTCAAATGTCAGACGTGCGGAGAGACCAGCACTCAAAGTTGTGTGGCTCTCTTGCTCTCTCTCTCTGTCTCTCTTTCTTTACTATTGTACGTGAGTTTGATTTGTTTTTGTCTTACTTATTTTATTGTTGCAAAAATTCAAAAATGAACACACATTTGTTCTGCTTTGTTTCTTGATTATCTCTGCAACACACACACACCTTCGTATTCTGATAAGACTAATTGTTTGAAACGGACAAGTAAAAAAAAATAATTGAAGAATATATGAAAAATCACATTTAATTAAAGAGAGAAATTTCAAATTCTGATATATGTCATCGATTAAGCTATCGATATTCATTAAACGATCGATTTGTTTCAAATTAGAGACTAAATCTTTCTACTTTGCTGTGACGTTATATTTTTTTGTAATTACTGTTTAAATATTTACTGTCTCATCGTGTACCTGACAAAGGTCACAACACAGGGTTCGATAAGCATCTAAGCTTCAAGTTTACATGTAGCAACGTTACGACAGTAAATTAAAGTGTATCAAAGTCCAGATACTAAAGGGTTCCGCGAAAAAAAGAATAAACGCAGGTAGAAGTTGTTAATTTAAAGTTCTGTAATTTAATAATAAATAGGTTATCCCCCCACATTGATTTCAAATAGCAACAAACAAACATGACAACACAAGAGCAGTAGATGTTGTTGTTTTTCGCACGGTTTCAAATTACAATGCATTGGCAACACTAACATTAACTGGCAACAACAACAAACATACACACACACACACACACACAAACATACACACACACGCACACAAACATATACACACACACTTACACACACACACACACAATTAGACACACACACAAACATGCACACGTATGGAAGTAACAACAAACAACAGGCGAAAACGTCACGCGCGCGCTCTCTCAAACGAGTGTCACTTTATCTCTCTCACAGTTTTACTGCCGCTCTTAAATTGAATTCATTCACAATTTACATTTGTCGCAAGCGAAAGAGAACACAAAACGGAATGCGCGGCAAAAGAAAAGCAAACATATGTTGTTCTTTTAAACATATGTAAAGGGGAATTTTAAAAAATTGCTTACAAATTATGTTTAATAAAATTTTATATATTAAGGAATTCGAAATATCGAACTTCAATGATCTCTTCATTTACGGTGACGAATTTATGTTAAATCTATAAAATTACGCTCTTTCTTTCTCTCTCTCTCTCTCCCTGTAGTTTATTCTCTCATTCGCGCTGGCAAGGCAAAGCGCCACCTGTTAAATAACAGCGACTTAACATGCACAATTTGAGTCGAACATTTCTTTTTAACAGTCACGGTAAGCAATTGGCGCCAGTGTTAACAGTTTTTTCCTACAGTAACAGAATGTCGTCGCGCCGCATAAGATGTAAAAGCGAATAGCGAAAAATCGTAAATTTTTTTTCATGTTAAGGCGACCAATAAAACGCCATGATAAGTAAATAAATTATTAAAAAATAAGTGTGTATATAATTTGTTAAACAAGTGCAATAAAAGAGCAGAAGTCAGAGAAAAGTTTGAAATAAAGTTAAATAAAAAGCAAGTTCAAGCAAAGTCAAATGCAATAGTAAACGAAAAAGCAAATATAATACGTAAGTTGTGTGTTTATTAATTATTTATGACAAAGAGCAATAAAAACAAAGCGTCACAATCGACGTCGCCGAGTCGCAAGTAGAGCAACGCCGCGTTGCCATCGCCGTCTCCCTCCCTTCCGTGTCTTCGTCGCCGCCTGCTGCCCCCTGTTGACCATCGGGCCGACTAAACACGCATATACATGTACAAACACACGCACAGACACACACATATACACAATGCATATACAATGTATAAATGCGAATTATTTTTATTATTGTCTCTCTCGCTCGCACCGTAGACTCTCTTGCTTTGCGGCGCCTTGCAAATGTTATGCAAATTAATTAAAGCAATAGAAACAACAACAACAACGATAAATGAAATCAACACTACGAATTTCGCTTTCGTAAAGACAACAACACAAGAAATGGAAAGAAGAAGAAGAAAAGTGAAATGCGCATTGACTTCAAAGTTAATTTTTGTGTTGTTGTTTCGTTTTCTCGTTTTTTGTCAATTTTTCAAACGGCACTTGGCGCTCAATCTTGCGTGCTATCTCTCTCGCACGTAACGGAACTGCCGACACAAAGCAAACGCCAAAAAAAACGGGTATGCGTGCGTTGCCCTTTGGGCTGACTACAGCAGCAACAACAACAAAAACAACAGCGACGCAACATAATGAATGAAATACTACAACAACAACAACAGTGCAGGCAATTTTCTGAGCTCTCACACAGAAACACATGCATATAGAGAGAAAGAGACACACACTCGCATCGAAACATTAACATTAGAATCTTTACACATGAATATTGCATACAAGTATGTGTGTAATGAAAGCATATGCATGTGTGTGTGTTTGTGTTGCATCTACTGTTGTTTTGTTGTTGCTCTGTGCATGTTTTTTTCTGATTGTATTTAACACCTGCTGTTTTTCCATCAACGCAAGCCGCGCGCACTCTTAAGTCGCAGCTGCTGGCAACAGTTCATTTGCCCTGTATTTTGCGCGGGGTGGCAACTCTAGCCCACCGAGAATGCCAATGCAGTTGTGTGCGATCTACAGCTGTTGTTCCTGAGAGAGAGAGAGAGATCGACCTAAAAGGGTGAGAGAGATTGAGAGTGAAAGTGACGGCGCATGATATCCTTGTGTGAAAGCCAAAGCGAAACCAGAACAAGAGAGAGCGAGAGAGCGAGTTGAAGAGAGCAAAATTGAAAGAGCGATACTGAGAGAGCGCAAGCTGAAAAGCATGTGTTGCCAGAGATCTCCCATTGTGAATTGATGTAGTTTTTGTTGTTTTTACACACACTTTTTGTTGTTCCATTGGGTTTTTGAATGATATTGATAATATTTTAATTATGAAATTTCACTTTGCAGCGCAAAACAAAATTAAAGAAAAACACGCCTCAACAAAAAAGCAATAAATATATAAAACTACAAAACAGCAAAAAGAAAACGAGCTGCAAATATAAAAAAATATTACATATAGAGAATAATGAATCGTAGCCATTAGCTTTAACAAAAACAACAGACAACAAATTTAACAACAAGAACATCAACAACAAACGCATAATATTTATAAGCAGCAAACTTATAAAGCCTATAAAAGTACGCCTTCCAATAGTTGATATATACACGCATACAACAATTTAACCGTTATACATATACATATTAAAAATATATACACTTTCATATAGCTACAAAAACAAAAAAAAATCATAAAATATGAATATGAAAAAGCTAACGAATTGTCTAATTAGTTTTGTAAAAAAAAGTGCGTTAATTCTTAACGATGCAATCAAATCTTCAAAATATTAATTATTAAAACTTATATATCGTATATATAAATACGTTATATATATATATAGTAAATATATATATATATACATCATTCATATATTTCTTATAACAACGAATAGAAAACAACAACATATTATCAAAGCTCGCTTACAACAAAAAACAAAAGAAAAATTAATAATAAATAAAAAAAAATTAAAAAAAAAAAAAAACAACGCAATTACTTTAGCAAATTTACTTTAAAAAGCAACAAAATAATTTATATATATGATACAAGTGAATAATTCTAAAATTAAAATATACATTAACAATATTTCTATATGCGCCTCAAGTGCTTAAGCAACAACAAGTAAAAAATTCCAATAACAACAACAAAAATGTAAAAACAACAAAAACCTCAATCAATACAGAAAATCGAGCAATATTACTCATAAAATAATAAAATTATTGAACAAGAATAAATATATTGTTAAATGTTAACTAAAGAAACAACAACTGAAACAGCAACACCAACAAGAATAACAACAAAGCCCGAAAACTGCCAACAAAAAGAAGAAGAAGCAGAAGAGCAACTAATGCGGTGCTCCAACGCTAAAGTTCGCCCCCTCGCAGCAACAAGAAGAACAACAACAAAACAACCAACAACGACAACAACATCACCAGCAGAAGCAACAACAAAAACAACAACAGCGTAAAGCTGCGATTCTCAGGAGTTGTTGTTGCGCCTTAAAATTGGATTAGTCCCCCTAACTCATCACCAACAACACCCTCGCACACTACCACATTTTTTATTATCGTCGTTGTACTCATGTAGGGGAATCACAGGAAAAAACCAACAACAACAACAACGTCGTCGTCGTCGTCGTTAGCGTCAGCGGGACATGGATATTCATATGAAAAAACTAACGAAACCACGGTAAGTACACTGGAAAAAAATATGAATAATATTAAGCGATGATTGAAGCCCTTTTTCCATACTTTTAGGTTATATATAATATATATGGCAGTTAGGGAAAGTACTTAAGAATAGGTAAAGAATTGACTCCGTTAGGAAAAAAGCGCAAGTTAAACATACTTATTAGTATTAAAACTACAATAGCTATAGTTTTTCGACAACATAATAAATATAGTTAGAAGATTATAAAGATTGATTGCTCAAACGAAATAAAGTAAGGAATCTCTGTTAGAGAATAATGTTACAATTTAGAATAAGTGGCAAACTGAAGTAAATAGAAGGGACTAAGTTAGGAATTCCCCCCTAAACATTGTCAATATCAACAAGAAAAGCGAAAAGCGTTTTTCCCTCGAGCCGGATAAGTTACTCTCCCACAAAACACCCTGCTTCCCCCACACAGAAACCTATTTAAATATACTAAACGCATATGGAAGCGGATATTCCCAGGCTTTCTGTGAGTCTTGTTAAACTTTTCTCATTTCTGCGTATTGCGGCAACCCTTTTTATACTTCTTTATGTCTGCTTTCCTCTCTCTTTCACTCTTACTCTATCTCTCTCGCTCTGTCAATGAGCTAAGGCGAGCACTAAACTGTATAATTGAAAATTGTACGCCCACATTACGACATAACATCCGTAAGAGTGTAAGAGAGAAGAGGAGGAGGAGTAGAAGGGGAAGGTAGGGACTAAAGTAGACCACCGAAATGGTCCCCGAGTTGCTTTTAGCGTAATAGAGCGAGAGATGGAAAAAGAGAAAGAGAGCGCAACATTGCCAAGTTTGCGGTTTTTCTTGACTGTCGTTTTAGCCCCCTCCTTCATTCCATTCCACACTTCTTCCCCCTTCCCTGCTGAGCGCAATCAATTGCTGCCCACCTTGACCAAAGTAGAAAAATCCAAAAGTTCTAATTTTTTGCCGGCGTCGCCACGCACTGTTTCCTCTCTGTCTCTCAATGTTTCTTTAGCTTCCCTCTTCGTACGCTGCTTCCAGTTCTTCTTGCTCTTCATTGTGTGCACTTTTCGCTGCAATTTGTCGAAAAGTTTTTCGCCCGCCATCGCATAAAATATAAAAGTTTAACCATAACAGATTTTTCTTTTGCTTCTTCTTCTTGAAGCAACACATTTCTTAGAGGGCTGTGAGAAAACTTTAAGTTCTCAATTTGACTGTTCCTTCTGTTTTACTGCTCTCTGTCTCCTGCCTGCTCTCTAGATATCTTCTAAGTAGCATTAAAAGAAACTCCTAGTCCAACTAATTAGACCAATTGGATCCAGACCTTCGTTTTCCTTTAATAAAATGCAAATATAAAATAGGTCTATAATATTTTCTTTTTACTTGTAATCAGTCGATTGGAAGTACTTTTATGGGGTACTACATTCAGCTCTTTATTTTTTAGCCTACATTCCTATTGAATTTTTCTTTCTTTTCACTTAATTTTTCTTTTATAAAAACCTAAAAACATTAAGGGGTACTCTAGGTTCCCTTTCGATATTTGAATCATCTTATACAATTCTTTCTTCAGCTGCAAATTGATGTAATTAATGAGCTTGAATAAATTCTCTTTGATATCTTATATTATTTTATAATGAAAGTACCTTAGAGGATCTTTTTTCTTGAAAAATATTCCAAGTAATTGTCTTTAGTGTTGCCCATCTTTGGAGTGAAACCAAAAACCTCACAATAATTACGTCTGATAAAATTTTAATTTCTCTAAAATTGCAATTTTAATGTGCGACTTGCCCGCAATCTTCTCCATTCAAGCATTCCCCCCTTGTCTCTTCTCATCTTCCCTCTAGTTGCCTTGTTCAGCTCGACTTGCCGTAGGGCAGTACACAAACACACACACATACTAACGAGACACACATACAGGCGAATGCAAGTTTCTGGTTTTTGTGCCTTTTCCGCTCGCGTTGCTCTCCCTGTTTTCCATCCCTAGAAATACCTTCTCCTTCTTTGACTTCGGCTAGAAAACGAATTTCTTTCACTGAATTATTTAAATTTGTCGGTGTGTGTGTGTGTGTACCAGTGTGTGTGTGTGAATGTGTTTGTCAGTTATGAATAACTAAGTGAGTGCAAGTGCTGCAAGCTGCCTCTTTTTCCATTTTCATTTTCATTATATGAACTGAGCGAGCACAGGAGGTCCCCAAAAAAGCCCCCAAGGTGAAATATATAAGTGAGAAATATCGAGAAACATAGATTGCGTAGTACGAAAACTCTATTACTTATCAAGCATGGTTCATAGTCCCATATACTAGGTAAATGATAAAAGAGCTTATTAATCATATGTGGCAACAATAGGTTCTTTGGAACTACAATACATACTTATAATTCCGTAGAAAATATTCGATAAATTACAAAAGTTTTAAGAATTACTTATGAATTATTCTTTATAATGCATTTTTCTTTCAAATTCAAGAACAAAAATATTCACGAGTTATTCTCGATAACGCAGACTTTTGTTTTATGTAATTTGTAGTTCTTTTTAAATCTTCTGTCGAAAAAAATCTAATTTGTATGATATGAATTCTAGGAAAACAAGTATCAAGTATATTCTAGAAGAAGAACTCTCGTAACATACGAAAGAACCCTTGTCTGAAGACGGAATGAATTTTAAGGGAAGTGATTGGCCTTATCGATGGGCACATAAAACAATTTGGTACTCTGTTTCTCTCTCTCTCTCTCTCTCGCGCTCTGATTTGCTCCCTTTATGTCGCTTGCATCCCTCAAGTGGCTGGCAGAAGAGAACATCTGTCATGGCGGCGTAACCAACTCGTGGGTCCTTTTCGCATTGTGCCAAAAATCCTTTTTTTGGCACAGAAAAATCGGAAAAAAAAACGAGAAAACAAAAAGAATGAACTAGAGGAAGGGACGGAAGGGGAAGGCAGAATGTTGCTTCGGCTCGTTGCAATTTTATAAGGTATGAAAATTACATATGTATGCCCGACTGAACTGAGGGAATAAAAGAACAGAACAGTGCGGAGCGGAGAACGGAGCTGGGCGTCGTGTCCTGCGGTGTTTCTGCTTCAGTATCCTGGCAAAGTCATAAAACTTGTGTGGCCCTAGCAAGAGGACTAAAGGACTCTTGGCTTTACCTTGTCCTTGCTTTGCATCCTTTCAAACTGTTGCTGATTTATGTTGCTGTGGGGTCTGATGATAAGGGGGAGTACTACTAGGGATGGGGTTTGGACTGGGGACTGCGGACTGGGCCTGGACCTGGAACTGTGCCTGGGCTTGGGTGTTTGGCTAACTGTCTGTTTAGTTTACATTCTTCTTCTTCTTCGTGTTGGTCGTATTTGTGTCTCTGTGTGTGACAATATCAAATGGTATAATTTCGACATAAAAACTGAAATCCCCCAAGAGATTTACGCGTGAAAGAGAAGGAGAGATATGCGCACATTTTGATGGGGATGAGAAGGAAGACTAGAAAAAGCTATCTACGCCCTTCCTTGCTCTCTCTTTCCATCTTCCTCTTTTGATTGTTGACTCCACGTGCGGCATATCAATTAGGTGTGTAGGTCAATAGTTTAACTGTGTATCAGAAGGTGAAGAAGGGGGCGCCGACTAGGGCGTGGCTGATTGCTCTGGGCTTCCATGGATGGGACGTGTTTGGCTCCCCTAAAATGGCCTTTTTGGTGGGTTTGGTCTCCTATTTGAACTAGGAATTGCACATGAATCATGAATATCGTTTGATGGGTTGTTGAGGAACCACTCTACTAGCTTTGTTTCCCTCTCACTTACTCGCAACTTGAGTGGTTGTAGTAAATTTGATGGAAACTTGGGATTTTTTGGTGAATATATTATTTGATTGGCTTTAAATCGATACACGATGTCGAAAATTCGATTTGAATTAGGAACAGATATGGGAAACTTTATATCTAACGAATTCATAACATGTTTTATTCAACAAATATTGTAAGATATCGTAAAATGAATGAAGAAAACATATTTTTATGGATATCGAAAGGATTGACATATTAATCATATAAATGTAGTAGAATAACATTAAATCTAAGATGTTTAATTAATATTCCTTGGAAAATTGTTATCAATATCATTCAGTTGATTTGTTCATGTTTTATGTATGGTGACCTGCCTATAATGCATTTAAGCCACTCCCAGCACAGGTCGACCTGCTTTTTGTTGCCTCTACTATTTACCACCTTGTGTTGCACATGAATGATTAACTGTTGCATGCGGTGCCGCCTGCTGTTGCCACGCCCATCAGTCAGCTGCAGTTTGAAGGACATTAGACGGAGGACAACGCTGGGTATTGTTGTACGTGTCTATATCAGTGTGTGTGTGTCGCGACGCTGTCGCCTCTCGCATTTCAGACACAAGTGTTTGCCACTTGCCTCAACAACAACTGCCTGGCGAGTCCTTCTTTTGCTGTTTGGCATTTGTTTTTAGATATCCTGTAAATATTGTCGATTGGGTGTATCTGCAGAATAGCGATGAATATTGATTTTATATTGATACATTTAATGCGATATTTATTGTATACAACGAAATTTTGTATTATATATAGTCATATTTTGCTGATGTCATTAATTTTCTTGAAAAATAAATTTATGAAACGACTAATTTTGAATAAATCATTATTTTTCACTGCAACATACTCGACTTTAGTAGAATTCTCGATCATTAATGTGAGATTTTTCTAAGAAACCGAGTTCAGTTATTGTTTCTTACTAAATTAAACGATATCATGAGATATATTTTTGAAGACTATATAATTGATTTTAATAATACACATATATAATAAAGTACTTTAAAAGGATATACCGCACAAGTATTGTAGGATTTTAAATTTTCAAAATCATTGCCATCGAATCATCGCTAAAGATTGCCAAAGCTTTGCGATATTTATCGTAAAAACTTAACTCACAGCCGGACATGTCTCGCTGTAAGTTGCCACGCTGCTATGGGGTCCTTTGTCAAGACGAATAGACGCACAGGTAACATAGGAAGAGAAACAGGGAGATTGCGAGGGGGAGATTGATATTAGTGTTAGGTGTAGAATGAGGTGGGTAATGGGGGGGCGTGTCCTTCGTGGCTTGTGACTGCAAATAAAAACAAAAACTTATTTGCCATTTATTTGCAGTTGACATTCGTTCTCCCTCTCTCTTCTCCTCCCTCTGTTATTAATATTGACAGCAATGGACGAAAGGAAGAGGGAGGGGACGAGGCGATCAGTGTAGGGTGGGCAGGACGTTGACAAGCCTTTAGGGTCGTCGCTTGTTTGTTTGTTTTTGTGCTTAATGCGTTGAACTGAACTGGACTTGCCTTGGGGGGTGGCCTCTTCCCTTCCCGCCACTCCCCTTCCCCATTATACCATATTCTTCTTGAGCATTTTCGGTGTTGCCGTGAGGGAAGGGGACAAAATTTGTCGTGGTTGAAATATATTGTAACCCGAAGCTTTATTGAAGGACTTTTTAATGAGTGTTTGTGTTTCGATTGTTGAGGAAAGGAAGTTAAGGATGTGAAGGAAGTTGTGTGTGTGTGGTCTCGGGCTGTCAGCTGCATCATCTCTTTATGTCTGGGCGTGAGAAATTACGGGGAATTTACGGTAATTGTCAATGTGATATTTTCATTTATGATATGTTCAAATCATTTAATGAATGAATAAATGAAAATTAATTGATTTTTATTCTTTTTAAAATGCATTATTATTAATTTTATTATTGTTATCATGTTTTTGAATATTCTTTACTATTTTGTTATTATATTATTTAAACATTTCCCAATTTCTTCTATAAAAATTCCTTCATCTCACATGCATATGTATGTAGAACAGCTAATCAGCTGTTCGCTCTCTCCTAATGCGTTCTCTCACTCCTTGTACTGCTTTGTTGTTGCCTCCTCTCTTCGCTCGCATTTCGATTGCCTCAATTAGGTGTTAATACGACATTTTACTCAACAGTAGCTGCGGGAGAGTGAGAGAACGTGAGTGAGGGAGTGAGAGAGCGGCAAAGAGCGGCAATAAAAACAATACCAAGAAACTGAAATATTTATGCAATGCTTGCACATGAAATATTTATACGCTTGTATATGCGTGCGTGCGTGTTTGTGTGTGTGTGTGCGTGTGCGATACTGTGTTAAGTTGAGCACGCTCTCTCACTCACTGTTGCTCTCTTTTATTGCTGCAAACGATCGATAAAATGTCGTCCGATGACGACGACAACGCTCATTGTGCGCTTCCTGCTGTGTGTGAGTGTGTTTGTGTGTGTGTTACTGTGCGTGTGTGTGAGATTGCCTGTGGATTGTGGATAACATTGTAAGTTCTCCCGTTGTAGGCAATTCCAATGTTGTAAACACAGCAGCAACAACAACAACAATAACAACAGCAGTAAATGTACCTCCCTCTCTCTCGCATGTCGCACCCTGCGGGCAGAGGGAGAGAGAGAGTGAGAGGGACACTCTGTCACGCATGTACTTTGTTTTTGTTTATTTTATTAGTTGAGTGGCTTTTAGTTGAAATTTTCTGTAAACGATTTTGTCGCTGTTTTGCCCATTGTTAATGTAAATGTGTCTGTTGATTGCTGTTTGCCGATGTTTAGTTAGTGAAGCGAGAAGGGGCATGTTAGAGAGAGAGAGAGAGAGGAAGTGGAGGCAGAATCGTGTGTGGAGAGAAGGTGGAGCAAAATGGAAAATAATAAAATGTTTGCAATTTATTTTATAATTTCCAGAAAATCCAAATGTAATTTATAATTCCATTAAGTCAAATGATGATTGACAAGAAGAAGCAGAGAAAAAGTATTACTCATTTATTGCTAATTGGCAAAATACTAGAAAAAATACTAGGAAAATATCACATTTAGATCGCTTAACACTCGATTGGCAAACACAAAATAAATCAGGCGGCAGCACAAGGCGAAACGTGCCAGAAAAGAAAACGCAAAAAAATATGCGAATAAATGCGAGCGAGAGATGTGTACACACTGATGCACACACACACGCACACGAATAAGAGAGACAAAACACACTAAACAAAACAACTGTTCTGGGAACAGAGAAGCGTGTGAGGTTAGTTAAGGAGGGGTGTGAGGTTAGGAAAGGTGGTGGAGAGGAGTGGAGAAGAGGAAACCGCAAAGAATATTGTGTGGTTAAAAATAGCACAATAATTGCACAAATACGACAAACAATTATAAGGCCATAAATTGTGTGAAGCGGCCACAAATTAAATTTAAAAAATGTATTTACAAGTGAGCCTTTTGTCATGTACCCAAGATTAATTAGTATTAAGGGGTATACTAAAAAAACAAAAACAAACTTTTTATGTACAGGGTATCTCTGCTACAGTGCAGTAAAATTCGTGTGCTCTCTTTGTCATGCCTTAAAAAATCTATAGGGTATCTTACAGTTTCTACTGTTGTGTCTATTCTCAACTGCACCTAAAAGTCAAAATTATTAGCAATTTATTTAGTTTATAACAAACACAAAGTCAAAAAAAATGGCAAATGGAAAAACTGCGTTGTTTTTCTTCTTTTTAAATAGTTTTCTTGTCTCTTTGAGCTGAGCTCCAATGGCAACGTCAACTTATCGTGGCATCTTTGTCGCCTTGGCTTTCTCCTCCTTCCCGTGCTGCTCTACCCGCACTCAGCAGCAGCAGCAGCTGTTGTAGTTGTTGTAGTTGCCTTCGTCGTCTATTTTTGACGCACTGTGAGCTGCGAGCAGCTTGTTGCCGTTTTATTTATAGTTAAACAACCGCCGGCAACAAGAGAGAGATATAGAGAGCCAGAGAGAGAAGGGAGATGAAAAAAACAAAAACAACGTGTGCCAAGCTAAATTTACTTGTGCGTTTATTTCATTTACTTTTCAAGTGGGCGTCGGTGTTGCTGGATTTTGTGGAATTTTCTTTGTCATTGAATAAAAGTAAATGGAAAACAAATTGAATTTGCAAATAAAGCAAAGACAATATGCGTACCAAAGGTGTAAAAGGGAAACAGAGAGAGAGCGAGAGAGAGAGAGAAAGGGGCGAGGACATGCAGACATGGCTGCATATCGATAACAAGCTTATCGTTTTATGTGGATATCCTCATGCAATCAAATATATTTTTGAATATTATCGTTGTTATCGATTATCATTATGTTGACTAACATTCTGTCACACATACTAAAACGGAATTGTTTAAATGCAACAGTGGTGGAGCATAACGATGCTTAGTGCCTGGCGCCAGCGTCGTTTGCCAGCGCCAACGTCGCCGTCGCTGACTCCGTCTGCATCGTTATTCGAGGATAATTTTATGTTTATGAGGTGGTTTTTTCTCCCTTATGTTTTATGTTGTTGTTCTCCCATTACCATTAAAACTAATGCGCATAATGCAAAGAACATGTGAAAACGTTTAAACTAGCAGAAAAACCAATAGCAAAAAAAAAGAAAATACAATACAAGCAGAGGCAGACGACGATGGCGACAGCAACGTCGACGCACACACACACACACACACATGGCAAATATAAAGTAACGCGTGAGAGCGTGAAGGAACAACAGTGCATGGAGAGGGAGGAGAGAGAGTGAGAGAGAGCTTTGTGGGTGGTGGGTTCTGTTTGGGTTTTGTGTTTGCTCTTTGTTTTTGGCTGCTGTTGTTGTAGTTGTTGCTGCTTTCTGTGCGTTGACATTCGCACATGGCGCACATGCATCGACACGTTTCTCGCATTGCCCTGGTTGTTCTTCGTGTTGTTGTTGCTGTTGCTGTCAGTGATTGAAGTTTTTGCATGCAAAATTAAGTGTTAATCAGCATGTTGCCTGCAGTGAAAGAGGAAGAGGGAGTGGTAGGGAGAGGAGGTGAGTTACATTAAGCGAGGTTAGTTTGAGCGCAGAGTTAGGTATGTGTGTGTGTTTCTGTGTATGTATATGTGTGTTCGCATTGTGAAATGAAATTGCAGTTTACAATGACCATTTGGCACAGACAGCTGCAGTCGGCGGGGGAGCAGAGAGAGAGAGAGAGAGAGAGACAGAGAGAGGGATAGAGGCATACAGTCAGGCCCTATAAGAGTCATAAAATGAAAATGCAAATGACGTAGCTGCAGTAGTAGTTGCAGTTTGCTCTAACGGTACAAATGTGAGTTTGAATTTTGAAGTGGCATTTTAATTACGTCATTCTATTCATGGTTGAATACTCAGAGAAGTACAATAATCTGCCGATAACAGTGATCGATTAGTACACTGTTATTAGAAAATTTGTACCGATGACAATTGTTGAATAGTTCAATTGTTTATCGTATACAATCACTAAATAGTTGAATAGTTATCGAATATTAAATTTTATCGATTATAGTTACCACCGAACAGTAAAATAGCTTATGGATAATAGTTATCGATGATTACACCTTTATAGAATGGTGTTTTAGCTGTTCAAAATCTATATTTTATAATAGATTCCTTTGACAATTCTGCTCTTACTTCTTTTAACTGTTCCCTACTGCTTCAAGCTGCTCTGCTCATCATTCTATATTGAGAGAACTGTTTGAATGGGAATTGGCAACTGTAATGCGAAGCCGGGGACAGACATTCATTTCATACACATTTTGTATTGCAATTCCATGCTAGAGATGCACATAAACACACACAAACAGACACACACATACATACAGACACTCACACTCACACACACTCTTATGGCATATCGTGTGTATCACGCGTGGGCGGCAGGTGAGTTTTGTTGCTCACGTTCTGTTTCAGCTGTGTCTATCTACCTCAGTCTCTCTTTCCTCTCTTTCTCTATCTCTCTTGCCTGTCGTCTGTCCTGAGTGTCTCGTCTGGCGTGCAATGTGCTACCGAGAGGACTATGGCATTTTATTAAATTACGTGCCTCGTACTCTCCTATTTTTCTCTTGCTCCCTCTCTATCTCTTCTTCTCTCTCTCACTCCATCAGTTTTGTGAGTGGCTCCAACTTTATGCGTCCTCTTTTCCTCCCCTCTCTACCTTGTTCGCTTGTCTATTACTTAGAAATGAAAATGTGTTAAAGTTTTTGGTTTCGGCTAATGTGTGAGTGCGTGTGCGTGCGCATGCATGCATGCATGCATATGTGTGTGCGTGCGTGCATATTTGTCTATGTGTATTATGTGTGTGCGATGTGTGTATCGTCTACTGTGACAGACTGATGATGGGTCAATGACAATTGGGGGTGTACATGGTGCACTGAGTGCAGGACATGTGTCCCTAATTTGCGTAATTGATGTTATCGATAGCCTGTTCTCAAACCAATGATGGGTCAATGACAATGAGGCTGTCCGTATAGAGACATGTACGCCCAATTGGCATAATTGCTGTTATCGACAACTTGCAATCGGTAGTATTTATCGATAATTTGTAATCAATATCATTTATTGATAACCTTTATCGATAATTTTTAACCAATAACTTTAATCGATAACGTGCAATTGAATAAAATTAAGCGCTAAACGGTTCAAGTATTTAATAGAGAGAAAGGCAGAGACAATGCCTGTTATCGATAAGCCCAATAATTAGTTGAGCAAGCACCTCTTTGCATAACAATACTACGCCTTCGATAAACAGTTGATGATCCCAACCCTCTCTATAGATTGCCTTATGTTGAAATACGACATTGCCAAGAATCGTTTAAATAAATTGGAAGAGAGAGAGAGGGAGAGACAGAGAAGGAGAGAGAGACAGACAAAATTACGACATGATAAAGCGCAGTGTCAACACGCAACAATGTAAACGATAAAGATAAGTGGAAAGAACGAAGCACGTAAGAAACACAGACAAACAGTCGAGCCTACGAAAGTCCAAGTAAAACGTGCAAAAATGTTAAAGAACAAAAAAGCAAACAAGAAATAGCAACAAAAGAAACAAGAAGCAAGAAATATTTTCACAATTTTGATGTAAGATAAGGAAAAGACGCAGAAAGACGTAGGAGAGAATAGAGAAGAGTATAGGTAGAGAAGAAAAGAGGGCAACGACAGAGAAGTGAAGAGGAAAGAGAAGAGAAGAGTGCGTTCTTATCAGTACAATAGCTCGACAAACTTCATGGTTATCATGGGCAACCGCAACTCGGGTCTGACTCTCTCTCACCCTCCCACACGCAATGTATGCCTACCCTGCTCACGCTATCTCTTTCTTTTGTCTGTCTCTGTCTCTTTTCAACTTTTCACAAATTAATCAGCGTCAAAAGTTGTGGGTCAGATATCAGGCAGATGAAACGTGCGAAAGATTATTATTATTAACTTGCTTAACTTTGTCGAATGCCCATCGAAACACTTGTCATCATCTTCATCTGTCTTACTTTACGCCCCTTTCCTTTACGTTTTTGATTTGATTTCAATGGACAAACAAAGTCTGCGAAGAACTGCTGGAAATGCTTCTGATTATGTTTATGATTGAGCTGATAATAATGATAGAGAGAGACCAGAGCACAGTTCATAAACTTGTTTGCATGTGAGCGGGACGGCTGATTAGAGACAGGAAGTGGAAGCATGTGTGTATCGAGCGTATAATGAGAAGATAGGGCGAGAAACGGCATAGTAAGTGGATTAGCTAGATGAAGTAACTTTAGCTAAGTTTTGTAATCGATATAGTTCGGTGTGGTAACAATGTAATGAGTGGTTTATCGATTAATTAAGTGAGAAAATGTAGTAATGTTGTATTTTTGAGGTTAGTCTAGTTTTATATTGACTTCAGATTAGTTTTAGAGCAAAGTTATCGATAAACTCAGATAAAAAAACTGTTATAGCTTACACTAAGAGATTCTTGCTGATTAAGCGGCGTTGCTAAGCTAAGTTATCGATATACTTAGACGTGGATGTTTCTAAAGTTAAGATTTATTAATACCTTTTAATTTATACACAGTTCGTAGCGAATTTATCGATGTGCTTAGGTGTGGAAGTTTCTGTGGCCTAGGCTAATCGATTTTTCCTATCGATTTATCTTCCAATATCTCGCTGCCTCAGATAAATTTGTATCTCATGCCCCATATTTGACTTTAATGCACATTTAAATGTGAATGCATGTTCTTTACCACCCCTTTTAGAGCACATCCTTTAAAAACTCATCTTGACTTGCTCGTTTGACGCTGTGTTGTTGCAATATAAGTACATGCAACATTAGTACACAGTTCACACTCAAACACACACACACACACACACACACATGCACATACCTCATTCTGTATCTGAGTACATTCTCAACTTCAGTTGCATCGTTTCTTTTGTACTTTTCTAATATTCCTGCCACACATTCAGCGCTTTTAAGTTGAGCGCCTAAAACGCTTGGCAAACCCTTGCAATGCTACTTGCAACATGCAACATTGAACTGTCAACTTGCAGCACATTTACCAAGCCTCCTTCTTCCTCTGCCCATTCCCCTCTTCCTGTGCTTATCGACCTTACAGTGGGAAAACAACTTGCCTGCCTTTCTTGCTGTTACTTTCAGTCAGTCGTCGTTTCTCTCTGTGTAATGAAGGAGTATGGAACCTCCTAAGCAAGGCCTATGCCGAGACTAGACTTCAATTGGGCCAAGAGGCAAGCCAAGGCAAGTCGAGCTGAGTAGAGTCGAGTTTCGCATGTTACTTTGTGCATCCTTTGGCAAGGCTGTTACACCTCCCGCCGCACGCCGCGCTCTCTCTCTCTCTTCATTTTCAAGGCGTGTGGCATGTAGAGGCGTCTTTCTCTTATTGGTGTCTCTTTTTCACATCGCAAGTTTAATGGTGGCTATAACCCAGAAATTGCATGAATACTCAAGTACTTCCTCATTTCACCCCCCACTCTTCCACTCCCTTTCTCGTAGTTCCCTCAAGTTTTGCTCGTCCAGTTGTGCCTCGTATATAAATCATCATTGCTTTTAGCTGAAGTTGTCCTCGCTCACAGCACACACACACACACACTTACTTACATCTTCACACACACACACACACACACACTTACTATGTCCTTCGTCCTTCGCCCTGCTTCAGTTTTCATTGCAATGCCGCCTTTTGTTTTTCGCTTCGTGTGGCAGTTTCTTTTGGATTTCTTGCTTGGCTTGCTGCTTGGATACTCGCTCTTTCCCCCCCTTAGCACCCTCTTCCTTGCCAACTTCCTTTTCCCCTCCTTGTAACATTCTCTCATAGCGAGTCCTTTGAAGTCTTGTTGATATTTTATAGCCTCATTGGCGGCAGTTACGCTCGCTACGCTCTTTTGGGGCTGCTTTAATTGAGCGTGTACCGGCAAAGGAATGCGGAATTTCAAGATAAGCATTAAAAAAAAGCAGAGAGGGAGGAAACAGGGAGACCGTGCCTACCTTCTTGGAGGGAGTCACAGTTGCAGTAGGTTTATAGTGCAACTAATCGATAAAAGTTGCTAATAACTTTGTATGGAATTAATCGAAATCGAATAAGAGCTTTGACAACTTCAAAATCTAAGTGTACATATCAATAACTTTGCTTAGTAATGCTGCTGTCAGAAAGAATCGATTAGTTCAAGATATAAATGCTTCTATATCAATAACTAATATCAATAACTAATCGTCAACTTAATATTAGATTGACTTGCAATAGATTTGCATTAGATGCAAATGTATCTAAGTATAATAAGATACACAAATGTATCTAAAACAAAGAGAAGATACATTTGCAGTAATGACAAAGATACAAATGTATCTAATGGGAATAACTCGATTTATGTCTTATAGATAAGGTTCCACAATGATGTAGACAGTGCTGTCTGTATGATATCTATAAGTCGCAGCTGCTGTAACTTTCTTTTGCTTGTTCTCTTTCTCCTCTCGTCTTCTTCTTCTGCTTACCGTTATTTCACATACGCTGTTGCGCTTCTTTAAACAAGCTTCTTGTGCTCGACATACTTTGCTTAATTTATCAATACCAATTACGCACACAGACGGTCTCTCTCTTTCTCTCTCTCCCCCTCTTTCTCTCTCTCTCTCCTCTTCATCCTCTTCTCACTTTCCTGTGCGCGTTTAAAAGCGCTTACATTGATTGATTACCCATCGGGCGCGACTTTTGTTGCGTTTATACACGCGCGCGACTTTGCAACGCGTGCTGCGTCTCCAATTAGCTTTGTGTATGAGTGTGTGTGTGTAAGTGCGTGTGTGTTGTGGGAGTGTGTGTTAATTGTTGCCAAGGTTGTTTTTCAGTTTATGTTTTGCGTCCGTGTTTCGTTGCACATGTTTCTCTTGTTTTCGCTTCTTTTCTGGCATTCAACGGGGGCTTGCTTTACTTAACTGACTACTTAGATACCCTGTAGTTGTTGAAAAAGAAAAAGAGAGGGTATATTAAATGTATAAGCATGATTTAGCTTGAACTACAAGAGAAGATTCACGGATCTCTACAGGTTTATATGCAAATGAAAAATACTTTTATATTTTGGCGCATGTAAAGTATCTTAAAGTCGTCTATGCTGCACCTTAGCTTTCTTTACTGGTTCTCTCTCTCTCTTTGTCTCTCTCTCTCTCCTTCTTGTCGCCATTCAAGCTTCACAAGTTTTAGCTGTGATTTTGGCTAATGCAATTTGTGATTGGTAGCCCCCGTTTTGTGTTGTTTTGTCTTTGTCTTTGTCTCTCTGTCTTTGGCCTACATATTTTGCTCTTTAGCAGCTTAATTGTTTTTGTTGTTGTTGTTGTTGTTGTTTCTGTTGTTGTTGATTTGATTTTTTAATTGTTTTCGCTTCGCATTGTGTCAACTGTCGATGTGAACAAATGTAACTGAAATATGGCATATGTATTGTAGTACATGAATAATTGGGTCAGGAATATGGTTTTTTTTCTTTTATTTGTTGTTTTTGTTTGTGGTTCAAATAAATCAAATTCTTGTTGCGAAATGAGAGAAAATTGGTTTTTGCGGCAAATTGTGAAATTTCATTTATTATTATAGCTAAATAACAAAATGTTGATTGTTTTGTGGAGTGTTTTTATCAGTTTTCAGAGACAATAAACCAATTTGTTAAAGTGTTATTAAAAATAAATAAAATTTGTTCAAATTGGTTCAGCTTTTATTCTTTTTGCCGTAAAAATACGTAAATTTTAAAAGCAATAAAGGAGTTAAAAACTCAAGGCCCCCCAATCGACAAAGCAGAAGATAAAGAGGGAATGTGTGTGTGTGTGTGTGTGTGTGAAAGCGAAATGAATATGAAGTTAATCAAGAATGCGGGAGGCCATAAGAAAAATGCAGAGAGTATAAAAGAAAGAGAGAGAAACGAGTCGTAAAGTGACTTAAAATATATAAAACATGCAAGCTATAATTATGTGTGTGTGTGTGTGTGTGTGTGTGTGTGTGTGTATGTGTGTGGGTATCTGTGTGTGTGTGACGTCATTTAAATATAATAACGTCTTGCAAAGCTTGCAAGACTTTCTACTCGAAAAAGAAAGAGACAGAAAGAAAAAGAAAGAGACAAGAAAGAGCGCGCATTGTTTGTGATGATTTTATTGTTGTTTCATCACCGGCTGCGTTGTTGCGCCTTTCCATTCCAATTCCGATTGTAAAGTTTTTTGGTTTCTGTTTCGGAATTCCGGGAGTGAGAGAGAGAAACTACAGTGGCGCACACACGCAGTTTGATCGATAAAATTGTAAAATACAGTTAGAGAAATGAAGGTAGAGAGGGGCGTGGGAGAAATGTGCGTGGAGGGGGAGCCAAGGACGTAAGTACAGAAGAAAGTAACTCGAAGGTTATAGTAAATATGCTTAATGCAAATAGAGGAAATTTATGCTATAAAGTTGATATATAATATGAAGAGACTATATACCATAAAGAGTGACTATATGCCATGCAGAGACTATATACCATGAAGAGACTATATACTATAAAGATACAATACTATATACTGACTATATTCTATAATATAAAGAGTGATTATATACCATAAGGAGCGACTATGTGTCATAAAGATACTATATACTGTAAGGAATGACTATATACAAT
The DNA here is from genome assembly GCA_018904035.1 of Zaprionus ornatus. Taxonomy (NCBI): domain Eukaryota; kingdom Metazoa; phylum Arthropoda; class Insecta; order Diptera; family Drosophilidae; genus Zaprionus; species Zaprionus ornatus. The sequence goes on along the minus strand of JAEIFZ010000002.1, from coordinate 7,402,897 downwards.
AAGGAGACTATATACAATAAGGAGACTTTATACCATACGGAGACTCTAAATATACAGATACTATATACTATAAAGAGACTATACTACTATATGTACACTAAAAATACTACTATACCATAAAGAGTCTATGTGCTATACTGTGTTTATAATATATAAAGACTTAAATAGATACAAGCTCTTATTGTCTACTGATTACTAATTCAAGTAGTAATAAATTCAGATGCCTTGTCTAGTTCATATTAATAAATCAATAACAAATTCAGCCTTATACAAATACCTTTGTATGGGTTTTATAGTCTACACTTTAATCTGTGCCATTTTTCGGCCTATTCTTATAGACACCTTCTAGAAACTGCTGTGTACTTTATTTATTTAGTTTCGTCTACGCAAATACTCCATAAAAAGAACTGTTGCCCGCCCCTGTTCATATTTTTCTTCGAATCACCTGAAACTTTGCCAAAACAAAACCAAAAAAAAAAAAAACGAAGAATGTTTAGTGCTAAAAATAAAGATGTTTGGGGGAGGGGGGAAGTTGTTGAAACTCGAAATTGAATTTGGGTCGTCGCTGTGCGCGGAAAGTGATGTGCGACAAAGTCCATGGTGAAATTTCGTGCGAGTTTTTCATTTCTTTGCAAAACTCGTACCCTGTGCATATAATAATACCCTATATAGTATATACCGATTGTATATTGTATAACTTCTGTTTGTTTGCACTGTACGTAGGTAGCACTGCCTGCTGCTGATAAGTCGTCAAAGATTGCAGTCAGTACGAGCGAGCGAGAGTCGTTGTCGTGTATTGTATAATCGCTTATCAGTGAAGTAAATGTTTAGATTGAAATAGCTTATAGAATTTATAGCGCTGACTTACACATACATACATACACGCACACACAGTCGGAAAAACCGCAAGCTAAAAATTCCATTTAATTTCGGTTAACCACAAAAGCGCTCCATATAGAGAGTATTATATGCCAAGAGGGCCTCGGTTTAATTCCCATGACGACAATTTATACGCCTGCTCTCTGTCTATCTCTTTTTTTTTTTTCGAATTTTTGGCACATTTCGAATTTGTTTTGTTTTGCTTTTATGCCAAAATGAGTCAACATTCGTGCCGCACACGCGTTGCTTGTGCAAATAATTAGCCTAATTAATTAAGTGTTATCACAATCCTCACTCAACTTGCACTACATCTATCTATATACATATCTATCCATCTATTTTTTTTCTAGTTGACTGTGATGTATAAAGTGTGTAAAGTACAATTCTATTTCAATTTTGCTAGCTTAGTTAGTTTTATAGCAGTGAGGGATCCCAAATAGCATTAGTTTCTCGAGATACGTCTCCATTTGCGTCATCAGCTGTTGCCACTTAGATATGCAACTATTTTTTTTGTCTTTACATAAGAAATGAGCCAAAGCCAAACTTCCTTTCACTATAAAGCGAAACCAGAAGCAAAGTAGAGTGTGTTCGACTGAGGCATACTCAGTAAGAAGTATTTTTTGTATTGAATATTGGGCTAGAGATAATTATACTTGATTAATAGTAGTTTATTATATATGCAATGTCTCTAGAAACCCATTCACTGTGTCTCTATTATCAATTTAAACTTGATTTTTTAGCAGCAACAATGTAAATTTCATTAATTTGTTTATGTGGATTTTGAGAAGCGTATTTATATAACTCCGTATGCTTTGTAGTATATTAAAGTAAATATTAGACCTCTATATGCCCTTAAAATCCTCTTTAACTTTATAATTAGACTTCATTTGGTAATTTCAGCTTTATTTTTAGCAGCAACAATATAAATTTCATTTATAATTAGCAACACTGTAAACTTCACTCAAATGGCTTTTTTCGTGGAATATAGAACTTTAAATATATATCTAAATTCCTTATAAATTGCCACGCCTTCATATGCCTCCTAAAACCCTTTTTAAGCGACAATATACACACTTTTCTATATGTTTAAATGTCTGCAGGGTATCAACAACGTTACCAAATCCATGACCAAAACCTTTCCTATGGCTCATTTACATAAAACATAGACACACACAACTCCGGGTGGAAAACCCGTGCCGAGTCTCAAGTTTGCAATTCGAGTTAGCGTTTTATTTTTAGCAGTAGCAGCAACAATGTAAATTTCATTCTGTCTTTCATTCTAATATTTTTCTTTCTTCTTTATCTCTTTGCAGGTGAGTCATGAACACACGACTTTATCCCTCATGTGCCGGTAGTGCTACTGCAATGTAAGTCTAGGAAAGATTCTCCATCCAATTGTTGCCTGCTCAAGCGAAAGTTATGATGTGTGGGAATTTATGACAAGGCAGAAAACAAATCTGACGGGGCGGGAAAATTAAAAAATTTTTAACTACCTTAAAGCGTGTGAAGTGAAGATAAAACTGGGAAAACATTGTACACTCCATTGGGGAGGGAAGAGAGGAAAACTCTTGACGGAAAATTTTATTATAGATTTCACTTTTAGACACAGCAGAGAAGAAGATACAACGACAAGTTTATGAGACATTTTCGCCTGATGTCGTCGGGTTTATGACATTTAAAGCCGCACTTGAAACGCGCTGACGTTGTTGAGGGTCAAAAGAGTCAAGTTCCGCTAAAGTTGGAGCCGCACTTGAGAAAGTTCTGGGTTCGCCCACTGTTCCGCTGTCTTTTTCTTTCTCTCTCGATCTAAACTAGACAACATTGTTAACAAGTTGTTTACGATGAGGCATTAAACGTATTAATCAATGAGAAAACTTGGTCAAGTGCGTAACTTGAGTTTTCACACATATTTTGTAACTTATTGAATCCGGGAGGCGTCTGGAACTTGGAGAGCAGAGTAAAAGACAAAAACTAAATTCTTTTTATAACTCCTCTACCTCAGGTTATGTATTAGATGTCAGATTAAATGCGAGTTATGTTTGAAATCGGGATTTTCCTTCGAATTTTTACTATCTCAAGTTGGGAACTTTGAATTATCACATTTTTACTATCCTATTTAGTCTGTATTAACTTTGAAACCGAGGAAAACTATATTTTGTCCTTTATGATATGTTTAATCGTGATTAAGTATGAAACTGATATCTTCTGCAATGTTTGGCTTTTCCACAGAGCTTCAATCCTATTTAGGTCCGTATCAAGTGTGTAACTTTGTGTTTATTTTTATATATTTTTCCCTATGGCTAGTGTAGCTTAAAACTGGGGATTTCCTTAGATATCCTCTATTATATGCAGATTTTAGTATTGGTTCATCTACATAATTTCTATTATAGTTGCAAGATACTAATCCTAATCAATTTTATAACTTAATTTTGCTTAGATACCTTTTATCTTGGGTTCCATTTTTCTTTAGTTCATTCACACCATGAAGTACCCTATATAGTCTGTCTGGGACTGGCTTCAAGTACATTGTGGTTTGGTTTTTTTTGTTGTGTCATCAACTTTGACCTTTTCAACAAGCTGTACATGAGTTGAAGAGCTTGTGCCGTTGCTAGCGCTGTCTAATGTTCGTCGCACGCACATACAGTTTGACACTCATTGGGTTTCACTTTTTTTTTCCAACCTCCCTCCACTTGAAGTATCTCCTCAGGCTCAGCCTATGTCTGCGCAGTCTCCTCCACTTTTCCACTTGTTTTATGCCGCAAAATATCCCTCAATATTGTTGCTTTGTTGTTGTTGTGCCTGTTATTGTTTAACTGGCCATGATTAATGATGTCTAACAACAATAGAGGGAGAGGCATGGGGGTGGGTTTGGGTGATGTGCGTGTGTGTGGCCTGAAATATATTTTTTCTGGCATTTTTTGGCATTTCTTTCGCTGCCAATGACCTAGAAATAATTCCGTTTTTTCCCAAAGTCACGACTCATCGTGAGCTCTTTGAGTAATTCGAGTTGTTTTTGCGTTTTAATTAACCTGTGTGCGAATTAATCAATTAATCGATGAATGTGAACAGATTGAAAATGCCTGAAGAACAAAGTAAAAAACAAACATTAATTATCTAAACATAAATCTGCAATTCGATTGAAAGGTTTATCGATAACGAAATAAAAAAAATAAATTGCATTTGAGCATAGCTAATTGGGTTGTACTAGAGATGGGTATGGGCAACGAGCTATCGATAGTAGTATCAACATAAGTATAACGTGGAATATCAAAATATCTATGGAATTCATATCGTACTTCTTAGAGAGAAGAGAGAAGAATAGAAAAATCACTCTAATCTCATCTCTAATACAAATAAAATGTATGCCGAAATATCCTTGAATCGATATATCGAATTAAAAAATACACACTTACATAGAGGAATATTAATATTATATTAACCTATGGTTTAATCTAATATTATCATTTCATTTTTTACATAAGTATCGCACTGCCATATATTGTTTTCGAAAACTCGATAATTTATCGTATGCTACTTAATGAAAATGAAATATTTAAAAAATTTGTATTATTACAAAGTGTTGACTCATAAATCATGCACATTTTGTATTATATCATTACCATATATCATTACAAAATGTTGAATTATAATTCACGCCTGCTACCTACTCCCCTTTCTCCTCCCTACAAGTCTCTGCCTTCCTGTTCTCAAATTTCTAAAATTGTTTGACTCATTTGTAGTGCATTCTTTCTCCACATTGAAGCAATAAAATTTCTGGAACTCACAAATAATAAATATATTACTATTGCTCGAGTTCCGTGGAATTCCAAATGAAGTCATGATGTATAACTTATGTATACATGATTCCTCGCAGAGTCTGTATTATAACTGTGCATTCAATTTGGGTTTTCGTTTTTTTATATTTTGTTGTTTTTCATATGAAAAACCTGCCTCAAGGTTATTGCCTTCTTTTCTTTCTTTCTTTTGCTTTCTGCCACGAAAATGATGTCAAAAGAGAGCGCAAGAAAACAGCAAGAGAGAGAGGGAGAGAGAGAGATAAAACACACGAAAACAAAAGAAAAACTGAAATTTCTCCATTACACGGCGATGAGGCGGCGCTTTCTTGTTGTTGTTGTTGTTTATGTGTTGCCTGTTGTTATTTTTTTCCTCACTTGTTGTTGGCTCAGCTCATTTGGTGCTGCTTCTGCTGGCTCTGCAAAAATGAAACTTATCGAGTTCATTATCTTTTATGCTTTTTACACTTTGCGAGACGGCGGCGACGATGGCCCCAAAAATGCAAAATAAGGTCAAGGATTTCTTCATACTATGTATATATCATATTATTGAGTGTAGCGAAGACCCTGCATGAGATAGTATTATTATTGTTATTGTTATTGTTATTATTTACAATAAATCTGTGGAATGCGGAGAATCTGTTTCTCTGTCCAATTTTTGTTTACGTGTGCAAAGACAGAGAAGTGAAAATAGAATGAGGTGTGCAAGTGGGAGGAAAAGTGTGCAATAAGTTCCGCAGTAATTATGATATATGAACCATAAAGATGGACAGATGATAAATTAAATGTAATAATAGATAGATGATAAATCTTTTAATAAAGATATTGATTTATAATGAAAGGTATCTACTCTTAATACAATAGATGATGTATCCATAATAGTATAAAGATAAATAGATGATGCATGTACTATAAAGAAAGATAGACGATATATCGAAATAATATAATAATAAATAAATAAGATAGAAGGATAATTTGGGTATATGTATTCACTATCAAGATACGTGATAGATATGTAGATAAAAAGGTGATATATCTACTTTAATGATAAATAGATAGATGATTTATCTACTTATAAAGATACTGATTTATAATGAGCGATATTTGTATAAACTTTGCAAAGACGAGGTCAGTTATCTTTTCTAAATAACTTTTCTCATTTTTTTGGCTCCTTAGCTAACTGAAGAATCTACTCTGGAATCTTCTTCACTTTCCCCTCGTCACCCCCCTCCTCCTACCTCTTCAAAAGTAAAGAAAAACTGATTCCACTCATTTCCATTGCCATTTTTTTTTGAAACATTTCTTCTGCTGCTGCAAATGGCAACTAAAACTTCTTGCAACATTTTCTTGCAGAAAACTTTCAGTCAACAGCTGCTTGCAACTTGCCACACCCCTCCAGTCTTTTCTCCTTCACTCTCTCTCGCTCTCTCTCTCTCTATGCTCCTGTTTCTTTTGTGTCCATCGTCCAGTTGTGACTTTTCAACTTCTTTTTAACCACTTAGAATCATTAACTTGTTTTCCTGCCTGCTTCTGCTTTCCCAGTATTTTTCTCACTTTAAACTACGACTGTATGTGCGTGTGTGTGTGTGTGTGTGTGTGTGTGTGTGTGAAAACTTCTGCATGCCACTTTTATTTACTGCAACAATAACAAGAAAAACAAAAGCAACTCTGGCTAAAAAAGTTTCTGTTACAGTTTGAAGCTGGTCAGCAGAAAAGTTTACGGTTTTTTTTAACAGTCGCACAAACACATACACACACTGACACACGCATATAACGATCCACACACGCACGCATGCAACGCATTTATAATGAACTTTAAACAAGTTTCGAACTGTGGCAAGCGCAAGCGAGATAGCATGATTAACAGCTGGCGCGGGCACGGAGCAGCAGCCCGAGTGTGAGTTATTGAGATTGACTTGCTCTCGCCGTATCTCCCCTTCCCCATCTCTCCTTCTCCTTCTCCCTCTCCCTCTCTTTTTCTCATTCAAGCTTGAAGCTGCCTGCAAACACGTGGCAAAAATATTAATGATTTATAAATTATGATTGAAAATTTTAGAACGTTACTTAAAAGTCTTGTTAAAATTTATAATTATCTCATTTTAATATCGCGCTGTAAAAAACTAATTCACAATAGTTAAATTGCTGTGTATCTTAGACAAGCTTAAGTATGCTTATACATGCAGCATACCCGATGCTGTAGCAAGTTAACCCTCTCTGTAAAAAGATATGCGCCCTCAATCTCAACCCATAAGGAGCTTTGCTTTAACTACTGCACAAGACCATGAAATTAGTAGGGGAAGACTAGACTCGAAAAAACTTGACTGAAAAATACCCTGCATAGAAATGCATGATGTACAATAAATACAACAAATATTTATATAATTACTATTATAAGATATATTAAATAATAATAAGCAAATTATATAAAAATAAAAAATAATTTATAATAAATAAATAATAATAAATAAATAATAATAAATAAATAATAATAAATAAATAACAATAAATAAATAATAATAAATAAATAATAATAAATAAATAATACCAAACAAATAATACCAATTAAATAATAATAAACAAATAAATACAATAAATAATACCATAAAAACTTCTACTCTACAAGAATATATCATAATTTATTCAACTTATAATTTGCATAAGTTCGAAATACCCTTTCTCTTCTTATAAAAAGGCAACAACTACCAATTAAAAACTCATCAAATAGCTGAGCAGCCAAACTCCCAACGGACTCTCTTTGACCCCCCACTCCTACTCTCTGTCTCTCCCCCTCTTCAGCACTGTCTATCACAGTCTCGCCACTCACTCATCAAAGAGTGGAAGAGGGACAGAGAGGGTGGCGCCCAAAGAGTGAGTAGCAGTAAGCAAAAACATTTGGCAACACGTCGCGACGACCTTATGTTGTTGTGCTCCTCTCCCCCTCACCCACTCTCTTGCTCTTCAGCATCGCGCTCTTCTCTGGTTCTGGCTCTGACAGAGGAGGCTGGCTGTTGCTAAAAATTGTTGCTGTTGTTGTGGTTGCCGGCAGCGATGTTTCGTCTGCCATTACCGCCGTCGACGTCCCTGCTGACGCTTCTTTTGCTAGCTTCGCTCTCTTCACCAACCTCTCTCCACCTGCCTCTCTCGCTCGCTCTCTTACACGGGTACGCGAAGCTTTTGCGATTGTGTTGCGTTTGTGTTTTGCTTTCCATTTTGTTGTTGTTTCTTTTGCTTGTTCGCATTCGCTCTATTTGGCTTAAGTGTTGCCTCTGCCTCCGCTGTTGTTGTTGTTGCTGTGGTTGTGGTGCTTTCTTTTCAGGTTGCTTTACTGTTTACAGTTATTTTTCTATATTTTGTTTTGTGTTGAAGTTTTTTGCGAACAAAATCACAAAGTGCAAATAAACGAAAACAAATATTGTTTTGTTTTTGTTTGTTTCTTCTTGTTGCTGACTGGTAACGTTTAACAACACTGGCCAAGTAATTATAACAACTTGATAAAGTGGCAGAATTTTATTTATAATTTTAGTTTAATTAGTATTGAAGATAATATTGAATTGACTTTTATTTACTCTTTGGTCGCTTTACAACACTAAAATCTCCAATTACTCTTCCACAACAACATAATAGAGTGCAAAGAGTAAGAGAGTCAAATTATTATTGAAGATAATAATAAATTGACATTCATTTGCCATTGAGCGCTTTACAACACTAGTCAGTTACTTAACCTCACACTTTAGCTGCACAATTAGCTGAACTTTTTTCCATGTCATCATCAGCTTTTTGTAGATATTGTCATTCCAAATGAGTTCCAGCAGCAAAACTCCTAACGGTAAACCAAAACTCATCAGACCAGGCTTGCCACCCCATCTTAATGATGTTTGGTGGTGTGAAATATGATTTGTTACATGACAACAACAGAAATAACAGAAGAAGAACTCTGCTGGTTCCGCTTCAGTAAGGTTTTCGTCCGGGTCTAACTGACCTAATTTCATCACTGCCCAAATTTATATGGGTTACCAACGAATCATTCATTGTTCTTCAACCAGCATGGGCCTGGCAGTGTGTCTATCTACATATGTAGCTATCTGTCAGTTTGTGTGTATATGACATATGTAAATACCTGTATAAGCACATAGATATGCACATAAAACCTTGATTGATGGCACGAATTAGTTAGAATCATTGCTTGTATGCATTACATAGGGTAATTGGGTAATTAAGGTTTGTGTAATTTGATAAGCTTTGCAAAGGGTATATGAAATATGATCCTTAAACATATTGTACACTACAGAACTTTCAGGAAATACCATAAGCATTATTTCTACTGAACTTTTAAGTGAAAAATATTACAGAGGATAAATGCTATTATGAGATACACTGTATGATATTATATAGTAATCTGATATAATAGTATGTTGTTATTTTGTATATCCTTTCAAACATTGAATTTTTGGTAACTTTTAAACACTGTAGCATGTTATAGAGGCCCCCAACTATTATAATTCAGTTGAATGAATGAAGTGCATGAATAAGCCCCTTTTACAACACTGTTATATCTTACAAATTATATTTAATTGTATTTCGACATTTGAGTTGGTGTAATTTACACACACAAACATACAAATCCACAGATAATATATTGTTGAAATGCCTAAAAGCCTTTTCGGCATTTAATCTGCCGTTGAATGAAACATTTTAATGCTTTCAAAATGCCCCTAGACATGAACAGACATGCCCAGACACATGAAACACCCTACGCTGATAATTGGCAGCTGTTGTTAATAGTATAATTTAATTTACAGCTTAACAATGTACTTTGTTGTTCTTGTTTGTTGTACAAATTCAGTTTTTGTTATTGTTTAAAGACAGGCAAATAATTTAATTGGTTTTTCGGTAAATTTGATATGCATATTGTGAATATTTTATGGGAGAAATTTGTAATATTTATTAGGTTGAAACTCAAGTTGAATAGGAAATGGAAATTCATTATTCTTTGCCCAAACTTTGTCATCGTTCTTGGGTTTCCATCGTTGTGGGGATTGCATGTTTCTTTGCCATTTTCCACAGACTATTGATGGCCCTGACTTTTAGATTGCATTGACGGAGGGAGGGAGACAGAGAGAAAGATAGAAAGAGAGAGGCAATAACACATGGAAATTATCCCAGCTTGGAAATGGAAACTTAAACATATCGTACCGTTATGTGATATTTGGGAAAAAGGAAAAAACTACTGCATTTCGGGGAAACTGGGAAAACTTATCTACCCATTTTTCACAGCTGCCGCTTAATGTCAACTTAAATCAATTGAAATGTCAATTACAACAAAACATGTAAACGTTGAAGATGCAGACAAAGTTAAGTTTTCTAGAGAGTTTCCTCCAGTCAGTCAGAAGAGTAGGGAATGCAGTACGGATGGGAGGAGGGGTAAGTGCAACGAGTTGAGGCAAAGTGTGCTACGAGCTACGTGCATTTGTGCCCGTAGGTAATTGAATCGGTTTGAAGGTGAGCTCTTGGTGAGCGATGACAACAACAACAAGAAAACAAACAAACTTAGTACAGTGGTTCAAAAGTGATATGAAAGTAAACAAAACTGTAAAGAGAATTTAATACAGATTAAAGATTAAACTTTTGAATTATAAAGTTAATTACTAATTTAAAACAAAAATAATACAAAAAAAATTATAATACCTGAACTTATCAGTTTGAATCTAATGAAAGTAATAAAAAGAACACTGTTGAAAGTAAGTAAATCTATCTGAAATATGTAATCCAATGATAAAGATCAATAATTGATAAAAACTAACTATATAAACAAAAAATCAAAACCGAAACAAATAACTAGCTAATCAGTGTGCAGTACGGATTGGGAGCGTCTTTCATTTTTAGATGCAGGTCGGGGACGCAGCAAAGTGGTAGAAAAAGGGGTCACCCAAACAGAGAAGAGACTGCAGGGGAGTGAAGGGTATCGGAAGAGATAGAAAGAGAGAGAGAGAGGGATATAGAAGAGGAGATCCCCCCAACATATTGCTGGGTTAGTTCGCGTCAGTTTGTCTACGCTTCAGTTGACTTCCGTTCGGTGTCAGTTGGAAAACAGGTTGACATACAACTTTAGTAGTTCAAATGTCGACATCGCTTTGACAGTCTTTTGATACAGATACAGCAAAAGAGCGAGAGAGATATACATACACACAAGATACAGCTACAGATACAGTTGCAACTGGAGATACAGATACTGTTGCAAATTACCTGGATAGCGTATGTCACGTGGCAAAAGAAAGCAATTAACAAAGATGGAGGGATGAAAAGAAATGAAGACGAATACGGGGAAGTAAAAGAGAAGAAGGACAAGCGGCAGACAGAGTTCAGGCTGAAAGCTGAAGGAAGAAGACAAACAACTTCAATTACATGAACGAACTTTGCAATTACAAAACTCTCTCTCTCCTTCTCCCTCTCTCTGCCTATCGAAATGTGCAAAAAGTTTGTCAAAGTCTTTGTCGATTTGTTTATCAGGTTTTTTTTTTTGTGTCTTTTTTGCAAGTTGTTAATCCCTTTATTTCATCTTTTCCTTTCATCTTTACCTTCGTTTGGCTTCGTTATGCAAACGACTTTTATGAAGGAAGGAAGAGGGAAAGGAGGGGGAGCTAGTATAAAGTCATGGGCTAAGTGATTCCCCCATGGCATCGCATTGATTTGCCATTAAACGGATGAAAGCTTTATTGAGCTTTAGAAAAACTGTGTAATAAATATAAATGAATATATCATATATATTCTTGTTCAAAGTCATTGATGGAGCTGATTTGATCATCTGTGTCTAAAGAACTTAACGATAAGAGGATTAAGGTCAATTTACATAATATTTGAATCGATTTAACCTTTATAAACATCTGTAAGAAAGATACAATTATATATATCTTGTTCAAAGTCATTGATAAAGTCGATTTAATCATCTTAGATCCATTAGAATTTAAAACTTGGTTCCATTTTGATATGTTACGGTTCAATTCACTCCATTATACATAAGTGTAGGACACCCTCCCTTCATCTGATCTCTGATGCCTTAACTCATTTCAGAAGCATCATGTACTATATAGTTTAAGTAGAAAACTCTTTAGATTGTGCTCTTCAGCTAAAATAAGCGACCTACATTTTTCTGATAGCCCTTTCGCAGCCTGCCCATATGCATCGCTCTCTACGCCTCCTTCCTGTCTCTCAGTCTCCTTGTTAACCCCATTCGAAAAATACGAAATATCTTCAGCGAAAAGTTCAATAAATGCTCCCATTTTCCATTTTCCCATTTAGCACACAGAACCAAAAATTACGCGCCCATCAACCCAATTGCCACAGAACCAGCAGCGGCAGTAGCACCCAACAGCAGATGCTGTTGTGGGTCCAGGGTGAATGAAAGAGGGGATGGGGGTTAGGGATAGGATGCAGTGAGCTTTTCATTTATGCAGCTAAGAGAAGAGACGCGCATCTCTCTCCCTGTCGCGCTGTATCCCATGCTGGTAGAAACTAGGAGCGATTTCCTGGCATCACGAGCGCATAGTAAAACCGGAAAATTTTCTACTTCCTGACTGAGCGAGTGATGACTGACTTGAAAAATGTACGAAAAAAAAACAAGTAAGGAGAGACAGTAAAAAACTATCATGACTATTTGATACCCTGCAGTGAATTGAAGTTTGAAAAGGGAAAAAGTTTCTTAACTGTTGAGCCAGATACAGAATTTATCAAGAATTAATATATTTGAGATGTTCTGAAAAGGCTTCTTGAGTTTATCTATTGATATTGATCAGGAATATATACATATTTATATTTCATGTGCACTGCCACGCCTTCTTGGCTTGTTCTCTTGATAGTGATCAGGAATATATAATACATTAATATTTGGTTTTCTCTGCCAACTCTTCTGTATTCTATTTATCATATTTGAGCAAGATATATACACTCTTTATTGTTTTGCTGATCATGAAGCTATATAGTTGATATATTTTTAAAGGAACACCCTTTATTTCTTAACCACTGATGCTAAACTGGATTATACTATATTCTCTTAATTTACTGACACGCCCTGCTCAGTTACCAACTTTATAAACTCTTTTTGCAGTCACTTTTAGTGAATGCAGGGTATGAAATAACTGCGACGAGTTCTGAATTGTGGTAGGTACGCTCGACTATCAAGATACCCGGTAATAAAAGATTTATTATATTAAGAAAGTATTTACAATATTTCTAATAAGAAGTATTGAAGATATATTGGTATAGCTCAAATCATATATAATCTTTCTGGTGTGAATGAAACGTGTCTGAATGAGTTTTATAGCTAGGGATACTAGAAAACAGGGTCTTGCGGGGGTGTGGGGGGAGAATGAATCTGCTGAAAACTCATGAAACGACGGGCCTAAAACCAGAAACGCCAGGCAAATAACCATCGGGGCATATCTATGATTGTGTGTGTTAGTCTGTGTCTGTGTGTCTGTGTGTGTGTTTGTGCAGTTTTGGGCCAACTTAAATTTAAGTCCTGCAACCGAAGAGACCCTTTTCCCTGCCCCCTTCTTTACTTCTATATCTGCCCCACAGTGCGTCCCTTTGCTGCTGCCATTCAACGTGCATAAAACTCTTGAAAATGCTTTTGGTCGTAAATTTTGAAGCAACTGGCGAACTGGGTGGATGAAGTGGAAGGCAGAGGAGGGAGAGTAGGAGGCAGGAAGAGTGTGTATGAGAGTGAGAGAGGAAGCAGCAGCAGCAAGTGGCAGGGGGAGGGGAAAATGGAATTTAGCTCGCAGGCAGGCAGGCAGCACCAGCCGCAGTGATGCTGTTGCTTTGTTGCTGTTGTAAATGGTAAAGGGGGCTGGGGCAAAAGGGGGGCGCAAGGGTTATAGAGAGGGAGAGGGGGCACAGGACATTGCCGCAACAATTGTTGGGTTGCCGCCACCGTCGTCGTCGTCGTCGTCGTCGTCGTTGTCGCAGCTGCATGCAAATTTATTTTCAAATGCGGCGAACGAGCCGAGCAAACTGGCAACAGCGTGTTAGAACGAGAGATGGCAAGAGGGGGAGAGAAGAGTAAACTAGATAGAAAGAGGAAGAGAGACAGAGCAAGGGAGACAGAGCAAGGGAGACAGCATGAAAGAGTGGAAGCGGGCGACAGTCTGTTTGCACACATGGCGACATTCACTTTGTGTTGAGCCCCTCCACCTCTTCCATTGCTACTGCCCCGGCCCCTCTTCATCCTGGCAATAAAACAAATTTTGCGGAAAAATATTCTTCATCGTATTTATTGTATAAAAAAAGAAAGCAAGAAAATCACAGTCTGGAGTCACAAAACGAGGACACATGCAGCTCTAAAGGATTAATAACTTTTCGCCACACTCCACTATATCCCTTCCTCCCTCAGTCTATCTCTCTGTCTCTTCTCTAAACATAAATTGTTGTGCTTGTTTAAGATATCTCATAACGTTAGCAGATACTACTTTATTGCTCTACATAACAGCAGATCGAACTAAGACAATAAAGTTATAGTTGATAGATGCATTGAAATTTTGTTTGTGCTCATCTTCAGTACTGTCTACTCTCTTTAGGGTACCCCTGTTATTGCTGGGTACAAAAAGGTATAACACGTGCCAAACAATCATAAACAAATTGACAAATAAATTGAGAGAGAGAGATAGAGACGAAGAGAGACGGGCAACACAGCAGATCAAACAAGGCTATCAATAAAATCCAAATTACAAATTCATGTTTGTTCTGTGTGTATATAGAAAGAAAGAGAGGAAAATATGCAAATATACACAGAGAAATATCGAAAAACTTTTATTCCCTCGGCCAAAGGGCAAACACATCAATTTGAGTTTTTTGCACGACAACAAAATACCAAAACAGGAGTATAATGAAAACAACTATAACTGAGGGAAAATGATCTAGAGATTTGTGAGCATTAAAAAGAGAAATGAAAGATGGAAGGAGGACTCTATATGAACCTATATTGTGTAAATTAGTATGATTTAAAAACCCTAGAGAACTAAAAGTCTTAAGCTTGCATCTAAGATAGCGTATCTCAAAGTCTAGAAGAGTTTGACATGAGTCCAATCACTTTGTCACTCTCTACGATTCATTAAACGCAGCCAAGAAGGCGACTCTCCTTCTCCCAGTCTTCTCAGCATTTCCAGCTGGCTTATCCCCTTTTGCATATTTTATCCACCCTGTCATCGCTTGTCTCTCTTTCTTTTTATCTCTCTTGCTCCCACTTTTGTTGCTACTGGACACAGTTGGAGCAGTTAACCAGCCCACGTTGCTCCCAGCCCATTTACCACTTTATAAAGCTGCTGCGCCGCTTCATTTGTTGCATGCCATCTGTCTCAACCCACCACGCCCCCCGCCCTCATTGTAAGTCTCTCTTGCAACAACCCCGCTATATAAAAAGTGAGCAACAGCTGCCCCCCAAGGCAACACCAGGCAGCATCATCCTTTGTTTCCCTTCGACAAAAAAAAAAAGAAAGAAATTTTCAAAAATTTATTAAAAGTAATTTGCATTGCAAATTAATTTTATTTCCTTCTCGCTTTTGCTCATTTTATCTTGTTTTCTCTCCCTCTGCCATTTCCTAGTTCTTTTTTCTTTGCTGTCAAAATTACTATTTTATTTGAGTGGGAGGCAGGACTAATTTTAAAACGGGGCGTTTTGCTGGAATAACATAAAGTAAACAAGTTGGGAAAGTTTTCTTTTTTGCAGTGGCGGCAGAAGTTTAGAGATATAATGAGGGAAAAATTTTGGTTATAATTGAGGGGGAGAGTATTTCACAGCGTGTCACTTTGTTATTGTTATTATTTTTAGACATTTTACTAGTGTAATTATTAGTATTATCATTAGTATTCTTATTCTTAGTATTCTCATTAGTATAATTATTAATATTATAATTTGTATTCTCATTAGTGTTATTATTAGTATTATCATTAGTATTATTATTAGCATTGTCATTAGTATTATTATAAGTATTCTCATTAGTATTATTTTAAGTATTATTATTAGTATTCCATTAGTATTCTCATTATTAGTTTCATTAGTATTTTCATTAGTATTTTCATTAGTATTATAATTAGTATCAAAACTAGTACTGTTATTAGTATAAGCATTATAACATTTTTATGCAAAAACCTGTCAAAAAAATATTAGAAATCAATAAAAGAAAAGGTATTTAACAATATGAATATTTTCAAAAAACAGCTTAGCAGTATAATAAAATAAAGTAATTTAATATAACTATGAAATGGACATTTCTAAGGTGTATTTGTTGTAATTAGTTGCAAAAGTAATGAATATAATTCAGTATAGTGCATTTTATAGTCATAAAATGCATAAGAAAATGGTATTAAATGTTCATCTATGTTAGCTACTATTATTTCAAATTACCTTAGACAATTTAACCCCACATTAGTAGGTGTAGTCTTCAGTATAAACAGCATTACAATTGTTTGTATTTCATACATATGTAATTGAATTAAAACATTCTCATTTTGCTTAAATTATTCATCGAATTCAAGTGCACTTGGGCATGTGGCATTGTGTGTGAGGTACGAGAGGCTCGAGGCCTTTTTCGCGTAGCGTGCACATACACACCTGGCCAGTTTAACCCTAGAAGGCAACTACTCCCCCTATATCATTCTCTGGCAATGTCCATAAATTAATTATATGGCAAATGCATTAACAACAACAACAATAAGGAGAGGGAGACAATCAATGTGATGTGTTGCTAATTAAAATGCAGTCTGTCAATAACAGAATGTGTTGTGCGCAGAGATGAAATACTCTTTAAAAATTGGGTATTTTCAGCATTAGTCATTATACTAAATTTGGAGAGTTTTCTTTATTGTATTGCGCTACATATTGAGAAGAATTCATCTTTATTCTTAGCTTATTCTAGGTTATTTAATTGTTAAGTGTTCAAAGATCAATTTCCTCTCTTTTCCGTATACCCCACCTAATAATCTTTTCAAAATTTGCTGGGTATCTGCAAACTGAAAGAAGAATCGCTAGCTATATTTCTTTAATTACATTTTGTGCGATTCTTTTTGTCGATTCTTTCGCAAAAATTATGCAAATGTAAATGTGAGAGAATGAAAAGAAGAGACAGAGAGAGAGAGGGAGAAGAGAGTGCAGAGCTACTGTCTGTGCGCGCTTTGCTAATTGCCTGGCAGAACAGGTGAAGAGCAGAAGAGCCAGACGCAGATGAGTGAAGACTGAAGAGAGACTGTATAGTACGTCATACTTGCTAGCTCTCTCTCTGTTGTGTCTACTTGGCCAGAGTGAGAGAGTGTCGTTTTGTTTGTTTGACAAGAGAGGAGTGGAAGAGAGGAAGAGGCGGCATAACTTGACTTTCTGCATTGAACTTTTGTTCGTATTTGTAGCTTTTTATTTTGTTTAATGTCTTTTTGATTGTTTTCATGTGTTTCCATTTGTTAAAAAGCTTCATGTTAATAAGCTTCACTCATTTCTGTATTTGCCTCGAATTGATACAATGAATTTTGAATCTACTCTTTCTTATTGTTGCGGGAGAGTAAAGAAAGTAAAACTTAACTGATTTTCTTGATAAATTGAGTAAAACTTAACTGATTTTCTTGATAAATTGATATTGAATTCTGAAAATTCTTGGTTTTTTATAGTGAATAAAGTAATTGTTAAAAGTAAGTCTTCAATAAGAGGTTCATATTAAGTACCTTATTTAAAAAGCCTTAATCGATTATCCAATGCTGATAAGATGTTATCGATAGCAAGTAAATGTAGTAATGTGGATCGATTTTGATACATTTTTAGATGACTTGATTCATTCTCTTTTCAAGTCTATAGATGTCTTAGAAAACCAGTCTTTTGCTCCTTTCATACACAACAATATATGATTATCGATTACTTCTACCGAATAAATTCTTTTAGAAATGGAATTTATTCATTAAAATTCGTTGATGCACGATATCAAATTAATGGAAATGGGAAAGAGGTTAGCGAGTCTGTCATCAAACTAATGTTAAGGAAAGGAAGGAGGCATGTGGCGACAGCGCTGGGCGCTTTAATGACAGTTCGCCACATGACGACTGTGGGCGTGTGTGTGTGGGGAGGGAGTGCGTGTATGTATAGTTGCTATTTAGCTACGCACTTTTGCGTATGTTGCCCATTTCTCTCTCAGGGACATCGTCAATTGCAGCAGTGGCATGTGGCATGTAGCATGTGTGGCGTGTGTCATATATGTCCATGTAAAACACCAACGTCATGGTCCAGTATGGGACACTGACCAAGGCTCTTTTTTCTACATGCCACTACTGCTACGTGTTGCATGAAATGCGCCATCACTTGTCGCTATAATTGCCACAACACGCATGACAGTTTTGTGTAGTGACCCCCTTTATGGAGAAAGGGATAGTCTGTATGTTCGATATGTGTATTTTAGATATGTTCTAGCTATGCTTAGCGATATTATATCGATGCACGGTAATGAAAAGGATAATACACATGATGTTTATCTATGTTCCTTACAATTCGGCAATATTTTATTGAAACACAGCAATGCGAAAGTAAAGTTTATGATATATCATGATAGTACTCACAATATTAAATGTATTTGTTGATATTTCTTAAAATATATCGGAAAAACTTAAATTTCTTACAATATATCGAAATAATTGATATTTCTTGCGATATATCGTCCTATAATATATTGATACATGACAATACAAAAGTGAATTTTATGATATATCATATTTCTTACGATATTTAATAGATTTATTCATATTTTTTACGATATATCGTCATAGTTTCCCTTCAAATAAATTGTAATATACGATATTATCTTCATTATCATTATTATATTATCATTACTGATCAAAGCAATCTATTCGATACTTATAACAATACGATCTTCGATGTATGTATATTTGTAGGTATTTCAATAATATCGATATATTCCCATCGATACTCATTGCCAGCAAATGTTAATTAGTTGCAAAATGAAAAATTGAATTAAAAAAGACAAAGAAAATTTGATTTATAAGTTAATTATTGAGCCGCAGACAACTTTAGCACTTCCATTCACTCTCTTCACTTGTTTCACATTGTGTTATTTATAAATTAGTCGAGTAATAAATTAAATTTCCCATAAATAATTACTCCGGGGGCATTCAACTTTTTGTGGCATATCCAAAAATAAACCATAATAATTTCTTCAACTTCATTTGATGATGGTGAGAGAGAAAAGATGAGTGTGGGCGGGCACGTGTCCTGCAACGACACGCAATGTGTACTGGACTAAATATACCACAGCACGTTATAGAGTAGACCAGCCTCGCCTAACTATCGACAACTTATATACCCTTTAAGCATGTGAAACAGGTAGAAGACGATTAGTTTATTGTTATTTTCCAGTTACACTTCCCCAACTGTTGTTGTTGTTTGTCCTTCACTTAGCTGCACAAGCATTTAGCCAATATTTGTTTGTTGTTTAGCAACTAAATCGTTTAACTCTTTGTATACCCAGTGCCAGTAAGTTATAGGATAGTATGTACTAGGCTTGTGGTTAGCTAACAATGCTCAATAACAATCATAACAAAATCTTGTGCATGAGTATCTTACAGTCGGGTGTAGCTCGCAATTTGCTAGCCTTGTCGACTTGTTAATCTTTCGTATCTCCTTTATATACCTTCCTTCCCAGCTCTCCCCCTTCTTTCCGCTTCACACTCCATGAGTGATCACTTTTAATCGCACGTCACAAACGGCGTATACGTAATCAACGCCCCATTGCAGAAAATGGAAGCGAAAAATATGTAAAAAAAAACACCAACGAAAACGACGACGAAAAAAACCGCTTGACAGACGCGCGTCAAACTCATTTGACAATCAATAGAAAACAATAACAAAACGCGACTGTGTGTGCATAACAACAACAGCTGGCGGCGGGGCGAAGGCAGACAGCCACTCCCCTTCCTATTTCCCTGCCCCCTTAAACACACTCGTTGCTTGCACCTTTCAGTTGTTGTTGTTGTTGTTGCTCACTTCCCCACACACACACACATATATACTTAACATTTACTTTGACTTTGTTGTTGCTCTGGTTTTATTGGCTTTGCGTCAGTTGTTTGTCTGTCTTTGCCTGTGTACGCTCTCCCTCTCCCATTCTCTGTCTTTCGCTTTCGTCTCAGTCTTGCTCTTTGAGTTTCATTTTGTCATTTCGTTTTCGCTGCGCTCTCTGTGCTCTTGTTTTGCTTATTGGCTTAACATTTTTGAAATGTAAATTGCCGATTTAATTAAACTTTTCTATATTCGATATGCTCCAAATATTATATGTTTTATATATACATTTTCCGATACATGGAGGGTATTCTATATACCATGGCATTTTATTTTTTTTTGTATATTGTATGCATTTTCTATGTATTGTATATGTATATTTTATATTCGATATAGTTTACATTTGATATATTCTATATTCAATGTACTCGACACTCAATGTATTATATATTTGAAACACTTTATTCGATATATTCTATATATTTGATACATTCTCTATTCGATTTACTATTTATTCAATATATTCTATATTTAATATACTCCATATTTGATATATTCTATATTTGATATACGCTATACTCGATATATTCTATGTTTGAAACACTCTATATTTGATATATTTGAAACATTCTACACTCGATACATTCTTTATTCGGTATACTCGATACTCAATATATTTTATGTTTGAAACACTTTATATTGGATATATTCTCTATTTATAATATATTCTATATAATTTGTATATTCGATATACCCCCTATTCGATGTATACTGTGTATTCAATATATTCTATATTCAGTACATTATTAATTTAGCATTTTCAAGCTATTCTTTATAATTTACAATATATTTTATTTATTTATTTGTGAACGTTTTATATATTATATACATGCATTTACTTTAGACTTTATATTGTGAGTTTGATATATTGTTAATTAAATTAAAAATATAAAATGTATTCCTTATCTCTTTAGTACTATATGTACTAGATACTCTACATAGAATAACCTTAACTAATCATATTCCATTTCTTTTTTATATTTTTAGGTGAGTCTTATCGATTACATCTCTTTCTACTTTCATTTATGGGAAGAACTCAAGGGGAATTACCTTTTGTGGTGAGTCAAGAATTGAGAAACCTGCTAAACTTGTGTACTCCTTCGGAAATACCAAAGTAACTTTTGTTCAGGCTGATTTATATTTACCTTTTAGGTTCGTAGCACCCTTCTGCCACTGTCTACAAACCATTTGCATTTATCCAGAGCTATAACACTCCATTGTTTCTCCCCATTTCAAATAAAAGGCCAAACTATTAGCTCTGAAGTCGCTCGAGTGAGAGTTTTCCTAGTTTACACAGCACTCTCTTTTTGCTGCCATTTCTATTGCCATTTCCATTTTCATTTCTTATTTCTTTTTCGCTCTTTTACAACTGTTAGCAAACAATTGGGTCCGCAGGCCTTTGTGGACGACAACGACGACGAGATCCTTTAAAACGAGTCGCGATTAAAACAAAAAAACTGACGGCATAAAAAAAAAAAAAAAAAATACATAGCAAAACTGAACTGACATATGCCAACAAAATGAAGAGTGCCTGGGGAGGGGAGCGGTGGAAAGAGCACTGTATAGAGTACATTAAACTGCGCCAAGTCAGACACTCAAACACATACACACTCACAGCAGACTGACTGTGAGAGCGGGTGAGAGCACTGAGAGGCGGTTAAGAGAGTCTGGTAGAAGAAGAAGAGAAACAGCAACACAAACCAACACGTGCGCTCTCTGTTCTTCCTCTTTCTCTCTCTTACACACACACACACACACACACACAACGCTAAAAACAATAATAAATCTTTGCAACTCAATCAGAAAACAAGGAAAAAAAAATTTAAAAAGTAACAAAGGGCAGCAACAAAAGGCGCAAAAATCTCAAAAATGAAACAAGCAAAGGTGAATGAGTAGTAGGCTGTTAAATACTCTGTAAACAAGGGAATGAACTTAACATTAACCCCCAAATAACATGTTATGCCTGATTTAGCACCTTATGATGATGGAGAAATCTACGGATTTGGAATAAAATTATAAAATAAATTATAGATTCAATATTGATTAAGCTGAATTAATCTGAAGCCTCAAACCCGATTAAAATTTAATGATTTCGGAACACAGTTACGATTAAGGAATCGCTAATTTTTTAGAAAAATAAAAATACAATAATTTAGACTTAAAAAATGTTTGACAAAAACAAAAACCAATCCCTGATTTAATACAATAAACACTGCATTTAGTTAAATGATATCTTCGGTAAGTGATGCTGATTAGGGCTACTAATTAAATACCCCTTAATTTGACAATAGTAAATGATTTTAAAGTGCAGTATTATATAGTTTCTAATTAGTTGTAGTAAAAATACTGAGAGACTTACGTGAAATAGAATACCAGACTAGTCTAGTGGGGGAATTTAATTCGATTTGTTTCTCTCTTCTTTTTCTGCAAGTGTAAAATGTGTGAGTGTGTTTTGGTGTGTGTGTGTGTGGTGTGGCTTTTTATTCCATTCCGTTAGGAAATCCGCACAAAAAACTGCACATGTCGTTTACGTTTTCATTGGTGACCGCAAGCCAACCCTCCCTCCTTCCTCGTCCACCCACCCTCTCCTGAAACAAAGAGAATGAAATGCAGCTGCATTTCCTTGTGTGTGTGTGTGTGTGTGTGTATTTGCACGTGTGTCTGTGCAAATATGAGCCAACTAATTTAGCACATAAAAAATGAAATAAAATGCAATATATTTTTTATGCGGGCTGTATGTGAATGGGCGTGGCAAAAGGCTGCCTGTCTACTCATCCCTGTGCTATTTATTGACATCTTTGGCTATATCCACTTGAACTGGCATACCCTAGTAAGCACATTGAGTGCGAGGTGTGAGCTGTTTAAGCTATTTCAAATTCCTGACCAACACTTGACCCATGCGGCGTATGCTTGATATGACGACAATACGCATACGCCGCATGTGCCAGGCACAAATTGCAACACTTTGCTAGTGCTTCTTCTGCTTGTGCCTCGTGTTGGACATTTGATAATTGTTGTGCAGCATGTAAGCGTTGCAGCTTTCAGCTTGCCACATTGTCCATTTGTCCGTCCTCACACACACAAGCACAAAGAGAGAGAGAGAGAAAGAGACACAGCATCGTCAACTTGTCATACTAATTTCATGGGTTTACCCTATGAGAGGCGCCTCAGGCCGAGTAGAGCGTGGAGCGTGTGGAGTTCTTGGACACACTTTGTGGCATTGTTAGTTGGTTTGCTCGTGCTGCCTGCAGGTTGCGTGCCTGTTTTTCTCTCTCTTTCTCTCTCTCTGTCCATTGTGCGTTCTCCATTGTCTGTGCGGCTGCCTCTGCGTCTGCCTGCCATGCCCGCTTGTCATGCCACTTGTAGCCCTGCCAAAGCAGCTTCCAACTGAGTGCACACATTTGGTTGGCCATTCACACACACTCACACGCACTCCTGCACTGTGATCGACCGCAAAGTGTGTTAGAGTTTTGCCTGCTTTGCTTGGCCGCCATATTGCAAAAACAAAAAAGAAAAAGAACACATGGAAAACTTCTTGAATTAATGCCACAAAAAAAAAAAAGGATTTGCCATTTGATTTTGCCTCGAATTACCCAAAAACTTTTTAATTAAACGTGCGAAAGTTTAAAGCTGCGTCAAAGTAGTCTTATATGACATTAACTAGTATAACTGGTTATCAGCATGAATATATTGATATATAAATCTAAATATCGAAAAATATAATTTTATTAATCTTCATCATATTGCTTTGCTCAATATCAAAAATATCATAAGAATATATATCAATATATCGTGGGAAATATCGCTTTGAATATCATGTAGTCCTTGTTATTTCCTACGATATATCGATATATTTTTTTGTATTACTCGGTATGTCATCGCTAAATACTATGATATTATCCATATTATGCGGTATCGATATTGGGAATATTTATAAAAATATCTAAATATATCATTTTATAAATATCTAAATATATCATTTTCGTTTTCTAGGCTCTCTCTCTTCAATAGTTGTACATTCGTTTGTATACCATATGTCCGTTTTCATTACAATCTCTATAAAATCTTCAATCCTCCCTCTTAAAAAACATGTTGCCACACTCACTTTAAGCCTTTCTGGCTCAGTTTTTCAATTAGAATCGCATAATAAAACGACATCAATCTCGGATGGAACTACAGCAGATATTGTGGTGTATCTGTGTGTGTGTGTGTGTGTGTTTGTGTATGTGATGTGCTAAATCACTCAGTCGGCTCTCACAGGATGATGTAGAGGCTGAGGCAGGAGCAGCTTTTGTAATGCGAAATGAAAACAGAAGGAAAATTGAACGCGACTGAAGGGACAGCACAGAAAAAGAGATAGAGAGAAGGAAACAGGGAGTAAGATAGAGAGAAGGAGGCAAGAGAATGGAAGGAAGAGGGGTGTGAAAAGGAAGAGCCATAGACAGCGCTGGGCCTAAAGGTGACTCTTCTACAGAGAGGTCGCACCGCCTGGGTCGATGATGCTGGTCACCTTTCTGTGTGTTTGGCTTCTTTTTTTTTTTTTATGCTGTGCAATTTTTTATCGTCAACAAGATTTATGCGGCTCTCTGCCATAATTCTAACGCGCTTAGTCGGCTGCCTGCTTCATCTCGAAATACAGTGGGCATAGGCTGTGAAAGAGTTAATAAATATTTACACAGTTAAACTAGATGATTTTTTCCACTGTGTAGCCAGGGTTCGTCTTGTTTTCTCTCTCTCTCTCTCTATATATATCTATCTCATTTTGCTACTCTTCTTCCCACTCTTGTCATTTGTCCACTCATCTCACTCTGTATCTCTCACTCTGTTCATTGGCTTATTACAAGTTGTTGTTCCTCAGTTGTTGTTGTGCCTTTTAAAATTTCACTTTCTTAGCTTGAACATGAGCAACAGCAGCGTCGTCACCTTTTGGCGGCTGCTGTCTTGGCTTTATAGCTACCATAAATATATGGCTCGATGCACAATCTTTTATTAGCTGTCAGAAAGAGAGAGAAAGAGAGACAGAGGGAGTGTGTTAGAGTAAAAGAGCTACATATATTCCTCTTGTGTGTGTGTATGTGTTAGAGTCGTAAAGTTGCCCATGGTCATTCGCACATCAAGCTGAAAGAATTTGAGCATTAAATGCGTCAGAGGATTATGTTGTTGTGGGAGCAGAGGAGAGGGAAGAGACAAGAGACGGGAAATCGCTAATTTAGTTGTGGCTTAAATACACATATTAACTGTAGCACAGGTGCTATAAGAAGAAGATCTCTTAAGGTACTTCAAAAGAGTCCTCGAAATCCAAGTTAACATCTACTATGAGTCATGCTGAGTCTGAATACATTTAGTTAGCTATGGGGAGAAAATTACACACACATAGATAAATATGCTATATATATGTATACTACATATGCACACACACATTCTTGGGCACATCAGTAACACATTTGGCGAGCAAATTTCACAAAAATCTGTCACGTACCAAAGACAAGACAAGACAAGAGACCTACAAAATAAGCATGCACATCTTTACCATATGTACATATAATATACGCATATGTATATGTTATTAAGAGACATATAGACAGACAGACGGACGGACGGACGGACACACCCACACAGTTAACCCGACGATAATGCTGTTTCTCTTTCTCTCTCTCACTCGCATTAAATTTGACAAAAACAATTTCATTTGTCGACATTTCCGGCAGCGTGTAGAGCAACAACAAAAGTAGGGTATAGTGGGAGATACGTGACTGTTAGATACCCTGTCATAAATATAAGAGAAGATACTCGGCTGCTTGATGAACTATAATAACTAGCAGGCTTGTCATAACTTTAAGATTTGTAATCCCTCTCACTCTTTAGTTCAACTCTCTGTTCTATTATACATTCCCTGCACATCAACCGCTCCGCCCTTCTATCTAGTATAACTTTGCCGTTTTCCCAGGGTATAATTACCACAAGCGCGCCATATGCAACATCATTCTTAACCCCAACGTTGCCCCGGAAAATTCCTTACAGATCCTACCATGGAAACCCTCTCCTCAACTTGACAGCGGGTGGCAATGAGTTAACCAGGCGCAAAACTGTTAAAGTATCCGAAACAACAACAGCAGCAACAACAACATTTCGATGTGACTAAGCCACGCCTCGTCCCACTCTTCTGCCCATTATCTTCGCTGCCTTATTTAGACATGTATCTGGCTTGTTGTGGGTCGAGTCGAGTCGCGTCTGGGGTTATGAGTGTATTCTCATACAATTATTGTTATTGTACTTGTTGTTGCTGCTGCTGCTGTTGTTGTTGTTGCTGCTGTTGTTGCTGTTGTTGTTGCTGCTGTTGTTGCTGTTGTGGCTGTTGCCCTTTCGGCCCAGTTGATTGTATTGTCATTGGTAGCAGAGCCCCCAAGTCGCCTTTTGAATTGACTTTGTGGCGAATTTTATTTCGGATTGTAGTTATTAAGTATATGGTGTGTATGCGGTGAAGGGGGTATAAAAAGAGTGTAGTGAGAATTGAAAGATATGGCAAGAGAATGAGGGAATGTTTTCGTCTGTAGCGCAATTCAATCCTATAGGAAAGAAGGCCTTATGTACCTATTTCCTTATCTGTACATTAAATAGTGTAGTAACTGCTCTTCTTTTATCTGTCAATGCTGTTTTGTATATATTATTGTCAAAAAACTAAAGAATTTCAATTATTATATTTCCAATATTTCCAGTGTTGTTAAACGACTTATTCTTTCTTTTTGCTTGATTATAACATGAAGATTTAGTTATTTCATTATTTACACAAAGGAATCTTTTTATCTTTGAGTATATTCTAACTTCATTTGATAAAGTAAAGAATTACACTTATTACCAGTGTTATTTAATAGCTTGGGAGTCAAGTAGAAAATTACTTTTGACTGAAGATACTTCTATATTTGTATTGTTAGTACAATAGAACAATGGCTCTAATTTCTAGTGTTGTAAAACGTAAAAAAAACTTTTGTTTTGTTAATATTCTCCAATACATTATATGTAACTAAGGAATCTTGTATCTGCTTATCATAAACCGTTGTTACTAGTGTTGTAAAACACCATTATTTGCTATTAACTTGTAAATAAATTGGAAATCTTGTTATCACAATTATTTATAACTAACAAATCTTTGGGTTTTTCGTGAAAATTTAAAGAATCTTGTTTACTCTTGGATACAGATTCATGGGAAGAGTGTTGAAAAACATTAAATCATATATATTTTCAATAATAACTAATGAAGTTTCTATCTTATTAGTAATTGTACAATATTCCCTCAAAACAATATCATTTTATCTCTAGTGCTGCAAAAAACATTCATACATTGTCAGTCATTGTTCAGTCAACGTTGTGCAACACTGTTGTAAATTGCTTTTGCCTTGTTGACTTCGCTTTTGAACATTTGCCAGAAATTTGAAATTCTCATTGTGTGTGCGAGAGTTGCCAACTTGTTGTTGCCTGCTGTTGTTGTTGTTGTTGTTGTTGTCCGCCTTTGCCTCTGCCTGACTGCCTTCAACAGTTATTGTTGTTGTAACGGGAAGTTGCGTCTAACACGCACGTACGCCTAATGCCGTTGCCCATGACAGGCAATCCTCCAGTCTGACACGCCCCCCACTACCCACTACTCATCCTGCCTCCTCTCCCCCTCCCCCCTGTTCAACTGCTGGTACTTCTCAAGCTGTTCTCGCTCATTCATTCAATATGCTAGTCAGCCACTTGGCGAGACATAAGATTGCCAAGAAAATGGTGGGGAGAGAGAGAGAGAGAGAGAGAGAGAGAGAGAGGGCGATGGGGAGTAAGAAAGGAAGCTGAGGGCGAAATGATTTTCATATTTTGGTATTTCAGCTAGTTATGCTTACACATCCCCATCGTGCACATCGTGATACTTTCATCTATTCATCTCACAAATAAATGAGGCATCTTCTGCACATTTCCATGGAACATTTCACATTATAATTTATTATTATCGTCCTCCGCCTTCTACTCCGCCTCTGTTGTCGTTTTCCCGACCATTTTCACCAATGTGGCCAAATAAGCTGCTTAAATAATTAGTTGATTGAATTCCCTCTTACTCTCCCTCTCTGTCTCTCTCTCTCTTTTTCCTCCCCCTCTCTCTTTGATGCAAATTGCACATTGTTGTTGGGAATTATATATTTAATTTATTGACCTATCTCACTTAAAATTTTAACTGCATTTTCCGTAGCAATTTGTTTGTGTTTCTCTTTGTTGTTGTTATTTGTGGCAGATTACTCACACCGTAAAATTATGGAATTTTGTTGTTTGGAAATTATTTGTGCGTTTATTAAAAGTTTCAGAATAATTGACTCGCATTGACTTTACGCTTTTGTTTCTGCCTTCCCTTTGCTTCCCTTTTAATTCCATTATTTATTTAGTTTTGCGTTTTTGACACTTGATTCCTGATGATTTATGCAGATTACTCTGCACAAACCGTTTAAGAGGCCGAAGACGACGCAAAGGTGTTAATCAAGCTGCCACCAAGAGCAAGACAAGCAGCCGCATCCTGTGGCAACTCTCTTGCACAGTGGGTGACACTGTGATAATGTATAAAACCTTTTTTGCATCACTCAAATTTTTATAGTTTGAATTTATGGCATAAAAATAATATTTGTTATTTATTTTCTGTATTGACATTTTCTGTAATTAACGCATAATTCATTTTGTTCCACTGTGTAGCGAGCAGAGAAGTTTCTCTGTCTCTCTCTCTCTCCCTCTCACACTCCTGCCCTGTCAGTGTTCACTTTTAAGAGCTGCCTGCTTTTTATTTATGGCCATCAATATTTTATGACGCGCAACGCGCGCTTCGAGGAAAAGAAAAAGAATAAATATGTAAAATGGCAGTAGGAAGGTCGGTCCAGTCTCGCAGTTCTCCCTTGACTTGAGGGGGTGCAGAGGGGGCAGTCGTCCCTCTGCAATTATAAAAGGGAAATCCGTAGAGAAGTGAACAAGCAACGAACATAAATAACATTTTTATTTACAAAAGTTAATTACAAAATGCACTTGAAAATGGTTAGTCGACAAGTTAGAAAAGTTGTCAGCGATGCTGCGATAAAAATAAATATATATCTCCATCTATTTCTGTTTATTATCATGTTGTTATTATGACCTGCGTAGGTAAATCAAGGTCTGTACTTAAAAAGGATAAAGGCAAGAGAGTGGGAAACTAAAGGATAAAGAGAGTGACTTCTGTGTTAATATAAACTGCAAAGTCTGTTTAAGCTTTATCTGTATACTGATCAGGCATATATATAGAAGTATTTTTTCCGGGAAGAAAGACTGCACTTTTATTAAAGGATAATATTCTGTTAATTAACAGCATATTCTGTTCAGTTACAGCATATTCTGTTTAATTTTCATCTAGATACTGAACAAGAATATATATCTTAAAGTATTTACATTATATACCCACTGTACACTGCTGTACAGTATCGAAATTGTCACAGCAAAATGCAAAAAAAAAAAGAACGGAAAAGTTCTTTCTCTTTATTTTTCCCCAGCATTGATTGCAGTTTGATAAACAATTGAAATGTATTCAACCGACAGGGCGTATGAGCAATCAAATTGTCTCTCTGTCTGTTCCCTACTCTTGTACATGCTCCTTTCCCTGCTCGCTCACACATGAAGTTATGCTGTTGACCCAACTGAAATGGGGTCTTTCATTGGCTGGGCTGCTGTTGATGTAATTAAAAGCGCGCCGACCTGTTGGCCAGGCTAAAAGGCATGCGAAAAAACCCACAACAGGTCAGTGATGTGAGAAGGAGTGTGGAAGGAGGAGGAGTCGGAGGAGAGATAGTGAGAAGGAGAGAACGATGAGTTGAGGTTGTACTGAAACATGCTGGAATGATGCAATGTGTGCATTGTTGTGTGTAGAGAGGAGTACGCTGTGTATACTCTGTAGAAATTTTGCTAGAAAACAAACATATCATATACAAATACTAATATTTATTATCTAATCAAAAAAGCATGAATAAAAAGGTTTGAAAGTGATAAAAAAAATAAATACAAAAAAAAAAAAAAAAAAAAAAAAAGACAATGAAAGAAAATGTAAACGAAGAAATTATTCTTTAGAATAGTCACTAAAAGTATTACAATTAATTTGTTTAAATAATATTAAATACTCTGGCTTCTATTTAACCGATTATGGAACGTTGGGAACGACGTAATCAATAATCTTTGCATAGAAAGAGAAGGGGAGATAGCAATGCGTAACTAGGAAAGTTCCTGCAAACAAGAGTTAGTCGACCGTTCGGTTTAATCAGGCAGTAAGGTTAGCTGAAAAATTTTAAAAAAACTTTTCAACTTTTGCACAGAGAGAGGAATAGAGAAAGAAACAACCTGGAACAAAGATAATTAAGCGTAAAGCGAAAATGCAAAATGGGAAAATGTGATGGCGACAGGAAAGTTGAACTAAAATTGCACATGGCCAAACATTTTTGCAAATGGATAATGAAATAATGTCAGCGAGAGACAGAGAAAGAAAGAGAGAGGTAGAGGATAAAGTTCCATTTCCATGAGGTAAAATGTACCGTTAGTCTGTGCACATATCATCTGACATTTAACAGTGTCGGTGAGTCCTGTTGACGGTGCGTGGAATGGAGAACAATGTATTGCGTTAAATGGAGTGAATATATGCCGACACAGAATTTTAATTTCGTTATCTCTCTCTCTCTATCTATAGGCATATCGAAAATTGCAACTCTAATGGAGCATATCAGTAGACGGTATAGACAGGGTTTAATTTAATAGTTGATGTCGATGAAAGTTTGCAAAGAAAACGAAGATAAAACTATACGACAAACTTGCAGGAAATTGTGTGATAATTTATTACTGTTTTGCCACGCCCCTTAAGCGCAAACCTTCGCCCACTGGTAGCTGTAATTATCTCACCACTAAAGGGCCCAAGAAACCAAAGACAAATTAGCAAATTTTCTATTCTGACAGTGGCGGTGCGATTTGTGGTCCCATGGGTAGAGGTGCCGTTCTCTCTCTTTCTTTCTATGTGTCTATCTCTCTCACCTTCTTGATCTGCCGTTGTGGAATTTGCAAAGCAAATTGTAACAAGTTGTGTGTTTAATATAAATATCATAAAATATTTAAGATTTGCACATGTCACGAGCTCATGACTTATGAAACACTCAATAATCCATGAGAGAGAGCACGACAACGACGACATTCGTCTTCCACAAAAGGACAGAAAATAATAAAAAGAAAAGGTTTTGGGGCAGAAATCAACTTGTCCGGAAAATTCACGTGTCTGTGCTGCTCTCTCCCTCGCTGTCTCACTGTCTCGCTCGCTCACATAACACACTCGTGTCGCCCTGTCGATGTAAAGTGCATATAAAAGTAACTGTTCTGCATAGCTAAACAATTTTCATTAACCTAATTGATTCCCAGAAACGAGGCACAAAGAGCAATAAATTTACATAAACAAAACTTATCGACTAAGTTTGTACCCTGTAGTATTTTTATGGTATCTAAAAAGCAATGTTGCATAGCTGTTTGACAGATAAGCAAACTCATTGAGCTCTTAGACAACAGCATTAAGTGTTGAGTAAGGTCTGTTCTTAAACAAGTGTTGAATAATGCTTTGCTTAATTATTTTAAATGAATAACCTCAATGTTGTATAACAATGCAATAGATTAGTTAACTTTAGAAAAGGCCTTCCAAAATCAATTGTATTGGGTACTCGTATTATAATAAACTACAAATTCAATCAATTAAAAGGCACAAAAAGACTACATACATTTTTACGTTTGTTCTTTATGGAAATAAGTATTGTAAATTTGCTAACAATACTGTTTAGTGTTGGCTAATGACTTGCCAAATCAGCCTAATTGCATATTATTGTTAAAATAACAATTCTATCATCGTTTGTTTGTTCTCTATGAAACTTTACCTTAGCTCTCTGCACAAAAACTCCTTAAACACTACAGTACTGTGTTGGTTAATGACTTGCTTAATGATCTCTAGCTTGCTTAATTTGTTTTCAATAAAGTCGCCAAAAAGGTAACAACAAATTTTTAGCCTCACACCCGAATTCCTAATCTATTTAACTTGGACTAAATAACAATCAATCATTCGGGCCTAACAGCGATTTAAAGCGTGGAAAGCGAACGAAAAAAAAACGGTAAATTCAATAGGAAAAATTCTCTTAATCAAAGCAAGACTAGGAGGCTGAGAAGGAGAAACGGAGAAGGACAGACAGACAAACAGAAAGCGCACATGTTGCCAAAGGCAGTGATGGTGAAGTGCGCTGTGGGTTGTTGAAAAGGAATCTGGGGATGGGATGGGGGAGACAGACACACAGAGGGAGTGAGGGAGAGAGAGAGAGAGAGACCAACTTCACATACGACTCGACGAAGAAGTTGTCAAAAACAGCGACAGCGACGACAACGTCGACTGCGACTGCGACGCAAACAGCGCGTAGAGTGGTGAAACCGAAGTGCCAAAAAATTGTACCAACTATCAAAGTGAACTTTTGTAGCAAACTTATAATATAGATTACACAAACACGCACACACACACAGCCATAGGAAAAGTAAAAGAAAAAGCAACAAGCAAAACGGGGGGAAATAGGAACACAGACACAATATGTGTGTTTGATAGAGTTGTGGAAAGAGTAAGAGCAACAGAGCGAGATAGAAATATAGAAAAATAAAACTCAAACTAAACTTTTTTTGGATACATTTATTTAAAATGTAGCCAAGGCAACTGATTTTCAACAACAATAACAACAACAGAAACACTGCTAACTCAGTTAGCTGCACACTAAAAGTTGGTCGAGTGCTGCATATGACACTTTCTAGCAATTAGTGTGTACTTTGGGAGTAACAGAGACCACAGAGATGGAATGGAAGCAGGATACATAAGGTAGAACTAATGGAAATAACTTTTAAACCTTGTTATACTTCTCAAACATTGCAGAAAGTTTTATTTTTTCAACATTACGAAAAATCAAAATACGAAAGAAAAAAAAATTTATTTTTGTACAAGTTCTAGTCTTCTTAAAGGGGTGTTAGAAATAATACAAATTCCTACAATCAATCTGACTTATTGGGAAATATGCTATACTAAGTAATGTTCTTCTATATATAGTTTATCTTTCTTCCACACCATATTTCTCATAATTTGACTTTCTTGCAGTTTAGTTCTTCTTTTTTTTTGGCTCAGAATCAACAGTTGCATTGTCTGTGCGTGCGTGAAGCTGTTGCCAAGGGGGGTTAACCGCAGGGAGGCACTTGGCGGCATGCGGTTTTTTGGCTGTGGTCGTAACTCCTCCCTCCCATTCTTGCTAACCCCACGGCACGTGACCACGTAAATTATATAAAAATATAGAGGTTTTTTCTTTGAATTTGAGTCAGGCTATTAAAGATCTTTATTGTAGACGACTACTCGAAGAACCTTCGAAATGGGCTATACATAAAGGTGATGAAAACCTCAGGGAAACTGTTGCAAGAATTGTTGTCTTCAATTTTATTAATGGAATTTTCCTCTTGCATTTATGTTTGTTTTTTATACTTTTAGACTTAAAGTTCTTTCAATTTGTAGCAAGGAAATGAGTTACGGCTAAGGGAAAGAAATAAAACGAAGGAAATGCAGAAGAAGGAGAAGGAGGCGAGTCTCTTGGTTTCTCGACCCACATCAATTTAAGTTAAATCCCAAAAACTGTTATCATTTTAATCAAATCAGGGCAGTAAGACGACAGGAACAGCAACAAAGTGTGCAAAGAAAAGGGAATAAAATGGCAAAAGGCAGAAGGGGTAGAGAAAGGAATAAAAAAAAAGTATTTTATACGAAATTTGTAACGAATTGTGAATGGAAAGAAGCTTCTTATATAGTTCTGCAAACTAGCTATCCTAGCATATAGTTAGGCTTAGTTATTATAGTTCAATTTGTGCTCTTTGAAGTCCTTCCTCCATTCTTCCATATTTACTCTATAATCCCTTAACAACGTACCCATTGTACTGAGTATAAAATCTACTCCTCCCCCTTTCAAATTATGAAAACTTTGTGTCACTTTTACAATGTTCAAATATTTTGTTACTGTTCAGATAAATTTAAGGATTGTTTAAGGATTTATTGCAACTGTGCAAAATTTCATCATAGAATGAAGCTCGACACAGTTGTAGCTTGTCAGGGGATAGTACGAAAAATATCTGTTTAAGTAGAAGATATAAAAACGGGGAGAAAAAAAAGGAGGACGAAAGTTGTGAAGAAGAAAAACAACTAACGAAACGCGGACCAAGAGCAGAAAATCAGCTAAGGGTGGCGAGGGGGGTGTAGACTAGCTGAAGTACTGAAAGCACGATGAAGTGCTTTTAGAGGGGGCAAGGGAAGGAGGGGCACAGACGACGACGGCTCGTTAAAATCAAAAAACAGGTGGGGCAGGGACAGGGAATGAGGGTTGAAAATGTTGCAAAAAGCGCATAGAAGTTGGTATACCCTGCATGCAAGAAAGAGGGTATGTTAAGGGAGAGTATAAGCAAAGAGTACATAGGGTATCTAATAGTCAAGTCAAAGAGTCTCTTTACTTGTTAGCTCTCACACGATTCTAGAATGTGTTGCATACTTTATGGCGGCGTTGCTGTTAATGAAGCAGGAAATATGCGTCTGCATCAATATGTAGCACACGAGAAAGAAAACAGAGAGAGGGAGAGGGAGAAAGGAAAACAAGAAAGAGATGAATATGGCGAGTTAAAGCTAAGCCGGACAGGAGAAGCACCAGCAGCAGCAGCAGCAGCAACTGCAGCTGCAGATAATAGATAAGTGCCCAGAGATAAAGTAACTTGACATAGAACCAGCTCGAACAGGACAATCAGCCAGCAGTAGAGGGGGAGAAGAAAGGGCAAGAGAAAAAGATTCCTGTCAAACGGTGTCGTGTGTGGGAAATTGATTGGAACAAAGCCCCTTGCCGGGTTTACTTGCCCCCGGATGTTTAGCACGACTCTCGTTTATTCTTCAAAAAAGAAACTTTCCTTCTTTATCAACCGCTGCCAGATTGATTTTTACACTTGCACACAAATTAATTAAATAAATTACAAATGCAAAAGCAGGCAAACGAAATCGTGGCAAATTTGAAGAAATAAATTAACTAGACAAAACTTCTCTGACTCTCTGTGGCAAGTTCCCCACTCAGGTCAAAACAGGAATAGAAGTAAGTCTCCGTGCCGCACTTTGCTGAAAGAAAGTTTAATGAGTACCATAAAATTTGTTGACTCTCTCACTCTCTCTGTCTCTGTCGAACACAGAGACACTGTAGCAGCAAAGAGGGTGATGTGAAGGAGGGGGAGTAGAGGAAACGGAACTCTGTTTGGTACTGTGGCCATGGTCGTTAGTCTATGGCGCCCATTTTATAATAAATCCTGACCGTATACATAGAAAAGGAGATACACAGACACAGAAACACAGACTGACTCGGCAGAGAGACAAACGGACGGACAAACAGACCGAGTTACAGGCAGGGCTGGGAGACGAATGGACAGACAAACGGACGAAGAGAGTGGGAGAGATAGACAGACAAAAGAGAACGACAGACAGTTAAGCCACCCCACGCAAGTGACAACTTGGGCAAAAGGCAGCACCCACACATACACACGTACACATACACACCCACACACACACGTACACATATACATACACACCCACACACACACATGATACTTAGCTTTTGTTTCATGTACTGCCCCAATAAGCGGCGCAACTCCACTAGTGATGTGTAGTGCGTTCCGTATCACGCAAACTATCGGTAACATTTCGAGGGTTGCATGTGAATTTTAGTTTGTCATTAATATTGTTGTTTGAAGATAAAAGTATATAAGCTATATAACACAATGTACTTCTTATCGATGGTTATAGCATCGACAACTATTGTCTTAAATCTAACTTGAAATCTAACTAACAAATCTAACTTGCAGTAAATGTCATTTGTTTTAGATTAAAATAGAATAATATCGCATAAAGGGTATATTTATATGTCGATCGATACATGGTTATCGATAATTACATCTATCAATGCAGTACTATCGATAATATAACTTCGTCAGTTATATTATCGATAGTTATAGCTGTTAATGCAATGTTTAACATCATTATAGCTATAGTTTCACTGTTATCGATAGTACTTGGTATCGATGTGCTGTTATCGATATTCTTGTATCGACAATTGTAGTTATATTACCGTTATTCAACTATAGCTTTTGTTAACTATCGTCTCTATCTAAGATTTCTATTTGCATAACAATGATATAGTATATATTAACTTTAACTCTTATTATCAATCTTTATCGATAGGTTATGCTAACGCATCTCAGCTTTTCCTTATTTATTTGCTCTCTCTCTTAGACCATCTACCGCTGTTATTAGTGTCTACCTTGCTACCTTTGTATATGTAGTTTCCATTGAGTTCACTAGACTTTTGTGTTATAAATTATGCGTGCCAATGTGCCCGATGACGCCCGACGACGTAGTCGACGCCTCCCGCCTTTTCGTTTCGTTGCCTTCACACCTGCCCTAACTGACTATCTGTCTGGCTGTCTTAACTACCTGACCTGATACTCCTTTTCAATCTCTCTCTAAATATGCATATGAATATAAAATTAGTCGCATGTGTTCTCTATGTGTCCTCGACCGACTCGACTCGCCTGATGAATTGAATTGAATTGAGTCTGTTCAACCTTGTAAAGGATTCTGTGTGTTTGTACAAGTTGTTAAATGATTCATGATGAAGCTTATAGAGTAAAGAAGTACTATATCAGACATGATTCTCAATGTATGCGTTAAATTAACTAATTTTAAATAGCGGATACAGAAAAACCTTTTAGAAATTTGTTTGGTTTTTTTTTTTTAAGTTGAAGTTGAAGTTTCCTGCATACTGCGACCCTTTTTATCCCTTTTTATATATAAAGTATAAAGCTGCAGCTGAAAGCTGATTTAAATGTTAATCGAATGGCAAACAATCTGTAAAAATTCCGGCGAATATTCGAATCGTGATGGAAGGAATTTCAGACTGTTGAGGGGCAGAAGCAATTCGTGGTGAGCCTGTTGACGGGTTGTTGTTGATATGAGGAGGTAAACAAGAAAAAGAAGCAAAAAGCAAAGTAAAATAACATGTGTAAAACGTTGGGTAAATCAGGGAGATGCACACACATAATAATGAAAATGCTTAAGGGCCCTGATATGATATAAAGGCACTGAATTTGGAAATACCCTGTCTTTAATTTGAAATACTATACACGTATTTAAACAGTAGACAAGGAAGGAAGACAATGGGACTTAGAATATCTAATATACATTATAGTTATCTATCTTAATACAGAACTAATTAAGCGCCTCTTCTCGAAGCCTAATTAGGCTCCTCTCGCCTCTTCTGCTCACAAACAATTATTGTATTTATTTTAATTTTCCAAAATATTTTTCCCTTTGTTGTCATCAAAGTGTGATTTCTGGCACTCTCAAGCTCCTTGGGGTATGCAATACAATTTTATTTATGTTGAAAATTTTGTTTTGCTCTTTGTGTTTTGAGGGTAAAAGAAACACGTGTCAGTTAAATTAATTTTCTGGTCACAGGACCCCAAAACAAGAACAGAAACAGACATTGTTGAACCTTTTTCCGTGCAGAGAGAGAGAGAGTGAGGAAGAGCGGAAGAGAGTGAGCTAAATGGAGCGACAGAGAGATATGGAGACCGACAGCCACAAATCTGCTGTTTGGATGGTTTTATGCTGCTGCTGTACCACTTCTTTTCTCTCCTCCTTCTCCTCCTGCTGCTCCACTTCCTTCTGCTGCAGTTAAAATTTATTTGTCTTATAAATTTTGTGAGGCATCTCTGGACTGTGTGAGAGAGAGAGAGAGTGAGAGAAAAAGAGAGAAGAGAGTCAAGAACAGAGCGACAAAGTCAGTCCGGAGTCAGAAAAACATTTAATTATTTTATTTCTCTGCCATTCACAGTGCTTGCAAATAGTTTATGCACAGAAATGAAGATGGTACCAAACAGCAGAAATTGAGACGAGCCAAAGTGGTTGACAAAGTTCTTTTTTTGTGCGCTGTCTTCTTTGCCTAATTTATATATTGTAGCTGCTTTTGTCTCTCTCGTTTCCATTCTATCTCTCTTACACTTTGTGCTGTGAAAAGCTTTAATGTGCGGCCATTTAATCTAAAGCTTAAATAAATTGTCTTTGGTCTGTTGTGGGAATTTTAACTGTTGATTTTGGGAAATAGAAAGGTTGGAATATTGAAGGCCTATGCCGTGATTAAGAGGGGTTTATCTTCTAAAATTTGTTTAGTTATAGCTAATAAATTATAATTTATACTAATTTTACATTTTTTTTCTTTCTCTTTCACAGGTACTACAACTTTTCATTCATCGTGTACAAGTTACATAAACACAACTTATAATCTACACACAACACACACAGTAGTGAAAATTACAACAAATTGAAATTACATAAACAATCATAAAAAAGAAGTTTATTATGTCTAAACTAATCCAAACAATGAAGAACAAACTAAGTTATAAGAAATACTATTCAGTGCTACTTAAACTGTTGAACAGAATGAACAATAACAGCGACGGCAAATGTTAATAACAGTTTCTGTTAAGAACCAACATAAAATCAGCAGCTCCAACAACAATAACAGACATTACATGCTATGCTGTAACAGCAGCACACCTACACAGCGGCATCTCTTTGCTGCTCTCAATACAAAAACAAGTGACTGCTAATTTTAGCAGAAATGTTAAAGTTTAACATTAGATCAGCAGCTGTATCAAAGCCTGTAAAAGTTACAGAGCTTACAAGGCCCTCGCGAGGCTGCTGTTATTTACACAACGACTACAACTATTAACAGAAATGTTAACACGTAACATAAGATCAGCTGCAGTAACAGAGAAATAGCATCGCGTCGCGTTCTCTCGCAATGAAATTTCCTCTCACGCGAGGTCGCGCGTTACACTTATACTACTAAGAACACACACACACAGTATACATAAAATATGATTTTGTGTGCTCACTCTTGATGCAATCACTAGCTGTAAACTCACGCACACACACACAATGTAAACTGTATGTTCTTGTTTTGTGGGTGCGTGTGGCGCCTCTGTAAACCCAAAAACTAATTAAAAAACTATTTGTTTATTAAGCGCGCGTTATGGCACAACAGCAACAACAACAACACCAGCAGCAACATCATCAGCAACAACAACAGCAGCAGCTGCAACAGCAACAACAGCTACTGCAGTACAATAACAATTTGTACAACGTGAATTTTACGTAAGTTTTAGAGCCACTGTGCATTGTGAATTGCGTCGCTGCGTTTTCAAGTCCTGCCATGTTACCACTACAACTGCACGAGTCTCTCTGGGTATCAACATGTGTGTATGTGTGTGTGTGTATGTCTGCTAGCCAAACTGTTGTTTTAATAACAATCCAAACAGAACGTTTAAATTTTCTGGAAAATATTTACGCACACCAAACATAGCATAACATGCAACCACTATTCACCACCCTCTCTCACTTGCTCCCCCTTTCTCATGCAACGCAATTCGCCACATTCGAACAGTTTGTTTACATTCCCATCGTGCCAAATGCGTATGCGAGTGTCTGTGTGAGTGTTTGTCCTGTTTCTGTTCAATGTTATCTATCATGTTGTTGGTATTGTTAAATGTTAAGAGAGCAACGTGAGGTTGAAACTAACAGAATGCGCCGCAAGCACAATGCATGCCAAACCTATGTACATTGAGGAGGCGGCAGTGCATGTAAAACCGCTGTCACGCCATGTTTGTGTTGCTGTTCATGTTGTTGTTGTTCATATAGTATTATATATATTATGTTGTTCATGTTTATAAATAGGAAGAATATTTACTTAATATGCTATGTATATTTTGTTGCAGCATGGAGGATCCCGAGCGGCGCAAAAGAGACGCAAGACGCGAACGGGAAAAGTATGAACGACAGCAGGGTATACAGAGCGATGATCGGGAAACTAGTCTATTCGCTGAGCCGCGACGTTTGAATCCCAGCGAGGGCGATGCGGAAATTACCGCCGCCCTTGGTGAATTCATTGATGCGCGGGATCACATGAATAACTCCACTGTGGGGATATATCGTCAGGCGCCGGGTGCGTCATCGAATGCACGTTTGCAGGCACCGCCAAAGGGTTTCGGCAACAGCAGTGGCAGTGGCAGTAGCTCCTCCTCCGCCTCCATTATTGCTTCCTCCTCCGCGTCCTCCTCCTCCTCATCTGCCTTGGTACCTGGTCAGCTTGCAACATCCCAACAGCAGCAACAGCAACACTATCAACAACAGCGAGCGCCTACCTATCTTAAGCAAGCGGACAATAAACCGCCCTACAATGGCAGAGGGGGCTATCCTGGTCAGCCCATGAAGAATGATATACCCTCGAGTAGTGGCATGGCCCCACCACGTGGTCCGCCTAGATCATCGTCCTCCAACAACAACTCGTCCAGCGCCACAAACAATGCCACAACGGCAGCAGCAGCGACGTCCGCAACAACGTTATCGCCTCTAGGGCCTCCCATGTCCACGCAAATGCCCAATGGTCGCGAGAAATCCTTTCTGGGTCCACCGGCTCCAGCGTTGTCCAATGGCGGACGTTTTGTACCGCCAGCGACAAGCAGCAAACGCCCTGGCAGCAGTTCGGGATTGCAGCCACCGCCACCGGAGGTAAGTGTAGCAGATCTAACATGATTAAGGGGTGATCTTATATAATACAAATTGAGAAAATTTTAAGTCTTGTTGCATTTATTAAATAATCTAGAAAACATGCTATAAATGTGCAGGAATTAATTGGATTAACCATAAAGTTATAAGGTTTACAATAGATCTCTTCAAATAATATACATTATATTCATCTATAATTTATATCCATAGATATGCCAAAGTAAACGCATTGTGAAAAAGTAGATAAATTCCACTAGACCCAGTACACTGAAACCCAGATATAAACCAGCTGTACCACCAATAGAAACTGTGAAGAAATAATATCATAATTGATTAGAGATTAATAGTATAATTAACATTCAATTTTTATATATCAAATTAAAATTGTTAGGGAATTTATACATAAAATCATCTTTAATATGAGCTTTAGCTTACCCAAAAGATCTGTAAAGGAGAATATAACCTGCCGCTTAAACTGAGCTTTGGCCCAGGAAGTGATGGTAATAGAGGCCCCACGACCCTTAAGTAGCTTCATGGCGCCTTTCATAGCCTACACCACATAGCGAAAAATCTTATAGTACATATTCTAGTATACCACAATGTATAAGTCTTAACTTGCCTCGACTTTGGGTATGCGTACAGCAGCATCCAAACAATTGGGTTCACAATAGCACTTGGGCAATTCAATATTGCTCGTTTCATTCTCGTACATTTTCAAAAATAAACCTAAAAACATTAAAGATAGATCGATATAATATAATATAATATAATAATACTTACTTGCATGACGAGGAAAGCAAGATTTTAAAGTTTTATAGGAGCAAACAGGTTTGGGATTCGCAACTACAGAGAGTACAATATGAATAGAAAGATTAAACAAAGATAATCATCACTTACTTCGATTGGGATAGAAATGAGGAATACAATTGCAAATTTTATAGGCCAAATTAAGGCGACATTCCTGTGTGCAAGTGTTTCTCGTATAGTAGGGAAAGTGTGTTAGATTCGATTCAGTAAAGTAACGACAATTTCGCTGGGAAACTGTAGTAGAACTGTAAATAGAATAATGTACTCTTAACTTAACTTGATCGATTGCACACGCACCTCTGAAAGTTGGGTTCGGCTGTGGTGAATGTCATCTCTGCAGAATATGCAGCACCTTCTTCTGTATAACCAAAGTTATTAACCAATCTCAAGACATCATAGGGCGAATGCATGTAGACCTACAAGAAAAGATTCAAGATCATACTTAGAATAGATTCAAGTAAATTCTGCAGTTATTCTTACATCGATAGCATTAGATTGAAAACCGATAAAACTCAGTGAAACTTCCTTCTCATGAAAGTTAGCTCTCTTAGTTTTCTCAAATGCTTCTGGATTAAATTTTGGATACTCCCCAAAGATAACATAACGTGCGCTATACTCGGGACCCAACAGGGAATTGCATATATAGCACAGACCAAATTCAGTGAGGATTTGCATAGTCATAAAGTCATCACTACCGTCAGTACAGCGAACTGGTGCCGGCTCATCATCCGCATAGGATTCATCCATTGTTAGATTATATATCAGTTCCATATATTGTGCTGGATTTATATTATACTTATTCAGTATTCTATCAACACTATCGAACTGTGGAATATTTTCGAAATTCGTATAAGTCGAATTCGCTAGAGCTTCTAGAAATAATTTTAATTCGACTTTATCCTGTCCAACAATCAGTTTTTCGCTATAATAATTAAAACAGATATATAATATAATCCCTGATTTGAAAGAGTATATTAGCTTACCGACAAAACTGCCCAAATAGATTTTCATTAATGCGTTGCATTTCACATCTGAAATAGTTTACAATAAACAGACATGAATGTATAAATATAATATAAATCATGTCTTCTCTACTTACATTGATAAGCTAGGCAGTGCGATATTCCAGTAATACCAGTTCCTATCAATGCCTATGTGAGTGCTTTTGTGGTTGAAACGATCCACCGATGATAAACAGGATATAATGCAAAAATATATTGAACAAATCAATAGAAAGAGCCAAAGTAATCTGAAATTATGAACAATAAATATCTTGCTATAATTTGCTTAAATTATTGATCTATATAGTCATCCTTACTTTTCAAACACAAGTAGCATACTCTGTA
The DNA here is from genome assembly GCA_018904035.1 of Zaprionus ornatus. Classification (NCBI taxonomy): domain Eukaryota; kingdom Metazoa; phylum Arthropoda; class Insecta; order Diptera; family Drosophilidae; genus Zaprionus; species Zaprionus ornatus. The sequence continues at coordinate 7,360,261 of JAEIFZ010000002.1, read as the reverse complement.
CTAGATAACGAAAGCCATGAATACAACAATTGTCAAAATAAAGAACCACAAAATTTACAACAGATCTTGGATATTTGGAACGAAAGAACGACATGTTTGTAACGCTTGGATATACGATAGTTAAATGATTTCCATATTGAATAAGAGTTTGCCAAACCTTGTTAACTTTTCGATATCCTGTATATCCAATAGTAACGGGCATATAGGGTTTTTATTAAAGTTATAAAGTTTATAAATATTTCATAAAGTGAGTTCCAAAGATTCATATATGCTTGTTAATTTATTTGCCATATAATATATCATTTATTTATGATGTTAAAAGTTCTTCTTTCTGGTGCGTGGTATATGAAAATCGAGCCAGTTATGTCGAGTGTACATATTGTTAGCGTGACAAGTTTATATCGAGTGAGATTCGAATCTTCGATATTACATTTTAAGTGCAACATTTGAAGTAGTTTATTGTTAATTGAATACACTTGTTAGAAAGTTAAATATTTCATGATTCGTGGTTTGTCATGGTTGGAGTTCGTTTATAATTCATATCCATAGATATGCCAGGATAAACGCATTGTGAAAAAGTATATAAATTCCACTAGACCCAGCACACTGAATCCCAGATATAGTCCGGCAGTGCCGCCAATTGAAACTGTTTCCGATTAAATTTGGAATATCATCATAACTATTTAAAATCTTCTCCAATATAAAATAAAATTAAGCTTACCCAAGAGATCTGTAAAGGAGAATATCACTTGCCGTTTGATAAGATTTCTGGGCCATAGTTTGATGAGCACTGTCGATCCTAGACTACCCAGCAAAGTCATTGCGTTAAGCATGGGCTACAGAAAGTTCAAGTGATTAAAATTAAAATCGAAAAGGAAATTAAGTAGTATATTTAATTATGTATACTACACTTACTGCCTTCTTGGTTATACGCAGCACTGCATCCAGACAATTTTGTTCGCAAGAGACAGATACTAAACCCTTGTTTCCATTCTCTTCACCGTAGTATTTCAGAAAACGATCTTCGAGATAAAATGTCAATTTTTAGTTAGGAAATTCAAAATATAAGGGAATTCTTAATATCATATAATCTTTATATATTTAATATTTAAAATAAAAATATAATTTTATATGCCATATACAAACCTTCATGTTTGGGAAAACAAGTCTTTAGTACTTGATAGGAGCAAACCGGTTTCGGATTCTGAACTAAAATAAAACAATAAATATTAGTGTTTCCTATTAATATTCCATCATTGTCCAACTCACTTCGATTAGGATAAAAGTGTGGAATACATTTACATATTTTATAGGCTAAATTAAGTCGATTCTCTTGTACGCAAGAGTTTTTAGTATAATACGGAAAATGCGTAAGATTTGATTCATGAAAATAGCGGCAATTTCTCTGCGAAACAGTAGTAGAGCTGGGAAAAAGTCATAAGCAGTTTAAATATTAATTATAATATATTTATATACTATATATGTATATTCTACTTCTATATAACTTACGCTTCAAAATTTGGTTCAGCAATTATGAATTCTATTTCCAATTCATATGTAGAACCCTTCTCTGTGTAACCAAAGTTATTGCCCAACTTCATGACTTCATAGGGAGAATGTATAAAGCTCTATAAATAGATTTTATATTTGGTTTTTTTTCTGCTTCTTCTTGTTCTACATACATCAATGGCATTGACAGCGAATCCATAAAAAGAGAGCGCTATTTCCTTATCATGGAAATTGCCACCTTTATTATCCAAAATTTGTTTAAAAACTGGATTATTCAATTGATCTACTTCTAATTTCTTCGGTGTTGGATACTCTCCAAAGAGTACAAAACGTGAGCTATACTCAAGACCCAAGAAGGTGTTGCACACATAGCATAGTCCAAATTCAGTTAGGATCTGCATAGTCTTCACTTCATAGGTACCATCGGTGCAATGGACCCAACCATCTCCGTATGTGTAACTGCCATCTGATGTTAGATTGTAAATTAATTGCATATAATGTTGTGGTTTTATCGACAACCGATTCAATATATCTTCAACACTATCGTATATGGGTATATATTTAAAATTGTTATATGTGGAATTGGCCAAACTCTCCATAAAATGTTTAAATTCAATTTTATCGTCTCCTTTGATTTCGTTTCCACTACAAAAATTGATTATTATCAGTTAGTTTTCTGTTTTTCATGGTGTATAGCATCTTACCCGCAAAAGTCATTGAAAAGTTTCTCGTTTAAACGTTCCATAGGGCAACTGAAGAAGAAATAATATTAGATTCCATTGTAGTATATATATTATGGAAATACTTGATAATACTAAATTTCCTTACATTGTAAGGCTGGGAAAAGTTGTATTCCATTTGTACGAATTGCGATCAATGCCAATGTGAGTGCTTTTATGGTTAAAGCGATCCACCGATGATAAACAGGATATAATGCAGTAATATATAGAAATAACCAGCAGACAGAGCCATAGTAGTCTAATAAATCAAATAAAACAAAGTTTAAATACATATCTACGCGAGTTCTTAGAACACCACTTACCTCTCCAGTAACATGAATAAAAACTGCACTAAATAACGAAATCCATGAATATTACAGCGATTACAGTACAATATGACAAAGTCGCCGAAGCCTCGCAACCATTTTGATAGTCGAAGCATTATGTTTTAATATTTGTGAGGTTAGGATTGACAATGAGAGGTTTGCAAACAGTTTAGTGTTCATACGAGTTAGAACTAGTACTCAAAATTAAAAACAATTGTGAGCGTATTGTTCGTAATGTATGTGACAAATATATCCTGTTAATATGGCAAAGGAAGGGCATATTGAATTAAATTGAATCAGGATGGGATATCTTCAGTATATATACGATACAGATATGTCAAAGAAAGGTTTTATTCCGTCACAAGTTTAGTGTGGGGAGTATATAAAAACAATATTATATAAAGCATATATATATAATATTATATCATCTACTGTTCTTAAGTGGTATAATACCATCGAGTACAGTTTATACAGCTTTATATTTGCGTGTCCCGATTCAATCAAACTTGATTATGAAAACAAGCAAATTCCATTTAGGTCTTAAATTTAAATTTATTTACACTATATACAATATATACTAATACTGTTTTCTTTTCTCTCTTCTCTATCTTCTGCAGAGGGATATTAGTAAAATAATCACCGAAATGACCAACAATTATCGCGTGACGCCACTGACCTCTATTGCGGCCACGCCGCATGCGCCGACGCGCGAGAACTACAACCTGAATGGGCCCAATACGTTTAAGTATGTTTTCGATGCTGTGGATCCTATTGGTCCACTTAATTCACCGCCAGCAGCTGGTGCCGGCTCATCGGTGGGTATCGGCTCCTCCATTTCCTCGTCCTCCTCCTCGTCGGCATCGCAGCTGATGGCGCCACTGTTGACGCCCATAGCGCCGATCTCTTCACCCATTGCACCGTTGCTGACAACACCGCCACAGGCGAGTCAATTGCCACTGCCACTGCCTCCACTAGCGGGTGCCACCACACAGACTGCAATGGCTGCGGGTGCTGCAGCTGTTGCTCTTCCTGGTTCTATGGTGCCACCGATGCCGCAGTTGACACCGACGCCGATGTTGACGCCACCGAAAGCATCGCCCACAATGATTGGGCCAGTGATAAAACCGCTGAAAACCGAAAAGAGTCATACGCTGGAGAAGCAGGACTCGTGGTAAGTTGCAATAGATCGGAGAAGAATAGATAAGATAAAAGAATAGATAGATAAAAGAATAGATAGATAAAAGAATAGAAAGATAAAAGAATAGATAGATAAAAGAATAGATAGATAAAAGAATAGATAGATAGAAGAATATGATATAATAGAGTAGAATGAAGTAAGAAACTTAGAAACTTACCCTCTAGTAAATACTCTTTCACTGTCAGGCTTGCAGTCTGCGCAAGGTATTTGGCGATATAATATCTTTTTATATACAATGTAAAGTCTAGATTTAGCCTGTTAGTGAGTTTAGCCTTTGTATTGGGCACATAGTTTTCTTAGTTTTCGGTCCATTGTTTCTTTGTAAGTTGCAGAATATATTTGAGCCAATTCCCTTTAAATTTGTATATCATACAAAATTAATATGGAATTGAAATCGGTCAAAAATTCTTCATCTTGACCGATTATGGTAACTATATGTTATAGTTGTGCGAATTATATGAACTTTAGCAAGCATATTACTCAGATAGAAATAACATGATGGTTTAGTTTATTGGCAACATCTGTAAAAACTACAATAATCGACCGATTTACAATGACATAAACATCTTATGATAAGGTAGAATTACAAATAATTTGGTTACTTCAAAACAAATCGGAACAGAATCGTAAAAAAACCCAAGTAATTAATGAATATAAAGTAAAAATATTGTGAAGAAGAAAATATATAGAAAACGGCGGACATGCACGTTAGCGTCATTTAAAAGATGTAAAAGAGAGAAGTCAGAAGTACAATATTAAAAAATATTTAAAAATAGAAAAAAATATACAATAAAATGATAAATAATATGTTACAATATTAACATAAACCTTCTTTATCGTCATTCTAACAATTTTCTTTTCTCTTCGCTAGCCTTGAAAACGACCTGGAGCTTTCAGAGTCGGATGACGAACGCAGAAAGGACGGGTAAGTCTACAGTTTGACAAGCACTGCAGAATATAAAACTTATTCGCTCTCTCTCTTTCTATTTCACAGATCTGGTGGAAACAGCAGCAATAGTTCAGAATCGGATACCAGCGAATCGGGTAGTGAAGCAAGCAGCAAAAGTGAACTGCATCAGCAGCAACAACAACAGCAACACTTGCTACAACAACAGCAGCATCACCATCAACAGCAACTGCTGCAACAACAACAACAGCAGCAGCAGCAGCAGCAGCAGCAGCAACAGCAGCAACAGCAACAGCAGCGACAGAAAAAGAAATACAGCCAAACGATAATTGCAAGCGGGCCGAATACAATCAGCGGTTTGCTAACCTCCGCTGCTGCTGTTGCCGGTGGTGCTGCAACTGTTGGTGGCGGTGCAGTAGTTGGAGTCAACTCTGGCAGTGTCAGCAATACAGTGGGCATGGGCGGCGGTGGTAGCGGTGGCGGCGGCGGTGGTGGCGGCGGCGGCGGCGGCGGCTCTAGCAGCTCACACATGGGCACCATGAGCAGCTCAAGTTCGTCCAACAAAACGCCATCGCCAACAGATAGCAATATATGGATGCTAAGTCGTTTCTTTCACAAGCCAACGAATCAAACGACCACGGAGAGAGACTCGCCTAATGTTCCCTCGCTGCCGGTTTTATTGCCAGGCGGTGCACAAATCATACCCGAAGCTATGGAGGTAACGACAATAATAAAGAACGAGGATACGCGACATTTAAGCGAGGATGAGGATGAGGACGATGAGGATGCACAACAGCAGCAGCAACAGCAACAGCAACAGCAGCAGCAGCAGCAGCGCTTTGGCCACGGCTTGAGTGTCAGTGTGAAGAAGGAAGCTGCTGATCTGTTGGGTGGGCAAATCAAACGTGAGTCACGTCTCTCGGATTCACCCAGCAGCGGTGGCGGCAGCAGCAGCAGCTCAGACAGTCCCGCGGGAGCCAGTGGCGGTAGTGAAGTGCTGCCCATGCCTGGTCCGGGTGAGACACTGCAAATTCCTGGTGTGCCTGCAGCGATTACAAGTGTGCTGCGTATACCACCGACACTGCAGCAGAAGGTGCCACCAAATAGTGTCACCATGACACCCATTGGACCATTGCCGGCGTCGCCTAAGCAACGCAGGAAGAAGGCTGTGAGGAAATCGCAGACGGCGACGTCGCGGCCAGCGGTGGAATCCAGCGATGAGGATGAACCGCCGCCTCCGAGCAGCAGCAGTAGCAGCAGCAGTAAGAAGCATGCACTGGAGTTGGCAGCATCGGTGAAGGCACAAGCAGCAGCACAAGCAGTTGCTGCTGCCGCCGCTGCTGCTGCAACAGTTGCTCCCGTAACGACGGTGAAGAAGGGACGTGGCAGGCCGAGAAAGTTGGCACAGCAACAGCAGCTGACGCCGCAGAGCAGCAGTCAGGCAAAGGGTCCATCGCTGACGGCGGCCAAGCAACCTTTGAATAAGTCAGCAACGGTTGCTGCTGGCAGTCGAAAGCGCGAGCACAATAGCAACAGCACTAGCTCCAATGGCACTACGCCCACCAAGAAGCTTAGCACAATTCCCATAGCAACAATTGCTCCTGTACCCATAATCAGCAACCTGAACAGCAACAACAACAGCAGCAGCGATGACGAAAGCAGCAGCAGCAGTTGCAGCAGCACCAAGTCCAGCAACAGTAGTAGCAGTGGCAGCGACACGGAGGTGCCAACAACAACAGCTACAGCAACAATTGCTCCAACAGTAGCAACAGTTGTACCTGCAGTGGCAGCAGTTGCAGCTGCCATTGAGACAGCAACACCAACTGCAGCAGCAGCACAACAAAGTCAAGCCAAAAAGCGTATTGTGAAGATCAACAAAGTGGGTACCAGCAGCAGCAGCAACAACAATAACAACAACAACAACAGCAGCAGCAGCAGCAATAAACCTAAGCGACCTTTTAGCGCCGCCAGCAGCAGCAATAGCAGCAGCAGTGAAACGGAGCAGGAGCAACAACAACATCATCAGCATCACCAGCAATCCCAGCAGCAACATCAGCTACATCAGCAGCAACAGCATCAGCAGCAGTTGTTATTGGATCAGCAGCAGCAGCAACAGTTGCCGGGAGGACCTGTGCTGGCGAGAAAGGCACGCCTGAGCAGCAGCGATTGCAGTAGCAGTGCCAGCAGCAGCAGCAGTGGCAGCGCCAGCAGCAGTGGCAGCAGCAGCAGCGATGATGATGACGCACATCCTGGGGGAGGGCATCGTGGGGCAAGTGGCAAGCGAAAAAGTGATAAGAAGAAGATACACACACTCACGCGTATCTTCAATCCCAAAGAAGGTGGTGCCAAAAAGCAGGGTCAGGTGGTTATCATTGATCAAGCCGAGGAGCTACAGCAGCATCAACAGCAGCAGCAGCAGCAGCAGCAACAACAACAGCAACAACAACAACAACAGCAGCAGCAGCAACATCAACATCACCAGCAGCAGCAACAGCAACAGCAACTGTCGCAGCAGCAGCAGCAACAGTTACCCGCTAAAGAGTTTCCTGCCAAGTTGCGTGCCACGCCCACACATGTTACGGCCAGTGGAGGAGCACTGGCATCGCCAGCACGCACCACAACGCCGCATTTGACATCGTTGATGTGCAAAATATCACTGACCAAATTATCCCGCGTGCCTCCAGAGTGGTATCAGAATAGCTTTAAGCTACATGCCTCCTCTGCCGAACAGCAGCAGCAGCAGCAACAGCCGCATCACCAACACCAACATCATCACCAACAGCAGCAGCAGCAGCAACATCATCACCAACACCAGCATCAGCAGAATGGACACGGACACGCCCACAAGGATGCCAATCTGCACTATACGCCCAATGGTTACCTAAGTGCAGGAGGAGGAGGAGGAGGAGGAGGAGCAGCAACAGGAGGCCCGGGAGCAGGAATAGGAGCTTCAGCTAAGCTCAAGCATGAGGTGGGCGTCAAACCGGAACCTGTGCTCGATGCTGAAATGGATGGCCATGAGGCCAAGTTCAAGCCAAATAGTGTCAAGCAGGAGTTCGCCCTTAAGCAGGAGATGCCCGCGATGCGACGCAAGAGAAGCTCCAGCTCCAGTTCCAGTCCGTACAAGGAGAAGAAACGGAAAAAAAAGGATGAATTTCTGCCGGTATCAAATCTGCTGCCTGCCAACAATCATGAGCGATTATCACGTGACAAACTGGAGCTGCTTATGCAACAACAGCAACATGCACAGCCTACAACACAAGCAACAGTTGCACCAACAGTTGCAACAGCTGCCACTGCTACTGCTGTTGTTGTTAATCAACAACAACAACAACAACTGCCAACCACCTGCAGCGAAGCGGTGCAAACAACGCCGCCACCAGCAACGGCGCCAGTGGCACCGCCCGCGCCACGCCTTATCTATCGTTCCCACTTTGATTACGATGAGGAGCAGCATGCCAGCGATGATCCTAAGTGAGTTCAGAAGCAACATTATTACCCCTTTCCTCTCTTGAAACTCCTTTTATATTTCATATTCATATTTCCTATGCTTCCCTCTGTATTCCTTTTACTTATCCCATACTTTTCTCTAAACTCCAATTACTTATACCATATTTCCTATTCTTCTCTCTATACTCCTTCTACTTATTCCATATTTTTCATCCTTCTGTATCTACACTACATTTACTTATACCATATTTTTCCTATTCTTCCCGTTCTCCTCTCTATACACCATTTACTAATACCATATTTTCCATTCTTCCACAGAAAAAACGAACCACTGCAGGAGGCAATACGAAGGAAGCGTGCTGCCGATTCGGAACGCGATTCCTTCAATCAGATGACACTCTATCTGGAGGCGATTGTCTATTTTCTCCTGACAGCCGATGCAATGGAACGTTGCAACATGGACGCCACGTGGACCATGTACAAGGACACATTGGCGTTAATTAAGTGAGTAAAGTCGAGACTGAGAGAGAGATGCCCAGTACTATAATGTATATAACTTCTTGATATTAACCTATTCTATAACACATTTATAATATTTCGATCAATTCTTTTTTAGATACTTATCCTCAAAGAATCGACCTTATCAACAGTTAACGAATGGCAAGCATGATCTGCACAATATTGTGGCCATACTCAGGTAATTTATTTATAAATTCAGCGTGTTATAGGTTTATACCAACCTATCATGTTGGTAAAAGACAGAAAGAGGAATATCTAACAACATAGAGCATTTCTTGCTATATTAATATCAAAAACTTGGTTAATATTGTCAAGTCTATCTGTGTGAGCATCTATACCTTGGAGATTAAAAGAGCTAGAGTTTTGAAACTTGGTGACAACAAGTGACATTAGTGCAAGAAGAAAAACCATGTGTTAGAACTTTTCCACGCCCACTTACGCGCCTACGTAAAATGAAATAAATAGAATTTAAAGGATAACTTTAAAGCTGAAATGTTCATTATTACTATCTAAATGATTTGTGTAAGTTTAAATGCGAAAGAATGATTAACTTAGAAGTCATTATAGCCTTCGACCATTGAAAATGGTCAAAAAAGGGTACTTTGTGCAAATGTATGTAACAGGCAGAAGGAGGCGTCGGAGACCCCATAAAGGATATATATTTTTGCTCAGGATCACTAGCCGAGTCGATTGAGCCATGTCTGTCTGTCTGTTTGTCTGGATGAACGCGCCGATCTCAGCTATTACAAAAGCTAGGGACACCAAATTCAGCATGAAGATTCCTGTATACCATAGGCAGATCAAGTCTATTTTCAATTTGGAATAACACGCTTACCGCCCCCGCGGTAAAAAACAATAAACAATTTCGACCCTCCGACCAGCAAACAAATTGTCGATGACGTCATAACTAAATTACTTGTGCAGGAAAGAAAAGGACAAACGATGCGAAGGCGAAGCGTGAGCTGTTTCTTGACTCTTCTTTTCCATGCACATGTCAATTACAGAAAATACATGTGCATACATATATGCTAACACTCAACCAATAGGTGGCGTGGTAGATGGATATGAATGTATGCAAGTATTTACATGCATGTGTACATATTCATAATATTCATAATATGCGTACGTGCACATATGATTATTATTTAATATTTCATATTTTAGGGTCAATAAAAAATACAAAACCATAAAATGCAATTAAATAAATATTAACTTTGATTACTCGATATATTGCAAGTTATCGATATTGGCTAATTTAAAATTTATAAAGAAATACCGATATATACTGCTCACACCGGTTTTTACAGTCTTTCGCGCACTAGGAAATTGCGGAGATAAATTATTTGCAACGTATCGAAATTGATGCAAGGTGGCAGCGTACTGCAGTGTTATAATGAATTTGTAGCTTGCGATTAGTATCATACAATTAGATACTTTTTATGGCAAACATACGTCGAAGGGTATCCCACTGCGCGTGCCGCTCGACTGTTGCTCTCGTTATACCCTTGGACCATTGAAAATGGTCATAAAAGGGTATACTAATTTTATATAATTTAATTACTTGGCGAATAGATTGCGCCACCTGTAAGTATGCAATAAATAATTTAAGCGTACATAGAGGTTATGTAGCTAAGAAATGATTTATTGGACGATCACTCGACTTTAGCTCCCTCATTTGTTAAATTTATAAATATATATTCTATATCTAACTTCTGTTTCCATCTATTTTCAGCTTGCGCTGCCAATCGTTGATATCCTTAAAGCTTTACAAATTGCGACGAGCGAATTGCCGCGCAATCATTGCCAGCTGCTCGGAATTCTTTCGCAGTAACAATCGGGAGATCACGAATGGCAATACGCCGTCCTCCATATCACCATCGAACTCAGTGGGCTCACAGGTAGAGTAATAACTATAGAAAGTATATGCTTGACACTCTTCATATTCATTCAATTCTCTCTCTCTCTCTCTGTCTCTTTCTCTTTAGGGCTCCGGTTCGAATACGCCGCCTGGCCGCATAGTGCCTCAAGACATACACAATCAACTGGCTAGGCAGAACGAGTATCTCACCTATGTGAATAGCGCACACGAGCTGTGGGATCAAGCCGATCGCCTGGTACGCACCGGCAATCATATAGGTCAGTTACAAGCTTCATCATGCTCTTATAAAATTATTAAAACAATCTTTTGCTTACAGAGTTTATACGCAAGTTGGATCATGAGAATGGGCCGCTAACGTTGCATAGCACAATGCATGAGGTGTTTCGCTATGTGCAGGCGGGTCTCAAGTCCCTGCGCGAGGCTGTCTCTACGTATCCCCAGTCGCAGTAGCGATAACTTCAACTTCCTCAATCACACACACACTCAATTAACACTCAGTTCATGCCGCAGCCAGAGCCTCAACAACAGCAACAGCAAACGAAACAGAAACAGAAACAACAGCAACGTCATCACTATCTCCAACACCACCACCAAACGTGTCTAAATGAAAGTCAGGCCAAATTAGCAACTATTATTAAATTAATAAAAGAAAAGATTAAGTTGATGAACTTCCATGAGAACAACAGCAACAAAAGCAACACATACACACACACACACACACCAGCAAATGTTTTGTTTGTTATTAAATTCTAGTTATTTTTTTTTTTATTATTAATTATTATACTATTATTATTATTACTATATACATAAACATAATGCACGACATTTACTTATTTCCTTACGCTCAATTGTCAGTTGGTTTTTAGGCATGTCTAGCTTTATATTTATGCCTAGTTTTAATTAATATTATTAATATAAACACACACAACACACACACACACAACACACTCACACATACACAAACACACACAAAAATGTAGCCCCCACTTTAGTTGAATTTTGTTTTTGTATACACCACAAATGGCTTTTTAATGTTTAAGTTAGTGAATTTCCTTTTTGTCGTTTTTCTCGCTGGCCAAATTGTTAATGCTCCTAAATAAAAAACAAAAAAACAAAAAAACGAAAACAGGAAACAGCTAAGAAAAAAGCTCGTAAAACTTGTATGTATATAAGAAAGAAACAAAACACACAAACAAAAAGAAAACAAAAAGAATAACTAAAAACATGAAAATAAGTAAAGGTTCTTATTAAATTAATTTAATTGCAAATTTTTACTGTTTCGTAAGGTTTTTCAATTGATTTAACGAACAACGTGTCAACATAACAAAACGAAACGATAAACAATGAAAACCAACAAACAAACAACAACAACAAAACCCTATTTCACATAGTTATATTATATTAATGCTATCATTATTACTTATGTTTATATAAATTATGATATATATATATATAATTGCGTATATCTATCTATATATTATTATTGATTTTAAACAATACATACACACGTTTTTAAATGAGAGAGAAATATCACGTTTTTAGAACAACATTTCATGAATGAAGAAGAAAAATATATACATTGTATATTTCAAATATATATCGCATATATAAATGCAAACATTTTTTTCGATTTCGTTTTATTTTTATATATATTTGGTTCTCATTTTTTTTTTGGTGCCTCGAGACTCAGACGCAACAACTAAATAGTGCATTAGTAGTTTTAAAACAAGTTCAAATTGACAAAAAACAAAAAAATTAAAGTAAAAAATAGTAAGTACGCAGCAATTGAATCAATGAAAATAGACTTGCATCCATAATTAGTTTTACTTTGTACATATAGTCGACTTATGCATACACCTATACGTATGTATCGGTATACCGCATATACATATACAATATATATGTAGATATATATATTTTTAATATGCCAAAAAAACAGAAAGAGAAAGCAAAAATCAAGAGTTTTAGACCATAAGCCGAAGATCGAAATCCAAAACAAAATTAGGGAGAAAGGATCACCCCAAAATGCAATAATACAACAATAATTTAAGTCATTGATTTCACGCAATATATTTCTGAACTCAAAAATCAAATCGAGAACAAACTAACAAAATATGATGCGGATGATGATAATATACAATATATATATAGTTATGGTACGTACATCATAGGTATATGCAAACAATATGTGGTTCTGGGGAAACAAAGCATTAACTTTCAACCAAAAGGAGGCGTGGCAAGGTAGTCAAATTTAAACTACACTACTTAACAGAGAAATTGGGAAAAAAAATCTTAAGATCTTGCGGCATATGCCGAAGTTGGCAATACCCTGGCAGAGTTTGCATTATTATTTATTCTCTAGCTCCTATGGTAGCTGCATTATATCGATATATGAAGGTCCGATTTAGATACAGATTATAATAGAAGAGCAATGCAAATCAAACAGAAAGTGTAACAGATTTATTAATTTTCAAATGTTTTTTTAAATATTTAAGTAGTTCTCTGCGAGGGTATGAGAAATCTTTAATCATTCACGATCATAAGAGCTGGAAAAATCAAGTAAACCATCATATTTATTAGACTTAAGCACACACACAACATGCATATGTAGATAAAAACGTGTATGTATTGTTAAAATTTCAAGCGCTGTAAATGAGAAGCAACTTTACACACACTAACACACACACACACACATACACACGGTCGTAAGTCAGCCATAGACTTATCGCTTATCGATAAATATAATATAATATACATAACATATATGAATATATATATATATAGATATATATATTTTTATATATATACAACTAAATAAAGCAAAAGAAACAAAAACACTTAATTATAGTAAATTTTTTTTCAAAGCAGCAAAACGAAGAGAAGAAAGAGAAAACAACAACAGCAATCTTGTTATATAAATGATATATGATATTAACTATAGAATCAAGAAACAAAGAGATCAACAACAGCAACAACAACAACTGCAACAGCAACAACAAAAGTGGAAGAATCGAAGATGATTAGTGTCTAATTTAAGAGGAAGAAAGAGAAGGGACGAAGAGATGGAAGCATAGTTAATAATATTCTATTTTGTTAAGCGTTGTTCTAGTTCAAATGTAAGCGAATAAAACGAACAGAAGTGAATTCAAAAACCCAACAGAATTAAGTTTTAAGCTGAACACCATCAACAACAACAACAACAACAACAACAACAACAAAAACAACAACAAACTGCAATAGCAACATCAACAAATGATTACAAAAATTGTTCATAAACATAGTTAAAAAAAAGAAAACAAAAGCAAAACATATATTACATATTAAAAGCAAAATGCAAGAACAAGAACAAAAGCAAAAAACATAAATAAATATATATATTTTGTACAAATATAATTAATGAGAAAAACAACAACAACAACCGCAGCAGCAAAAACCAAGTACACTTATTAAAGTTTAAGCAACAACAACAACAACCAATTTAATATGCAATTACCGTAACAGTAGTTGATAAATCAAAATAAAACAAAAACAAAATTGTAACATTAAATTTGCTGTTTTAATTTCATTTAATTTGCAGTGCAGTGTAATAACACTACTGCACACATCCAAGCTTAACATCGTTCTGTTAACTTAACAGCACGAGCACTTGTAACCGTTTCCTGTGTTGGAAAGTTTGCGCGCCCGAAACCCTGCGATACTTTCAAGCAATTTCTGTCAATTTCACGTGCATTTTTGCATAGTTTTATTTTTTTTTTTTTAAATAAAAACTAATTTAATTAGTTTTGGTCAATACTTTGACAATAATTTGAACTCAATACAGAAGACTTAAGAGAAGTTGGGTCCATTCAATTTAAGAGAATCCGGCACGTGGCTTAACTTGTGTCAACAACAACAATGATCGAGGACAACAAAGAGTGGCAAGACGCAGCGCAGCAGACTGTGACGCTATCGCGCAGTCAATCAGCGACGCAGCGTCGCCGACGTCAACGTCTCAATCAGAAACGTCGTGCTGCCGCTAAAGATCCTGCGTCGGCAGTCGCAGCAGCTTCTGCTGTCATTGTCGCATCAGAAGAGACTGACAGTGAGAGAGCTGCCAAAAAGACCATGCGACGCAGGCGTCGTCGCAGTCAATTAAAACGGGCCAGAGCGGCTGCTGCTGGCAGCTACCCAACAGCAGCAGAGCCGATAGCAAAATCAGCGCATGCTGCGTCAATATTGACATCAGCGTCGTCGTCGCTGTCGATGTCAACGCACAATGGTGACACTTCATTTCAAGAATTAGATTGCTATTTGCAGAATTCGCTGGCATTAGATTTTACTGCTATTCTGCCGACGCCGACGCCATCAGAGACAGAAGAGCAGTCTTGTGATCAAAGAGAGCCTGCAACGGCAGCAAAACACTGGCCAGAGAGAGAGCCTGTTGAACATTGGCATCTAAGAGACCAATTAGAAATGAAGTGGTCATCGGAAGTGAGCAGCGTGCAGACTGCAGTGCTGCAAACCAATCATTGGAATGCGCAGCGGCAGCGAAAGCATGTGACGCAGGCGCAGAAATGGCAACAGTGGGCAGCGCTGGCACACAACCGACAATATGTGCAGGACTCCAATCCGTATCACTCTTATCCTTGCGATCAAGAGAGTAATTATTGCGAACGTGCTTACTACATACAGACAAACACATACACACAGCGCGTGTATAGCAGCATCAACAATAGCAGCACATGCGCTGCCGCACAGCAGCAGCGACAACAACAAGTCTTTCAGCGAAAGCGCAGGTTTGAGGAGTATAATCCAGGACAAGCGTAAGGTGAGTACGAGAGGGTTAATCATGCTCTCTTAAGATGTCATGTGTGCTCTCTTACATAAGATAAATTTAAACTGCAATTAATTTATTTGTATTTATTTATTTATTTTACATTGTTATTGTTATATACTAGTAGAGTATCATTTAAATGTAGGTACACATGTACCTAAATATGTACACATATGTATGCAAACAAAGTGACTTGGAGAAGAAGCACAGCGTGCGTGTGTTTGTGTACAGTGCATAGGGGCAACTTCCCCCGCACAGAGTTCAATGGTCTTTTGACACAAATGATGTCAAGTTGAGCTTCTGGGCTGCAATCGGTCTGAGCGCACTCGGCTCTCGTCGGCTTCGGCTTTACTCATCGGCTGTCGGCTCCTCTCACGCCTCAGCCTCAGTCAGCTGCAGTGTTTGTGTGTTGGAGTGAGTGAGTGTGTGTGTGTGCGTTGGCTTAACTGTTTGTTTGGGTGCCTTTTTGGCTGTTGGCCCAACGCTGGCGCTCAATGCGGCCGGCATTCTCTCGCTCTCTCGACACACACACACTCTCTCTCACTTCTAAGCAGAGAACCTACCGCAATTTGTTTCGTGTTCGTCGTCGTCGTCGTCGATGTCGACGTCGTCATAGCTGCATTTCCTTGTTTATGTTTTGTATTCAAATGTAGGGTATTCGGCTAAGTGCTGGAAAGCAAGAGCGGGAGGCAGAGAGAGAGAGAGAGAGAGCAACCAATCACAAGAGAGAGCAAGCAAAGGACTGTTGCAGCCCGAGTGTGTGTGCTGCTTCTGGTGCTTCTGTACTTGCGCATTTGACGCTGCATCCTTTTGTTATTGTTGTTATGCCGCCGCTATATCTCCGGCATTCTATGTACTTCTACTTCGCTTTAGTGTTGCACTGTACACAGTGGGTACAACAATAACGAATGTCCTTATTTAATGGAGAACTCTAAAATGAATGAATAAAAGATTAATAATAAAATATATTAGTTTATTTTAGGATACTTATTAATTGCATTTTTTCACATTTTATATTATTTTTTTTTATATACATATGTATATATTTTAGTATATTATTATTATAATTAAAATAAAAATAAATCAAGGTCATAGTTTAAAACATATAAAGTATAGAATTAAAAATGGCTAAAAATTCCTTTATTTACAATTTAAATTTACACTGGAATAATAAACAAAACTAAATGTTCCAACATTTGTTGCAGAAGATTGGAAGGAACCTAGAAAAACCAAACCAGATCAGGCGAGGAAGTGTTAGTAACGAAACAGATCCAAAGAGTAGGTCTACTAAATAATAATGGATACTTCACTCCAAACTAGTTAACTTGTCCCACTGTGCATGCTTATGCAAAAAACTACGCAGTATTGCTTTAGCTTTCGTTCTCCCACAACGAACGCAGCACTCAACTGTACGACCCAATGGAAAGAGAGAGAGCAGCAAGCTGCAGTGAATAGAGTAAACTGCGCTGCGTCGTCGCTGTCGCCGTTGCCGTTGCCTGTCGACGTCCTGGCTGCATTTATCCTGGCGGCAATTGAACACTTTAATCATTTAGTTCTTGCACTCTCCGGCAGCAAGTTGTGTTTTTTGATTATCGTCGTATCGTCGTCGTTTATAAATTGTTGTATATCGGTACAATACACACATCACACACACACCACATACAAACATATTCACATAATTACATACATACACACACACAATCACATACACACATATGTGCTCTATATGTATGTGTATGCATCGTGTATATCGGTAACATTTTGTGCGTGTATTTTAAAACTCATTTGCAACAACAACAACAAATCAAATTCAAAGTTTTCTTCAACGAATTGTGAGCCAATAAAAAGGGAAAAAGGATATTTTTGCAACGTCTATCTCCGTCTCTCTCTTTCGCACTGCAACTAAAGTAAGAAAATGTGAAAATTGTGCAAAGAAAACCACATGAAATATAGTGTTGTATGCATGCACGGACATGCATGGACATGCAAAGTGGCAGCTGCCCACACCCATGGTCGATTTTTCCCATTTACATACATACATACATATAAATGTTATCCATGTGTGTGTGTGTGTGTGTGTGCACACTTGCACACTTGCGCATTCACGGTAGTAAAAACTTGGATCAATGGGCCGCTCAGCAGCAGAGCAGCGCATTTCTCTACACTTTTCTGTCAAATGCCGCCTACACATACATGCACACACATGTACATACAGCTGCGCTGCTTGCAGAACCGGCTGCAGCCGCAATTTAACCCAAAAAACAGCGCTGCCAGCGTCACAGATTGCAGCCCCGGCTGCGGCGCAGCGCACTCTTAAGCTTTGGCTCCACGCTCTCTCATACTCTCTCACCCACACTCATTCTCTTTTTTTTTTTTTGTGCATTGCATATCTTGAGGCGCGCTCAGCTGACTGCTGCTGCCAGGCTGCGACTGCAGTTTACTCTTTAGTTGGGCTCTCTCACACTCTCTCTCTCTCTCTCTCTAGTTTTCTGCCGCACCCAAAAGGTTTTTGTTTAGCTTTCCTTTTACTGTTCTGATGCTCTGCCTCGGCTGCTGCTGCTGTCTGCCTCTGCTGCACTGCCTCTGCTGCTTTCTCTGTCTTCTGTTTTCTTCACTCTTCTTTACGGCTGTTTTTGGCTTTTGCTTTTGCCTGCTGTGCAAGGTGTGTCACTTTTTTGTTTTGTTCTTGCATTTTTTGGCTACTTCTGTTTGCAACGCTGCGTGGCGTAAGGACCTGAGTGAGTGATGAATGACTGTGGGTAAGGGGTGACTGGGATAGAGCTTTTACCCATCCAACCATAGTATCCTTTACTTGAAAAGCGTCCGTCAATTACCCGGAAACAATTTAAAGCAATTTATGAATGGAAATTGCCGGTTTGTCTTTCGTTACGTATATCCAAGAGGCGTTACCAGGGTGCAGCTAATTTTAGGTGTGGTACACTGCCATTTTTAAAGTGTATAGACATAATTTGTATATAGACAAATCAACAGTTACAAATCAAATACATATAGACATAGTATAAGAGATAGTTCAAAGAAACTATCTCCTTTTTCAATATTTGATGTAAGTTAAAAATGGATAAATATATTATAAATGTACATATAGATTAGCTAGTATATAGATAAAACAGGGGAAAATTATTAATATATAAAGAGATAGTGTAATGACATTATCATATGAGCTTAAAGTCTTCTACAAGTTGTAAATAATTTCTGTTTATTCTTCTGCAAGTTTGCCCTTAAAATAATTATTGTATCTGTTTTTTTTAATGAAATTTTTTCAATTGTTATGAAAAAAAGGATTGTTAAGAAAACAATGCGAAAGATTGATCTAAAAAGTTTTCTTTTAATGGAGTACTCCAAGTTTAAGTGAAAAAAAAGAACACAACATTATTTTCTTATCGGAATTACTTTATCTCAATTATAATGAACTAAACACAATATTTAAAAACCACTAAATATTGATTGAGATGTGATTCCATTCAATCATTCTTGTCCTCAATTATTATAGTCATTATCCATATAACAGAAAGATAGTATAATTTGCTGAGTGAAAAGAAATATAACAGGCATTAGAAGGCGTGGCAAACACCAAGTATATACATATATTCTCCTTCAGTATCAATAGCGGTCAATTTTGGTTTATCCCTTTATTTGATATGAAACTTTCTTTTTTCCGATAGTAGGGGAGTCTGGCACACTCTGCATACGCATAGCTACGGGCTTGAATATCATAAATGAAATATCCTCTGTGAATTCCACCCATATAGTTAAAACATAAAATATTCATTAAATGTTAATTTATATATTATGATTATTCTTATGATAACCCTGTCGCTGTTTTCTTTTAGATAGTTAATCAGTCCATTGAACTAATTCGTTTCTAATATCCTGTTTAGACAGCTGTTCTTAAATTTCATATTATAACAGCTGTTTGCAGCTGCATACTACGCACAACAGGCGGGTTCTGTAAGTTCCACTGTAAGAAAATTGGGCTTTTGCTCAAATACCCCATATATATCTCTGTTCTCTGTTCTGCCTTCGCTCTATTACTACTACTCAACACATTTATAATAATCCAATTATTGTGCTGTGCTTTCTCTCCCACTCTCTCACGCCCGTAGTCTCTCTCTCTCTCTCTGTGATCTCTACAACCACCCGCTTGGTTTAGCACCATTGCCCACTAGATTCTCTCCGTCTTTCTCTCTTCTTCTCTGCTCCACATGTATTTCCTCACTCACTTTGTCCCTCTTTCTTCCTCCCTCTCGCTTTCGCAACAACGACAACGACGCGCGAGGTTCGACTCTTGATACCATTTGCCATCGATGGCGACGGTGGCGGCGACGTCAGCTGCGACTGCGACGACGATGGGGCATAAAAATAATTTTCATGCCGCTCGCTGAATCAGTTTATTTCTGTTCTGTTGTGTTGCAGGAACGTGTTCTTTTTCTACTTTCCGTTTGATTTTATTTCCTTATTATTATTAATATTATTATTGTTCTTATTATTATTATAATATTATTTTGATTTGATTTTATAATCATTTATAATCGCGTTCGGTTCTCAGTTCGGTTCGCTTTGATCTTGTTTTCGTTTTGTCGCCGTTTTGTTAACGTTTTTTTCAAAACACACACACCAAAATCAAAACAAAAGAAATTCCGTCCCAATTTCAATTTGCTCAAATTTCGGTTCGGTTCGGTTTATTTTGTTTTGTTGATTTGGTTATTAAAAAAAAAAGGTAAAAACAACAACAACAAGAATCTGTTTCGTAATCGAGTTCTAAATATAAAAGGCAAATATCAACAAGTTTTTAGTCGCATTTTCATCCACAAAGGTACAAAATTCATGTAGTTTCGCTTTGCATTTATGTAATTTCAATTACCTCGCATATTGTCGCAGTATTTCTATATGATTTTTGATATTTCTCGTGTCCACTTAACCTCAAAATAATGCGTCACAGCAGACGTCGTAGCCGTCTTCGTCGCCGCATCGTGGCGACGTTTTTGTTATTTTAAAAATATTTTCGAAAATATAATTCTTCTTGCGACTTCTTTGCCGGCTCTTATTCGCCTCGTTCTTTATATCGGACGGAGGTTTCCCCCGTTAGTTGTTTGTTTATTTTTAAAATATTAGTTTTTTGCACGATTTCGCGCTGCGCGGAGCAAACAAGTGAACGAAATGCCTGAGAATATAATAGAAAACATTTTGCCCAAAAGGTGAGGCTGCCCCTGATTAAACATGCTGTGTAGAATCGCATGGAAGAACAGAGAAGAGAGACACTGGGTGAAGGTTAAATACATATATATGTGTGGGAGCTATAAATGAGCAAATATTTGGTATACAAAATTCAATCGAAATACGATAATAATCTATCTGCAGATCTATAATTTCAATTTCCTGTGATTTGATCGAATCTAGCTGGTTTATAAGGGAAGGAATATATATTACTTTTAGGTATATAGACGCAATTCGCAGAACAATGATTTTCCAATTGTTAGAAACATCTACATCTACATATTGTACATACATATGTACACACATATCTATTTTTTACACAATTTGTAAACAACAGAGCACAGTTTTCCAAGTTCTCTTGCCTAGAACTAAAGAGATTCGGAGCAATAATAAATATATTGATAATGCTCTGCAAATTTGTAGACTCCTACGAAATAAAGAGATTTGTGAATGAATATATTTTGATATTGCTCTGTAAATTGCTGCATTTATTGATTAACTATATTTTTATTTAGAATCTGTTGGTGAACAATAACTAAATTTCTTGAGAAATATTTCATTGATGATATATGCGCATTAGTAATGCAAAAAAACCATGCCCTCCCCCGGAAGCCCTCTTTTAGTTACAACTACCGGGATAGATTAGCAATTTTCGTTTTCCTTTTCCAATTAGTTTTAGATACTATTTTTAGCTTAAACCTCATTGTGGTTCAACTATTTTGCAATATTTTACTTCTTTCCGTTTTTGCATTTTCCTCTTCACAATTTCCGCCTTCAATTAGTCACTGCGTCATTTTAATTACATCGATTTTTCTGTCAATTTTTGAATCGGAATTTGTCGGTGCCCGCAACTTGAAACTGTGCCACAACAACAGCAACAGAAACAAGAACCACAAGCTGGAATACATTTCTATGGTTTCATTAAAAATGTTGGCCATGCACTTCCCTCTTTGCCCTTCCACTCTGCCCCCCTTCCCGTCTCTCTACCTTTAGCTGTATGTAATTTAAATTAAATTAAAATAATTGATTTTTTTTCATTCTCATTGCAGTTAACTTTCGGACATACATACACACACATATTACGTATACGTAGTAGGGGGAGGGTACTGCCCTTATAACTAGGCTATAGAAAACGGTTGCGGTCTCCAATTGAATTTGTATTTTCCTATTTCTGCGCTTGCTCGAGACATCGTGCGGAACAAGTGAGTGGTGATTAACATATCACACCTGAATGCATTTACACACAATCCTTAAACTCATCTTCTTCTTATTTCATTGCAGATTTTGAGAAAGCAACACACACCAAAGAGTATTATTTCAATATACAATACTTACTTACCTCTCTATTTACGTAGAAAAGTGAATACTCTCAAGTTTAATTTGTTATTCATCAGTTTATTTAAGCAGTTTAGGAAATTTTTAGCGTTATTTAGATATAATTTATGTTTATAATCCTTTATTGAATTGTAAATCCAATCCTACATAGCCTTACTTTTCATGCTGTTTAACTTTAAAGTGTCCTTTACAATCCTGTTAACTGAGCAGTATAGAAGTTTTCAGCCATTTCAAAACAGTATCTTCCTTCTCAACCCTACATAACCTTACTTTTTACACTAATCAATTGTAAACTAGTATGATAAAGATGTTTGAAGGTCTGTTCACCAAGAGATCTTCACTTAAACCAGAAACATAAATAAGAATATTCCAGTTTTAATTAAGCAAACTCTTCGATAAATCAAAAAATCGTTTATTATGCACTATATTTCCAATTTTTATAATTGAAATATAACTTCACTTGAGGTTTTCCCATATTCAGGGTATTTTAGATATTCTTTTTACCATAAACACCTTCAGCTATTCATATATTTCTCTATCTATACAAATTTCTTTGCCAGCACAATGGTTGAGGGACAGACAGCGGTTCAGCCACAGCAACAACCACAGCAGCAGCAGCAGCAACAACAACAACAACAACAACAACAGTCTTCGGGCGGCACTGGCAATGGTGGCTCCGGAAGTGGCTCAGCTGGGGCTGGGGGTGGTGCTGCCAGCGGCAACGTTGCCAACAACAATCAAGCGCAACAAAATGGCGGCCCAGGCGCATCAACAGCCATTGCTGGAGGGGCAGCTGCAGCCGCTGTTACTGGTGCTGCGGCCAATGCTTCAGCGAATAACAACAACAACAACAACAACAATAATACTGTAGCTACAAATAACAACAACAATAATAACAACAATAATAATAACAACAACAACAACGAACCGGATCCCAAAACAAATTTGATAGTAAATTATTTGCCACAAACAATGTCGCAGGATGAAATACGTTCCCTATTCGTTAGCTTTGGCGAGGTGGAGAGCTGCAAATTGATACGCGATAAGGTGACAGGTGAGTGAGGATATTGTGTTGGGAATTCTAATGATCCAAAGATGGGAAAGATTAACTAGTTATCTATAGTTGCCTGTAGACTGCACTGCAAACTTCCTTTACTTCTATTCTGCCTTCTCTACTTCTATCATCCTTGTTTTCATTTCCAGTCTCCTTTCCTTACTTCTATTGTACTTTCTTTACTTCTACTCTCCTTTCTATACCTCTCTTCTCCCGTATTTACACTTCTTTCCCTTTCTTTTCGCAGGTCAAAGTCTTGGCTACGGCTTTGTTAACTATGTTAAGCAGGAAGATGCAGAGAAAGCCATTAATGCACTCAACGGGCTTCGTCTGCAAAACAAAACCATTAAGGTGAGTTGATATACATACGTGTATATATCAAAAACAATATTATATAATGAATATTATATATTTATTTAGGTCTCCATTGCACGACCCAGCTCGGAGAGCATTAAAGGCGCCAATCTGTATGTATCGGGTCTTCCAAAGAATATGACACAATCCGATTTGGAATCATTGTTCAGTCCATACGGAAAGATCATAACTTCGCGCATACTTTGTGATAATATCACTGGTAAGTTGCAGTACGAGTATATAGAAACTAGACATGTATTATGTACATATTTATATTGCATATATACAGAATTATCTGATCCTAAGGCATGTGGTAGGCAATACTCTCAGACACTTTTAGATGATTAAGTTTCTTTTGAAAACACTCGACAGAATTTCTTATAAATATGTAAATTACTTTATAAATCTGCCATACACATTATATTATATAGATATATATATTACAATATATTAGGTATATGTGGAATAGAATTTAGGCTACTTTGGTTTTCTTTTGCTCAACTCATTCGCAATTATTACAATCTGTTTTGTTTCCTGCATCGAGTTAAATAGCGAACATAAGTGAACATTTTAAAGCATTATAAATATATTATCAATGACACCAGAAATTAGTATATATATTTTATATTTGTTTTAGTATATTTTCCTCTGAGTCTCTATATCAGTTAAAGAATTTCTCTCTCTCTATATATATATATATATAAATTATATTGTTTTATTTTAATTGATGAATTTATATTTTATTATTTTGTACTAATGTATTTTATTTTTCTAACACGATATAAAATGATAGAAGCACGCGCTGAGTCAATCAACAGTATGTATATTTAACATTTTTGTATGTTTTTTATGTTTTGTCCTTTGTTTCGTATGTTTCATGGCTTAGTTTTTACTTTGTGCCTTCAAAAAGTTTAAATTTTCAACTATAAAATACCCAGTACCCCATGGTAAAGATTCCAAAGGATTCTTGTGGTATCTATGGATGGTACTGGGTAAATAATACTGCTAACTTATGAAGCAATGTGTCTTGTTGTGTGGGAATCCTTTGAAGTATTTTAGATTGTTCTCTTTCTTAATAATGTTTTTGTTTTCTTTGCGATCTTCATAAGGTCTCTCCAAGGGCGTTGGCTTCATACGTTTCGATCAGCGTTTCGAAGCGGATCGCGCCATCAAGGAGCTAAACGGCACCACACCGAAAAATTCCACCGAACCAATAACAGTTAAGTTTGCCAACAATCCCAGCAGCAACAAGAACAGCATGCAGCCCCTAGCAGCCTATATAGCACCCCAAAATACCCGAGGTGGACGCGCTTTTCCGGCAAATGCTGCTGCCGGCGCTGCTGCAGCTGCTGCTGCTGCCGCCATACATCCAAATGCAGGGCGTTACAGGTGAGTGGAGAGAGAAAGGAAGAGATCAATTCTATATATACAGATCTATTGTATATACAAAGGTCAAACCTATATACAAAAAAAAAATATTCTATATACACAGAACTATTCTATGTTCGAGTACACAAATCTGTTCTATATACTCTTCTAATACCATCTCCCATCTCTGCAGCTCTGTGATCTCTCGCTATTCACCGTTGACAAGTGATCTGATTACCAACAGCATGATACAGGGAAATACCATAACCAGTTCGGGTTGGTGCATCTTCGTCTACAATTTGGCACCCGAGACCGAGGAGAATGTGTTGTGGCAACTCTTTGGACCCTTCGGCGCTGTGCAGTCGGTTAAGGTGAGAGATGAACCAAGTTGAATACACTTTCTGCCTTCCTTGGACTTTATTTTTGCAACATGTTGCAGGTTATACGCGATTTGCAGAGCAACAAATGCAAAGGCTTTGGGTTTGTCACAATGACCAACTATGAGGAGGCTGTGCTGGCCATACAATCGCTCAATGGTTATACACTGGGCAATCGGGTGCTTCAGGTCAGCTTCAAGACAAACAAGAATAAGCAAACGTAATTATTAACCAAGTTGGCTGCTGTTGTTAATGCCAATGCGGCGGCAGCGGCGCTGGCTGCCAATACTTTGGTGCTCAATCACAACAACAATTGCAACACGAATGTTGCCTTTCAATTTGGCCAACATGCAAATCACAACAACAACAACAACAACAACATCCAGAACAACAGACAGCACAACACAAATCGACATAAATCACAAAATGCTGCCACAAGTAGCGGCAACAATAACAACAACAAGTACTCACTTGCAACTGCAACAAGCGCAACAACAAACAATCGTCATAGCAAAGCCGCCTCAACCGGAGCAACAGCAGCAGCAACAGCGGCAGCAACATCATCTTGCAACAGCAACGGCAGCAGCAATAGCAGCGGATATAGTCACAACAACAGCAGCAGCAGCAGCAGCAACAATAACAAAAACAACAACAGCAACACCTCATCAAATGCCACGCCCCAAAGCAGCGAATCAGCAGCCGCCGCCTCCACATCCAATTCGAGCAGCATCCTGAAGACTTCCACGAAATTCATATACAACAAGCCACAAAATCATTTCGAGCTGTTGCAACAACAATTGCAACTGCAGCAGGAATTCGCACAGTTCCTCACGAATGTGGCCAATACTGCAACAGGTGCAGCTGCAACTGGCAACACGGCAGCAAGCAATGGCAGCGGTGGCGTTGGCAACATGGCCAGTGCTGCCTCGACAGCAACAACAGTTGCTGGCAACAAAGGCAACCACAACAACAACTATCAGTCCTCATTTATGCCATCCTGGTCCAATTGGTTCTTCTAGTGGAGAACCATTGGAGAAGCCACTTTGGTCCAACATCATTTTGCTAAATTCTTTTTGTTAATTTAAGTTTCACAAATATGTTTTTTAATTCATTTTTTTTCTCAGTTTGTTGGTTAAATTTGTTTGAGAATATTTTAACTAAAACTGTTTCCATTTTGAAAGTTTTTTAAAAACATAATTTATTCTATTTTTCACATCAAACCGTTGAGAACAATAACATTAAGTTAATATTTTTTGAATTCATATATTTAAACAAATTTTTTTTTTTTTGACGAAATTCTTTTTTCATTTTTAATGTAAGAACCTAATGATATTCAGTCATACAATATATATATATTTTTTTTTGGTATTCTTGTTTATGTATTTTCCTAAGCAAACTCTAGTCTCCCAGAAGAATGTGTATGGTTAAGTTTTTGTTTGACAAAAGCATAGATACTCTAGAAATAGTTAAATCGATTTGCAAATGTGGTAAACAAGAATTGAAAACAAAAGCCAAACCACCAAAGAAAACAATGAAAGATAAACAAAGCAAACAATACTTATATATCTATCTATTGATAAACTGTATAAATACCGAAGATTCAAGTAGAGAATGAAAGAGAGATGAAGACAAGAAGAAATGGAAGGGAAAAAAGAAGGGATAAAGAATTAAATTAACTATGACATATGTTCGCGCGATATGTTTAAATTACGATTAAATGTGTAACTTTGCTTAAATAAACAAATCGTATGCATTATATAATATATATACACTTAAACGAATTTTGTATTAAATGAATTACCTTCTCGCAATTGTCGTCGTATATTCATCTGTTAACACACACTTGTCTAATCTAATACACACACTTATACACACACACACAGTCCCTCGAAGAGCAGGAATCACTTGTAAATCAATCAAATGCGAATGAATGAATGAATGGCAGTTAACAAAAGAGAAATACTAATAAAAAAAACGAGGTAAATCATTGAGAATTTTTCGAATACAACGAATAAATGTTTAAGAAAAATTTAAACAGCAACAAATAATATCACAGACCTCAAAATATCATTTGCAGATGCTATAATACAATGACTTTTAAAACGAAACATTTTAAATAAAGATGATTTAAAATGGAAACCAGCTAAAAGAAGAACGTGCACGCCATTCGAAAATACGCAGACAGATTCAAAGAGAACACTCAATAACAAATTCCCTCCCTAGAAAAAGTTGAACCAAAAACAAAAAAAAGAAGAAACGAAACATAAAGAAAGAGTTAAAATTATTAATTGACAAAACGCGTTTCAGCAAAACGAATTTGTTTAAACCGAAACAACAGCAATAATAATGGAACGAACAATTAATGCAAAACAATTTGCCAAATTACATATAACAAAAATTAGAGATTAAAAATAGAGAAAACCAAAAACAAAAAAAAAACAAAAAAACAAAACCTAAAAAATCCTAAGCAAAAAAGAAAAATTCAAGGAGTGAAAAATTTACCAAACAAGTGATCACGGCAAAATACTGAAAGAAAACTAAAGCAAATTTCCAACAGATGATAACAAGATGATGATGATTATGATGATATATGCATTTAACTAAAGACGATGGCGAGGGACAGATTGAGAAGACGATATGAGATGATGAGATGACGAGTTCTATGAAGTGAAAAAATGGTGCTTGATAGATTTCCCTGTGAAAAAAATAGTCCTTAAAGCAATTCAACCCACTATTGTTATAATGCTTCTGTTCCGAAATTCAATTTCAAATTTAATTTTCGACTTTATGCGTGGTGGGAATTGGGAAGTTTATTATTCAATTTATCAGTTTTCCTAGGCAAAAATTTAAAGTATCCCTATAGGCACACTAAACTATGCTAAACTCTATATGAAATCTATATAACTTAAAGTATATGATATATATATATATATTAAATATGATTAACAATATATTGATGTTGTGTATTGAAAAATTTTAAATGTTTATACCTATCAATACATATATTTAACTCATGGCATAATGCAGAAAACGACACACTTTCACGTATACGTCAAGTAAAGAACATTTATTGCTACTATATATTTAAAACACGATGAGAAAACAATATATATTATATACATATACAGTATATACATATATCTATGTATTTACGATTACGATTATTGGGTATGTGTGTGTATTCTGTAGTGCATAGGTAGAGCTAGAGCTAGAGACACGGACTAGTCGGCTTGTTCGGCTTGAGCATCCAGTCGAAGCTCTCTCGAATGGCCATATTCATGCGCAAATGCTTGACTGAAATTATAATATAATGGTACATACATATATTATTATGTTGCTTTTATGCGATTTATATAGATATATATATAATATATATGTATATATACATATATATATATATATATATAAATATATATATATATATATAAATATATATATAGTATATATAATGTATATGAACAGAACCTTCCATTAATCTCGAAGCAAGTTCAAGAAAAACACTACAAGAGTAAAACACCAAACAATTTTTTTTTTAATAACGCTTCACACACGCACACACACACACACACCCTCACACACACACACACTCTTTTGTGCCTAGTGATGTGTGTGTGTATGTGTGTGTGTGTATGTGGGGATTGAATGCGAATAATGGGAAATTGTAACGGAATGCGTAATGCAATTATTATGTAATCATAGCAACAACAAGATGAAAAAGGTTAAGAATAACAACAACAACAACAACTGCAACTGCAACAACAGCAACAAAAGAAGAACAACAAAAAGCAATCGATTATATACATAAATTTTTTTAAGAGATGAAAATGTTTTTTAAATAAAAATACCAAAACGAGCAAAAAAAAAACAAACAACAAAAAATATATAAAATAATAAGAACCGAAAAAAGTATTTTAAAAATTTAAACATATACATGAGTACTATATACAATATATTATATTATATACATATTATATATATATACTTTACGGTATTGGTAACGAACAAAACACCGCACAATAATATACAAAAAAAAGAAGCGAAACGAATAAATGAACATGAAAGACGGACAAAGCGATGTGAAGAATACGTAATAACAGAAAACAACAACAACAAACAAAGAATAGAATCTGATAACAGTTAAACTAAAGAAAATAAAGACTAAAAAACAAAAGCAAAGAAAGAAAGGCAAAGAGAATAACTAATACCTTTAATATCGAACAACATTTATAATTTTTACATGAGAAATCGCAATAATGTTAACATTTAAAGACGATGGCGAAGAACGAGAAACAGTAACAGAAAACGGAAACAGAAAACAAAACGCATATCTTGAAAACGAAAACGAAACCGAAAAGAGAATGATGATGATGATGTTGATGAAGGAAATCTATAACAAGATGAAAAGTTACCACAAATTTTAAAAAACTAACAAAGATGAACAAAAATAACGGTACACTTTTATACTTTTACACCAACAAATATACGATATATGGATAGTGCGATAGTCGTCACGTTTTGTTCGTCGTTTCGAGGCACATTCGCGTTTTAAACCACAAAAGGTTGTGCAATGCCTGCTGACTGAGGTCGTTGCCAAACAGCCACGCCCTTCCCTGTGTGGGGGCGGCGGCCTGGTAGCGACCCATTCTGCAGTGCGCCCTCTCTCTCTTTAAATGTCTCTCTATCTAGTCACAATACACAAATGCTGAAGGCAGCAAACTGCTCCTTCGCTCTTTAACTTATCACTAACTAACTTAATGCAAAATGAATGTTGAACAAAAAACAAAAAAAAAACAAATACAGAACTCTCATTCACAAGATTAAGTACGATTATTGAATGCTTGTAGGCGTATTTAGCATATCGAAACTGAACTGACACAAAGTTGTTATTTAGAATATTCACAATCTATAGCTATCTTCACAGTCTTCATATATCTTCAGTCGATTCTGATTTCCGAATCACATTAAATATTTTTCAAATTCAATTTCGAATTTCTTTAACAGTCCTTAGTCTGTTTATAGATTTACTTCTTTTATTCTCTAGATTAATATTATCCAAATATGATAATTGATATTTCCGTTATTCCTTTGAACCTAAACTTTTCGGCAAAGAAAATTAAGATGAAAAAATAACTATCCAATAAATTTCGTAGTGCATGTCATCAAAGTAAGATGCTCTTTATATATGTTTACATTAAATGTTAAAGCAAAACATAACTAAATATATATTAAATTAATTATCTATGTAAAAAAAAAAACAAAAAACCACAAGAAAAACAATCTTAGTCAAAAAATAATTAGTCAAAAGTAATTTTATGCACTTTAGTCGAATGAAAAAAGCAAGTTGCATAAACATTTACCAAAAGAATTTGAAAGAAAGACAGAATAGATAAAGGAAGAAATACTTTTTATCTTGTATCTTGGTTCTTTCCAGCTCAAGCTCAACATAAGCATAATTTAATGAAACATATTTCATTTAGCATAGCATAGAAAACGATGATGATGATCAAGAGTAATTAACTTATTTTCCCCCTATATTATCCTATTATCGTCTATGGTTTAGCTAAACATAAACATACTTCTCGATGATATATACCGATATACCGATTAGTTATCGCAATTGTGTATTTACGTGTGTGTGTTTAAATAAAACTATGCAATGTTTTCATTTCTCGTCGTTATATAGGCATTAGCTTAAACATATATTGGTGGCCCGTATTGTATTGTAGTAGTAAAATATATATTTAATCATCTCAAGAACCGAAAGAAGCAGAAACAATTATTCCAATTTAATTAACAAACGAAAACATAATTATCTATTGAATTACTGTCGAGTTATCTCATTATATATGTATGTAGTAAAGCACACACGATACACACAAACACGTGCATACAAACACACACACACACACACTGAGACACACGCATACACACCTCCTTAAATAATCCTCTTCGAATTTTCATTCAATTAACTAACAAAATAAAAACAAAAAGGACAAAATATAAAGTAATTTCTATAGCATATTTACGGTATACTCTGTGCAAGATTTATTAAGAATCAATTTAACTTCATTATGAATTACTCTGAGAATTTGCAAACAGCAACACAGCAACAAAACATACACGCGATCATACCAAAAACAAAAATGAAAACAATTTATTCAATAAAGCTATAAAATGATGTGTTTAATACTTGTGTTCTTTCTTCTGAAACTGGGTAAAACATTTAAGTCATTAAAATTTTGGTGAATTTATATTTTTATTTTACCTATTATACAGATTTTAGGTCTATTATTTTGCGCTTGATGAATGTGTCCATCGATTATTTCCGATTTTCTTGACCGTCTGAACCATCGAAATTATCGATTTATCGTTCGAAAAATTATTATTTCAAATTGCTTAAGGCGCCAGTGTGAGTCGCCATCTACCGGCCATATATTGTACTGCTGCAAATTAGAGCGCAGAGTTGCAACATATTGCCGCTAGGTAGCGTGAGCACAATTGCGAAATCTACTTTTCAATGTTGTTTTTAACGGTTTTCTTAAACACGCTTTAATTACTTTTTCGATTTCACTAAAATCTATTTATCTTATGTTATTTTAATTGTGCTTTATGAAAGCACTATTTCGGCTTAGCTGTAGCGGTGCTGGTATTGTTCAATTCTAAGCTGACATTGCTTTGGCTTTGCCTTTGTTAAAGTTCAGTTTTCTCATGTTTTTTTGTATTAGGATCTTATGGCGCTTGATAAAAATATCCTTATAATATAGGTATATATCCACTGAAAATGGTCAAAAAGAGGTATACTAACTTTGTGCAAATGTATGTAACATGCAAAAAGAGGTGTGGGACCCCATAAAGTATATATTCTTGTTCAGCTATGATAAATTTGCGACAAATTTAATTTGGACAACCTTTTGGTATTTTTGAAGCTTTGTCTTTAGTATTTTTTTTTTTTTTTTGAAGCCTTGCTCATATATCGGTTGCCAGGGAAACTTCAAAAAGTGTAAACAAAGGAAAAGAAAACAAAACGTTTTCTTCGTTTTGTTGCCATGTCATGCGTTTGCCGCAGTTTATATTGAATTGGCAAAAGAAACTACACAGGATGTTCGAGAAGAGCAACGAGAACAGCTTGACTGCCATGGGCAGCATACAAGAGATTGCGGGTCGTCTGGCCGAGGAGCAGCAGAGATTGCGGCAATCGGAGGCCTCTGCTAGCCCCAAGGAGCGCACAATATTTGTGCTTGGTAGCAAGTGTGTGGTACGTATCGATTAGTGAACTTTATACACTTTATTGTAGGCTAAAAAGAGCCTAATTATACCGGAAATATAAATAAAATATATCCGAAATATACCTGAAATATATCCGAAATATGTCTTAAACATATACTAATTACACCCGATATTATACATTGTGTATTCAGGGCAAGTCGATGGTCATCAACAAGTACTTTGATCGCGATGAGCAGACAACACGCCCAACGCTGGCGTTGGAATACAGCTACGGACGCCGTATGGGCAGCGGCAAAACGGCGCAGGTTCTAAATGTTTGGGAGTTAGGGTCCCTGGACAATGCGGAACAGCTGCTCGAGGTACCTATGCGCACACACGGACTGCAACAGTTGGCAGCCTTCATAATGCTCGACCTGTCTCAGCCACAGCGGGTATGGACAGATCTGGAGTGTGCCTATCGAGGATTGCGACAGACGGCACAGCGACTGTTGCAGCAGGCAACGCCACAACTGCGTGAGGATCTCGAACGACGCGCGTTGGAGCGAGTTAAACAAACCAATCGCGATATGGTCGGGAGTTCTCAAGAACTGTTACCTTTTCCCGTTGTCATTGTCGGGGGCAAATACGACATCTTCATGGACTTTGAACCGGCACTGAAGAAACACATTTGTCGCTGCCTGCGCTCCATGGGACACCTTATTGGGGGAGCTGTTCTATTCTATTCCTACAAGTTACCCAAGGTAGCCAAGGTGCTGCGTGATACCATAAGCCATCTTGGCTTCGGAAGTCCAATGAATCCATTTCGTGCCCATGTCACCGACTACAATGAAGCATTGTCCATTTGGTTTGGTACCGATAGCTGGGCCCAAATTGGCATTGGGGACGGATCGGCGCTGCTGAGCGTGGAGCGCATTGGTGCCACATTGAGTGTGGAGGTGCCACAGCTGCAGCTGGAAAAACAGAAACAACAATTGCCACAGGATCCGGCCAAGGATGCGGGCTTCAAGGAATCTGTCATCGATGAGATGCGTGCCCAGAAGGACGAAGAGCTTGCCGGGATTATGCGGGATGTACTGCTACGTGGCAAATTCGAGAGTGTAGCGGCATAAGAGGAAACTAAATCTATTGCGAAATCAAGTATTATATTATTTAACGAAAGACTCACAGTTGTGGTCACGTAAATAAGTCCTTTTTTCATCTAGACATTAAAAATAAAGCAATGCGTTGATCTTACTATATGCATCTAGTTGGAGTACATTTTATTTCCTATCATTAATATTTATCGATATTTATTACAGAAGAGTCAGAACATTGTTTATTTTCTCGTGCTTGCCGTTACCTGCTCCATTTTAGGTTTTTAAATAAGTTCCCTTGGGTCCGATGTATAGTATAACTTAAACGAAAATATCTGTCCTCTGTTATGTTTTAATGCAAGAATTACTGTTAGTCTTATACTTCTTATAGCCATATAGGTGTAAGGGCGACCACGTTAATATAATAGTATTTGATGACATTTAAACAAACTTAAAGAAAGACATAGGCTACTAATTTCGTCACTATTTCAATAAAAGGGTTTACTAAAAATCCCGATGAAAGCACGTTCTTAAATTTTATCAAACCTAGTAACCATTTATTATGTATTTGAGGGTTTTAAGGTA
Organism: Zaprionus ornatus; assembly: GCA_018904035.1. NCBI lineage: Eukaryota > Metazoa > Arthropoda > Insecta > Diptera > Drosophilidae > Zaprionus > Zaprionus ornatus. Next base: position 7,326,333 of record JAEIFZ010000002.1, on the reverse strand, counting down.
AGAAAAACTTCAGTTGTTCTAAATTGTTCAAATTGTCTTTTTCTTTGTAGACTATTTTCAAGTGTATCTTAAAAAAGGGAAATGGAGGTACCCTGTGTCCCGGCTCGTGTAGTCAAAATAATGGGTCGAATTGGCGCAAGTGGTCTAATGACCGAGGTACGTGTGGAACTACTTAAATTCCCTCGGATGCATACAATACGAGCTGTTAAAGGTAAGCAAAAAATACAAACAAATGTTTTCTTAACTAAATTTTGTTTACGATTTAGGTCCTGTACGCTTGGGTGATATAATCAAAGTGCATGATCAACAAGGGGATATTTCAATGGCCCAGAGAATAGTAAAATAATATTGTTTTATGTCAAAATTAAAAAAAAAATTGTTCGTCTCGTTTTAAATATGACGCTTTATTTTTAACTGGTTGGCAACGCCAAGGCACACAGAGTTGCAATAGGTAAGGCAGCATTGTACCGTTACTTAAGTAAAAAGCATCAGCTGAGCACAGCCGCGCTCTCTCACTGCAAAGCTTTGACTGTGGGCTCTTCTCCCCCCTTTTCGATAAAGTTGGCGTCGCGTTTGCGTTTCATTTTCGGTTTCTATTTCGTCGTTTCAGTTGTTGGTGCGCGCTCGCGTATCGCAGTTGTTGCCGTTGTTTGTCGCTTGGCAGACACCAGCTTTTTTTTGTGTGTTTGTGCGTGCGTGTGTGTGTGTGCTCGTGTTGGTGCTCAATAAAGTTGAAACTCCAAAATACAAAAAAAAATAGTTAAAAAAATATCAAAATTCGTAAAACAAAACCTTATTAAAAAAAAGCTGCTGGCATTTTTTTGCAGCCTCATCGCACACTTCGTTTTGTGCTCCAACTTCGTTTTGGCTCGTAAAGTTTTGTCGTATTGCGCGTTGTGTAATCGGCCCAAGTTGAAATTGAAGTTCGAGTTGTTGTCGTTGTTTCGTACAATTCCCAACAACAAAAGCAACTTACACTTTATACTAAAATTCATGTGCAAATTTTTTTCAAGCCAAGCGTGAACTCCAAATAAAGAGGCAGCCGCAATACCGCTAAAATAAACAGCCAAAACAGGTGAGTTGCTAACAAAAGTAGACAATTATTTTTAGTCATCCCTCGTCCCACACAGAGTAACAACTCTCTGTGAGTGTGTGTGTGTAATTTCTTACGCACGCAAAATATTCTGCTCCAATTTAACCTGCTCCCCTTTCTGGCACATTTTGTGGGCAGAAGAAAGGGGGGCGACAACAAATAGCCAAAAAAAAAGAACCGTAACCTTATTATTGATTTTCTTTCGCGCTCTTATTGCTGTACAAATGTACAAAAATGCACTCACACTTGTGCATATTCCTGGGTACATTTGCTAGTTTCATTAACAACAACAAAAACAAAAACAACATGAGAAACTCTATTGCCTGCTCCGTTTTTGCATTCACCTTCGCCTGTTCGTATTTTTTCAGCATTTGCTTTTTCTGTCACATTGCCAAGGCAACGGCCCCTCTCGCCACCCTTACTCTTCTCTCCGTGTTTGTGTGCGTGACCATATGGTCGGGATTGTCGCTCGTTTACTCTGTTGATTGTGCATCCCTTTTTGAGTAACTGCCTCGTTTCGCTGGGATTTGTCGCCGACCTTTGACACTTTGTACAAGTTTTTTCGATTAGGCTGGCAAGGTGAAATTTTTAAGATTTTTATGGAAGGGAAAATGAAGGAAAAGAGCGTAAAATATTTATACCTTATGTGAAATATTTAAAATAATCTAAAAAAGCGAGAATCCTATAAATAATGTTTAATACTGTACAGCTTTTCTGCAATATTTAAAATCTTTCATACAATCGAAAATTATTTATTTATAATAATAAATAATTTTAGTTGAGTAATTTCTTCGAATATAGTAAAATTCTACTTACTATACATATGTATACTGTAGGTAATACTATTTGTAACCTGTATACTATTTATAATTCCAACCATTGACAGCTGTTTAAAGCTTCATACATACGGAAGCTTCTTAAATTAGAAACCAGAGCTCGCTTTGTGTATTATATTTAAACAGAATATATAGCAAAAATATTATGGAGGTACCTAATACTAATAACAAAGAACCCTTCTAGAGCTTTGTGGTTAGAAACATGAGCTCGTAGCACCCGTTTGATTTGTGTGTTCCAGTCTTGATACGCGCTCTAACAGATACCATTGACCTTAGTGTCGATAAACGATTAATAATTCATGGCATACGATTTACACACAAATGCTAATTGAAGCGCGCTGTGTGCGAACTGTACAAATAAAGTAAAAAGAAATAAAGAAAAGAACAACGAGAAATCTGCTAATTAACGCGCCCCGAAAACTTAAGAACCACAATAAATAAAATGACAGATGGAGATCTTGTCCAAATTTGGTTCATGCTAAAAGCGAATCTACTCGAGAAAAAACCATTCATTTTGTGAATTATGAAAAGAAACACTCGAGAAACGAGGAATGCAAAGCTTAACGTGCCTATTCGAAAGCTTCAATACCCTATAAAATTCGAAGTGATTCAAATATTGATAAATATACATTTGACTCAGTTTACTGGTTTGACATAAATTCATTAATTTATATAAGATCAAAATTATTCTTCGAAATTAAATGGGTTTTGTTGGTGCATTTAAAGGTTTGATTAGTTCAGCGGGTTAGGTCTGCCTGCTTGACTGGCTCTTCTGATATGTAAGCAGCTTAAGTGTTGTGCATGGCAACCACGATAAATTAAATGTCAAATAGAATTAAAGAGATGGCAAATTGTCGCGGGCGTCTCTGTCGTAATATACAATAACGATGACTAATTATGCAAGTTTGTGTGTGTGTGTGTGTGTGTGTGTATAGGAAACAATTTGCATAAAAGTTGCATCATATTTTCCCTTACTGACCTTGTAAATCCTCGACAGACTCCAGGCTCGACTGACATAATAATAATAGTTATAATGATTGAGTTATGAAATCTATCCAATCAATATTCAGGCTTTGTTCGTTAAACTCAGTCTCCACATATCGATATGTTAACTTCCTTGATAAGCTGGGCTCCCTGTCCCGCTTTCAATGTCATTTATCATGCTGTGTTATGTTCGGCAAAAGTCAAAGTCATTATTTGATAAGAATAAAGCACAGTCGAACCTCAACAATAATCAGTGTGCATTAAATGTGCGTGAGGCTTAATTTTTTGTGATTTATTATCGGGAATACATAAATCAAGTAGTTTTCAAGACCGCCTAGATAAGTTATTTATCGATATATGTATGCATTCATGAGTACAATAAGCGGATATTGCATGGGGTGGAGAATGATTTAGTCACATAAAGATGAAGGTAGTCAGATAAAGATGTAGATGGATAAATAGGTTTATAAGATATCGGTTGAAACATTTCTTTAACTACCTTTTCTAATTAGATTCCCATACAGTTTCGCTTCTAATTGCACTCAAGACTTCAGGGTATAGTCAGCCCTGTTAGAGGTATCTTAATTAGGATGCACTTGAAGCATGACCAAAATAACCTCAGTTTCCCTGTGACTTTCCGCCTTCGGGGCTGATACTGCAACGAATAAAAAAATCACAGTAAGCCCCACTCAAAGTGCTACTACTTCTATGGGGAGGGAGCTCAACGAACTTGTACCAGGCAAAGAACTGGAAAATGTTTCGGGCCGATCACTGAAGCAGCAACAACGACAACTTAAAGTTGCATTGCATACTATGCTTTGCGTGTGTGTATCTTTGAGATACATTCACTTACTGCCGCCTCTACTGTGCTCTATGGTCATAAATGAGCAGCCAAGCACGACAGCAGCGGCATAAACCTCGTTCCCTACTTAAATAGCTCATGTTCTTGAGCGCTCCCAGGCCCCACACACACACACACACACACACACACTAACACACACACACATGTATTCTACCTTCTTCCCTGGTGACACACGTAAAGTGTGCGTAATTCTTTGCAGTGCATGAAGAATTGTCTTTAATTTGTCCCAGCTCCTTTGGCAGAAGAGCCAAGCAAATTGTTAACAATTAACAGTGGTAATTAGTTTAGTCAACGACTTGCACAATTATCCAATGAATGGCAAAGACGCCGCCGCATAAGGTGTGTCTCATGGCTTGGCTTGGCCAGTTGAAGGTCTGCCAACGAAGAGAAGGTTAAATTTGAAAGCGAAAAAATACTAAATGTTATGGATCACCAAAATAAACCTTGTTCACAAAATAAACTTTGTATAATATGAAGAACTTTATGCAATGAAGTATCTTTATTATGAATAATTTGCATTTTTAAGATTTCCCGTTATTGCTGTTCAATGTAAGATGGATAGACAGACATATTCGTATACTATGTATATGGTTTCTTTATAATCTGAACATATGTTGCATACTGGTTTAATCTACTATTCAATGGCAGTTAGTGACTCACACTTACTAGAAATTCCAAGTTCATGTGAACAGTTTCAGTTCACATTCTCAAGTATGAAATGTATGCAGCGACTTACGAGGAGCTCTTGGGGTAGGAAATACACTTTGATTCATTCATTGTAGCGCCCAGTACATGTAAGGGCATCACAGACCTGTTATCGGTCAATATGCTGATAGGTACGGCTCCAACTATACATTATTATTATGTATAGTTTTACTTATATATTATAAGTATAACCATTTTCAAACACTAGACATTTACTGCCAACATGAATGAAGGCTATACAAGCTTCAACACGATAATCCTGATGATATCTATGTATCTTATATATTTGAGATTCGTTCGTTAACGGAATATTTCTTTCCCATTTCTTTACATTTCTCTTTTATATTCCTTTGTAGTATATACTTTATATACTTTATTCTCAATTCTTTACATTTTATTTTTATATTCCATTCATAGTATAAGTATAGTATATATTTTTATATATTGCATTCACTGTTGCCATGAACTGAGCTCAAGAGTCGAGCCCATTCAAAATTATTGATGTTTTAATGCTTCATTAAAATACTACGCTATCTTTTCTGCCTGGTTTCAAGTAACTGACCTGTCTCTACTCGCAGGCAACAAACTGTCTGTGTTTCTTCCTTACTTCCCCACTCTCCTTTTCCTAACTCCTGCCTTTATTTTGTTCCCACGTTGTGCGCCTTGTGGCGCTTCCCTGGCTAATGAGCACTTTAGCAGAGTAGCTGCTGTTGTTGTTGTTGTTGCCTCCCTGTCGTCTTCAGGTTTTTTGATATCCTTTTTGGCGAGTGCAGCGAAGCGTTAAGGTGACTTTGGGACAACAACGACTGCGGGAACTGACACGGATACTTGAACAGGATGAAGCAACTTGCTTGGCTGCGCCACTGCTGGTTCTGGTTCTGGTTCCTCTTCGCTCAAACCCGGCATATAACAAAATAAATAAGGGAATCAGGGGGACTAAGCTGGTCATCGATTTGCTTATCTCGGCCTCTGTGGTCTGTGGCGTTTCTTGGTGGTTGTTGTTTACTCTTTATGAGCTGATTAATATGTCTGTTAGCGGCCTAAGTCGATCCCGCTGGGGTTGTAGTGGCACAGTGGGTCGATCTGTGCATTTAATTGGGCCAGCGGGAAAGTGTCACAAACAGACGAGGCAGGCTAGTCCCATTTCCTTCTGCGACTCGTGGCCGACACGTTTTTGCATGATTTCCGTCAACCACCACAGCCCGCCCAAGCTTGAACCACCCTACCCCACTACACCCCAGTCCAACCCACTTCCAGTTGCACCTTTGTCGAGGCTAACAACCCCAAGACAACAAATAACTGTTGAACGAAGAACAACGAAGGGCGGCGTCGTCGTCGTCGTCGTCGCCGTGTGGTGAGTGTGGCGTGTGGTGTGTGTGGCATGTGGCGCATTATCCTTAAACGTCGCTCTCTTGTATTACTGTCCCCGTGTACAAGTGTAAAACTTTAACGCTTCTTGCAAGGCAGCGAACAAGCTTTCCCATTGTCGGCGTGTGCCCAGACCCAAGTTCCCGTGGGAATTGCGTAGATTTCATGACGTGGGCGTGCGAAAATGTGTTTAGCAGGGCAAACATTGTTAAGGGGTTCACATTGTGTTATTAAAAATCCCAGTCCAAGGAGCAATCTATAAAGGGAAATGCTTATTATAATAATAAAATAATAAGAAGAGAATTATAAATAGAATTGATTGCAGAAAGGATTTGCGGGTGGATATTTAAGAATTTATTACTCAACTTACTTAGTTCTTTGATTAGTCTAAGAAGGAAAAGGGTATTAAAAATAATTAACGAATTATTATTGGAATTGATTGCAGAACAATTTGCAGCTGCAAAGTTGGAGAATTTTTAAAGGAACTTTTTAAATGTTCTCTTATTTCTCAACTTTGTTTTCACAAATTTACCGCCTCGCAACTGTCATCAATCGTGGGGCAAATCGATGGCTGCTTTTCCTTTCCAGTTTTCTTCAGCCATTTATCATTTCATTGCGCCATTTTATGATGGCCTAACGGGAATAAATATGAAAACTCACAGAAGAACAGACACTCACACAAACACACACACACACACATGCACACCCACCTTGAAGCAATAAAAATATCAACTTTAGCAAGAAATTTTCGCGCACAACTCAACGGACACATCCGGCTTTTATTATTGCGGCGCAATGTGGCAGGGAGGTGTGTGGCAGAAGAAGCACCTCAAGTGCGATTGAAAATCAACCAACAACAACAACAACAACGGCTAAAACAAAACGACCAATTTCTGTGCGTTGGCAAAGGAAATGACTTTGGTGTGGCACAAACGAAGGTCGATGTAGGAAGAACGATGAAGACGAGACCGGCGAAGAGAGAAGAGAGTCTTATTGGCTTCTTTCAAAGTTGGGAATTATTAAAAGGCAGGTTGCATTGTGTGTGTGTGTGTGTGTGTGTCTGACTGTGGGTGTTTAGTGCCCGTCCAACAAGTTTTGGCCAATTTTATGGCTGTCGTTAATCTTACCAACTAAAACGACTAATAGAATGTTGCCACGCCCATTAAGGTAGCGCCTCCAACATATTGATTCACGTGGGGGCTAACTTAATGTCCCAGAGGTGTGCTAAGTGTGTGTATTTATCGCACGGCCGATGTATTCGCAATGTAAACAAAACATGTGATAAGCTAATTAATTTTATAACCAATTAATTTAAATGGAATTAACGCGCGAAGAGAGACGAGTCAAGAAACGTGTTAACTGAACCGGAAATGCAGTTTGGATTCTCCACATTCTCGATTAAAAACCGATTAAAAAGTGATTAAAATATTAGCTAATTAAGTTGAGAGTCTCAAGTGAATATAATTGAATGACCTTTGCTGTTGTTGTGATTACACAAATCATAATGATATGGAAATTATTCACTTAAGTAAATAAAAATCTACTCGTCGGGCAGATAAGCAGGCAGAGATAGAGAAATAGAGATTTTATCACGGGAAAACAAAAGTTGAAACGAATAATGATAATATTTCGATATGGGTTATCGATATGTAAATGTTGGAAAATTATTTAGAATATGAAGTGGATCAAATAAGGTAATAAGCGTAACGATAGTAAAGTTACCTATGAATGTGAATATCGATTGTGTCTATCTACATTTATGTCTTTCAGTATATTTATTAAAGTCATATTAATAATATTTATATTATTGTATTTTTATATACATGTATTCATGTTACAGTTCAATCTATCGATTTTTGGCATACTATATCGATAAAATATTGTATATGTATAGCAATATTCTTTCCAAATTTGACTTTGATAAATGTATCACTATATACGATTAATTGTTGATACCATCGATTGATGCTGTCGATATTATTTCGATAAATTGCTGCATATGCGAAGACTTATCGATAGTAGTCTTGCCTCACAATAGAAATATTGCAAATATAAATATAAATTCCTAGAAAATTTCCAGAGTATTTTCAAGTCAATAAAAGAAGATCATCTGTAGCATTAAGCAAGATTTACACACTTCGCTATAATTCACACACACACACAGATACGCAGCATAATGTGCAGCACGTGGTGTGTGTGTTGGCAGTCGTAAAATACACAGATGTTGTGCACAGCATTTGACATTTGCCTGGCACATTTTATTGTGCGCCAGTTGGAGGGGAAGAATTGGCGAAGAGCAAAGCAAAAAAAAAAAAGGAGAAAAATAAAGTTGCATTAATGCAATTTTAGCATCACAACCCACACACACATCTCAGCTTCGTTGGGGCACGTTTTATTTGCTCTGTGGAAGGAGGTGGGCGACGGCAGCGGCGCGGCATCATTTCAAATTGCAGGCACATGACTCTGCATCGAAGTGGCCACAGCAGCAGAGGCAGCAGCAGCAGCAGCTTCTGCGTCAGCTACATCAGACCAAGAGCACTGAAAGCGGCCCCTGACTAAGAGCACTACACGACAACTGAACCAAAGGGGAGCCGAGTGTGAGGAAAACGAGGGGGTCAAGGGGAAAAGAGGGTTGTAGAGTTGATGAAGAAGTGCAGTAAAATGAAATTGCATTACGCATTTTACTCGTGGCCGCGACATGGACCTGAAATTGACGATGCTCGAGAGTAAATTGTGCTGTAAAATGTTTATCACAGTGATAATGGGCATATCTAAGCATCGTAACATTGAAGAAACCATACTAAAGGCCTGATTTAAGTTCCATAAACTTACAAACTTGCAGTAAACTGCTAACTTCGCTAGTATTCAAATCTTTATATCTCTAATGTATCTCTATAGATATCTTTCGATTTTTATAGACATATTTCCATATTTTTATGGTCAAGTAAGATATATAATATGAGCTTTCATGTACAGTATTAAGTAAAAAGATAATGCAAGCAAGTTATAAAGCCAAATTACGATATCTCTTAAACTTTCCATGGAACAAACTTCCTTAAGGCTAGGATCGAATTAGCTAACTCAGCCTAAAGGTATGCAATACCTGGTAAGAGCCAACTGTTTCGGTTCTTATAAGAAAGGTTTCGTTCCTATACAAAACACTTTCAATTTGGAATGGTAAATAAATTATAATACTTTTATAACGGCATTTTATATAATTGCGCATAAGTCTTGCACAAGTTTTCACACCTTCAAAAACAAACCTCAGACCTTTCTACTTTCCCACACTTTGCTTATTGGTGAAAGTTCATATTTGGTCAATTTATTTTGTGTCAAAATTGATTGCTGTAAAAATTGATCACAAATCAATGGACAATTACAGCCCTAACAATTTTCGCTAATGATAAAACCGATTTCAGCTGCCTAAGGCGAAGTTTTTATGAGGTTTGTCAATAAAAAAAGGTCAGAGTTTGTTATATGGAGTCTGAGACTTTCTTAAAAGCAGATTTTGGTTAATTTTGTTTGCTGCTGTAAGGTAGTCCAAATTGCCTTCATTTTCAGGACGCAAAATAAATCAAATTACACTGCCTGTTGGTTCTCACGCCCGATAGCGCCTCCCTCCCTTTAATTTAATATGTGATAATGTCGGCCTTGCCACCATGAAAGTAATCATTGGTTTATATTTTTCTATTTTTTTTTTTGCTCTCGAGCAATCTTTCGTCTATTAAGCTGGTTAAATGGTTTTTAATTGTATTTGAGCCAGGCGCAGGCACTTGAAAATTTTACTCGCCCTCGAAAGTTTTTTATACGCTTGCGAATATAATCCAGGGGGAGGTGCTGCTGTGCAACCCTTAGCTAATTGGTTCTCGGGGCGTAAGGGGTGTGGGGTGTGAAATGTGAACTAGTTCAAGTTGAGAGATATTTTGTAACCCCTATAAAAAATTACGAGTGGGGGGGAGGGAAGGTTGATATGGGACAATATTTGGTTTTGGATTAAGTGCAAGGGAATATAGTGATATGTATAAGTGGGGATAAATTTACATTATGCCATAATGGCCCATGAGTACATAGGAATATAAAGATTTGTATAAATCGGATTTATTCATATTATGCTTATCTAAATGATTTTTGATTTACATTTTCGTTAGAACCTTTTACTGCAATACCAATTTATTTTAATTTGTAAAATCAACCATAAATAATTATAATTAATTTTATAATTTACACATCATTTATCAAATTTATGGCAAATGTGAATCGAAATTTTATAGCTACGCATATTTATTGTAATTATTATTTAACTTCAAGTCGAAAGTTCATTCAACCTCAGCGATAGGTCGAGCTTAAACCTGAATCAAAAGCTTTAACGAACCGCCTGAGCGCACTCGCAAAGCTTTTCTGCCACTCAAGCTCAAGCCGAAGCTTCTCAGCCGGCGTCTCAAGCGGCACTCGAGATGCGATGTGAGGTTGCCTCGTAAATCTTGAGCGAGTTACGAGTTATGGCAAACAAATTGTGAACACGAGACCCGCCATGCGACATGACCCTAATGACTGTGAGAACTTTTTGCCTTTACTGCTGTTGTTGTCGCTTTTGTTGTTGTCTCTTTCTCTCTATGCTCACAATTGTCGCAGTTCAAGCGCCGTCCGTGACGTTGCTCAAGTACGAAAGCTCTTAAGTTCTGAGTTAAGAGCACATTCAACTTGCCAGCGTTGCCAGCTTTAAGTATAGAAATTTTAAATTCTTTAACTGACTTTTTCGACCAAATTAATTCTTTCTCTCTCTTTCTCTTTTCAGAAGTCAACGCTCAAGTTTTAGGGGCTTTAGGTAAGTCAACAAGCGCTTGCATAATTTATTTTCACAGAGAGAAACAAGTGGCAGCATGGAGAAAGAACAAAACAAACAATAAACAAAAGAAAGATCAAGGGAAATTTGAGTTTAAGCTCTAAAACCTTGCAACGTGGGATACAAATTATAAAAATATGAGGAAATAAAGCAAATTTGGAGATAAACTTGTGAAATATTAAATAATAATTAGACATATAAAAGTGAAACGATTTATAATTAATCAAAGCTCAATGTGCTTTCATATACCTAATGAATTACGAGAATCTGGAGATCAAATGTTGTATAAAGACAATAAAAATTATATAAGAAGATTTTAATAATATAATCATATAAAATATCAAAATATGAGATTATAATATAATCATATAAAATATCAAAATATGAACGGAAAAAAAAAATCTTATAGAAAGAATGATAGCTCAATATGCTTTAATCTTCCTAATGAAAACGCTAATTTAAACTTCAATTGTTTGATAAATATAATAAAAGTGTAATATGGAGATTTTGGGTATAAACATAATATAATATTAAGTAATATCTTTAAATATAATGGAGAATTGAACTACGAGGGTCGTTTGATAAGTCCGTGACTTTTTGTATTTGCCGCGCACCTGCTCTAAATACAACACTGCTCCTGTCAGCAGTTATCGATTAACAGCTGACTGTAAAATTTTGAGAAAGCTGCGTTTCTTAGTTTGCGTTTTATAGGCATTGAAAGCAGACGATCTCGTGAATTTTAACGAAAATGGAAAAAAGTGAATTTCGTGTGCTAATTAAGCATTATTTTTTGCGTAAAAAATCCATCACCGAAACCAAGGAAAGACTTGATAAATATTATGGGGACTCTGCACCATCAATTTCAATGGTTAAGAAATGGTTTACTGAGTTCCGTTGTGGTCGTACCAGTACAAGTGATGCCGAACGTTCAGGTCGCCCAAAAGAGGTCGTCATGCCAGAAATCGTCGACAAAATCCATGGAATGATATTGGATGATCGGAGAATGAAAGTGCGTGAGGTAGCTGAGGCTGTAGGCATCTCAACTGAACGGGTACATCACATTTTACATGAATATTTGGACATGAAAAAGCTTTCCGCGCGATGGGTGCCGCGATTGCTCACACACGACCATAAGCGCAACCGTGTGACCATTTCAAAGGAGTGTTTGGCGATGTTCAACCGCAATCCAAACGAATTTTTGCGCCGTTTCGTTACCGTAGACGAAACATGGATCCACCACACCACACCAGAGACCAAAGAACAATCAAGACAGTGGGTTTCTCCGGGTGAACGTGCACCAAAGAAGGCCAAGGTGGGTCTGTCGGCCAACAAGGTCATGGCCACAGTTTTTTGGGATGCACAAGGTATCATTCACATCGATTACCTTGAAAAGGGTAAAACGATCACCGGCGAATATTATTCAGAGCTTTTGGACAGATTCGATATTGATTTGAAGCAGAAACGACCGCATTTGGCGAAAAAAAAGTGCTGTTCCATCAGGACAATGCACGGGTGCACACGTGTGTAGTCAGCATGGCAAAATTTCATAAATTGGGCTACGAACTGCTACCCCATCCAGCATATTCTCCAGATTTAGCCCCCTGTGACTATTTTTTGTTTCCAAACATGAAGAAATGGCTCGGCGGTAAGAGATTCGGGTCAAATGAAGAGGTCATCACAGAAACAAACGACTATTTTGAGGGCCTTGAGAAAACCTATTATTTGGAAGGAATAAAAAAATTGGAAAAACGCTGGACTAAATGTATAGAGCTAAAAGGAGATTATGTTGAGAAATAAAACGCTTCTTTGACGAAAAAAATATATTTTATTCAAAAAGTCACGGACTTATCAAACGACCCTCGTAAATTGAATGAAAGTTCAATAATCTTACATATATTTGGGGAAAATAGATAAAAGAAAATCTTAATTTGCATCGACATTATTAGTAAGATTAAGAAACTAAGAAAGTATTAGAAATATCACATGAAATGCAAGTTTAGCTAAGTTAAGATATTAATTATATATGGATGATTTGTTCGTATCTATACAATATTATATAATGAATTAATGTCTTAATTGACACGTTAATCTTTACTTCACCTAAGTATATTCTATAGGCTCAGTAGTTATCATCTATAGAATCCATTTGCCTCTAACGAAACTAATAACTCTATGGGACTGTTCAATTACAGACAGAGTGCTAAATGCTTTTTGTATGTATGTTTTCATATATATTGTTCGTTTCTGCCGCATCTGATGGCGCGTTTTGATTGAATTTCTGATTAGTTCAACATGTGGCTTTTGTCTAGCCGAGGCCGCCGACATTGATTTCTCAGCTTGTGTCCGTTCCATGGGTAGCCAAGCCCCAGTCTCCAATCTAATCCTCCTCCGTCTCCAGTCGTTGACGATTTGCCATTTGTGCTGCGCTGTCAGTGGAGCTTATCTTTTGTCCAAGCGATGGTGATGGGCCATTGTGGGGATAGACTGGGAGGCGAGTGGGAGTGTACAGTGTATCTAAACGACTGTCTATGGGTGTGTGTGTGTGTGCATGCCCAATGCAATTGTACTTTGGTTAGCACGTTTGCATTTTACTGGCTTTTACATTTTACGTTGAAATTAACCTGGCTGGGTGCCGGTACTGGTATTTGTCTAACGGTTTAGCTGATAATTATAGAAACGTGGGGTGAGGTCGATGGGGTCTGTGGGTGCGTTCGCCCAACTGGGTAGTTGAGATTCTTGGTATTAAAGTTTTTATGGTCGAGGTTTCTAATCAACAATCGGAGCATCGTTTTGCTTTGGCGGTTCGCATAGCTACCTTTCTTACCTGTGCGTCTAGACCAGAGCTACCTGGGCTATCTTCAAGCACACAGTCACACATATATGTCTGTGCATGTATGTATTTGTATTTATAGGTATATGTATCTTCAAACTGCTGCATTGCAATTTTTCGCACGTTCCAAAGAATCGTATTTTCTCCCTCTCACAGAGTCGGTTTCGACCTTTCCAACTCTCTGTCGCTCTTCTCTTTAGTTTTAGCTTAGTCTCTCTCTCTCTCTCTCTCTCTTCAGTTTCAGCTCTCTCTCTTTAGGCATGCAACGACCTTGTCTTATTGCTTATTGCTGGAACGATCCGATCGATCATTTTGCATTGTTGTCACGAAATTTAGGTTGGGCTACTTTAAACAATGCTGCACATCGTCGATAAGTTCAATTATTGATTGAGTTGAGTTCCAATTAATCAGTCTCTACCAACAACTGACATTGTATAACTATTTCGATTAACTATCAGTTAACAATACTCGTATCTAGCTGGCAGTGAACTCTCTTTTATTATCTCTTCAATTCCTTTGTTTTTCTCTTTGGTCAACAATCGCTTCCAGTCTGCGTCATAAGCCTAAGTCCCAGACCGATGTCTGTGTGTGTGTGTGTGTGTGTCTCTATGTGCATGTGTACTTTTGTGGTTATATCTGTGTATGTAAGACTGGCAGCTGCAGATCCAAACAACTGGTTTCAAATACCCTACACCATTTACAGTGGGTAATGTGAACAAAGTATTTGGAATGAAGAGAAGTTTTTATCACATAGAATTCAGTAAAATTCTTATTAATTTAAAGAATTTAACATGTTGAAATCACTTTTAATATTTTGTTATATTATTCGCTTGGAACAATTCTTAATTCTTTCTTTTTATTCGAATTCTTTCTTTTTTATTCATTCTAATTCTATAATAATCTTTAAGTGTCGTTATCGAATTCAATTATGTTAGAAAAATGATTATAAAACATTTCTTCGTAGATTCTTTAAGAGAGTAACATTGAAAAAATCAATAAATCAATTCAAAAATACAAAGAAGATTCGAAATTTTATATCAAAATCAAGTAAATCAATTTCTTTTTTTCCTAAAACATAAAGTTGTCATCTAAAAGAATTAAGAAAGTCATGTTCTATACTTTATTATATAAAATATATATATTCTTTTCATGAATTTCGTATTAAATTTCAAATAATTTGGATTTCATTAAACTCAAGTGATCGCGTTTAGGAATATATAATGCTTAGCCTCATCATTGCAATCACCATTGCAAATTTACAATGATAGATTTTGTGAATATATGTATGTCAATATAATGCTTATTTACTATAGAGTTGCATATTAGGTATTCCTACCACCGTAACTGATCGTAGTGCATTTCTCTCACCTACCTGGCCGACAGCACGTTAGCCAAGTGACTCCACACGAAAAATCTACAAGCTGCATAAAACGCGTCGCAATTTTATCGGTGTCGCCGTTTCTGCTTTGCTCTCTTTCGTTCGTTCGTTCGCTCTCTCTCTCTCCCAGAGGTAACTGGCATAGATGTTTGTTGGTAGTAAATAACACAATGGGACAATGAACAAATCCACGCACACAGGCGCACACACGGACAGAGAGAGAGCGCCCAACAGCTGCTGTTACGCTCTCTTCAGCTCTGCCGCGCTCTCTCTCTCTCTTCTCTTACATGCTCTCCCTCTCTTGTTTTCTTCTGCTGCTGCTGCGCTTGGCAATTGAGTTTGGAAACAGTCTAGAGTCGTCAGTACAGTAGAGCAATTTGAGCCGTCGATTCGTGCAAACCTCTCCGGATAACGCGTTGCCCGCTGACCCGACAGACAGTCCCGACAGTTGGACCGTTCCATCATTGGGTGCCACACCGTGTAGTATCCCAAATGTCCGCGTAAATTTTTTTTTTTTTTTTTTGGACATACAACACTATTAACTCAGGGGGGTAATATAACTCGTGCTGGTTGCAGGTGAAGATCGTGAAACGCGTTCGCGAAGTTAAATAAGTGCTTACAATAGTCAATAAATCGGAAGATATAGAAACAATATTTATATAATAACATATACCCTATACGTATTGTATAAAGATATACGTTAACACAAGTCTATATATTAGTTATATAAGGCCCCGCGAACCGGTTTTGGGTTTGGCCTAAACAAAAATCAGTTGAGAGTGCCAAAAGTCTTAAGTTTTATTTTTGGATTTAACTGCAACGACGACGAGAGCATTACGATATTTAAACGGTATGTCTTACCAAAATGTCATACGACATCGACAACAACCATAAACAACAACAACAACAGCAACAACACCTACAAAAATTCAAGTTACATTATTGTCGATGACTCGCTGAGACCCGATGAGAGACTCCAATGAGAAAACGAGTTTTTTATATAAAATCCCAAAATTTGCATACAATTCTTGGATTCTTGAGCCACTTTTGTTGTTGTTACTGTTGTTGTGTACAGGTTTTCTTGACAGTGCCAAACTTTCGTATACAACACCTCAATTGGTTGTATACGATTATTTTATTGTATATTTTATAATATATTTAGCGGCTTTCTGACATTTCTGATATGCAAAATAAATAATAGAAATTGTTGGAGATTAAAGTGGGTAAAAAGAGTATGGTTTACTTTATAAAGAAACAGGAAGTAACAAAAGAAAGCCAGATAAGCGATTCTTTGACACACCTACATACATAAGTATAGTACCTATTCTTACTTATGTTAACTCAAATGCTACGTAGATATGGCTTCTACTTGTGCTTCTTCTGCTTCTTCTTCTGCTACATTGAGCCATACAGCTGACAGCTGTCCCAACCGATAACAATTTATTGCTATCATTGACATGGTTTAGTTTGGCTTGAGGTGTGAGAGAGTGTATGTGTGTGAAGACTTGAAATAATGAAATTTAAATATTGAGTGGGAGTTGGATGAAAAAGAAAAGAAAAGCTATTTACATGTGTGTTTTCTTTTTAGGTTGTTGAGTGGAAAAGATTGTTTAAGCTTAGCAACTAAGAGACCTTCGTGGACAGTATATAAACATTTATTGTACCAATACATACCAAGTATGTACATATATTATTATTTCCAGTTAATGAAGAATACCTGTACATACCCATTAAAACGTTAAATCGTAAATTAACGAAACCCAATTCGTTGTACTTGAACATTGTAATTATCGCACATAAAACAACAACAACAATAACAAAAACCTTTGCAATTAGCAAACTGTTCTTTCAAGTAACACACACATAGCGAATACATACATACATATCTATCTATACCCATCTCTCTCACGTTCGCTTAGATATATATAAAGATGATTCATTGCTTTGACCGATTGTATTTGTGACTAAAGCTGCCTTTTGTTATTGTTTTTTGTTTTTCACTGGACCTCGAACAAATAAACAATTTGTAACTGAATAACATCTATTAAAGCCTATGCAAATCGCAAAATATTCGTATATGCTCAACCCATCGATTGTACAATACAATATTAGGTTAGCGTCAGCTGATTTCATTTCAATATGTTTATGCCTTGAACCAGATAATGATAATAATAATATACGAATAGTTTCGAATGTCTATGGAAATATTAATTATAGGATAATTAGTGGGGTGAATGAGAAAGATAAAGAGAGAGGGAGAAGGAGAGGGGAAGAGCTAGAGACTGCAATGGAGTGAGAGTAATTGAAACAATGAAACCGAGACCGCGTTCTCAGCGGCTTAAGGTAATTTTTCTACATTTTCGCTTGATTTCTAATATGCAAATATTCAAATTTCACTAAAGAAGGAGTATCTTGAAGTAGTGCAGCTTTTGTTTACGTACAAACTTTAATCTGAAATCCCCAGAAAAGCCAAGCTTGTATTAACTGTCATGCGGTGCGCTTAAATCTCAGCAGGTTACAAGCCAAAAAGGCTGCCAAGTTGCAACTGCGGCTGCTGCGGGAATGTGGCAAACTCGAAAAAAAAGCTAAACGAAAAATACCAACGACTCACACAGGCAAAAATTCCAAGCCAAAGTCGCAGTTAAACTGGTAACAAGCCATGGCAAAAAGTAAGAACAAAAGCAGGCAAGAGCAACAAAAACAAAACTGTTTGCGCCGCATTGGAAACCAGTTTTCAGTTTGCCTCTCTGTTTTGTTGTCGTTGTTGTTGTTGTTGTTCCTCTCGCCACTTTTCTCACTTGCCTTTCGATTATGCCAAACTGCATTCTTGGGACTCCAACTCTCTGAGTCCAGGAGTGCTCCAGGCAGCGCCGAGCTTGACTCCAACTCCAACTTCAGCTGCTTTTTGGCTTTCGCTGCACAAGTTCAACAAACATCGACAACGGCGACGCGGCTTGGACTTGGACTTGGCTTGAACGCGGCTAGTTATTGTTATTGTTGCTGCTGCTGCTGCTGTTGCTGCATACATACAACTTTAATTTCATGGAATTTCCTTTCTATTTTTATGCAGTTGATTAACAACAGAGGATGACGGTCACGATGATGATGATGTTGTTCATCATTATGATGCAGGTTATGACGATGACGATGACGACGACGACGACGACGACGATGACGCTAACGATAATGTTTTCTTGTCCAAGCTGGGTAAAGAACAAGTCAGGCTGGCTTCCTCGTCGTCGTCATCGTTGTCTGGGCCATGTTGTAATTTCCTACTGTGTATTTTATATACTCTTTTCCTTTTATTACGTGTCAGCAACTCGATTTTATCAGCTGAAAATGGTTTGTTTTTATGACACACACACATAAAATCGAATTAGAGTAAATCGATAACTTGAAAGAAGTTTAAATAACTTTGAATAGCTCACTAATCAAGTCGTTAGAGAAGGGTTGGAATCGCAGTCAAAGTAAAGATATCTAATTACTGAGTTATCGATATTTTAATCGAACCAATGTAATCGATAACTTAATTGGTTGCTGAAGAGGTTGCTCAAGCAATTGCAATGGCATCAACGTAAAACTATCACATTGCCATAGATATCGATTTATGACATAAGAAGTGATCTACAAGTATATTTTAAAGTGTATTCGGTCAGTCGTTCCTTCTTGGTTTTTTTTTTCTTAACTTTTTTTATTCTCCTCTGACAAGTGCAACGTCGTTTTGCGCTTGGGCAACTCATTAACTTGCCTGATATGTTGATGTCTCTTTGGCTCTGGCGACTCTCAGTCGCAGTTGCAGTCGGAGTCGGAGTCGGACTTGCACTTGGTCTAGCGCCTTGTGCATCCTCGGTCGGTGCCAGGAAATTAAACTTGGCTAATTGTGTATGTAAACGTTTTGCCATTAAGTTGATTCTTTAATGTGCGCTGTGATTACTAAGCGCATTTTAATCGAGCTTCCCTCTCTCTCTCTCTCTCTCTCTCTCTCTCTCTCTCTCTCTCTCTTTATTTGCTTCCTAATGCAATCTGAGTTCAGGCACCCTACAGAGTGAGTGAATGGCCAAGACTTGCATAATATGCATAATGATGGCCATAAACAGGCCAGATTGCATTAAGAATTTGCTGCTTATTTGTCATTAAATTCCTTTCGTAAAGTTCATTATTTTGTCCTTAACTTTGACCTTTTTTGTGCAGCAATAATATTGACATTGTTACAAACAAAGCGCACTCAAATTTCAACAACCTAAGCCACTTTCAAGCAAGCTCTTCTCTAGCTTTGAGTATGTCCTTGAATGTAACGGTTTAGTTATAGCTTCAAATGTCAAAGGGATAAGTAGAAGCACACGCGGCTGCTACGACAGTTTGCTCACTTGATGAGGAAGAAGTTTTAGTTGGAGTAGTTGAGAGTTCAAGTTAATCAAGTGAATGAACGAATATTTTATCGAATTTAAAACCATATAATGAAAGTTCTATATGAACATGGTTATTTTATAAATTACTTGAACTAATTTGCCTTCCCAGAGAATGGGTATATATTTTATCGTTATGCCAAGTAATTGAAAATAATATAATCAAAGTTATATGAGAAACTTTATTAAATAGAACATTTTAAACAATTCTTCTCCCAATAAGTGAATTTATTTCTCTTTTCAGTCTCTATTTAACTTTTTAGACAGGGAAAATTTGGAAAATTCAAGATAAAACACACTCAAATCGGTTCGCAGTTCATTTTTCCCGTATTAATTGCGAGTTGTGATTGAAACTTGTTAGGCAAACGATAAAATTGATACAAATTTATCGAATTTAAGTTAATTGCATCAATTCGGCGCTATAGATTGATTAAATTAACTGCAATTTTCTTTTTCTCTCACTTCCCCACTCTTGTAGCACAGTGTAATACACCTGTCAACCGTCGCAGTGCGGTCTGGGTGTATGTGGGGCTTCTTTCCGTGTTTTAGGTTTTATTTTTTGGTTTTGTTTACCAGCAACGCGGCGCAATATCGATTAGTCTCTCATACCCCCCTCGCAAACAAATTGCCTAGCATATTTTTAGGCGCCGGGCCTGGCTTTATAATGGCAACAGCTGTTAGCTGTTTTTCTGTGTGGTAGTTTGTTTGAGCCGAGTAAACAAATTGTTAGCTCGCAATCGAATTACAAAACGAGAAAGAGATGGAAAAAAATACAAATAAACAAGCCGAAACTTTTGTCACACTTTCGCGCACAATCAAATTGATTTGGACGCGAAAAGCAACCGTGTCCCGTCCCTCTTCCCCCTCTCCCTGCATAACAATGACAATCAGAGCAGAGAATGGAACAGTGGAAATTGTCAAGCTTCGTTGACGATGAAAAATCGTATCGTATCTAACACTGGATACAAAACTCTCTGTCCCGTGGAGTTCTGCCAAATCCCGTTGACAATTTACATAGAATATGTAAATCTACATTTATCTAATAAACTGAATATATCTTTGTGCATTATATAACTAAATTTATTTGACTCACTGTCAGCTGGGACACTGTGTGTGTTATTCTACTGCTTCTTCTTCATCTTGTTCGCCTTGTTGCTGTTGTTTGTCACTGTCCGACAACTTATCAGAGAGAACGAGTAACAACAAAAACAATTTGTTGTTGTTTATAAGAAGCCAAAAGTAGATTCTGTTTAATGTAGCCCCAGATAAAGCTCGACGACAACTCTGTTTGCCCCTGTCAGCGTAATGTACTCGTGTATATGCTGTGTATATATGCATACGTAATACGTGGATTACTTTGGTTACATACGCTCTATATATCGGGTTATAGTTCTCTTGAGTGTGTGTTCCAAAAATTTTACAAGCTCAGCAAGTTAGTTGTGGATGGGAGAAAGAAACTGCATAAGAACTTAATTGGGACACAGTTTAAGTGCTTTTGAGAAGAATGGAAGAAGAGATATTACAAGATTTGTGCTATAAACATTATTATGTTATCGATTAATCGGAATATTAGATGCTTGAATGGAAAATTGGTTATAAAACTGTTCTTGACGTAGACTTCCTTAAGTTTCTATAGATAATAATACTTTTCTATGCCGTGTTTCTGGTATATAGCTTAGACTTTACCATTATTCAGTCCTATATTTATCATTTAACTATCCTATCTACATTTATTTAATGTATAGGTGTCGTTCCACCTTGCTTTTTCGATAAATCCACTTTTATTGATAAAAATTGTATTATTATAATGTTTTTCACATAATACTTCGTCGTCGGGTTAAACAACTTGACTTCTGTCTGGAATATTAATTTCAATTCTTTAGCTTTTTCTTAAAGAAAGTTACGTAAAGTCTAAAGTAAAGTTCTCTTGTCTTTGCTAAAGGTATTTTCTGTTTGCTTTGTGGACTTTCGAAATTCTTTTGCATATGATTATCGACATTTATCGATTCCGGGGAATTGTATGCGTCGTTCTATGCGGAACCAAAGAATAGGCATACTAATAATATAGTCAATATTTACATTGACTGACAACTCAGCGGAATGCGCGTTATGAATTTCTAAACATGTCTGAGTGGTTTCTGACTGATTTGATTGTGATTATGAATAAATTATGCAGGCAGTGTTGGAAAAGAACTTGTCGTCTTCAAGCAGGTTCGGCATTATATCATATCACAGTGTGGAATGCGAATGCACGCATAAGAAATACTTTAATTGCAGAGGAGGATTCTTGAAGTTGAGAGCACTGACAGATGCAGGCAGGACACAGCTGCCTGACATCCTGCACAGAGACTTGCAAATGGCACCAGACAAAATCGTAATGAGGTTCCTGTTTTTCCAGACTACCTGAAACACACACAAAAACACAACGTGCCAAAGGCAAATCAAATGAAGCAACGAACACGCACGACATGTGGTTGAGTTGAGAGAGCTAAGAGAGTCTGAGAGTAGCTCTTCTTCTTCTCTCGTCTTCTTCAGCACCTCCTGCTACATTTCATCCACGTGCAGCGGGAAAAACATATGTCAGCGGCATATTATGAGTGGAGCGTGCCCTGTTCGGCAACAGGATCTGGAGCTGTGGCAGCTGCGATCAATGCCAATGGCTGCCAAATGTTTTGTTTTGTTTGCTTTATACCCTGTACAGTTGTAGATTCAACAAGGAAGGGTATATGAATTTCTGTAGAGTTATACATAGAGGCTAACCCATGTGATCTCAGTTATTATTGGTGCTAGTTATCTGAAATTTGCAGGGTAGATTTCTTAAGAGAGATTTTACGATTTAAGCATATTTTGAATGTTTCAACTTTGTTTACTGCATTTCAACTCATTGAACTCGGTTATTATATGTGCTAGATATCTTAAATTTTGAGTACATGTTTCTTAAACGATTACAATTGATATTCGTATATCACGCTTGAACGTAACCTTATTATAACTTCAATAAGCAGGAATCTAAGAAAATCTTTTATTATATTTTCCCTTTACAGAGCATCTTTCGCTCTATCAAGCGCAACTAGAGCACTTCTCTGCCTTTGTTTGGTATTCAGCGAGTGTTATCTGTATACATTTGTTGGTATGAGTGTGTGTGTGTGTATGTGTGTGTGCAGTCAGGACATGCTCAGCACACACGTACTTAAGAAATTACCCAAGAGTATGATTATATGGATATACGAGAGTTTTACATGCCGTTTGCCTTCTTTGCCTTTCAGTGCGTCCTCTTCTTTAACTTCCGTTTGCTTTGCTACTACGCTTCTTTCTCGAGTGGTTCGTGTTCGTGTTCTTTTCTTTTATTTTTTTCCTTAGCTGTTTTCTTATTTGTTTTGTTAAAGGATGTCGCAGGAAGGGAAATGGGGAGAAGACGCCAGAGCTAAGATTGTTTTTGAAGTCAAAGTCTGTCGAAGACGTTTGACTGTACAGCACAAGGGAAACACAATGCTTTAAAGATAAGGTAAACTATATCCTAAGAACTCAGCTGCTTTGGCTTATTGGGTCTAGGTAGTTAGAGATATAGTAGATATATCTTTATTTTCTGGAGGCCTGAGAAATGTTTTTATGATTGTCATCGAGCAATTGTCTCTCTCTCTCTCTCTCTCTCCATGCACCTCAGCGATTGCATGTAATGCGAATGCAGATGCAGCTTCAAATTTTCACACACAACTCGCGTGCTCAGCTTCAATTCCCATAGAGCACCAGGTATAATATGGGCTCAGGTACTGCTCCATGCTGGGCTGATCAACGCCCAATTGACAGCTAATAATTACGCACCTCATGAGAGAAGTAGAGGAAAGAGTGGCAGGGGAAGTACTATTGCAATGCAGGGACTGCAACTGGACTGGGTGCTGCATAAGAATGTCGAGCCCTGCCCGGTACCCGCTACCTCTGGCTACCCCCTCGAGGTTCGTTCGATTCTATTGGGTTAGTTAAGGGTGCGTTTTAGTGCTGGCGTGTGAATTTTTGTCTATGCAGAGGTATTCAGAGTGTATTCATTCTATTCATCTTCATCTCTGCAAATCCCACGGAGTGCAAGAATTTTTGCAAAAGAATCTACCCTTTCTGTGCGAAGAGATGCAAAAAGTACAAGGCAACAAGGTTCTGTTCCAAGTAGCTTCGCATGCTGTGAGAATATCGAGAGAGATTCTTGATTATTTTTCAAGTGCGAACAAGTTGTCTTTCTATAATAAATAAATAAAAATAATAGTGAACTCAATTAGCATTTCAATTAGGGATACCCTGTAGTCGTTAAGTGGGATTTCTTCTTCTTACTAATACTAATTGATGTATTGTAGTTATTAGTTGGGGGAGTCTAGGCTGCTAATGACTTTGCTAAACATCCGCCTAAGCTGTCGCAGACATATTTTTATTCTTTTATATACGACATTAATGTGTGATGCCTTTTTTTAACGAAAATTCCCACGAACATGCATAAAAAATTATAAATTCCAGCACTACGACATGAGCAACCCTCCCTCTTTTATGCAGGGCTTCGGGCTTCCAGTCGTCGCATCAAAAAGGACGACG
This sequence comes from Zaprionus ornatus, assembly GCA_018904035.1. NCBI lineage: Eukaryota > Metazoa > Arthropoda > Insecta > Diptera > Drosophilidae > Zaprionus > Zaprionus ornatus. Next base: position 7,302,453 of record JAEIFZ010000002.1, on the reverse strand, counting down.
ATGACGACGGGAGGACGCGGTGGTTGATCAACATCAACTGCAGGCCAGCAGACAGAACGGGCAGGGCGGCATAATTATAATTGCATATTAAGTACGCACTTCGTACAGCCGAAGCAGAGTAGAAGAAGAAGTAAAAGGGAGGCGAAGCAGACGAAGCAACAAAAAAAGGAAGCCATAAAATGTATATCCTTTTATTCTCTCATTCTCATCGTTTCTCTTCGGGGCAAAGCGTGTGAACTCGTGAATGCAACAAGGCAATGCAAGCGGAACATCCTTTGTGACACATTTTCCTCGTCTTGGATTGAATTTGCCTAGATAAGGATTCGCTTAAGTCGAGGGGATTACGGATGAAAGCAGATTGAACGAACAGTTATCGATGGTGGGTTGAGCTGCAATATAATCCTAAGTTAGGTAGTCGCTTGGCTTATGAATGAGACTTCATTTTGGTTCTTTTCATATGCAACGCAAAACTACGAAGGGTTTTAACTTGGACCTTCTTCGACATCATCTTTGGGTAATGCTAACCTTAACTCAATGCTTAGTCTAAGTCAGGCTCAACCATTGACCTTCTTCGACAACATCGTTGAGCATTAACTGAAAGGCTTAGGATCTCACTTTGTATAAAGAGGGTCTATAGATATTCTTACTGAGTTCCTTCACTATTATCCTTAGTTATCATATAAAACTGTTGCATATTTTAGTTGATGAATTTTATTATATTGTAGCTTCATCAATCTCTATATAATGTTCCCCGATTATATATTCTCCCTCAAGCGTAAAATCCCCAAAGTTATTCGTCACCTGCTCTGCTGGCTAAGCAACCGCATCGGCGCTGAGATGAACATCGTCATCATACGCTCTTTAGTTGGTCTGACCATAGCGGGTCGTAGGCAGTTCTGGTCAGTGGCCAATTGCCCGGTCTGGGGGCACGAGGCAGGAGCGAGGACGGGGGCGTTTGTAACCGGGCATGTGTGCAACAAGTGTCGTTGGCCTTTTGGGGGCAACAAAATTAATTAGAGAATTCAACCAGGCCTTTAGTGGGCGCCAAGCTGATTGTTGCGTGTTATGCAATCGAATGACAGAATGAGAGATACCCTGGAAACTTTTAAGGTTACCGTGTGAAGCCGAAAATGTCTCCCTCTTGTGAAGAATTGTAAAACATTACTGAGTGTAACCATAATGAGAACAATACTTAATTGTTATATTGTATATACTATATATGCGTATATATATCTATCAATATGTGCGTCAAGCCCTGCTCGGGGGTTAATTGTTTAATGCTGCCTCTCAAATTGACATTTTGTGGCACGCTAATTTACAGTTGTTCATTATTTCATTATGTCATATGATTGTCAAGTGTTATAGATCAGCGAGACATATGATTTATATACTATACACGATACATATATGTAGATATATATCATGTCTGTGATGTAATGAATTAATTACTGCAAATGTCTGGTTGAGAGTCTACAAATTCTGCAAAAGTTCGAAGGTCTTTAGAGTGAGTTAAAACTGGAATATTACTGCCGTATTCCCTGTGCAATCAAGCTGAAACCACAACATGTTCTCTATTATTGATTAAAATTATATTGTATTTTAGAGCCAGGGGGAAACCGCATCGGTTTTATTATTGTTTCCTCATGTCACGCTTCCCATTATTATCTATCTAAATATTACAGGTTTATTTGATTCCGTTGTGATTGATTGAATTATGTTTGATTTGTTGTTAGCCCAACTCCCCACTGTGCGCACGTTGTGCACTGTGTTTACCCATACACATAGATATATCATACATATACCATATGTATATCGGGAAGTATGAAGGCAGTTTAATTAACGTATCGAGTAAATATAAAGAAATTATATGAATTTATTGAGTCAACATCGAGAGTTTTATCACAGCGTGCGCTGTCGGCTCTATCTATAAGGTACGAGTATATAAATATATGCCATGTACATATATATATGGATATATATGTATACATCTGTGTGTACGTACCTCTGCACTTGCACTATATATGCGTGGCATTTTGATTTTCCTCATGGAAACCTGTTTCGTGACTCGTGTTTATCGTGTAACTTGTCCGGCTTATTGGTTGAATGAACCCTTCCGGTTTGGCCTATACCGTGTGGGGGACTTATGCTTGCGGACCTTATTGTTGTCACTACACATGATATCACTTTTTCCAGTCATTGTACAGTTTGTTGTGGTTGTTATTGTTGATCTTTTTTAATGCGTGACTTAATCGAGACTTTATTTTTTTGTCAGTTCACATCGTGTTCATTGGAGATTTCTGCACAACGTGCGAAACGTGTGAATGCGCTCGTTATTCGTATTATGATTCATGACGGAGTTTCCCCCCAATAAACCTGACTGTCTGTCGATAATCTGTAGACCAAACTGTGCGAGAAAGGCAGTAACGATGAGGTTGAAATTTCGACACGAACGGAAATTAAAGAAATAGTTGGAGGAATCATAGAAACAGAAAGAATACTGAGCTTCAACTTTCCATTAGAAATAGGTTTAGGAACCACAGCAACCAAAGTAAACCTCTACAGATCTCTTTAAAGAATTTGTAACTCGAATCTCAGAAAATTTCAAAAGCTTGTTCCCACTCTCCTTGAATAAATGATTTATTACGCGTAAAGCTTCTCTGACCCCGTTCGGTTAAATTCTTGATAAGTTACATGAGTTCTGAGAGTTGTAAAAAATGTTTGTAAACCTTTTCTTCATTATTCGGAAAAACGAAATAAAATACATTATGCATGACCCACATTGGGGCCACGGGGGCCAAGGCGTGGGTATGCAGCTGTGCGCAGAGAGTCGACACGACGTTGTTAATCTCACGCTTAGCGCTTTGGGCCCACAATTTGATTAGCCAACTGACCCTTTACGACACGCCCAGACCCACACAGACCCACAAACAAAAATGCAGTCAAACAGCATCCGAGTTGAGAACCAAAACGGAACCCAAACCCAAACCCAAACCCAAACCCAACCCAACTCAGTCGAGCTCAGCTACAGATACAAATTGTCGAGTGCCCTTGCGGAGGTGACAGGGAGAGAGAGCCCCCAGAAGTTGAGAAACCAAGAACCTCCAGTGCCCAAGAACTGAGAGTGAAGAATCGACCATTAAAGAAAAGTTTTCAAACCAGTTTTCCATCACATTTACAGTTAGAGAGCGACAAAGAAAGCGTCTTAAAATCAACTTACAACTCACTTGAAAGCTGCAAATGCATTCGAAAGATACTTTTCTTTCCCCCTTTAGATGCCGTTGAACTCGGGATTTAGTGCACTCAGTGTTGAGAGTGACAAGACAAAAGATAAACAATTCGAGTAGTTCCATCTCAGCTCAACTCAACTCATCTCATTCCATCTTTCTCTCGTTGACCAGGTCAATTAACGTCCCAGAGCTAATGGGCTACGTCAAAGTTTCTGTTTGTGTATCGCTGTAAAAACTACTGTATCTTTAGTGGAAAACTCTCTGACGTGTAGTAGAAAAAGAAGAAGAAGAAGCAGTGAAAACACTGCAGTGTCCAAGCAAATATGTCGCAGATAAGGCATTTATCTATTGTAACTGGCTTCGGTTTGTGCGTAATAGCTCAAAGTCTGATATTATGTGGGGATGGGCTCAAGGGTAAACATGTCTGATAGGGTTTCTGGGAATTTGAGAGATATAACAAGTATCTAAACTGAAGTATTATTACTAATTCTGCACAGTTTCATCTTAGAGTTGATGCAAGTTTTGTGCTTTTACATTCTTCAAAGAAAGACTCGACGGGAAACATATAAGATTATAATATTTATATATTTAGTATATATATATTATAAGTATATTAACTATTATTACTATGAAGTCTGAAAAGTTGATTTAAATATTCTGCTTTTACATTCTTCCAAGAAAGATTCATATATAAAGAATTTTTTATAAAGAAAGAACTTTTACCACACTCAAATACATTTATCTGCTGTATCATATATCTTAGTAGTATAACATATCCTACTATAATATATTATATACTATGTACTATTACAATATTCAAAACCTCAAGTGAATTTTCTTGTTTCACATTTCATCTCAAGAAACTGATCAAATAAGCTTTGCTATTTCTGCAGCATTTGCATTCGTATTCGCTAGAGAGTGCGGCGGATCTGCGGGCATTATATATATGGTATAATAGTAGGGGGAGGGGGGTCGTGCTTTGCACAGAAACTAAACACATAACCGGTAAAGTTTACCGCAATATGAGACATGTGATAAAGTCACAAAAACGTCGGCGTATGTCGTCGCAGCGCAAAGAAAACAAAAGCCCCACAAAGTATAAATAAATAATAATAAAAAAAAGACGAAGGCACAAGAGAAATAAATAAATTAAAAACCGAAACAAGTAGCAAGTAGCAAAAAAAAAAAGAAAAAAAAAAATTATAATTAAATAATGTGTAAACAATTACGTGAGACACGCTTGATACACTACGATAAGCGATAAGTTTGCAAAAGTTTATATGATATTTTAGCACGAGTTAGTTGATGGAGATCACCTTGCGAGATCGGTCAGAGACAAAAGCCTTATATGATAATTAGCTGTGGTGGGCCCTACAATAATGGATGAATTCCGATAGTGTGACTACGGGGGGCGTTGTGAGTGATTCATGAAATCAATGACAGGGCGAGTGTACGTGTGTGTAAATGTGAGTGAGTGTGTGAGTGAGGTGGTGGTAGAGTGAGAAAAGTGAAGTATTGTATGTGTGCGTGTGTGTGTGTGTGTGATTGCGTGTGCATATCAGAAACGTCGAAGCCAATAATAGATAAGGTTCGAACCGCCGCAGCCGTTTAACAACAGTGTTCACTCGCTTTGCAGATCGCAGACCACATGAACGGGTACACGACGCTGATCAATTAATTTAAACAAAATCCATAACTCAAATTCAATGAACAAATAAATTTGCGACACTCAACGACGTCAATAAATCGATCAATAAAATCGAATAAAATCAAATCAACTTAATAGCTGCAACTACTATCGACTATCAAAAGAGAGAGCGCAAAGAGAGCGCACAAAGAGAGCAGCAGACAGGAAGAGAGAGAGAGAGCTCAGCAAACACAACTGCAGCTGTCGCAGCTCTCAGAACATCTGGCAACGCTCACTTTTTAAACTGTAACGGTTATTGGCAGCGTTTTACTCACGCCAAACCGGATAGCAACACGAGACAAAGCGCAAAGAGAAGGAGCAAAAAAGAGAGAGAGAGCGGCAGAACGTGAGTGAGAGCGAGAGAGAGACCGACCACAGCCATGGGAAACTCATCGTCACACACGCACGAACCACTGGAGCGAGGCTTCACACGCGGAAAATTCGGCGATGTTAAGAATGGGGTAGGTTATCCGTATAGGGGTTGATCCTGCTGCCTGCCACTTGTTTCTCTTTCATGTCCCCCCCCCCCCTCGCCTTTCTTACACCTAAATATTAATATATATGCATTCTTCACCCACCCACAATAGAAATCCGCCTCATTTCGGTTTAGCAAAAAATCACCCAAGAAAATGGATCGTTTGCGACGCTCATTTCGCGACTCGTTTCGTCGTCGCAAGGATCGTGTGCCCGAGTCCTCGAAACCGCATCAGTGGCAGGCTGACGAAGAGGCCGTACGCTCGGCCACCTGCTCCTTCTCGGTGAAGTATCTGGGCTGCGTGGAGGTCTTCGAGTCACGCGGCATGCAGGTCTGCGAGGAGGCGCTCAAAGTGCTGAGGGTAAGTGCGAGGGTAGCTCAGTCAGTTGTTGCAAATGTGCTTATAGATAGTTAAAGTTAAGATAGTGAACGAAGATATGAAATAGTGAGAGAGTGCTGAAAGATACAAAATATAAATAAATATAAATAAATAGGATTTGAAGAAAATAGTCAGAAAATAAGAAGATAATATTCAATAAAAATAATTTTGATCTACCATCCAAAAACATAAGTAAAATTCTTCAGAATAGGTCAATTTTAAATACTGCATCATATATATTGTTTATACAAGACTTATACCTTAGTGCTTCTTTAGGAATATTATCGTTTCGAGAATAATAATATAATAATACGTGTATTTAATCTAATGTCAATAGGGACTTCCTGAATCTTTTCTGAATTATCCTAGTTCCCTTAATTTGATATGTTCAAGGTTTATCTCGATTAACTTCAACTATATCTATCCAATGAGCACAGCATTCATAATACTCAAACTTGCCCCCTTCTAGTCCAACCTTCATTACTAACATCCTTCTTCTTCTTCCTGCAGCAATCTCGACGTCGTCCTGTGCGTGGCTTGCTTCACGTTAGCGGTGATGGTTTGCGAGTGGTGGATGATGAGACAAAGGGTCTGATTGTCGATCAGACCATCGAGAAGGTGAGCTTCTGTGCGCCGGATCGGAATCACGAACGTGGCTTCAGCTACATTTGCCGCGATGGCACCACACGTCGCTGGATGTGCCACGGTTTTCTGGCGTGCAAGGACTCTGGAGAGCGACTCTCACACGCTGTGGGCTGCGCCTTTGCGGTGTGTCTGGAACGCAAGCAGCGACGCGACAAAGAATGCGGTGTTACGATGACCTTTGACACCAAGAACAACACTTTTACACGCACTGGATCCTTTAGACAGCAGACGCTAACCGAACGTCTGGCCATAGCCACAGTGGGATCCAATGAACGTTGTGTGGATGGGCCATCGTTGCCAGGACCACCGGCTGCGACGGTTAAACCATTCAATCCGTTCGCCATCGAGCGGCCACATGCCACGCCTAATATGCTGGAGCGACAGAGCTCGTTCCGTCTCAGTACGATCGGCAGCCAGTCGCCGTTCAAGCGTCAGATGTCGCTGCGTGTCAACGATCTTCCGTCCAATGCGGACAGGCAGAAGGCCTTCCTTCAGGCCGCTGCCAATAATCCGTATCAACAGAATCAACAGCAGGCGCTGCACACGCCCCTACGCAGTGTCTCACCCATTGCAGAGGTGTCGCCAGCCAAGTCGTCTGGCAACGATCCGGCTGCGATGCTTGCCGCCGATACGGTTAGTCAGCTGTGCCAGGAGCTCAGCCAGGGACTGTCGCTGCTCTCGCAGACGGACACAATGTTGGCCGCTGGCGATGACCTCAACTTTAACAACAATCGCAGCGTCAATCAGAACATTATTGCCGCCGAGAAGCAACACCAGGTGGCAGTGTCCACCACCAGTGGTGGTGGCACGCCCACTGCCCAGGTGACGCCACGTGTGGCCAGTGTGCCGCCTGTGTTGCAATCGCCGACACGTTCCGAGAACGGTACTCTGGATATTTCTTCCTCCTCGGAGCTGCCTAATGCCGAGCAGTGGTTGGGTCAGGTAGTGCGCAGCACCTCACCCGCTGTGGCACCACCGAAGCGGCCCAGTTATCTGGCCAATGTAGGACGTGCTCAGACGGCTCTAAGTGCAACAGATCCAGATCCATTTGATGCAGAATGGGCAGCCAATGTGGCTGCCGCGAAGAAGATGTCGCCAGATTTGCCTACCAGCGTTAACAGGCACAGCACGAATCCGTTTATCTCACCGCCCAAGGGGCCAGCGCAAACATTCCAGGTGCAGCTGTAGAGGCTCACCCAGGGAGGAGAACTGGGAAGGGAGTGGGACTGGGAGCGGGCGGGGCATGAGGGCGGTCCAAAGTGTGGTTCACTTGAAAAAAACAGAACTTAGAGTAATGTGGGGCAGCCAGCACAGAGTGGTAGTTAGATTGAACTTAAACCGATATATATCGATATATATATCTATATATATATATATGCATATATATATTCACATATATATTCACATACCACTACCAGATTCCGGATACTTAAAACAAATGTTAATCTATAAATAAATTCAAATGCATCTATATATAGACAAATAAATATATAAATATAATAATATGCATAAGCGTTGCCCAAAACTATCGTTTGTACTATCGTTAAGGTGTGTACCACACTTAAGGAACTTCTCGTAGCGTATGTAAGATATTATGAAATACAAATTTTAAAATTTCAAGTAATTTTTAAATTTATTTTTTTTTACCATACGATAGTACAGGCGATACTTTTACAGCTGTCCATCGTTCTATCGTGAAAGCAAACTCAATACTAGTCTCGCTTTTGCCCCTAAAACAACATAAGACCAACTTGCACTTGGCGATATTATTATCGATAGTTTTACTTTTGACCCAAAACTATCGTAAGTACTATCGGCAAAGTAATACAGTGAACTAGATGTAGCTCATCTAACGTTGCGACTCAACTGAGACTAGTATCAACTGCCTGCTACGATAGTATTGCCGATAGAACGCAGCTCCGCTGTGCATAACCAAAAATAAAAAAAAAAAAAAACAAGTATTTAGACGATAATTGCCGTTACGCTACGCATAAAGTACAGTTAACTACGCATATAAGCAACAAGCAAGGAAACAAACAAAACAACAGACACACGCACGCATGTAACGCTTAGCATAAATTTTATAACACACACACACATTGTATAAACTGCATGCGATGAACAAGAATATATATACATATTCGATATATGCAGCACGCCAAATTTGACCAAGCTACCAAGTTACCCACAAGACCACCTCTAGCAAGAATAACAACAACTACAACGAGTGCACTTTCACTTTATACATATGTGGTATCCTACTATATGGTATAGTATCCTACCTACAACTTGTCTATGATTTATACATTACTATAAAGCTATTCTCTGTACATATTATGTATTTGGATACAGCCTTCCAGAACCTGTTGATCATGATCCCAAGCGAAATACTTATTACATTTTGATGTAAAACATAGTAAACTATATATATCAGATCTACATATTCATATGCACCCCTATATAAATTCGATGTCTAGGACCAATAATGTGTTTTGTCGCGTCTGTCACTTTTTGATTTATTAATTTAATTTAATTTTAAATTTGTACAAAATGTATTATACTTAAATTATAATATATAATAATAACCTAACGAAAATAAACTTCAAGTTAATTCAGAAAACGATATCGATTACATTTTAAATAAATCAATGCAAGCAAAGTAGATATACACATATATATATATATTTCGGAATAATAAATCATGTGAAAGTTAAATACAAAATACATTCTTCTAATTTCGTAACATACTTTTATCTTGGTTTTATTTTATTATTATTAGTTTTTCAGGTTGCCTAATCAAAATTTGATTAGGGAAATAGAAAATGATCTTTATTTGTGAAAATCTTGAAATTATCAAAATGCACGTAGTGTTTACTCAAAAATATTCATGTATCAACATATATATCAGATACATCTAGATAGTATCACAAACAATTCAAGTGTAAGATTAGGTCTATAGTACTTATTGCTTTGTAGTTTCATAGTCGCTTCGCCCTCAGACTTGTCCGATGATAATGGACCACCTTGGAAATCATGTCTTCTGGGAGGGATCGAAATAAATGGCAAAGCCCACATTAGCTCGAGGCCATGTGTTCCTAGGGCAACTGCGCAACTGCCCAGTGATGTTGATTAAACAAGCAAATAATCTTAACTCATAGATTTTCTATATACATATATATATATATTCCTTTGATAAGTTATTCCTCTTTATTTTGCATTTTAAACGTGCTTTTTATCTTTTCCTTCTGTTTTATACACTAAACTTTTTCTATGTATTTACATGAGCACTCTATAGATATAAACATAAAACATATACACACATATACGATATACTCAAAAACTGATAATGCTATAACGATCGCTGCATTTTTGCGATGCGATTATCCACGATGATATTATGAAAAGTAAAAAGTATTTACATTGGAAAGGGAAACTTGTATTTTAAATACAACAAGCCACGATATAAAGATATTTAAAGAATGTTAATGTTTTATTTTGACGAAACAAAAACCAAAAAATCCAATATCATACGCAGAATATGCATATCGTTTCGTTTGACGCTTAGAAAAATTATATAGTGGATCGAATTACTACATACAACATACGTATATATCTGTGTACATTCATTATATAGAGATGAGCGACATTGTAAAATATGTAACATTAATTTGACCGTTAAATAAATTACAAATTACAATACTATCGTTTAAATCCTGCACTGCTTGGAACTGGTAGAAGAACTGCTTGGCAAGCATAAGAAGTTTGTGGAATATGTTTCAGAGAAATAATTTTATTTTATATTTTTTTTTGGTTTTACATTATTATTTTGTAACCGTTTAGGATTTTGAAAGTCATAAATACACTGCAAACTTCTCACATGGGATTACATCAAGGAAGGGAAAACCGGGGGGAGGGGGAGGCGGAAAACCTTCCTAACAACCCAAGCTGCAATTTTGATTGCATTGCAGATAGGCGGGCGTACAGGGATGGCAGCAAACTTCGATGCAGCAAGCCTTGCAGAAAGGACCACCACATGGGGGGCCACAGAATGCGCACCATCCAGCAGGTCCACAGCACATATCCTGGAAATGGAGAATTATTTTGTATATATTTTGAAATTAAGGATATTTTTTCCTACTCACGATAGGTGGTTGATTAACTCGTTTCTTATAAAAATTAAAATTAAAAATTTTATAACTAAACTCTTTATGTGCCGATCGAAGTTTGGAAAAATGAGAACAAAATAATAATGTAAAGGTTTTTAAATAATTTTACGATGTGTGTTTACTACACAAAAGCCAAACGAGTAATGAAAATCTAAACGAAACATAACCGGCAGCTCAACTTCTTTGCTGTCAGTGCCTACTGCGATGGGAAATGTTTTTTATATATGATTTTAATAGACCTCGACTTATTTCATAAGGGTACTGACAATTACTCATTCTATATGAATTTGATATATCTTTTATATGATTTATATGTAATAAAATATTCTGCTTTTGGCACTTTTTATCTTTTCCGTTGTTCTCTATAGTATATAAGATGTTTTCTATTTATTTCCAAACTGGCGTTAAGTTTGGGTTTATACATACTATATTTAAAATTGAAATAGAAATTAAATAAGACGGATTATTTCTATAATTTCGCTATAATACAACTGTTTTATTTGGAGTTAAATATATTTATTACATTATGATTTAGACCTTCAGTGTTTTATAATAATATTCTTTTAAAGATTTTACTTTTAATCTAGGATTCATGTAGAAAAGTAAAAAGTTTGAGCTTAATTATATGTGGTACGTATGTGATTTAAAACCGATCTGTTCAGCTAACCCCTTATGGAAGACGATTGAGAATCTCATATATTTCAATGGTTCGGCGAAGCCCTAAGGAGATGTAATATTGAATAGACTGCAAAATTTCGTAAAGGGTCATGTTGATCCAGATTGGGACCGCTGTGGAAAAGAATGAATATCAATGAAAAATATTTATTTGATTGAAGATCATTAAACAAACCAAATATTATATCCAGAGGTCAGATAATCGAACATAAAATAACCAGTCTACTACAATTAACATATAAAATAAACCCTTTACTTGAATCCATTTGGACTCCAGTTAGGGTAGTTTATCTGTGTGGCTGCTTCGTATTCCTGCACCAGGCAGTCAACGGTATCCCGAGCCACATCCAGCTCACTAAGATCATCCTGGAACATGGGTTCACGTCGAAACTGATCGAGGAAGGCGTTACGCTTCTTCAGCTTATCGTACTGGGCCAGGGCACGATTGAAGAGTGCACTTATGCCCGTATAATTGCCCATCATCAGGCCGGAGACCTTGTGGGCCGTCTGCACGTAGGGTGAACTGCGCGACAGTGCAACCTGAATGCTTGCCGGGCCCCAGGGTATGAACTGGGCGAGCTTACGCTCTCGTATACGCTGCAGTGACTTGTGCACCTGCGTGGGATCAACCTCGCCCTGGATTATATTCAGTATGGATATATAACAGTGCCGCTTGTCCGCTGGTGAGGAAACCATCATATTTTTCGGCTGCAGCAGGCGACGCATCACATCCAACACAGTAGTCTTGCGCACATTGATCTTAGTCTGAGAGGGGGAAGAGATGAGGCCAAGGTTTACTTATAATACAAAATCGGGCGTTTACCTCATGATCCGTAATTAGGGGCGTGTAGCCAGTCATGAGGAAGTGCAGCTGTGGCGTGGGTATCAAAGGCGCTGTCAGTCCAATCAGATTGTTATTCATATACGAAGGATATCGCAATGTAATCGTAGACACACTCATGATGGTGGACACCAGATTGTTGATCTGCATGAAGGTGGGCGTCTGTATGTGTAGACGTTCAGTGGCAATGCGATTCAGTGCAGTGTTGTCCAGCACAACAACACAGTCCGCACACTTGGTGAGTCGCTTCAATGTGAGTATTGAATTATAAGGCTGCACTACCACATCACTGATCTCATCCTGATTTGGAAATACACTGTAGGTTTGTATGAGTTTCTTGGGAAAGCGGTCAGATAAACGTTCCAGCACATAAGAACCCATTCCCGAGCCCGTTCCACCGGCAATAGAATGACAGAGAACGAATCCCTCCAAGGAATCGCTGCCTTCGGCTTCACGATCAATTATGTCGAATACCTCCTCCTGGACCTTTTCACCTTGACTAAAACCGGAGGCCCAGTTATTGCCAGCACCGCCGCCATGTTTCGACAGATAGACATTCTCAGGATTGTAGAGCTAAATAAAAAACGATAAATGAACTAAAGTTTGATCACATTTATCATTTCCTACCTTGGAATATGATGAGCTTAATATGTTGTGTATGACACGCGGTTCCAAGTCGATCAACACTGCGCGGGGTATATAGTGATTGTCGTCTGCCTGATAGAAGAATACGTCCTTTCGATCATGTCCGTCCGTTGCAAATTCTTCAAGAACACCATCCGGAGAGATTCCATGTTCAAGGCAGAGGCGCTTCCAAAACTCAAAACCAACTAAGGGAATTTTATGTACATTTTAACTTGTATGGGTAAAAATTTATTGTACTTACTCTGGTTACCGCATTGGCCCAGTTGCAGTGTAATTATTTCGCTTGGCATTGTTTTGCACTTCCTTCTCCTGTTTTTCCAATTTAAGCATAACTGTAAATAGCGCCATGCTTAAGCTCGAACATAAAAGCGTTGCCACTAAATTAATAGATTAGTGCAAGTAATTCAAAACATGATTATTAAAAAATATATTAACAAAATTTATTTGTATATAATCGAATAAGTTTAAATAAAATTAAAGTTTTTCTTTTTCGCACAATTAACTATCCCTTTTCAACAATCTGGCAATACAGTCAATGGCCAACAGCTGTAACAGTACTGCCAACTTATCTATGTTTAAAAATGCTTGGCCGTTGCACAATGATTTAAACTATCTGGCAGTACGAGCACAATGCAAACAGGTGTTGGTAGTGCTGCCAACTCTTCTGTGTTTATTGATTTCTAGAGTGATGCGCAATGTTAAAACCGCAAAATTGTTTTTCCTAATTAATTAAATTAAAACTAACATGTTGCGACAGGAGAACTTGGCTGCCAATTTCTGTGGTCTGCTTGCCACGCAGGGCTTCAAAGGTAAGTGGAATCGATACATCCTAATAAAAAGACACAGTTAAAATAATTTTTTCCCATTGGAATTTGCAGAGAAGGCGAACGAGTGGAGGATTTTGGGCCAGGAACAGGATGGTTCATTGCTGACATCGTGGATATTCGAATACTTGGATGACAGTGAGAAACGGGAGACATGCATTGGTCACTTTCATGCCACCAAAAAGCAACTGCGGGTACTGTGGACAATGTCAGGCTGCGTGGAAGTCATCCAGGCGAGCATCAATAGCAGCATTACTTTATTATCCTACGTGGTCAAGGATGCGCAGCTCTATAAGGCATACATTGTGGAGGTACGCAGCAGCGAGGGCGGCACACCAACATCCCTCAACGAGGAACCTTCCCGGCGCCAGATAATGACACAGTTCTTGTGGCGTGTCGAGAGTGCTACACGCACCTGCTGGCAGGACAAGCTAATAGTGCTCACACACGAAGATTGTAAGTACGGTTTGAGAACACTAAGAAGTAGAAGTAATTCTTCAACTCCTTGCTTAGCCATCAAGCAGTACAGCTGCACAGTGAAGCAGAGCTCGACGACAACACAAACTGGCAGCGCCGAGGGCAGCGCTTGGCACCTGGACACGAGTATATTGACACACGAGACGCTGGCCAAGAACTTCAGCTGGGCACAGTGGGATGCGGAGACTCAGGCACTGTACTACATACATCTAAAGCCCAAGGCTGTGAGCCTCAGCCTGCTGGATGAACGCGAGCAGAGCGGGGAACATGCAGCGCCTGTGCTCAGTCCCACCTTGTCTGCATTCCAATTCAATGAGAAACAGCCCACGGAAACAGTGGTAAGTAACATATATCTCTATAAAGAATCCATTCATAATTCCATTTACCATTTTCTTCCCCTAGCTAAACATTCCTTTGAACTTACCCAAGTTGCCAACGAGCGCTTCGGAGGAGTCCCCCAGCTACGATGATGATGCTGTGCCGCTGCGCGTGCACGACAGCTCGTTGAATTTGATCATTCTGGCGGACAGCTCTGGTATGTTCTTTGTATGTCACTACTATCTGTATCAGCCCATGCAACCGCAGCAGGCACAGGAAACCTCGAAGCAGCAGCAGGATGTGCACTTCGCCTACTCCGTTTCCTTGTTGCATCACGGCTGCGTGGTGCACTGCGTCATGCCGGGTGTGCCGTGGCAAAAGGCGCGTCTACTGCGTCCCACTTTCGCATTGCAAGGAGCTCATCATCTACTAGTTTCGTCTGCGTTCTTTGTGCATCTATTGGATGTGGGACTGCAGCATGAACCCACCTGTCATATTGTTTGTCCTGCGGTAAACAATCGTGGTCCTGATGTTACACATCTGGTGCCGTTGCGCAAATGGGGTGCACTGGCTTACGATGCAGCTACCCTGGATTTGGTTTCCCTGAGTGTACCCAAAGCTCATCTCATCGATGCCTTTCGCAACGATAACTCACTGGATAATCGCATTAGCATTATACACTACTTCCTCATCCATTCCTCGGACATGGATGTGTTGGCTGAGCTAATGAGCTCGATTCTGGAGCGTCCTCTCTCGCTGGATACTGTTGCGTTGCTTAAGGAGGCTCTCATTGCCGGCAGCTATGCAACAGCTGTGCGTGGTCTGCCTGAGGAGGCAAAGCCTCTGCTGCGTTTGCTTCCGCTGACAACAGCCGTGGCCACGCGACCCATTCAGGCACGTGTAGCAGACATCAGTGTAGGACTCTCCCATGAGGCACTGCATAATACCAGTATGATGCTCCTCTCCCCGCAGCAGCGACTCTCCCCCTATCGCACTGACATCTGGACGCGTCTGTGGGAGCTGCTCAATGAGTCTGCCAAGCAGGAGCAGCCACGTTTTGCCGCCGAGCAGGTGACAGAGAAACTTATATTCAGTCTGGCTTGCTATCAACCCGAGGCTTTGTCACGCTGCACCACACCCATGACGCCGGATACAGTGGGCAGTAATGGCGGCGGTTTTGGCGACTACAGTGGCAGCGCTTTTCCCTTTAGCAACGAGGTGCTGCCCTTCATTGAATTAGAGGGCTGTACAGCCAGCAAACAGGAGCATGTGATCTCTGTGGTGGGTAGAGAAGAAACATTCCATGTAAACCTCAAACTCATTTCTTCTTTCTTCTCTTGCAGTATCTGCGTGAGCTGAGCGTGCATCTGGTCAAGCACTCTTCGAAGCCACACTCCGGCTTTCGCTGGCTCAAGGAAACCTTCTTTGAGCGCTCTCAGGCGCCGGCACATGTGCATGCAGTGGCCTCACAGTTTGTCTCAGCGCAGTTGGAGCTGTCGCGTGCGCTCTGCTCGCTGGTCTGTCGTGCTGCTGGCTTGGATGCACGTCTGGAGACGCTGCGTGGCTTTCAGTTGATGTGAGTGAAGGCTTCTGTGTTTCCTGATTAGTATCTTTGATGAAACTGTCTCTCCCTCTCTTCTTTTACCTACAGTGATCAGATGCCCAGCAATCAGCAGCACTCGCTGTTTCTTATACTCGAGCGCTATTGTCTGGCTGTAGAATCTATTGCCTTTCCACTGCCCGAGGGCTTCTCCTCGTTTTTCACCTATCTAGGCTATCGTGCGCTGGACTATGACATGTTTCTGCAGTATGTAGAGAATCATGTATTCGAACTGCAAGTGGATGTGATGAAGAGCATAGTTTATGGTGAGTAAACTTAGATTTTCTTTTCAATTGGAAAGAGTTTACTAATCCCTCACTCCCTTGCAGATATTGAGGATTCCCCACTGGGCACGGAGCGCAAACTGTCGCTGCTCTCGTCTTTACCCAAACAGCGTGCACAGCGCCTGCTGAAGTGCTGGCACCATCCCGATAGTCTCATGATACGAGGCCGTGAGCACGCTGCCAATATACTATCGGGTCAGCAACAGGAGCCTTCCCAACGTCGCGGTTCCGGTGGCGTCTCGCAGTCACGCATGCAGGCCAGGAGTGGTAAGGGTAATGAGAAGGGTCCCACTCCACACATTAACACACTCACATTTGCATTACTTTGTCCGGTTTATAGCACTGGGCAAGCCCACAACCGTCTGTTGTAATTCTCTACTTTTGGTTTTTTTGCTTATCATTTTAACCACAGCTGCTTTGAGCATTTTACGCTATGTTTTTGCTTTGCGCTCCTCTTCCGGTTGGTAAGCTGCGCTATCTGTTGAGTCCTCGTCTTTGTCTATTCAGTTGTTTTTAGAAATAAGTGTAGATATATGTACACATTCTATATATTTCAGATTTCTATAATAGTTACCGGTTTCTTTCTTTTTAGATCTCACGGCGGAAACCTTATCGCCACTGAACTCTTTTCTGGATCTGCTGACGGCCAAAGCGAGTCTCAACGAATTAGATTATAATCTGTTAATTGAAACTACGTTAAGCTCCATGGAGTTTCTTAAAGTCAGCGAGTAGGAATATATCCTAGTATAGTCGAAATTCTAAAAAAGGCACTCTCCCATTGAATTTATTTATTCTTTTATGCTTTATTTGTATATATTGTTTTCGTCTATCAAGTTTACTTTGCTTTATTTATAATGAGTTATTTATAGAGAAGTTCCAATTCATAAAATATCTAAATATTATATCTATGTGTCATGAATGAAGCTATATTATTTATAGGTTTGTATTCCTTAGCTACTTGCAAGTATTTACATATAAATATCAAGTATTTCTAACAAGCCCAACCAAGACTTCGTCAATTAGGTATTTTTTTTGCCTATAGAAAGGCTATATATTGTCAAGTTATACGTAATAATTATAGAACATTGTTTTAAGTATTAGTAATTTTATAATAATTGTCAGTTATGTTTCAATTGTTTTCTCTGTGCGATAGATTATGCAATTATGTTTACAAGGTTTTCTTTGTATTTTCACAAATTTCTTGAGTTCCTGTATTAAAGTAAAATGTATTATATTTTCTCAGAAATAAACATTAATTATAACATAAATTGCTGTAATGAGTTTTTATTCCCTTCGACCATTGTAAAATGTCAAAAAGGGATATACCATTTACATTCGAAGTACTCATGTCTTAACGTTCTGCTTCAGCACAAATGTAGATAAATACTATATGAACTTATCCTCCAAATTAAAATCCAATCGGATAATAAACACGGAAGTTATTAGATAAACCGTTTTTACCGTTCGACCAGCAAACAAGTTGTTCTTTACTTGTGCAGAAGAGAAAAGGACGAACGATGCGAACGCGTAGTGCGAGCTGTTTCTAAACTCTTCTTTTCCATGCACATGTCAATATGCTAACACTCATGCATACGCAATTTGTGTACACACATGCATATGTACATTTGTATACAACCAATAAAGTGGTAGATCGGTATGAATGTATGCAAGTATTTACATGCATGTGTACATATTTATAATAAGCGTACGTGCACATATAATTATTATTTATTTATTTATTTTAGGGTCAATAAACAATACGAAACCATAAAATGCAATTATTAAACAAATACTAGTTTTGATTACTCGATATATTGCGAGTTATCGATATTGGCCAATTTAAAATTTAAAAAGAAATACCGGTATATATTGCTCACACTGCACTTTGCAGTCTTTCGCGCGCTAAGCAATTGCGGCGATAAATAATTGCCAACGTATCGAAATTGATGCAAGGTGGCAGCGCACTGCAGTGTTATGATTAATTTGTAGCTTGCGATACAATTAAATAAAAATATGGCAATCATAGGTCGAAGAGTATCCCACTGTCGCGTGCCGCTCGACTGTTGCTCTCGTTCTTCATGTCTTTGTAATTTGGTATCTGTACCAATTTTTTATGTTTAATTGGTATTTACATGATTTCTAATAATTATATACCTTTATTGACATATTCTTTAATGATAACTAATATGTTGTCATCTTGAATCTCACCACATTGTGCAACTGCACCAAACAAAAAGTGTTATACAGCGACTTATAGTACACAAAATATACGCTAGATGGTGACTTAGGATCCACAAAATGTGTAACAGAATGTTAATATTGCTGTATTCCAGCTTTTAACAGAGTGTAGATATTATGATTTCCATAAATAATTATTTATTAATTTGGTTTAGTTTGGAAATGAAAAGAAATCAAATAATATACAAATATATTTTTATATTGAAAAATCTAAAATGCATGATGCATCAAAGTATAACATTAGCTTAACATAATATTTAACAGAATGTTAAACGATTCAAAAACAGCTGATTGAAATTTTTTCTGCTCACAGCCACTGTTAATGCTTGTCTCTGTTAGCGTTTTTACATTAACATAACAGCGTAAGGGACTGTTAAAATGTGTCTGCAAGATACTTTCAGGCATTTCGGCATTGTTTTGTTTATCCAGTTGACAGTTTGTGGAAAATCGTCACGGTGCGCGCATCATCGAATTTTTTTTGCGGAACACTGACAAACCCAAAGCAAAGAAAAAATTAAAGCAAAGGCCCAACGGGAAAATCTGTCTTGGTCGTTGTCGGCTCGGCTCGAAGACTAAACCCAAACATATAGCAAAAGTGCTCGCGCGCGCTCAATATAATTCCAATCGGAATATGCGAATTCGAGTCCGAGTCCGTATCTGAGCCGACTCTGCGGGGCAAAGTGCCAAATGCAACGTGAAATAATTCAATGCGAAATGGAAATGCGCGCCATGAAGAAGTGTGCGAATTAAATGGAAACTTAATTGCAATTTGCGAGTGCCAAAAAAATCGAGAGAACTAAAAAAGATTTTGAAAACAGAAACAATTAAAGTGCAAATTAAACAAAGGCACACGCTACTGAATTCAACAATAATTAAATAGAAACAACAAAAGTGTTTATAGTAAAATGGAGAAGAACTTTAGAGACCTCTTCACCATCGGATTATTTGTGGCTCTGCTCGCCAGCGGACAGGCCCATCTGAACATCTTTCTCAATCTGCACGAGGTGCTGCGCCTAATCGGTGAGTGAAGACCCCCCAAAACACATAGGCAGACACAAGCAGAGCTGTCTATAAATTAGAATTATTCGTATTAGCTTTGGGCTCATTAAGGCCTCGTTTGGAATTGTAAACAATAATGTCAGTTTAATGAGCAACGATGCTGAATTGAAGAACGGGCAGTTCGTGTGGGCATTTGTAGAGGAATTAGAGTTGACTGCTCTTAACTTGGTATTGGTATATCTATTGCCAAATTTACTGTAAAATGGGATGGATTAACTTGGTATATCTATTGCAACATTTACTGTAAAAAGGGATGGATTAAAAGGAATTTAAGCAGAGATAGTTTTGTATTTATAGAGAGGCTGTAGTTGGTCAGGCACTTTTAAGAGATCTTATAAGAATATTTATGCAATAACAATAAAAAATATTATACAGTATATTACAATAAAATCTTGCTGATTTTAGAGAAATTTCAGCTCTGCTGAATGCTCCTAATAATATTGTTTAATACCATAAAATGAAGAGGAACTCATGGTTTTATTAATGCAATTTATTTTTTTTTTTGTAATTAAATAGTGCTCTTAAATTGGTTTATCTCTTGCAAAGTTAATTCAATATCTGCCAGATTAAAAAGAGGAATTAAAGGAATGATTATTTATTTATTTATTATTGGGAGACAGAAGTTTATAGAGGAACCTACGCTGATGTTGATAAAATTTAACTTATCCTTGACTATTCTCTGATATGTAGGTTTGTATACTAAACAGTATACTTCTATATATTATAGAAGAACTCAAGGTGATGTTAATGAAATTTCAGCAAGTACTGTCTGCTCTTTACTTGGTATATCTACTATAAAGAAATACTCTTCTCTCTGTCAATATTACTTACTATACTTACTTGGTTTATTTACTTGATAATCAGATTGAAAAGTAGAAGCATATGAAGTTTGTAGTGGACTTAAAAAGTAACAAAGGCTAACTTGGCATATGAAGAATAATATACTCTAGTGTCAGATAAAAAAGGAATATTTGTGTAGTTTAAGTTATTATAATATTTATAGAGAAGAAGCAGTAACATTACCTATCTGGAACTTCAGCTTCTGTTGACTACTTAAGAGCATATGTAAGGTTTGTCTATATTGCATATAGAATAATATACAATAGCAAATAATCCCAACTGCATCTTTTGCTTGTGTGCACAGATATCTGCAGAACTGCGTAGATGGAAGATTAAATATAAGGTTAGGTGCCACTTGAAGGCCTCTCGTGGCAATCGAGTGCGCATTGAGCAACTGAGATAGTTTTCACTTGACAGCATCAGTTTGGCCAATTTACGAAATCAGATACTTTGCCTTTTTATAATGTATTTATAGCACAGCATAATGTATTGTAGAATACACATGTACTTATGTGTGTATGTATGTTTAGCATATACCAAATATGTATGAGTATATTATCTCTGTTATTTTGTGGTTTAATAATTTCCAATAAATTCAATGTTGAACAATTTATTTGCTCTCAATTCGGTTCGTTCGATGCGATGTTATCTAATTTATTTATTACTCATTTATTTCATTTAATTTGGCTAGTCAGACAGCAATAAATCAAGAGGCATGAAATGAGGCCTGGTCCCCAAGATGTGCCATAAAAAATGCCCGAGTGTTTTATGAGCTATAGAAAGAACCCTTTGCCCGGGTAGGCAGGGTGGGGAGGAGGGTGTAAAAAATAAATCTATGTTGAATATCATAAAACACATGCAAAGTACTTTGGCCACTGTGTTGAAGTGCGTGCGTGTGTGTGTGTGTGTGTGTGAGATATGAGTAAAATTATCAGAAATTATGTTGTAAAATTTACAACTCTCTCTCTCTCCGTCTCTCTGCCTCTCGACGCGTCGCCTGTGCAAACAGGGCAAGTGATTGATGGATGAGCCTCGTTCCGAGGCACAGTGTACGGGGCACAGGCACACTGGGCACCTCCACAAAATCGCGTCACTTGTGAATAACTGTGTAAATATTTGGACACCCGAGCGTCGGCTAATCAGGCGCTTATCGCACTCGCAGCTCATGTTTTATATGCTTCTTTTGCGGCTTATCACAGCGCCGGACAATCAATCAGAGTGTGTCGATTGTCAGGCAGATTGCGAGCTATAAACCCCTTCACCCCCCCTCCCCTCGCTCTGCCACTCTCCAGACTGTGGTGATCCATCATAGGCTAGGTAAATTTATTAGTTGTGTCAAACAATATCAAAGTTAAAGCCAATAAGCGGTGCATTGTGAAGCGCCTCTTCTGGTTGCACTGAGTGCGTTGCATTGTTGTGTGGCACAGCAACCAATTTGCAACTGATGAGGGGGAGTTGCACGGCCAGTGAAGAGGGCTAGAGGCGGAGGTAGTGCAGTCCCTCTCCAATTATCCATGTGTTGACAGCAGGTTGCATGCCTGACCTACTTTCGGGGCTACCTTTTGGGCCCTTCACTCGCTGGAGGAGGTGTCATTTTTTAGCGGTCTGTTCAAAAGCTTGACTTCTGCCACACACACACACACACACGCAAGTGGTGTTGACCTGCCATGTGTGTGTGTGTGTGTGTACATCAATTAAATTGTCAGACCACAGAAAAAAAAAATGAGAAGAGCAGGAGGGAAATTGTAGAGCAGCAGAGACAACTTTGCTGCAGCTCAGGCATTTGCAGCTCGTTAGGTTATTCTGCCGGAAAAAGCGGTGGGGGCGGGAGTATAGGGGAGTGCTGTATCGGATATATATACTGGTGAAGTGGGCCAAAAGGAGGCTCGCCCTGTGCACCAAATTGCAGCGCACTGGGCAGCGGATTACATATGTATATAAACCATGTCAGGGAGACGAGCTCGTTAACGGGAACCGTTATCCATAGTGATATGGATATGGTACAAGGAGTGTTAGCGTTAATGGGTTTACAGTACTAACCCAGTCTAGTTCTCTGCTATATCATATATCTCTGCGCACTTCCACTCATTATACACACACACATACATATATCAATGGAGATAAACCATTTAATGACAGAAAACAACACGATATTTAAGGCTATAATACGCTCAACAGCACAATCCGAATATGAATGAGCTGAGGGGGGGACAATTGCAACGACGAAATCCAAATCCAAATCGAATAATATGCAAATCCAGCGGGAAATGTTTTCTTTTTTGCGATGAGTTGACCAAAGATATCGAATGAAATGCAAATGTTGTTTGGAACAAGCGAAAAACATTGCCAGAGATATTGATAAAGGTGGAATGGAAACAACAAGAAGATAATTTAGGTGGGATGAGAGGGAAGTAACAAGAGATATGATAATCAAGAGAAACATTGTTAATGCCAGACAGTTGACTGGAGAGGTGGAAACTGTTGAATTAACTGGAAAATGAAAGGAAGAGAAAGAATATATTATTGTATATAACAAATTGAATAAAATTGGATAGAGCGAGTTATAGATGAAATGCTAGAATTTAAGTTAAAAGAGAAAATAGACTTGGTGAATAATATAAGAAGAAATATCTAAGGCAAAAGAATCGATTATATAAGAAGAAATATCTAAAGCAAAAGGATCAATGTAAGTTTAGTTTTGCTTAAGGTTTCGATAGTTAAGAAATAATCACAATGTTTTCTTAGAACTCTATCCTGAAATTAGAGATATATATGAAATGTGCTGCATAAGAAACGAAGAAAGAACTCAAGTTTAAGGTTAAGGTTTGCTTAAGATTTGAAACTTGTAGAAACTCTTTAAATAAATGCAGTTTATAATATGTTATACGCAGTGTTCCAAGGAAATGTTTTCTTTTGCTTATGTAGATTGTATTATAATAATTCTTTATTTATTTATTTTAATTGTAACATAGAATTAAATTTTATAGTACAATAATATAGCCAGAGCTACGAAGGCTTCAGGCATATTATAATAATAATATATTTTATTATAATAAATATATATTATTTTAACTAATTATATTATATGATATTACTACCTTGTCTTTGCATGCGACTTTTTCCCACAAGCTCGGGAAATTTGAGATCAATTTCACAAAGGCCAAAAAACTATTGTATATATAACAATATATCATAGATATATCTCTATATATTACATTAATATCACATATATGATATGTAATATGCATATAGTATGTATTTACAATATATCTTTATACATTACAATACTAACAGTTTCCTTATTTACCATATAATATCACATATATTTTAGAGCGTAATGTAGATGTCACTTTCCCATCCCTTCATTTCTCTCAGTGCACTTGCTAAGCAGCTAAGCTAGACTTCCCTTTAACTTCTTTCTCCCTTGGGCATGCAGCACCTTCTGCCATTCCCCCCTGCTCCCTTTTTTTTCTATGGGTCACTTGATTTGCCAGCTGTAGTGCTGACTTCTCATTACATCCTCTTTCGCATCCTTTCTCTTGGGGTTCTCTGAGTGCACTAGAAGTGCAAGTCACGCAGCGCTGTTGGGTGTATCGGGGAAGCTAGTCGCTAATCTGAACCCATCTCAAGCTAAATCGCCGCCAAGCGATTGACATTTTCAACTAGGGAGAGAGAAGAGGAGAGACAGGGAGAAAGTGAGATTTTTCCCCCCTTTTTGTTGCAGAATGTTGCCAACTCACGTTGGGCCAATAAAACTGAAAACATTTGGCTAAAAATACACGCAGCATGCAAAGATACCCTGCTCAGTATTTTGCCATGTAATGTGAACTCAATTAGCCAAGTGAGCAGGAGAAATATAACAGTTATAATAAAAAGAATAATAATAATAATATGAGATAATAAGGGATAAGGGAAAATCCAGTTGGAAATCTTTGGCGAGAAAATGCGCAATGTGCGTGCCAAATTTTCGCACGAGACGAAGGAATAATTAATAAATAATGGGGGAGGGTATGACAAGGAAGGGGGGGAGTGGGTGGCAGAGTGATAGAGAGAGAGAGAGAGAGGGAAGAGTGCGTGGCAGACACGCTGCTGCAATTGCAATAGGATTTGCAGGCAACACGAGGCGAGGATGACAACATTATAAACAACTTTACAAACGAAGGAGGAAGGAGAGAACAGAGCGAGAAAGAAAGACAGAATGAAAGGATAGAAAGAGCAGGCTGAGAGGAGAAGAGTAGAGGGAGAGAGGAAAGTAGGAAGGAAGGGACAGTCAGACAGACGATGACGCGGCAGATGAAATGAAATCTCAGTTGCATTTCAATGCGCTTAATTACGAGGGTGGTTCGAGCGCTTCTACAGCTGCCGCCTATGTCTGCGTAAGTGTGTGTGTGTGTGCCTGCCACACGTGTCAACGTCAGCCAGTTCACTAGCAGCAGCAGCAGCAGCAGCAACAGTGACTGCAAAAAAGCAAAGTCATTGGCCCTGCAAGTTGCGTAAACAGTTTGCACTTCAACAGCAGCGATGGTCATGCTCAGCTGGCCACGCCCACACTCCGCCTACCCCTTATACATATCTAGTCATGTGTGTGTGTCTGTGTGTGTGTGTTAGTGTGTGTGGCATTTGCATGCATCGCTAACAACAATTGACGCCCACTTGCGCTTAATTAAATCGCTAAATGCTTTGCGGATGTCATTGTTGTTGTTGCTGTTGCTGTTGCTGTTGTTGTTATTGCTTTCACTCCTGCAACATTGAGTGCTGTTGCCACGCGGTTGCATAAACAACAACAGGAGGGGGCGCGTCATAATTAGACACCCAATTGTTGATCCAACTATTAAAACCAAACTATCAATGCAATTATTCAAATTGTTATGCCCCGAAAATTGACTGAGAGGAAATCGCCCGAAATTACCAGATTAATTTTACTCTTGTATTATATAACATATATGGTAGTACAATATATGGTTTCTCTGGCATTGTGTTTTTCCTTTTTGTGGAAATTTCGGTTACAGTTCGCTGCAGCAGCACAGGCAGAAATATTTTGTTTATTTCGATAGAAATCATCGAACAAATTTGGGAGTGATGAGGAGCAACACATATGAAAAAATATGGAAAAAATACCAGAAAGAATTGCTAAGTTTCTATACACTTTCAGGTTATTATATCCTCTGATCGTTCCTATACTGGTGCAGTATTGAATGGTATTTTGTATATGCAAGATTATGTCTCAATTTGATTGGCAACTGAGAAATTCGGCTATTTCTAAAATTATATACAAAAAATCTATACTTCAAACGATTGTTCCTATGGCAGTATTATGTTAAAGTGGTCCGATTTTGATGAAATTTTGTATGCACATTATATTGTATATAAAAAACAGATACAGTAAATTTGATTACAATATCTTAACAAATAACAAAAATCAGCCGATAGTTTGTATGATATATCGATCCTATTCGGCTCGTTCCGACTTATTTGAAGCGCGTGTTGTAATAAACGGACATACGGACAGGGCTAGTTCGATTCTTCTGCTGATTCAGAATATGCAATATATACTTTATGTAGTTTAGTTCCTTTTCAGTTTCTTTTATTTCCTTTTCAGATTCTTTTAGATCCTGGCAGTTTCTTTAATTTCATATCAGATTCTTGCAGTTTTTCTCAGCTTATTTTAAATTCTTGCAGTTTCTGTCAGTAAATATTAAGTTCTTGCAGTTTCTGTTAGCATAATTCCATTTTCTTTTAGGACCTTTTGATTCTTTACGAGTCTTAAATCTTTTTTTTTGTATTTCTTAAGTTTCTTTGAGTTTTTCTGGTTCAGTTCCCTTCAGTTCACTTTAGTTTATAACAGTTTCTCTCCCTTCTACTTATGCATATTTTGTATATGTGGCTCAAATACAATATTTCTATATCTATCTTGATATATCGTTAGACAGTTAACGGCACTTTATGCATACACTCAAAACAAATGCCACAATCGGACTTTGGGCAACGAATGGCTTTCAACACGCACACCCACCCACACACACACTGGGGGATACCCCCTCTGATTCTAACTTGCATATGTCAGTCCCACCACTCTCCTCGCTCGCATATCTCAAGTGGCAATCCCCCAGGGCGGGCGACAGCAGCTCGACTCGTTATCAGGCGAATTTAATCAGTTTCAATTGTTTATGTTTTTTAGCTGCATAGACAGATGGGGGCTGTCTTGGGGCATGATTGGTAGCTGTTTGGCACGAAATGTTCCAAATGGGCGAAACGGAAGCCAGGGCAGTAGGCGCCCCACATGGGAGGGGTAGGGGAAGGGGAGTGTTTTCAATTGACTCGTTTTGTAATATGCTTTTTATTCGGTTACAATAATTAAATGGAAACTGACAAATTGTTGGAGGCGTGGCCGGGGGGGCAGCAGTGGGGTCAGGGATGGACGGAGGTAAGGGGTGGTGCTGTCCACGACTGACACCTAAACGAAGAAGATCTACATAAATTTATGGCAAGAGCTAAGCCAAAATAAAGAACTGGGAAAGTGGAAAAGAGGAAAATGAGTATGAAAATGCCTCAATTATGTTAATGCCGAAGGCAGAGATGGAGATAGAGAAAGAAAGAGCAGCATAAAGAAAATAGAGCGGAATGCAGAGAGAGAGAGAGAGAGAGGGAGACAGAGAGTGCGCGGGATAGAGAGAGGGATAATAATAAAGTACATGATATTTGCATTAGGACAATATCCGCATTAAGGGATCTGCGGCATGTTGTTGCTGTTGTTGTTGCTGTTGTTTTTGCTGCTGGCAGGATGTGCGGCATTTAGCGTAATTAACTTGTGCAGCAGCAAACGCTTTCCCACGACAAGGAGATGGCGGGGCGGAGAGCGTTGCATCCTGCGGCTTAGCTGCAACAAACTCCGAGGCAAACAAAGCAAGTGACGCGTGCTGCCTGAGTTGCCTGCAATTGTATCTTGTGGATGCAGCGAAAGCACTCGCGCACTGCCCACACACTCTCTCTCTCTCTCTCTCTCTCACTCGCTCTCTCTCCCCTCTTCCCTCTCTCCACCTCTTCCTAACTTCCCTCTGCCTGCCTCAGCTGCGTGGCAAAGTGAGAAAAGTCGCACACAACAATGACAAACGCGCTGCAGCATGAGGAGTGCAGGGGAAACTGTGGGGCAGGGGTAGCTACCTTTGCAACAACAACAGCAATAAAGACAAGAACAACACAGGGACAACAACAACAACAACAGCAACAGCAACATCAATGCAGGCACAGCTCGCTACTTAATGGACCAGAAATGCGCTGTGCAAACACAGTCGCAGTAGCCAGCGCTGCCTCACCCTCTTCCCCTCCCTCTCTCTCTCTCTCGGTCTCTCTTTGCCTGCCTGCCCTGCTCTGCTGGTACCCCCTGCCCCTGTCCCTTGGGCTCATCCTGCCTGCCTGCTCCTGCTGCGTATGCAAACAAACGTTGCCCGGAAGCGAAATGCGAAGCGACGTCAACGCGCGCGCCATCGGGCACTTGAGCACGCCGCATTGCCACCCCTCGTTGTTGGCACCAGCCCCGCCCCTCCCACCCCCAACCCCTCCGGGCACTGCCTCTCGTCCTGCTGCCTGCTGAGGGCTTCATTTGATATGCCAAACCAGCAAGAGGGTGTTCCTGCCCTGTCCCTCCCTCTGCTGCTGCCTGCTGCCTTCGGCGATTTCGATGATGATTCTCGAATCGATGCCGTCGCATAACTTTTTTGTGTGAGTGTGCGCTTCTTTATTGCAAGCGGGCGCCTGCACTGCCTGCCTCTCACTCTCACTCTCTGCCTCCCTCTCTCTCTCTCTCTCTCTGTCTGGCACGCACTCGTAATGAGCCCGTAAATTATTTTTTATTATTTTGTATTTAAGTCTTTCATTGCTGTTTGCGCTGCCAACAATGCGAACGCGTGTGTGGCGACCATTTGATTTCGAATTGATTGTGGGAATCGGATATGCTCGGACCGAGCGGGAAAGGGGTTGCTGCATCCCACACTTGAGCAGTATCTGCGGCTAAAGAAGTTAAGACTGTGTGAGCGGGGGAAGAATTTATGACTATGGGAAGTGGAGACTGGCAATTGTGATGAAATTTTTGTAGATAAAAACAAAATAGAAATTATAATAATTTTTTAGGGATGCAATAATATTGAAGTGATATTAAAATATATTGAAGGATTTGTTATATCATATAAATAATAATATTTCTAATATATTAAAAGTACTTCCTAATATTCTTGTGGATAAATTCAGAAAAGCTTAAGAAAAATCATATTGATAAAAAAATAACATAATCCAAATGAATAGACATATATAATATAATATTCTTGATATATTTTAATATATATAAGTTTATAAATTAATTAAAATATTTATTATATATTAATAAACATATAAAGTAAATTATCTCTCTAATATTGTAGAGATATTACATTTTTTTTATAATTAATAATTTAAATATTGCGATGATATTTTTGATATATCGCTGATATTTTTGATATATCGCTAATATTTTTGGCCTTGAATATCATATCAACTTAAATGTATATTATTAATAAATATTCAATGAATGTTTAAATTATGTTCATACTTTTGCATTGATTATAATGTTGGCATGATTTTTATTAAGTTATCTGAATAAATTCTCAAAAATATCCTCACTTTACGCATTTCAATAACTTTAGCATGTTTATGGCACATGAAAATTGCGATGATATTTTTGATATATCGCTGATATATTTGGCCTTAAATATCATAGAAGATATCTTATACTCACAGTTAAATTCAACTTAAATGTATATTATTAATAAATATGTAATGAATATTTAAATTATGTTCATACTATTGCATTGATTATAATATTGGCATGATTTTTATTAAATTATCTGAATAAATTCCCAAAAATATCCTCACTTTACGCATTTCAATAACTTTAGCATGTTTATGGCACATGAAAATTGCGATGATATTTTTGATATATCGCTGATATATTTGGCCTTAAATATCATAGAAGATATACCTATACTCCCAGTTAAATTCAACTTAAATGTATATTATTAATAAATATTTAATGAATGTTTAAATTAAATTAAATTCTCAAAAATATCCTCACTTTACGCATTTCAATAACTTTAGCATGTTTATGGCACATGAAAACTTAAGAGTTTTCCCTATTGAGCAGCGCATTCTGCCAAAAATAATAACTCAAAGTCAGTTTTAACTACCCCCCTCCGGTTTCCTTTCGCCCCTTGCACTTGCTCTAATTATTCTCAGTGCATTTCGAAGTGCCGACTTAAAGTTTCCTGGCATTCGATTTACTTTCGTGCTCGCCACGCCCACACAAAAAGTTCTTGCCTCCGCCCGATTGCACTTTATTCTATTATTTCTAACATATTCTTCGCCTTCGGGAGCTGCAACACCCGCAACTTGCTCCCATTTTCCATTTTCCGTATTCCATTTTACATTTTCCATTTCTTGCCCCATTTCGAGCTTGAAATTTATGTAAAATGTTAATTACTTTCCGCACAATTATGGGGAAAAAACTGGAGTGGCAGAGGGGGCAGAGCACTAAGCGTGGCTCACTAATGCATGCCGGCGTCTCTCTCTCTCTGCCCCAGTCTCTGTCTCTGTCTCTATCTCTCCGCCTCTCACTCATAATCTATAGTTATATGTTACAAATGCAACTTATTGGAAAATTTCACACGCCCGCAGCGCGCGTCGCTGCTCTCCTGCAGCTTCCCACGCAGTGAAAGTACTTTCCTAGAGAAGGAGAGAGGTGGCGAGGGGAAAGAAGCAGGGAGCAAGAGGGAGGGAGATAATGAGTAAGCACGACAGAGGGTGCTGTTGTACAGTGACTCCACACTGAGCTCCCTTATGGTACTTCCCCCTTTCCAATGCAGATAAAAGATCTTTGTAATTACAAATGATATCCCTTAATATATGGCCGACATTCGCTGCCAATACTCACTGTAGTTGGCCCACATTTGTCACAGATCTTGCGATATCCACCAACTGTTTTTCTGTGGTTGTAATCAAAATATCAAATGGAAATCAATCCCAAGCCAAGACTCGGGCCCCGCTGACACGATGATTGCGTGCAGCTTGCTGGATAATTTATGCTTTCAATCAAACTGCAATGATTGACTGACTGACTCGTTGACTGCCTCATTGGTCTGACTGAGGACAGCGGCGACTCCACAGAGATAGAAAGGAGGCGGGATGTGGAGGGAAGGCGGGACTTGAGTGTAGCCTGGGGCCGCTTTGACTGTGGTAATTTCCCTGTCACGCGTGATAAAACGCGCACATGGCACGTGAAGGAGATGCAGGAGATGTAGAAGAACGAGGCAACGGAGGAGAGGAGGAAGTGGGTAGGGGAAGGAGCAGCCAGCAGGAGATATGTATGTGGGTAGGAGAAGGCAACGACACAGTCGCATTATGTGGCAACAAGTAATGCCGCAGTTTGATTAAGCGGCGGCTTCTCTTAACTTTAATTAGGCGCTTGTTATACCCTAAGTGAGGTTATGCACGAAGGGGGTATATGTATATGGAAATACTATATCATATAGCTGCGTAAATATCAAATAAATATCTGATATATCTGCCTGATAAAACAGCTTGACTTTAGTTAAACTCCGACAGCATCTTAAGGATCTCATTGAATTATTTATATAATCTGAATCATTCTAAAATATCAAATGATAATAAAATATATATTTTATTATTTATCTTATTACATTAAATAGTCCATGATATATTTCGCCAGATATCTCATTAAAATATCAAATGTTAATATAATTTATGTTTTACTATATACTCGTATATCACATTACATTTTTCATTATATGTTTCATTATAAATTTCATCAGATATCTTATTATATATCACTTTTTATATTTTTACTATATATATATTTATTTAAATATTTTATTATATATTATCTTATATATCTCATTATATATTTCATCATTAATCCCATTAGATACCTCTTAATATCATTATACTATAGTATTATATTGTATATCATTAAATATCTCATCTGTATTTCACTAGAATATCTCATTTAATATATTATTATATTCAGCATTTCTCATTTTGGGTCCATCTACAGCATCACAATAAATCTAAATATCTTTCGTATATAACCTCACTTAATGCTACACCCCCAAAAAAGCGTTATTCCCTCTGTTTGTCCACATTTAAATATGTTAATGATAATGTTGCTAATATTCTCACACCCGGCTCAAAGAACCACTCAACGCCATTAGGCTGTCCAAATAGAAGCGTGTATATAAAACATTTACACACACACACACACACACACACATACACTCTCGTACTCCTCATTCTCGCCACGAGGCCCGCAAAAGATGAGAATTGATAATAAAGCGCAGGCAGACACGATAATGGCCGCGACTAATGCACGGCGGCAAATGAATGTCGAGTCGAGTTCGAGTGTGAGTGTGCCAGTTGTGAGTTGTTTGTGAGTGTATTCATTGAGCGGCGAAACGGCCAGAACGAATCGCATTCGCAACGAGACGAATTGACTAAAACCGAGCATTATTTCCTCAACGAGGACGGGAACGGGAGACTGGAACTGTGACTGGGGGGAAGTGGAAACTGGCGTGAAGTGTTCTACGGAATTTATGTGAATATGTTTTTTAAAGAGCGCCTAATTGGGCTCTCAAGTGGTTGGGAAATGTTGATACAGGCACAACAGGCGCAGCTCATATAAAGGAATTATCGAAGATTATTTGAGTTGGAGTGGGCATGGGGGGGAAGAAGAAAGTGAAGGTAAAGCTATTTGTAATAATAATGAATATCTAGTGAATTAATACTGTATGTAATGAGAATGATAATGAATACATTAGAAACATAATATTGTACATTTTATGATTGTTTTTCGATTGAAGATAAAGCTATCAGTATTAGAATCATCTTTATGGAGTAGTTCGCTCAAAGTGCGGCAATACTGCCCTAATTGGCTTTGAGATTACAGTGAAACTTTCCTAAATTAATTCCATTAAATAATATCCGATAAAAATGATCAATACTGCATTATTCCTGATAATAAATCAAGTAATGCTCACGTAATTCTCAAGCTCATTTATTGAATTCAACTATCAATTAATCAATCAATTATCTATCAAGTAATTAAAAGAATTTTAGTAAAAATATGTTCCGATATTCCAAGTGATTCTCACACAAGATCATCAATTCAATTTGATATTTCAAGTGATTCTCACACAAGATCATCAATTGAATTTGATAAAAAGTGTGCCCCATCAATTTCACAGTAATTAAAAGAATTTCAACATGCAGAATTTCAACATTTCCCGACATCGGTCAATTATATAGACCCACTTTATAGCGAGGTATTGCAACACTTGGCTCGATTTGAATTTATCACGCATCGTAACTCACATTGGGGCCATCTATCACCATTAACTCGCAGTTAAATACCCCTTAATTATCTCACGCCTTGTGCTAAGCTGTTAATTAAACACAGATCTCAGCAGTTCCTAATGGGTCACACCAATTAGAGAGCTTCGAGGAGTGTCGAGTAGTGAGTGAGGAACCACAACATACAACACACAACACACAATTGACACCAGAGGCGGTTCGAGTGTGTGTGTGTGGTCCTCTTAAAAAAGTTTTTGCATCGTCACGTTTACAAGATGATAAAACCCTTAACTACTTTTCAACGCCACAAAAAAACAAGACCCAAATACAAAATACAAAATACATATACATTTTTTTGACCCCAAAACAAAAGCCGAAAACTTTTCAACAAACAGAAGCAGTGGAAGCGGCAGGAGGGGAAGAGGAGGGGCAGGGGCAGGGGCAGGCAGTGCTGTAGGTGAGGTTCGAAGCTGAAGTTTGAAGCCCACTTCAGTGGCAACGCCTACACACACACACACACACACTGGCACACTCTCCATGCTAATCGCAGCTTCTTTTCGGCACTGGACGTATTGGGCACTTGGCATTGCCCACTGGGGTGTTTGTACAGGGCAACGGGTAGTCCAGCAGCTGTTGGCCAAAAAAACAAGAGCAGTGAAGGGAAGAGAGGGGGCAGGGGAAGTATTGTAGAAGAGAAGTGTAGAACGCAGTCAATGCGAGGCGACAGCAGCGACGCGTCGGCTTCGCTTGGGTCGGAGTCATAAATTACGCCATCCCCGGGGTGCTATTGAAAAGTCTCTGGGTGTGTGTGTGCGAGTGTGTGTGCGAGTGTGTGTGCGAGTGTGTTTGGCTTTGTTTGTTTGTATTGCCTGCTGGCCCGAGGTGTTCGCCCAGGCTACCCTCAGCTAGTGCCCCCTCCTGCCCTCTCTCTGTGCCTTAGTGCATCTCATCTGTTTGGCCATGTCAAAAGTGTTCATAAATTTTCGTTCTCTTTAACCTCAGTCAAAGTTTCGGCACAGGAAGTTGCTGTTTACTTAAGCACACACACTCGCACACACACTCGCACACACACACACACATGCATAATGTCTTTTTGCGGGGATTAAACAATGGAGGGACCGCCCAAGTAGAAGACGGCATTGTGGCCGCTTCTGCCTGCGCCTTCACATGCAAATCAAACCGCAACGAGGCACATTACAAGCTGACCCAAGCAGCCAAAACCGCAACAACAAACTCGCCCACTACACTACACAAAACTGGGGCAAGTTGCCACCTGCCGCCTGTCACGCCTCTCTTTGCCACTGTGCCTACCCCTCTGGCAGTCTCTGCCTCACTCCCTGCTGCAGTCTTTGGCCCAGTCCCTATATAAGCCCCTTCCCTCGAACCTGCCTCTCTCCCTGCCCCAGTCCCTATCCCTGTCCCTGATCGAGCTCCTTCCCGCGTACCCGCCCTTTTCTCAGTCTCTGCCCCAGTCCCTGCTAACAGTATCTTCTCCTCTCTCCCTTTACCTGCCCATTTAGCCACCTGCTGCAGTCACTGCTGCTGCTACTCTCACTGCAGCCCGCCCACGCTTTATGGCTAGCTATAAATTTTATGGCAACGCCTAGACACCGCACACGACTTTCGCATTGGTGATAAAAATTTCATTAGATCACGCAAAAAGCGTTGCCAGAAAATTGAAAGCAAACCTCCGCCTCTCCCTCTGTCCACCTTCTTCCGTGCAGGCGAAATTAATGTGCTGCTGCCGACTTTGTGGCCCAAAAAATCACTGCCTGATGGATGTGGCAAGAACCGAAAGAGTGGTCAACCAGTGTGGCATCCTGTTGTTGTTGTTCTGGGAGTTGCTTCCGTTGTCCAGTCTGTGCTGTCGTCTCCCTCTCTACCTCTCTCTCTCTTTCGCTCTCTTGCATGTCTCGCACGCAACGCAGAGCAGGTTAATAATCACATTAACTTTTTCAGATAATCACATTAAATTTCAGACAGTATACTATGCTTGGTATACCCTGTAATGGGAGAGTTAAGTGAGAATGTATTATTTTTAGGTTATAATGAAATTTCATTAATAATGCGTGAAATATTGTATAAAGCAGTTTTCAGTTTTGTACAGGGTAAACAGCATGAACTCTCATATGATTTATATTTTAAGTTATAACATATTCTATAAATTTTTAATGTTTACTTATTTATAGGGTATACATAACGTATTTACTCTATGCATTATTTCACATTATTTAATATTGATATTTAAATGAGATTTATTCGGCTTTAAATGAACGTATACCTAGTATTAAGTTGCTTAAGACTTCTTACAGGGTATTTGCAAATAAGACTACTATTCACAGATTACCATATAACTGTTTATAATAATAAGAAATGATTCAGATACCCGAATACTGCTAGATTCTAGATACCATCAAAAGTTTATTTCTTCTCACTTTCCTTGCCACGCAGTAAGCTCTTTTCAATATATTTTACAGGGTATTCAACACGCAGCTCTAACCTAAAACTTGATTTTATTACCCTGCCATGTTGCTTTGATTTTTACGAGTCTATACATATAATCGACAGGTTGTTAAAAGCAGCCAAACCTCTCGATAAGCTGTCCCCATTGGGCTTGGCCCCCAAAGGGAATCTCGCCTAGATTAATCAGCTGTTTATCGTGTGTGCAACTGACAGTGCGCCTAATTAGTACTGCAACAGTGCAGAGTAGACAGAGAGGTCTTCCTGGAAACAGTGAGAGAAGCAGCAGTAGGAGGAAGGAGGAGTCGTAGGTGCTTCCTCCAACTTGGAGTTGCATCTCGATTTGTATTTACATTTCAAATTGAAAACTCGTTCGCGGCAACATCGCCATAAATGTAATGTCTTTTTTATGGTTTGTCATAGAAATCTACAAGATCATAATTTATGCAGTACCAGCACCGACCCCACCCCCCGCCTCCACTGCTGCCTGTGCCCATTTTGCCTTCCAGCTGCGTTGAACTTGAATTTATGGCCAGGGCAGGCAGCCCAAGCCCAAGTTGAGGTGATAATATAAAAGAAAATACATAAACTGCGTCGGGCGGGGCACCATAAAGGGCAGCCGAGCAGAGCGGGGGAGCAGGAGGTGGAGGAGGGGCAGGAGTTGCTGCAGAACGGACGCTGATTGCGTCTGGCCTGCGGGCGATGCTTGTGCGAGGAGCGGGCAAATAAATTGCAGCTGCTCGACTGGGGCGATGAAATACAAATAGAAATACTTGGCAGCTACCGTTGGCGCGTTGCACGTTGCACGTTGGACGACGTTGCACGACGTTGGACGACGACGACGTTGCAATGAAGTTGCCAGAACTGCCAGCGAGTCTGTCGTGCACTTCACATGTCCTTTGGCTTGTTTGTCTTTCACTCTGACGCTCCCCGGCACTGAAGTTGTTTGGCCAGACGACGCGCCGCACGGTCGACGTCTTGCCACAGACACAGACTCCAGTGAGGCAGCAACGGTCCCACACTCGACTCGAGCTGGCGCATC
The DNA here is from genome assembly GCA_018904035.1 of Zaprionus ornatus. Classification (NCBI taxonomy): domain Eukaryota; kingdom Metazoa; phylum Arthropoda; class Insecta; order Diptera; family Drosophilidae; genus Zaprionus; species Zaprionus ornatus. The sequence goes on along the minus strand of JAEIFZ010000002.1, from coordinate 7,266,181 downwards.
ATGACCATTCGGGCATAAAAATTACCTTGTCCACGTCTCACCTCAGCCTGCCTTGTCTTGCCTCTTCTTGCCTCGTCTCTTCGCTGTCTTCGCGCTTTGTTGACCTTCTATGGTCGTGGCTTTAATCAGCTGCTAGCAAGTTGCAAGCACAACATTCCATCATGCAGCGTGCCTCTTGACTTTAGTCTCCCCTTCCCCCTTACCCCTTCCCCCCTTCGGACCGAGCAAATTGAATCCGCTTGAGTTGTGCTGCGCCCTTTGCTAAAGACATTAAGTCTCTCTCGTCTGGTCCGACTGGAGTCGCATTTGCAGCTCGTAAAAAGGGCTTCGAAACGGGGGCAACCCGTTCGCACAGCTCGGCTCAGCTCAGCTCAACTCTCAACTCTGCACTGCTAGCCCCCCCCCCATCTCGTGGCAACCCTAGCAAGGTCCTAAATCAGCATCAGCCTCAGCTCAGTGCCCACCAATGTCATCATCAGCCGCCAGACAGCAGCCCCGGAAAAAGAAATAGAAAACTCGTACATACTCGTACATTGATAATAATATCAAATCAATGCACAGTGCTTAAGTTGTTGATAGACTAGTGAGATACGCTGTAAATATAACTATGTTTCACTATCAACTAAATAGAAGCAGAAAAATTAAAGCTTTGCTTGTTCAATGATTTCATGCAAATACATGATTAGTAACCTTAGAAGCCTGACTAAACTGCTTAGTACTTTACACTTTCTGAAATAACTCATCTGTTTGTAACCCGATCATAATGAAATTTGGCAAATTTTGAGAAAAGTATATTATATTAATGTTTACTTAATTTTAAGATTATAAGTTTGCTGAATCTTATGTTATGGAGAAATCAAACTATTTTATATGGTTATCAATCTTTGATTATAATGAAATTTGGCAAATATGTAGAATAGTGTCTAATATACAAGGGTGTTAAATATCAAGACGATAGTTTCTTTGCTATACTGGATATAAACTATCAATCTTAGCAATTCACTTACCTATCAATTTCCCATAAGCTTATTCTGTTTCTGAAATACCTCAACTGTTTATAACCCGATCATGATCAAATTTGGCATAAATGTAGAAAAGAGTCCAATGAACAAATATGTCACATATCAACAGCATAGCTTCACTAGTTTCTTTGATATACTGGAAACAAACTGCTATAACATATTAACCAATCGAAGCAATTCACTTTGTAATCACAGTAGACACTCCCCACTGAGCCACCTTCTCCGACTACAGGGTATTAATGTGCCTGTCGTCTGGCGCATTGTGGGAGTCTAGCTCTATCTGCCTCTGTCTCTTGGCCAGTGTGGCCTAGTCTAGTCTTCCCCGTCTGCGTTTAATGCACAACATATTCATGTGTCAAAAGACAATTTCGGATTTATGGCCTGCGAAATCCCCAGGCTGACGACGTCCGACAACAAAAACAACAACGACAACAACAACGACAACGTTCAAAGTGACGCAATGTGGGCGGCCAAGCGGTATGGGGCGTTGCATTAGCATAGAATGGCAGCAGGGGAGAAGCGAGGGTGGAGCAGGAAGGGGGCAGCTAGCAAAAAAATATGTTAAGAAAGCATAAAATGATATCCACTAGCCAAAAGGAGCAAGCGACGCATACCCACACACACACACACACCCACACACACGCATTCAAATCTCGCTCAGCTTTTTGGTTTGCATAAATTAGGACCAAATCGGAGAGGGGAAGGGACGGTTCGGGGTCTGGCGCTACATGGGCCGAGACTAGCGTATTTGGGGCGCAAAAATTGCCATTTTTTTGCGTATTTCTTTTTTTTTTGCCCTCTTCTTCTTCTTCTTCTGTGCCGCATAGAAAGTTTTGGTTTATGCGTCTGCTCTGGTATTTTTAGGGTTGTAATTGAAATTAAATAGATGTCGTGCCATGAATCCCAATCGACTTGGGGAATTTGTCGACGGGGGCTTAAAGAGTTAAAGCAGAACATTGTACCAAGGGGGTAGCCGAATGTTCCGCGAATATTTTTATCAAGTTGTAAAGCTATAAAAAGAAATTGAGAGAGCGGAGTATGTTGTATTGGTTTAAGTATAGACCTAAAGTGCGTACAGCTCATTGATCTTTACAGCTATTTGGCGTATTTTAAGATTGTTTTCAGGGCAGAAGTGGGACTGATTTTGGTAGAAAGAACTTAAAATGAAAACATGAGGTATGTTTAGATCATTGTTTGCTCTGAGATAAGGAAATGTTTAAAGAAATGAAATGATTTTGAGGTTAAGTAAATTTTGAAGATTTCTTTGCAGCACTTTAGTCTTGTTGTTTAACCAAGAGCTTTGTAATACTATAAGGTATTTAGAGATTATACAATGCAACTCAATTGAGATATTCAGTACTGTCTTGACGTTAGTTTATCCTTTCTCCATATTCAGTATTGCCTTGAAGTAGTTAAACCTTTATGTATGTTTAGTATTGCCATTATCCTAAGGTTTTCTTGAGTTTAGTCTTGAAGTTTTGCTAAATACTTTTTATAATCTTTATATCCTTACTTCAATTAAAAGTTTATTACATTTTAATTTGTTTGCACTTCCTAGATCTCAAAGTTGTATCATCTTTCTGCATCATCTTCACAATATTTCAAGACTTTATTCGCTTAAGTTTACTACAAATCATCCCCTTATTTGATTATAACTGTAGTCAGGTTAATCAGCTAGTGCTCTTTTGGAGTCTCCAGTCCAATCATCTTGCTTTATCTTTTATCTTAACTATGTGCAGCATATCCTGCTATTGATCCTGCTGCCAGCTGTGCTGTGCTGGTTGAGGTCCCTTTGGCACTTACTAAGCAGCTTTTTGTGGCAGTCACCCCCGATGATGACCTGCTTTGCATGCCACTTTATCAGCTTGTTGCCACACACATAACTGCTGTCTGTTATCGCAGTGCTTCATTCTCTTCACGTTCCACTTGCTCTTCCACTTCCACTTCTGCACCTTCTTCCTTTCTACTTTGTGCGAGTTTTTCACGCTTTAAAAATGTTGAACTTTTACTTTTTTTTTTGTTTTTTGTGTGTTCCCGAAGGTGTCGAAAAGGAAAATCGATTTTTGTGCTCAGGTGAGAGGAAGATAGTAGAGGCAGGGATGGAACAGGGAGAAGGCGCGAAAGGCAGGAGTAGGGGGTACCCACTTCATTTGTTAAGCAATCAGTTCTAATTAGCGCTCGGGTCAGATGACGCCAATAAATTGCATTAATTTGTTCATAATTGGTTTGAGTTGGGCGTGAGCGTGGGCGTGGCTGTGATTTTAATTGCAAAACGCTCTACAAACTTGCCACAGGCACCTCCTACTCCCCCAACAACTTCAGGTATTTAAGCGATTAGTTTTTTCTACTTTTGCTCTCTCATTTTTTTTTTTTTTCTGTCCTGACGAGTTTAATGAGCTCACATGTCGCAGGCCCATTAACCCTTTTGCGTAGCTTATCGCGGCTTCCTCATCTAACTGCGTTCATTATGCGACTGTATTCATATCTGCAAAATGTCAACGGGGCAGTACCCCTACCCCGCCCTGTTGCTGCTCCTGCACCCCCTCTCGAGTAGGCACCGCCAGCAGCCGCTTTCACTAATTACATTTTCAAAGTGCAAACGAAGCGTGCGAGGCAGGAACTGGGAAGGGGCAGGGGAGGGGCAAGGCAGCTTGCTTGCTCTACTAATTAGTAGCATATATAAATACACACATACATACACATATACATGTACATGTGTATGTGAGTGGCATAAATTAAAATAAAACGTACAAGTATAAAATGTAACTGCGACGTCGACTGCGATAAAAATCTAAAATAAACAACGCGGCAAGCCACACAGCAGCGCCACGCAGCAGTTGAGGCATGCAACATATGTGGCAGGTATGTGCAACAGCCATACAGCAACGCACAACAGTCACATTAATTAAGCATAAACATTGAGCCAGCCCACAAGACACGCCCCCATCCTCATACATTCCCCATCCCTTCCACATCTCGTGTGTCCAGTTTTGTTTCAAGTCGCTTTACAATTTGATTGATTTATTGACCGACTGAGAGAGCAGGTAGGAACAGACAATGCACAGGTGCAGTTACCTACCCCCTACCCCCGTCTCCTCTCTCTGCCATCCCCTTGTTGTGCCTGTTTCCACTCATAATTTCGTTAAGCCTAATTTAATTAGCAGGCGCGACGGGAGGGGAGCGCGCAATAAGCGAGAGCTGTCATAACTATCAGATCGGAGAGACTGATATGCCAGCCAGGCAGGCGTGCAGCTGCACAGCGACCATGTTAATTAACATGCCAGCTAACATGATATGCAAATGTTATGGCTGTGAAAATGAGCAACTAACATGGAAAAGTGGAATTTCAATTGCGGTTTGTTTTTGACATAGAATCGCAACGAATGAGAGTTTGATATGTTAACTAAGCATTATATAGCTTTAGGTAACAGAGCGTAACATTGCTCTAACTTAGTTCTAACATGTACTTGGGAGAGGGAGACAGGGGGAGACAAAAAAAGAGTCTGTCAACAACTTTCACAATCCCTGCTCAGTCTTACAGTCGGTTCTGTTAAGTAAAAATTACTTAGCTTTAGGTAACAGAATGTTACCAAGCTTTAACATAGCTTTAACATGAACTCAAGACCTAAGGAAAGACAATACTTTTTCCACCTTTAACACAACCCTTGTCCTGCTTTGAATGGCTTGTGATCAACATTGAGTTCTGTAAAATATATATAACATAGCTTTTAGTGAAAGAACGTAACAGTTTTTTAACATTTCGTCTGTATAACTTCAACAGTACATGAAGATTAAAAGAAAATATCGCTCTTTCCTGAACTTTTCAAACAATTTCAGTCGTCAATCTTCAATATCTTTCATTTCTGTTACTTAAATAAAATTTAGCCTTGATTAACTGCGCTTAACAGTGTCTTAACATAAACCTAACATAACCTAAGGTAGAATAAGAGACAGAACTCTTTGCTCAAACCTTTGAATGCTCAGCTGAGCACGCTGTCTTCCATCAACTCGAATGCTTTAAATATATCTCGCATATCTCTCTCTTCCTCTCCTCCTCTCTGTATTCCTCAGACACTCTTCTCCCTCTTTTATCTCGTCGCACTCGAGCTATTTGTCGCCCTTGATTGATTTCGGGGCAATGCAATGCGAAATTGCTCGGCATTTGAAGCTGTTACTGGGGGCTGCGGCTATTTAACTCCTTCAATATGTCAACAAAAGTGTCTAAGTGGACAGATAAAATGGGGAGAAAGCGCGAGAAAAGGAGATAAGGAAGGGGGGAGGGAAGGGAGCTGCAAGAAAATCAATTTGACAAAGTAAAGAAAACTGTTATCCCCGATTGATTGATTATGCAGCCGCGCAGAGTGACTGGCGAAAAACTTGTTCGCCGTCTTCGATTGGGTCACCAGGCGTATCATTAATTTCCTGGCGAAAGTACAGTGGGGTGTACAGTGGGCAAGCAGAGACAACTTGTACAAGCAACTAAAATGTTTTCTTTCTCTTCTTTTTTCTTTCTTTGCTTCCTCTCAGGCGTCTCTGCGGAACTTTACTATGTGCGCGAGGGTGCCATCAACGATTACGCGCTGAACTTCGCGGTGCCGGTGCCGGCGAACATTAGCGACGTCACCTTCACCTGGCAATCGCTGGTGGAGCAACCACTGCCCTACAGCATCAATGTGGCCACCTCGGATGTGGGCGTGCTGCCACGCCCCTTGCTGAACATCTCGCGCATTGGCGAAGTGCCCATGGAGCCACAGACTTGGGGCATCAGTCTCAAGTGCTCGGGCACGCGTGCCGCAGAGGTCACTGTGACCATTAGTGTGGAGGTCATACTGGACCGCAAGACGCACAACAACACGAACTTGATATTCAAACGCAAGAAAATCTGCTTGAAAGATGAACCCAACGATGCTCGAGAGGAATACGATGATGAGGAGCCATTGCATCCGGATCTGAGCGGACACGATGACATACACTATACGGAACATAATGAGGACACGGCGGAACATGTGATCGCGGACGGACGTGTGCCTGTGAGTGGCGGAGGCAAGGAACATGGCAAGGCAACTGAGAGGCATCGTGTGGTGGTCACTGAATCCTCGGGCACAGCGGGTGCTGGACGTAATGGTGGAGCTGGTAGTGGAACAATCAATGGAGTAGGCAATGGTGGCAACGTCAATATCGGTGGGAACAACAATAACTATGATCCCATGTTGCGTGAGACCCTTGTGCCGCCCACAAGCGGACTGATCACATTGATAGTCGGAGGTATTTTGGCTCTGGTGCTCGTCTCCACACTCATCCTGATTGCCTACTGTGCCAAGGGACCCTCGAAACGTCATCCATCGAATGGGGTGCATCTGATCAAGACCTCAAGCTTCCAACGTCTGCCCACAATCTCATCCACCGCTCACAATTCGATCTATGTCTGCCCATCGACCATCACACCCACATATGCGACACTGACGCGGCCCTTTCGCGAATATGAGCATGAGCCTGAGGAGTTCAACCGCCGTCTCCAAGAGCTGACAGTCCAAAAATGCCGCGTCCGCCTCTCCTGTCTCGTCCAAGAGGGAAACTTTGGGCGCATCTATCGCGGCACTTACAACGACTGTCAGGAGGTTCTGGTCAAGACTGTGGCGCAGCATGCAAGCCAGCTCCAAGTGAATCTATTGCTCCAGGAGTCGATGATGCTGTACGAGGCCACCCATCCGAATGTCATGGCCGTGCTGGGCATCTCCATTGAAGACTTTGCAACTCCCTTTGTTCTGTATGCCGCCACAGGCAGTGTGCGCAATCTGAAGACCTTCCTGCAAGACCCTTCCTATGCTCGCAGTGTCACCACCATTCAGACCGTACTTATGGCTTCCCAGCTGGCCATGGCCATGGAACACTTGCACAATCATGGCGTCATTCATAAGGACATTGCGGCCCGTAACTGTGTGTAAGTAGAACTTGAGATACCTTGAGGAATGTTTTGAGAACTAACTGGGGTTGGGGTTTCGGTTACCTTACTTACCTCTTAAGCCCTCTTACTTATAATCTTATATTTTATTTACTATATACAGCATCAATTCATAGCTTAGGCAAATATATTTACAATCGGTTTCTGAGGGCAGTCATAATTTTAACCTCAGAGTTCTTACCCGTACTCTTTTCTCAGTTAAAGAACTAATTGCGTATCTTTCTAATCAGAGACCTCTTACCCTCTTATGACAATCTGTTTGTTATATAAATATCTTGAAGATCAATACCTTTATTCACTTAAACTTTTACTTTATTCCTCAATTGTGTATGCGAAATTGATTTTTTGTTGAGGGTTAGCAAATTATTAGATCTTTATCTTTATTTCGGTTTGGTTTTCCCACTTTTTCCCATCAGCAGTAAGCCCCAAATAGTTTTTTTCTGTGGGTCTAATCTTACATCTAATTAATCAATCTCTCTATCTTTTCTTCCTTATTCTTCTTTACAGTATCGACGATCAACTGCGTGTGAAGCTAACCGACAGCGCCCTGAGCCGAGACCTCTTCGCAAGCGACTACAACTGCCTGGGCGATGGCGAGTACCGACCCATCAAGTGGTTATCCCTGGAAGCGCTACAGAAGTCACACTACAATGAGGGTAGCGATGTTTGGTCCTTTGGCGTGCTCATGTGGGAGATGTGCACATTGGGCAAGCTGCCGTATGCCGAAATCGATCCCTATGAAATGGAACACTATCTCAAGGATGGCTATAGATTGGCCCAGCCCTTCAACTGCCCCGATGAACTGTAAGTATTGACGATGAAGACATTTTTGATCTATGGAAAGATATCTTCAAGTTTATGAACTAACTGGAATGGGAAACTCTTTGCTCTGTTACTTGCAGTTTCACTATAATGGCCTATTGCTGGGCCTCGATGCCCGCCGAACGACCCTCGTTCAGTCAGCTACAGATCTGCCTATCGGAGTTCCACACACAGATCACCAGATATGTCTAACCGGCGGTAATGAAACATACAAAGACCTGTAAATACAACAAGAGGCGGCGTCGCAAGATTTCGCAGCAGACAACGATGTCGGCCAGCCTGTTTCCAAAGACATATTTAAATAATTATAGCGCCTAGAGGGCGGGCACGTTACTCCCCCAACGTGGGTATATATGCAAAAATATTGATCTTGTGTGTGGGATAAAGCTGTGAGGTCTTTATTATGGGCAGACTCACAATAAAAATTCGATAACTAGTTACTTATCTATGTATTTAAATTGTGGCCGGTCTCGACTGCCACCTCGATAATTATAGCACCTTAGGTTTATAGTATAGTAGGTTAACAGACAGAACAGATCTGACATTTCAATGCAAATAATGTAGAAGTCAAATCCAAATCGACCTACGTAAATGTTAAGGAGACACGGAGAAGGCAAAAACCCAGTTGTGGATTCCTTAAGAATTTTTTTTTTATAGGCTAAGGTATTTAAATAAAATAAACATTAGAGATGCGTGCGGCACGACTATCGATAACATATCGATACTTTTCAATAACCGAAGATTAAATGCGATATAAGTAGAAGAAAATAATGACAACTATTAATCTGCAGTTATCTTTGATGTTATCGATAAGTCTATCGATGCTATCGATATTTTAAGATAACTGAAGTTTTTGTTTCAAATAAAGTCTTATTAAAGGTATGATTATCGATATAGTTATCGATACATTTATATTTATCGTTGCTGTTATCGATAGTTGTGTCGCACCAGCAGTTACAGTTAGATATCACCCTAGGCTAGGCATGCCCCCCAATTGACGGGACACTTTGTCGTAGTTGGAATCGATAACACACATTCGTCTAGGTATATCGAAATCATATGAATGTATTTGTGTGTGTATTGTATATGTCTAAGAGCGTAGTGCTAGTAAAACTCGAATCTATCTTACTAATGTTAAACCAACGGTGCACTGTCAAACAAAAACAAAAGAAATGGAAATAAAAGAAACGAAAGAACAACAACTTCTCTCCGCTCTTCGAGCCCGGATTCGCCTCGATTCCCGGAAACGGAGAGCATGGAGAAGTTCTTGTAATATACTTAAGCATTTCGCATTAGTTCTAACTCATGATTTAAAAACAACAATAACTGAAAAACAGAAACCGAGAACGAATAAAGAGCAAAACGATTTCAATAAACGTCCGTGCATAACATTCAAAAAAACCCAAACAAATGCATTCATGAATGGTGGAGGTGGGAGGCGGGTGAATGGTGGATGGGAAGTTGAAGTTTGCTGGGGAGGTAAGTGAAACATTCTTATGTAAGTATATTGCCGACAATTGAGCCAGCCACGCCCACACTTTACTTACCCTAAAACAACTTGCACTAAGAGCAATGTGTTGTTTGGGTTTCATTACGAGGGCTCGAGGCGGCGGGGCCGAAAGAAGTTGGAGCCGAGAATTGGGGCTAACCAACACCGCACAAACCCACAGCAACACGCACAGACACACACTGGCACACACACACTGGCACACACACATACATACACTGGCACGCCTCGAGCCAATCTCTTTGCCAGGCCAAGCGTGCTGGCAGCACAAAAGGCATGTAATGCCAACTGCCTATGTGGCAAGAGGGAAAGATGGGGAAGGAGTGAACATAAAGCGCCTACACCTGCACGTGGAAAGGAGCTCATGAGGTAGATGCCTTTTCGAGGTACACCATGCCCTTTGATGGCTGCGCTGACACTACTTAGTTTTTGGCACGTCATGGTCGAGCCTGAGCCTGGGCCTGAGCCGAGCACGATGTGGCCCGTGCGTCCTTTTTAATATGCCTGTCACAGCATCAGCACGGCCAGAGACTAGTTTCGTGTTCATCTTCTGCCTAATACCCTGTACACATGTAGTGGCAACAGATTGGGTGTATTTATCTTGAGGAAATAGAAAGAGTTTAAGTAAGAAGAATAGAGACAGCGAACGGATAAAGAAAGAAAGAGGATATCAGGACTCAGAATGTGAACAACTTGCGGCCTATTATAACTTTGAGTGGTAGTATATTATATTATAGGACTTTAAATGAATTGTTATGCTCTTAATATTTCAAATCCTTGTCTTGTTAATAGTAGTCTTTAATATGAGTTTGTGTTCTTCTATCTTCTTGATAAGTTATTCTTCATAAAGTCGTTCATCAAGTTTAACTAGATACTGCCTGAAGTAATTTCATGTACTGCAGCCAAAAAGCAGGCCACGCTTGGTTACTTTATGTATATCCTATCATACACATTTACAGGGTATCATCCAGCCTCTTATCAAGTAAGTGTATTTTTCTTTTTCTCTGCGCACATATTTTTCATGTATCTCGCAGCGTCTTTAAAAAACGTTCAAAGAGCATCGCTCGTTGGGGCACGTGCCACAGCTGAAATGCGTAGCATTTAACTAAAGCCACTGCCCAAATCGAAAGCTAATAGGAAAAGCAGCTCCACCCAGGCGAGAATTTAATGCGACAAGTTTGTTGTGAAATTTAAGACAAGGGCACAGCACGATTTTCTTTGAATTAAGCTGAAAATGTGATGCAATTACTGCGTGGATTTGTGATTAGGTAGCAAATGTTATACGAATAGGAAGATTTAACAGACTTAACATACTTGAATGAATCTTTTGATTATGTGAAATGAAATAAGAGATCTAACAAGGTAGCACGATGTGTTTCTTAAAGAATCATTTGGAGAGTCGATTAATTGTCAAGTCTCTTTTGCAAGTAGCTTTCATCTCTGTCAAAGTTAACAATTTTACTTCTATAGCTGTTATTAATAACATACTGGTACTTGTTAACATAGGCGTAACATACTTAATAGCTAACGAGATATCTCTCTTGTTTTGTTCATCTCAAATCATTTGATTATGTGAAATGAAATAAGGTAGAACGATGCGTTTTCAATAATAATTTGTATCATTTAAAGTGTCGATAAATCTCTGTTAATTTAACAGCTCTACTTCTATAGCTATAAGGTATAACATACAGTTTCTTGTTAACATATGTTATACATACTCAATAGCTCAATAGTTCATCTCAAATATAATATATAATAGAGTCTAATGTATCGACTCTCCAGTCTTTCTCTCAATTAGTTCTAAGCATATTTCAGTTAGTTTGAAATCCTCTCTAACAGTGCTACTGTTACAGCTGTTAACTTTAACATACTGCATACCCCTGCTGCATGTTAACATCTGTTTAACATGCTTGATAAGTATCAGCCTGCCACGAGAGATCCTTCCTTCTCTTTTGTTCATCTGAAGCCAACCAGAAATGCTTAACGAACTCCCACAAAATATGATTGCTGTGAAGTGTGTCGAATTCTTTTGGTAACAGCACGCCACAGTGCGCTGCACTTTCAATCTTAATTAAGCCGAATCTGAACTGAAAGTCAAGTGCTTGAGTACTCGCTGTCCCTCTCTCGCTATCAAAGGACACCCCATCAGATAGTTGAATCCCCCCCCCCTCCCTGCCATTGAGCAGCGTTACTACGTTTGCCTTTTGAGAGGGTCCAACGATGGAGTCCATTGAAAAGCCGAAAGTCAAAGTTGAACAGTTTCGTTTCAATCAAATTAAAGCGATCTGGCAAATTGACAAAAGATATTAAGTTATTAAAAACGTCGCGAATGGTCAAGGGGGGAGCAATGAAAGAGGGGGGGGAGAGGGAATATTGCCATAAAAGTCGCACAACTAAAACAGAAAATACTCTCAGTTCGGGGCAGGTGAGCTGTGACTGGGGATGGAGTGGGAGAGGAAACCCGAAACTCATTGAAACTTGAGCTCCACACAGAAGGGGAAGAGGTAGAAAGGAGGAGGAGGAGGAGGAGGAACGACACAAAAAAGTGCAAAATTGAAAAACAAAAGGCAACTGGGCAACTTTGTTGTTGGTCAACACTCTAAGCCAAAAATCAACAAATATAAAAAATTTCCGAGCACGTGAGGCAGCATTTCAATTTTTCAGTAGCGCACAAAAACTTTTGACAAACCCAAGCATAGCCCCCCCCCTCCGCCGCTCCCTCTTACGTACCCCCTGCCGACCGAGACCACGCCCACCACAGTCCGCAGTGGCAACAACAACAAGCGCAACTCGAACAACAAACAAAATGACGACAGGAATCGCCACAGAGCAGAAGGGGGGACGGGGGGGGGGCAGGTGGCACATCTGGGGGCCCCCACGGAGCCATTGCCAGCCCTGCGGCTATGCCAGGTGATGTTTGAACTTTCGACGGATGAGCTCTCCAGACCAGTGTTGGTTAGCGGAAAACAGAGAGAACAGGGGGGAAGGGTGGAAAGTGGCAACTGTGCCTGGCCAAAATTGATTACTTTACGCGTCGCAGTTTTCGAGTTGGCTTTTTTCAAGCTGTTGATTATGGCCAGCAGGCATTAGCTTGAAAATAAATATTTACCTTTGAAATTATTAAGTAAAGTTTTTGCTGATAACCGAGCTGACTACCCACTTTTGCCCCCCCCCCCACTCTGATTGCCCCAAATTGCAGCAAAAGTTTTATGTTTTTCTGATTGCAAAACTAATTAAAAAGTTGATGAAACTCATTTGGCATTAACCCTAAAGATTTCCATTTCGATGCCACTTGCCACTTGCCACTTGCCACTTTGGTTAGCCCTCTTTGTGGGTTGTCAAGGTGTCTCTTCCCCCCACCCCCCCTCTCTCTCTCTCTCTCTATCTGGATTCTCTGTAACTAATCACATTCTGCCTTTGCCATTGGCAACTTTTCAAATTGCTTCGAACTTTAAGAATGCACATAATCAATGTCTAAGTATTTGACTTTAGTCTACTTATCCGATTCTCTCTCTCACTAACTCTTGTTCTCTCCCTCCCGCTCTCTCTCAGTCTCTCTTTCTGTTTGGAAAGTTTGCCCCCATTGAGAAATGCCAAATGCAAAAATTGTTTTTCAATTTCTTTTCTATTCTGCAGTACACAAGTCGAAACATTAGCATACAACTTTTCTTATTATTTTTTATGTGAAAAATTTCCAGAGAGAAAGAAGAATGAAAGCCAGTGCCAAGAGTTGGGCCAAGGGTTGAACGGGGGCGTGGCTCAGGAGAGTGGGTGGTGCGTGGTCGTCATCGTGAAGAAAGGCAGCAAACTGCAAAGCTAAGGAAGCGGAAACGGAAAGCATACAACGCAGACAAACGCCAACAAATTCGATGGAAGCTAAGGCAGAGAGGGCCAAGCGAAATCGCAGAGTAGACATTGCCTTTTTTGGCATACCCTGTAGGGTAGTTTGTTTGTACTTTAGTAGATGAAGACGGTAAAGTTTGAAGTGCTTTTTTGTTAGATTTTGATCTAAACAGTAAAATAAATTACAAATTTTTCAAGATAGTCAATTAATGAATATTTGTATACATAAAAAAATTAAAATTTGTATATAAAATATTTTAGAAATTGTATAGATTGTTTTTTAGTTTTTTAATTAATTTATTTATTTTTTTATTACATTTTTTATTCTTTACAGAGTTTGTGAATAGTTTAGCAGACTATATCGTAAACCAAGTGTTTCATCGGTTAACGTTTTAAGTAAAGAAATGTTTCAATTTTGTTGATCAATTATTATTGCATATTTTTTTTTTTAATACTTAGATTGAATGTTATTCAACCAATATTTGGAAATTAAATAATTAACAATAATTGTATATTAAGTAAGTGTAATGAGTATTTTGTATTTCATACTATTATACGTTGTAATATGAATATATAAAATATATAAATAAAATATTCTTATCATAATCAACTCCCAAAAAATATTCTACTTCCAACTTCTAGGGTATTTCACAGTCACTCAGGCACCCCAATTGTTGCTTATCTCGGCGGGCCTGTCGATGAGCTAAGCACTTGCAAGTGCCAAAGCTGGCGGGAAATGGAGGTGGCTGCCAGTGTAGAGGAGTCTGGTCCTGGGGGGGAGGGGGGATTCGGGGATACGCAGAGCGGAGCAGACAAAAGTGAAAACAGTCGCGTCGCGGCAAAATACATAATAATGACATGGAAGGAAATCATTTTCATTTGCAAGCCAACGCTTCATTGCTCCCCACCGTGTACCTTCCCTACCTATGGGCTAACCCCGCTCCTTTTCCTCCCCCCCTTCCCGTGGCGTAGCACTGCCGCACCCATCATTGGCTGTCGGTTGAAGTTAGCTTGAAACTCCGCGGCGGGTGCTTCATTTGTCGCAAAGTTTTATTGAATTACTCGGGCGTGCCTCGGATCCGACCAGGATCTGTGTGGCATGAGTTGCGTTTGATGTGACACATAGGCAGGGGTGAGGGGTGAGACGAGAAGAGGGGAGTGTGGAGTAGGGGGAAGGGGGAGTGAGGTACATCGCCCACTTGATTATCACGCCTGTGAAAATTCATTAAAACTTTTTTGCCCGGCCCTGGCAATCGATTGTGTTGTTGTTGTTGTTGTTGCTATGTTGTTTGCCCCACTCGGTGGCACCTGCAACCATTTTTCATGCGCCACAAACCGTTTTGCGCCTTTGACTCGCCTTTGACTTTTTGCCAGCTGTCATTATTCATCCGAAATGTTTTCGCTTAGCTTCTGCCCAGCTCCGCCCCCTCTCCCCCCCTCCGCCCCCTAAACTTTCCAAATTTCCCACATATGTCGCCGACTGCGGACAGCGGATGTCCGGACGGACAGAGAGAGAGTGGCCAGCAGCAGCATGGACCATGGCCCACATGTGATTAATTGTTGCAAGTGCTGCGCTCACAAGGCTCAGCTACAGAGAGGGGAGGATAGGAAAAGGGGGGAACCTTGCAGCCTCAACTGGTCTGAGTTATTGGTGTTGACACAAAATTGCCGAGCAGTCGCTCGTAAACCACTGCCAGAGTCCATTCGACAGCTGGACAGACAGTCCTCAGGCATCAGTTGCGGATGTTTTATGGAGCCTGGCCATGGAAATGTACCATAGCATATGTCCTCATTGAGTGCTTAGAAATTATTTAATGTTTTCGAAGACTCTTACAAACATTTATTTGCGGATGTTTTATATTCACAAGAGAAAAAATTTATGTATAGTTTTGGGTTGATTAAAAATAATGAAATAAAAAATAAATAAGTATTATAATTTGTATTTTATTCATACTCGTTCCACAATAATATTCTCCGTTCTCTTATCAATGATTATATACTTCTATTCTAGGTTATATATTGGGTTAATTATTGTAAATATTTTACTAAATAGTAGTAGTTTACATATTTTTCATTGTTTTGATAGTTTTGCAAGTTCTACAAATCATATTAAATTGCGATTATATAAACATTAATTGGGATTTAGTTCAATACAATTTCATATACTTACTAATTATTAAAAATTTAAATTTAAATGTTTATATAAAGTTAGTATATCATTTATTTAAAAATTCTGTGAATAATTTTTTTAAGCGTTTCTTTTGTTATCTTATACAATTTAATCCAAAAATTGTAGTTCCTTAATATTCTAATGCAGAACCAATATTGATATTAAAGTCTTGTAAATTAAAATGTTTTCTAATGTTTTTCACTACAGTAAATTTCTGAATTATTAATTTAAAAAAAAAACATATTTATAACTACCGTATAAATATATAGTTTACTATACATTCTACTGAGTTTCATAAATTTTTAAAATTTTTTTTACTATGTTTTGTCAGTACTCGTAGATACGCGTATGTATATAGAAGACTTCTCACTCAGATTTACGTGCTCAAATTTGAAAAACATAACCTTACTTAGCCTTTGCTTAGCTAATAAATATTCTTAATATTGCATATAAAAATTTGCTGAGTGTAGCGGGCCATTTGGCACGCCCATTTGAACGCCCAAAACGCCCACGGGATGCAACATCAATTTGTCGAATAAGCAACTTAATCATTTGCCATTGTCAGTTGTTGCCGAGGCTGCAGTTGTTGTTGGTCCTGTTGTTGTTGTATTTCTAGTCAGAGCTGTTGCCAATATGTGTAGGCCCGCTCAGAGGAGGTAGGCCCCCTTCCCAGCTCGCTCTGGGCTGCAATCTCGCAGGACTATGCCACCACATGCAACAGAGGCGTTGCCAAGGCATTCGGGGTATAAAAATTATGCAGACGTGGCGAGGCATGGCACTCACGGGGGGAGGCAGGGGCGGGGCCCAGTGAAGCGACAAATGTGGCCATGCCACTTGCTGCCAAAATCAGCAACACACACAGAGAGAGGTGGAGTGGGAAAGGGGGGGCAAGGGAAGCGGGGCAAGTTGACTTGCCTTCGACTGCAGTTGCACAATTTGTCGGCTTTTATTTTTGGCCATTCGCTTTGGCAGAGCGTATCGCCAGGCTGCCATATTGCCAGATTGCCGTACAGCTGTATTGCCACTTGCCACTTGCCACTTGCTTCTATGCAACAAATCATTGGCATAATTTAAAGCTTTGCTCGCTGCTCAGCTTCAGCTGCCTCACTCTCTCTGTCTCTGTCTCTGTCTCTGTCTCAGTCTCAGTCTCTGTCTCTCGTGTCTTTTATTATTTTTGCTGCTGCAGTTTCGGGGGCATTCTGGGGTTAAGTGTGTGCACATGTGTCTGTGTCTGTGTCTGTGGGACTGTGTGTGTGTGTGTGCACAGCATGCATGCTACACTCTGTGGCACTCGGACAGACATTCAGCTCGTCTGGCAGCTTGACTATCTGCGCTCTCCTTCTCTGTCTCTCTGTCTCTCTCTCTCCCTTTCTGTCCCTCTATGCATGATTATTGAATGTGGTCGAAGATTAATGATGCCTCTGTATTTGCCTGGCTCTCTCTCGTATCTCTACTCTCTCCTCATTCTTTCCTCTCTCTTCTTTCTCTCCTCAACCTCCTTCTGCTACTCCTCCTTCTCCTCCCCCTCCTCTTTTTACTGCTTCTGTATCAGTTCAAGTTGTGCCATTTGCAATTTTCTAATATTCTTCGGCTGAGCTGCCTGGCAGGGAGAGAGAGAGAGAGGGGGGGGGTGTAAGGTAATCCTTTGCCAGCTCTCTGGAGGCTTTCGACTCAGCGCTCTCTGTGGGTGGCTCTGCTGGAGCTTCCCTCTTCGATATGCATTCAGAATGCTTAGCCAAAGCTGATTAGTTTTGCAAAGTCCAACTCGAACTGTAAAACAAAATAGTATTATATGCATTAGGCTAAAGAACATTATGATTATCGGAGAGAAGGGGCTTGAGAGGTGTTGCTAAAATTTGTGGCAGCACTGGAATACAAATATTAAGTCAGTTATTGTATGTGTAAATGTGGTTTATGGGGTTTGTGTATTTATAAATATATATTTCCGTATTCTTAACAGTATTAGAAAATTATTAAAAATATTTTTAAAAAAAAATTCTTTGTATAAAGGAATATATACTTTGTAAATGTAACATATATAATATAATATGATTAGTATAATAAAATATCATGATATATGCTGATATATTATTAAACATATTATTATATCATATAAATATGCTGTCAAACAGTTTTGATATATGTTTAGAGAATATATAATGAATGATAGTTTATAATTATTATATATATCAAATATATGTGGCAATGATCTGGCAACGCCGAGTTAAGTCGACGGACTGGCAACAACGGAGATGTAGAAGAAGAGCGCAAAGAGTTCTCGTTGAGAACACGTAGAGGGAAGATGAAAAAGAGCTAGGTTGACGGTCAATCAATCAATCAATTAACGACGATCACATTGAAAAATTAAAGAAGATTAAAAACGACAACTTAGAGAACTTATGAACTAATTAATTTTAAGAAGCTTACATTGAAATATTACGAACTAATAACGTTTAATTTGATAATAATTTAATAAATCTCACCCACTATATACAATATATAGTTTAATTCATTTGCAGAACAGTACATATTTAAAGAATTTTTTTCTAGAATTTTTTTAACGTTCTTTTCATCTTAACTGAATTTGTAAGTTGATTATAAACAATACTACCCCAGCAACTTGTTCGTCTGAGAACAACTGTGGACCTTTCTTAGCAGCACTTGCTGGTTATTCCAGTCCATTGCCGACTTTATATTGTATATTTTTGCACTCTCTATTTATCAGATTTCATGAACTTTCCGACAGTTTATTATTTTGGCAGCAGCTCAAATTAGAAGCGACAATAGGAATACAACCTCAGACAATGAAAACAATAGCAGACGCAGTACTCAACCCATATGAACTCAAATAAGAATTATAATCATAATAATAATAATAATAATGTAAGCGAGGACTCGTGCAGCGTGAAATTTAATTAAATTTTTGGCCACGGGCCCCGACAATGACTATGACGCGGCGCCTACGTGAGAAATATTTCTGCAGGTACCTGTTGTACCCTCTCTCCAGGCACCGTCTGCTGCTTGTCCCCGCTATTCAACTGCGGGGTGACATATGCGAGGCATAAATTAAACACTCCATTGAGGCAGTTGGTCGGCAGTTGGGTCCAGGTCCACATGTCCTCACGTACTCCTCCGAGCAGGAGGACCATCGTCGTCAGGTGCCTGCGGCTTGTGACTTTTCGCCGCAAAACGTTGAACGCGTAGGCAAATGCTCATTAGTTTTTCCGCAACGCTGCGCCAAGAGACCAACACGTCTGACAAGCATAATATAGTATACTATTTATGATACCCTGCAAGCATGAAATATTTTAAATTAGGGTATAATAAACCACGAAAGTAATGAAGGTAGAAAACGTTTATGGGAAGTCAAGGAGAAGTTGGAATATGTATTGAAAGTTCTTTGATGAATGTAAATAAATTTGGCATAAATTTTCTTCTAAATAAAAAAAGAGTATTGGTTAAAAATAATCATAATATTTTTTTATATATTTCATGAAGGTGCTTTCCATATCTGTATACTTTTCATAACTCATAAATAACCTTTACGTTGGTCCCAATTCATTTCGAAACAATCTTAAGTTCACAGTTCTAAAACTATAAGTGTTACTTCAATGTCATTATCTAGGGTATATCTGAGTCTATCACACTGCACTTGACTATTTATATGCACTTTTTTATTGATTTTAATTCATTTTTCTTCAGCAATTCGAGGAGCTCCCCAACTGCGTCAACATAACTCAAGTGCCACACAGCTGCACTCCCTGCTCTACCTTCTCTCTCTCTATCGTTCGCTCTCCAGTAACCCATGCGATCCCAGCTGGTTTGCATGTGCGTATTGGTTAATCATTTCGAAGCTAGGGGACTCTGAAACTATTTCGCGTTGTCTCTCGCTTCTCCCAAGGTGTTGTCTTGCCCCCCCTCCCCCTCTGCCCGTTATCTCCTTCTTTTCCCTTGAAAACTTCTGTGTCTAGTCAGGTCATGCAGAAGTTCTCTCTCGATGCTTATTGAAAAAATATTTGTTGAGGCTTCTTTGGACTGCGACAACTTAGTTTTGATTGCGACTATGTAAGGAGGAGGAACAGCGAGTGATGGAGGAGGGGGAAGGGGGGTAATGGGATGATAAAATTGAAGTCATGCACGGACTGCATCATGGTTTGGCTGCTGCTGTTGCTGTTGTTGTTGCTGCTTTTTGCTGTGTGCTCATCGGACTGTGGACTGTGCCACTATGGGATGCTGCTGCTACCCTGCTCCCTCTCTACCCTTCTTTGCCGCTTGTGGCACAAGTTTATCAATAAAATGCTGTGGCATACAAAAGTACACGAGTTATTCCTTTTGCATGGATGCTTTGAGGCCAGGACATCAGGATGTGCTTGACTTATGGCCACGGAAACTTTTTGTGCCATATTGTAAGAAGAAATATTTATGTGATTCTGTGCGGTTCACAGGGCAATTGTGTGTGATAACTGAAGGCAGCTTTAAAGCTACATTGGCAAAAATAAAGCTATAAATACACTTGAAGAATAGAAAAGAAATGAGGCACTTTCTGGCACAAGGCACAGTGTTTGGTTATGTTTCTTTCCCATAGTAAATTAATGAATTAGAAAAGGTTAAAAATGTTATTTATATATTGATATTTCTTGCTCCAATTTCTAGCTCTCTCTCTGCAACGTAGATTCTATAGCGAATAATATTCATTAAAATTGGGAAAATAACCTAAATAATTTGAGGTTATGTTTTGTGCAACTTTAGGTTATGTTTTTTGCTATAAATATATATATAACTTCTTTTTTTTCTGCTCTTATATGATGCTGAGAGTTATAACTAAAGTAAATTTGATATTCAGCAAAATCCAGAAAGTTATGAAATGAAACCTAATAAATTTGAGGTTATGGTTACTGCTCTAATACATTTATAAGTTTTTTATTGATAGTTTAGTCCTCTGCATTCGCTGCTCTAATTTTTTGCAGTTGATTATCGCTAAACTAGATTCCATATTGAGTAAAATCCGGCAAGTGTAAGAACAAAAACCTATTCAATTTGAGGTTATGTTCCCTTGATAAATAAATTTATGGGAGTAGAAGGCATAATATTCAGCATATACTGCTATAGTTTCTTGCAGTGTAGTGTCACTAAAGTAAATTCAATATCGTGGGAACTGAAAAAAGTTATAGAACAAAAACCACAAAATTTGAGGTTATGTTTTCGGTCATAATAATTTATGGTAGTAGAGAGTAGTTAAACTACTTCGGTTACATTTTTCAAGTGCATTTATAGCTCTCGAGACTAGTTCAAGTAATAAATCACATCGACAATTAACCGAGACTATCGATACGATACGCCAGCTGTCAACGCCTGGAAAATTTGTGAAATTCAATCCTTTGGCCGGAAAACGACACTCGAACATGTTCGGGTCCATTGTCGGACAATGTCGGCTAACGAGATCAGGGGAGAGCTCCAGCTTCTGTAGGTGTGCATTGATAACTCAATTAACATGTTACTTCCACGAATTATAATAGATTTTGCGCTCGAACGGAGCGTGCACGTATCTCGCATCTTGCATATTGTATCTGGTATCTTGTATTTGGTATCTTGTATCTGGTATCTCTCGCACGCAGCATCTGACACGACAAAGAAGAATTACTCATGCTCGAATTTCAGACAGCGTGTAATTTAAGACTTTGTCTGTCTCAGCTGAACAATTGATTGGAAAACGAAAGAAGTTGGGGGAGAGCAGGGTAAAAAAAAGGATTCAGGCAACAGTTCTGTTGAGGTTGAGTCGCCTCAATTGAGTTCTTTAAATGAATTTCGAATTCTCAGCGAAGCGTTAATCCATTTATGCTCAGAATTTAACCCCGGACGAGGGTCACACAACGGTTGCACGCACAACTAATCCGATTTCGGGGTACTCCCCTTCCCATTCCCCTTCTCATTTCTGTTTCCATTTCATCAGCAACTGAAGCCAATTGCTGTGGCTTAGTGACAATGACCTACTTGTGGTAGGTCTCCTACTCCCTGTACCTCACTGTTTTCCCCATCCCCTTCTCCTCTCCCTATCTATCTCCCATTGCCCTGGAGAGCTTAGTGAAATTGTGCATAAATTAAAAAAATATATTTCATAATCTAAACTATACGATATAAGCCCATAAAACGCTTGCCCAACCACCTTACATCATTCCCTCGTCCCATACCCCTCTCCCTGCCCTTCCTGTCGTGTCGTGTGTTGTGCAGTGTACACTGTACTCAAAGGCAGAATTGATGACAATGCGGCTTGTCAACGCCTCGTCGGCTTCGGCCTCGCTCAGTGCCTTAGCCTCGACTTCGCTCTGGCTGTTGCTCCTGTTGCCCCGCCTCCTTCACTCCTGCCTCCCGCCTCCTGCTGCGCTTGTCAAGCTTCCTGCTATAAAAGATAAAAATTTCATTAAAAGCATTATGAACGAGAAGAGAAGAGTATAGCAAAGCGGGCACAGTCTGCACTCACTTGATGAGGTCGGTACCTTTATCTTCGAGGTATGGCATATATAAATTTATAGATTAATGTATATTTGCATATAGTTAGTGGGGTGAATCCTGACAGTCTGAATCTTGATTTATGTGGGACTTACTTTATGGAATTTTCGCATAATTTTCCAATAGGAAAATGAGATATACAAACGAATAACACATTATATCAAGATTATGTGGCATATAGACAATTATTGGATTGATAAGAAATTAAAAAGAAAGAAGATATTAAGGCAAGCTGCGTGATTTCATAGTTCTAGCAGGAAGAAGTGTCTAAATTTGTTTCAAATCCACAATAAAACATTTTTAATTCGAACTTTTTCTTTAATCAATTTGTATAAAATATATATATCTCAGTTTATTTTAAACTTACATCAAAAAGAAATTTCAGGCTGTTTTATATTAATATTATCTATTGATTGACCAAGTTTCAATCGATAGAAAGTTGAACGAGTTATGACATTAAAAATAAAACTAGAATCCGTAGAATTTCATTAAATTGAATCAGACAAATATTTTGGTATACTCTTTGAGTCATAAGATGTTTCAAAGTTAACTTGACCTAACCATATTTCTCTCTTTCCCTCTCTCTCTCCCTCTAACTCTGTCTTTCTCTCTCTATCTTTCTGTTCTGCAACCCTGCGATCTTTAATTTCATCTATTTGAATTCCTAATCAAATATGGTATAAACTTTTCCAATGTAGCGCAACGGCAATTTGATATATACTCTCCTCCACGTATGTAATATCTTTTGCTTTTCTCAAATTACCGCTACACACACACACACACTTACTCACACATCTAGAGTCACACATACAGCGATGTCTAAGCAAATATCGCCACTGTGTAAATATCCTGGGCCAGTCGCTGGCTGTCGCTGTCGCTGTCCTTGTCCTTGTCGTAGCTGTCCCCGCTGCTGTGCCTGTTCCTGTCAGGACTTCGCATCCATTTTGCATTTTCCAGTTTCCTTTCCCCCTGCCCTTTCTCTCTCTCTCTCCTCTCCCTGCTCTTGATCTCCTTCTCACCCTACTCAAATACGGGCGCTCTTTAGGCTTTTGTGTGCCACGCGAGCTCGGCGAATGTCGTGTTGCTTGGCCGTGTGTCTGTCTCAGTGTGTGTCTGTCTATGTGTGTGTGTGTGTGTGTGTGATAACAACCCAAGGATTATTTCGCATTACTTTATTTTCACAACCGCTTGCAAGTTTTGCGGTACTTTAGCTCGGCTTCGCCCACGGCCCCGCCTCCGTTTGAGGTAAGGCCCGCTTATAATTTACACGCTGATTGCGCGTCGGGATTATATATAATTTCTCTCTCGGCTTTTTTCACGCTCACTCTACCCCCTCACCCTACCTTCCCTCCCTCTCTCCCTCCTTCCCCTCACTCTCTCTCACTCTCTCTGCTGCTTTCCTCACATGCAATCGCCATCAACACTCCAGGCCATCCAGGCCCGGCCCAGGTACCTATTTATGCGGCTTTATCTGATTTTTGTTCTTTCTATGCGCCCTGCCCCTCTTTCCCTCTCACTTGTTCTCTATCCCTTTTCTGTGCAATTTTTTGCTGTTTCTTTTTGCCTCACGTTTTTATGAGCTTATGAAATTAATTGTGTATTAATGTGAGAAAGAGAGAGAGAGAGAGAGCGAAAGGGAAAGAAAGGGAGTGTCTGCGTGTGTAGATGTGATGGATATGGCGCAATTTGATTATGTTTTGGCTAAATAATGAAATTATCTGGTAATAAGGCATAATACGTATACGCGGGAGTTGCAATTTTGAAGGTATTAACGTGATTTTTAGCTCGCCCGAAGGTTGATGGATGAGGCAATAAGAGGATTTGCCACAGGGTACAGACTCCAGCGGGGTGGTGGACTACGGGAGGAGTTGGAAGAGAAGAACTCAGTGACTTTAATTTGGAAAGGAATGACTTGAGAAGGGAGACTGTGGCAGGAGAAATGGAGAGAAAGTGAGTGCATTATAAAGAGAGATCAATGAAGGAGATAACTAAGAAAACTTAGCAATCTTGAGGATGTGTGAGTGCTGGCAGGATTGTTAACCAGCCAATCTACATGATCTTAGTGTCTAGAGGAGATATACAACTAAGTAACCTTTGCTATCTCAGAGTCCAGTCCAGAAAGACTCACTAAATTTGCAAAGACACTTAGGAATTCAAAATTCCAGCTTTGGCAGAACGGAATTCATATAAGTACCAATTATTCAGCTCACATACAACTTACATTAAAAAGAATTTACAAGTTATTTTATATCGATGTCATTTAATTGAGTCAGACCATTAATGTTTTAACTGTAGATTGACTGAACGCCACCTTAACTGTAACGTTGACCCAACACAGTAACCACATTACCCTCCCCTCCAACCACGCAACACAAACATCGCGGGCTAATGTAATGTTAACGAAGCCGACAGCGAAAGGGAAAGCGAGTCGGGTCTGGGACCACCATGTATGTACTCGTATGCATGTATGTATGTAGCTTAAGTGGCCAACTGGGTAACCATAACCTCGGCCGTTGACAAATATTTGGAAGAAGCATCCAAAGACTCGTTGTGCAGTGTAATTAACGATGCGCCACGGAGAGTAACTGAAACATAATACAAATAATTAAAAATAGCCCAGAGACAGTGACAGAGCAAGAGGGAAATGGGAAGAAGAGGAGGAGGAGGAGTGTAGCTACAAAGGTCTCGCCGGCTGGCAAAAACAATTGTGTCAATAGTTCACCCGCATTCCGGGCGCAGCAGATAAACACAACAGATAATGGAGCAGAGAAAAGGCACAAGCGAGGGGGGAGGAGTGGGGGGAAAACAGCTGCTGGCGGCTGTCAAAGAGTGGATGAGTCAAAACTAATGCCTGAACGGGACCTCTCGAATCCAACAGGCAGTTGATCTATGCGACACACACTTGAGCACAGTGCAAGAAGGGAAAGGGAAGGCAAGGCAACGGAAGGGGAGAGAGAGAGAGGCAAGAACAACAACAGCAGCAGCAGCAGCAGCAGCAGGCTGGCAATTGTAAGGCGACACCTAGTGGCATCATTTGTTTACACAATATTGGATATCGGATAGGATAGAATAGAATAGGTACGGGGCGCAAAGGAAATGGGCATTAGCATGAAATTTGTAAGGCACAACACGCACTCGAAGGAAAAAAGGATCAGCTCGAGGAAATTTATGCAGGCGACAAATTCAAAACACATGTCCTGCCAGAGACAAGGAGAGAGAGAGAGAGAGAGAGGGAGAGAAGGGGAGAAAGGGAGAGAGAGAGAGAGAGGGAGGGAGGGCAATCAATTGTTTATTTATTGTCTGTTACTTGTTTGCTTTTCTTTTCATTGCATCTTGTTTCGTGTCATCTCCCACTGCGAGGGACCACACAAATGTGCTTCACAGTCGCAGTGACTGTCACGACCTTAGTCACGGCTTTGTTAGGTGCTCGCACAGGCAGGCACAGGTAACAACTTCATCTCGAAGATTGCCTCATTTTATGCGTATTATCCTTGGCCATTATCTTCTTCCTCGCATTGTTTTTCCCCATTCCCAGTTCCAATTACACACGGCATCAGTTTCCATTGTCCTGATTAGTCGAGCCAATCTGCCAATCGACCAGTCGACAATCCACACCCCCTCCCCACCCCTGACACCACACAGGAAGATGCTACAATGGGTAATTCGAGTTATTCCCTTTTTGGTCGAAAAACAATATCCGAATTACGAGCTATTGTTCGCAGTCGACGAAGGGAAATCACGTTCGTCTCTTTTATTTACTCTGTAGTTTTTCTTTTTTCAGCTCGGAAAACGTGCCAAATTTCTAAGGGAATTTCCAACTAAATAGATATCCCGGTAACTGCATAGCATAGATATGATTTTATCTCGTCTCATATTTCTGCAGTTCATTGTGGAATGAACCTTGCTGGATTTATTAGAAAATATAATTTCATTTATTTTTAAAGCAGCTTTTAAATTCGATTATACCTTAATGAATTGTTTTCTCTGATAATTATTGTAGTTACTCTTTTTAAAAAGGTTTAGTTTTCATTGTTAGTTATTGAAGTTACTCTTTTTAAAAAGGTTTTGTTTTCACTCCTAATGAGGAAACTTAGCTCCCCTTCTTCTCTGCATATTTGCTAAGATCCAGGTTCGCACCAGTGGAACATTGACATACACGCCAGGTGCGTTTCTCGTCTTGCACTTTGAACTGAAAGAGAGGACTCCAGCCAGGACATAGCGATTCGGATCGCCAACAAGTGGACACATCAAAGGGGCTCCACCATCACCTTCGCAGGGGTTTTCAACGTCATCACCAGCGCAAATAAAGCTCGATTGCAGCTCAAAGAAACGGAAATTCAAAGACTCACGTAACTGCTCCTGACAAGTCTCTCTATCCATAACGGTGGCGTTGATCTTCTTGAGTATGGGAGAGAACTTCGTGTCGGTTGTTCGTTTCTTACCCCAGCCCGCAACAATACAGCGGGAATGATCGAAGTTTACATCTGGCTTGGGCAGGCAAATAGTGCTAATGTGTGAGCCCAGCACAAATTTATGCTTCAAGATGAGTACGGCAATGTCAAAGTTCAATGAGTGATCATTGTAGTTTTCGTGAGTGATTATTTTCTGTACGCTGCGATCTACATATTTGTACGCCTCCATCGTAGATCGCGTATCCCATTCGCCAGCTCTTACAAAAAGAAGGGGCGCAGAGATGTTAACAATGTTATGTGCAGTTGTTAATACTACATTGGGGGTCACAAGACTGCCGGCACTACGAGGTACAGTTAGAGCTCTAGCCGAATATAAAACAATTTCATAGATTTCCACAACCCATGGAAACTCTCCAAACTTCGCCTGACCCTCGGCTGTGAGATTGGAGGTACGAACTACTCCACTTGGATTTCTGACACCGCACATTTTGTACGCCTTTGGTTTCCTAGGGGTCGCATGCTATAAAAGACGAAAAACATTTAGTAAAGTAAATTAAACGAGGCAGAAAGGGTAGCTTCGACATGCCAAAGGTTCTATACCCCTGCAGATTTTTATATTTTCCAATCGTTCCTATACTAGCGATCTATAAAGGTGCAAAATATTGTGTCTAACTTTGACTGACACTGATAGGTTACGATTTTTTTTTTTTTTGAATTTAAACTAGTTCTTATGCAAAAAAGAGTCTTTCGGACGATTGTTCCTATGGCAGCTATATGTTGTAGGGGTCCGATTTTGATGAAATTTTATATGAATAATATATATAAAGAACCAGTTCGATGTAGTAAATTTGATAGCAAGATCTTAACAAATAACAAAAATTGGTTGACAGTTTGTATGGCAGCTATACGATATTTCGGTCCAAGGGTATAAATATTTTGTATATAGAAAGTATTAAATATAATATAATATAATAATAGTCTTAATAGCATCTGTTCCATTAATAAATTAAATTTTTTAATTTCTATTTTGTTCCGACTGCCAGATAAGAGACGATTTTAATACCTAAGTATATACTAAATGTATGCGAGCACTGTTTATTTTTCATTATGATTCTTTCTCTTACATTTCTTTTGACGATGCAGCATCTTTCAGAGGCTTCACAAGCACTATGGTCAGTCGAACCATTATTATTACTCAATGTCTTGCAGAGATCAGGACGAACACACTTCTTTCCTACACCACATGATATTTGCGCAGAACTCAGAATGGCTCCCGAACATACAAACAGAAGTATTCCGAATACTCGTATACAAAATACATTTTTCATAATGTAGAGCTGTGTATTATTTCATCTGAATTTGCGAACTGATCGCGTGCAGTCAAACTTTGATTATTTTATACCATAAGTCGAAGGTTGTTTTTGATAACATAGGTTTTTTTATACTTGTATACGTATTTTATAAAAATATGTGTCTTGCGATTATCGCACTGGTTATTTCACTTCGATTTTTATGTTCGAAACGTACAATATATAACGTGCGTCACAAGCTTATGGATAACATTACACACGTATGTTATAGTGGATACAATAATGTACATTTGTCTGTATGTATATCGAAAGCCGTCTGTTCATCTGTCCGTCTGTCTGTGCGTCGGTTTGGCACTTCGTCTGTCTGCTCGTATGTCAGTCCTTATGTCTGTATATCCCTCTGTCCATCCGTCTGTCTATCCGTATATCTCTCTGTCCCTCTGTCTGTCTGTCTGTCTATCTGTCTGTCTATCCGTCTGTCTATCCGTATATCTCTCTGTCCCTCTGTCTGTCTGTCTGTCTTTCTGTTCGTCATTTCGTCCATCTATCTGTCCGTTTGTCTGCCCGTCTCTTTGTTCGTCCAGCTGTCTGTAATTCAAATACAATCTTTTTAGTAATTCGTATTTTAATCGAAATTAAGCATCGTATTGGTAGCAATTTAGGTTTCACAACAGACCACGAATATAATTTGCATTTTATCAAAATTTGACTGCTTTAAGCAATGGTTTATTATTAAAATAATTCGATTTAAAAGGATTTTCTTTAGCAAATAAAATGATTTTAGCACTTGCGGCAATCCAAAGAAAACTTAGATAATATTTGTGTTTTCCGAAATCCAGGATCGCACCATTGGAACATTGACATACACGCCAGGTGCGTTTCTCGTGTTGCACTTGGAACTAAAAGAGAGGACTCCAGCCAGGACATAGCGATTCGGATCGCCAACAAGTGGACACATTAAAGGGGCTCCACCATCACCTTCGCAGGGGTTTTCAACGTCGTCACCAGCGCAAATAAAGCTCGATTGCAGCTCAAAGAAACGGAAATTCAAAGACTCACGTAGCTGCTTCTGACAAGCCTCTCTATCCAGAACGGTGGCGTCGATCTTCTTGAGTATGGGAGAGAATTCCCTGTCAGTTTTTTGTCTCTTACCCCAGCCCGCAACAATACAGTGGGAACTATCGAAGTTCATGGCTTCACTGGGCAAGCCGATGGTGCTGATGAGTGGACCCAGCTCAAAGTCCTTCTCCAATATTAGTATAGCAATGTCAAAATTCAATGAGCGGTCATTAAAACTTTCGTGAACAATCATAGTCTTTACGTTACGGTCTGCATGTGGTTCTGGCTCTGTCGTTATTCGCATATCCCATTCACCAGCTCTTACCAAAAGATCTGTCTCATTCAAGTTAACGAAACGGTGGGCAACAGTCAAAACCACATTGGGTGCTACTAGACTGCCCACACAGAGATATAAATATTCGAAGGAGTGTTCGTTATAGATCTTTTCTAAGATTTGCACCACCCATGAAAACTCGCCGTATTTCGCTTGTCCTTTCACGTTCTGAAAGATACATAATTACATGTTTAGTACTTCTCTTTACAAGTGAAAGATCTTTCTCACATGTCACATATGAGATGATTTAAATAATATAATCTTACCAGTCCACCATATTGGCAGCAGAGCTCATTCTGAGCGCATTTGGGATTCGCAGGAGAAAAAGCATGTATGATAT
Organism: Zaprionus ornatus; assembly: GCA_018904035.1. Taxonomy (NCBI): domain Eukaryota; kingdom Metazoa; phylum Arthropoda; class Insecta; order Diptera; family Drosophilidae; genus Zaprionus; species Zaprionus ornatus. The sequence continues at coordinate 7,236,893 of JAEIFZ010000002.1, read as the reverse complement.
GTCCAGCATTTGTATCAATATTGCCGTTTATACATGTTCCTTTGGGCACACAGTATTTCGGAGGTCCAGTACAGTTCTCTTCATATTGCTCCTGACAGATGATAATTGTTTTATAAAAGTAAAAAATATTTAACGAATGCTTGAGATATTTCTCCTCATTAAAAGCTTGTTGCTTAGATAACTAGTTCTCACCTAATTTGTCTCACCTTTTTAACTAGTTTGCAGCAGACCTCAGTCACATTGCATTTATCTTCCCTTTGGACATTCGCCATAGGATTTATGATTTCCGAGCCACCTGTATCTATTTCTCCGTTCTTACATGTTTCTTTAGGCACACAAAAGTTTCCTGCACCAGTACAGATCTTAACAAAGAAAGATTATAAACGTGTTAATAAATTAAAAATCAGAATTGAAAGATCTCATTTACTTCTGTCATCGGAGGAATGGAGCAGCAGACCTTATCCCGAGAGCATTCGATTATTTGGTTATGATTATGTGTTCTTCTGCTATTTGTTGGGTTTTCTTGTATATACCCATCGATACACATGCTTCTAGGCACACAAAACATGCCAAGACGAGAACATTTCTTTTCCACATTGGGCGAAGGTTTCGCCGTTTGTGTCACTGGATGTCTCTTAGGTTGCCTCTCCGGTTGCCCCGCCAGTTGGTTTTGCGGTAAGTTCACTGGCTGTGTGTCCAACACACCGGAACTTTGAAGCATTTCGTCAAAAGAAGTGCCGCTAACATTGGAGGTATTCAGAACGATGCCAAAACAGATACATAATATTCCGAATATACTTAGAATGTTTTCCATTATGAAGGCGAAACTTCACAGATGCGTCTTATTCCACTTAAATCTGCATACTGTTTGCGGGCTATCAAGAATAAATTATTATATGGCAATTTAATGTTGATAACGCGAAATGAACCACAGTCTCTGTCTCATAAAAGCGCGGATGGAGATAAGCAAATAAATGCACCACAATACATTATTATGATTTCTTAGAATCGTTTATTGATTGGAAAACACTGACTTCTAAGAGTAAGAACAATCGTTAAATGCATATTAAAGATTAAAATTGTTTTATTATTTTCCGTAGAAATTGATTGCGAAAATTAATATACCCTTTGCAAGAATAAAGAATGGAATCCGTTAATTCAAGTTCGTAAATAATAAATAACATTTTTTTTTTTTTTTGTATTATTATTATTAAGTGAAGAATCCGTACATTATAATATTCTATCTTAACATCAGAGGGTACAAAAAAAAAAAAAAAAAAAAAAAATGAAATGAAATTTTACCTAATAATACTACTATAATAAAATCAATATTGAAAAATAATAAATGCTTCAGATTTTCCATCATAAAACTGATTGTATACTTCAGATCTTTGTATTGTGGGCAGTCTTACACGTATGTGTATCGCATTAGACTCGAGGAGTATTCATAGGAGGAGTTAATATGGTTATTCATTTTCTTCCCAGGCATTAACAATAGGATCATTTGCATATCCAGTAATTCCGCATAATTTTCAATTGATTTATCATTCGCAATCTATTCACTGAATCCCTCCCCCCCAGTCAAAACATTTCTCTCCGCCGGATCTGATGCTGCGGTCGCTGCTTAAGCCTTGGCTCAAGTCGAGCGGAGACAAGGACACGCGCCTGAGAGTATGTGTGTGTGTGCGTGTGCGTGTGTGCTCAATGCCAAGTCGCATAAGGCATTATAATCTCTCATTACAACTACAACAAAAGCGACCCGGACAACCCTGTGGCGGCATATGTTGACCCCACCCTCTCCCTCATGAGAGCAGACACTGCACGCGTGTGACGTCACAAATTTATTGCCCCTGCAGTGCCAGCAGCGAGCAGCGTCGAGTGCAACAAGCACAAAAATTTATAACTGAGCTTCCATAATGAACTCATATTTTATAACGTTTATTAACCCATTGATAACCGGCCAAGTGCTTAACGGCAACTGAATTTATGCGTCTGGCAGCGTCTTCCAATGAGGCAGCCCGCCCAAAAGGGTACAAAGGGGGGATGGGAGGAGAGGGGAACTAAAGGGTGGAGGCCACTGTCCTTGTGTCTGCGTCTGGCGGTTTATCGAAATATCCTAAACGACGCGCCGCAGCAAATGCCTCGTGACAAATAAATGTCATATTAATGTCAGAGCTCTGGAAACTCCTTCTCCTCCCCATCTGGCATTCCATTTCCCTCCTGCTACCCAATAGTCAATACCCAGCTGCCCCTTTTCATCTGCTCTCCCCTCCTTTTCTCATCTCTCAAGTGCTCCGCACTGGTGTCTGCTTTAGTTTCATGGCTTTTCGCTCTATTCGCAATGGTTGCGATAAGCCTGTGTTATGAGTACGCAAAATGGTCATGAGTTTCTCAGAGAGGTTAACCTTGCTATGTATGTGGTAAGAGTGAGGTAGGTGGAGAGGGGGGTCTAGCCTGCCATAAGCAGAGCTTGCCATAATTGAGCGCAACTAATCGCAGTTTCTGGTGACCATTTCAATGGTATTTTGGCAATTGGTTTCTTATGCGATTTTGTACGATGATATTTAGGATAAGAATAAGTGCACAAGTGGAAGCTGTTTCCCTTTGGGTTTTATTGCATTCATTGTTTCGGAATAAGACTTTCAAAACGTCTGAGTTTGAGATACATAGATTTACTGCTATGGGAAGTGAACGAAGAAGTTTAGGATACATAATAGATTGATTTGTAGAAAATGTAAAGAGTATTATGAATATATACTCGTAAATACAATACTTGTAAGTACGTTTGAAACAAGAAAAGAAATGCTCAAGGAATGTGTCTTTTTATGGAAAATTAGTTGAATGATTAGATAAGTTTCGTTCGTCGAAAAGTTAGATTTATTTGGAAAAATATGTTGTTTGACTTCTTAAATATTTAGGATGGTTGAAAATGATTTATTTTGTATTAAATACTTATACTGATGATGCAGGGGATATATCATATATTCCATTAAAATATGATAATGTTTTTTGTAGCTAAAATTTTGTAGAAATAAGAAAGTAAAACAATTGTTTGAACCAATCTTATCAGCATATCGTAGTTAGCATATGAATATTTATCATGCGTCAAGGCTGAAGTAAATTTAATCTAACATTGTATATAAACAAAATATATAGCGCTGCAAGGGCATATATTATTGTATATTATATTAGTATTATATTATTACTATCAGTTATATAGTACTTCTGCTGAGCTTAGAGCACCTTTATCATGCCAGTGTTTCTAATGACTCCTATGATTATTTCTGTACTGATTTACCTTATCTCTATAGTACCAAGAACACGGTGCCTTCCTTCTTAGTTTGAAATTAATTTAGGTTAGCAGCAGTTTGGCACTTTGGAGTATTCCAATCAAACACTTCAAATGTTTCAATTTCCTTTTCTTACTCTCTCTCTGTCTCCCCATACTCTCTCCCTCTAGCAAACAATGTCCACATATCATTTATTTACTTTCTCAGCTTTTCGCAACTCTTTTGGCTTCACAAATGTACCGCAACCGGCAAAAGGGTTGCAATGCAGGGTTGCCACCATCCCGCAAGGTATTTGCTTGGCGCACATTTGCTTGGCACTTCACACTTGCGACTTGCCTCGAGCATTTCACATTTAACACATCCTGCATTGTCCTGCCCTCAGGGGGGACCACGTTAGCCGCTTCCGTTTCGGTCCGAGCTGCGTTTCCCAGCATCCCACTTTGTCAGTGTATGCGTATAAGTGTGTGTGTGTGTGTGTTTGTTTGCATTTGTCGCCCTTTGCCAGAGAGGGAGAGAAAGTGAGAGAGTTTTTCCATGAGTTTTCGCTGAGTTTTCCACGCGCGCAGCCAGCTAAATATTCCCTTCTGATCCCGGGGTCGGCAATCAAGCGTTGCTCGTGTTTGCTTTTCGGAACTCTGGTCCATTAAGCGGCTGCATCGGCAGACGTCGTCATCAGTGACTTTTCGCGTGGTCACGTGGCGCGTCGTGCCGTAATTGTATCTATGAGATACAATTACAATTTTTCAATATTTTTGCACAGCAGGAGGGCTGTGTGAGCTGAGGCTGTGACTGCGACTGCGACTGTGACTGAGGCCTTGGCCGGTTACCCTTAGCATTTTTCGTGGGCGTTATTATTTATTTATAGTGACACTTTATTGCAGCGCAGTCGCCGCCGGCGCCGGCTGCAGGACATGCACGCAGGACACGCTCGAGTGTAATTGCGCACTTGCGGCGCGGCATCTTGTCTGCGACTACGTGGAGTGGTTGAGCAGGGGATCAGTATGGCAGGGGGGAGGGGGAGAGGAGAGGAAAGGGAGTGGGACAAGCTGAATATGTTGCATCATCGCTGGTCCGTGTGGCCTTAATGTGCCTCGCCAGTTGCCGTTGCCATTTGCCAGTTGCCAGTTGCCAGTTGCGAGTCGCCTGTTTAATGTTGCGTTGCGCACTGCACGTCCTTCGAGTCCTTTTGCCTTAATTTAGTGTGCGCCCACACAATATCGCTTTGCTCGTTGTTCTATTCTCTTCATTTCTGTCTACCTACTCTCTGCCCCCCCTGCCCCGCTCTTCTTCTTAGTCTGCTGCGTTGTGGCGCATTATCATAATTTTTCAATTTATTAACAAAGTCAAAACAGTTTAGCCCCGCCCCACAATATCATTTATTATACTTCAAGGAGCTGCTGCGCCGCACTTCTAGTCTCATGTCCTGCGGTGTTGCGCCATTTAAATGCCCGTAATTGTTTCTTATTTATGCTTCCGTTCTGCCGTTCGGCAGCTCGTTCATGACTTCGATTGTCTGCCAGAGTGTGTTGGGAAAGTGCAGGAGGCAGGCAGAGGCAGAGGCAGTTGAGCTATGGGTATGCACTATATATAGTTTCTTGAACAATAGGTATAACATAGAGGATGTCTTTGAATTCAATTGAGTGTCTTTTTGTATTCTTTACCTGGCTATCTGCATGGCACAGGTGCAAGTAAGGGGGTAGCTGGAATACAGCTAGTACATATGTACATACATATATAGTTTCTTGTACAGGATCTATAAATGAGACGATTTCTATTAATTTTATCTGACTCCTTGTTATCTTGTTGGCTTGTCCGCCTATATGGACTTGGCTTGTACAATAGATACTTGTAGATATACCTGTATATAATATATATATTCTTGTTCAATCGGATGATACAAGCTCTCCTGTCTCTTCTTTTTCTCGTGTGTACTTGACATGTTTTTGAGTGAACAGATGACAAGCTTAATGAATATTTCAAATACTTATCACATATTCTTATATGATATATTTTCTTTTTCAGTCTGGTTATATCTTTCCTTATTAGCTTTATAATTGCTTTGAAATGCTGAAGCTTAGTTATAAAGCCTTAAACTGTCTATCTAGATGGAGATATGATCATTTAAAAAAACAAAATCTTAAAGCTTCATACTCTTATTCAGACTTTCTTAACAGTACTGAGTATCTACTAGTCGAGTGCACTATATAGTCACCTCTCTCAGCTTAAATATGTTAATGTAATGTGAAATTGAATTTGTAATCGCGCCTGGGAACCAGAACTCACCACACCCTGTATGCAATCTACTGCTACTTCTTCTTCTGCATTGAATTAAGTCCGAAAATTGATCATTTCCTTTGCGCGACTTTTGTTTAATTTTACAAAATTTATATTCGACTATAGCGCGAGGGTCTCTTCAGACAATTGCTGATGTGCCCACATTAATTGATTGAGAGTCTTCAGGCAGCGACTTAATTGACCCAAAAAAAAGAGGAGGCAACAAAAAAAAATAAGACAAGAAATGAAATGATTTAAATTAAAGACGAGGCCGCTGTTGTACCTCTGCCACGCCCCCAGTCGCGCCTCAGCTTAATGCTCTACTCGTGGCAAAAGTTGAACACTAGAAAAGTTTGAGGCGCTTGTCTTGAGCTCGCAAAACTCAAAAACCAAAATCCAATTTGCAACTTTTTCGAGTGCACACACGCAAAAATCTTTGGCCTGCTGTTTACCCAGAGAGTCACGCCCACCTCTGCCACCGCCACACTCTCTCACTCTCTTCTCTGCAGCGCCCAACGGTAGCAGCTGCCAGTTGACAATCACGCACGATTTCAGGCAAATCTAATTTAAATACTACGACTACACATCAGTTTGGACGATGAAGGGGCAGGAGTTGAAGGAAAGGAAAAAGGGGGGGGATTGAGGAAGTGGCAACCTTTGATGGCTGGCTCCGGTCGTAGAACTAGTCTTCCGTACCGTCTGCCAGTTACTTTAGTTAGTTAACTGTTTATGAACCCAGCCTTGCCTGTTTGCCCTCTCCTGGAGTGGGCGTGGCCGGGCACTTTACACTTTTGTGCGCCAGCTCTTCTAAAGTAATTAAGTGTTTTTCCACATGATGGCTTCATACCAGCAAGAGAGAGAGAGAGGCAGTGTGGAACAGAGTTGCCAGGGCAGCCAGGCTCGTGTTACTGCATACTCTTATAATTGGTTTAAAAAACGTGAAGCAACTGAAAACGTGGCATGGAAAGTGTTTGCCGCCCTGTTTGATAGTTGCAGATACTTTTCCACGTCGACTAGGAGAGCCTTGTCTCCCATTCTCTTGCTCTCTTAATAAACTTTTGTGCAAGTGCAACAACAAAATCATTAATAAACTATTAAGGTATTTCTTAAGGATGGGCAAACTTTGAAAGACAATGCAACTTGATCCTGGCTGAAGCCACAAAGCCACTTGGGCCAGCTCAAGTTATTGGGGTAAACAGCTTAGGAAAATGGGATAAAGAGCTTAAACTGCAGTATGCAAAGAAAATTAAAGTCGAGCATCTTAAATGAAGGCGACATGTAGGTGAAAGATGAAGAAGAAATTAAAGGCGATGTGTATCAATGAAATTCGTTAAATGAATATGGTTGAATAGCTTTCTATGCTAACTTTTAATCTTCCTGTCATAATTAAAATATATATTTCCTCTCATGCATTTTCCTACTGTGATTTCTTAAGTATTTACTGCAATGTTTGTAAGTTTTTAAGATCACAAAACCGACTTATTAAGCTAATAAATAATTTGTAGTTCGTAACATGCTTAATATATTTAATTACACTTTGAGACAAAGCTCTTAAATGTAGAAGACAATTGAGTAACAGAAACATAATTAAAAAACTAAAGAGAAAGTGGATCAAAATATGAGTAAGATAAAAACTAAATTCAAAGATGAAAATTAAATCAGTAAGATCTCTGAATCTATCTGTCATAAACTATAATATCCATTTCTTTCGTAGCTTTTCTTTTCAAATCTTTCTTTAATTTCTTTCCTTAACTGGATTAACAGATCATCTTTATTTAAGAGGATTAACACTTATAACATACATTGCACAGACGAATTGGCAAACAAGGAAAGGAATTGAAAGGAAATCGAAGTATAGTGTTAAGGCTTTATCTCGTCATTCATTATAAACTCTTTAATTTTCTTTTAGAATCTAAAATTTCCATTTCCTGTCGCAGCTTTTCTCTTCTGATCTTCCCTATAAGATTTTTTCTTTAAATTCCAACATAATTTGTAATTTGCTCAGACCTCAAATAGACTTATGCAGCTTATGAAGAATTAGTGGCTTGTAACATGATGAATAGGTCTATTTATAGAGCGATTATTTAATATATATACTGAGATCTTGTGTATCTTGTGCTCCTTTGATTCGATTTCTTCCGCAAAAGTTTGTTAAACCTTAGCAGCAAATGCCTCAATTATGATTGATACTCCCTCGTAAATTTATCTCTATCTATGCCCTGCAGAGTGCACCCGACAAGTTGCACTTATTTATGTCGAGCATTATCAGTTTTTAGCTCTAATAGATCCAAATGCATATTTTACGAATACGAATGGAGTGCCAAGTGCCAACTTGGTTGTACAACCTAGGAAATATATTTGTAATCAGGTCCAATTAATCTCCGCTGAGAGTAGGAGACTGGGTACCTCTGGTACCTCCCGAGGTACTGTCGCTAGTTCCATGTTGCTGCTTTTAAAAATAATTTCTGTTGACACAAAGATTGAATGGCCCCGGGAACTGAGAGAGAGAGCAACGAGATCTGCGATCTCTGTTCATCGTGTGCATAATTTATGCCTTCGATCACATCGGGACATGAAAAATGTCGCCACAAGACGCCTGAGCGATGATGACGAGTCGCCAAGAGGGAGGGGGGGCAGAGGAGACAGAGGGGCAACAGATCGCCGATGGCTTCGATGACTTGGCATAGCCATTGCCTTAGTTGAAGTAGTCTTTGCCAAATGCGGCAAGTTGTGCCTGAAGTGGGGAGCAGTGCGGGGCCGGAATCGAGCATAAATTAAGTTGACAAGAGCTGGGGAATGGTCTGGAAATGGTCTGAAATGGTCTGACGAACGAGGGGAACGTGTTCCACGTTAGCTAAGTCGCACAGAGCAAAACCAGCGTCAATTTAATGTGTGGACATAATTTTCCTGTCGCATTCAATTCATGACGACCTCAGTCCCCCCCCTCCCTCGAACCGAACTGAACCCAGTGTAGAAACAACAAACATATAAAAACACTTGCACGTGGATTGCATCACAGATGCTCCTGCTGGTGCCAAGCTCCTCCTCCTTCTCCTGCCCTGCCCTGCCCTGCACTGCCCCTTCTCCTTGTTGTAGCTGCATTTGTTATTGTTTTCTCTTGCTGGCCCTGATGACGCTGATGTTGCCGATAATGACGATGGCAATGTGCACACGTTATATGCACATTTGTGAGTGCTTATATGGAACCGAGGATGGGCAACAATACGGGCAGGAGTAGTGCCAGGGACTGGGCTACGGGTACTCGCACGCCTGCGAGTGTGAATGTGAGTGTGAGTATTTGATTTTGATGCCATTCAATTCAATTGCATTGCAATGGGACTGACAATGGTCGCTCTGGTGCTACCCGTTATTGTTATGATGGCCCAGACCTGTTAAGTGCGAATCAATCGAATTTATTTTATCGATAGAACTGCCTTCTCTATTCTGCTCTTGAGTTAAAGTGAAATATATAAGAAAACTTTAAGGTACATATCTTCTGTAATTATGCAGATTATATATGCAGTTATTAGCATATGTATTAGGAATATAAAGGTTACTTCAGCAATCAAATTAATACGATAACTATACTCGTATACCATTTATAGACTATTTTTAGTATTTGAGGTATTATTGTGTGCATTTCTCATGTTTATGAGCTTACTAGTTCTTCCTAGGCATTATAATTTAAACGTCGCGAAGTTTTGACGCGTCGATTGCATATGTTCCTTCTAATAATAATACTAATATTCTTTACTCAACTATCGATAAATCACATTTATTTAATCGTTAAATTTTGTAGTTATTTTTAGACTCCTTACGTGGGGATAAATCCAATGTGTTTTATTGTAGGGACTGCTCCCTAATTTGCTTATAATAAAATTGTTTGATTAAGAAATAGAATAACCAGAAGGAAAGGTTCTCTTCGGCATGCCGAATATATTCAAATATTCTCTGATCGTTCCAATACAATAGTTATGTATATATAATGGTGCAGTGTTTTATGATTGGCCCTGATAAGTTCAGTTATTTGTAAGACCAGAACAGGTCTTCATACAAAAATCTGCATTCCGGCCGATTGTTCTTATGGCAGCTATATGTTATAGTGGTCAGATTCTTATGAAATTCCATATGCATATTATATATATAGAAGTGGTCGGATGTAGGAAATTTTATTGATATATATTGACAAATAACAAAAATCGGCCGATAGTTTGTATGGCAGCTATACGATATCTCGGTTGAATCCGGCTCGTTTTGTCTTATTTACAGCGTACACCAATAAAAAGCATGTGTGCCAAGTTTAATTAAGATAGCTCCAAGTCTCAGGGTTAATTCGATTCCTCTGTTGGTGCTGATTCAGAACATATATACTTTATGCGGTCGGAGATGTCTCCTAAGGTGCGTTGCAAACTCCTTGCCAAAATCAATATACCCTCTGCAAGAGTACAAATATTGTGTAAATAGAATAGGTTGAATTAATAGAAGTCTGTAAGTAACCTATTGTATAAGAGACTTCAATAAGTAACCTATTAAAAGTTTGCTATGATAGTTCTTTCAAGCTTCTTTTTACATTTGAATCTTTAGAGTTTTTGCTAAGGAAGAGGTTTTATTATGAGTCAAAGTAAAGTTCTAGTTTATTATATTCTATATAAAATATTATCTATTTAAAGCAAAAGATTAAAGTTAATACTTATCTGCTTTTCTTTTTATCTCAACAGAGTCTATGTGGATTTTCTTTCGCTGTCATGTTCAGTGTTTAGCCAGAGAAAATTCCGAATAATATGTATTTCACATTTCACATTTCCTAGTTCCAAGAAAGCTCATTTCTTCCATATATTGATAATCTATAATCAGATTATGTATTCGATTTTCCCCTGCCACATTGCGACCTCAACTTTGGTCGCGTATTAATAGGTATTATATAGTTTAGCACGTGATTAACATAACTTTGCGTTGATTTATTGCGACACACCCAGCAACTGTTCACTTCCTGCCCGGTCCCTCTCTCTCCCCTTTACTCCCTCTTTCTCTCTCTCTCTCTCTTTCCCACTCATTCTCTGGCTTCCTCTGTTTGTGTTTCTTTAAAGCCTCGCATCGTTCTCATCGTGCCTTGAAAATGTTAGTTAATGAAGTCGTTTTGTAGTTGTTGCTTCCGTTTAATTGTGGGTCGTCTCTGTCTCAGTCTCCGTCTCCGTCTCCTTCCCTTTCTTTTTTCTTCCTCTCTCTCTCTCTCTGTTTGCTGCACGTTGCATGTAAATTGCTGATGAGCTTTTAATAATGTTTTCGCTTTGGCATCGTAATTCTTTTTGCTGCCACTTGCCGCATAATTCGATTATGGTGCGGCGACTTTCAAGTGAAGAAGAACCGCATGCGGCACACACAGCTCCGATGCGGCACATCCGTGAGGCGGCGCTGGGTTGCAATTTAATTAAGTGAAGTGCAAGTTGGCGACAACAGGCAACTCTGGCCAAGGGGGCAAGTGGGAAGGCGGCTTGTGGCAAGTGGCAGGAGACAAAGTTGCGGCAGTTGCAAAAATGCCGACGATCAGCCGCGATTATCGGTGGTTGTTGCCGCAACGTTCGGTTGCACCCACGCGCAGGCAACGCCTACGCCACGTGCGGCATTTGCTTTTGATGCGGAGACGCAGAGGCAGCAACAGCAGCAGCAGCAGCGATAGCGGCACATGTGGCAGATGCAACAGCGGCTGCCGCAGCAGGTTGTCGCCGCCTTTAGCCACGCCCACATAATTATCGCTATCGATGCGAGTTGCACGCGTTGCACGCGCGACGCCTTTTCGACGTTGTCATCCTTGCGGCAAATCCGTTGCGTTGTTTATGACTCCCAACCCCCCCTCCATTTCCCTCCTCTTCTCTGTCTACCTTCCACCCGTTCCTTGAGTCTGCCTCCTCTGCCTGACTGCATGCTGCGGCTTTTTGCATGCCACAAATGCCTTGCGGCAAGCCGACGCCCCCCGTCGTTGTCGTTGAGCCGTCAAACACTTTAAGCCTCAGCTAAGGTTGATTGTTATTGCGATTGCTGTTGTTGTTGTTGTTGCAGCAGTTGCCAGAGTTTTCTTTAATTGAAATTTTAGTTTGCCGCCTGTCTAATTGGATTATCTATCTCCTGCCCCCGTCTGCCTTCTGTGGCCCCTCCTTGTCTATTCTTGCCCCGCTTTACCGGCCCCTAATGCAGTTGTTATGTTTCACTTAAGCGAATCCAACTCAATTATGCACATTGTAAATGCGTCTGGTTTACAACACGAATTTGTTCAACTTTTGGCCTCAACTCGGACATGAACATGGACACTGAAAGACTGAGACTGACTCTGAAACTGAAACTGAGACCAGCCTGGGGCAGTAGCCAAGGAACTGGATGGAAACTATGGTACAATACAAGTGCAAAGCTCTTCAAATTCGAATAATTGAAAAGGAAATTAACTGCATCACGTTCAGAGATGCGCTTAAACTCAACTGAAGAGGATTATATTTCCTTAAGTGTTTTACATTTACTGTTTTATAGGAAATAAATATAAAAACGAGAGCAACAGTCGAGCGGCACGCGACAGTGGGATACCCTTGGACGTATGTTGCCATAAAAAGTATATAATTGTATAATACTAATCGCAAGCTACAAATTAATCGTAAATGAGTAAATCACCATGTAAATCAAAATTGGCGGTTTGCGGGGGCGGTAGGCGTGCTATTCCAAATTGAAAATAAACTTAATCTGCGTATGGTATACAGGAATCTTCATGGTAAATTTGCTGAGATTGGCGCGTACATCCAGACAGACAGACAGACGGAAAGACAGATGGACTTGGCTCAATCGACTCGGCTAGTGATCCTGAGCAAGAATATATATACTTTATGGGGTCTCCGACGCCTCCTTCTGCCCGTTACATACATTTGCACAAAGTTAGTATACCCTTTTTTGACCATTTTCAATGGTCCAAGGGTATAATTACGCAGCATTTTATAAACGACAAGCTCGACAGTTAGACAGCCTTCACACAATTTTGAAATATCTTTGCTAATACACTTATAATAAGCAAGGACAGAGTCTTCTTCTCTTTCTTCTGTATCTCTTATACGTGACTGTGAGCGTGGCATTCAACGTTTAAATAAACTTAATCTACTTATAATATTATAAATTGGCATCTCTAGCTTTTATTATAGTTGTATATATAAACATATATATATTCTAAGAACGGTCTTCCATGCGTAAAGTACACATACTAAAATAATATTACGAGGGTCGTATGATAATTCCGTGACTTTTTGAATAAAATATATTTTTTTCGTCAAAGAAGCGTTTTATTTCTCAACATAATCTCCTTTTAGCTCTATACATTTAGTCCAGCGTTTTTCCAATTTTTTTATTCCTTCCAAATAATAGGTTTTCTCAAGGCCCTCAAAATAGTCGTTTGTTTCTGTGATGACCTCTTCATTTGACCCGAATCTCTTACCGCCGAGCCATTTCTTCATGTTTGGAAACAAAAAATAGTCACAGGGGGCGAAATCTGGAGAATATGCTGGATGGGGTAGCAGTTCGTAGCCCAATTTATGAAATTTTGCCATGCTGACTACACACGTGTGCACCCGTGCATTGTCCTGATGGAACAGCACTTTTTTTTTCGCCAAATGCGGTCGTTTCTGCTTCAAATCAATATCGAATCTGTCCAAAAGCTCTGAATAATATTCGCCGGTGATCGTTTTACCCTTTTCAAGGTAATCGATGTGAATGATACCTTGTGCATCCCAAAAAACTGTGGCCATGACCTTGTTGGCCGACAGACCCACCTTGGCCTTCTTTGGTGCACGTTCACCCGGAGAAACCCACTGTCTTGATTGTTCTTTGGGGTCTGGTGTGGTGTGGTGGATCCATGTTTCGTCTACGGTAACGAAACGGCGCAAAAATTCGTTTGGATTGCGGTTGAACATCGCCAAACACTCCTTTGAAATGGTCACACGGTTGCGCTTATGGTCGTGTGTGAGCAATCGCGGCACCCATCGCGCGGAAAGCTTTTTCATGTCCAAATATTCATGTAAAATGTGATGTACCCGTTCAGTTGAGATGCCTACAGCCTCAGCTACCTCACGCACTTTCATTCTCCGATCATCCAATATCATTCCATGGATTTTGTCGACGATTTCTGGCATGACGACCTCTTTTGGGCGACCTGAACGTTCGGCATCACTTGTACTGGTACGACCACAACGGAACTCAGTAAACCATTTCTTAACCATTGAAATTGATGGTGCAGAGTCCCCATAATATTTATCAAGTCTTTCCTTGGTTTCGGTGATGGATTTTTTACGCAAAAAATAATGCTTAATTAGCACACGAAATTCACTTTTTTCCATTTTCGTTAAAATTCACGAGATCGTCTGCTTTCAATGCCTATAAAACGCAAACTAAGAAACGCAGCTTTCTCAAAATTTTACAGTCAGCTGTTAATCGATAACTGCTGACAGGAGCAGTGTTGTATTTAGAGCAGGTGCGCGGCAAATACAAAAAGTCACGGACTTATCAAACGACCCTCGTATTTAATGCTAAAACTTATTTTGAGACTTTTATTACAGTAAAGATATTAATAAGATTGCAATCCAGACTATACTAAAAATATCGTATATATTATATACAATAATACAAATATATATATATAATTTGTATATTGTAATTAGTATTATCGTACACTACATTATTCTCTATTTTAATATATACTAAAAATGCAGCCCGAAGGTTTGCAAAGCAACATAAAATTTTCATCAACTTTTTGAAGGAACCGATATATCGTAAAGCTGTTATCGCCTATCGTTCGATTATATGTTAGTTTTTTTCATAAATCAGTGACATTGTAGTTTGTCAAAACAGCAGCGAAATCGTCAGTGGAAAATAAATTTTCAAAAATAATAAAATTATTTACATTTTTGTCACAAATTTCCCTCTATCTTTTTTCGAAACTAATAAACAAAATAAAAGATTAGGAAATGTTTTCAGCATTCATTGAAGTTGCGAAAAATTCGCCATTCAAGACACCCTTCTCGAGAGCCCAGTGCGAACCGTCCGTGGGTCCTTGGGGACCAACATTCAAGAGTTTAAATCAAGAACTAGACGAAGATGATGACACACTGGTTGAGCTGGGTGGTGGACACTCTGGAAATTATTCCTGTGAGTTTGGTAGCAACAAATTCCTAATGCTCTGCGGCATCGGTGGCATACTGAGCTGCGGCACCACACACACATTGGTTACTCCACTGGATCTGGTCAAGTGCCGTCTGCAGATCGATAAGGCTAAGTACAAGAATCTTATCCATGGCTTGAAGGTAACCACCGCCGAAGAGGGTTTCCTTGGCCTGACCACGGGATGGTTCCCCACGCTGATCGGTTATTCATGTCAGGGCCTTTTCAAATTTGGTTTATATGAATTCTTCAAGATTAAGTACGCACATATGTTTGGCGATGAGTTTGCCTATAAATATCGCACCTACCTATACCTGATGGCCTCGGCATCGGCTGAGGTCTTTGCCGACGTGGCTCTATGCCCGTTTGAGGCCGTTAAGGTTAAGATGCAGACCATTCCCGGATATGCCAGTAGTTTCCGTCAGGCTGTACCCAAGATGATACAGGAGGGTGGTATCGGTGTCTTCTACAATGGTCTGGTGCCATTGTGGTGCCGTCAAATTCCCTATACCATGATGAAGTTTGCATGTTTCGAGCGCACAGTTGAGCTGCTCTACAAGCATGTGGTGCCCAGGCCACGCGAAGATTGCAGCAAGGCGGAGCAGCTGATTGTGACCTTTGCCGCCGGTTATATTGCTGGTGTCTTCTGTGCCGTCGTCTCACATCCAGCCGATGTGCTCGTCTCCAAGATGAATCAATCCAAGGGAGCCTCAGCAGGTGAAATTATCAAGAGCCTTGGCTTTATGGGCATGTGGGGTGGCCTGACCACACGTATCATTATGATCGGCACACTGACTGCCCTCCAATGGTTCATCTATGATGGTGTCAAGGTTGCTCTGGGTATTCCCCGTCCACCACCACCAGAGATGCCCGCCAGCATGAGAAAGTAAATACGCCAAAAGAACACATAGTCAGCATGTACTTTCAACCAGCTTATGAGCCAAAATATGAGCCATAGTTCAGCAGGACCAAGAAGCTATCGTTAACATTTAAACACTCCATTAACAATAACATTAACATACTCAATTTGTACATGCAACCATCCAAGAGATTACACTTAACATTTTAGAGAGGGTGCCTACACCTCGCTCTGTACTCTGCAATATTCTGCAGTATTCTGATAATTGTGATAAAAATCAATGTATATTATGTCCATGAATATAGATTTCTATGTGCATTCGTCTTGTGTATAACAAATCAATGTCTGCAACATAAGCTCAGCTCTTTGGAAAAACAAAGAAGCCTGCACAAATTCCTTATTCAATTAGTCTTTGGCGATTCCAAATGAGTTCATCGCACTGAACAACTTTGAACAGTCATAATAACCTGCACTTTCATATGTATTATATAATCTATATGTGAGTTTATACATATATTGGTAAAATGAAATAAATTTAGATGTTCAAAGCAAAAGCTTTTTTGAACGAATAGATAAGCACAATTTTCAAATCAAAATATGCGCTAGACTGTAAGATACTGTGTGTTTAAACCTGCTACATGAAGGGCTGTAGAGCTACTATATGAATCTGAAATAGATTAGGTATACATAAATAAAATACATATATTTAGCGACTCGATCAGGTGTTAAAATAGTTCAGTATTTATACCATTTATTAATTGTTTGCAACACATGACACCCAGTGTGTTCTTTGGTCTACAGAGTATAGAAAGCAAAATAGTTTCCGTAGTCTGAATTTGACTTATTAATCTAGTTGAAGCGTTCGCCAAGATGGGTTTTCTGTTCGCATTGAGCTTAGCACTGCTGGTGAGTTAAAAATAATCAGAATAATTAACAGAATACAAAACTAATTCCAAGTTTTTCGATACAGTGCACAGTTATTACCTTTGCAAGTGCGGAAAACCCTCCAATTCCCGCTGAGGATGTTACTATTTTGCGTGAGTTGAAGACGGCCATTAAAGCTAAAGTGAAGGTCATGGAAGGGGAGAGAAGATCGACTGTGCAAGCTGTAGCTAAATCGATTGTACTCAATCATGTAGCCGATAAAGAAGTCTTGGATTATTATGGCGATCTGACGGCAAATGGTAGCGCGAGTACAACATACGACGAGTATTTGAAGCAAAACAATTTGGATGAAAAGGCTTTAGGTGTTTTCTTCAATATCTATGGCGTGTATAGATCAAACGAGCCCGCGGAGAAAGACTCCTTCAACAAGTGGACTCAAAATGAGTTCGACAAAATACTCGAGGTGTATCATAACAAACAAGAGGAGGCACTAAATGTAATAAAGGGAGAACTGAGTTCCTTAAACCAACTTAGTGACACCACGAAGCGTCAATATAAAGAATCCTTTGATACCATCAACTTTGCAGATAAAGAGCAGGATTATGAAAGAAAGTTTCGTTTGTATCTCGAAATGTTGGACGACAACAATTTGAATTAAAGAAATTATAAATAAATATTGGCGTATCATATATATGTAAATGTGTATATATATAAGCTAGTTTCTGCATAGAAAACGAGGCATGTTCTCTCATTTATATAAGGCTGGGAGTGGGGACTGATAATGATGCAAATAGCGCTGTACTGTGGTCAAATGGTGATGGTTTCGTTATCAGTTTGTGTGTCTACTAACACAATTCCCATACAAGTGAACAATTTTATAGACATTCAGAATTTAAGTCAAGATGTAATCGAAATGCTTAAGTCCATCCATCCTCAAGTTTACATAGATTGGCGTAAGATACGATGATTATTTGTAGCGTCCACAGATTGAGCAACATAGCGTAATCAAGCCGACTGTCTATCTATCTATAAGTATCTATAGAATAAACATAACCTAACATATGAACATATTCTGTACTAGATACGCCTTCAATTCGGTATTTAAATACCAAGTTAGTGCATTTCTTTAGTGCATTTGCGAATTGTTGCACACTTTGAACAGTTTCGCTGAGCGTAGGTAAATCTCTTTGCGCTTTTCATTTAGGTCGAATTGGTCGACTGCTCTCTTTTGTGTTGACAGACCTTATCGACTGGTGGCTCTTGCTTTAGCTTTACCTCTCTATCATTATCGGTGTCCCTCTCTCTCTCTCTCGCTGCCTCTTCAGTTTAAATCCTAAATCAATTGAGTTGGTGGCGCCCCTATCGCACGGTTTACCCTGTCGCCCTGTCGCCCTATCGCCGTGCCCTTTTGCCGCCACTTTGCATTCTCGATTGGGCGGTTGGCCTATTGACATTCCCATTGCGAATTGCGATTTGTTTTCAACTCACTTGACAGGTAATGGCAGCGCTACGCCACGCAGACAATGGCGCTTTGTCCCGAGCTCCTGTGGCGAGTGGCAACTCCTTCCGCGCCAAACCTTCTCCCTCCCCGCGCTCTACACCAGCTGAACTGGCTGCTGCTGTGCGCTTGTCTCGCCCTCCATCGCGACTTCATTGTCACCATGCGGCGGCCGTGACAAATTGCTTTAACATTGATTTAAAGACAAAAACGCGATGACGACGATGTGGAAAGAGGCCAACATTTCACACAACTGCCACGAAACGTCACTCAGCCGACGCCCTAATCCCGCTGTCCCGCTTCCCCCTTTTCCTCTTGCCTCTCTCTAGCCTGTACTCGGAGTCTGTCCTGAGTTTGCGGTCCCGACTCTCTCAGCAATCGCTCTTCCAATCTCGCAGGGGCAACCCCCGCAGCGGCGCTGTTCAATCGATTTGCTTGGATGAGGACGACCTTGTTGCCGGCGACTGAATAAATTGAATGCGTTTTCAATTTTTAATAAAGCCAGAAGAATAACAAAACCCAAAACAAAAGTAGTACAAAGTATGCGACTTGCAGATACTCAGTTTGAAATAGGGGAAATATTTTAGAATTGCAGAGGTAAATGTGGGAGGGCTGATAATTAGTATAACTAAATGTATAATTTATATAAAGAATATATTTCTTATTTCACATAATAAAATAACTTTAGATCTGCACATATGTATGAATGATATAAAACTAAGTTTGCACAGGAAATATTTCAGAATTGCAGATGACAATTTATATAAAGTATGTATATAAACTAACAAAATGTTTCACCTGAAATATCTTTTAGTTGGGATATGTATCAGGAATCCATATACAATATCTATAAGTGATATGTTCAGGGATTTCTTCGGACATTTTCCCGTTACTTCATTGCAATCTTTATCAATTTTACAGGGTATACGAGGCGTATTAAAAGCTCAGGCAAAACCAAAGGCAGAGGCAAAAACCAAAAGCAAATGCAAAAGCATCGAATTACGAATTTTAACCGCACGACAACGACGATGGCAATGGCGATGGCGATGGCAATGGCGACGGTAGCGGCGACTCGACGACGCTGCCCATTATCCTTGATTTATGTGTATCCTGGTGATGCTGCTGCTGCTGGTCGCACTGCCGCGCCTCCTCGCTGTTCGCGGCGGGCTTTGCCATAAACAATTACAGGCAGTTGCAGGGCCAGCTGCGGCTTTTTCGCATGTCCTGCCAAAGTCAATGTTGGTCCTGCTGATGCTGCTCCTCACTCACTCTCTCGCCCTCTCTCTCTTTCTTGTTGACTGGCTTTTGCATTTTAAAAGCAATTAGCAGCGCATTTTTTGGTCTCGTTGTTTTTGCTTTGCTTCGCTTCTCTTTTTTTTTTTGTGTATTTTCTGTTCGTTGCTGGCGATTTTCAATAATAAAAGAAAGCAAAAGTTGTTGTTGTCCATTTTCGGCCTGTTTGCTGCTGCTGTTGATGTTGTTGCCGTTGTTGTTGTTGTGTGTTCGGGCAAAAAAATGTGCTGCCAAAGCTAACAACAAAATGGCGCGGTCACGTGACGAACAACATGCCCGCTCCAGCAGTCTGCCCCTGCCCCTGTCCCTCTCTCACTCTTCATTTGCGCTTTTGTTGTTGCTTGGCATGAAATAATATAGAAAAAGGCGCCATTTTGCCATAGAGACTCTCTCTCTGGCATCGGTTATGAGTTGTAATAGAAATGCACAAAGGAGTAAAGAGTAGAGTTACATACAGCTGAGCTGCTGCGTTATTTACATATCAATGCATTTTGTTGTTACGATTAGTCAGCAGCGCAGCGCTGCACTGTTGCTGTCTCAATTAGTTGCACTCATTTAATTACAGCGGCAGCCCATCAAAAGCTGTCAGCTACAGCACAGCTAGAGCGAGGCGAGCAGGAACAGTGCATGCGAGTGAGTGTGAAGCAGAACGGGAGCAACAGTGTGTATGGGCAGCACAGAGAGAGAGCAGTGTGGGAGAGAGCAACAGGGAATGGGTAGCACTGATAGAGCGGACAGCACTATCGCTCTCATTGTGTTAGTGTTGCCGCAATTAATTACATTTTTTCGCTTTAACCAAACAACTTTCTGTTTTTAGATTTGTGCAAACAGGTGCCTCATCAATTCCACTACACACAGATCCTTCATGCTGTGGCGGCGTCAATCAAATGATTGATCACTCGAATGCACAGAAATTGCCACAGAGTGGCACAGTGGGGGAAAAAAAGCAGTCAGGCAGTTTGATTTTAATCTACCACAGTCGCATAAATAAAACAAAAACCAGAAAACAGCAGAGAACAAAGAGGCAGAGAGTGAGAGAAAGGGAGAATGAGAGGGAGGGACGGTGGGGGAAATCAGTCAATTAGTAGTCATTTTGATATGGAGGAGAAGGAGCAGTAGCAGCGCCGATAAGACAAGCAACTGGCAGCCAAATTTATGCCACAAATACTACGTAAATAGATAATAAATTATGCTCGGTTTCTAGGCTACCCGCAGAGCAGTAAAGAGGGGAGCAAGGAGCAGAGACGAAGGCATAGACGGAGGCAGAGTCAAGTCAATTTCGGACTGCCATCAATCAAGTTGCAACTATGCGAGGCAATGTAAATATCTACATAGTTCTTTCTTTCCGTCTTCCGCATCAATTATGCGCCTGTCTTAATATTTATGAAAATTGATTTCGACTCAAACGTCAATGTCAATTAGAGGCAGTTAAGGAAGGGAAGGGGAAAGTGGAAAGTGTGAAGGGGAAGGCAAAAGACTCTGGCTTAAAAACGAAGCGTACTCAGACACCTTTGCCATGAAAAACCCCCGACTGAAACTGTCGCTGATTAAAACTAATGCGGGAAAATCTCATTTGCGACAAAGAGAGACTCAGAGAGAGAGAGAGAGAGAAAAGGCAGGGAAGGGGATAAGCCACAAGGGGCAGCTGTAAACATTTCTTTAATTGATTTTTAAGCGCTCTGTAATATGCAGTTGTCGCTCTCGGAATACCTCATTATGAGCAGACAAAGCGAAAGGTGTCGACTGACAATGGCGAAGGGAAAAGGGAGAGAAGGGAGAGTGGCAAATGGAAATGGAAAAATGCAACCGAAAATTAAATTCAAACAACCCATAGAACTGACATAGATTTTCTTTTGTATTCCCTTTTTTTTCTCTCTCCTTCTCCTGCTTAATCCGGCTGCGTGAAAGGTGCAAAAATGCGAAGCACAATGAGGGAAAAAAGGACGGGGGGGGGGTAAAGCGAGGTGAGGAAAACTCAATCAATGCGACAGCTTAGAAATGCGTTTGTCATAATTTTCAACGAATGATTGCAAAATATTTCCCATTTCTCAATTTTATGGAGCTGGAAATGAAATGAAATGAATTTTCAAGATGCGATTTACTGTGGCAATGCATTCACAGCCAGAGTAGCCCAAGGCGTGAGCCGAAGCACAATATAAAAAGAAGAAGCAGAGAGAGACGGAGAGGGAGGGAGAGGAAGTGAAGACATTGCAAAGATGTTGACAGCAGCTGAATGCCGTGTTGGCCAGTGTTATTGACATACATTTGATGTGCCGAGCACAGTGTGCATTGTCTGGCAATGAAGTGAGACACGCCCCAAGTCGCTGAGTTTGACGGGTGCTCATCCTGTTGCGAGAGAGGATTACCATCAACCCGTCATCTTCATATCGATAACTTGCGCTATTTTTTATTCACTGCTTACATAAGGCGGGATCTGAAGGCTCTAGTGGATTATTGAGGGGAGCAGAAGTGGATATATCAAGGGGGTAACATCTTGTAAGTCTTTGCTTGAGTATACAGGGGAAGTGAAGGTTATTTATTGAAATTTGAAAATACTTCAACTTTTCTATATCAATATATTTAAGTTTTATATACGTAGAATATGAGTGCAAAGGCATATTTCGATCTGACGCACATATTATGAGTAATATAAAGGAATCTCCACTTAGTTCGTTTCCAGTCCGAGAGTTTTCTAGCTCCCACTTCAGTGCGACCTAATTAACATGCTAAGTGCCTTAGGAAATTGTCAGTTTCTTCTAATTTCCTTCATTGTGCAGGCTTCACTGTACGCGCAAACGACGTGACGAGACGATGCTGTGAAAATTCTTATAGATCATTGATTCCCGATAATAAAACTATC
Organism: Zaprionus ornatus; assembly: GCA_018904035.1. Classification (NCBI taxonomy): domain Eukaryota; kingdom Metazoa; phylum Arthropoda; class Insecta; order Diptera; family Drosophilidae; genus Zaprionus; species Zaprionus ornatus. The sequence continues at coordinate 7,214,751 of JAEIFZ010000002.1, read as the reverse complement.
AAGGCGAAGCGAAGAAGAAGAAGACGAAGACGAAGACGTCGCAAGAAAGCGTATAAAAAACAATAAAAACTCAATAAAAGCAAACGCTTATGGCTTTTAAACGCTGTGAGGTTGACGGCAACGTCGACACGCCGACAAACTGCCGAGGCCCAGCAGCAGCAGGAGCTGGGAACAGTGCCAGGATACACAGGACTGGGAAGGCTCGGGACGAACCTAGACGTAGCTGGCAAAATGACAATAGATTTGATTTTTCAAGGCAGGAAGCGAAATGTGAATGGAAAAGGGACTGCAAGGGCGCAAGGAGGGGGGGAGGGCAGGCAGCAAAGGCCAAGACACAAAGCAAACAATAAAAATAAAGTAAGAAGGAACAAAAAGCGAGGAAAAAACTGAAACGCAAGAGAAATATATAACAAAAATTGAAGAAGCCATGCAGCAAATAGTTCAACAGACAAAAGGAACGAAAGAGGAGGGAGAGAGAGAGAGGCGTGGCATGCAGAGAGACAGAAAGAGAGAGGGAGAGAGGCGGTCACAATAAGCGCACATTTAAAAGTGTCAAATATCCTTTTTATACGCTTTGGCCCCCGACCAACAAACACTTTATTTTTTGTCACGAAGCTGAGCAGAAAATTGTAAAGAAATGTTAATGCGATTTGATTTAAAGAATGAAAAGGCACCAGCAAGAGGAGAAGAGAAGTGATGAAGAGGAGGGAGACGGTAGACGGGAGAAAAGAGAATGGCAGTCATCCCGGGGGCCAACTAGACTCGACCCTGAGCATACATTTCCATATTTAAAGGTTACAGCAGCTGCTGCGCTGCTTTATGACTTCATCTCCAGAGCAGGTTCCCCTCAGAGCTGAGCAGAGGCAGAGGCAGAGACAATTAAGCGTTAATGCTGCCACAGTAGCCAGAGGGGGAAGTAGAGTGGGGGGGGGGGCAGGGTCATTGCCAGTTCCATTGTCCACTTGCTGTGACATTAATTTAATCCTTGAATGCATCTTTGACAGGCTCCAGAGAAACAACTCAACTCTGAGCTGCGGCTCAACTCGCTCTTGTTAAGCCTGACAGACCCAGTTTCTCTGGATGCCCGCCTCCCCTACCCTCCCTCCCCCCTCGCTCTTCCTCCTGCCACATTCTGAGCATTCTCTGTGGCTGGTGCCGGCGTGTGGCATTGTCAAAGGAATTAGTTTTGTGTTTTTGATTTGCACAAGGAGCTCGAGCTGACTCCGGGGCCGCACCGGGCCCAGCAGCGGTCTGTTGATTGCTTAAATAAATATGAGTCCAGTCTTTGGGGCGTGCAACAGACAATGCTTTTCAGTCTTTGCATTTTACATTTCCTCACAAAAGCACATGCTGGGAGAGGGCATGAGGGGGGGGTCTGGGATGGGATAAGAGAGAGAGGTTTAGCTGGAATAATTTCAAGTTTTTGTCACTGACAGTTTTGGGCACTTTATTAAAATATTTCTATGCGTCGAGGAGCATCCTAATGATTGTTTTCGGGGGCGAAACGGCATAGTGTTGGCTCTTGTTGTGCCACCAGATATATATATGTGTGTGTGTGTGTGTGTGTGTGTGTGCAGGACATTTGTCTACTCGAGTTGCTTCTGCCTCATGCAAATGCTGCAAATTTACGTTCAGCTGAGCTTGAGGATTAGTTCGTCTTGAAGAAAAACTTCAAAGAGATGAAAAGAATTTTCTATTCTATTTTGGGAATTTATTAATTATTACCCAACATATATTTATATATATATATATATTTTATATTTAAATTATTAATCCTATCCTTACTTAAGTTTATAACCCTCTTCCCGCATGTTCCATTTGATATGCCATAAAAAGTCTAAACAATCTCTATCGACGCACAAAAGAAGCAATTGAACTCATTGAAAGGGGTTGACAGATTGAACACTGATGCTGTCTAACTGTAAATAATAACACCCTGTACTGGCAGACAGACACAGACGAGATTAAAGCTCATTATAATCGAAGAAATATCGCTGACATTTATATAATATCCAAGCTGTCAACTGGTACAACACCTTCATATGCCCGCAGGCAGCTGGCAACTGGCAACTGGCAACTGGCAGCTAATGCGAACCGGTTTGATTGATCATCTGTCGCATTTTCATTGCAACAATCATATTTCAATTGCACTCTAATGAGTTACAACAACCTCAGCGAACGGCTAAGATTGCCGCACGCACAGTGGGCTGAATTATCCGAGAATGGAGTGTAAATATTTATTGTGAAATTTAACTGCAAATAAATTAATATTGTAAAGCTATTATATTTTCATAAATTATAGAAGATTATATTGAATAAAATTTAAGGTTTACCCTATACAACTTTGAGGATTAACTTTGTTAAATAATTGGGATCTTTTAAGATGATGATAGTTTACTATGTGCATAGTCCATGGTAGGGAGTCATACTGTCTGAGAGTCTTAGAGTTCGAAAAGTTAGAGAAAAATATATAAGCATGAGGTGAAGAGCTATTCGTGTAGAGCAAGAGCTAGAAACAGATAGATAGCTATGTTTAGTCTTAATCCATTCAAATCGTGTTTTTTTTTTTAGAATTCCTTGAAATACAACATAAAATATATCAGTTTTTTTAACATACGAGGGTCGTTTGATAAGTCCGTGACTTTTTGTATTTGCCGCGCACCTGCTCTAAATACAACACTGCTCCTGTCAGCAGTTATCGATTAACAGCTGACTGTAAAATTTTGAGAAAGCTGCGTTTCTTAGTTTGCGTTTTATAGGCATTGAAAGCAGACGATCTCGTGAATTTTAACGAAAATGGAAAAAAGTGAATTTCGTGTGCTAATTAAGCATTATTTTTTGCGTAAAAAATCCATCACCGAAACCAAGGAAAGACTTGATAAATATTATGGGGACTCTGCACCATCAATTTCAATGGTTAAGAAATGGTTTACTGAGTTCCGTTGTGGTCGTACCAGTACAAGTGATGCCGAACGTTCAGGTCGCCCAAAAGAGGTCGTCATGCCAGAAATCGTCGACAAAATCCATGGAATGATATTGGATGATCGGAGAATGAAAGTGCGTGAGGTAGCTGAGGCTGTAGGCATCTCAACTGAACGGGTACATCACATTTTACATGAATATTTGGACATGAAAAAGCTTTCCGCGCGATGGGTGCCGCGATTGCTCACACACGACCATAAGCGCAACCGTGTGACCATTTCAAAGGAGTGTTTGGCGATGTTCAACCGCAATCCAAACGAATTTTTGCGCCGTTTCGTTACCGTAGACGAAACATGGATCCACCACACCACACCAGAGACCAAAGAACAATCAAGACAGTGGGTTTCTCCGGGTGAACGTGCACCAAAGAAGGCCAAGGTGGGTCTGTCGGCCAACAAGGTCATGGCCACAGTTTTTTGGGATGCACAAGGTATCATTCACATCGATTACCTTGAAAAGGGTAAAACGATCACCGGCGAATATTATTCAGAGCTTTTGGACAGATTCGATATTGATTTGAAGCAGAAACGACCGCATTTGGCGAAAAAAAAGTGCTGTTCCATCAGGACAATGCACGGGTGCACACGTGTGTAGTCAGCATGGCAAAATTTCATAAATTGGGCTACGAACTGCTACCCCATCCAGCATATTCTCCAGATTTAGCCCCCTGTGACTATTTTTTGTTTCCAAACATGAAGAAATGGCTCGGCGGTAAGAGATTCGGGTCAAATGAAGAGGTCATCACAGAAACAAACGACTATTTTGAGGGCCTTGAGAAAACCTATTATTTGGAAGGAATAAAAAAATTGGAAATACGCTGGACTAAATGTATAGAGCTAAAAGGAGATTATGTTGAGAAATAAAACGCTTCTTTGACGAAAAAAATATATTTTATTCAAAAAGTCACGGACTTATCAAACGACCCTCGTATATTGAACACGAAAGTTTTACTAATGCAAATTTGTTGTTTAATTTATTTAAATGATAAGTGGGTCTCAATAAGGTGGTCTCTTCAGTGGAAATAATCAAATTAGAGATCATTTTAGAAAGAAGCCATAAAGTTAATCTTATATAGAAAACAGTAGGAACAGATATACCATATATGTGGTTTGAGAGAGTAAGATAAACTCAAAAAACTCGAAGTGAATCGTATAAGAAGTATTACTATAAACACAAATTCTAACAGCTGCAATTTTGACTTCGCCCACTGTGCGACGCTGGTCAGGGACAACTTCTCGCTGCGTTGTCCACTTGTCTACTTGTTGCCCCAGCGGAGAGTCTGTCGCCAGTTGCCAGTTGACCAGTTTGGTATGCAAAAAGACCAAGGATAGTGGCAAGCAGGAAGACAGACAGAGAGAGGAAGAGAGAGAGAGAGAGAGAGAGACAGAGAGAGAGAGAGAGAGAGGGAGTAAGCAGGCAAGAGGATAGGAAGTGGGAGATAGGCTGGCAGGCTGCCTGCCTGGCTGGCGGACACAGTTATTAATTAATTAACAAACGCTCAAATTAATTGCAGTCATTTGTTGCACAGTCAGCTGCTGCTTGCAGCGAGGCGGTGCCACGTCGATCGATCATAACAAGGCGCCGCCGAACCACTTTGCTCGATTGTTGTTGCACACTGGAGTTGTTGTTGTCCCTATTGCTGCTGCTACGGCTGTTGTTGTTGTTGTTGTTGTTGTTGCTGGTGTGGCAGTGTTGGTCGAGCTGTCGTTTCATTGGTGTTGAAGTGCCACTCGGTTATTGTGGCACTTTCAACGGAGCGGCACAATGTGCGCGCTGATTGCCCCAGTGAGCTGTCAGAAAACTAACCAAAGCGCCAGCCCAACGACTAGCCACGCCCCCAGCTTTGCCTCACGCCCCTGCTCTGCCCACCTAACGCACAATGAAAACTTAATTAAGTTGTCATCTCTCGACTGGGGAATGCCACCACCCCTGCCCCACGCGCCCCATCTACAACTGTACACTCCCTTCCGTTCGGAAGCATCCTCATAAAATGCTCATTACGCGCCGAAACCGAAGCAAATCGAATGGCAAAAGGCAAAAGCTCAAGGTCCTGCTGCCTGCCGTTGTCACCCTTTCGTTCTGCCACCCACCACCCCCCACACCCCTGCCCTACCCTCTTCTCTCCCTTCCCCAGCCAGACACAATAAAGAGACTACAGTGCCTGCCGTTTGTTTGTTGTCTGTGCCTGCTGCCTACTAATTTGAATATAAACAAGTTCTGCTTTTTGATTTTCCAAATGAAAATGTTGCGCACATCCTTAGTTTGCTCAACACCCCCCTTATCCTCTACCCCTTCCCTTCCCTTTGGTTTGCTGCTTAATTTATGTATATGAACATAACGACAACGAGGTCCTTCGATCCCTGCTAACCAGTTAAGCAACCCCCCACCTCGTCTGCGCCTTCTGCGCTAATGCAAATTTATTTAGACATTTCAGACTTGCGTTTTTTTTCCGAGCCTTTCCTTTCCCGGTAGGCGTTAACTGACATTTGTCGCATTTATTCATAGAACCTGCGGCAGTATGAGTAGCTGAGGGGGGGAGCCAGAGAGGGGGTTGCCAGCCTGCGTTGTGATATATGAACACTCGTTAGTCGAGATTTTTCCTTGTGGGCTGATCTGTCGTACATATGACTCATTTTTCCAAGGGTTGCAGGGTGTTCAACTGAAATTTCTTCATTTTGTATGAGATTAATGAGTGTTTGTAGGGTAGCAAGGGACTAAGTGTTGGCGAGAGATACATATGATGTGGAAAATAAATGCAGGGATTGCGTAAGGTCAGCATATAATGATCGGCAATAGATGAGGATTGTGGGCTTAGCATTTCATTATGTCAGTTTACTTTATATTCTTTATTCAGTTTTCAGACATGATGTGATATTTATATGATACTCGTATGATATTGTAATTATGATATGACAACTTACTTTCACAAGAACACAATCACAATAGTTGGAGATAAGTAAATGGATAAGTTAAGCATAATAATCGATAACAGAATAGATTCAGTTTGCATCTCATTTTATCGATTATTTTATATACTGTATCATTACCTTTTATGTGATGTAATAAGATACTGTTATATTATATTATGATTATAATTATTTAGTATCATTATCATTCGATTCAATTCCATTTGTACACTATGAATAGCTTTGGCGGATGGTGCCCTTTGAATTCCACACTTCTTAGTCACTTTCATAAATGAAAAGCATATTCAATAACTGAAGATCAATGAACGCATTGTTTGTGGTCAGTATAATGATCGAAAATAGATTATTTATTGTTATATATGTAAACAATGATGGTTGTGGCAGCGTGATTAAACGTGTGGCAACGCTGTAGGTAACAATCGATAAGATCAGTGTTGCATTTGATAGAAATAATCGATTAGTGAAGGCAGTATTTAAGTTGAAGTCGATGTAGGAAGTTGATTTTGAGAGTCGTAGATTAAGAGAAGTTGTTGGAAAGACAAAAGAGTCGGTAAGCCTTTGGGAAACATCGTTCGGTCAAATCGGACTGTCGTCGGAAGTATAAGTTGTGTTACGGGAAAAAAACTTAAACTTAATCAAACTTTGTTGAAGGAACACTGAACGTTAAAAACTTGACTTGTTCTTTAAATAATAGCTTTTATTAATACTTTTTTTAATATATCAATATATAATATATATATATATATATATATATTCATTGTTATATCTTATGAAATGGTACGATATGATATTGTTTTTTAAATATGTTAGTTTAATATCAATTATAATGTTGAAAAGTTAGTATATCCTTTATTGGCCATTTTCAATGGTCCAAGGGTGTAACTAGAGAGTAATTAGATAGATTGCTCTCCATCTCAGGCATTCAAAGGAAATATCTATGTACCTAATGCAAGTTACTGTATACTCTTTGATCTATCATGTCCTGTATCAAATACACTATGATGATAAATTATACAAACCTCACTTCATAATCATAATTTGAAATCAACAATATGCACAGCTCTAGCCTATGTTTCGCATTGTAATCTACACTTCCCAGTCACTTTGATCACAGAAAACCATATTCTATAATTGCAGATAATGGATATAGATGTCATAATGAAGCTTTTATCATTTTCAAGCGCTTTTCAGCAGTGCGTGAAATGTTTTCTTAATTTTTTAAGTTATTTTCCAAATAGAACAACATTCCATAGAGATGCCCCAGCTGCGATGTCAGGGTGCCCCAAAGCGAAGCGTAACCTTGACATCTTAATTAACCAACTTGGCAGCTGCTTCATGCCACTCAAGTGGGCAAGCAGCGTGGCCACTTGTACAGCACCCTCTACCATCTGTACCCCCCACTCCCCCCCACTCCCTCCTTCTTCTCCTGCAGCGCAACGAGCCAGTGAAATTTCAAGAACATTTAACACATTGCCAAATCTAGCGTAACCCAGAGCCGTAGCTGGAGTCGGCATTGGAGTGGGGTTCAGAGTTTGTGCTGGAGAGATTGGCGAGAGAAAACTACAAGTGCAGGGGGTCGCAGGGTCGCAGGGGGCAGGGGAGCAGTTGGTAAAACCCACGCAAGAAGTTCATGAAAATTTTATTTACACGCTGCCAAACGGTCCGAATTAATCTCTTGGCAAATTTATTTGAAAATGTGCCATAAAAATGCATACAAAAAATGCCGAGTTACCCTCTGATGAAGGGGGAGACAACCAGAGAGGATGGAGGAGGGGGGAGGGGCAGGGGGATGCTGGACAAACAAGCTCTATACAATTTTCTTGGCGCGCTTGATTTTCGATTTGTTTCTTAATTTTTACGAATTTGTTCTATGCTCTTGGCTCTGGGCAAACAAGATGCTGACATGGACGACTAGGGGTAGTACAGGGTACAGGGTGCAGGGTGTGTGTGTGTGTGTGTGTGTGTGTTGTGCCACCCCAGAGACAGCCTGAGGGGGACTCCATACATTGAACCATAAATACTTCCCCTGTCAGCAACTGATTTCCCTCTGATTTATTTGCAAATGCGAATTTGCTTTTTATGTTTTTATTTTTATTTACTTTATATTCGCACCACGAATTCAATGGGTGTCCCTGAGCAGCAGTAGCACCCCCTCCCCCCCCTTTCCTCCTCTTCTTTGGCTTCCTTCTCCCAGCGCGCGGAGGTGTGAACGTGTTTTCTTTTACTCAAGCACACCCAGCCCTCCCCACCCCCCCTCTTTGCACACACACAGTCGGGTAATTCTTCTTCCATTTTTGTGCAGTACTTTCACTTGGCTTCCTTTCTCGGCTTCTCGCTTCTCGCTTTCTGCTTTCTGCCTTTTCCGTTACGTATTTTTTCGGTTTCTGGCTTGCAGTACTTTCTTTCTTTCATTCTTTTTTTTTACGTTTTTTCGCTACCCTGCAAAACACACAATAATCATTTCAATTTTAATGCTCCAATAATTTGGAAATAGCTACGAAGGGTTATTTGCCCCCAACTTGTATAGTTGAACTACCTAACTTTCTGGCATTTCAAGCAACTTCGAGTATATAAAGTATTCGCATTCACACTCACACTGCCAGTAGTCGTACTCATACTCGTACTCGTATTCGTTTTCGTGGTGCTATTCACAGTCGTTTTTGGGCTGCAGCCTTGAGTTCATTAGTTAACTGATTTTCCTTACGTCTCCGCTGGCTTTTCTGCTGATTTCTATTTGTGCAACCTCAGTAAGAAGGAATTCAGGTCAAACTTTGCGCAATATCAAATACTTACGAACTGCAATTGAAGTTTACTTAAAGTCGTCCCCGTCCTCGTCGAGAGCTACGGTTAGTTGGGCTGCTGCTGCTTCTTAACTTCAGCTCAGATAGTTCATTTGTGTGTGTGTGTGTATGTGCGGCTCTCCTGCTTGGCATACCTAATGCCAGCTGCTTACAGTGCCTGCCAATTGTGCCTGCACCTTGCTATGCAATTTCGCAAATAATTCCAAATTGTTCTGATTACATTTGCGATAATGACAATAAATATTTAGCCCGAATTTAGTCAACAGTTCCAGATGGAACGTCGTATAATTAATTATAACATATGCAATCTCAAGGTTCAAATAGTTAAAGGTCAATGAAATCAACAGATATGTCAACATGAAATACTGTTGCATACGAACAGCGCCTGCGAAAGCTTGTACTAACTTTGGCAAACCCCGAATTCCTGCTCAGACTCACTAACTGAGTCAATAGAGCCACGTCTGTCTGTATGAACACACAGATCTCAGCTATTATAAGAGCTTGATATACCAAATTTGGTATGAAGATTTCTGTATGCTGTACCCAAGCAATGCTCATTTAAAATTTTGACTACCACGCCCAATGACCGTATAAATCGATTAATTCATTTTTTATATTTTATTTATTAAAGACAAAACTTTCTAACTTCGATCAATTATTATAAGACTATTAGAACTACCTCTTTTTCGAATTTAAATTCAATCCGACAATATATACAGAAGTCATTCAAGTCATCTTGTTTCTATCTTTTAATTTGAGGTATGCCTCGGGGAATTGAAGTCTCCTCTATAGCTCTTGGTATATATTGTCGCACAGATAGGAGACTAAGGGCCGACTGGGGACTCCCCCATGAGATTGACTAACCACATTTCGAATGATGGCTTATCTGGCAGCTTATCAATAGAGTACGCACGCCTTTCAAAGTGGAACATTGTGTAAATGATTAGAAAGTGTGTCACTAGCACTATAGCAATATATATAACAATAATATAAGTCAATTTTACTGTTAACTGATTTCACAACAGGTCAGTTTTTGGGACTTTTAACAATATACCTTATAAGCATGTAATGGTTTTATTCTCTAACATACTCGTACGAGTATATGTCATGTCGGTAAATCAATTCGCTTACCTGGAAAGACGGTCAATCAATAACGATTGCCCGGCAAATAAACTTTAAGAACTTAGGTGCTTTTCTTTAGATAGTCATTCCAAGAAATGCAATGAGCACAAAATTTCCATTAAATAAGCTTAAATATATTTGAAAGCAAGAAGGAAGGACTTTCTTAAATAGGATAAGGTTTTATATATGTATTATATGTATATAAGTAAAAACTAATAATAATAAATATAGTTAATACCAGTTCTACATATGCATACAAGAATTTGATATATGAAATATGCGATCAGTATTATTATCTAGTACTTACTCTGTATTCTGTATTAGTGTTTTCTCCCGAGAACTCTAAACTCTTCCATAATATACCCTTAATATGATAACTCATAGAAAGCTTGTGACTACCCTTTTTTGGGAAATATAGTAATTGTAATAAAATGTAATTAAATTCTTTTAATTAATGTTGGTTCACAACACTGTATATTATTGCCTTTATATTGTAGTTCACATAGATATAAAATCAGAGGTCATCATATCAAATAAAATTGAATACAGGAAAATCATTCATTTCAATTTCAAATAACTATTTATAGAAAAGTCCTGCCAAGATAACAGCAACAACTGCGGCGAATATTGTATAGGTACTACGGCTGAGAGTTCCCGCTGGATTGCGATTGCAGAGGTCCGTGTTGCACGTCTTGCAGTACTTGGTGACTAACGTACTGGGAAAGAAGTTCAGCTGTAGGGTACAGACAGGAATTTGCTCGTGGTAGCAGCCCAAACGCGAAGCAATCACACTGTTGTCTGTAAAAAAGGTCCTTGGTTAGACATATCTTGGTTTTAAGTACATATGTTAACCGTGACTTACTTGTAGCGTAGTAATATGTCATATTCATGCATCTGAAATGGTTGTTTCCCGCTATCTGAGGAACGTTCGTGTGCCACGTTCTCAACCACGTGGTAGTCGCATTGGCCGTCACATTGTTGCACTGCTCTTGCGTCAGCGAGTTGCTGCTATAGCACGTAAGCGAATTTGCTAATCAAGATACGCACGGTTAATACAGATATTATACATAATTCCATTTCAAATGTTTACCGAATTGAAGACCTACGAAGGCCAGAAGTACCACAGACACAATCAATTTCTTCCACATTTTGCTTGGGCGCACTACCTACTGCTTTTCGATTCCAATATAGACTGAGCCTGATGCATTCACAGTTGGTAACCATTGTAGCTGTTGTTTAAATACCCTCTAATTATCTGAAATGTTCTTGTAGGGTATACTAATTTTGAATAATTGGCGTGAGCAACAATTATATTTTAAGCACTCAGCAAGAGTGGAGTCGATTTACCAATTCCCCTATTTTTTTTGTCTGTATGAACGTACTAATCTCAGCAACTATCATAGCTACAGTCACCAACTTTGACACTTATGATTAAGACTATTTCTAATTGCTAATGCCATGTCCAACACTAAGAGAAATTACGCTTGTCAAGTATTACACGAAGTAATAAAGACAAAACTATAAGGACGCAATGAGCAACATGTTGTTTGCGTTGGTTTAAGAGGTATCTCCCACTCGACTTGTTGCATACTTGTTGTATATAAACAACTAAGTGAACGAAAAATAAGGGTCTAATAAATTGTAGATAAAGTTCCTTATCGCCGCCGCTACGTCACAGTGTATTAACAGGGGGTTTACGAAAACTTTGATAAAGTTCGATTTAACGGAACTATTCAAAATCAAATAAGTAGAGAGTTAAGATAAAATACAATATTTAACAGCTACGTAAACAAAGAGTCACCTACCTTGATAGATGGTCATTCGATAACGATTATTAAGCAAATAAACTTTGAGAACTAAGGTACTTTTCTTTAGATAGTCTTTCTAAGAAAAGCTATGCCGACAAAGTTCCCGTTAAACAAGCTATAATACGACGAAGGTTTTTTAGCATAAAGTTAAAGTTTAATATAATTAATCTCGAAAATATGATATATGTATATTATGTGCGATATATACACATATTCCAGCTTATCAACGATTATCAATCTCATACTCTTTTACTCTCTAGTAAGTTGATTTATTCTATTCCATAAGCTTCCCTAGGAATATGATAATTCATGGAAAGCTTTGCGCAACCCTCGGGAGCTGTGTAGGAAATTATTGTAACCACTTAAGCGCGCCGAGGCATTTGTCATTTGAATAATCCTAATTAACCGAATTTGCAACTAAAATAGGTTTACTGGGTAAAGGGAAGAGAGGAGGGGAAGCTGAGGGATATTGCTGATGTTCTACTTACGGCCCATTAGAGCATTATAAAGCTATTCAAGTAGTCCCATTGAAATGCAAATTCCAAGGGAGCAATGAACCACAGGCCCAAGTATTCATTCCTGCCTCCTTCTCTCGCCCCTCCCACACTCCCCCTTAACTGCTAACCGTGCAGAGTTCATTATCTTTTAATGCGCCAAACACAATTCGAAATTCACGCAAAAATAATGCGTCAAAATTATGAATTCAACATTTGCCAAATCAATGAAAATTAATTTCATAAGCAGAGAACAAGGCAAACAAACACAAGAGAGAGAGAGAGAGAGAGAGAGTGAGTGAGATTGAAGAGGAGGCTAGGGGGCGTGGCTGATTGAGTGAATTGGTGTATTGTGTGGAAATGAAATTACATTTTCATTATTTTCGACTCCGAATCGGATTTTGCATTGCAGATAAAATGGCATAGAACTCTTTCACTCTCCAACTCCTTCTCTCTCCTTCTCTCTCTCTGGGCGTGTTCAAACAATTATAAATGCGCATCAATTTTATCGTTGCCGCTCTGTGGCGAATCAAATGATACTCGGGGCAACAACATATCAAAGCCTGGTGAGGGGGGAGCGAGAGAGACAAGGGAAGGTGCTGTATTTCATGCAAATCAAATGAGTTTTAAATTTTTCACTGTGCAAACGTACAAAACTATGCAAAGCAGGCAAACAAATAGCAAACAAATAAACAGAGCAGGCAAACGCAGCAGGACACGCTGGACGCACCGCCAGATAGTCAGACAAATAAACGGACATATTTACAACTGCAGTTGGTAACAGGAAGGAGACTGAGAGGGGGCGACACAAATAAGGGACAGAAATGAGGCACAGTTAAGACTAGAGAAGAGAGCAAAAGGAAGAACAGCAGCAAGTAACGAGGTGCAGTCTCTAATTACAATGCAACTGTTCTATAATTTCAATGATTTAAGCTGGAAAATAATTAAGAGATACATGTAGAAATTTATATTGAAAGATATAGTCAAGTATTTGATAAGATATAGTCTATAGAAGAGTACAAGAAGACGAGCAGCAGCGAGTATCGAAATAGAGTCTCTAATTTCAGTGCAATTGATAAAAAATACAAGTGATTTTAGCTGCAATATAATCAATGTATATGAGTATAGAAGATATAGTAAAATCTAACGGATAATTTTGCAAAGTATACTGGAAGATACAGCCATGAATTTGAAGTCAAAATTCCGCAACCTTCCTTAGGGTATTTTAAATAATTTCTTGATAACGTGTCACGCAGTCAGTAAAGTATTCTGTAAGATATAGTAAAGTTTATCAGAAGATATAGTTATCGAATTCAAAGTAAAGTTCTGACTCCTTCTTCTCACATTCTCCACAGTTTTTCCCTGCTGCATTTGTTTTAATTTTTCCCCAGCGTGTCACGCACGGCAAGCGCATGTCGCAAGGTAAAGTAAAGTGTACAGACATATGTGAAGATATAGTAAATGATAAAAAGACTCAACTTGATTCCTTTTCTGAACATATTCACTACAATATTCTACAAGTTTTGCCACAGCTTTTTCTGCATTTCGATTATTTCGAAACCCTTTTTCGATAACGTGTCACGCACGACACGCGTTCATCTCTGGTGTAGAGCAAACAAAGTTTTATTTGTTGCTCTTCTGTTGCTTTGTTGCACACTCTCTGCGCATAATTATTTTTGCATATTTTACTAGCTACGAGGCGAGTCGAGGCGAGCAAATTACGAGCACAGAATGATAAAAATTGAGTTTGAATTATGGCAATAAATGAGGAAAGGCAACTGGGAGGGCGGTGAGTGCAGAGGAAGACGGAGAGCCAGGCTGCGGCGCCGGACACGCTGACTCCAGCTCAGACTGAATGTTGTTGTAGTTGCTATTACTGTTGTATTTGTAGTTGTAGTAATTTGCTTTGATAGTAATTTATGTCAATTTGAACTCGGTGGGCGGCAAATGCGACGACAAGCAATGATACAATGCAATGCAATGCGATGCGATGCGATGCAAAGCAAGCATATTGATGTGCCTCAATTGAGAGACATCGTTGGTGGGCCTCAAGCTGCAATTAATTATTGTAGTTCAGCTCACAGTTGCTAGATTCTGTGCGTAGGATATGCTTGCCTATCGCCCTCCCTCCCTTTCCTCTTTGATAAGGCATCGATGTCCATCATATTCATGTGCACATGCATGGAATCTTTAAAGCTTTCTTATGTAGTTTGTACTTTGATTTAATTACATCTCATCTCTATTTTTTCCACACTTTTTAGCTAGATTTGTATCGGATTGGATTTACTTGTTATAGGTCTTCAGCTCTTCCTGTGATTCATTTGTCTAATAAATTTCTTTCATCTCCTTATTACTTATTTTACGCGTTCTTATTATCATTCGGACTTCTTCCATTGATTTTTACTATTGTTTATCCTTTTTCATTTTCCTTATCTCTTCTTTAAATTGTTCCCCATACAGTCCCTGTCTGTTCCTTCATCCCTGTAGATCTTTCGCTCTAATTTAACTTTCCCTTTATTTGACTAATATTACAATCTATTTCTTGATCTCTGTCTATTCTGATCTTTAGTTTCTTCAATTTTCTCTAAATCTATTTCTGGGCTTTGTTTCTTATTAACTTGTTTCACTATACTTCAATCCTTCGATCCTATTCTGTTTCTTTTTACTTTGACTCTCACATATTCCTTCTAGTTCTTGTCCTTGTGTTTAATTATCCAGTCTCCCATTGTCTTTGTACCTTACTGTGACGTTCGTCATCACTATTATGCGTACTTTATTATGCTGTAATTGTTTGTATTTCACAATCTTACTGTCATTCACCTTTCTCCCTATTTTTCTCTTTCTTCTTTGTCAGTTTTTCTCAAAAATACTCTTCCTTTTTCTCTTCCTTACTCTCTTTCTATCAGTCTCAAATTCTACACACAAAAAAGTTTTCGAACTGCATCAAAACTCAGTTCCAGTTACAACAACGGAGTAACATAAGCTTCAGTTCGGGTAGACGCACACACACTAACACACACACAGAGACACACACTAACACCCACATGTCCCCACACACACACCGACATTTAATGCACTTCCGATACGCTGGCTGAGAATTTGCCGCCGCGAGATCTGCATAAAATAAACGCAAATGCAAATGCAGCTGAGCGTGGGAGAGAGGCGTGTTGGGGAGGGGGAGAGGGGACTGTATGCAACGGAATAGAGTTCAAACTTCAATTTCGTATTTACGTTACGTTATATTGAACTCGGTCGCGCTCAGGCTGTGAACCCAGGGATGGGTTCCTGAGATTTATGAGTATCTACTCAATTTCAGTGCGGAACCAATGGAACGATGCAACGAAATGGAAATTTATGTGCGCCACATAAGCCAAAGCCAACGGAACTTTGCTGCAGCTCAAGTTGCCGTGACCCCCTATCCCCCCTCGCTGTACCCTGCTTGCAGTACTGCACGATTTACAGCCACTTTCACCGCATAAAACGTCGTAAAGTTTACGCCATAAAATCCAGGGGAGAAAACACGAGCAGCAGCAGCAGCAAGTGAAATGTAAAAATTTATAAACCGCAAAAATATATAAACATATAAATAAGTGCAACATCGCGCGTGGCAGGTGGCAAGGCAGAGCTCACGTTGGGCGCCCTTCCCCTGCCCCAGCCACATGCATGTTCGTTGCTTTTCCATTCCCATTCACATTTGCATTTCTTTTAAGCGACGCTGCTGCCGTCGCCATGTTGCTGCCTGTTGCAAAATGGCGTTTGCGGCGCGCCAACAAAATGGCGGAGGCGTCAACGGAAGTTGCTTTTCTGCAACACACCAAATAAATTGCAAGTTATTTGAGCAAAAGTTGCAGCAGCAGCCCCAACACAGTCACCTCCCACTCTACCTGAGACCGCAGCGAAGACGTCCTTGTCGCGCTGCAGTTGCTACGTGTGCTGCATGCAGGAGGCACCTCCTACCCTGCCGTGCTACGTGGCGAGGCAGTGCTAAATTTATGGCAACATTTATGTGTCGTGTCGCGTGCGCGGTAAATACCGGAAATGCCGGAAAGAAGTGCATAATAAATGACGTTATTAACCCACATGCAGGCACACCCACACAGTGCTAGCACCCCCTCCTACTGTACACCAGTTCACCTGCCTTCAACTGTCCAACTGCAGGCGCAATAACTCGAGAGCGCGCATTCCCCGACTATTTATACCCAGTACCTGTAGGGTAGAGGGGTATTTTAACTTTGTGCCAAGTTGAAATGTATATGACAGGCAGAAGCTGGCGTGGCAGACCACACAAGGTGTATATTCTTAAGCAGCCGAGACGATATAACCATTGCTGTCTGTATGAGCAACTATATCTCAGAGACTAACAGAGCTAGCACTACTAAATTTGGTGTGAATAAATCTTTATATTGCGCGCTGATAAAGTTTATTTTAGAATTCAGCCACGCCTCCTTTTGCCTCCGTAAATTACCAAACATTGCACTGCAAGCATTATTTTGATGCTTTAATACTCATTTTTGGTAAACAATTTAAGTAATTGAAGAGGTTGCTGACTTCCTAGGCACCCTCTGCAAAGTACGCAATAGAAAATACGCTAACTAAAGAATTTAAATATTAAAGAAATGATTTAGGTTAGGTGTACTGCAGTCGAGTACACTCGACTCTACTCGACTTTCGTGCTTGTTTAAGACCGTGTTCCGCGCTCCCATTTGGCAACTGCAGCAGCTGCTTCGATATTTATGGCCACTGTTTATCGATAGTTTGCCATGTCAAGCCATTTCTAATTAAAACATTTCGCTGCAGCAGCTTAACTTGAGCCATTTTTGGTTGCAAACTGGAACACGTTGAATAATTCTTATAACGACGATACTCAAGAAAGAGTGCGTACAAGAGTATATGTTATTATACTCCTACTGCCACGCCCCTCCTCCTCTGCTTACCTACTCCATTGCCAAAGGCTTTGCTTGCTATCGCAACGTTTAAAATGAAATCAGCTTGAGCAACTTGGCCGCTTTTCCACTTTTCCCAGTAGAAGATGAAGATGCCTGCAGCGTCGTCAGCTTTAATTAAATTTTTCCTACTTCCGTTCTTGCTTTGCTCTTCCTTGCCTCCACCCTCTTGAGTGTGCGCAGCTCCTTTCACTTTTCATTATTTGCCTTGCTTGCAAAATTTCCTCAAGTGCCGCATAATGAGCGCCACGCGGCGTATGATTAATATTTTGGTGTCTTTAATTCCCTCGCTGCATTGTGATTACATATTACACATTATGGCGCCTGGCCTGGCCTGGCCTGGCTATGGCTTTAAAATGCAAATCACGTCCGTAGACTAACAATTCACATATGCTGCGAGGGACGTGGCCTCCTACCATGCCTCCCCTCCCCTTCGCCACTCCCCTGTCACGCCTAGTTGTCGCCGGCGGAACAGCCATCGGTCTTGTTTACTTTTGGCCGAAAATTTGAGCGCAGCTGCCAAATACATTTCAATATTTACGTTATAGCATGCAATCGTGTCTCCCCCTCCCTTCCTCTCCCATCCTCTCTCCTCTCCCGCTTCGATATCCATCTGTTTCTCCTCGCTCTTCTCTCTTCTTCTTCCTCCTGCTGTCTGCGTGTAAAATGTGCAAATTACCTAAAAGAACCGCAGACGAACACAACGAGACCACAAAACAAATTTAAATAGACATATTTTTTTTCGCCGGCCAGCTCGTTTTACTTCTCCCCTGCCCCTTCCCACTCGCTTTATCCCTTCTGCCCTTCTCTGGCTTTTTTATGGTTTGGTTTTCAGTTGTTCTCTATGTCTTTTTTTTTGCGCTGCTCCTACGAAAATTTACAATATCCAACGTAAACTGTTTGGCTGCCGCTGCAAATTGGTGCGAGGTTTTAGGCAAAACCCAAACCAGTTTTTCCCCCTATCCCCTTGTCCTGCTGCACCCTCTCACTGCCTCACTCTTTCGCTGGCTCGATGAGCGTATTTTATTTGTATTTTTAGCGCTAAAACAAATTGAGGCTCTACACTCTGTCGGGTTGTTCCTATAAATGTCGCTGGTATCCCCTTTGTGTGCGCTACACTCGCCGAGCATGTTGCGCCTGTCGAGGCGCGCGATAAATCGCAGTGCAAAGGAAAATAACTGCAGGAAACGTTTGTTTTAAGTTTTTCGCAAAATAAAATCACATTTAACCACCACGTATTTATTTTGGGATAGAAAACTGATATGGAATGAAGTGAAATGAAATGTTAACCCGGTTGAAAGAGATTTCGCTGAAATAAGATCGATTTGGGAGAATGAGTAGGAAAGAGTGTAAAATTAAACAACTGAATAATTGCTATAATAATATGTAAATTAAAAATAAACTAAACCCGAAAATAAATGTAGATAACTTCAGTGAAATAAAGTAAATTTTAAAAAAAAGAGATATACCTAGAGAACTAAATAAATAAAAACAAATACGTGTTAAAAAATCAGTAAAATAAATTCGTAATACTTGATTATATATACAATACCAAAAAAAAAAATTAATAAATACAATTTATATTTTATTTTATATTTATTATAATACTTTAAATAGCAAAAAATAAATATACTTTATGGACAAAAATATCATCCAAAAATAAATCAAGAAAATTTTATAATATCTAAAAATTTCTCAAAAATATATAAAGTGCTTTTTAAAGTAGTTAAAATATCATACAAAATAAAGTAAGAGACTTTTATATTAAAAAACATATCACAAAGAATAAGAAAAAAATTCATTGAAGTATTAAACTATCATAAGCAATAAATTATGTTAAGTTTATAACAGTTAAAAAATCTCTTAAAATAAATAGCTTAAACCCTGAATACTTAAAATATCACTAAGAATAATAATAAATAATAAAATTAGTAATCATCATAGCAGGTAAATTATTCAAACATTAATCCACAATCTGAAGAACAAATACCAATCTTGTTCAACCATTTATTTTAAAACTAACTGCACTTTCCGAGAACTTATCGAAGATTGAAGCGCGCAATTAAAGCTACAAGTTGGTACACTCTTTTCGTGCTCACTCTCCCTCTCTCTGTAGTGCCAGCTCTCTCTAACACTTCAGTGAATTGAGCACTTTTATTTCTCTAGTTTCTCTGGACTTTTATTTAGTTTTATTGCTGCCATTGTAGCGCA
The DNA here is from genome assembly GCA_018904035.1 of Zaprionus ornatus. Taxonomy (NCBI): domain Eukaryota; kingdom Metazoa; phylum Arthropoda; class Insecta; order Diptera; family Drosophilidae; genus Zaprionus; species Zaprionus ornatus. The sequence continues at coordinate 7,195,463 of JAEIFZ010000002.1, read as the reverse complement.
ACATAAACAACAAGCGAACCAAACACAAGGACATCAGGACATCTTTCTCGCTTCCCTCTATCCCCCCTCTCTCTCTCTCTCTGTCGCTTCCACTCGCTGTGCAGTTATTGTTTGGTTATTTAAGAGCAATTCAGCCATGTTTAGATATTGATAACAACCATCTAGTCGGATGTACAGAGGCAGAGGGGTGGGGCTGCCAAACGAGGATAACAATTTCAGTTGATGCAGTTTTTGCCATTGCATTTTTGCATATCGCTAACTATCTGGTTGAAAGGGTCGAGTAAAAGAGGGGAGGGGGGGGAGGGGAAGCCAACAGATATCTAAGCCCTGGTAAATTGTTTTCAGTATTAAATAAAATAAACGTTGACGTATAAATTGTGTAAATGTTCAGCCAACGGTGAAGCGGTCATCCCCCCCATTCCCCATCTCTATCTAACTCTTCTCTATCTCCCTCGACCTCTCGACCAATTTGACAATGTGTGGCAAAAATAATTGCATGACTGCACAGGCTGGCAAAAGTTTGTTAATAAAATTGAGGCAGGTCCCGGAGATGACAGTCAGCAAAATGGGCTCAATTGTTACATCCGCAGCGAGGCAATGAGGTGAGTAGTGGGCACAATGGTAACCAGAGACAGACAGATACGGAGAAAGAGAGAGACAGATAGAACTCTGCAGCGTGATTAAGTATTTAACACATTATGAAAATAAATACTGAATTAATTTCAAATGAGTTGACAATGAGTTCCACTGGCTTGTTGGCCTATATATTAGCTATGCATGCTTGGATTGTTATGAAATTTGACCTATGCATAGATAATATACTAAACTTATTGTGGAACAAACTTAAACAAACTAACCTCTAAGGAAGTTACGTTAAAGGAATGTTAAACTTATTAATTTACATATCACATAAATAAGGGGCAGTGCTCAAAGTTTCAAATAAGTTGCTGGTGAGTTAATATACAGAGAGTCGTCTCACTAAATTTCATAACTCTAGCTCTTCTAGTCTTTGAGATATGTGAATATTGAGATATGCCCTGTATGTTAACTTTGTATTTATGCTGGAATCATTATGGTCTGTCGACGGGTAGGTAGAACATTAAAATTGTGTAGGGGAAAAATGGAATAAACTTATGAAGAAAAGTTTGACGACTTCGAAGATAATGATCTCAGTAAAGATTAGTTATCTTCAATTATCTTCAAATTTTCAAACAAGGTGCAATGGTGTACACCCAATGAGATACTCTGGTAAAGCTTAATAGCTCTAGCTTTTAAATTCTTTGGAATATTGATGAATATAGAGTTTAATAATGTGAAATTAACTTCCAGTTGACTAGTAACTGTCACAAACTGGCCTGCGCTTTGGTCACCCCAAGGTATTTTGAATTTCATCAATTTGCTTCTACTACTTTTATTCCTTTCCATTACAAGTTCTTTCTCTGGCTATAAATACACAACACCTACTGTACCTATGGGTCAAGTAGATTGCACTGCTACAATTGCAGTAGTTTGCGTCTGTCATAAATTTCCATAGACCTAGAAACCACTTTGCTTTAATGGCGCCTCCAAACTTTTGCTTTCCATTAGAGAAAAATGTCAGAACTCAGGGACCTCGCTACCAACCCAGCCCAGCCTAGCTCAGCTCAGCGGGCACTTAGCCACATCCTCTGGCCAATTTTCATCTTTGACCAGTCAAAATGAAAATTTACATAAATCCAAATACATTTATACGTTTTGGGTAGCGCTATGTGGTTGATATAGTATAGGTTGATATACGGTATGGTGTGTGTATAGAAAGCCACTCGCTGACATTCGCAAGGCAGACGAAATTGTGTCAACGAGGGGCGTGGCTGAGTTGGGGCTGTTGCTGCTACTGCTGCTGGTGGGCATTCATCATAAATTCATGCACTCTCTGCAGGCTGCAGTGACCAAAATTACAATTATGACAACCGCAAAAAGGTTTTCTGGTGCACCAACAAAAAGGCAACGCCGGATAGAGGAAGAAGGAAGGCAGCCTCGTTGCGGATGGATACCGGGAACGTTCATAAAATGTTTAACACGATTAAACGTGCTGCAGAGAATGACAGAGAATGGCCGACAAAGGAGGTGAGGAGCTGAGAAAGATGTGAAAAATGTTAAATATTTAACAACTTGATGAACTTGCCAACACACAAAGCCCAACGAAGCGTGGCCAACGAAGCCGAGCCGAGGCGGGAGAATTCCAAGCGAATTCCAAGCGAACTCGAAACTCGCTCGCTTGTGAATTCTGGCAAATTGTCAGCGATTCAGCTCCGATTGAGTTACACCAAGTGCGCTGCCACAGCCATCCATCCATCCATCCATCCAGCCAGCCAGCCAGCCAGCCAGCCAGTCATCCATTGAGCGGTCCTGGTGTACGCCCACTGCATTGCAACATGACATAATTGCAAGACGAAGCAGCAGACGTGGCAGCAGGAAGAAGAGCGGCAGAGAGAAAGAGAAAAAGACAGAGTGAGAGAGAGAGAGAGAGACAAAGACTGAGGCTAAAGAGAAGCGCAATCCGAATCTGAGCCCAAGCCCGAGAACGAGTATGAGACCGGAGCCATCAACGATAGTGACAATTAACCATGGCTAACTGAGGCGCGGAGTGGTAAGCCCTTTTGCCTTTACCTTCTCCTCTTACTCTTCTCTTCTCTCTTTCTCTCTCTCTGCTACTGTTCTCTGTTACTGCTGTGCCTTTTCGCTGGGGCCACTGTCAACTGCTGTCGATGGTAATTCGAAACGTGAAACCGCAAAATCCAATTCCCAGACAGCAATTCTTATACACTAAAGTCCAGAGTTGTTGAGCTAAGTAAGTAAGTAAGGTAAGTAAGGTAGATAGAAGACATATATATATATATATATATTGTACATATATGTGTACATAAATAGGTCGGGAACTGCAATAAAACATGAAAGATATGAAAATTAGTTGTACTATAAATAAATATATATCGGGCAGTTCTATCTTTCTTATACATAACCTATTCTATTCCCAACTAATTTATACATAACCTATTTCTTCTTGTACATAACCTATTCTATTCCCAACCAATTTATACATAACCTATTTCTTCTTGTACATAGCCTATTCTATTCCTAACCAAATTATACATAACCTATTCTACTCCTAACCAATTTATACATAACCTATTTCTTCTTGTACATAACCTATTCTATTCCTAACCAAATTATACATAACCTATTCTATTCCTTACCAAATTATACATAACCTATTTCTTCTTGTACATAACCTATTCTATTCCCAACAAATTTATACATAACCTATTTCGTCTTGTACATAACCTATTCTATTCCCAACCAAATTATACATAACCTAATTTTTCTAGTACATAATCTATTCTTTCTTGTACACAACCTATTTCATTTCCAACCAAATTCTTAAGTCTAAACACCTCGTTCATCTCAGTTGAAAGTGTACATCACCTTCGACTACGGCACAATTCCCACATACTTTTCTCAATTTTTTCCTCTTTTCTTTCTTTTTTACCAGCTTTACCTTCTCCGTTTCGTACTTCACTCGTCATGTGTGGGCGTGGCAGGCGTCGCACATTGTTTGCAGCTTTGACTTGTTTTCTACACTTCATTGATTTGTCGAGTTGCTTACAAGTGCATTTAGACAATCAATTAATCGACTGTCGCACAGTGGTATCGCCCTAGAGGGGGTTGAGGGAGAGTGCTTAGCTTAACTGAAGTGTCCAACTTGATTTATGGTATCGAGTTGCGCGCTCGCACATATTTGAAATGCCATCCATTGTTTGCGTACCTGTTAGTTCCCAGACATAATTTTGTAATGCCCTCGAATTGGTTTCGCGAAGCCCCACAAACACCTGAACAAGTTTTTTGGACTAAAACTGGAAAATAATCGTCGCTTCTTCGGTATCTACAGTGTTGTGTATCCTGATCCCAAATGCGATTATATTGTTTGACGTTAAGCGTATGATTTGAAAGCACTTCTAAAGCTTCAGCCTGGACAATTGTTTCAATCTTTGTGTTCACTTTTTGGGCATGGCTCAAGGTAAACAAAGGGACAAGCGTGGAGTAAATGAGATAGAGAATTAATATTTATATTCGATTATATGCTCCACACTTTGTTTGGCTTCAAGCAACCTAATTGAACTTCGAAAGTGTAAGAGAGAAGTCTTTCAAAGTCAGTGTGTGAGTTGTAGTGGAGGAAATATTGTAAGATATTCAATATGGGATACAACTATTTTAGTTCCCACTCAAATATGTTCGAAATGTTTAATTTCCACAATAAATTTCATTAAATTTGGCAAACATAATTTTCAAACTGTTTTTAAACTAATTACAAAACTTTATAAGCTTTCTTCACTTAACGAAAAAACTTATGTCAAAGAAAACATATTATATAACTCAAATTTTTGTGCAAAACTAGGGTATTCTCTAGTCTAAGCTGAGGCTTATTAATGGCTCAACTTAGGTCGCTTAGGAGCAACAATTCACACTTAACACGAGCAGATCAAATCAGTTTAAGTGTTTACCCAGACACACCTCATTTCGTGCAGTGTTTATGCACGTGTGTATGTGTGTGTGTGTGTGTGTGTGTGCGTGTGAGTGTGCTAATAAATTAAATGCAACATTTATTGCTTCATCTGGGCTAAAGAGTGTGCAACAAAAGCCAAATTGCAGCTGCCTTTCCACAGAGAGGCAACAAAAAAGAAGAAATGTGCTTGCATTTTATGTTGTTTGCAGGCCATGCAACTGGTGGCTGCAGCATGGGGCATGCAGCATGGCGCAAGAGCTGCTTTCCTGACCCTCTGGTGCACCTGCCTGGCTCACCTGGTGGCGGTAACTTGGGGCACATGCACCATAAAAGTTCACAACATTAAATTTCACAGCGTCAGCGGTTTCGACCGTCGCAGTCGCAGTCGCAGTCGACGTCGGCATCGCCGTCTACGTTGCTGCGTTGCCATTGAAACCGCAGAAGCCATTTTGCATTTTGTAGCACATTTTATGGGGTCTCATTGTGTGGCCATTGTTGTTGTTGTTGTTGCAAGTGTTGTTCTTGTTGGCAGTGTTGTTGTAGTTGTTGTTGTTGGCAAGGCATATTTACCTTTTAGCTGGCCACTGGTGTGGGCACACTTTTTAACGCACATTGACACACATATATACACACACACACACACACGGACACACACGGACACACACAGACACCCGCACAGACACATAGTCGAAAAAGTTTTGCAGTGCACAAATTTGCAGCGACCGAAAAGCGAAAAACTTTGCACAATTCACTTAACTTTTTGAGGGCTGCCGCCGTCGCACAGTGGAATGAAGTAGCTTAATATGTTGAATAAATTGTATGTGAAATGTACTAAAAAGTTTTTTATTTGAAAGTTGGACTAGAATAAATAAACTAATATTAAAATTCTATTCAATTTATTTGCTGAATAACTTTTTAGCTAAATAATCTAATTAGCAAAACATTTTTAAAAAACCTTTTAAAATTTGAAATAATACAATATGATATAATAAGCATAGTAAACATTAAGAATTTGTACTGAAATAATTTTAAATCTTATAAAACAACGAACTTAAAAGATTCCGTAAAAATTGATGGGAAATATTAAATAATAGTTAAAGGGTTATTTTATATATAAGTTTGCATTAGGTTAAATTAAAATATATTTGCTTTAATTTTAAGTTAAATATTAGAATAGATCAATTCTAACAAAAAGAAAGGGATATGGAACAAATTTGTAAGCTATTTGCACATGTCATGAGTAAATCTAGCTACCTTTATATGAGTGTTAGTTTCTAACAACTTTTAATACCCAATTGGAAAACAAATAACTGTATGATTAGGCAAAAATATATATGATATCTTACTTGTAAATTAATCTTTAACAGCAACAAAGAAACTTCTGAATTTTTCATTAAAAATAACCATTATTATTCCTCTTAATTTTTTTATATTCTTCATGATATCTACCTTTCTTGGGCTTATTGTATACAACCTACGCGCCAGTTCTTTCCTTTCTGCCCCACTGTGCATCGCTTGTCGCTCTGCCGCCGCAAGTTTCTGTCCACATCCTTGTCGCAAGGCTTGTCGGGTGTTTCACCATTTATTGTGCATTCACTTTGCACAACTCTGATAGCAGGCGCCACGTCCCGTTCGCCCCGCCCCCCCACTGCCTGCCACAAGGACAATAGATCATTTCACGTTGCGCACTGTTGGGCCAGAAATATGCACAAAGTTCAGCGAAAAACTTGAAAATGAAAACGAGAAGAAGACGTGAAATTATTTTCAGCTCGAGCGCATTTACAGCTGTTGCTGCACGAGTTGTTGGTCCGCATTTAGTCAGTACTCACTGTGCTCACTGTACTGTGCATTAAGTCATCTGTCAGCGTGGCTTAACCCATTAATGTCTAGTTTGTTTCCCGCCTTGTTTCGGAATCTGAGTAAATATTCGAGTATTTCGAGTTTCAACTTCAAATTGGGAAAGAACGCAGAGAATGCGTCGAATTGCCCAAATTGAAATGACGGAACTGCAATCCAGAATTGTGACAAATCATGCGCTTCATTTGGCTAATGGTTCGAACTGCATATCACCAGAGGGGGCCACATTAGGGGTATTCCCTGCCGCCATCCCGCGGCGGGCAATTAAACATTTTGACGGCGCGTCGCTTTCGCTTCTTGTTCGTCTTTTTCGACGCAAACTTCGTTAAAGAGACACAAAAAAGCATACAGAATATGAAAGACATAAAGTTGTTAAGCATGCTAATGATGGACGAGGGAAATGCCCTGTAAAGAGGTGAGGCAAGAGTAGTTTAGCTACTTTGTTGAAGAATTTACTTTTTCTTTTTTTATAAAAAGATTAGCTAGAATACAGCTATAAAATAAAGAGCTAAATATACCCTTAGTACTGTCTGCTAATAAATTATGACTAAATATACCCTGCATATTCTGTTAAAAATATTTTACAATATATTCATAATTCGGTGTCCAATTTAGTCCTACATTAAACTTTACTTTACTTCTTTCAATCCCAAAGCTTGAACTACTCTCTTCAGCGTCTTCTCTCATTTCCAGGGTATATCCATAAAAAGAAATATTATTAATGTTCCGAACACTGAAACTCTCTCCGGCTCCGCCCCCCACCAGGCCCCGTCAAGCGCATTATTTCAATTAAACTCATCAGCGACGGCCTCCGCTGCAATTAACCGAACGGCGGCACTTGACTCCGTCTGGAGAGAGGCAAAGGGGGCAAGCGGGGAGGTTTTTCAGTGCGGGTGTGTAGCGAGCGTCATAAGCATAAATACGTACATTATGTGCATCATATACACAGTTGTATATCTGCCCATTCGTCGAGTATCTTTCAATAATGCAGGCGGCGCTCGACTCAGTGCACTCTGAACGCAGCGTCCGTACTCCCTCCCTTCTCCCTCTCTCCCCTTGCCAAGCTCATTGGGTAAAAGTTTTCGACTATTTTCGAGAGCTAAAAATAATTTTTGTCACCATGGGAGGTGCCCCCTTGCCATGCTGACAATTTATGATAGCCAAAAGATCAATTCAAGTGACAATTATGGTTAAGAAAATATGCCATAAATAAATTTCACTCCCGTTTCGGAACTGACATAAAAAATGCTCTCACTACAGCAGAAGATTACCAGTTAAAATCCCTTCTAACATTCATTCCCTCATCCCTCATCGCCCCCCCCCACTGTTCCGGTCGGGCATACTATATAGAATATGCAAGACATATGCATAAACCCTCCTCGTAGAGGGCAAAACGGAAAGTGTTGGCAAAAACTGAGCCGGAACTCGTTTGGTTCCGCCGTAAGAGATTAGCAGTAAAATATTTTATGTTCCGCATGCTCCAAAATGTCGGAGATAGTGTGCAAAATGCACAGGCGACTTTAAAGATTTAACCAGACAGTGAACAATCGCTGGCAGGGACTGCAAATAAATACTTTCGAATTTGAAGGGAAAGTCAAAGAATGAATAAGAGAAAATAGCAAGAATAATAATGCAAATAATTTAGGATATATAAGTATATATAGTATAATATTAAGGTAGGGTAAAGGTTGAAATATTTTCAATACGTCTTATATCTAGTTAAATATTAAATTAATATTATTTAACTAATAATGTTATTAACATAAATATTAATTATTATTAAATTCAATTTGTGCAGACTAAACTGAGAGAGAATTTATAGAAAAGTACGGTAACTATGAAAATTTGTAAAGAAAGAAGTAAAATCAGTTTCAAGGTAAAGTTCCATTTAGCAATATATACTTGGAGAACATACTATATATATTTCAGAGTATTGAGACGACAAAACTTAAGCAGTTTCTATTAAAAGTTTGACTTTAGTGGAAATCAGAGAGAATGAATAAAAGAAAGTTTCAAGCCAAAGTTGCATGTTAAATTTAAGTAAACCGAATACGAGTGTATATAAATTTTATAATACAGTTTCAAAATTTCCTATAAGTCTGAGTTCTATAATAAAAATAAACTTGAAAGGAAAGATATGATATAAGAGGAACTTATGAAATAAATATATAAAAATGTTCCGCCAAAATTCGATGTATGTATATTATGTGCTCTCTTAGCTATAAACTAGCTGAACACTCAATTCGCAGATTGAGAATTTAATTTTTCCTTTTGCATTTCATTTGGTTTCCCTTTCCCTTTTATTCAGTGCACACTGTAGCTGTCTCTCGCCTGCTGGGGGACAAACAATGCCAGCGACAATACAGTCAACAATTACGAATATGAATTTTTGAAAGCGACAGCAGTCGCGCTGCTTCCCTCGCTGCCAGTTCCACTGCTACACTTTCGCCTCCTCCCTTTTCTCTGCACCTTTTCCCTACTCCTGCTTTTCTTGCTCCTTCTTTCATTCTTGCTATACTCGTGCCACACGTTGCCTGGCTGCAAGCCCTTGGCTGCTCTCCACGGGCATTTTGGCTGCGCTTCGTCCAAGGGCGGCAGTATGGAAAGCTGTGGGGGGGGGAGAGGGCACTGGTCAGCCCAGCTGATGTCATCGTTACAGGCAGGGGGAGGGTGTGGGGGAGTTGGCGGTGCCGGTGCTGCTGCCACTGCGACTTCCGTTTCCGTGCAGTTTCCGCATTTTTTCCGGGCAGCAGCTGCGTTGACTTTGAAGTGCCGCAAAAGGGGGCAGCACAAACTGCAACCTTACCCTAGTGGAGCAACTCTCTCTCTCTCTCTTTCTCTGCTCCCTCTTAGCCAATGTCAATTGAGTGAAATTTACACAGAAATTCAACAAATGCTCCACCGTGCCGAGCCGTCGCCCCGCAGGGAATCCTTAACCCATTTGCCATTTGGCTCTGCGCGTGCGGAACTGAAATTTATGGCAAGTTTCTGGGTCTCTGGGTGTCGCGGCCAAACATGCGCCTGCACATTCCTGGCTCGGCATAATATGTGGCACATTCCCCGCCAGCCTGGAGGCGCCTCATACCCCTCCCCTCCCCCCCCTCTCTCTCTCTCGATGGGGAATTCCCACACGCAGGAAGGTCGTTCAACTTGTTGACTTCCGGTTTTTCGGGCCGCCATTTTGTTGCCGCGACGAGTTTAAACAATAAATTTTGTAATTAAATTGGTGCGAAATGCAAAAAACAATAAAAAAAAAGTGGGCGTGGCATGGCGAAGGAGCTAAGGGGGAGTGGGGAGTAAGGAGGAGAGGATTGGGAAGTCGCCGGCAAAGCCGAAAGTTAATTGAAACGTTGTGTAAATAAATATTTAATCTTTATTATGCAATAAATTTAAATACATTTATTGCGCGACAGGCCCCAACACACTCACGCCTCATGTGTGGCATGCCTCAATGTTACTTCTCGGTCTCGTTGCTGTTGTTCTTGTTGTTGTTGTTGCAACCCTTTTTTCTCGGTACATATTCGTACTTATATTTACATTAAATAATTAATAATTACATCAACTCTCGTGTAATTGCTTATTACGCTCGGCTTTGTTGTGCCATTAATTACAGATCAAGTGCTGAGTGACCGCTCTGCGGGTGTGCGGGGGGATGAGAGGGAGTAAACTGTTGCCACAACAAGTGTGAAGATTGATAGAAGAGGTGGCAAATGGGAATGCAGTTTAAAACGTTTGTATTCGATACTGAATTCTGTTAAACTCTCAATACGATTAAATATCGAACAAAATTGATTGAATATTTTATTAAATTAATAACATTACTTTTGTTAATAACATTAAAGTTGTGCACATAAAAATTCAAGCGATTATATCGACTATTAAATATTGAAAACAGTTCATAGAGTGAATTGCAAAACTTTTAAGCAAAATATTGATTTTCAGTCTGGTTTCTCTTTTCCTATATTTGTTTTGTTAATTTTCGAATCGAATTTAATTGATTGGGTAAATTTACTTCAAATTCAACCAATTTGTTGTATTAAAATTGTATTTAAGAAATATTATACTGCACAGATTCGCAGTTACTAAACTGTAGGACCAATTTTATCTCATTTCTTAACAAGTTCAACCCATAAGTATCTTTATTCACTTTAATACAGGAATATCAGTAACATACATAAATACTTTGTGATAATACTCTAATATACATTTTCACTGAGTTCTCCTCTTATTATTATGTATAAATCAATCAATTTATATAATCAACATGTGTTTAACGATTTGCATTCTGTTTATTAATAAATTTTGAATTTCCTAATCCAAAAATCCAAAATCTGAAAGCAAACAACATGAATTTTTAACGACAACAACAGTCGAGCGCATTCGACAATAGGATACCCTTTGATCTATGTTCCATAGGCATATGTATATGCTATAAATTACTCTCAATAGATGGCGCTCGCGCTCTCTGCGTTCCTTGTTAACTTACACCAGCAATTGGTAATAGTTCTCATACTTTATTGACCAATTAAACTTCTTTGTTTATTATACGATTGGATCGAAACTTGAAATATATTTAGATGTTTCAATCATCTTAGTATATGTTCAAATTAAATGGTTGCATCTTTTATGCGTCGCTTGAAAATCAAATTGAAAAATTTAATTTTTGATTTTTGGGGGCGGTGGGCGTGGCAGCAATCATTTGAAATAAAATTTATTTACGCCTGGTAAAGAGAGACCTTCATGTCAACTTTGGTGTTTGTAGTGTTTATAATTACTGAGATCTGTGCGTTCACACAGACAGAAATGGCTTCATCGACTCGACGGGTGACGCTGATCAAGAATATATATACTTAGCGGAGTCGGTCATGCTTCCTAATGTCTGCTACATACAATTGCACAAAGTTAGTATACCCTGTTTTTACCATTTTCAATAGGGTATAAATGCGTTGGGTATTTTGGTGCATTAATCTCATTATCAACAGTGAAATATTGAAACAAACATACGACTGTATCCAAAGTTGTGCATTACTGTTTCTAACGAGTATGCTTGGTGGTAAATTCCCGTGTTATCATCATCCAGAGTTGTGCTTTAAAACAATCATGTCTTGACATTTCGCAATTAGTTCGCAAAATAATGCGCAAAAGAGCACAACGCTCGTGATCTCCGTTTCAAAATGAAAAACATACTATGTACGTTCGGATTCTTATGTATATGTTTTGGCTACATTCTGAGTGCTACTTCTGACAAGTTTACTTATCCGGAATCAGAAGAGAATTTGGGGCTGTGCGGCATTGGAGAGAAGGGTAACGTAAATAGATAAATACCTGTTATGGTCCTGGAAAATACAGTGTTGATCCCATGATATTTATAGACGGCATTATAGATATAACTGGTAGCTCAATGATAAATCGTTTATCTAGTGCTCTGTGCTCTGCGAATGAGGTTGACTGCATATGTATATCCTAACCGGGTGAGAGAAATACTTGTACAAATATTATATAAATTTATATTTATATTATGTTTATCTGTAACAGCGGGGGGAAATGTCTTCTATGTATTATTATATCATTATTTGCACCTTACAGGCAGGAAGGCCAACTGAGAGACCAGAGTCTCGCAGCAACTGCGGTCACAGCAATCCAGAAGGACTAGGAGGCCGGGCATCTGAAAGAGCAGTCGATGGACAGGCAAGTTTCGGCGAGTTTCCGTGGGTGGTTCAAATCATTGAACAACTAGATGGGCCAGGCATTACAAAAACTATACTTCTAAGTACCGGAAGCCTTGTGGCCCTTAATGTAGTTGTGACACGTGCCTTCCAGATCAACAATAGCTCAGATCTTTTAGTAAGAGCTGGTGAATGGGATACGAGTAAAACGACGGAGACTTACCCTCATGTAAATATCGATGTTGACAAGAAGATTATACATGATAACTACAAACATCGCGAAGCATACTTTGACATTGCCGTACTGATATTGAAGGACAAGTTTGAGCGGAGGCCCCACATTGACACCATCTGCCTGCAGGAACCAGTCATTAACTATGATAATTCACGCTGCATTGTTGCGAGCTGGGATTGGGTAAAGTCTGGGGAAGAATCCTCCACTGTACTCAAAAAGATCCAAGCGTCGATGGTGAATAGAGATACTTGTCAGGCGGCTTTACGTGAATTTTTACTTTTTCGTTTCTACGAGCTGCACAGCAGTTTCATTTGCGCCAGGGGTACGACTGAAAACACCTGCAGCATTTACAGTGGAGCCCCCTTGATGTGTCCCATTGATGGCTCTCCAGATCGCTATGGGCTGGCTGGAGTCCACTCCTATGACTGCTCTTGCATCACAGGAGATTATCCAAGCGTGTATGTCAATGTGCCCATGGTCCGAAGCTGGATTTAAGAATAAATTCGTATATTTGGCAATCATGTGTAATATCATTAAGTTCATATTATTATTAATTAGTTGTTCCCATGCAAGTCGTAACATATACGAGTATATTTCTGTGGAATGTGGAATATATAAAATCAAACAGTTTTTACTTTTCTTTTTTTCTTTTCATTTGCTTTGATTGAAATTTGAAGGATAGGCGGACCAAGCAGTCAATAATATATAATTTTAATCAGAATGTTTTTACTCCAGTTATTTGTTTAATATTCGTAAATTTGTGATTTATAGGGGCGGTGGGCGTGGCATTCAATATATGAAATAAAGGTGATCTGCGTATGGTATAATGAAATCTCTATCTCAAATTTGGTGTGTTTAGCTCTTATAGTTGCTGAGATCGGCGCGTTTATACATACGGACAGACAGATAGAGAGACAGAAAGACAGACGGACTGACAGATAGACAGAAAGACAGACAAACAGACATGCAGACATGCAAACATACAGACATACAGACATACAGACATACAGACATACAGAGATACAGACATACAGACATACAGACATACATACATACAGACATACAGACATACAGACATACAAACATACAGACATACAGACATACAGACATACAGACATACAGACATACAAACATACAGACATACAGACACACAGACATACAGACAAACAGAGCTACAGTCAGACAGACAGATATACAAACATATAGACAGCATATGAACGCAGCTCAATCGATTCGAATTGTGGACCTGATCAAGAACATATATACACTTTATAAGAGTCTGTCACGCCCTCTTTTGTCTGTTATATATATTTGAGCAAAGAATGTCCTTTCAATACCATTTTAAATACTGGAAGGGAATAAAGAGACGGATGTAACTTGTTTAATTGTGAAATAAACCAAAAGGTACTTTGAGACATTCCAATAATTGAACTACTTATAAGTTTTGCAACAGATAATATGTCATATAAACCGACTTGGATATACTATATGGGAAGAAGCTGCATTGCAAACATCTGAGCAGAATTAAAATTAGCTCTGCAAGAGTGTAAACATATTGAATGTTCAATGTTATTTGCATAAGAACCAATTCAATGAAGTCTGTTCAAATTTCCCCTTAGTGAATTCTGTTAATCTCCTCACATTGCGCTGTTACTGAAAGCAAAGAGCTCAGTCTGCTCAGGCTGTTAATCGCATTTATCTCTCTGACTGTCTGACTGTCTGCTTATCTGTCCAAGTGTCTGTTACGTCTCAAGCGCGTGTCAGCTCACATCTGTAAGTTAGCATATCCATGGGATAGATGTATATATACAATATATATATGGTATATATATATAGCTGCACTTGTGGCAGCATAGAAAGCTAATAAGCTGACAATCAGGCAGTCTGCGCTTTGTATCCGATGTCAACTTACCTAACTAATAAGTGAAAGATGCTTGAGCTGTGAAGAGTGTGCGTGTGTGTGTGTGTGTGTGTGTGTGTGTGTGTGTGTGTGTGTGTGTGCGTGTGTGTGTGTGTGTGTGTGTGTGTGTGTGTGTGTGGAATGCAGTTGCTTGCTGCAGTTGCAACTTGATGCTGCTGGCTTTCTTTGATGCACTCGCAAGTGGCGCCACTTGAGTCGTGGTGTTTAATATGCAACGAAGCGTCTTGCTGGGGGAGGTATGGAGGTGGGGAGCAGTGCAGGCGAGAGAGTGAGGCGCCGTCTTTGAGCTGCCATGAGGAGTGCTGGAAGCGCGTGTCAAAGCGCGTCTAAGGCGCGTCAAGCTCGACTGTTCCATCTCCCTGTTGCCTCCTCTCTCCTGCCTCTCTCATTCCACTAGCGTGTTTCTTCTTAATGCATTTCGCTTGATGCAAAAATCGCTTGTCAGTTGCAAAAAACTTGCTGGCACTGGCAGTTGATGGGTGGAGAAGAGGAGGAAGGGGGTGGGGGGGAGAGAGAGAGAGTAACGTCCTTTGATGCCAGTCGACACTTGACATAATTGCCAAGTGTTTGCTTTATGTTAATTAGTTTGCAGTTTGCAGTTCGCAGTTCGCAGGCGTCGCTGGCAAACACCGAAAACCCGTTAATGGGTCAATAGCTTTTGATAACCGAAAGGCAGAGGGAGAAGGAGAAGAACAAGGAATAACAGTAGGAGCAGTACTAGCGAATAGCAGAAGCAATAGTAGCAGCAGTAGAACGAAGAGGAAGAGTACTAGGAAGAGCAGAGGCAGTGAAGGAGTAACAGGCAGAGGAGTAACAGTAGAAGCACTACCAGGAGCCAGTGGTACCAAGAGCAAGAGCAGTATCAGTAGAAGGAGTACCAGTGAGAGCAGTAGCAACAGCACTAGGAACAGTAGTTCAGCCTACGTCATCTCCAGCAGCCTTTTGCATAATTCATAGACTTTCACAGCCGAAAACAAAACTTTTTGTTGTGTGTGTGGTGTGTGTGTGTGTGTGTGTGTGTGTGTGTGAGTGGGTCTGCCGAAAAGTCATTTCGCTGGAAATTTGATTTCACGCGAGGCGACAGTCAATACCCAGTTGGCAATAACAATGAAAAGGATCAGGGCCAGGATGACGACAGCAGGCCGCCTGCCAGGCACATAAAAACGTATTAAGCATATTATCTAGGCACAGCCAGACGACACACGGCAGACGGCAGTAGACAGCAAACGTCAGACGATGTCGCTGCACAGTGGTGCCAGTGTTAGACAGGTGTTAATTAAAAGAGAGAAAGAGAGAAGTGAAACATTATATAAACAAATAACTTTATGTACTAAATATTGTTTAAATTTATCTAAACTTACCTCTACCATGTTCAAAATAAGTTCATTTGCTTTAAATTTAATTAGTAAGCTTATCTTAGATTATTATTTTAAATAATTTATGAATAACATTAATAATTTCTGTCAATTTTATGTTATAAATTATGGTATTTTTTATTTATATTTAATTTTTATATTTAATTAATATTCTTATATTAATTAAATTATTACTTTAAATAATAAAATAATAATATTGATAATTTCTGTCAATTTTATTTTATAAATTATGGTATTTGTTAAAGTTCACATTGGTTTGAAATATTTCAAGGCATTTATGGTATATCTGATTTTATAATGTTGGTGACATGTTTTGTATTCTCATAAATCATGTACAATTTAATCTTGATAAAATGAAACATATAGTAAGTTTATTTGCAAGTTTTAATATAAAAATTATTATATATAAATAGTTATTTATTTTAGTTGAGCCTATTTGCACCTTATTATTATTATTTGATAATGTACCGAGTGTAAACGTATCCATTGTATCCCAGATGAGCTTAGAGCTCTATAAACAATCCAGTTCTGCTTATGAATTCCGTGATTTTTACTTATTTCTGATTTATTTTATTTGCCATAATTAAAGATTTTATTATTTAATTACATGTATGGTATATAAATACTTAAACCTATTAACAATTATTGATTTTTAAAATTTGAACAATATTTATTTATTTTTGATTTTAAATTCTTTTCTTTCATTTTTATTTAAGTCTCTTCATTAATTCGCTTCCCAGATTTATAATTTTTAATTTCTGTTCAGCAACTTCCACAGCTTTCGCTCCACTGTGCAGCGAAGGCGATGAACAGAATCTGTTTTGGTTTTGCCGGCTTTTGACATGGCCAAAAACGAAAGCACAAACATGCCGCAGTATCAGGAGCAGCAAGAGCAGCAGGAGGAGCAGGAGCAGCGCATCCTTTCGTAATGAAACTTCAGATTTTTGGCTTTGTTTTGCTTGCTCACTGTGCGTGTGTGTGTGTGTGTGTGTGTGTGCGAGTGTGTGTGTGTGTGTGTGTGTGTACGTTATGGAAATCAGGCAGCGCCACAGAGCTAGAGTTTGACTAGAAGAGCAACAAGAGAGCGGGAGGCAGTGGGGCAGTGCAACAATGTTGTCAACAGCAGCAACTACACACGCAGTGGGGGAGTCAGGTGAGGCAGCTGAGCCTCAGCTGTGGTAGGCGTGGCAACTGCCAGTGGAGCCACATTGCAGATTGAGAGGCAACAGTGCGTATGAGTGTCATCAGCTGCAGCAACAGCAACAGCAGCGGCAACAGCAGCGGCAGCGGTAGCGGCAGCGGCAGCGTTGATTCTGTTTGAAGTGTCCACTTAAAGTGCTCGATTAAAGTGCAGTTTATCGATCTAACAAGCGTAATCAGACACAATAACTCTGACTCTCTCTCTCTCTCTCTCTCTCTCTCTCTGTCTTTCACTCTTGCTCGCACTCAGGCCAGGCCTGGCCAGGAGTGCCCCTAATTGATGGTTGCATGCCACACAGGCCGCACTCGGCGCAATACATATGCCGCGAACAGAGAAATCGAGACCAAACATGCGGCTAGCTGAGCTGGAGGTTTAGTTGTAGGCGGGGGGCGTGGTAGAGGCAGAGGCGGGGGGCGGGGCTCAGGCGAGAGGTGCGAAACAAATCCCAGAGTAAACCTAATTAGCGACAGATTAAATCGGATTAATTTTCATTTAACGCATGAATCAAAAACAGGCTGACAGCCACAGGCACAGGAAGTGGCACGACACACACACTCACACACACTCACACACACATACACACACACACACACAAGCACACACAAATACACACAAATACACACACACATACACACACACATCCTCCCACTCACACACACCCTCACTACATGTTTTCTCTCTCGCCTTTTTTATTTGCTTTGCGGACCCATTGGGGCTCGCTCTGGGTCTGCCTTTCAAGTGGCGCCACTCGAGAGAGACAGCATAAGAGAGAGAGAGTGAGAGAGAGAGAGGGAGAGACAAAGAGTCTGGCTTTAAATACACCCATGAAATATGCAGGGAAAATTGAATTTACTGTCGACATACCCAAAATGGCATCGGCATCGTCCTTCGATGAACGGTGTGAACAATTTGATTTATGCGCATTTGAAGCAATTTGTTGAGTAAATAGCAAAGAAAACAGCATTTTAATTAATTTTACCCACTCTTTCCTTCTCTCTCTGTACCGCCCTCTTACACTCTTCATCATTCTCTTCCTCTTCTCTCTCTCTCTCTCTCTCTCTCTCTCTCTCTCTCTTTTGTGGTCGGCCAATTAGTTTGAAAAAAAAATTGCTGTGATTTTGTACATTTCTCTCTCTCGCTGGCGCCTGCAACGGGCACTTGAAGTGCCTCCCCTTGGCCCCTTTTCCTCTTTCTCCCTCTTTTTCTGCTCCTCCCTCTCTTCCTGCATTGACCAAACTAATTGCTAACAAAGTGTCAACAGTTGCGGGCGACATTCCACAGCGCTTGTCCCGGCCAGAGTCCGATGCAATGCGAAGGCAGCCTAATTGCTGGCGTTTATGATTAAGTTAAATAACAATTAGATGCAGTTCCCTCAGCGAAAGAGAGAGGGAGAGAGAAGGAGAGAAAGAGAGAGGGAGGGAAGCAGCTGCAGATGAAGAAGAATACGATAGATATAAGTTGAGGCTATGTGCGTGGCAGGATGGTGGAAGGGGCAATTAGATTAGTTTGCGGCTAATGTAGGACACTTTGTTAGGCCGAGGCAATACTGGTAATGTACTAAAGTTGACTAATTGCTATGCTGGCAAGATTGTAGATATTTTATGGTAGATTTATAGCAAGTTTATAGCAAATTTATGGCAAGTTTATAGCAAGATTATGGAGTTATTCAATTTAAATTAATGCAGATTTATAGTTTATTCACGGCAAGTTGATAGCGGATTTATAGCGAGCTTATAACAGATTTTTGGCATATTTATAGCAAGCTTGTGGCAGATTTAAAAAGCTTGCAATGAAAAATATATATTTATTTTAAATTTAAATCAAAATGATTTCATTATATAAAATTATAGCTATTTTATAGCTAATTTATAGCAAATTTTGTTGGGATTCATAAAAATTGGACAAATATATAATAAATTTTAAATATAATTAGGAATAATTTTAATGAAAGCAGATTTATAGAAAATTTCTAGCGGATTTATAGCAAGTGTATGGCAGATATATAAAAAGTAAACAATAAAATATATGTACATATTATTTTGAATTTTATTTTAAATAGCTTATATTGAATGAAAGCTGATTTTAGTAGGTTTATAGGAAGTTTATGATAATTCTTTAAAGAGCAACAAATCATATTGCAACTTAACAAATTTATTGATTGTAAACTGAGTCTTACTTGTATTTACTGCATTAACTTATCTTGAAAACGTGCCTGTACCATATTTGCCCTTTTATCTTACCTTCTTTATAGCAAACTTTCTAAGTACTTCTGAATTGCTTAGAACTAAAGCTGAACCCTTTTGACCTCAGCAAACATTGTTTAATTTCTAAGAAAACTATTCTAATTATTTTCCACTGCACATCTTCACCACTTCTCCTTCGTCTTTCATTCTCTCCCTCTCCTCCTGCCACCTTGCTGTCTTTGCAGCTCTCAGCTCTTTCATTCCAGTCATAATTTTTTACAATCAAGCTCAGCTGAAAGTGGCGCAGTGCCTGCTAATCCCCCAGCTGCACAAGCACACACACACACATACAGACAGAGACACCTGCACACACACACACACACCTGCACATATGCATATTTATATCTGTCTGTGTGTGTGTGTGCATAGGCAACTAGTCGGAAAATGCATATGCAAGTGTCTGCCAGGGACTTTTGTGCCTCTCGGGCTCAGCATCAGCGGCAGCTTCAATTTGCCACAAAAACACATTGGCAACATTTTAATGAATGTTGCAGCAGGCACTAGGCTGAAGGCTGCCCTTGCCACGCCTCCCTGCGGAAGGCAAACAATGAAACTGGCCTACGAGTTGAGGCTGAGTCTGAACTCGGCAAAACGCTCGGCAAACATTGGTCCAGGCAGCACAAAAGTAAAGTGCAAAGCATGTGGCAAGAATGGAGATGGGGCAGGGAGTGGGGCTGGGAATGAAGCAGGGAGCAGGGCAGGGAATGGAGCAGGGAATGGGAAGCGTAGTGTGCCTAGTATGGGGATATTTGTGCCCCATCTAGTGGCAACCAGGCAACCAGACACGGGCACAGCCAGAGCTCCAGCTCCAGCTCCGTCTCCGTCTCCGATTGTGGGCCTAGACATTTTTGCATGCGCCGCATGGTTGCATTTTTTGGGCTTACCGTGGGATGCGACGTCGCTGGAACTGGAGTCTGAGGCGTTGTCGGAGTAGACGGCATGATAAACGTGCTGCCAATAAATTACACTGCGTCAAGGCTCCTGGATCCTCTGCTCCGATCTCGCTTGGCAGCAGGCATGAGTAGTAGATAGTGTCGCGGGTAGGGACGGCTAGGGGGGGTAGGGGGAGAGGGTGCTGCACATTTTTGCTGCTGTGCCATTTTAAAATTTACTACAATTTTCTTTTGGCTTTCCACGTGCACCTCCGCTCATACGGTAAACAATTTGAATGCTTTTGCAGGCAGGACACGTAGAGAGCAAGGCAGGACGACCGACGGAGGATTCACCCGGATGCACTCTCTATACAGTTTGAGGCAGTAACCCCACCGCCCTCCTCCCCCGGTCTGCTGCTGTGCAGCAACAGGACAAATGCAGCATAAAAAGTTTTGTGCCCCCTTTGCCATTGTGCCGCACCGTGGGGCAAATGCAAACACAACGAGTGGAAGCCAAAAACGTCGCTGCATGTTTTGTGTGAGGAATGCAAAGGCACGGTGAAGAGGGAGGGGGGGAGGGAGTTACTCCTCCATTGAGCCAGGCACGCATCGCATTGTGTAATATGCTCTGCGATTTATGTTGCCTAGGGAGAGGGGGGTGATGGAGGGTGGTGGAGGGGTGGGGGGGTGCAGGTAGTTGCTCTAGCCGGAAGATGGGCGGCACGTGGAGGCGTGACATCTGCATGTAACTGGCATATTGAACAGGCCAACGAATGAGCATAAATTGAAATGCGGCCCTCGAGAGAATCTCCTTTCTCCCCCCGCTCTCTCCACCTCTTCCCCACTTCACTCTTGCATTGCAAAAAAGAATCGAAATCTTATTTGGGGCCAAGTGCACAATTCGTTGACTCTTAACCAATCGCAAAGAACAAAGAAATGCGCTTCTCCCCATTTTTTTATTGCGCTTTCGCTGTTTGAACTAGTTTAACCCCCCCCCTTGCCTGGCTTACCCTTTGCCCCTTTGTGGGTCAATAAATCATATTTTTGCTTACTCTGCATGCACTTTGAACTATTGCAAAGCTAGATTAATTGGGCGATTACGCCATATCTTGCTTACAACTAAAAGCTCTGCAGAGTATAAGAGAGATTTACACAATCGAAATTTGTATTTGTATGTGAAAGATTGAGGTTATGTGCATTTTTTTGTGCTATACTGAGCTTATGTTTATTAGGATTTCATTATATAAAGCTTTCTTTATATAGAGTCCTGGTCATCGACTAACCAATAGTTTTAAGCAATATTACTATCAATAATTATCAGTGTTGGCAAGCACTACCACTACTCACCTATAGCTTGCATTATTTAAAGACTGTTTATTCTCGTTCTGTTCGCAAATTAATAAATAAAACTTCTTGTTAATTTTACATATATTCATTACATTAACTAACTTTTATTTAATTGAAATTAAAGCTAAACGTGTTGAAAACTATATCATTATAAATCAACAAACTTTATTCAACACTGCCAAACAAACTCTACCAAAACACTGCCAAAGTTTGTTTTTATTTCTGATGTTTGAAAGTTTTATTAAATCTCATTTTCACATGAAATAATGAAAACTTTTGACTATGATTATGAGTATGACTTAATTGTTTTAAAATTACTAAAATTAGGTTTAATGAATGACCAAAATATTATAGATAAATAAAAAACCAATCATTCTATTCAGTTCCGCTTTTACTGCCCGTTTAGGGAGGTTTTTTACGGTAGGTAACGTGCATTTAACTGTCTTGGCACTTAACAGTCTCAAATCAGTTTTAATACATCTTCCCCCTCCAGCGATCTGACCTAAATTAGCCTAATGCCAGGTTGATAGCCGCCTCCGTCTGGCGACAGTGTTGTCAAATGCGAATTGACCGCAAATAAAATGTATATTTGGGGAGTGTGTGTGTGTGTGTGTGTGTGTGTGTGTGTGTGTGTGTATGTGTGTGTGGCTGTCTCTTAGTGTGTGTGCTTCTGCTACAGTTTTATGACTTAATATAATTTTTATGTGCGTCCATTTGCAGTGAGAGAGAGAAAGAGAGGGAGCGAAGGAGAGAATGATACAGCAATAGTGGGCGGAGGCAGTGAATGAAAGCGTCAAGAGCGGAACAAATGTACGCTCAGCTACCATCAAAACCACCTGGCAGATTGCAAGCAAGGGAGCAGAGAGCGAGAGCGGTAGAGGGGGGAAGCTGTGCCACCATCTCGCACCTGTTTATGGGGGAACCATAAAACGGTTTTATGCGCCTGCCGGAGTCAACTTTAATGCTAATCGTCATCGTCATCGTCATCGTCATCGTCATTGGACTCGTAAGCAGGCATCATATAAACTAACCGAATGCTCTGGCAGTTTTTTCATCTTCCGGCGATTCTTATGATTAGCGAAAAGAAGAGAAAGAGAGAGAGAGAGAGAGAGAGAGAGAGAGAGGGAGCAAGAGAGAGAGGGAGGAGGAGTGTAGGGCGTGGCAGGTGGGCGGAGCAATGCTTTAGGGGCGCTCGTTTTAATAAAATCAAATTGGTTGTAAGCGATTTTTGATAATGTTTTGCGGATGCGATGCACATAAAATATACCAACGAAAATGGCGATAAGCTGGTGGTAGGGGCGACCAAGGGATGGGTAAGGGTAGAGCTAAGGCAGAGCTGCAGGGGGCAGAGCACAGCAAGCGAATGAATGTATCGCTGGCGGGCGCTTTGTGCGTGTGCGATATCAAATTTGATGGCCGATAGAAATAAGTGGAAAAGATGAAAGTGCACACTGAAAAAAAAGGAGAAGAAGCAAGAAACAAGCTACAGTGCAGGGTGCTTGACTGTAATATACCCGCCAGGCTGCAGATCAGAACAACTATTTAAAAACTTGATTTCGACCCCATTTCCCTCCGACGTCTGAAGAGAATATATCTCCATGAACTTCTTACTCGTAAGATAGCTTAATCCCTCAATTGTACATTTGTATATATTATTATTAAGGCACATTATCCATTATATTATTTTTAAGCTACACATTAGGTTAAGTTCAGATGGAACTGAACGATTCCCAACGACTATAATAATACAATAATAACAAAAAAAAAAAAAAAAAAAAAAAAAAAAGGTTATATTTGTGTTTTGCATATTTTGTGTTGCACACATTGAGGAGCGCCAGAGTATTAGTAAACTTAAAATTATTTCTTAAATAACTTCTTTGTTTATTATTTGTGCACAATCAAATTGACAGAAGTGATTTATGGGGCAACAGTCATTAAGTTTGCCAAAAATTAACATTTTTGCATTTCAACTACGCTTGATATTAAATTTTTTAGATTCACGGGTTGAAAAATATATTTTTTATCTGCGCGCAAAAGAAAAACATACTAATTTTAAATTTGGCAGTCCTAGCTTTTATAGTCTCTGAGATATAGGAGTTCATACAGACAATGATGGCTAAATCAGCTTGGATTTTGATGCAGTTGAAATATATACATATAGCTTATGGTTGATTTAATGTTCCTTATGGATAATGGGTATAAAGAGTTTATCAGTTCAACTTAAGCTTAAATCTTCTACACTTAATCCCTTCCTGCTGCACATTTCACTCAGTGCACTTAACACTGCCTGCTGCCTGTCAGCTTGTTATCGATTGCCGCTGTGCGATTTTACAGACCTTCGCCCCCACCCCTTCGGCTATTATCTTTCATAATTACCGCACATAACTTGCCTCTATATTTTCGAAAATATTTGACTTACTGCTAAGTGCCAGTGCATGTGCATGTGTGTGCGTGTGCGTGTGCGTGTGCGTGTATGCAAGCATGTGTATGTGTGAAGCTACAAATTGGCAGCAATAATATTTGCATGCTTCGCATTTATCTGCCAGCAAAGTAACTAGACAGATGCGAGTTCCGTAATTACATTAACATTAATGCACAAAATGTCAGCCTGGGGCGGGGCAGGAAGAGCAGGGGGGGGAGGAGGTAGTAAGGGGAATGAGGAACAAGTTGACTGCAGTTGAACAATGGTTAAGTACAATAAATGATAAATCTATCTATGTTCGTGTTCATTACGACAAGCTTCGCATTTACTGCAAGCTGCAGTCAGGTGGCAGTTGTGGCAGTTGTGGCAGGTGGCAGGTTGCAAGTGGCCTGCACGCACAGCCACCCCCGGGGGCCAGTGCAACAGGAATGGCAACAGGAAATTAATGTAGTAGCAGAGAAGGAGCAGGAGTAGGAGGAGGAAGAGGAGGAGAGACGTGGCCAGCTTGATTGGTTCGACTACGACAAGCACATTAGTTGTTCATTAATTGTGCAGTAAACTATAGAAATTTGTTGCCGCATAATGAGTACAA
Organism: Zaprionus ornatus; assembly: GCA_018904035.1. Taxonomy (NCBI): domain Eukaryota; kingdom Metazoa; phylum Arthropoda; class Insecta; order Diptera; family Drosophilidae; genus Zaprionus; species Zaprionus ornatus. Next base: position 7,171,188 of record JAEIFZ010000002.1, on the reverse strand, counting down.
CAACAAGAGCAGCAGCAGCAGCAGCAGCAGCAGCAGCAGCAAGAATAAGTTGCCCGTTTGGCAAACGGGGCGTATGCGTAATCTTGTTTAATGGATCAACAGTATTCATTGCCCTAACAGGCAGGCTTAACTGTCGACTGTGTTAACTATTTTCCTATCCATAACATAAATTAATAAGGGCTTTAACAATGTACGTGCGCGGGAGGGTGGGTGGTTGGTGGGGGGGAGGGAGCTGTTGTTACTGGTCAGTTAGCTAAGCGCACACAAATCCAATTCATAAAACTGACATGCTATGCATATTTATGCGTAAGTATGTGTGTCTATGTATAGTCCACACACGCAGAGTGAGAGATAGAGAGAGTGGGGGAGAGATATCTATGGTACATATTTTCGCATATGTATTAAGCTGAATTTATGAGCTTCCCTAGCATGCTTAGTATAGATAATCCTGCCTGGTCTAGGCACTGTGTGTGGCCACTGCGTGGTAAGGGTGAAGGGTAAGCGTGGACAGGGGGGGGTTCAAAAAGTCAAGAATTATGAGTGCGTATCTCGAGCTGAACACATTCCGCTCATTGCGTTGAAAGCAAGCGCAAATTTGTGCATTCCTTGGCCAGAGACAACAATGCGATAAACTACTACAACTCTCCCTCTCACTCTGCCTGTCTCTCTCGCTCGCTCTATATCACTCTCTCCGCCTTCTGCAGAAATTACTTATTTTAACAACTTGAAAAATGTTAAAACCTAAATAAGCGTAAATATCGTATATAAATAACTCTTGTTTGTAAAGTGAGATGAACTCATGGCATGAGGTTGAGTATTTTTAGTATTTTAGCTTAATTAAAGCTAAGTTAAATAGTTTGAATATTTTAGAGATGATGCACATACGAGAGATGGGGGAATGTTCTATTTAAATTCAAATTGGTCACTATATCGCACAGTTTATTACTTTGCCTCACTAGAAAATCTTTAAATATTATCATACTTAACTTATGAAGTCTTAGGTTCAGATCTGTATATACAATATAATATATATAATAAAATATATATATATATTATAAATATTTGGGAACAAGCCGGATAGGGTCAATATATCATATAGCTACCATATAACCTAAGTCCAGTTTGATTTTATTCAAATTTAATTTGGTTTTCCAAGATATTCCAACAAAATGTAATACGTCAATAATTTATTATGTTAGTTATGTGCTGGTTAAATGTTGATCAATATCTTTCAAATATCTTCGATCAATCTTCTTTCATAAAAAAATTTAATATACATATCTAGCAATTAGAGATGTTTACTAATGCATGAAAAATATTATAAATTCCTTGCCATGAAATAAAATTCCATTATATTGATGATTAGTTGACCCTAAATTAATTAACAGTGAAGAAGGTTCATTTGAACCTCTTCCACATTCACTTCCTTACTTGGGGTATGGAACTAAAGTTGAATTTCCTTAATTATTTTATAATCGATAAAACCTTAACTTCTTTATGGAATATTTCACATATTCATTACTGCTCTCTGCCCTTGTCAATAGCGCCGCAGCTCAGTTCAGTTTACTTGCCTTGCGCTGACAAAAAGTGTCAACAGAACTTGGGCAACACTGTCAATCAGCACATACGTTTACCCACACACACACACACACACACACACATGCACAAACAGGCACATCATTGAGCTTCAGTTGGGGCTGTCAAGAGTTTCCTCATTCCTAACTTATAGCAAGCTTACCCAACTCTCCCTCCCTTCTTCTCTGCTTCCCTTGCGCACATTTGCATTTAACATACTTAATTGTTTTCACATTACAAGCTTTGCCGCAAGCTTTACCCCCTCTCTCTCTCTCTCTCTCTCTCTCTCTCTCTCTCCCCCCTCTCCACCCCTGCTGTTACACTCTGCTAGAAGTCAAGGCGATTAATGTCAACTTGGTTAATAGCATTCCAGGTTCAGCGACTAAAACTTAAAGTGTCCCCAGCTACAGAGCCGCAGTAATTTCCGGTAAGCACCCCCCTCACTGCCTGCGCCCCTGGGCTGGCCAACTCAAATGCAGGCTCAACATGTCATGTGCGACACAGACAGTGTGCGGGGGGGGCGGGGAGGGTAGACGTCGGAGGCTGCGGTTGTTCGCGTGATGAATTACACACTCGCCGAAGGACACGATGATGAAGTGCCTGTCATTCGGAAGCCAGAAGAATGTCCATCTGTCGCTCAGCTCAGCTTCCATACACATACACATACACATACACACACCATATATGTATGGTATAGTATAGTATATGTATATGTCCTATATAGTTGCTTGTAAGTTGCGGCCCATTTGCATAGCTCCATCTTCGTCTTCTTCTGCTGCTTCTTCGGCATAATTTATCGACACTTGTGCAAAACTTTAATTACTCGACAGGGTGAGGCGAGGGGGAGAGAAGAGGAAGAAGGTGGAGGAGAAGGAGAATGGGAGTGGAGAGAGGAGAGAGGAGGTTTATCCACTCCTCCTTCTCTACAAGCGGTTAGAAATATGCGATGTGAATTGCTGCATATGGAAATATTTTTGATGCCTTTTTTTTCTGTTTGCTGAGTAACTCAATGCGTGTATATCCTTTGGCCATACACTAGGGGGGGGGGGGGTAGGGTGATGTGGCGTGGCACATTTCGATATTCAACAAATGGCCTTTAATTGAGCTCTGGGAACATGCTCAAGTGTTTGCGGCTGCTGTTGAAATTCGATATCGCAGATGAAGTGCCTGCCATTGTCTGCCTTGGCCAGGGATTGAGACGGAGTTTTGAGGGGTTTGGGGATTAGAAGCAGGGCAAACAGTTAAAAGGACACGAGAAGACACTTTACAGAAATATGATCACTAGAATAAACAACTTAGCTGCAGCTAGTTAAGCTCGTTGTTGGGCACTTTATAGGGTCACTCTTATTCCTTTCAGTTCCCGCTCTGTCTCAATTAAAATGTGTGACGCACTTGAAAATTTGTGCTTGCGCAGTTTGCTGCTGTGCTATTTATGGAGCAGTTCCTGTACGGACATACAGACCGAAAAATATGTGCTATAAATAAAAGGAGGCGACATAAAAGCACAAATTTATATACTCAATTTTTATAGGTACTGGCAAAAAGAGGCAGCAGCAGCAGCAGCAGCAGCAGCAGCAGAAGAAGAACACACACAGCACATAAATCCAAAATTGCCGTTTGTCGCATAAATATTTTAGTCGAAGGCCGTCGCCGCGGTGTGCCCTGCTGGCCTGCCCGTCTCTGCAGTACCTCTCCTACTGTTCTGCCTCTCCTCTGCCCCAAGTTTCTCTCTACACCCCCTCTCCAGAGACCTCATAGACAATAGGCCAAGGCAAGACGAGCAGACGACGTACACGCAAAATCACCTTATTTCTTATTATTCGAGCAGCGCAAATAAATGAGACATTCCTCTCACTCCCCCTCACTCTGCCTGCCCTTGTTCCTCTCTCTCTCTCTCTTTTGCTCTGTACCTTCCTTGCTTGTCTGCTCATCAACGGAAGTGTGAAGCAAAGAGGCCGACAAAATTCAAAGACTTTTCGGAGTGGGTCAACTGTCGCCTACTCTGTTTGTCCTGCTGCCAGACAAAGAGGCAGAGAGAGGGGGAAGGAAGAGATGGAGAGAGAGAGAGGCAGAGACGGGCTGCCCATAAGACAGAGAGAGAGAGAGAGACAGAGACAGACAGGCTGACATTGAGAGGCTTTCAGCTTGGCCAACAATCCCCACATGACTGTCTTCATAAATGCTTTATCTCTGGCCAACACACAAGGACTCGCACAGTTTGTTGGCTTTTGTAATTATGCGCATATAATAAAGTTGACCTAAATAAGCGAAAAAACCTACGCAGAATTATATTGTACATACACGTATAAGAAGCGAAGTGCTGTGCTTATAGATATGCTGTAAAGAGCAGGAGTTGAGGCAGCAAGGAATTCCTCATCAATTGCACGAAGAGATGCGCAGGCAAGGCTGATTCAGTTTATCTCAGGAATATATATGTTCAGGAGTATATATGCATATAAAATATTACAGTATTTTATTAGATACTGCAACAGCTAATAACTACAGGGTATAGTAACACATAGAAACGAGTGCGTCGCACAAATGAAGCCGCAGCTGAAAGCATTTTGCTGCGTCTGTAAACACGCATAAACATATAGATATATTGACACAGATACAGATATATAGCAGATATATATAACAGACATTACTAGCTTCTTGTACTTGCTGTTGTTGTGCAGTTCTCATTAAATGATAAGGCATCGGGACAGGAGTAAGAGAAGAAAACTGCGTTGCTCCTTTCTCCTTTCGCCAAAAACAATAACAATAAATAGTTAAGAACGAAATGTGAAATGCAAGTGAGAAGAAGACGGTGGAAGGGGAGGTGTCAAGAAAGAAAGGCGTAAATTGCTTGGCTCATATTTTATACACGCTCAACACAAAATATCATAAATTCCAGCACAAGTTCGCATATGCTTAGAGCGTTCTTTAGCAGTGTATTCCTCTCTCTCTCTCTCTCTCTCTCTCTCTCTCTCTCTCTCTCTCTCCGTTCATCTCGCTCTGTCTCTCCTTTTCCTCTTGCTGATGTATCTCTTGCGTTTTATGCTGAATATGCGGGCATTATCCATTAAATGCGATGAATCAACTGTTGCCCACCATAAACAATCTTCGGCTCAGTCGCTCACGCTCATAAAATCCCGTCGGTTGAGAGGCGAACCGGAAATTTATGCGCGCCATTTTGCTTCGCAGTGTGTGTGCGAGTATGTGCGTGTGTGTGCTTTTGCATTCGCAAGCCATTTGACTTCCTGTTGACATAGTTAAGTTTGTGTGCGAAAAATGAGCGATAGAAATCCAATGGGAAGTGGGAAAGAAACTGAAGTCTTGATATATAAGATATATAAGATATATGGCTTACAGTGTTTATAGGAATGTTCTGGATTATTTATATAGAGCAAAATATTTTAAGCATGGCGATTTAATCCCTTATTACTCTGGTAAAAAACCAGAGAGAAAGACTATCCTGGGCATACCAAAACTTCTATACTCTTGAAGTGTCTAATATCCTCCGATTGTTCCTATACTAGTTATGAATAATGATGCAGAATCTAATGGCTTATAATGTCTCACTTTGATTGGCACTGTTAAGTAGAGTTATTTCTAAAATCAGAACTGGTCTTCATACAAAAACCTTTATTTCAGCCGATTGTTCCTATGACATCTATATATAGAGTTATAGTGTTATAGTGATAAAAATTATTATGCATATTATATATGTACCATATATAAAAAAAAGTTCGATATAGTAAATTTGTTTGCCATATCTTAACAAATAATAAAAATCGGACGATAGTTTTTATGGCAGCTATATGATATATCGATCCAATCCGGCTCGTTTCGTTACAATAAGAAGCATGTGTGCCAAGTTTTATTAAGATAACTCCGAAACTGAGGGACTAGTTTTCGTTTCTACAAACGCACACACGGAGAGACAGACAGGGCTAGTTCGATTCCACTGTTGATCCTGAATCAGAATATATACACTTTATACGATCGGAGATGCCTTCTAAGGTGCGTTGCAAACTCTTTGCCAAAATAAATATACCTTCTGCGAGGGTATAAATATGACTTGATTCGACTGCAGTAGTTTCTTTAATTTATTGCAGTAGATGAACAACTTCTTTTTGAAATATTAAACTCTTTCAGAGATGCAAGAAATACGAAACAAAAATAAGATAAAAATAATAAAACATTTTTAAAAACTGCAAAAATTTAATGAAAAGGTGTGTACAGTATTTCCATATATATATGCATATATCAAATAACTGTTATTTATTTTTATTTAGCATTCAAATTGCACAAAACAAAATAACCTCAAACACTTTGACAAATTCTTAGTTGGCTCTGTGAGAAATCTTGATATTCTTTGAAACTGATTTATTTCCCTATTTTGGCTTTGATTTCTCATCTTCTGTGCTGTGCTGTGCTGTGATGCCTGCAGTCATTACCTTTTTGAACTTGGCTCTCAGCTTGACAAAAATGTGGTCAATAAAATTTGCAACTGGCAAATGGAAAACGGAGAGTTGGAAATGGAAATGCTGAGAAGAAACAAGAGGCAAAAAGGAGCGACAATGCGAGCGGAGAAGAAAAGATAATTGATTGTTTGATTCAATCGGAAAATCAAATGCTGCTCTCAGGCTGAGCCCATTTTAGACGGATGTCCTTGCCAGGCTGCCTGTGCTCTGGGCCTGGCTGACAGTCAGGCCCCTCCTACCCAACTCTGCTTGATTGCCAGAGCGTCAAAGGAAATGGCAACAAATGCACGCAGCACCAAAAATTGGTTACAAATTCTGATTAGAAGCTTCAACAACAAACAGCCAGAAGTAAAAAATCAAAAAGCCAGAGAAGAGACAGGGAACAGAGAACAGAGAGAGAGAGAGAGAGAGAGAGAGAGAGAGAGAGACAGAGAGACAGTAAAGAGGGCGTTCTTGGTAGGTGTGGCAACAGAGCAAATTGAATTGTATTCGACAGAGTCGTAGGCAGGCTGAGCTGGGGCAGGGGCCAAGATGATAAGACAAAGCAATCAGTCAGTCAACCAACTAATGGCAACTGGCAAAGGCACAACTGTTTGTCTGGCTAACAAGAGGAGGAGGCCAAAGGAGGGCAACTGTGACACGAGGCTCTTATAATTGCCAGTTACAGGCTCAGAGCGTGATCGATTCGATTGAATTCTGACAAAATTGATGAGATGATGAGACCTGTCTTGTCAAACTGATCCCCAAAAATGCATTTATTTGCATTTATATGCAAAGGTCTGAGCAGGATTACGATTTAGATAAGGTTAATATTTGCAAATGGGAAATGTTTTACTAGAAGAGGGATTACCGGAAGAAATATTGTGGAAATTGTTAGAAAGGGAACAAATACTTGTGGATTCAACTTAATTAAAGTATTAAATATATGCGTATATTCTCCCCCTTTCCTATAATTAAAACACTCACTTTCTCTCCCTTTCATCCATTCACAAAACTCAAATTGAATATTTATTATCAGTATTTTGTTACAGTATTTTACATTCATCAGAGACAGGTTTCCAGCTTGCGCTGCCAATCGTTTATATCCTTAAAATTATTACAGCTGCACTAAAGTCTAGATTGCCGAATTAAAATTGCTCCATTTCAAGCGTACATCTCAGTTAACTGTATGTATCTTTCCATGTCCAATCTTGCAGATATCACGGGCTGGTCCCAGAAATTTATTACCAACTCTATCAAGTTTATTTTGGTGGTTGTTAATGGTATATATGTAGATGGTGAATTTAACTTCAAATATTCGTATAGGATATCTTTGGTGACATGTTTTTTGCGCAAAATAGTGCGGATATCTATTTTTTTTAACAATAGGAAGACAGCGTCTGCAAAATATGATTTGGTTAACTTTCACCGTTTTTTATTTTGTGCTTCATATTTACCCTCCACATTGTCCGCTTTTAAATTGGTCATCTCTAATATCCTATACAGGATCCAGGTATATTTAACGGTCAAAAAAAAATGTTTTAGACCGGAATAATAATTAAAAGATATAGTACGAGTATCCATTACAGTTTTTTTTTTTGGGTACGTTTTTAAATTACTTATATACTTATATGTATTTTTGGTTGTTTTTCAAGTACAAGCAATTTGACATCACAGCCTTCTTTTCTATATTTTTGAAGAATGACTTTATATGTTCAACAAGCAAGTTGACTTCACAGCCTTCGACTATTGAAAATGGTCGTCTATCAACTGTCCAATAAATAAATTATATTTATTTTGTAGTAGGCAGAAACTTTGCCAGGCATTGTAGCTTGCGATTAGTATTATACAATTAGATACTTTTTATGGCAACATACGTCGATGGGATGCAGTGTTGCTCTCGTTTTAAATCATTTTGTGTTTCAACTTTTTATGCACATTGAGCTCGGGGACAATCGATTAAAACAGTTTGAGCAAAACATAATTAAATTCTTGATAGAAAAAAAGGCTAAAAAACGCCAGAAATTAATATTGTTAGGGAAATTCAAATACTGTCGCTCAATTTGATGGTTTTGGGTGCGCAAAATCGTTAAATTTTCACAGGAACCTAATGGAACTAAACCCAGTTTACATTTTAGATACATTTCACAGTTGGCAGTTCTGTTTACAGTTTGGTTTAATGTTTCAGTTTCAGTTTCATGTAATAACCATAGTTCTTTTTTTTTTTATGCTTCTCACAATTTCCGGTTTCAATCAATCTGCCGCAAATAGTATTCATACATTTGATTATTTCATTCTTTCATTCGGCAATTTTGCATTTTGCCAATTATAATATTGCTGATTGGATTGTTGCTGTTTTATAGCCAGAACTCGTCCGACTGTCCCATTGTCCAATTGTCCATCTGCTCTCGCTGCAAAATTGTTCGAGCAACTCAATTAAATCGAGCTGCAATCATATTCACCTGCTCTCGTCGCCATTTTGCCGCATTTTCTGCATGACATGACTGCCAGAAATTTCCGTATCCGTATCCGTATTCGTATTCGTGTCGCCCAATCTATCTATATCTCTCTCCGTGTGTGTACGATATGTACTCGTATCTGTAGCTGTAATTGTATCTGCATTTGTGTGCATCTTTAAAACTCGAATTCGAATTCATATTACAGATTACAAATTACAAATTCGCAGCATGTTTGTCATTTCACATTTGCTTTTTGTTTACCTTTTTTCGTCGTATACCCTGTAGAGGTATGCGCAGCGTAAAGATGAGTATTTGCAGCAGGTGTTCGCTTTAAACATTGTTGTTGGAATTGTTCAGAAATTACGCCTTTTTTAAGATATAAACTTATTTCAATTATTACATATGACTTATAAAAAGTCAAGAAAAGTATTGTATTAAACATGTTCAAAAAAGTTTTAAAAAATTATAGAAATAGTTTGTTAAACTTAAAATACATTCAGGAAATTGCTGAAAAAACTTCTTATACTTTTCAGTATTTAAAATGTACTGTATGATAAGCAAAGTTAGATGAAATTGAAAATAAGTTTGAATAATTATAAAAATTGTTTAAAAAAAGACATAGAAACTTAAAAAAATATTTTAAAAAATTTAAGAAATTTCAAGAATAGTTTAAGAATAGTAGTTATGGGAATACTAAAAATAATTTAAAAAAAGATCTTTATACAAATTAAAAAGTTAAAACTAGCTTAGACATATTTTAAAATATTTAAAATATTGTTCAGTATGTTTTTTATTATTTTATGCGTATTTTACGTGTATTTTCTGTTCACTCTCACAATCTATATTTACATATTTTTACAAACCACCACTACAGGGTATCTGCCAGCTGTCACACCCCATCACTTACCCGCTGACTTGCTTTTCTTTCATTTTTTTGTTGTTTTTCTCTCTGTTCGTCATGCTCTTTACACAGCCATTTTTAATTGCATTGCATTGTTGTTGCTTTTGTTCTCGTGCCGCAGCTATTCGTGTGTGACTGTCTCTCTCTATGTGTGTGTGTGTGTTAGTGTGTGCGTGTGTATCTCTCTCGGCTGTGCCTTTATTTGATTTCAGTTTCATTTCGAAAATTTGTAATGCGCCGCATGTAGCAACAGCAGCAGCATCAACTCCGCGTGCCGCGTGTCCTTACCGCCTTGTCTGCTGCCCCAACCGAAGGATAATGAAACTATGCGCTCTCTCATTTTGTTTGCTTAACACGCCCACAGACATTGCGCCACAGCAGCCCCGCTCCTTCTCCTCTGCCAACCACAGCCACCTCCTCCTTCTTCAGCTCTGCGCGATAGATTGTTGCGGTGGCGTATGAGCGATTTTATGGGCTACAGTGAAGCGAAGGCAACACTGAGCGGCATCCGCTTTGCCAGGCTACACTGTACTTGTTTTCAGCCAACAGTAACAACAAGAACAACAACATCAAAGACGAGGAGTACTGTCAACAGCAGCAGACATCTGTGCCTGGCTGCGACTGCTCGCTGTCCCTCTTCCCTGTCGTCCTCTCTTCCCCTTGTCTCCTTCTCTGTCTCTCGCTTCGTTTGAGTGTCATTTCTGTCCCTGCGGTCTGCGGCATTTCAATTTCAATTTAATGCAAGCGACAAATAAACAAATAAAATGCCCCAACGCGCCATATGAATATGAGAGAGTTGAAACAACTTACAGACGTGGACGGCGGGGTGGAGAAGTCGAGAAATGGGAAACCTGCCCAATCTACAGGTGCAGCTATTTAAGCCGTGCACCTGCCCCACTCATCTGCATAGAAAAGCCATTTTCATTAGTCGCCAAGATAAATGTCACAACAGAATTAAGAGGCAAACCGCCGCCGCCTCCCGCAGCGCATTGGAAAATGATAAAAAAGTTACAATTTCTTTTTCCCTGAACTGTTTTTTTTTCCAGTATTCAAATTGTCTTGTCAAACGAGGCGTTGCATTGAGCCACTCACAGTGGGGAAGCTAATTCTCTGTGCAGAGTGGAGAAATCTTTGTGGATGACAGATTGAAATGGCGGCTTGATTAACGAATCGATTGGGGGAACGATGAAAAATATGAAAATCTCTTGAAAATGAAAATCTTTCAAAAGCCAAATTAATGATATAATGCTTTGGTGGGGGTCATCATTATTGATATGTTTGTAAAGAATGTTTGGTAAAGAGAATTTATTATGCATTTATAATGTTTTCGTATTAGTTAATAATAATAATAATGGTGATAATAATATTATTATTAATAATAATAATAATAATAATAATAGTAATAATAGTAATAATAATAATAATAATAATAATAATAATAATAATAATAATAATAATAATAATAATAATAATAATAATAATAATAATAATAATAATAATAATAATAATAATAATAATAATAATAATAATAATAATAATAATAATAATAATAATAATAATAATAATAATAATAATAATAATAATAATAATAATAATAATAATAATAATAATAATAATAATAATAATAATAATAATAATAATAATAATAATAATAATAATAATAATAATAATAATAATAATAATAATAATAATAATAATAATAATAATAATAATAATAATAATAATAATAATAATAATAATAATAATAATAATAATAATAATAATAATAATAATAATAATAATAATAATAATAATAATAATAATAATAATAATAATAATAATAATAATAATAATAATAATAATAATAATAATTATAAAAGATTAAATTTTTTTCCCTTTGCTATAAGTTTGCAAAACAATCCAAATTCATCTACAAATTAATTTCTTCATTTTATCATTTTATTTGATTTTCTTTTAATAGACCAAATACCCCACAAAGTGCCTCTCTAAATTGTATATATCAAAACATTCCCTTTTCCCTAAATAATGTCAGCAATGGACCCTCTCAATTACTTTCATAACACTTCATTTAATTTCTAAACATCAACGCAAATGTCAGAGGCGATCGAGTGTGCAATTTGTTGTCATTTCATTGGGTATATAACATACAATATTGCACATACGCCGCGTTGTGTGCATTGCGCGATGCCCCTCAAGTTCGCTGACAATTCGATTAAGTTGCATAATTGTTGTGGCAATTATCAGAATATTAAATCTGTTTTTATCGTTGGCCAACTATGAGAGCATTAAAATGTCAATTATGTTGAGCATAATCTGAAGTACCTCCCCCTTCAGCCTTGCAACAAATTTTCGTGATTTATATTTGCGAATTTACGTTTTGTGTGTTTTTGTTTATGGCGAGCAAACAAAGATTTTTATTAAATTTTCACTGGACGTGTGTCTCTATGGGCGCACGGGTATATATTGTATGTGGAATATATGGCACTATATCAGCGGGTTATTGTAGAGGATAGGGAAAGAAGAGAGGGAGTTGGGTTGGGTCTTACTAGATTTTTTCTAAATATTTTAAAGAAAATCCTAATATACTCGTAGATATCCCAGCAAGCATGATCCTTAGAGTCAGGAAGGCTTTTAAAGGAAACCCATTTATATATCTACTACTTAGATATATTACGAATTTCAACAAACCTCAGCTACCTGACAGAGTATACTTCCATCTTCCATAAATCCAATACATTTGTGAATACTCCAGCTGTAGTAGCTCTTAAACATCTGAAACTTGTGCACACAACTCTCTGCCATTTTTACTTCTCGAATACATCCCGAACCTGCACAAATTTCGCCTTCCTATAGGGTTTTTTGTGGATATCCCAACATAAATAACTAACAGAGACATCAAACTTGGTTGGGAGACCCTTCGTCATTTCTTTTACATAGATATATCCCGAATCTCCACAAATCTCACCTTTCTACAGGGTATCTACAATACCTTGTTTCTTCTCTCACTGCTTCCATATACGTGTACTTTTTGCGTACAATTTAAAACTCATTTCAGATTGTTATGGAAATACTGTGACGCAACCAACACACACGGCAATCAAAAGCAAACTCAACTGCAATTTATGATTATTTCACAGCGAGAATATTTGCGAATATCAACAAAGGACCAACGTCAGGAACCGCAAAATCAATTTCAATTGTCAACACAAAATCACAAACAGGAAAAAGTACAAAAACCAAAAAAAAAAAAAAAGAAGAAGCGAAACGAAGCGAACACAAAAACGCATCGCAAAATCATAATAAAAGTTTTTAGCAACATTCCAAGGACAACAACAAACAAGAAGTCGAAGAACACGAAGAAGACGCAGACGAAGATGAGGAAATTGTCGAGCAAGAAAAGTTTGTCGGGGTGATTTCTTTCATCCATCTAAAGCTCTCACTCTCTGCTGGATTTTGTCAACACTGGCAGCCGGTGTGGGGCAATGCGTGCCTTAAAGTTTTGTGGTTTTTGTGCCCGCGACTGAGCTCAACTTGCCTGCGTGCTGGGCGACTAATGAAGCTGTTTCAGTTCTGCACAGATTGAAGGTTATTTCCCTCACCCTCTCTCTTCCCAATCCCCCCTCCTTTCGCAACGCTTCTGGCCTCTTTTGCTAGCTGACCGATTTTGCATGAAGCACATTTTTCATTTCATCCGCTTGCATTAATTTAATTTCAATCACGGCATTAATTGACAAGAGAGAGAGAAAGAATGGGTGAGTGGGAGAGTGGGAGAGGGGAAATAAAATACACAGCTAGGTATAAATATTTTTTTATATTAATGCAAATATTGGCGGATAAATGGTTGACTAATTTTGAAAAAATTCAATTACGTGACACACTTTGACAGGCATTTTTATCGCTCTCTCGGCAATTTGTGTAAATAATGTGGCTCAACAAGGCGCGGGGCTCGAAGAGAGGGGGCAGAGTTTAAATTATGATGATCCTGATTTTGTTTATTTAACGTAATTGATATCCTTAATTTGATCATATAAGCTGTGAATTATAAAACTATGAATATATAAACATTTTTTTATATTTAGAGAGAAAACTTACTTTGGAGTTTATCAACAAATTTATAATCTATTTGGGATATGTTTTTTGGCTGAATCTAAGTTTCTTAGCGTTCCAATTGTATATATATCTTTTAATATTCAAAAGAAACAGAATACTTTCTTATAAAGGAAAATACTTTCATTACATTAAAGATCTTCTTCAGGTATTAATAAAGAATATCTTCTATCTTCAGCTGAAATTGGGTTTATCTCAAATTTTTTCTTATATCTTTTATCTCAAGCTTAAACAGAATTTATTTCTTATATATTCTGTTACATTTCTATTTGTTTTCTGCTCTCAAATACCGAAAACAAGTTGAAATACAATATCTACACAATATCAGCTTTAACTTTCAATTCGATTTAGCCCGAAGTTCCTATATTGTTGCGAACTTTGAACTACCGTTTGAAGGTCAAAATATTTAAAGTTTTGCATGCAGCAGCAAAAAGACATCTGCTAGGGATGGAAAGGGAAGAGGGGGCAGGGGGCAAGAGGCAGGGGGGTCTGGGCGCGATTGTGACCCAAACATCCGGTGGAAAATATTTATTTGTGCAACAGGAAGAAACTTGCGCCCAAGGAAGAGGACGAAACCAGTTCTCTAACGGAAATTGATTTCGCTTTGAGGCGTGGCATAGTCAGCAGGCAGCAGGGGAATCTAACGGCACCTACCAAGCACTTGGCAGTCAGCCCCCTCTGTACACTACGTCCCTGCCCGCATGTCAGCAATATACGCACATTTCCTGCGACAAATTTGCCAATCGACAGGAGCGGGAGAAGTGCGGGATGGGGGGAGGGGCAACTCTGTTTGGGTACTCGCCAAGTGGACCTTTCGAGCGAACTTTGACTTCATGTTTGCCACTCAATTTATGGGTCTATGAGTTTGTTAACTAAAAGTGCACATAAACAAGACTTTTTGCCTCGATTTTAATGGCAAACAATAAATTTGTAGTGGTTCCCCGGAATCCGGAAGCGAACAGCAGAAAAGAGAAGGGAAGAGAAAGAGGAGTACCGAGTGGGAGCCGATCGAAAATTGGACATCTTTAATAACGGCACAAATGAAACGAAATATTGCTGGCAATCGAAGGAATGTGTTGGCAGAGTCTCAAATGAGTGAATTCTCTGCTGGAAAAGTCAAGAAAATAAGCCAGACAATTGCCGAACGAAATTGTTATTAACTTTCCCATATTTGCAAAGCATATTTTGTTTATTTAATATTTATTTAGACTGAAATTTAGATTAAAAAACGGAAGAAAATAGCAGTTTAGGCAGTGCGGAAATTTAGATACTCTTTAAATGATGCGATATGTGAGGTAATGTTTGGGTTTTCATATTAGCAGTGTTGCAAGACTCCGAAATATAATATATGAGAGAAATATGGAAATAACAGTTGGTTACTCTTATAAGATGGTGTTTTATAGGAGATATGTATAAAAATATAAATTATCGGTTTTATATGAAAGATATATAGGTATTATCGAAATCAAAAATAGAAAAAAATATATATGATATTAAATGGATGTTGTGAATGAATTTTAAACTTTTCTATATGCCTTAAATTTTAGACTTGATATTTCTAAGTCATCAGCCGTAAATAAGCTTACGTTCATATACAGTACTCTAATAGATCTTATTCAATTTTTCACAGCACCAACGTCACAAGAACTCCACAGTACCCTTCGTTAGGGTATCGTAAAGCTTCCAAATAAATAGAAAATTGGCGAGAAATGCACATTTTAAAATGTCAGACAACCTTTCATTTATATTGAAATTTATGCGCAATTCAAGTCGAGGCACACACACAGCACACATACACGCAGACACAAACGCGTGCTGGCGGGTTGCATATCTGCTGGTCATGTCCTGCTGCCAGGACATGCTGCCTCTGCTGCTGCTCTGCTTCTGCCTGTGCCTCTGCCTCCGCTCTGCTGCTGTTTTTGCTGTCTAAATATTTATATTCATTGTGTCAGAGTGTTAAAGCGATAAAATGCAGTGTAAATATAAAGCAGGACTCTGGACCCGCCCCCCTCTGACAGCACCTGCCATCCGCCCACATCACCGCGCTGCTCTGATTAGCTTGGCAGGGGCGGGAAGGGCGGTCTGCTCAGAACATGTTTCGTGCTTTGGCGCTTGGGCCATTCAGACCACAGCAACCATTCGAATTATTCATGCATTTAATTTTCGTGTAATTTGCAGCACAAACTTCATGCACCGAAAAGAGATGCTCATCTCGCTATCTCTCTCACTCACTCACTCACTCAGCCGAGTCGAAGCCAACCGAGCAACAAACCAAATGTTCGACGTTCCTTCACAATCATTTGCTTAGCTCTCCCTCCCCCCTGCCGCTCTCCCCTGCTCCCTGTTTCTCGTTGCTCTGCTGCTGTTGTTGTTGTTGTTGTTGTTGCTTCAGCTTCTTTTGTGAATCTGTGTCGTGGTTTTGTGGGTTAGTGAAAGTGTCGGCTGCTGCGTGTGGCGACACATTGGTCCAACAACGAGAGAGAAAGAGAGGGAGACAGAGAGAGAGGCAGTGTGGGAGGTAAGAGAGTGCTTTAAGTTGCGCTATTGACTGAGGTTTTGCTTTCAATTGAGCTCAGTTTGCTTATCGCTACTGCTTAGTTGATCGAATTCGATTTGTTTATACGATAACGCTTCATAGCATTCTAAAAACAACTTTATCCTGTGTGTATTTAAATCTTAAATTTCAGCAATTAATAGAAATACACACATAAAGACATGTTCTGGTATGGATTACATTATTGTTGCCGCTTTCTCTCCCCTCTTCATATTGTGTGGATCACATGCTTGTGAGAGCGCCACGTGCACTGTCCAATGAGAGCACTGACTTCTGAGAGAACTACGTCCTGAGAGCACTAAGCGGAGAGCAAGCCCTGTGTGGAGGCTGTGTGGATCCACAGTCATTTGGTACAGCAACAACAACATCATCCTGTGTATCATAAACTCAAATCTAAATTGCAGCAATAATCAGCTGACTTAGCATCACACACACACCAATTCACCTACCATAACACAAACGTATGGGGATCTTTCTTGTGAGAACGTCATGTACACAGAGCACTGATCGGAGAGGATTGTGGATGCCATGTACAATGACACTGAAAGCAAACGTAAGAGAGCGTTTTATGCAAACGAGACCCACAGTTCCTTCGTGGCTAGCACCCACATGCACTGCAACCAAGAGCAAGAGCGAGAGAGCACTATTAGTTGGGACTCATTTGCTTTAGATCCCTTTGTATGTTGGATGCTATCCATATGCACTACAAGCAAGTACAAGCGCGAGAGCAGGAGAGCGCTATCAGTGTGCGCTCAGTTGCTCTTGATCCCCGTTATATTTTGGGACCTGTGTATGCCAAGTGCTTATGCAGATTTGTATTCTAAGTTCTTATGCACGAGAGAGCTTAGTGCAGTGGGGCGTGTATGGAATTAGTCTGCGCGCTGCGGCCACAGTGTGTGCATGTCTAAGAAGGGGAGCGCGCTGTGTTCGTGTGACTGCTCAATATTTGTGTTGGGAATTTGAGAAGTGCAATACGCTACTTATAAGGCATATTAACTTATTACAGCTGTAAGCTGATTCCCACCTGACAACCAGTTGAATTTGCTGTGCCCCAACCTTTCTTCCCCTCTCTCATATCCCTTCCCCCTTTCCGAACTGTTCTCGCACTAATCAGACTAACAAGTATGGCAAATAGCTTAATTTGTAAGCCTTTTGCCAGATTGCCAGGTGGCACGAGGAGTACGTGCAGGCAACTAATTAGGGGCAAACCCACGCCAAGACATGGAACTGCAAAACTTATGCGCCCCTCTCCCCCTTCTTACTCTCCTTGCCTGGCGCCGCTGCCTTGCTTCGCACATTAATTATTTTTGCATCTGAAATATTGAGTACGACCAACAGTTATGATAATTTTCTGAGAGGGGAACGTAGGGTGGGGGGTACTGCCATGTCTGGCCAGACCAGCGCCGAGTGGAGGCAAGCTAAGGTACCTGCTGGGTACCTGGGTAAGCACCTGATGTGGCCGGGTGTATTACAAGTAATTTCCTTAATGATGTTGCACCGCCGCCGCTGTGGCATTATCTCGTTTGGCTCTGCCGCAGTTCCCTATCTCCCTCCCTCTCCCTCTCTCTCTGCGGTCCCGATTCTTGATGATAATTTATGCAAAATATATATGCGCTTGTCCCTCTCTGTGTATGTGTGTGTGTGTGTGTGTGCAGTCTCTAGTCTCGATTCTCGATTCTCATGCAACTTTGCCAGTTTTGGAGGTGGTGCCCCCCTCTCTACCACCCCTGCTTTGTATCTGGTTAGCTTGTTGACTTGTTTTGTATGACACTTCCCGCATGGTGTGTGTGTGTGTGTGCGAGTGTGTGTGCGAGTGTGTGTGCGAGTGTGTATGACTGTATTTTAGTATGCGTGTGTGGTCCAATTTACACGATTTCACTTTGGCTGCAAAGCTTGTAGCTACTGCCACTAACTGGCAGCTGATAGCTGCTTCTAATGTCTCCCCCTCCCTTGACCCAGCCTCTAACTAACTCCCCCCTCAACTAACTCGCCTCCTCTTCTAACTCTTCTCCCCTTTTACCTCTACAGACTGCTCGCATTTATGGTTAGTTGGTTAGTTAGTTGTCTGTGCACTGAATTAACTAATGACCAACTTCAAACACACACACACACACACACACACACACACACACACAACACTATAAGACGAAAGAGGGGTTAGAGAGGGACAAGTGGAGGTTTGTCGCCCGTCCTTATAGGGTAATCAGTGAAGCGTGTGCAACACCAACCATATAAGTAATTAATTTACTTCATTTCTATTTCTGTAGCACTTTTTATAGCCATTTTTTTACTTGAGCTTTGCATATTTTGGATAAGTAACCTCTCAACCTTTACGTAATTGATTTAAATTTAAACGTATCTAATTGGAAAGTCGTTAGTTAAAAAAGGGGGCTAATGAGGCCTAAAAATAGACTTAGAGTGAGGTTAAATTGAATATTTTTATTGATTTTGCTGATCCTTGCCTTTATACACGTGTATTTGCAATTTTAAATTAAATTAATTATAATAACTAATTAAGCAGATTTTTTTATTTATTTTTTTTTCAGAATACTCTAAAAAATAGTGTTCATTCTAGATTTCAGACACTATAAAAGCATAATTGGGTTATGCTGTCTTTTTATTGTTTTTCAAAAATTTAGCCCAACCGACTCAAACAATAAAAACTGATTAGCATGCGTGGTTCTAAAGCTAGAGTATTTATTTTTTAATATTTATAAACAGCCCTTCAATTCCTGTAAATTTCATTGCAATTGCATAGTTAACAAAGAAGTTATTTACAAAATGAATTCAAATGAATGTACACCCAGTAAAGAGCCGCAAAGTATGCAACACAAAGGATATTGAGTATAAAAATAAACTAAGAAATGAACCTATGACCTTTTTTACTCGAAGAGGGATCGTAGCAGTTCTAAGTTGTTAATTTTTGCTTTATATTTTATATTTTCATTTATTCTCTATATATATTTCTGTCATACAACCCGCACAAAGCAGTCAACCACAAGAAATCATCTTGCAACTGATAGAAGAACTCACTGAGTAGCTAAAAATGTGAAGTAGTTAATTGCTTGGGTCATTAAATGTGTCTTTTGAGTATCTATCGGTGTCAGATACTGCAACTCTATATGTGTACAAATCTCCATGGCAATTCACTTGACTCACTTGCAGTTGCCTTTGCCCCGCCCACATCTCCGCCTGGAACTAGTTCGGGGTTCGAGGTTCATCTAAACTCACTCGCTTCCATTATCCTTGAGCATTTTACAAGTGTTTAACGTCTAATTAAGTGCCTGGCTGGGAAGTATCTGCAAGTTTGTTTTGCCACCACTTTCGAGTGCGCCTCAGCGAGTACTCGAACTAGTCGAAGCGGGAGTGGGTGTGCCACAAGTGGCAAGTGGAAGGTGGCAAGTGGCAGCTGAAGCGACCACAGTGGCAGCTCAGCCAACGCGTTTTTAATTAAGTTTTTGACACTTGCAACACTCGCGTGGCAAGGCGTGGCAAACCGAGGCAGCAACTTCCCTCAAGTACAGTCTGTGCGTAGTGCCGATAACGATAGAGACGATAACGATGATGATTCCGATAAGTTTTCCAATAATTGCAAGCAAATTGAGAGAAGTTTTAATTTACTTGCAGGCAACTTGCAGCGCAAATTGGGGGGAGGGAAATGTAGAGGAAGTTGCAATGGAAGTTGGAAATTAAATAAATGAAGCTACATATACGTATGGTATGTATAAGGAAGAAGAAGATATATACCTAATAAGTGTATACCCTTTCAGAGGGTACATTAATTTTGGACAAAAGTTTGCAACGCACTGTAGAAGACACTTCCGATCCTGACTCCTAACAGGAGAATTTTCGTCAACCTAGGAGTCGAACTATCCATGACTGTCTGACCGTCCGTATGGCCGACTGTCCGTTCGTATGTCCGTCCGTCTGTCCGTGTATTACAACGCAAACTAGTCTCTCAGTTTTGGAGCTATCTTCATATATCTTGGCATACGTTCTTCTTGTTGCTGCACGTTGCGTACAAGTCGAAACGAGCCGGATTGGACCAATATATCGTATAGCTGTCATACAAACTATCGGCTGATTTTTGTTATTTTTCAAGATATTGCAACCAAATTCACTACATTGTACTACATCAGAGTACATAATATGCATATAAAATTGCATCAACATCAGATCACTATAAAACAGAGCTGCCATAGGAACAATCGACCTATCTGATGGTTTTTGTATGAAATTTAGTATTTTATTTCTATAAAACATAACTTATCAATGCCAATCAAAATAAAATAGTATAAAGTCGCACAACTATGTATATTCTATAGTTATCAAATGTACAATATGTTAAAAATATCATGTACCTATTTTTTTACCCCTTCATTAACTTATATCTTCTATTTACTTATGGTACATGTTTACTTACTTATTTACTTCCATATTTCTAAATATATTTAACCCCAAACAAAGTTTCAAATTTCCAGTTGAATTATGAACAGCTTAATATCACTCTAAAGTCATAAATCTGCAGAGTTGTACAAAAAAGAGTATGATATATGGTTGGAATAGCTGTTAAAAATAACTGTGCACATTTGTTAGAATTTTATTTGCGAGCCATACCATAAATCAATTCTTCTAAATTCCCAAATTAATTGCAGCATTCTTTGGCAATTAATTCTATTAGGTTATTAACAGCATAGTTGGTTTATTTAGCAATAATTCATTTAGTTTTTTAGCTTGAACTGTGCATAGGGTATCTGACAGTCAAACTTTGTTTTGTTTTATCATCTCATTTCCAAGGTTTCTACTTGTTAATCCTCGACTTATTCCGCAAAGTATCTTTAATTATCGCTTCTTTAATTCCTTTTCTTTGTTTGACTTTGCTCTTTGCCGCAGCTGGGCGTCAAGTGCCACGCCCACTTGCTCCCTCTGCCCACAACAATTTAAGTTAAGATATGAAAAATGCCTTTGACATTTTCGCAAGTTGCATAAAATAAATGAAAAACTGCTTTACGGAGAAAACACTTAGCATTTGCATTTTGCCTTTGTCGTGTCACTTACTGCTAGAGGTGTGGGGGCAAAGAGGGGGGCAGGGAGAGAGAGAGAGAGAGGTTGGCGTTGTCAGCCTTGTCTAGCGGGGGCGGTTGCTCTTTCACCTGGGAATTGCCTTTGATGTGCTTGCTGCCTTCTGCCTTCTGCTGCCGTTAATGGAGTAGGCAAAATGTAGTCCAGAGTTTAGCGGGTTTTTGGCATATTTTGTTGGCCCCGGTCCCCGACCACCTTCTTACTCATTTCCGGTGTCAAACATAACCTCAAAGCAGCCAG
Source organism: Zaprionus ornatus (assembly GCA_018904035.1). NCBI lineage: Eukaryota > Metazoa > Arthropoda > Insecta > Diptera > Drosophilidae > Zaprionus > Zaprionus ornatus. The sequence goes on along the minus strand of JAEIFZ010000002.1, from coordinate 7,149,822 downwards.
GTGACAGCTGAAGGAGCCGAAGCTGCTGCTGCTGCTGCTGCTGCGGCTGGCAAAGTCAACAAAAGGGTTCGCCATGGTCTCATGTGGGGTTACACACACTTACACGCACTTACACACACTTATACACACACAGATACCCATTCACACCCATACACCCATGGTCTCTGCCTGTCATTGGGTTTAATTTCCGCTGCGACGACACGACACGCGGCAGCTGAGGCAGCTTCAAATTGAAAATTCCTGCAAAAATGCTATCCCTCCCCACCCTTGCTGCTATTTGCTGCCCCTCCCCTCATCGAACTGGGTCACAGTCAATACCAAAAAACTACGCACACACCGCTGGTCCGTCTTGGCATTTTTGGGTATTTTATTGTGACATTTTTATAGCAAGCACACTCTCTGACATCGAGCTGTCTCCCTTACTCCTCGCCCTACCACTTCCCCCCTCTACTGCTGCCCTCTCTTATGGTATCTCGCTGCCCCCCTCTGCCTCCTCTGCCCGCATTGAACGCACTTCGATGTCGGGACTGAAAGTTGTTCGGGCTGCATTTGTTGATTTCCTGTTTCACGTCGCGTTTCTCTGACATTTTTATGTTTTATTGTTTGCATGCTTTGTCTCTCTTACTCCCCTCTCTGTCTCGCTCTGTGTCTCTCTTTCTCTACCTCACCTCCTGCAACTGCTGAAATTTCTGAATATTAAAGTGATTTAGTGTTTGCCGTGCGCCAAGCTGAAAAATTGTGAAAAATTGTTGTCTGCAGAGTAAGAGGGGAAGAGCAGCAGTATGTGAAGGAGAGGGGAAGAGGGGGAGAGAGGAAGAATGAGAGGAAGACACACATGATACGCTCGCCTGGCCATGTAATCCATAAAACGTTTTAATTAATGACAACAATATGCGGCGTTGTTTAAAGTCAGAGAAGGAGCGAGACGCGAGCTAAGGTGGAGATGAGCAGAAGAAAAGGGCAGAGGCGGGGAGGAGGATGGATGAGATGGGGGGCGGTGCCAGGGTCGCAGGCATTACCTCAAAGTCGAAAAATTATGGTGGCATTTGACAAGCGCCTCAGAGATTTGTGTGAAAATGTCTTGTCGGTGTCGCTGTCGTTGCCTTGGCTGTCATCGTTTATCGTTTATCGTTTATCGTTCTTAATGTGCCTGAGTTACGATCAGCTTGGACAGAGAAAACAGTCACAGATGAACACAATTAAGAGGTAGAGGAAAGGAAAGAGAGAGATAGAGGGCAGGGGAAAGGGAGGGGGAGAGTGAAAAGGGAGAGAGAGAGAGCGAGATTGAGATTGAGAGAGACATTTACCTTAAAGATTTGGCAGCACTTGCTTCCTTTCTGCTTTCCTTTCTTACTATTCTCCTTTCTGTCTTTTCTTCTTCCTTCATTCTCTTCACTTCTGCCTCCATACTTCTTCCTCCATACCTATTCGTCCATTCTCCTTCCTCTATGCTTCATCCTTTATCCTGTTTCAACGTTCCTTCCCTTCAGTTCGATATTTATCCCTTTCAGTTCGATAGGCAGTTGGACACTGTTTGCTTATAGCGTATCGAATTGACGTATCGATTTGCATGCCACGCATATTGTAGTTTGGCAACAGTAAGGCATGCAGGTATTTTTCACTGCTTGACGTGCTGAATACCCTGTAGGAGGAGAGGGGGATGTGGTGAAGACAGTTGAAGGCAACTAAGAAATATTTTAAAATGATGCATCGCTGTTGAAGTAAGCAAAGGTTGCTTGGGTGATGACACAAAGGTTACCCTATATTAAAAGTTGAACTATAGACTTACTTGGAAACTGTGGGGTTTCAAGTGATAAACTATTGCATACCCTGCCCAGCAAGTTGAACTTAGAAATACTCTTACTTGGAATATATTGTAGTATGTATCAACAGTTCTCTTAATAGTTGTCTTTCATTCTTATATATGTCTCATACTTGTCTATTGATAGACCACAGCATACCCTGCATAGCCATATTGAAAAAAAGAAGATAGACCACAGGATACCCTGTAGAATTATAGATAGCTAAGTGATACACAAACTTGTAAGCTTAATTAACATCTCAATTTCTATATACATATCTCTCTATATCCTCATATCTCCATATCCATTTCTCTCTCTATATACCAATGATGCTCTCATATCTGTCCCATGACTGTCTTTCACTCCCTGCTACACCCTCTGCCCACAGCAGGGTACGTCATAGTTCCATTCAATTCCTTTTGTGACTGTCAAGACAGCTGAGCAACAGCCAAAAAGGGTTTCAAGCCCTGCTCCAGTTTCAGTTGCCTCCCAACAAGACGATCAATTTCAATCAATCAACTACGGGGTGTCTAACTGTCTTGCTGTCTTCATGTCCTACTGCTAGCCTGCCTGCCAGCCAGCCTGACCAGGCCCATATCAAAGTCGCACTGGACCAGGCACTTAGGCAGCGCCATAAACCCTTGAATATGTTATGGCAGTAGAAGGGGAAGGCAGCAAAAGCAGAAGCAGGAGCAGGGGAAGGAGCAGGGGAAGGAGCTGGGGTAGGAGCAGGAGCAGGAGAAGAAGCAGGAGCAGGGCCAGCAGCCATGGAACAGAGCTGGAAGCATGGGCAGGAGCAGAAGCTGAAGCAAGGGAGGCAAGAGAAGGAGACTGTAGAGGGGGGTACTGCTGCCGCATGATTGCGAGATCTGAGCAAAGTTTACACAAATAATTTGTGTGTTTATTTTAACAGCTACAGCGACGCTTAACGTGCCGTCGGCAGCGACAGCGACAGCAGCAGCAGCAGCAGCGACAGCTGCGTCGCTTCCCAGGCGCCACTTAATGCCAGCGATGGCAGCGCAGAAGGACGCAGCGATTGCTGATTATGCAAAGAAACGTCGCGCGTATCAGACATTCTCGAGTGGCAGCTAAGGGAGAGAGTGAGGCAAGCACGCGTTGCACGCGGCGTATGCGTGATGTCCAGCTTGAAGCACAAGAACGCAGGCCAATTAGGAGCGACGAGTGGCCTCGCTCTGCTCTGCCTCACTATGCTGCAAACATGCGAACATCTTTTTGTGTACGACCGCAGGCAGCCAATGCTGCAACCGAGCAACGCGTTGCCACGCCCTCTGCCGCCCACAACTTGCGGCCTGCGGTTGTACACGAACTTCGTAGAGGGAACTGACCCTCAAACTCAGCTGCGCAGCTCATCGATATCAAGTTATTAATGGCTAATGAAGATAGAGAAATACGTAGGAGAGGAAGAAGCAGGGAGGAGGGAGAAAGCGTGAGGAGACACAGCAAAAAGTAACGAAGAGCTCAGCTCAAGTGGCAACTTAATTTGGTAAACAATTTGCGTTTACATAGGCAAACAAGGACACGAAACTATGCGTGGGGGAACGACAAGTAGATACCCTGGACGAAGGCAAGATAAGTGGTATAGAGAATTGAAAGAAGAAGTTTTTATAGAAACAGAAAAAGAAGAACTTCAATAAAGAAGTAAAAGAGAAGTAAATAGTTTGACTGACAAGGAAAGAAAAAAGACACAGAGAAGGAATGTATGAAAGGGAGTAAGAGATGGAGAGCAATGGAGAAGAAGAGAGAAAAAGACAGAGAGAGAGACAGAGAGAGAGACAGAGAGAGAGAGAAAGATGAAAATAAGTAAATTGAGTAGTAAAAAACACTTCAATACTTTAATCACTCGACAGACCTTGATCCCTAAACCACATTTGGCTATTGATACTGAACTACAATAGAATACATTCAAGGTTCAATTAGGCATTTAAGAGAGTGAGTACACTCAATGATTCATAACAGTGAATTATACACGTATACAAAGCCCTGTTTGAATTCCCAGCAATCTTTCGGTTCTAAGACTATGCACTGCTGATAAGGCTAGTAAACAAAGTATATAGTCTCTTGCCTTGAATACATTTCAAATTGTGCAGTTCGAGTATGAATTCGGTTTTGTTTCGAGCAGTTCAAGTGCGGCTCATGAATATATTATATTACTTATATATATATATATATATATATATATATATATATATATATATATATATATATGAGAATTGAGATGAACATTTGTTTTCTCTTCTTGTCGCTTTTCGTCCTGAGTGGAGGCTGCGCTGGCACTGCAACAGTGAACAATGAGGTAAGCAGAGCTTCTTTGCTAGAAAACAGTGTTAAAAATATGATAAAGTGTAGAAATATACTACTATATAAGTACTACTTTTATTATTATACATATGTGAGAAAAGGTGAAATTTGAATTTAGCAATTTCATTAAAAGATACTCAAACAACCATGTTAAAAAAGTTGTGTTGATAATTACAAAGGTCATTAAATTTATATATTATAGCATATTTCTTTACGCTAATAAGGTACTATAAAACAATATACTATATACATTTTAATCAGCTTTTCTGACATTGTTATCTTTATGTTGCATTTCAGCATTGCAAAGCAACAAGTTGTACAACCTACGGCAATTCAAACAGCGTGCACAATATTATTGTACATTACCCAACTTCGGGACTTTTCCAGCACTGGGTAATGCTGAAATTGCTGGTGCAGGTTGGTTAGTTATTCAACAACGCATCAATGGAAGTGTTGATTTTGAAAGAAACTGGGAAACATATAAGAATGGCTTCGGCGCCTTGACAAGTGACTTCTTCTTGGGCCTCGCGAAGATTCATCGCCTTACTAATGATAAACCTCAACCTCTTTGGAGAGATTTAATGGAAGCACTTTCTACGCTCGGTACGATAACTTTAAGATTGCAGGGGAGGAAGATAAATACAGATTACTCAGCTTAGGATCATATTCGGGGAACGCAGACTGGGACAGAATGAGACCGAACGAACACAGCAAGTTCTCCACTTTCGATAGTAACAACGATGATAATCATGCTATTGATTGTCCGGAACATCGTCATGCGAATGAAACAACAATTCACGAATTGTTCCGATTGGTACGTTGATTGTAAAGAGTATCATTTAAATGAATTGAGTGATCTCCTTCTCTTACATATATAGCAACCCAAATGGAAAGTATTATCCATATGAGTTTAACGCCACATTTACCAATTGGCATATTCCGTATTACTCACTGAAAGCCATTAAGATGATGATTCGTGTACGAGGCAATTGATTGTTGTCCTCATAAGGGAATGTGAATACTTTATATGTATATATATTGGGAATATATTATACAATTATTAATGATTACAGTTTTAGTTTGCAAATGAATGAATTATTATATATTATTATTATTATTATCACAGAAAAATACTGTTCCGCAACATTAACCTTAATAGCAACCAGAAAAAAAGATTTCCTTCGGCATGCCAAATGTTCTATACACTAGCAGGGTCTAATATGCTCCTATCCTTCCAATACTAGTAATATATAAAGCTACAGAATTGAATGGTATTGTGGTTTTCAATATTATGTCTTCATTTGATTGGCACTGATAAGTTCAGATATTTCTGAAATCAGATCAGGTCTTCATACAAAAACCTTCATACGGTCGATTGTTCCTATGACAGCTATTTGTTATGGTGTTCAGATTCCTATTATATGCATTTTATATATGTAGAAAAGGTCCAATGTAATAAATTTGGTTGCAATATTTAAACAAATAACAAAAATCGGCCGATAGTTTGTATGGCAGCTAGACGATATATTAATCCAATCCGGCTCTTTCCGACTTATCTATAGCGTGCAGAAATCATAAGCATGTGTGCCAAGTTTCATCAAGATAGCTCCAAAACTGAGAGACAAGTTTGCTTTGCAACAGACGGACAGACGGACACACAGCCTGACGGATACACGGACAGAATGACGGACGGACAGGGCTAGTTCGATCCCTCTGTTGATGCTGATTCTGAATATATATATATATATATGGTATATACTTTATGGGGTCGGAGATGTCGCCTAATATGCATTGCAAGCTTCTGACCAAAATTAATATACCCTCTACAAGGGGGAACTCTTCTAATTCCAATAAGAGTTTCAACAGTTAATCAATTCTGAATTCCATATTTCATCATGGGTAACCTCAAGAGCAAAACTTGGTAATCCCAAGTCTAAACTAATCGTGGCTTGCCAACAACAAGAGTCCTCATAAATACCTCCACCTCTTAAGCACAGGGTAGCTAGGGTATCCTGTTGTTTGCCAGTATCGCGTTGCCAGGCAGCATTTAGTTCATCATATGCTTAGGTTCCTTCACCTCCTCCCTCCTCCACAGCCCACTAACAAGTTAGAACTCCCGGGCAATCATCCATGGAGAAGGCAGCAATGTTGTTGCTTGTCCTTGTCCTTGTTGTTGTTGTCGTTTTTTCTGCTCATTTTGCCACGGGATTTAAATGCAAATTTCGCTGTCGCTGTCGCTGTCGCTGTCGACATCGACGCACTAAATGCGACTTGCAAATTAATGAAATGAACCTTTAACTCGAGTTTAACTTGGCGCCTCTTGCCGGCGCGATAAGGCGCCAGCCAAGAGAGGAGAAAGAGCAATGAAGCAACTGGCAATTGGAGCATAAACAGCAGCAACAGCAGCAACAACAACAACAACAACAACAACAATAGCAGCAGCAGCAGCAGCAACAACAAGGAGAACAGTTACAACAACTATGAAAATGGCGCCCAAGTTTAAACAAAGTTGATTATGCATGCATTTGGTTTCAGCCAACGCACAACATTTTTGGCAACGCTCGTTTCATAGCCACGCCCCCGCCTCTTTGCCCTTAACCTGCCCCTCTTGGCCCTTCTCTGTAGAGAGGTTGCTCAGTATTTTGACTTTTGCATTTTGTTGTTGCGCAATTTTAGGGGCGAAAGTTCAACTTGCTTCCGCATTCAGCGCGTCTCTCTTGAGTTTTCCTTGGCTTGTTCCCCCTCGTTGGCTTGATGGGTTTGGTCTAATTTGTTAGCCTGTTATAAGGCAAATGCTTTATGGTCATGAAGTGCGAAAGTGGAAAATATGAAACAGTTTTTATCTGCCGCATCAGCTTCAAATTTGTTTAGAATTTTGTGCAAATCTACAAAAAACGAGAGCATGTAAGTGAATATGATTGAGGAAATACCCTGTATTTGACGAGGTACGTTTTTAGTGTTGTATAATGCACTTTGACGTTTGTAGTGTTCTTTTGCTATCTCGCTCACACTTCTCTTTGAGGAAACCAGACGAATCTACATCTTGTTGAGGTTAGAATAGGTTCTTTGTGTAGGTTGTTTGATTAGGTACCTTGTATAGATTCCTTGTATATCATAGGTACTTTACTTGTAAAGGATTCTTATGTAAGTACTTTGTTTGGGTACCTTGCGTAGGTTTCTTGTATAGGTTCCTTGTGTTGATACCTTGCTTAGGTTTCTTGTGTAGGGTGCTTGATTAGCCTTGTTTACTTACCTTGTATAGGTCCCGTGTATAGGTTCCTTACATAGGTACCTTCTATATATTCCTTATATAGTTTCCTTGTATAGGTTCCTTGCATAGGTTCCTTGGATAGGCTCCTTACATAGGTTCCTTGGATAGGTTCCTTGTATAGGTTCCTTGTTTAGGTACTTAGGAGAATATTTAAAGATAGTGAACTGTTTTTTGAGGTTAGGTAACTATGTGTAGTTAGCTTTGTTTCCAGGACAATAAAACAACCTATATGTTTTCATAAGTGATATTTAATACTTCCTTAAAGATAGGAGACTCTTATTAACATATGTGTTCACTGTACAGTATTTAGGGTCTGCTCATTTAACTGATAATATTCTCTACTAAGTTCAAACACATACGTGTATACCCCTCTTCACGCTGCCCACAGAGTATTGTGAACAACAGAAATATTACAAGTTAATCTGCGTGCAGTAGAAGTTTCTCATATTTTACCGAGTGAAACTGGAGAGATTTGCTACATAATGGACCACAAGCTGTTGGAAGATTAGACTGAGAGATGCTTGGCCAAGTGCGCTTTATATTTAATCAAAGTAGAATTTGAAGAGCGCTACAGAGAGTGCTCCATAAGCTGATCGAAGGGGAGTGCTCTACAGAAAAAAAAAAGAGCAGCTTTAAGCAGGGCAACTTTACAAGTCTGTTTGAGAATGAAGTGCAATTGTATTTGTAGTTGCCTGTACGAACCGATTAAGTTAGGGAAATAATGTACAGATTTCTGTGAAACTGCTGCAAATTTGGCAGAGCATCGAATGCTTAAGCATAAAAAGTTATTCCAATATTTCTAAGGCTTGCTGCCATTTCGGTTGCCAATATTCGACTTTGAAAAACAGCCACTCCCCTTTCTCCCTCTTGCTGCTCCTTCTTGCGTCCTTCTGGGGGATTTGTGCCGTCATTCGTCTATTACCAGCTTAACGAATCTCTCTCGAAACCTAATGCAAATTGCTGCCAGCTAAAATAATTGCTTTGGCACACACGCAACAACCGCACAGCATCCCCTCCCTCTCCCCCTGTACCCAGTAAGCCGCTAAAGTCAGAAGTTGGACCTTGCCAAATGTAGAAATATATACAAACACACACATTCTCTCTCACACACACACACACACACACACACACACACACACACACACACACACACACACACACTTATTGACGTTCATACAAACACACAAAGCATTTAAATTTGCGCAACTTTTGCGCTGCTTTAACTTTTGACACCTACAAAATGGCAGCGAAAGCAAGCAGTGGCCCGGGCGGGGAATGGTTGGGGAGTGGGTTAAGGGAGGAAGCAATGAATTCATTCATTTGTTTACTCGCTCAAGTGGCAACTTCATTTTGTAAACACTTTCGTTTACATGCAACTTTTTTTTTTCGTCGTGCACCCAAAAAACCCAAAAACAGCCAAACTCAAAGGGGGAAGGTTGGGCAAAAGGGGCAAGGCAAAGAAGGAGGGTGCTGTGTAGGGCAGGGTAGAGCTGTGTAGGGGCTACTGCGGCTGTGTAAGGCAGCCCACAAGTTACATATCCCTTTACACACAGACGACCGCTAAAGGACCAAAACTCGCTGCTGCCACGCTCTTCCTCTCTCTCTATCTCTATCTCTATCCCTCTCCCTCGCTCGTGCTGTTGCTGTTTCACAGCTTCGCTTGGTAGGTTTTCGGGCAAAGTTTCGTGTTTTACTTTTAGTTTGTGGCTTTCCTGGTTTTATCTTCAACTTAATAAAATGCCGTCAACAGTTTTAAATGCAAATTTCCAGCGCTGCATGCGGTTTGCAACAACGCCCCCCTCTGTCCACGCCCACTTAGCACAAATGAGACTTGCAAATGATTATGCGCTTTGCCTGCTTGCGTAAATCTTTAAGTCCCTGCGCCCCCCCCCCAACTTACAGTCCCGCGACGAACCTTAAGATATTTTATCAATTTCTCAGCAAGTTTGCCGCCAGCTTTGAGAACTTGCAGCAAAGTGTCCTCTGTGCCCCGTTTTGAGGTATAGTTCGCACAGAGTTCCTTCTAATGTATGTGTTTAGTTTGACAGTTGAATATCTACTCCCTCCTCCGCTCCACCTTTGCCTGCCCCTTTCGCTCTACGTCTCTGCGTGCCTTTGTTTTTGTTTGGTAGAAGGTCAAGGCATGTGCGTTGGGGGAGCATTTAGGGATTAGGAAGTACCCTCCGGCTACTACTGGCTGGGGAATGTTTGCACAGTTCAGAGTTCACAGTTTACAGTTTACAGTTTGCAGTTTGCCCGTTTGTAGTTCACACAGTTTGCACAGTTTGTCCCAGTTAATGAGCTGGAAATGCAAAGTTTCGCCATGTTTCGCCCTCTGCTCGTGTCGTGCGTGAAGTGCAAAAAGAATGCAAAGAATTCTTCTTGATATGGAGAATGGGAATAATCTGTTAAGTGGTGGACAGCGTTGGGAAGGTCTCACGCAGGGGGGCTGTACGAGAGAAGGTGTTGCTGCAGGTCTGCGGAGGAAATACCAATCAATTCTGATGATACAGAAAGATATGCGATTATTAGGATGTGAATAGAACTGCATGGTATATGTCATCTCTCGGCCAGTGCTTCACAAGCAGGAGGCGACATCTGCAACCTCATATACTACTAACAATAAGCGTGTCACTATAGGCATGTCTGTCTGTCTGTATGAACGCTTATATCCTAGAGAGTACAAAAGATAAAGCCACCAAATTTGATGACAATACGTATATATCCCAGTTATTAAAATCGTGCTTTAAAATTTGGCCACGCCCTCTGGTGCTTCAGTAGATTAATGAAATTTGAATAGCAAGCTTCAATTACAAGCTGGAATACTCATATTTTGTGAGATCAATATTTACCAATGTCCGAATGATATCTAAAAATGTGCTTTCGATCGGCTTATAAACATAGAAGTTATACGAGAATCTTACTAAGTGGGCGTAGAAGTTTTTGAAATCAGTGTTGCAAAATATCCAATACAAACTACGCGTGTGTATTATCAAAGCTTGACTGTCATATTTGCTCTCTATCCCACATGGACACTTTAGGTTATATTTTAAATATTATCTCTACTGTTATCATGATCTTTGACTAATATATTTCAAACGTTGTTCATAAAATTCCTATATCATTTTCAACTACATACATAAAAAAAAATCTTCCTAATCTTATTTCTATTTAATTTTTCAGCACATTATTTATTTCTCTCAAATTGAGTTCAAACTTGTTTTTCTCTTTTCTAAAAATTAATTTTAAAACAGCTTAAATAGTCGCATATCTCAACACAGCACGTGACTTATCTGACTTCAGCTCGGCTCATTTTGTACTTCGTTTTGGTTTCAGTTCAGTTTTTTTTTGCCCCCACTTTCGCAACGGAAAAACTTTGTCCTGGGATCTACTTCAGGCACAATGCCCGGCAATCATATCCATGTTTCGTTTTATTAAACAATTCAATTGAATTTTGCAGCACAACAAAGAACAACAATAACAATGTGGGGCATGGGGTGGAAGGGAATGGGACGAAGAATAACTTATCAAAAGTGTCAAAGCAATCAACGCAGACAGATAGAGAGAAACAGGGAGCATGAGGGGGAAAAAAAAAACGCTAAAAAAGTTGGAAGGAAAAACTTCTCTGACACGTACGTAGGGTTCTCTGCGGGGAAGGCGGTGACAGTGCCACGCCCACACGGAACAAACACTTCTAATTAGTGGCAGAGAAATAAAAAGAAGACAGAAGAGCGCAAATAGCAAGTGGGCGTGGCAGGCGCACAAATTTATTATAATAATTCAGCAAGAACAAGAACAACAACGAAACAATTGAAAATTTATTTAAATCAACAAGGAAAAAAGGAAATGTTCGCATATAAAGTAATTAAAAAGTTTGCCACGCATTTATGGCTTTTGTTTTGCTAAATAAAAACAGAAACAATAACGAAAGGAAGTCAAAGTAGAAGCAGAAAGGAAGGGGAAACATTGAAGGACGAAGGACAAAGCGAAGCGCTTGAAAATTTAATTATGAAGGGAAATGTTTTATGGGGTTAAGTAATCAACGCAGATTTGCTTGGGATTTTTCCTGCTGTCGCTGAGGTATTAAAGCAGTTAATGAATATGGCGAATGTGCTGGTATCTATTATAACACTCTCTCTCTCTGTCTCACTCCCTCTGCCCTTCCCCTTTCTCTTTCGATGCATTTCTATTGCTCGCTCTTTGTCGGCGAGTTTAATTAGCTGGCGCATTTGCGGCGGCCAACGCGGCGTATGCTTAATTTTGCTAAAAGCCCCGCTTACCATTTTCACTTAAATCATTCACATTTGCATTAGCCGCGCTTTGGCCACGCCCCTAATGCAAATCGTTGGCCACTTTGTTGCCAACTAACGAATCTATGCAGAGGCAACAAAAGCCAAAGCTGAACTAACACTGCAAAGCGAGAGGAGGATGGGTTGGAGGAGGGTGTGCAAGAGGGGGATGGCATACTGACTTTGCTGTAGTGAACATGCAATGCACTTGCTAAGCTATACCTATATATTTTATCAGTTTGTGTATTGTTAATGACAAAAGTAATGAAAATATTAATTATAATAATAAAACTAATAATGAAAATAATAATCGGAATCACAATGAGAATACTTATGAAAATTGCAACGAAAATAATAATGCAAATAATAATGAGAATAGCAATGAAAATGATAATGAGAATAATAACGAAAACAATCATGATAATAAAAATAATAATGATAATAATAACGAAAATGCTAATTAATATGCTAATGATAATAACAATGAAAATACTAATGAAAAAAATAATGATTGTAATAAATATACTTAAAAAAAGAGAAATAACTACCTGACATGGAACTGAACTGGAAACATAAAATTATAATAAAGTATTACATGAATCAGATTAAAGAAATATTCCTAATTCAGTGCAAAATGAACAAAATTAGAAATTCATGAAATAACTTCAAATGCTCTAGTATGCATATGTATTTTTAGCAAAGCTTTCAACAATTTGCAGCATATTGCTCCAAAAACAAAAAAAGTTAATCTAGCTGGGTCTTAAACTGAAAAACTCCTCGAGCTAGCTCAACTTTATGGCATATTTTCAGTACTCGCCCTCAGGGTATACAAGGAAAAGTCATAACTATGGCACATGAAGCGAAACTGTGTTAGTCGTGAAACAATCTGCTGGGGCAAAAACAATACAGCAACAACAGCAACACAAATATGAGTTAAAGAGGGGCAAGGGGGGGGGGGGGTGGAGTCGGCAACTGGAAACGAGCTAAAAACTAGCTAAAAGCTGCGTTTCCGCTTGGCTTGACTTGCATTTGCCAGAATGAGCTCTGGATAGCCGACTGGATGATGGCCTGGATGCCCTGGATGGTCTGGTCTGGCATGGTCTGGCTCCGAAAAACTGCAACTCAACTCAAACAATGAGGTAAAGAAAAGCGAGACAAAGCGATAGAAGAAAGCCGAAGCAGTGGAGAGTGGAGAGAATGCAAAAGAGAATGTGGAAGTCAAAGCCCCAAGCTTTTGCTTGTTGCATTAAGAGCTTTCGAATGAGGTTTACTTTATGGATAATAAGTTAATTCGCTTGTAAATAAGTTGGTCAAACAGAGCAAGGAAAAGAGGAGAAAGAGTGGGAGAGGGACAGGAAGAGAGGGAAGTAGAGAGTGAGGGAGAACATGATAGACTTTTCAGTTCGGTAGAAAAGTCAAACTCAAACTTGATTCTCGCTCGATTTCCATTATGCAGGAAAGCACTCTCCCTTCTCCTCCCCTCTCCCCCCCCCCCACCCTGCACCACTCCTCTCTGTCTCTCTCTGCCTTCCCCTTTTTGGCATTCACCAAGCATAATTGCAAATTTAAATTGCAATAATATTAATGCACAGCGTCGACTGCTTAGTTAAAAAGCCAAATGCAGGCACAATTTTCATGGCATAATTTGCAAGCTGAACGTTGCGTCGCGCCGCGTCGCGTGTTGCATGTTGCATGTTGCATGTTTATTTATGAAAGTGTCGCAAGATGACTTTGACAGTCATTGGATAGTGGAGAGTGGGGAGACGGGAGACGGGGTAGGGGGAGTGGCAGACTCGTTTCCTCTAATGCATATTCAAATTGCGAGTGTTAAAAGTGAATGCAAATTAACAAAATGTTTTCCCGCACACAAAAAAGGGAAGTGAAAAATTGTTGCGATAATGAAAATTGTGGAAAATTTGGGGGAAAATTGCTGAAAATACGTAAGCGATTAAAGCACAAATACTTGTTGCTAATTAATTTAATTATGAGCTCGTGTTTTTATCGGTTTCTCTTCATTTTTTTTTTTTGCATTGCTGGCAATAAATATTCATATCGGAATCGCAATTAAACGACACTTTAATCTTAAATTCATAAACGAATCGTGCAAATGAAACTGTGTGGCATCAATTATTTAACAAAGTGTTTGCCATTTTACATGCCACGCCCACTGGTAGCCCACTAGCAGCGCCCTGTTCTTCTATAGATGCGCATAAATATAATGAAATTAAATTAAATGCATACGTTGCGCATACGCCACGTTAACTGTTGCTCCTTCGTGTGGCAACTGTGGCAGTGGGCAGCATGGTAGCAGGAGCGGGGCGGGGTTAGGTGCAAGGGAATGCTGCTGCATGCGGTAAACGTGTTAACGACCTGCACGGCAAAAGTTTCGCCTCCTTTTGGCAGCTTTTGGTTGCGTTGCAATTTCATAAAAATTAAATAGAAGCGCGCAACAAAACGATAAAAGCGCGAGCGAGACAGCATGAGGAAGCAACTGCAGCGAGGCAGACGCGAATGAATGTGTGGGCGTGGCATGCCTGTAAAAATTATGTACTTAATAACAGCTTCGGCAACTTTGCTTTACTTAATGTTTCGGCATTTATGAAAATGCAAAACTTCTCGAGCTGTGAAGAGTGAAGAGAGAGAGAGAGAGGGAGGGTGTGGAAAGAAGGGAGTGTGTGAAGGAGAGAGATGGGGAAACGGAAAGCAGTTGCCTGACTCTTTTCACCTCCCCATTGAGGAATAATGAGCGCAAGTTTCGACTATGCCAAGTTAAACGAATGTTATTCAACTTACTGACTTTCATTGCTGCGAAACTTGGCAATTGAAACAGAGCTGGCTGCTATGAAACTTCAACTAGGTATATCATCTTGATCTGTTTTACTTGTGTGGCTAGCAAAGCTGGCAAAGTTTCGCAGTGCTGTGGCAATGACTTTTGACTGCAGTTGAAAATGTTCTGCAAATTGAAATATGAAAACTCAAGAAGAATTCCATGAAGACAATGGAAATATGAATTAAAGAAGTATTTCTGATAGGGATAACATGTCTTTAATTTCAATTGGGGTTTTCAATTGTTTATTCATTTGCAAAATCGAAATTTTGATTATATATATTGCTAAGGACAGTTAATGATTTAAAAACTTTTCTATTAAAACCCCTTTAACATCATTCTTCAACCCACTCTACAATACACCACACTTTAGTACCTTATACCTTCTCTACCCTATCTATCTTCTACCTTATACCATTCTTATCTCTGAACAATTAGTCACTCCCTGACAAAAGCTGCTTGTCGCGCAGTTAAAGTCAAGTTAGTTGCAAACAATGACATTCAATTGTTTGCATTGATTGCTGGTCGTTTAAAGACGCAGTTGAAGCTGTTGAATTGAGCAGTCAACCCCATCAGTTTAGCTAGAGATTCCCAACGCATCCCTTGCATGCCTCAAACAAAGCAGAGCAGAATTGAGCAGAGCAGACCCCAGAGCAGGCACAACAGCGCGCACGTCCAGGACTCAATGAGCCGCAAACTTATTGCAAATTATTTGTACGTCAAACGATTAGAGGAGCAGCTGTCTGTCTTTGCCTCGCTGTCTGTCCGTCAGTAAGTCTGTCTGTTTGTCCTGCTGTACGTCTGTCTGTCTGCCTGGCTGTCTGTCTGTAATTCTGTTTCTGTCTTTCTATTTGTGTGTCCTGCGGTCTGTCCTGCTGTTCATCGCTATGTCTGTCCAGCTCTCAGTCTGTTTAGCCTGCTGTCTGTCTGCGTGTCTCTCTTGTTGTCTGTCTGCGTGTCTCTCTTGTTGTCTGTCTGTCCTTTAGTTTGTCTGTCTCTCAGCCTGCCTATCACTCTGTCTGTCCATCCATCTCCCAGTCTATCCTGCTGCTCGTCTTTCTGTCTGTCCCTGTCTCTCTGTCTGTCGCTCTGCATGTCTGTCCAGCGCTCTGCCTGTCTGCTTCTCCATCTGCTCTGTCTGTCAGTCTGTCCGTGCGTCTGTTCATCTCCGCTGCTGCTCATTTGTCCGTTTGACTGGATGCTAATGCCGATGTTTGGCACATTAAGTTGATTGGCCGCAAGCCAAGCCTGATCTGCAATCTGCAATTGTTGAGCGCATAATTACGAGGCGAACGTGAGTCCAGGGCAGGGAAAGGGAATCAAAGGGGCCAAGCAGCTCAACTACAATAAATACCAAGCAATTTGACCAAAACGTGGAAAGGGGTAAGTATAAGGGATGTGGCAAGTGGGGTGCACAGTCGATTTGTCAGCCGAGCAAGTGGACAACCCTTCAGTTCTGTCTCCAGTCTGAGAAAATCCAGCGATTTCCTGCGGATTTCCTGCAAACAAATTCAGCAGGAGAATGGTTTCACTGCTGCTGTTGTTTTTGTTGTTGTTGTTGTTGTTTTTGGTTTACACTCGTAGGTTGGTGGCCTTTCTTCCCCTGCTTTGGCTATGAAGTTTCTCGCCAAGACGCGCAGACTTCTTTCATCTTCGAGTGTCTGGAGCTGAGCGAAATTTCTTGTTTACGAGCAAAATAGTTGTTGTTATTTCAAGTTTCATTTTGTTGTTCCAAGGACTCCAAGTGCAGCATAAACTTTTAGCCAAGGCGGAAATTAAGTTTCCAGGCGGAGATCCCGCTCCATCCCCTCTCTCTCTCTCTCTCTCTCTCTCTCTCATCCTTCCCATTCTGCTCTACACTCTCTTCAGAGACTTTTTCGCTTGGCGGCGGGCGATAAGTGCGATTTTTGACGATTTTGTTGCCCTGATGAAGGCCACAGATAGACGAAGAACTGTCTTGCAGACACCTCCACCACTGTCTCTCCGCCTCGCCACGTCACGCCTTTTTTCTTGTGGCATTTATTGTGCGAACTGCTTGAGACCGCGCGAAAAACTGTCTTGAGCACTCTGCTTAGCTCTCTCTCTCTCTCTCTCTCTTTCTCTCTCTCTCTCTGCCGATTGAGCTCCCTTTCAAGTTTACGACGCGACTTGCGTTGCGCCTTTTTTTGTTTCTTGTGCTCTCTGTGTGTGTGTTCGCTGTGTGTTCTTTGCCTTCTCGACCGCAACTTTAATGAGTTGAACTTGAAGCAGCCAACTCTGTAGTAGAGAGCACTTCAAGTTGGGGCCAAGTCCGGCAATTGCCGATTGTAAACACAATTTGCAGTGCAGTCTGAGCTGCCTTTGAATGCGCTCAATCAGCAGAAAGCTTTGACCACTGGGCAACGCATTTCATTAGGCAATGCAGAGGCTAAAGAAGCTGAGAAGGTAAAAAAGGGAGAGGTGGAAAGAGACAGAGAGAGAGAGAGAGAGGGAAAGAGAGAGAGAGAGAGAGAGGGAAAAGGTTGGATTTACTAAACAGAAACTTAAGTAACAAAACAAAATGTAAATGTTCTTTGACGGAGGTTGAGATTAAAGACAATTGAATTCAATGCAATTACAGCAGATCAAGTGACTCTTTGAAGTGTAGCAAGATGTAGATGTACGTTGAACTACTAGTGTTGTAAAGCTGCAAGCTGGGGATGCCTGAAAGAAGGAACTGCAATGTGAAGCTCGCTGTTGATTTACTTGGAATGAGCTCTAAATAAGAGACAAATGATATGTTAAACCTAATGAAACTATGTAAAGAATAGACAAGATGAGGAATACAAGATTTCTAAATAAAGTTTTATATTCCTATAAAAAAAAAAAAAAAAGAACTTTGCAAACAAGCAGCTTCAACTCACTCTAGTAATACTCAGGGATACACGCCAAGGTGCTTGTTCTGGCAGTATAATTACTCATTAAACTTTCTCTAGGGGGGAAATACTTCAATTCTCTTGAATTACCACACATATTCAGTCTCCAAGACTAGCCATCGACACCTCTAGAACGACAATTGGGTAATTAATTCATGCAATGAAGAATCCATACTAGAACAGTACCATGCAAGGGGAGATTACTGAAATTGATGCCTTAAATTCCTGTGCGAGCAGCGTCTGTAATTCCCATTGTACTGCATAATTTGATGCCTACTTTAAGGCGTCTTCAAGCACAAGCAATGCCAAATGATACCTCAAATAATAAACAGCTAACATTACCTGAACAACATTTGCTGTGCCTCTAATTGCCCTTCGCCCTGCGCCCCTTCTCAGCTACATTCTCCCCCCTTCACTGTTTCCTTCTCTGCTCCTCTTCTCTGCTACCTTCTCTGCTCCTCTTCTCTGCTACCTTCTCTCCTCCACTCTCTGCTACCTTCCCTGCTCCTCTTCTCTGCTACGTTCTCTCTACCTTCCTCTGCCTTCTCTGCCTGCCCCACTTTCTTCGTTCATCTCCCAGCGCCCATAACTCTGTGCCGAAACGTGACCTGGTCATTTCCCTAATGTGGCCGTTAATGTAGTTACCAGGGATACCCGAGTGCGCTCAATTCTCAGCTCACTCTCTGCTCCACTGCCCCCTCTCCCTGCCTCTCCCTGCCTCTTTCTGCCTCTCTCTTCCCACCCGGAACATGTCCATTAATTACGCATATTTTTTTGGCGCCTACAAAGCAAATGCACAGCAGCTGCTCGCCTCTGTTCAGCCTGGCAGCACAGCCTGAGGGCAGCCTGCCCCAGGGGGTGCTCCACAGAGATGAGTAGGGGGAGAGGGGGCACTGCAAATTGGCCTCCTGGCAGCGGCATTGCAATTGCATTAAAGGCGCAAAAATGTTTTCGCGATTTTTATTCAATTTAACAATTTTATATTTGATTTTGTCGTTTCGCATTTTTTCGCTCTTTGTTGCTTCTTCTTTCCCTTTTGACAGTCGCATGCGTCAGCAGAAACAAAGCGATGATATTGCATAACCAGCAGGAATCGGAAAAACTCTACTAAAATGGGAAGCGGAAAACGGGAAACTAGGCAAATGTGGGGGAGAGAGAGAGAGAGAGAGAGAGAGAGAGCGCAGCATTGTCAACGGCAACACGCGTCGACAAGAATTTGGCAGCTGATTTGTTGATAGATGGAATTTTACCACTGTAGACGAGGCTCTCCACCCCCTCCCCCCCTATGCCCTTCTCTTCCCCACACTTTGCCGACATTTCCCACAGTCGCCACGTACCGCGTCCATTGTCAGCGGCATTTATGCGCTTCGCTGGGCATGAGTAGGGTGTGCGGGGCAGTAGATGGTGCCGTTGGTGGGAAAAACTTTTGCACAAAGCTAAAATTCTAACTGTCGACGAGGCCTGAGCCATGCAAAAAAATACAAAATAAGAATAAAAACAAAAAAAACCGAAAGAAAATAAAATGGAAACTGAACTAGGACTATTGCGAGTGAGAGAGAGAGAGAGAGAGAGAGAGAGCGCAGGCCACAGGACACGCATGTGGGCCTGCCTGCCTGATAGATAGCTAGCTGGAGATGGGAGAGAGTGGAAGGAGGAGGCGTAGGGAAGCGAGATAGAGAAGGAGATGCTGATGCTGATGTAGATGGAGATGGAGATGCGGCTGCAAACTGTGGGCTGCTGCGTCCTGTAGATGGCAGGCAAATCGTCGTTTCGTCGTTTCGTATTTTATGATATTTCTTCTTTGCCAGCGCCAACACACGCAGCGCAATGCGGTACAGGGGCAGGGATGGAGAGAACGGGGGAGCGGAGGGCGTTGGGTAGAGAAATCATTTCATTTTGCTGACTGTCGTTACGAAAATTGCCCATTGCCTATTGCCCGCTGCCGCTGCCGCTGCCGCTGCCTCTGCCTCTGCCACAGAGATTGCCTGCTGCCTATTGCCACTGCGGCAGCAACAGAGCCGCAAGCGACCCAGTGGGAAATTTGCTGCTACAAGGCTGATGGTAAGTGTACTGAGATCCAATTAGCATATGCAAATTGAATTCTCTTATAAGCAGGATAAATATAAAGTATCTTATACTGTATTGCTTAATATACTGCTTGTCCATTGGACTTCTTCTACAACTACTACTTCCATAAATACTATAACCAATTGCACTACTACAACAGACACTTATACTACTACTACCACTCTTAGCACAATCTGTACTACTACTACTACGATATACCAGAAGTACTTATACTAATTACTCACTATTAGTAGTATTATTTAAATATACATATTACTACTACAAATACTTTCACTTCTACTGTATCTTATACTACTCTTACTACCACTAGAAATATGAGATAGTGGCATATACAGTATTAGTAGAAGTATAAGATAGTGGTGTACTATATCATATACCACCATTACTACCTCTACTTATACTGTATTTACCACTATCTTATACTTCTACTACTACTTCTACTCATACTGTATTTATCACTATCTTATACTTCTACTACGACTACTTATACTGTATTTACCACTATCTTATACTTCTACTATTACTTCTACTATTACTTCTACTTATACTGTATTTACCAATATCTTATACTTCTACTTCTACTGCTACTTATACTGTATTCACTACTATCTTATACTACTACTTCTACTACTACTTATACTGTATTTACCACATTTAGTACAATAGTATTTATACTACTACTTCTACTACTACTTCTACTTATACTTCTACTACAACTATTACTAATACTGATATTTCCACTACTGCCACAGCTACAACTATTACTACAATTACTACTACTACTATTACGACAAATACTACCACTACTACTACTACCATTACTCCTATTACTCCTACTACTATTACTACTACTATAAATACAACTACTACTATTACTTCAACTACTACTATTACTTCTGCAACTACAAATACTACTACTACAGCCACTACTAATACTACTACTACTACTACATACTACTACTAGTACTACTATTACTACTACTTTTACTAATACTCATACTAATGCTCATACTACTAAAACTATTATAACTACTACTACTTATACTACTGCAATTGCTACTACTACTTCTAGTTACACAACATACGAGTAGTTGCACATTCCTACTTCCTTTAATTCCTATACCTACCACAACTAACCCTACTTTCGCATCTACTACTTCCTTCTACTTCAACATATTTACCAACGCCATCTCCTGCTTCTACACCTACTTCTACTACAATACTACTAAAACTTTAACTGCCAATAATGGCAACATATAAAATACAACTTCTTCACTTTCCCAGCAGGTATCACTCTACTTATACTTTTACTGCCTCTTACACTCCCTTTTCTTAACAGAATTCTTCACACTCAATTCGCCACAGGGTTCTCCAAAACTTGCTGCACAACACTTACAAGAAGATACCCGAGCAAACACCCGCACCCTGGCACCCTTGCTGCCTCCCTCTGTGGCAGGTTCATCATCCGAAACACGCCCAACTTTATGAGGCTGTACGCTTTTTTTTATATCTATTGCCGTGTTTTTCTATTTACTTTCATCACCGAACCGCAGTCAACATGATGAAAATAATGACATAAGTGGCGTAAAACCCGAAAACAAAACAAAATACCCAGAAAAGACGAGAGAGGAACGTTGGATGGAAGACAAAATAGAAATTTATACATTTTGCTTTTCAATTTCTCAGGCAATTTTGCATAAAATTGGCTTAGCTGGTTGCCTAACGGAACTTTTTTGGGCCTAGACATTGTCCAGACATGAGACCGCCGTGATTTCCGAAGGTAGCACACAGCGTAGACCGTGTGGTGGTCCCTGTGGGACGGGGGAAAGGGGATTGCGGATTGGGTTCTGTCGTACAACTATGACGCTTTTTCGGTTGCGGCAAATTCAATTTGTTTTGGGCATATCAAAATGTTGTCAGTCGTCCCAACAATTCGGCTCCGTTCTACCTCCCTTCCCCCCTCTCTCCACCTCTTTCACCCTCTCTCTCTCTTGCTGCTTTTCCTCCTTTTTTTGCTGCTCACTAAACGCACAAATTGAATTTATTTGCTGCGAATTTCCAATGCACACAAAGTGAAATTTTGTCAGTTATCTAGAATATATATAGAGCTATATAAATGCGATATATATATGCGATATATATATACGGCTAGGGAACGTGATATGTTTGTATGTTTGCCGAGAGGACATTGCTGCATTATTTGGTCCGGTAGATGGTTGAAAAATAATTCGATTTGATTTTATTTGCATTGCTTTGACGGATTTAAGCGGTGCACCACGCTCTGCCAGGCTGCATGCGGGGACGGTGGCCGATCGGGGGCGGGACGGGGCGCATTATTATGATAGTGGGCGGTGGCAGTAAGGGGGAGGCTCTTAAAATGTGCCGGCAAATTCGATTTGAAATGTGATTTGAATAGTTGATAGGTTTAGTTTTAGATAATATGGTAACTATCTTCCGTTGGCAGTTGCCGTATGAGCGCAATTGAGTGAATACCCTGTAGTTTGGCTAAATAGTGGAGTAGTTTAGTTACTAAAATATATATATACTATTATCAATTTGTCATATGATTCTAAGTTTCCCTTCGCTGTTCAAAGAAATGAGATGAAAATCATAAGTTAAAATTTATTGCCTTACTTTTTAGAATTTATATCTGGAAAAGGAAACGTGTATATGGCAAATTATAAAAGATACAGCATGGACCTTTGATATTTGAATACCTTTACATATTCTTAAACTTTCTACAAAATTTCAGCACAATCGTGCAGTTAGCACAAAAGTAATCAATGAATCAGACAACTGCTAACAGTATTCAGCATAACTTCTAGCCTCAACTGCGCTATAACGTTGCTATTTACGAGTCTAACACGGCAACATCTGCTTCGACGGGGCCATAACAAGTCAAAATTATTTACGATCGCCTCGGCATAATTTACGAGCGACTCCGAACGACGAATGAACTAGAAACCACTCGGAAAACATTTTACGGTCGAAATAAAAAACAACAAGCAAAGAACTAATTGAAATATATTATGATACTCCTCACTCTCCCTCTCTCTTTCTTTTTATACTTTTACGTAATGGTTAAGGGGTAATGCTTGTCCTGTTAGGGGTAGTCCTTGGGCCATTCGACAATTCGGAGAACCCGTTATGTGCCCGTTTTGGGCTTGTTATTTTTTGTTACCTTGCCATATGGTCTGGATAGATTTTTACGATGTTCAAGGAGGTCTCCAGTTACTGCAGCAAAGTTTTTCACTTGAAAATGGGTTCATTAGCTCAACGAGGGGTGGCCCAAGTGGGTGAGGGCTGTGAGGGGAGTGGCAGAGATAACGTCGCCATTTGTCAGTTTGTGTCGCATGTGAAGGCAGAAGAGACGAAGAAGATGAAGTAGAAGAAGAAGAGTCTTTTTTGGCGCCCACTTTATGATTAGTTAGACTGTCGAGTTGGTACTGCCTGCCGGGCCATTTATTTCGAGAACCTTTTTCCCACTGACACTTTTCACTTTTCGCTTTCCACTTTTCATTTGATGCTGCCACCCTCCCCTCCCTCTGCCCCTTTCTCACCCCTCGCACTCCCTTCCTGGTGTCCTTCATTGCGTAGGCGCCATTAATCAAATCTTCGGCCTTCGCTTGATGCATTTTTAATTCAATTTCGCACAAGGCTTTTCGCCAAATGGCCTCGAGGCGTGGCGCCTAATCGAATTTGCTTACGAACAGCAGCAAGGGGTGGTGGGGAGGGGTAGGTAGCAGAGAACAAGTGGAAGTCCTGGAGAGAAAATATTACTTACTTTTGTCAATATTTGATTTAGCATTTCTGCCACTTTTAGCAGCGGCAATTAATTCAAAGGGGCGGGGCAGGCTAGGGCAGGGCAGCCATTTTGACAGTTGCCCTGATGGATTTACAATGGGCCCCACGTTGAGGGGGAGGGGGGTGGAGAGTCGCCTGCACACTCAGGTAAATTGAATTTCATTTTCAATTTGCAAACAAAATGTACAAGAAATTTAATATTTAATTTTGGTTCACAAGTTGACCCTGGCACCTCGCCCCATATGAGCTGCCCACTGTGCACATTGTAGCCCACTGTACCCCACTGTACCCTCGCCAGTTGCTCTGCTACTTCTTCTTCTTCTTTCAGCCTTCATTTTTAAGCCAAACTCAATTTATTTTGGTAATAAGACAAAGTAATGAGGGTCATTTGGCATAAATGATACAGGCGACTTGCGACTGGAATGTGGGCAGTGGGCGTATCCCCATGGGCAGCGTATGAGTGTGACAGTCTGCACATGTGTGTGTGAGAGAGTGTGTGTTGTGTGTGAGTGTGTGAGTGTGTGTTGTGTGTCCTTTAAGTTATTTGTTTGCCTCGCTTTGACAAATTTGCCTCTGCCGCCTTATAAATTGAGAGATGCGGGTCCAACTTGCGTCCAATTTTTGAGCTGTGTCAGCACTTTGGGAATACCCTCTGGGAATGGGGTATGCCGATTTAACTAAGCCTTACATTTGCCTCGTATGTTATCTGTTCATTTTCGCGGCATGCTTCACATCCATAAGCCGTGAGCAATCGAACAGTTTAAACATAATCAGGCACTTGAACAGCTGCGCATCGAAGCAAATGTTTATCTCCTCCACGCGCTCGCACTCGCACTCGCACTCCCTCTCCATCCCTCTGTCCCTCCCACTCTCCCTTCCTCCCTCTTTCTGCCTTATCTGCTGCTTCTTCTCTCAGTCTGCTTATCGCCTGCCCTGGCAGCCAGCTTCATTCGCTGCTGCTTCGTTGTCTTTCCTATCGGTCCGTAAAATATTACGCATACGGTGTGCCACGCCCCCATTTGGGTACGCCCACACCCAGGCATGTCTATCATACAATTCGCCAATTTTCATTCAAATAAAATCAGCGCGCATTGAAAAGAATTTTTACGTTGAACACGCGTCAAGTAAAATGGAAAGTGAGCAACTGATGAACTAGGTGATACCCTGCAGTGTGAAAAAGAAATTAAATATATATATAACACGGAAATTGATTAACTTAATAAATTTAGTAAGGAGCAGGGTATTTTGTGGTGTAACAATATATCATTTACAGGGTATGCACCTAGCACATCAGATTGAATTATTAAACAACTCATTGAATTTTGTTTATTTACTTATTTAAATTCCAAAATTGACTATTAATAAATCTACCCATAGCTCTTACTACTACTTTACAGGGTATGTAGTTAGCACATCACTTTTGTAGTCTTACTAAGAATTTGGCTTATTAGTTAAACAAGATGGAGAACCTATTTTATTGCATAAGCAACTACCCTCTTCTGTTGCTCTACCCCTTTACAGGGTATACGAAATGGGCGAAAATTTCAACATCAATGGAAATGCGCAATAAAAAGCGTCTATAAAAATCGGCTATGCACACACTGAGAGAGAGGATACATATGCACACGTATGTGCAAGCCCGCATCCTGCACAACAGCTCCAACTCTAGCTCCAGCTCCAGCACCGACTCCAGTTCCTTCTCCTGCCCCTTCGCCAGCCCCTTCTCCTGTTCCTGCTCTTGTTCCAACTCCGGGTATCGATGCCGTGTGCAAAAGTAAATGGCGCACTTCGTTTAATTTTTAATTCCGCGCAGCATTATCCTTGATTTATTTTATAGGCGGCCTCCTCATGGCAAATTCAACAATTATGACTTTCAGTGTGCATTCTACAAGCAGAGGCGTAGCGAAAGGGGGGTGGGCAGAGGGTTGACAGGGGCAACGGATGTGAACGGCAATGGATATTGTAGCCAGACTGGCAGCTGCGTTGCAAAAAAATGCGCAATGCGTTCTATCAATAGCTTTACCCCCCAACTACTCCTTCTTCCTCCCGGGAAGGGTATTTACGCCCACATCGTTAGCCGATTTTTATACTGTTTTTTTGTTTTGCTGTTTGTTTATAGCGCATTTGTGGCCATGTCTGATTAACTGTAAATTTAATTCTTGCACTTTTTTCACAAGGCGCAAAAGATGCGTGTGTGTAGTGCACAGTGTAGTCGACTTGTAAATACCCTGTCTAGCATATAAATGAAGTGGAGGAGAATGCAAATAGTATATTGTTCATCAGCTTAATTGAAATATGCTCAAAATGGAAGTTCATTCTATCTCGAGATAAACCTAAAAATAATCCGGAATATTTCTGAGTATAACCTGATACTGAAAACCAAAACAAGTAATATATATAGACTTAGTTTATTATCTGCCATTACATGATGCAACTCAATAACTATACATATAGTATAGTTCCCTATCATATTCAGTAAAAACTGAGACATAAAATATCAAACAGCGTAAGCTCACTAAACTGTGGAATATTCCAAGGTAATTTCATATTTAATTCCCAAAAAAAAACCGAAGAAATTTATAATTAATAATACAATTTGAAATCGAAATTGTGTTTATTACTAAGATTCCTAACAAGGCATTCAAAAAGTATCGCGAAAGTTTTCTGACAGTTTTCTTCGATTGCTGGGGCTTGGTGCATCAGGTCGTACGGTCAATAAACAGTATTATCTTGAAGTTATGCGCCGTTTGCGAGAAGCAATACGAAGAAAACATCCAGAATTGGGAAAAAACCGTTCATGCCCCTGCTCACTCATCTTGGCTTGTGCGCGACTTTTTGGCCAAAAACAACACACTAATGATGCCGCAGCCATCGAATTCCCCAGATCTGGCCCCCTGTGACTTTTTCTTGTTCCCTAAACTGAAGAGGCACATGAAAGGACGACGTTAGGCTACGATTGATGAGATAAAGACGGCATCGAAGGAGGAGCTCAAGGCTATACCGAAAAGTGCTTATGAGAAGTGCTTTGAGGATTGGAAGAACCGTTGGCTCAAGTGTATAATATCTCATGGGGATTACTTTGAAGGGGACAAAATACATATTCATGAATAAATAAATAAATTTTTGAAAAATTTGCGATATTTTTTGAACACACCTCGTATTAAATTGGGAATATTCCTTCTCATAAATAACAGATATTTTGTGAAGTAATTTGTAGAAAATACCTAAAAATTGATTTTTATTTGCAAATTTATTGTATATAAACATATATACTTATGTACATATATACACATTTTGTCAAGTTTATTGTAGAAAAAACCGAAAAAAATTTTTTTGTTTTTATATACCCAAAAAATTCGATAAACCTCAAAATGCCCACAACTTGAAAACAAAATAATAAATAATGTCTTTTTAATTAGGTCGTTAAATTTTGGGATATGCCTAGCAAATTTGATATATTTATGTGAGGAAATCATCTGAAACTTTAAATATATATTCCAATATATATTATATATTCCAATATATTAATGTTCAAATAGGTTTTTTTCAATTAAGTTATCTGGTATGGAATGGAACACATCATTCAATTGAGAGTTTATTTCTTAACGCGAAAACTTAAAAATTGCTCAAGTTATATATGTTCAAGAACAAAAGCTGTTTGAATCATGGCATACTTGCAAGAAATTGTTTATATTTAACAGTGACATCCATCCATAATATACAATGCATTTCATATATCCATCACATAACTAATACGCCCCACTATAACAATGCCCCTGCACTGTGTCCGCTCATGTGTTGGTCAAATTGGACCTGCATCAACGCATAACCGGTTGCGTCTGTTGCAAGGGGAGAGTGAGGAGAAGGACATGGGGGGGGGGGTAACCATGTGGGCACGCATAATTTCATTAGCAGGAAAATCCATGAATATTGAGAGCTTTATCAAAGTTAATTGAATACTTTTCGTACGCTTTTCGTGCCTGGCAATGGAGGACAGGGGAGGAGTAGAGAGAGAGAGAGAGAGAGAGAGACGAAGGCAATTTCGATAGCGCGCCCAACTTAAACCGGTTTAAGGCAGTTTTCATTATGGGGTTAAGCTAAATTGGCGCACTTTAACAGGCAACACAATGGAGGCGGGGAAGGGGGGGGGGGGGGTGCTGTTGTTGCCGCATTGCGTGAGGCACTCAATTTTCCGGCACAAAGTTTTCCCCCTTTTTCACGTTAATCGAACTCAATAAATTTTGCGCACATCTTAAATAGCTCGAGCTAACCGTCGTATCTATGCGACTTGTAAGGCTCGAGGCGACAAGGAAGAAGGGCAGAAAGGGAAGAGGAGAGGAAGAGGGGGAGAAGCAGAAGAAAGGGAAGGGAAGTATATGGGAAAGCCTACACAATTTCATGGGCGATAAGCGGGAAAGCGTCAGGGAAAAGCGGAAACTCAAAAATTGTGCGCGTCGCCGAGGGCGCTTTGAATTACTTGCCAAGCGCCGATAAGTAGACAATGGAAACCGAAAGAGCGTGCAAAGAGAGAATGAGAGAGAAAGGGGGAATGAATGAACAAAGTGTGAGATAACAGGTGGTGCAAAAAGTTAACAGCCAGTGCGGCCTTTGTGTCTGTGGCAAAAAATTGTTCAATAATAATTAATGCAAGTTTGCAATTAAATGCGTTGAATTCAAATTATGTTGATGGCTGTGACGTGCACACACACACACACACACTCACACACACAACAGCGCAGGCAACAGTGCAGCAACAAGGGGGATCATTAACTTAATCTAAATTTGATAACAACTTGAAAAGAGGTAAAGGAAACTTGTCTCGCAGACAAACAATAATATTTCTTATTGCCCCCCTTAGGCAACTGCTCAGCGACGCCTCTGGCGCGTGCTGCATTATTGGCCAGGGCTTTGAGCGGCGCTGCTGTTGCCTTTTGTTTCCATACGGCAACAAGCAGCTCGGTGTGACTACAATAACATTTGCAGGCACTGTGTGAGTCGACAGCATTTCCTTTTTATGATGGCCGCATTTTAATTGAAACTGTTTTTGCAATTTATGAAGCGCATAACTTTAAATGGCACTAAAGTTAATTTCAATGCGGTCAGCAAACAAAAGCAGCAACTCTATAAAGCGCTGACCATCCTTGCCAGCCTCCAATTGTGGGCGTGGCCGTGGCAATGTGTGTGTCTGTTGCACGCGCTGATATTAACAACATAATGGCGGGCATCCACACAGAGGCAGACAGGCAGACAGGCAGTCAGGCAGGCAGGCAAACAAAAGCTGGCTACACTGTAGCTGCCAGCTATGAGAAAGACGGCAAGGAAGGTCCTCCATGAGTACATCATCTGCTAAGTACTTGGCCCACAAAATATATGCTATATTGTACATATACTATACGAGAATACGGGACTGGGTACTGTGGGGACTGTCCTCATCGCATATCGAGTTGCAGCATTCGCAGTTCAATGGCCTGTTGTGCAATTAAAACCGTTAAATAATTGCCTGTAAATGTCACTTTAGTTTAAACACGAATTAAGTTCGACAACTACAACAACAACAATTACCACAGCCAACAATAACAACAACAAGAACAACTTTCGAACAATTACAGCTATAATAATGCCCCATAAATGGGTTGATTTTTATGAGCCCGATAAAAATGAATATGAAACGAACTTAAATGACGCTTTTATCGATGTTAATTCATAATTATAAAGCGATTGTCATGAATTTAAACATCAGAAACATCAGTAATAACAACAACAACAAAAACAACAACAACAGTGGAAAAAAAAAGAACTTCATTCGCAACAGAAATCAGCAAATTATTCATTAAGTACCCTGACTAACCAATTGTAGTTGACATTTCATGTGTGACAACATCGAAACAAGAAAGAAACCTGCAGTTGTGTCTGCTCGACCATTGTTCACCCCCTACCCACTTCACTGTTAAGTGTGTTATGTATACTTATACTTATTGCATAGTTTCAGAGGGCAAGCTACACTAAAATTATTTCTTATAAAACTTCTATGTTGGTTATCTGCACGTAACCAAGTTTATAGAAATCATTGATAACCGGGCTCAACAAAAAGGAACAGTCTTTCTTTGAAATTACGCCTGCAATTGGTTTTTTATCAATTTTAGGGGTATTCTAAAACCAACGTTATCTGTAGGCATATTGTCACAAATTATCGTAGTCGTAGGGGTTAAAGTTTATGAGATCTAGGTGTTCATACGGTGTTAACCGTCTACCTTATGGCCTTCTCGGTTCAGAGTTTTTACGGCAACTGTAGGATGAATAGGTCCAGGCGGACACATGGACAGACAGCGCTAATTCGATTACTCTGTTAATGCTGATTCAGCATATATTGTATAAACTTTATGGCATCGGAGATGTCTACTAAGGTACATTGCAAACTCATGGCCAAAATTAATATACCCTGTGCAAGGGTATAATGACATAAACGGTTTGCGTTGTGTTCAGAATCATTCCAAAATTGCAAGCTATTATTAGGGGATTTTTTTAGAGATTATGTTATGATTATGTTCTAAGTTGATGTACATATGTATCTGTGTATTCGAAACAATCAAATTTAATTAAACAATTGTTTATGCATATTAATATATACAATTTTTATATATTTCGAGAATGAGAGGCAGCTTGATTGTTTGTTTTCGTCTTATCAGCATACGACAATAAACAAAACCATTTATTCTTGAGAGCCTCTAAACAGTTTGGCAATTCTCTTGGAGGAGACAACATCTCTCGTTGAATCATGAAAAACATAATAATTATCGGAATATGTGTCTGTTTGAGCGCTACTTATGCAGTAATCTGCAATGGTCCTAGATATCAATGTGTAAATAAAATATATTGTGTAGATGGCAGGGTAGATCGAAGTGGTGGCCAAGGAATAACCCGCCATTCCCAGGCACCACAAACATGCAAACCGAATGAAGTCTGCTGCTTATATGATGAACAGGTGAGATAATTGACATCAGAGACTGATTTGCCAGGAGTCTTTCAGTTCTGAAATCAAGCATTTGAAGCAATTGATCAAGTGTTCAATCTTAATCTCTATAACACCATACAGACGGAAAGTAAAATGGTCCTGATAAGGTCTGCGTAGTGCAATAATACTTCAGTTACGAAATTAAACATTTGTTCTTACATTTGTTCTCTGTTTTGCAGGAGCCAAAAGAAGAGTCCTGTGGTGGCAATAATGCCTGTGTGCCTAAAGTCTTTTGTGTAGACGGTGTTATTGATACAAGTGGTGGAGGTGGAATAATTCGTCATTCTGGTGCATGCAGCAAGGAAGAAGTCTGCTGCGCACATGATAAAGAGGTGACCAAAATATATAAAACTTTCCGCATGCCAAAGATAGCACTAAACTTATATATATATAAGTTGAGATTGAGTTTTCACTAATAATAATATTATTCATCTTTTAGACTGAGGAAATTTCCATCAACTGCAGTCTGCGTTGTGCAATAATACTTTAGATAAGAAATTAAACATTCTTTCTTACATTTGTTCTTATTACAGAATCTAAAGGAAGAGTCCTGTGCTGGCAATAATGCCTGTGTGCCTAAAGTCTTTTGTGTGGACGGTGTTATTGATACAAGCGGTGGAGGTGGAATAATTCGTCATTCTGGTGCATGCAGCAAGGAAGAGGTCTGCTGCGCACATGAAAAAAAGGTACCCAAAATTTATAAAATTTTCGGCATGCCAAAGATAGCACTAAATTTATCTAATGAATCTTTACGATAGATGTTGGAAGGAGCTTTAGTTCTGACATTGAATATTTTCTAATCATAATGTTTAACTATTCATCTTCGTCTTTAATCATCTTTTAGCCTGAGGAAATTCCCATCAGCTGCAGTCAGAGCAATCCACAGGGAGTGGAGGTCAGTGGTAAAGCGCAATTAGACGAATTTCCTTGGGTGGTGCAAGTCTATGAAAGGTATTTTACTAATGAATCGACTTTGAATGAATCCCTCAGTGTCGGAAGCCTTGTGACCCCCAAAGCAGTTTTGACTACTGCCTACAGAGTCTTCAATACTTCTGAAACAGATCTTTTCGTAAGAGCTGGCGCAAGGGATTTGCGCAAACCGATATCCCAATATGCAGTTCGCAGTGTAGAGAAGAAGATTATCCATGATGACTTCATATACTTCTCATCCTATTTTGACATCGCCATACTGATATTGAAGGATAAATTTGAACTAAACTTTCACATTAACACCATCTGCTTGCCCCAACCAAGCATGAACTTCGTTTATTCCCGCTGTATTGTTGCGGGATGGGGTAAGCGACACATAACTGACAAAGACAACTCTCCCATACTCAAGAAGATCCAAGTGACGGTTTTGGACAGAGATACCTGCCAGAACAAAGTACGTGTATCTTTAAAACATCCTTTCTTCGAGCTGCACCCGAGCTTCACATGTGCCGGTGGTATATCTGGAAACACCTGCATTGGCGACATTGGAGCTCCCTTGATGTGCTCCGTAGGTGACTCCCCCAAACAATATCAGCTGGCTGGAATGCTCTCCTTTAATACTGGTTGCAACGAAAGGGACGCTCCTGGTGGATACGTCGATGTGTTAAGGGTACTGCCCTGGATTACTGAAATGATTCGTTAATATGATAGAAATTAAGAAAGAAAGTTTTTTATTGGCTTGCTGAAGATTTGAAATCCTTAACATAGACATCAAAAGTCACTTTTCTCCTCCCTCCCTTACTTTATTTCTTTTTCTCTTTCACTACATATTTTTTATATTATGTTTTCCTAAGACTGTTTTCTATTATCATTTGTAAAATATTCGAACTTATTAGGAACGAATTAAAAATAAATTAAATCGCTTCACTAATTGCTGGTTCTGTTCATTCTATGCTGAATTATTTGACTTAGTAAGACCATGTGTTTTCTTGTGTAATTTTCTCGTAACTGAAAACATTTCTTATATAATACTAATAGTTATAGTTATCCTACATACTTAATAAAAACGAACATTCTGTCGTTCAAATAACGTTTGTAATTCGATATTTATACAATGCTTGCAGCGGAAGAAAGTGTGACCAAATTTTAGAACAAGCTAAGCAACATGATTGTTGTCCCAAAATTTGGTGACTTAATTTCCTATAATCTCCGAGATTTAGGCGTTCATACAGACGCACAGTGGGGCGTCGAGTAAAAAGTCGCGCCAAAAATAGAATTTGCTTGATGCAACTTAAAAGAATTGAATTTTACGTTGTTATTCAAAAGGACAAAAAAAATATATCTAATTATTAATATTACTATATATTACGTCTTATTGCTACATGTCAGTCAAATTGAGCCGGTTCTGACCGATATATCGCATAGAGGCCATACGAACTATAGGCCGATTTTCGAAATATTGCAACCAAACTTTTCACACAAATTGTTTTTTTTCAGATATATTGTAAGCTGGACCACTATATCATATATATATAAATATGTATATATTTAATAGTTGTTTATTCTATATATAATACGTGTTTTTGAAAATGATTTTTTAAATTAAGAGCTATTATTATGACAATTTTTATAGATTATGCTACTAGCAGAACTTGCTTTTAATAAAACTCGAATAAAAACAAAATATGCACAATTTTATTTATTATCAGCAGTCAAATTACTTTATATTGTAGAAATGATTAATCAGTGCTTTAATTCGCGACTCTGAGTCTGCTCGGCAGTAAATTGCCGGTTTATTATCATCCGACTTTTGGAACAAAACAATATTTTCTTAACAGTCCACGATCAGAATACAAATTGGCTTGAAAGAGAGAACATCTCTTGTTTCTTCGGTTAAATTATGAAGAAACTACTCTGCATATTCAAAATATTCCTTTGTGTCTGTTTAGGCATAACTCTAACTTCCGCCGGAATATCGTGTGGATATGGAAGGCAGTGTGTTCGACCTGACCTTTGTGAGAATGACAGCAACGGAGCATTCCATTTTGATTACCGAAATAATGATAACAGCGCATGTCAACACCATGAGAGATGCTGTGTCGTCAAGAGAAATGTGAGAGAATCAACATTGTAATCAATGCTAATATTTTGTGTATTTATATTTTTCTCTCGTCTGCTAGGTAGTACAAACGGAGAGACCTTCAAACATTGACAAACCACAGCGAAGTAGACGGCTGTGTTCAGGCAAAGGAAACTATTGTGTGCCCAAAGACAAATGTATAAATGGCATTATACGGAATTTGGGAAGTCAACCATCTCCTGTCCCAGCCGTGGAATGCCGTGTGGACCAGACCTGCTGCTCAATTGATACACAGGTGAGGGAATTATATTAACATAATCTCTGCTTTCTATTAGTATATCATTTATTATCTATCTTACAGGCTGCACAGTCTCGTCCACTGCCTGCACAACCTGTGATTAATACCAAGCCCAACAACTGCGGTTACAGTTATCCAAGGGGAAACAGAACCTCAGGA
This sequence comes from Zaprionus ornatus, assembly GCA_018904035.1. Lineage (NCBI taxonomy): Eukaryota > Metazoa > Arthropoda > Insecta > Diptera > Drosophilidae > Zaprionus > Zaprionus ornatus. Next base: position 7,116,049 of record JAEIFZ010000002.1, on the reverse strand, counting down.
CTGGCGAGATTCGACGAGTTCCCATGGGTTATGAATATCTTCGAAAAGATTTTGACGCATACTTCGTTTGAACTTTTAAGCTTGAGTGTTGGAAGTCTTCTGACCCCCAAAGCAGTTTTAACTTCTGCCTACAAAGTCGTAAATATATCTGAGACAGATCTTATCGTTCGAGGTGGTGAATGGGATACACGAATAACAACAGAACAGGCCCCACATTTAGATCGGCGTGTAAAGAAAGTGATTATTCACGATGACTTCCAATACTTCACATCCTACTTTGACATTGCCATACTGATATTGAAGGATAAATTTGAACTAAACTTTCACATTAACACCATCTGCTTGGCCCAACCAAACGTGAACCTTGTTAATTCCCGCTGTATTGTTGCGGGATGGGGTAAGCGACAAATAACTGACAAAGACAACTCTCCCATACTCAAGAAGATCCAAGTGACGGTTTTGGACAGAGATACCTGCCAGAATAAAGCACGTGTATCTTTAAAACATCCTTTCTTCGAGCTGCACCCGAGCTTCACATGTGCCGGTGGTATATCTGGAAACACCTGCACTGGCGACATTGGAGCTCCCTTGATGTGCCCCGTTAGGGGACTGAAGCGCTTTGTGCTAGCTGGAATCCTTGCCTTTAATACTGGTTGCAACGAAAAGGACGCTCCTGGTGCGTATGTCAATGTGACATTGGTGCGATCATGGATTTTACAAAACAAACGTTAATATCATGACGAAGACTTTATATAATGATAAATCAATCTCAATTTTTTTTTTTTGTCTATACTGCAATTTTATAATTATTATTTGAAATATATTTGAATTCATTAAAAATACATCAAAATGAAATGTATTTCCTAAAACTGTTTGCTGATCTTTTATATTCCATTGCTAATTTACGTACTCTATTCTTCAATTAGTCGTCTAGCCTTGTACTCTCTGGCATTGCCGAACATTAAAGAGCTCTGGGTACATCACCCATTGAGCTCTTTCGTTGTTATACAGAGATCAATGAACAGATATCAACATCCATAGTTATCCCTTCACAAAAACTTTATCGTTGCCCAGGGAGAGCAAAAGTTACAAGCTGAGTGGGCACAGGGTGCAAGGGGGTATTTAAAGTATTAAAATACAAAAAAGTGCAACAAATATTTGTATAATGATGAACGCAATTAAATTAAATTGAATTATTTTGTTGAATTATTTCATATTTTATTGCAAATATTTATTAACACCTCGGCTTAAATTTATTTAATTAGCTCTCACTTTTATTCATTTAATTGCATGTATTTGCATTTCACGTTTATTTTATTAACATTATGTTGTTGCGTAAGAGCAAGTTATATATTCTGGATGTACTACTACAATAAACCATGTTCCATGTTCCTCTTATTGGCTGCCCACCAATTGGCCCAAATAGAAGCGCTCATTAGGCAAGTTTCGGCCAGTTTTTGGTCAAAAATCAATTAGGTTTATTGGCATTTTCGGCTGTCCTAGTACTTGTGCTCCAAATAAATTCCGACCTCCCTCCTTCTCACTGCAGTGTCCTCTTACTCCATCCGTACAATGCCTAATTACCGTAATGAGTTTTTAGATCTGTTCGGACGGGGCTGAAAAGGCTGCTTAAAATCTGCGCCACTTGGAAATTCGGAACTTATGTCTATGCCGAAAATCGGAAATTTATGAGCCGACGCCATAAAAGTTTTTGGATAAATTTGCCAAGAGCAAAACTAAGTGGCAAGGGGGGGCAGCAAAAGTGTGGTAAAAGTTTGGCAGGCTGCGTGGTGTGGCGAGTGTGTGTGCACTGCGGCAATTAGCTGAAAGGTGGCCTACAGGAAGATACAGAACTTAAAGGTGGCCTAAAGTAAGATAGAAAACTTAAAGCCAGATGCGAAGAGCTTGAAAGAATAATTGTACAATATTTTGCTTAATACTATACTTATAACATACAATACCCTATACTACGTGTATGTTTGAGAGACTTTTACTTTGCCTAATACTATGCTTGAGAGCCTTCTACTTTGCCTAATATATTCCTTATATAATACTATACCTTATACAACTATGACGTCTACTAAAGTACCGAACACTGGTCCTACTACTCCTGTACACTACTCCTCCGCTACTTCTACTACTTTAACTACTACTACTACTTTGAATACCACGACAACTACTACTACTACAATTAATACTACGACATCTACTACTACTACGACATCTACTACTACTTTGAATATTACGACAACTAATACTACTACTACTACTACTACTACTACTACTACTACTACTACTACTACTACTACTACTACTACTACTACTACTACTACTATTACTACTACTACTACTACTACTACTACTACTACTACTACTACTACTACTACTACTACTACTACTACTACTACTACTACTACTACTTTGAATATTACGACAACTACTATTACTACTACTACTACTACTACTACTACTTTGAATATTACGACAACTACTATTACTACTACTACTACTACTACTACTACTTTGAATATTACGACAACTACTATTACTACTACTACTACTACTACTACTACTTTACATATTACGACAACTACTACACCTACTACTACTACTACTACTACTACTACTACTACTACTACTACTACTACTCCTACTACTACTACTACTACTACTACTACTACTACTACTTTGAATATTACGACAACTACTATTACTACTACTACTACTACTACTACTTTGAATATTACGACAACTACTATTACTACTACTACTACTACTACTTTGAATATTACGACAACTACTATTACTACTACTACTACTACTACTTTGAATATTACGACAACTACTATTACTACTACTACTACTACTACTTTGAATATTACGACAACTACTATTACTACTACTACTACTACTACTTTGAATATTACGACAACTACTATTACTACTACTACTACTACTACTACTACTTTGAATATTACGACAACTACTATTACTACTACTACTACTACTACTACTACTTTACATATTACGACAACTACTACACCTACTACTACTACTACTACTACTACTACTACTACTACTACTACTACTCCTACTACTACTACTACTACTACTACTACTACTTTGAATATTACGACAACTACTATTACTACTACTACTACTACTACTACTTTGAATATTACGACAACTACTATTACTACTACTACTACTACTACTTTGAATATTACGACAACTACTACTACTACTTTGAATATTACGACAACTACTACTTTGAATATTACGACAACTAATACTACTACTACTACTACTACTCCTACTACTACTAATACTACTACTACTACTACTACTCCTACTACTACTACTACTACTACTACTACTACTACTACTACTACTACTACTACTACTACTACTACTACTACTACTACTACTACTACTACTACTACTACTACTACTACTACTACTACTACTACTACTACTACTACTACTACTACTACTACTACTACTACTACTACTACTACTACTACTACTACTACTACTACTACTACTACTACTACTACTACTACTACTACTACTACTACTACTACTACTACTACTACTACTACTCCTACTACTACTCCTACTACTACTACTACTACTACTACTACTACTACTACTACTACTACTACTACTACTACTACTACTACTTTCTACTACTACTTCAAATCTTACTGATACTAGTACTATTACCACAATATAAATACTAAAACAACTACCACTACTATAACTACTACAACTACTATTACTACTACTACAACAGCTACTAATACTGCAAATGAGTTCTACTATACCTTATTTTACTTTTACTACATACCCTACACTGCTACAACGACTACTACCACTTCTTCTTATACTACTACTGTGCCTTCTATACCCATACTTATACTACTAGGCTACTACTATACGGCTTGTAGTAGTATGGCTACTACTTCTCTAGCTTATACTAATAAACATTACGACTGCTACTTTTATACCTTGTACCACTACTACGACTATAACTACGAATGCTACTCCTAATCTACCTCTGATTATAATTGAAACACTGCTACCGCTGTGTCTTCAACTCCCCTTGAAGTATTATTACTATTACTTAGACTATGCTCGATTGACTACTCCTACTATACCATACAATATACCACACTACACCTAATATAATGCATCTACCGCAGCCGCAGCTGAGTCAGTAAGCCACTTAACGCCAAGCAGTTGGAGATTTTGGTCAACTATTTGCCAATTATGCACAGCTTCCACTGCAGTGGACACACCTTCTGACGGCCCACATCAAAGTCAGCCAGGTGAGGTTGCGGCAGACTAAAGTGTCAGCAGGATGTCATCAACAGCAGCAGTAGCAGCAGCAGCAGCAGTTGCTGCCACAGCAGGCAGTCCTGTGTAGAGGAAGGGGAGCTCGGAGGGAGCATTGGGGGTGTTGATGTGTATTGGAAAGCGTGTAATTTTGATTGAGCCTCCTGGCCACGCCCACGCAGCAAGCACCTAGCGTAATCAAGGCAGCCACTAAACAGACGTGCGACTAATTGCTACTTAATGGACACCTGCTGTGTCCTTGAGGGGCGTAATATCTGTCGAGGTTATTAGTCTGTCAGCGCCAGCATTTGCGGCCAGGAAGGCAGTCGGACATTTGCAAATAATTATAATTATGCCGTAATTGTTAAACTCGGCTTAAAGCTGAACAGAGACAGATAGAGACAGAGACAGAGAGAGAGAGAGAGAGAGGGGGGGAGGATATTGTGTGACATTGAGAGGGAGGTGACAAAGAAATATATTTCTATTTGAGCGTGTTGTGCTCCTGCTGTGTCCATTGTTGTCTGTCGTTCGTGAAGAATGCACAGACACGAAATTAATCTCCTGTGGCCAACGCTGCGTATGTGTAATGTGTGAAACGTCTCCAGTGCATAGCACAGAAAATCAAAAAAATAAAAGCAAAAAGCAAAAGCTAAATTAAATTTTCGCATTGCGGGCGCCAGAGGCAAATGGCCCCCAGTCGTCAGTCAGGGTAGAGCAGCTCAGGTAGCTCAGGTAGCCAGCTGAGCCGCATTAAGCTGATTCGCGCTGTGGCTTAAGACTTGCCGCATTGCAACTTTTGGCCACACGTTGCGTATACGCGTCCGGCATTATACTAAGCAGCAGACAGTAGCAGACCGTAGACCGCAGTAGTTAATTTTAATGCTGTGTGCATTTTAATTGCGCGGATGTGCGCAGCTTAAATTCAACTTGCATTTAACTTTGCAATTGGCCAAGTTATTAGGAAACTTGTTTCGTCCAATACATCAATGCATCAAGCATGGCTCATTGCTGCCACTGGCGCCACTGTGTGTGTCTGTGTGTGACTGTGTGTGTGGCTAAAAGCACACAAAAGTCACACAACATTAACTTGAACTATGGAACCGAGCAAAACTTTTGACTTTGCCAGAGATTCAAAAGTTTTTCAAAGCTATTTTTGACTGCGGTCAACTAAACATACACAAAGTGCTAAAAGACGAGTCCGCTTGAGTCTCAACTTGCCCTGCCAACCCCAAACAAAACTGTCGCCAAAGACGACACAAACTTCAGCTTGATGCGGTCGGATTCAATTAGATGTTGAGCTCAGCTCCACCTCCCCCCCTCCCCACTACCACTGAAACAACTTTTTTATACTCTCGCCACAGCCAGGGGAGCTGAGCGAACAGGGTATTATAATACTGTCACGAAATGTGACAGAATGTGATACCAAGAAGTTTTCCCTGTTCTGTAACTAACTGAAACGGGTTAGTTCAGCTAAGGTATAGATGGATATCTTATTATTGCTTGCCGATCAGAAATTTAACAATTTTCCATTCCCTTAAATTTATAATTATCAAATTGCAAGCGTCGTTTTAGTGCCAGTACGTTCAATTCTGGTATACACAATGCTTATCACATTCTAAATGTTTTCTTTGAATTTAATGACAAACAGATAACTAGCATAGAAGTAATTTAGGAAACAATTTCAGTGGACGTACAGAAAGCGGCGCATGTAAGTATGCAACAAAAAAAAAACATGCATATAAAATTACTATATTTAAGCAAGAGTGCTAGTGGCGATCAGGTGTTTCGCTAAATTCACAAGAGTGAAATCTATACCAGAAAATTTCAGTAGAAAAGCAACCTACACTTGAGTACAGTTCAGAGCCTTAGCTTTCTGATAGTTAGTTAAGTGTATCTGTGATTCGTCTAGAGCACACTCTTTGCTGTTGGCAACTTTTTGAGTTGGGCATTTGATTAGCCTGACCGTCTTGAATGCCAGACGCAATTCCAAGGCTTAGACCAGTTCCAGTTCTCCAGTTCTGCAGTTCTGCAGTTCTCTTCATGGCCATGGTCAGTTAGTCAAAAGTCAGTATTACAACGGCTAAGGGCGGTTGCTGTTGTTGCTGCCGTTGCTGTTTTGCATTTGCGCCCACAAATAGCCGCCGGTTGCTGTTGCACATTATTAAAGATGCATAGTTTAAAATATTCAATCAACTTTGGGTCCGGTAGTGACTGCACTTGGAAATTGGCAGCGCCGTCGCCGTCGTCGTGTTGATTTATGCAACGTTGACGTTGACGCTGTGGCAAAGTCGCATTGGTCGATGGCTCGGTCGATGCTTGATGGACGTGGTGGACGTGAACGTAGACGTGGCACGGTAATCGGATGGTCTGCCGGGTCTGTCGGGTCTGCCTGGTCTGGTCTGGTCTGCCTGGTCTGGTCTGGTCTGACTCGGGTGTTTGGTGGTTCGCCCTGTGGCTCTGCCTTTTGCCAGGCAGGCAGCGACATAAGCAAATATTTTGTGGCTATTGCTGCTGTCGTTGTAGCTGCAATTGTTGTTGCTGTTACAGCTCCTGTGCTGCTGTTCTGTGCTGGCTCTGCTTTGTCGTGTGTGTCCTGCAGGCATTCAATTATGTCGAAGCCCGACTGACTGAATGGCAATTTCGAGGCTCACGCCACACAGTCTCAGATGTCGCACAGTCTGAGTGTGTGTGTACGTGTGTGTGTGCGTGTGTGTGTGCGAGTTAATTTGTTATTCAAATTTGTGTGTTATATATTGTTATTACCATGAAAATTGTTGTTGCTGCTAATGTTGCCGTTGTTGTTGTTGTTGCTGTTGCTCTGTGGCTGTTGCACTCGCCGAGTGCATTGGCCCATGGGCAGTTGTCGTTGTTGTAGTTGTTATTGCTATGACATGACAGAGCGGTATTCCTAGCTCTCCTCCTTCACCTCTGTTAAGTCTTCTTGCCTCCCTTTTTGTCTACGTTCTCCTTTCTTGCCTCCCCGTCCTGTCTACCTGCTTGTCAAATTGACTTATTCAATTCAATGCTATTCGACATTTTTGGCAATTATTTAACTTAATTGCGCTTATTTCTGACACACATTTTCCTAGCTAAAAATATCAATATTTTACCCAGCAAATTAACAAGTATTTTTACAACATTTAAGCTTTAATTAATGAGTGTTCTAAGCCTGACGTTGTTTAGCTTTATCGTCAATCAATTTAAATACCTGCAAGGCAATTCGGTTGAATAATTGATTTCGAGGAATACAAAAGGAGAAATACAAGCAGAGAAGGTCGAGAAAGAAAGTTAAAGAGAGAAAGAAGAGGAGAGAAAGAAGAGAAGAGAAATACGAGCAGAGAAATACGAGAATATTTTGCGTAATTCAATGAAAGCAGCTTCTCATTTATTTATGAATTTCCTGCGTTGCGTGAAAAGCGCACAACAAATAAAACCATTAATTAACCAACAGACTCTCTGCTTAGGACATTCCCGAGTGGCTTAATCATTCACCTTGACACCAACAACAACCAGAGGGAGAAGGGTCGCAGGGAAGCCCTAGAAAACCCAACTTGGCTAAACTATTAAGGATTAAAGCTTAGCTGTCTGGTTATGCGTCTGGCACAAGGTTTGGGTCTAGACGTGGCTCTGGCTCTGGGTCTGGGTCTGGCAGTTGTCTAGTCTGGCAACCCCAGCGGGAGCAGTACATAAGGTAGCAAGGCGAGGTTAAGCGGATTAATTTGTTGACGTGTTGGTCAATGAAGGGGAAGTGGAATGAGAAGAAAAGGGGAGAGGAACAAAAGCAACTGAAAACCAGTAGTAAATGCAGAACGAACGAAATCCAATAATAATTATCAAAGAGTGGGAGGAAGAGAGTGAGAGAGAGAGAGAGAGAGGGAAAGGGGCAACCCAGACAGTTTTCAAGTGGATCGGGGGGGGGGGAGGAAAATTTACACAACAAAAGCAACCGCGAGAGAGTTTTCCAGCTGTCAGCATTAATTAAAATGTTTTCATATATCAACAGGCTGAACGCGAACACCTTCTCGGGGCGGAGATGTCTTGGGGAATTGGAATCAAAACACACGAAGAACCGACATGGTATAAAACTGTCAAAGCCCCCGCGAAAGAGTTCGTGTAGAAAGAAATCCAAATTTATTTTTGGCTATTGAATTTGTCGGCATGTCTCGCCTGCTATAGAGATAATTTCTCATTTTTTTTTTTTTTTTTTTTTTTTTTTTGGAATTTCTGTTCCATTGACAGCGGCAACATTTGAATTATTCAAAATGCTTTATCGAATTCTGTTCTATTGTGTTGTTTGCTCTGGCCCGTGTCTGTGTCCCCACCCCTGTTCTTGTTGGTCGCTTCATTTGGCATTTTTCGCGCCTAATTAAAACGCAATCAATTGGTTAGTTAGCGAAATTAGCGATTTCATAATTAATTAACAACAAAAACGGCAACAAAAGCTGCCAATTTGCGTGCACACAAAAGTGCATTAAACTTTGTTGAATGAAGGTGGGAGGGGCAAGAGGGAAGAGTGGTGTCAATAAGAGGCTTAGACCACTGACTTTTGCACATCACTGTGGGGTTGCTTGGGCTATACGAGTACACTGTAAGCCAGTGATGTACAGAGTGGGGTGTGATAAAGTGAAAGATTTTCTTGCTTAACTTCTTTGAAATGTTGGGCTTGTATGGGAGATATTCTAATTTGCATTGAAGAACCTTATGAAAAGGTGAATAACAATAAACTGCAATAGTATTTCATATTAGTCAAATTATTGTTATTTTATTATATTTTAATATAGTTTATATATTTTAATATAATTTATATATTTTCTTACATACTTTAGTTGAGGTCCAAATTAATCGGTTTTAGATTCTCTAATACATGTGCCATTAATTAACGCTACTTACTGTTAGTATTCGTTATGACTTATACTAATTAAGACTCTTATATTTAAAAACCATATTTAAAATATATTTATATATTTATCAACCAATAACAATCAATATTTATCAATCAATTTACTTATAAAAACCAGTTTTAAATAAATTTCTGAAAATGAAATTTGAATTCTTTAACCTTTTTAATTTATGCAATATATATCAAAAATACATAATAAAAGAAAGAAATAAGAATAAAGAAAAAATAACATAAAAAAATATATATATAATATGACAATATCACTTTTATGTATATATTTACATATGTCACTTTACCAACTTAAAAATTTGGTTAAAGATTTTAATTTTTTTTTAAGATATGCAACTTTAAAGCCTCCACAAGTTTCCCAGTGTAATAAAGACAAACAAATAATCAATAAATGATAATAATATGCTCAATCCTCTCGCTCTTTTTCTCTGATTACAGAGTATCCATTGGTCGCTGGTTCTCTTTGCTTCCATTTGTTTTCTTCATTTTGCAGCCTGATTTTGGGGACACAGTGTCAAGTGGTCGACAGGTTAAACGGCGCAACGGCGGCCTGTCAATGAATAATTGAAAATCAGCAAGCGCGTTTTTTTGTCCCCCGCTGCGAGGTAATTAAAAAACTTTTTCAATATGCACCCGACGCTGACTGGGCCTGGACCTGAACGTGGACGCGGTGCCTTCCCTCCACTCTTTCTCTCTGTTTCCGCGCGCTCGGCTTGTGCTGCAGAGTGTCAAGTCGTGCAATTGACAATGCTTTTTTCTAGCTATTGTCAAGCAGGCCGCTAATTGTGGGAAGCAAGACTGTGCAGCACAGTGTGGGAGAGGGGGAGAGAGAGAGAGAGAAGGAGACAGCAAACTGCAGGGAGGAATTCCTTGAGTGACGTAATTAAAAAGCCGTCAGCAAAGTTTCGGAGTTTTGTGTAGAGCTCGTAATGTGCAATTGATGCGACAGGCAGTTAACTGCATGCCCCAGACAGAGCACAAAGAATGAGAGAGGCAGACAAGTAGTAAGAGAGAAAGAGAGAGTGAGGAGAGAGAGAACAAACTACTCTTACTGTCTTCAGTTTTCTAATTAAATGAGCTAAAGGCCAATGCAGCGTCGCATTTGTCTCGAGTGTCCGACAATTTTGTGACTTATGACGACTGCAGTAGCACCAGAGAGAGATGCAGAGAGAGAGAGAGAGAGAGAGGCAAAGAAAGAAAGGGGGAGAAATGGAGAGTAAGGGAGTGCGCGACAAAAGTTGTTGTACGGCAACGAAACGCGTCGCATTCATCTTAAGTTGCAGTTGACCGGGAGAGTTGCCCGAAGATTTATGAGGTAAAAGCAATTAGAAAGTGGCATCAACAAGCGATTCCAGTGGGGCACTATTAATAACGTTTAAGAGAGAGAGAGAGAGAGAGAGAAGGAGGGAGGGAGAGATGGGGGGAGACAGCAAAAAAGAAAAACCAGTGCCAGTTCTAAGGCACTGAATCTGATTTAGTAAACGAGTTATGAGAACATTTTTTAAAGAATTAAGAACTGTTTTTAAGAGGATAATAGAATTTATATTTCATACGATACTATACAGTCAATTTGTGCGCTGCCTCAGCAACAAGCCTCATTAGAGCCCCTCTCCCGGCCCAGCAGAGTACGCTTTTCCTGGTTGAACTCCTTGAGTATCTCTTGCAGCAGCTCCATCTCGTTCTTAATGAAGTCTAAGCGAGCCACGACATTGTGACGCCGCAGTTTGGGTGAGACTCCTGTAGAGATGGAGAGACGAAGAAGAAATGAGAGAGAAGGGGGGAGACGAGAAAGAGAGGGAGGGAGGGCCTACCTCGTCGGTTGCATAGCAAGGTGTAAAGGTATTGCACCATGTCCAGATTACGTTCCTTCTCCAAGGAGTGTGCGGCCAGGGTATCTTTTGTCTTGGCCAAGATCTTTTCCCATTGGTGGCACTTGGCTACGGAATCCAGATAGTTGCGCTCCACTCGCGCCAGATCGTTCTTCAGCCCCAGCACAGTGAGCGCTGCCTCGTTGGTAATCTTCACCATGCGCTGTCGCATCTCTTCGATTTCGTTCATCTTTGTGCTCTCCAGCTTTGCAATCTCACACTGCGCGAGCACTGATAGAGAGATACAACAATATAGCAGACTTCAAATGTGAGGGTACCTCTTTCTATTTCACTCACTCAGTGCATCACAACGATCCATGCAATCCTTGGGAGAAGCATAAATATCAGAGATCTTCACGACCTCATCGAGCACCTTCTCGTATGGCTGAAACTCTTCGACGGTGCCCTTGAGTGCCTCACGAAAGGCGGTTAACTCCTTGATCGATGTCTTGAACCTATCGATGTCCTCGTTGAGTTCCTTATGTAGCTGCGTCTCATCGCTGATTGCCTTCTCGGCGAGTCTCTTCTTGTCGGCACAGTCCTTGATGAAGGTGTTCACATCGATGAAGCGCTGCCTGAGCTTCTCCTGCGTCGCATACATCTCCTTGACACGCTCTTTGTTGATCTCCGACTGCAACTTGGAGTTGTGCAGCATTTCCTGCTGCAGTTCCAGCATCTTCTCATGTTCCCGCGAGTTCTGTACGTACATCAGCTCAATGGAGTCCCCAGCCGAGTCTATATTGGGCGGTTTACTGTGGCAGTAATTGAGTAAAGGGTTAAGATCTCCTTCCTCTGCACACTTACATAAAGAACTTCTCCTGCTGCTTGGACTCTATGTAATCGCCCACCGCCTCCTCGGGCCGCAGATCCAAATTGCCGAGCACATCAAGCTTCGTAGTGGGCTTAATGCGCGGCATTGCGCGTGTTAAAAAAAAAATGAAAATGGAAACAAAATCAAAATATAAATAATAAATCTTGTTAAAAATATAAAGACTAAAGAAGAAGCTAAGAGCAACAAAAACAATAACAATTTCCTATTAATTTCTCTGACATTCAACTGAAAATTTATGTTTATAATCGAAAAGAGAAAAGAAACAAAACATAAAACGGGTTGCCAGGGAATCAACACGGTATCCATGGTGACGGCTTAATAATAAACATTGGCATAATATACACTTATATCTTTTATTTCTACATTATTATTCTAAAAAAAAAAAACGATTTTTTACTTTATTTAATTTCTTTTCTTCATTAATTTAAATTTATTTTTATTAAACACCTAATTGTATTAATGCCGCAGTCCGTCACACTTCAAATAAATATAATTTAAATAATTTAATATATTATATTGCAATCCCATCTTCTAAGCTTCTATTCTTTTCGTTTGCTTTTGCTATTCTCACTATTTTATTCCCGATATACATAGAGCAGAGGGGTAATTTGACTTTGGGGTAACCTAATGGAACCATTTCTGACCCCACAATCAATTATTAGCGCCTTGTCCGTCCATACGTCTGTATGAACACTTATATCTGAGAAACAATAAGAGTTAGGATTATCAAATTTTGTGAAAAAATTACTTACTAATGTAAGCAGAAAAAACTTATTTTGTAATATGGCCACGCCCACTGCTGATTTCGTAAATCCATCAAAATTGAATTGGCAGCTTCATTTTAAAGCTACAGTGTTCAGTTTATATATAATATTCATTCATTTCGAACAGTTAATTAATACAGAAGTAATCAGTCAGTAATCAATCACACTCGCCTGTATCTTCAATCTCAGTAATCTATGCATCTTACTTATGCTTACTTCACCCCTTTCCTTCAGTCATAATCGAATATATATACAACACAACTTGATCCAGTGATTGTCTCACTTCGGACAAAAGATTCATAAAATAATAATTATATTTCTTACGGTTCGTGTGATTAAAGAGAAACTTTGACGAAATGCCGCGTCGCACGCCCACGTTGAAGACCGATGTCATCGGCGTGCTGGACCTGCCTCCCGAGAATTCGGTGGGCGAGTATCTGCTCTCCAAGCAACAGGGTCAATACTTTGTGTGAGTATCCAAGAAGGAAGAGGAGATGGGGGAGATAATGGACTATTGAATTACCCTACAGTAAGCCGCCCAACTGGGACTCGGCTGGCGACTCAGTGGAGATGCTGTACATAGCCAATCAGCGGGAACGCGATGCGATGGCAGTGCTGCAGCGTCAGCTGTTGGTGGATGCACAGCATCAGGCAGAGTCGAACCAGCAGAGGATCGCACAAATGTATCGCATGCAGGAGCGACTGCGCCGTCGCTTTATTGAGGTGAACGGATTCATCAAGGATTGTGTGGACAAGAAGCGCGCCGCCGAGAAGATCATACAATTGGAGGAGGCCATGCACGATGAGCTTACCAAGAACATCGATGAGTACAAGAGATCCCTCGGCGTGCTGGACAATTTTCGCATGGCCCTGAAGCAGACAGTGCGTGAGTTCGAACCGTACGAGAGGGTGCTGGAGGAGGTGGTTAAGGTGTCCGACATATACGTGTCGCCCAAGGACTGCATAGATCGATGCGATGCACTGAGTATGGGGGAAGCTTAACTATTTTGCTCTATGTCTTACTCTTTCTCTCTCTTAGTGCTTGCCCAGGTAGAGATCAATGCACTGAAGAACACCAGACTGCAGGAAATCGAGGAGATGCGCCTGCTGATGGTTAAGATCACCAACGAGGCCGCTCTGACCGTGCTGGGACTCAAGAACGATCTGGCTAAGCTTGAACGTTCGTACAATCAATCACGTGCCCTTGGACTCAAGTGGGAGAAGACATTGACTGCGTGCAAGGATGCGATTTCCACTAATGAACTGGACAAGGATCGTGCCCTAGACAGCATACAGATTCTCTATCGTATGTTGTGCAGGCGACGCGGTGAGTTCATTCAACGGTCATCACAGGTTTACTTAGTAGACAACTTGATTGTTCCATAGGTATTACTGCCGACTTCAATCGTCGCGATGTAGAAAGGTCGATGGACTTTATCAAGCGTGAGATGGAGTTGCTCACTATGGTTGTTCACCAACTGGAGGGAGAAGATAAGGGGGGCAAGTCTGTTGCCCAAGAAGGTGGCTTCTGTAACTGAGTTGTAAGTTGACATATGTAAAGTCTTGAGAATCGAATAAAGCTTGTGATCGCATGCGAGTGAAGTAAGGTTTACACTCCATAAAGGGTTATTCGCTTTCTAATGTTTCCAGCACCTTCTCCCTCCACTTACCCCGACTTGAGATTACATTTGCAATGCCATATTTGACTAACCCCAAAACCTGCTCCCGCAACATATGCTGGGGTCTCGTACATTTCGGCCTAAGCCCTCAGCAAATCGAATGAAAGATGATAAGGAAAGGGAAAGATGAAAATAAAATAAAATCAAATGCGCACACACACACACAACATGCAAAGAATTTGGACAAGTTCTCAAGTGGGTGCGGCAACTGGGGGAATTGACGAGGCTGGGCAAATAAATTTTACGTTCGACAAATCGAATCTTTCGAATCTCCTTCCACTCAATTGGCAATTGGATTCTATGGCCAGAGATAATCTAACTTAAGCGCAGATAATTCTTTTATGCGAACATTTTGATTTCGATTTCTAGAGTCGCATTTGCAACAGGAGAACAGCGAGACAGCAAGTCAGAGAGAGAGAGAGAGAAAAGTGAAGAAAGTCCTCGAACTAGCAACTAATTTCATGACGCAACTGCCACGCCCACTTGGCCAGAACTTCCGTCGTTGTAGAGACAGAGGAACGGGGGCGTGTCGTTTGTCTTTATTCAATTTACTTTATTTGATTTGCGACTTTTGCCGATATCAGCTGGAAAAATAAGTCGAGAGGAAGCACAAGCAGGCAAAGGAGGAGCCTAAAAACCAAATCAAATAAAATGCTAAGAAATTTATTTTTCTTCAACGAAAAAAGAAGTTCCATGGAGAGAGAGAGAGGGAAAGAGAGAGAGAGAGAAAGATACAGAGTGCTCTATTCAAATGTCAACCGAACAGGGGTGGAGCTAGGCTGCAATTACATTAGGACTCGGAATAGTTTCGCCTTTTTGTTGTTGTCGAGCACTTAAGTTTTGTTGCCTGTCATTTAAATAATTGAAAGTGTATCAATTGTCGTGTTGTATTGAAGGCGGCACACCCAGTTCCCTGTTGAAGTGAATGTCTATTCGGTTTGTCCAACTGCGCTTCGCGATCTGATGACAGCAAAGCCTAATGGCATTTCCGGTTAATCCTTTAATTGCATTACACTTCACAGTCTGCAAATTCTATAATAAGCTGCATTGCATTTTGTAGTTGGCAACGCGAAGGAGAACGCGGGTTGCCATGAAACTTGCGCACTTTACAAAGGGTTTACTGTAATAAGATGAAAGGTTCTTAGACGTTTTAAACTGAAATCAACTGAAAATATCATTGAAAATGCCTTTAACGTTAATTGACACCTATATAAATATGAGAAGAGTTTCTGATGATATGATAAAAAATAAGTAGTAATATTTATTTAGTTAACCTTACTCCTAGTAATCAATGGAAATTATCTTATCTCGCCTGAAATACCAAATGTACTAAGGTCGTTTAATAAGCACAGCTCTCCCTTCTTTTCATATCAAATGCCATAAGTCAAGTGCGCCAAATACCCCTCGAATATTTGCCAACTAATCACAGAATCGCAACATTATCGCATTGCTGCCTATTTAAGAACATTATTTGCGTTCATTTTCCCCAAGCGAAGAAAAGCCATAAAACTCTTTATCGTTCTGCAGCAGACGGCTTCCGTTAGCTCCTCCAGCTCCTTCCTCTTCTGTTCCCTCAAGGGAAATATACTAATAGCCCAAAGTCGTCTAATAAGTAGCCAGTGAAACTTTTCTGGCCACACACGAATCGGTTTCCTTTTCATTTTTTGCATAGTAGACGAAACACTTAATTTAACTTTACAAGTTCTTAATGTGCCGTCCAGACAGCTGAGGTAGGGGTAGTAGACAGAGTGGAAAAGGGGGTAGTGCTGCAGTCGGGGGACTTAAGTGCGAGCAGCTGGGGGTTGCCCCAAGAAGGCGGAGCAACAAATGGCAATTAGAGAAACAATTCAAAGCAATTGTAAGGCTCAAGTTGTAGTTGGAGGACAATGAAAGACGAGTAAATAAGGCTTTGTTGGGTGTGCTCGATAGGCAGATAGCCTGGAGCAACACTTTGCTTAGCTCTTAAGGGTAACAGCTATGGAAGCTGGGTATGTAAATGATTATAAACACAAATAAATAAGTAAGTTCAACTTATAGATATATATTGTAGATTGATTGATTGATAGTGAGATAGATATTATATGTAGATAGAGAGATAGATACAAATATAGATATAAAGGATAGATAGAGAGATTGATGGATTGATAGATTGATAGATTGATAGATTGATAGATTGATAAATTGATAGATTGATATATTGATAGATTGATAGATTGATAGATTGATAGATTGATAGATTGATAGATTGATAGATTGATAGATTGATAGATTGATTGATTGATAGATTGATAGATTGATAGATTAATAGATTGATAGATTGATAGATTGATAGATTGATAGATTGATAGATTGATAGATTGATAGATTGATAGATTGATAGATTGAAAGATTGATAGATTGATAGATTGATAGATTGATAGATTGATAGATTGATAGATTGATAGATTGATAGATTGATAGATTGATAGATTGATAGATTGATAGATTGATAGATTGATAGATTGATAGATTGATAGATTGATAGATTGATATCAGTAGAAAAGTAACTAAAGACCTCATAGTATTGCAGATAAATTGTTTATATTGCCATGAGATTTGCCTATATAATTTTCTCACTCTCTCCCTCTATCTCTCTCTCTCTCTGCCTATCTCTTTAGCTCTCTCTTTAGCTACAGTTCTTTAGATACAGTTCCTTCCTCCTTTCTCTTATTATCATCTTTAACTCATATTCTATGCCACCCTTTTCCCTAACCCGTCATCTTCACAGGGTGTCAGAAAAAAGTCGCAATTAAAGGACACTTTCGTAGCGCGTAAGTCAACTTAAAGTTGGTTTTAAAGTGAAGCCTCCCTTGGAGCGACAGGCGCAACGGTAACTGTAATAAATGTCATGCGATTACCGCAACAACAACAGCAACTATGTACAGCATCTGCGCAGGCAGGAGAAGGAGGCGGAGCAGGAGCTGTAGCGAGGCTTCAACTTGATTAATACTATAACACATGATTTATTATGCCTGTCAATCGAAGGCAGGCAGCCTGAGCAGCCCAGTGAGCCAGAGGGGCTATGGGGGACGGGGTGGGGCAGGAAAAGCACATTATGAAAGCTGACGGCGGCGCTTGAGGCTGAGATTGAAATCGGAATCAGAATCGTAATCGGCATCAGCATCGCTTTCGCCGTGCGCCGTGGCCTGTGATAAGATGGCAAATCGGCTTAAGACCAGGTACCCGCGGACCTCACCTCCTTTCCATTCTCCCTTGCTCTATACCTTCCTTTTGCAGAAGAAGACAGCAAAGGGAGCAACAACAACAACAAGAACAGGAATCGTCATCATCAATTCAGTCAGCGACATTAATATCCACAAAGGGGGGAGGGCAGCTGAAGGGATGGGGGGCAGCGGAGAAGGTCCAAAGCTGTCGTCTGACATTTGTGACACCTGCATTGATTTGTCTTCCTTGTTGTGTGTCCCGAGCTCAGTCCCGAGCGCCATTGACTGAGTGCCTTTCATGTCGAACAAATGCCTTTTTTATGCCGCCCCAAATGCGACTGTGGCTTTGTGGGGAGAGGAAAGAGAGAGGAGTAGAGATGGGAGAAGGGAAAGGAGCAGAGGTAGAGGCAGCAAAAGGAGCAGGAGCAGGAGCAGGAGCAGAGGGAGAGGTAGAGGTAGAGGTAGAGTCAGAGGCAGGGGTAACTTAAAGCCAACTTGGCCAACTTGCAGGCCCATTAGTGCTGCCTTCTAATGGCCTAGACGACAAGGCGCAGCAATTACTGCACCCCCTACCGCTACTCCTACACTCATTCGCACTCATTCAGTTAGAGGGGTGCAGGGGAGCAGGGGGGTAAGTACCTTCACATAGTTGATAATTTATTCATTTGCCGACGACAACAACGGGTAGCGCTCTAGACCTCAGATGCGCAAAGTTAACCACACACTGGCAAACACACACACTCACACACACACACACACACACTTAGGCAAACATGTGTGCTTACAGATGTAGATAGACGACCACCCTTAATGACTTCATTAGAAAGGGAGAGCGAAAGAGCTAGAGGCAGAGGCAGAGAGCGCGCCTCAACCCCTTTCCCAAATGAGCGCGCAATCAACTCGACTATCTTCAAGTCTTGCGCCCTCCTCCCTTGCCCTGAACCGCCCCTGGCTGCACCCCGAGCAAAAAGTGAGTTCACTAAATTTTTAATTTGATTTGATTTGCCGCGTCGAGGCGTCAAAAGCAACAGCTCTCACAGACAATTGAGAAATATGTTCATGCAACAGCTGCGCTTGCAACTTAAGCCCAATCCCCCCCTATCCCTTGCCTCTTTATATCCCTCTCTTTTATTGAATTTGCCTCTTCTTTTCATTGCAATTCTTTGTGGTAAGCCTCAAATTTTAAAGAACCAAACTGAATCGCACAACTGTTGTAAAAATTGGAATTGTAAATTTTACACTTATCAAGGCTGCGTATTTTGTTGCCTTTTATTGAACCCAATTGCCTGGCCATATGTGTATGTGTGCGTGTGTGTGAATGCCCTTTGCTGTCTTGATTACGATTTGCATGAAATCATCGTTTGAGAGTCGCCGGGAAATTATGTTCGGTTTTTATGGCCATTGATTCGGGTTTAAAGGAAGTGAAATGTTGCCGTTTATGGCCTCTTTTGTAATTCAAAATGGTTTATTTGGGGTGCACTTAAAAAAGAGAGGGAGAGCGAGAGAGAGAGGGGAGAAGAAGACTTAGCATAGGTGACCGAGAATATTTATTGCGCCTAATGATGGCTCGACAACAGCTTTGTGGGGCTTAAGATAACCCTTTATCTGGCATAGGGTAAGCTGTAAAGGAAGTGAAGAGATGGGTTGGGAAGGGGTTGAGGAAGAAATGTGGGTTAATCTCTTGAAAAGAAGAGAAAAGATCTTCAACTTGACACATATTGATGAAATATGTGCTGAATTCAAAAGAATACACAATTTCAAACAGATACAATAGTTCTAATTTCATTCTAACCTCAGTATCTGACATATGCTAAGCGGTTAGGAAGTAAGAACGAGGGTTTTAAGGCTTACAATTGCCGCTGTGGGTTAAAGAAGATCTACGATTTGCAGCAGTTTGATGAAATATGTGCTTAATTTACAAGAGTTCACAATGAGAAACACATAAAATGATTCTAGGTTCATTCTAACCTCAATATCTTGTAAACGGGCAGCTCTTAAGACTCTTAATACAAGTGTAGGAAGGCTGTAAGGTACAGTTGGAAGAGAAAAGATCTACCACTTCACAATAACAAACTCATGCAATGACTCTAGTTCTAGTCTAACCTCAATATGTGGCATAGGTTAGGTTGTAAAGGTAAAGACGAGAGTTGGAAGTATTTCAAGTATATTTAGGGGTTAAACTTCGACAAAGAGGCAGAGAAGATCTTCAACTTACTACAGATTGATGATATAATTGACAAGTATACACAATTTCAATCATATACAATGTTTTTTAATGTCATTCTAACCTCAATGCCAACCTTATTCAGTCTAACCTCAACGCACAGCTCTCAATCTTCCTTTAATATTTCTCATTTTGAGCAGACCCAGTTTAAATTTCATGCGTAGCTTGCCTCAATTCATTTCCAGAACAGCTTCAGTTGCCGACTGATGGAAAGCAGAGAAGGTTGCCCCAAATGAGTACTACCTTCACTGGGTGTGTAAACATTTATAAATATTGACAACTTAAAGTGAAGTTTATAAGTGACACGAGGCACGCCCCAAAAAAGAGGAAGCAACAGCAATAGAAACAACAACAACAACAGCAACACTTGCGGTCAAAGTTGAAAGCCTGCTTGATGGTTACCTCATGACAGACAGTGAGAGAGATAGAATAGGAGAGAGAGATGGAGAGAGAACTGTGTAGAGCTGGAGGGTTGCCGAGCCGCCGTAGGAGGGTTGGGTAATAAAGTCCGCTACTTGAAACTGTCAGAAGAGAGAACTAAGTGCGTGTCGTAGGCGTTAGACGAGGGGGGAAGAGAGAAAGAGAGAGAGAGGGGGCAAGCAGAAGAGAGCGGAACGGGATGACTTGGTGAAAATATTGACAAAGCAATTTGCTTGTCAGACAATTAAGCGCCTAATTGGATGAATGCACGGCCACGTGGTACTCATAGAAAGAAGTGAGAAAGACAGAGAAGAAGGGAGACATAGAAGAGAAGAGGTGGAGCAAGGGTCCTCCACCGGAAGTGCTCGCACTTGGCTTTAATTTGAGCAACTCTAATGCCAACGTAATCCAGCTCGAAGCGATAAATCAGAACATCCAAAATTATAGTTGAAATTTATTTCTCTACAAATTTCGAACTTCCTTTCCAGATAAAAAACTTAAATTACATTTCTATATTATGACATTTATTTAGAGAGCATAGTTTAGAGAATATACCAGAAAATATAGTTGAGAATATTATGATTAATTGAAAAAGTTTCCTTTATATATTTCTCACTGTGTAGAATTACTCAAAAGCAAGCGTGTTTTGGGGATTTATGTGCAGTCAGGGGCGAGACACCGAGACAGATATCCGTAGACAAGTGAAGCAATAATCACAGGGCCATAAATTCAAAGTGCTCTTGCTGCTTGCTGCTTGCTGCTGCCACTCGAGAGTCGGCAGTTTTTAATATATAACTCAGAGATATGCTGAGGAATGACAGCTGTATGGGCAACAGATCTGGACAGTTTGCACTGACACTTTGTCACAAATGAAACAACGTCGAGAGAGGAGATGCAAAAATATATTTCAAGTACGGGTACATTATGGCAGCCACAGCAGGCCCAAAGGGGTGCGGGGTACAGCAGAGAGGGGGGGGTAGGCGGAGAGGGTCGTTGCTTCAAGGACTTGTACAGATTTGCATACAAGAGCCGAGCGAATTTGTAGCCGGAGATAAGTGAAATGTAATTCAAGCTGGCAGTGAAAGTGCCTTGCGGCTTGTTTAAGCAACTTTGTGAGAGAAAGAGAGAGGAGAAGGCAGAAGCAGAGAGGAGGGGTAGCTTCTTTAAGTGGACTGCATCGCGTTGCCAGATAGCTGCATTAGAGGCTATCAAAACGCCATTCAAGTCTCTTGCAGTGCATAGAGAAACTGTAATCAAGTCGTTGGCATCGCCAAGTGGGTCAGGCAAATAAAGCTGAACCGGTGGGGGGGCTTTGAGAGAGACATCCTCCTTCTCCTGCTCGTCTTCTTCTTCCTTCACCCCCTCTTCTTCTTCACCATGTTCCTCTTCTACTTTTGCAGAGTCTTCACATGACACGAACATGAAAGTATTTGACTTAGCAAACGCAGTTTTTCCATTGAAGTTTACTCTGCCCCTTCCTCTGCCTCTGCTACCCGCTTCCTTCTACCCCCCCCTCTTTTCACATCTACTATGTATTTTTTCACACTCGACTCTTTTTCACAAATTGTCGCCATTTGCTACGTGGAAGTCGAGTACTTACGACCTCCGTTTCGCCCTCGCCCTCCTCCTCCTCCTGCTTCTGAAGGCTGAAGTGTATGAAGAGAACATGCTTGGTTGAATTTGCCAGAGCACATTTTACATTTACATTTACATTTCGAAGCTTTCTGATTTATGTCCTGCAATTGACACGAAATTTTTCGCCTGTCAGCCTGATGAACTGACAGTTTACCTTGTGTTGGAGTCGCTTTAAGGTTGACAAAGCTGACTTTAAGCAGTCGAGCATTATGCGCGCAGATAAACCACACAAACGCACACAGTCACTCATTCACACACACTCACACGCACTCACATACACTCGCATACTATCAGCCGCCCACACACTCACTTTGATGGCGTCCAAAAACTTAATTACACTCTGGTCAAAGCCGAAAACCTCAGTAAAGGCGAGGCGAGTCGAATCGAGCTCATGATTGGCCCCTTCGCACCTCATAAAGACCACAATAATAAACGCAATTTGGGCAGAAATCCAATTAAATGCCCCGAGCTGTGGTGCTGCAGAGCTGAGAGAGCGTCTAGCGTCGCCACACGGCGGCACTCAAGAAATTTGTTGCGAATAAAACACTAAACCACAACGACAACTTTCGCCGACAACATCATCGATGTCTATGAGGATGATAACCAGCTGGAGGTTCAGCTGCACTCAGAGAAGTTTTCTATTCAAACATAGCAAACTTCACGACTAACATTATTTGACAGTGTTGTGTAGAGTGCATAGAAACAGTGTGGGAAACAGTAAAGCTTTTTTTAATCATAGAATTAACGACGATTTGATTAAAGCAACTGTGAATTATAACTAGCAATGATAATGAAATCAGTGTTGTAAAAGGCAAAAAGACAATGTGGGTATTAAGAACTGTTTCAAAAATATTGTGAAAATAATCGAAATCCCAATAAATCTAAACCCACGATCATTTTTTGATCAGTTTCCAGTGTTGTGTAAAACACTTAAAAACTGTACAGAGAGCAGTTTCCAATTTCAATATATTTTCGAGAACTTAAGGGAAATGTTTAATGTCCATTTTAATACTATAAAATAAAAACAAATTTAATATTTCAGCCACACTAAATCTACTTCAAGACTCTCAAATCAACTATCAGTGTTGTGTAGAGCACAAGGAAACAGTATAGAGAGCATTATACAATTTCATATACTTTCTTAGATTTCGAATTAAATAACTATGTATCTTACAATCTTCCAAAATGTTTTCTACCCTCTCTAATATAAAATGATATTAATTAATATTATTCAACCAAACCTGAAGCTTAAGAGTTTTCCAGTGTTGTACAAGGCACAACAAAATTTAAACGTACCTAAGAAAGTTTCTAAAATATTATCTGCATACACATTTAGTTATATAAATTACAACAGAAATGTTGCCTAACTCTGCACAATTATTTCCCCTAATTTCTTGCAGTGCACAACTTGTAGTTGCCAGACAGTCCTAAAGTGACTGCTGGCCTGGCATTTATTGTGCTCTCCTGATAAAAATTGCAATTATTTAGCCAAAATGTGCGCTGAACAAGTGGGCGACCAGTTGGCCCCACGCCCCTCACCCCCCCATTCCCCCTGTTGTCCTCGAGTTGGGAAAACAACATGACAGAGTCGTCTGTAATTTATTTTTCCCCCCCGCCACACTGTCTAGCAAGGGGGAAGAGAGTAACTGGAAGAAGGCTACAAAACAAACAGACGCCCCACGACAACTGGCAATTTTGTCATTGATGTCGCTGCGGGAACGGACACTTGCCCCAAGCCGAGGCGACTCCATCTGTGGTTGCGGCTGTGGCTAATGAAGTGCATGCAAATCCCGCTTCAGTCTTCGACTTGACTTGGCTTTGATTTTCGGCTAATGAGTTCGCCTTGTGGCCTGGGTAGGTGTGGCAGCACTCGACACTGTTGCAGCAGCAGGAGCTGAGGCGTCGCAGCAGCAGCTTCTACTCCATTAAGTACTACACTGCATCCACTGGACCCGCTCTTCAGCCCCACTTGATGCGGCCAATGTGCTGCCGTTTGCCGTTCGTCGTTTGATGTTGATAAATGATGTTGCATTTTCATTTAGAAAATTTGTTGCTAAAGAAAACTCACTGATTGACTAACAGGACCGACGACGACGACGACGACGACGACCATGATGATGGGCACAGTGAGGCAAAAGTTGCCGATGGAACAAGGCAAGCAAAGAAGTTGCAACTCGAGTGGGAGTTGCAGTTGAAGTTGGAGATGGAGCTGAAGATGGGGACAGCTGCAGTGACTGCTTGTCAGCAAAACGTTTAGTGGCAACATACACACACACACACACACATACATACACGCACGCACACCTAACTGGGCATTGGCTGCTGCTGAATCAATTATGCTGCAGACACCAGTTGCCATCAGCAGCTTACAGAGCCGAGAACAGAGAAAGAGGCAGCAAGAGAGAGAAAGAGGAGATAGAGTGGGATAGACTTGGGAAGAGTGAGGAGAGAGAGAGGGAGAGAAAGGTGAACACTTGCTGCATAGACTGCTGAGTTGGCCAACGTTGCATGCAACCAGCTGCTAATGCAAAAAGTTTTTTGCTCTTAGCTAAGCGGAATGTTGGCGCCTAGTTGCAAACTTGTAAGGCGTGGGACGAGGGCAGCTCGAAGAGTTATGTGTGTGTGTGTGCAATTGAAGCACTGTTGTTGTGCATGTGTCATGGTGTCATCTATTAATCAATCCCTACTGTTGAAATATTGCAAACAATTCGAATTATAGAGTCAAGTGCAAGTTGCAAGTGCAAGAAAAATGAGATTAAGCAGTTATTAAGCGATTGGAGAGTGCCAAAAATATATTCTAGCCAGAATGTATAAAAAAACTACAGTACAGAGTGTGTACACACTTAACAGACTCCACAGTGTTCGTTTGAAATTTAATTTTGATTAATTTCCAAAGGCGTAAGTAGGCGTGGCCAAATCCTAACACCAACTTTAGCTATGCGCCGTACTTAGACATATTGTCAAAAAATTTCATAGCTCTAGCTGTTATAGTCTCCAAGATATAGCTGCTCATACGAACAAATTGATGGAAAAAGCGGCATGCTCTCATTAATTGACGCTGAACAAGTATATTGGGGATAAGAGAAGTCAATTCCCTATAATTGCAACTGGCACAAAAGGATAAGTAAAAAGTTATACCGTGCTACCTGTTGGAAATATTAGAAATACCCTAAAATTTCCTAACTAACTTTAATAAACGCAACTCAATTTGCGAACTAGTGCAATCTACACACTGTTATTATATCCCAACTTTCAGTTTAGTTTCATTTACTTAATTGATGGAAAGTGTTTCATATTCTTGCTTGTTTCATTTGGCCATCTTAGCCAAAGTTTTAACAAAGAAACTTTCGGGAACATGGAAACTCATGTAGGACTTCAGGGAAAAGGGAAATTTCCTTTACCTGAAATGAAAAGTCAAACTGAAAATCAAAGCTTGCAATGCTTGCTTAGGCCAACGGGACGCAGCTCATTGGAATTTAAAAACTCATTAACATGTAAAAAGTCAAGGGGGCGTGGCCAGGCAAAAGGGCAAAGGGCAGTGGCCGATGAGGGGGAGAGAGGGCGAGAGAGAGTATGGCAGATCAGGGCGAGCTGAAGGAAGTGGGCAAAGGCGCCGCGTGGCAGCCGCGAAAGTGGCCCCGGCTAAATAAATGTTAAACCCAACGAAGAAGTGTTAAAATATTCACTAACTTTGTAACTCTTTTTAACGAGGCATCGAGGAATCCAGCGGGTGTGGGCGGCGTGGGCGTGGCAACTAAAATAAACACATTTAAAGCGAAACTTTATGCAGAGCCAAACTCATTTGCATGTTAAATATTTTACCAGCGGCTGTCAAGCAGGGGGCCCCAAAGGGTTGGCAAAGAGGGTAGGCAAACAGAAACGCCCCCGCTCGCCCCTTCTCATTCTCCTCACCCTTCGCTGGAAGTGTCTTGGAACTTCACACTTTAAAGCTCTCGGAAAAAGAATCCGCGCCCAGAAAGAAGAAACGACAAAGCGATGAGAAAATTTTAATTAAAATTTTCGCCCAAGTCGAGAGAAGCGCGTAGTGCGTAAAAAGTGGGCGTGGCTACTGTACAGTACTAGCTAGTAAACGTTGGGCGTGTTGGGAAATTTCAATTAAATGCGCACATGCCAAAAAAGGGAAAACCCAAAGCCGAAAACCGAAAACCGAAAAACCAAAACAACAACAAACCAGTAAGAAAAACAACCTAATGAGTGCCGAAGGTTTTGCACCCTTGCAGGTTCTTATCTCTTCCGATTGTTCCTATAATATTTGTACATAATATTGCAGAATTAAATAACATTCTTCAGGTTTTTATTGATTGTTTATATATCTAATAAATCGCTAGAAATACACATTTTTTTTTCATGAAAATCATTATTTTTGAGTGATTTGATCTAGTAAATTTGGTAGCAATATCTTGAAAATTAACAAGAAACGACCGATAGCTTTTTCCGACCTATTTACAGCAGAATATATAATATATTTTATAGGGTCGAAGAAGTCTCCTACGATGCGTTGCAAAGTGCTGGCCCAAATGAATATACTCTCTTACAGGGTACAACAACAAATTGAGTGCAGGCGCGCAAAGGAAATGGAAAATGGGGGAAAAGCTGAATGGGAATCGGAGCAAGCGAATTCGACGAGGCAACATCGGAGCTTGTGGTAAACGATATAGATAAACACTTGAAATGACTAAAGGATTTAGTTGAGCTTGAGGCGGAGATGGGCGTGGCATGAAATGGAAATTAAGCAGAGTCTTAAAGCGAAAGCCAAGAGGGGGAGGAGGAGCTCAAGCTGCAGTCAAGTCAGGAAGGCAAGAGGGAAGGCAAGAAGGGTAGTAGCTGCTGCTATCTGCGTGGGTAGGGACTGGGAAAAGAGGATGAGAGTGGAGAGGTGGTGGGGGAGTGGGGGAGTGGGAACTCTGTCGACCTGGCAGCTGGCAGCTGGCAACCACTTGACAATGCTCAAGTGTTCCGCTGGCATGTTTAAGATTAAAGCGACGCGAGTCTTGCAACAAAAGTTGCACTGACAATGGGCGACAGCCCGAGCACGCCCCCTCAAGCTGCCTGCCTCGTGCTGTTGCTACTGCTGCTGCTGCTGCTGCTGCTGCTTACAAGTGCCGGCTGCTGCCCCAACTGCTTTGCTGCGTTGCTGGCAAGGATCCACAATGGAAAGTGCTTGAAGCATTCGCTAAAGAATGGCAGCGGAATTGCAATGGCATTCTCGAGTGCGAGAGAAAGGAAGCCACGTTGCATTCTGCCCACTTCTTGCTGCTGCTGCTGCTGCCCATTGGGAGCAGGCAGAGGCGGGGGGGCGTGGAAGGGGTGCTGCCACTGCGTGTCCTTGTCCTTGCTCAACCAGCTGAAGCAAACTGAGGCAGGCAGCGCCGTCGCGATGTCACTCACTTTGAAGATTTGCCCTGAGATAAGCATTAAGCCAAAAGGCTTCCGCGGATCAACATATTACCTTGATGGGCTACCAGACGAGGCTCAAGGGGCCCGTGCCCAGCAAGACATCTAGTTTTGCGGCCACTTGAATTAGCAAGCGACACAAGCTGAGAGAGTTTGCTTTAAGTTACGACTAAATACGGTTTCTTATGACACATACAGAGTCACTATACTTTTATAATAAATTACTTTCTGCATGTCTATGTAATAAACATGGAATTAATATACATAAAACATATTTGTGCATATTTTATTTGGTTTTGCTTGCATATTTTATAAGTTATCAAATCCATTACTTACATATGTATGTATGTATAGAATGAATAATAATAATTTTATTCATTTTCTTTTCAGTTTTACAAAAAAAAAATCGTACTGATTCAATTATCTTTGCACTTTTGAATAATTTATCACTTAACTAAAATGTATTAATTTATAATAAATTATTTAAATTATTTACTTTATGTTTTTGTTCTGTTTAAAAAAAAACTAATTCATATTTGTTAGAAACTATTCAATTTTTTTTAATACATTATTCAGCGGCATTTGCAGCTGTTTATTTTTCAAGCTTCAGCGGCTTTTCATTCTACTAATCAACACACTCGGCAACACTCTGATTTCCTTTCCCGCTCCCACTCCACTTTCACACACACTCATGCGCCCACATGGCTGCTACATCATCATCATCATCATCATCATGGTCGTCGTCATCTTCATTATCATCATCAGCGTGTGGCGGTTGCAGTTGCAGCCAGTCGAGGCAAATCTTTGGCACGTTTCAATTCATTAGCTTCGTGACATTTGTCGTTTGATTTCACTCGGGCAATAACTTAACCGCTCCACAGTCCCCCTGCGTCTCTGCCAGTCGGCACTCGTCACTCAGTCCCTCCCCCTACCCCCTGCCCCCTTCTTGGCAACGATTGCCCCTTTGACTGTCCGAATTGTTCGAACAGTGTGTCCCGTTGCAGCTTACCGAACTCATTCATGCATTCATTCACATTCACACGCATGCCCCGACTGCCTTTCCCCCCACACCTCTCCACCCTCCTGCCATTCGCGATGCAATGAAAACGCATTGTGGTCGAAATTGTTAACAAAATGTCAAACGGAAACCCGGCGACGGCAACAACGCCGCCGGAGCCCAATAAAACTTCAATAGCCTCGGCGACCCGAGAATCCCCAATGTGACTGATTTTTACGCAGCCGAATTATAGGAAGTAGCTCAAGAGGGGGAATCGGTGTGGGGAAGGAGGGCGGAGAAACAGAGGGAACAGGGCCCGACGGGTGCCAACTGATTGTGCGGTTGTTGTTACAATTGTTGACATTGTTGTTGCTGCTGCTGTTCTTGTTGATGTTGCTGTTGCTGTTGCTGTTGTTTCTGTTACTGCTGCTGGTTCTTCGTCTGATGTTGCTGTTGTTCTTGTTGCTCTTGTTGTTCTTGTGATTGTTGTAATGTGTGTTGCTGCCCCAGTCGCGCCCGTGATGAGTGCAATGCATGCCAGGGATGGGCAATATATGAAAAAGTGTTACATAACACATGTATTTGAAACATTAGAACGTTGACCTTTTAATTAATAGTTTCAATTAATTATATATAAATAAATTGAAACATATTAAATGTGCCTGCGATTAGAGCAGCAACTATAATTGTTGCACTTTGCCATTGTTTCACAGTATATGTGTTAGAGCAAGCCAGCAGCAATGCGAGCTTCATGCGCTACGCATTTGTTGTTGTTTTGCCTGTAGAAGTATCAATTAAAGAGAGCAGCATTCGTGTTGTTGTTATTCCTATGCTTGCAGATAAGTAACATCACTGAGAGAGCAGAGAACTGCCGTTATAGTGCATGCAAATAGAAGGTAGAGCAGCAATGCGTTAGAGCGAGTTAGCAACAGTGTGCGTTTGATCAGAGCCGCGCTCAGAGAGCAAGCGCCATTAGTTCAGAGAGAGCACAGGCTGTGCTGTTGTTGTTTTGCATGCATGAAGGAGCATCAGCAGCTATATTCTCAGAGAGTAATCGCCATAAGTTCAGAGAGAGCAGAAGCTTTGTTGTTGTTCGAGCATCACTTGGTAAGAGCAGAAACTGAGTTGTTGTTGTTGTACTTGCAGATAAGGAACATCACTGAGAGAACAGAGGACCGCCGTTATTTTACTTGCAAATACTAGGCACAGTGGCACTAACTAACTGAACACGGGTACAAATTAAATGTGTACTACAATATTTTTTTAGACTTTTAATCCATAATTTTTTTTTTAATCATACAGAATTGAACATGTTTTCAATTTGCTTTTGTCCATCCCTAACGGGCAGAGCTGGCACACGCGTCGCATCTATTCAGCTATGCAACACCTTTGTTGCCTGTTGTTGCATGTGTTGCGCTGCCAATTCCACTGTATTTCAGAGTGCCTCATTTTCGACAAAATAATACGCGGACTTTTCTCTTGTTCGACTTGTTGTTGTTACAGTTGCAGTTGTTGTTGTTATGTTATTGTTACTGTTGTGTTGTAGTTGTTGTCAGTGCTCTTAATTTCGGGTTTCACTGGCGGTCACGTAGTCAGCTCCAATGTAATTATGGAGCGCACATGTGTTTGCCTGATTAGGCGATAGGTGGGCGTGGTCGGTCGGTCGCCGCTGCGATTTGTATGCAACTGACATGCAATGCTCGAGCAACGGGAGCACGTCGCCCACCGATTCGGGGGTATCTAGGGGTTTTCCATCGAGTCTTAGTTTTAGTTTTAGCCTGGGCTTGGGTCCCTCCCCTCTCTCACGGGGTTTCGCGTGCGTGACCGGCAGTTGTTGCGATGTTTGACTTACAATTAAAAGCGAATATATAAATGGAGACACACTGGATTGCACTAACTACAACCTACAACTCATTATCAAATTTGTCGCGAATTTGTCGCCATGCTGTTCCATGATAATGGAGCGCGGGGAAGAAGCAGAGCGATTACCGCTGGTCAGGTGTGAAAAATGTTGTTCTATTCGTGTTTGGTCGTGCTGTGCAATGCATATTGATTAACTGGTAGGCGGGTGAGGTAAAAAACTGATAAATACTGTTCGATTATATGTTTACAGTTGTACTTTATGTACACCATTCTATTAAAATTATTCTAACCAGTAAAACATATGTACAATATATATTCGTATGCGAATAATTAGTTCAAGTTTACATAAAGTCACAATAAACAGGAAACATACCCATGTAGGTTGTAGGTAAATCATCTATATTGCTTTGATTTATTTATTAGTATAAATACTTGTATCTACAATATTATTTACTATCGTTTAAGAAAGCCAAGTGAATGGATTAAAATTGTACGGAGACAATGCATAAATTGCATATATACTATGTATTGCACTATATATTATCAACACAATGCGATATATATTGCACTATATATTATCTCCACAATATATATATATATATATATATATACTATGTATAGCACTATATATTATCTACACACTATATATATACGATATACTTTGTATTGCACTATATATTATCTACACAACATATATTTACTATATTTTACAGTGTTATAGTGCTGTACAGTTTCTTAAGTATCTATACACTAAATTGATTAGTTAGCCACAAGTAATGTCAATTGAACTGCCTAGCACCGGTATAAGTCGCTTTAATTATGCTGCATTAATGCCTGCTCACTCCCTTCCCTTACCAACCCCCCTCCTCATGTTGCATTAGCCCCAATTACACTCCAAATATGCGCGCTGTCAGCCCGCTGACGATGACATCTTGGCGTCCAGGCGTCTTCCGTCTCGCTTGTCGTGTCGCCTTCGCCTCAGACTCATTTGCAACTTGCTCAGCTACCTGAGATGCAGTGTCCAACAGTGCCCCGTCCCGCACACATCTTCCCGCCGCCTCCCTTGCGCCCTTGGACATCGCTTGTAAACGTCGCAACATGCACAAAATTTGCACATGCAACTAACGAACTCCAAGTCGTCGTCGCCTGCCTTCGCGTCCCCCAAGGCGATGCTGCGCCAAATGCAAACCAATTTGCGGCAAGTGCCTGCGTTGCCATGACGCATGCACCGTCTCCCACTCCCCCTCGTGCCACTACCCTAGCGGACTCTTGGCTGAATGATGCATTGCTTCCGAATATGATGACGAGGCGTGTTAAATGCTGTAAAAAAATAACAGCAACAAGCAGCAGGCAGCAGCAGGCAGCAGCTGAATCTGCGGCACTAGCAGCGAACTTGCAACATGGGCGACGCGTCGTGTCAGGGGACACGCTTGAAATTTATTGCTGTAGTTGTAAAGTACGAAATGCGTCGTAATTAGTTGCAACTTGAGTTATTTGTGCAACAATGCAGCGTGCAGCAAACCAATCGACGGGGCGGTGGCACAGAGAGGGAGGCAGGGGGGCAGAGCTGGAGGCAGGGGCAGAGGTAGAGGCAGTAGCAGAGGCTGGGCCAGAGGTGCAGACTGGGGCAAGGGGCGAAGGCAGGGATAGAGGCTAGAGCAGAATCAGGGGCGGAGGCAGTGACTTGTGGGGCGTGGCAGTCAGTCAGGCAGGCGTCTCATTAGCAGCCCCCCAGCTGCATTCGCACATTAGACACGTCCGTCCCCGTCGCATTTGGCTTTTTAAATATTTCGCTTACATTTTAAAATCCATAAATTTTGCAACTCAACTCGTCACTCTCTTTGCATGCCAATGAGTTCGACACGTACACAGGGGGATGGGATGGGGGCGTGGCATGCCCAGCCTTTTGTCAATTTATCAGGAAATTGTTTATTATATTGTTGAAGAACTTTTTTATGTGCGCTCTCTTCACTTGCACGAGGACATTGGCGTCGCTTACTTTATGACCAGCCTCGTCTCCCTGATCCCTCTCTGCCTCCTCCTTGGGTGGCAAATTTTATGACTGTGCGTGTGTCGGGTGTGTGTGTCTGTGTGTGTGTGTACGCGCACAAAAAGCGTGGGAATAGTCGCCACTGTGGCCCGCGGCTCCTACACGAGGCTCCTCCACATGTGGCATGGCGAGTGCGAATTGTGATTCTGATTTATGCGCGAGATTTCGATAAGAATGTGCCAAAGTTGGCAGCAACAGCGAGGACAGCGCAAAAACTAGAAGCATTAGAGGGAGACTAGGGGGCAGAGGGAGTAGGGGCAGTAGAAGAAATCGAGGGGAGTAGAACAAGTCAAAGGGAGTAGAACAATTCTGGGGAATAGAAGAAGACGAGGCATTGAAGGGTTTTCCCCAAACAGCCCGACAGTCATATTGTGCACTTAGAGAGAGTGAAAGAGAGAGAGACAGAGAGTGTGTATGTAAGGGAAAGATAGATAGTGTATGTAGTGTCTTTAACATATTTGCCCCTCTAAAAAACAGCTAAAAAGTATTCATGCAGTTTGTCTGCTCTAATCTCCATATTGTCTAATGATTTTCATGTAACATACTTAGTTGCGATCTTAGTGAGGAATTTATAGAGAAAGTACCGTTAACTATGCTCTCTATATTGAAGTTATATGTGTCATTTTATTGGTATAACAAATTGAAATACAATTTTGAAAATGTTTAACTTGTAACATAATCAAAATGTGAAGGTGAATTGAAATATGTTCATATCAAATCTTTGGCAAGCCCGCTTAGATTGCCAATAGTGATAATGACAAACAAAGAAACTATTTGCAGTACGTACTACGAATCTGTGAAGATATATAATTTACATGACGAGGTTATCACAATTTTTAATGGATTATTGTATATTCTTCACTTAATAATTAAACAAAAAAAAAAAAAAAAAATTATTCTATATATATACATAGACGTAGATTCGCAGAGGAAGTGGAAGTACAACAAATGGACTAAAAATTATCTTAATAAAATTTTGGGAATCTACCATAAACAGTTTACGAAAGAGAAAAAAATGAATCAGATTTTTCAAGGTCTGAACAGACGGAACGACATGACGAATCATGAGCACAGTGAAGAATTTGAGAAAATGAATAGTACTGATAAGCGAAACTCTGTCAAAGCACAACTTCGTGTATAAACTACATTGTTGAAAAAGTTGAAATTGGAATAAATAATAAAGCAAGAACGCAAGAAGGTAATTGTTAGATCGATCTTCTCCCTTTAGATATCGTATAGGACACTTGGTCCATAAGATTCGGCGCCGCGCGCTGTCAAATCATTTAAAAATAAACAATTTATGATGAGAAATCGAAACCACAAATTAACAAAGATTTCCGTGACACTTTGAGACATGTCAAATGTTTATTCAGGTTTAGGCTAAGGCCAAGACAATGCAGGGCATATAAATAGAACAGCTTCCCATTCCGATGTGTTTTTGTTTTCAGGAAGGAGTCACTCCCACGCCCCGCCAGCTCTGATGTTGGCTGTGGGGCCACCCATGTTCGGATGTTCGTAGTCGTGTATATCCATTTGGACACATGTTGTGGGGGTCTGTTCCAATTATGCCGCACTCGAGTATCAAATTAAGTGCGCCGCCGCTTTGACAGTTTTAATGTCTTTAGCGCCATAAAAACTACCCTCCCCCCCCCCTTGACACCTCATAAACGGGTAGAGAACCACAATTATGGAAATCCGAGGCGTGCCCTACACCTACGCATATTTTTTTCCCCATTCGGGAATCGAAAAAGAATATGACACAGAAAAATTCTTTTCAATTTTCTTTTTTAGCTTGAAAATAATATTTCATGCATAGGCAAAAATGCGGTTGGTATGAGATAGAATGGGGAATTGGGGGTTGAATTAACGGAATAAAGGGGAACAGGAAGAAACGGCACGACAGTGGAGTATTCGGAACAGCTGCTGGTAATTAATGGACGGCCGCGTTCAATGCACTGTATAATCGCGAGGTGGCGGCAAAACGGCAAC
The DNA here is from genome assembly GCA_018904035.1 of Zaprionus ornatus. Classification (NCBI taxonomy): domain Eukaryota; kingdom Metazoa; phylum Arthropoda; class Insecta; order Diptera; family Drosophilidae; genus Zaprionus; species Zaprionus ornatus. Next base: position 7,081,863 of record JAEIFZ010000002.1, on the reverse strand, counting down.
AACTCTTTCAAAATCTCGGCAAATAAATCTCGACCAGCAAAACTTGAGGGTAACAAACTGCTCGAGGAGAAGCTGAAGAGCGTGCGAGACAGAGGGTGGTGAAGAGGGGGATAATAAGAAGGATGCGAGAGATAAGAAAAAGTACTTTATTTGGTTAAAAATTATAGCTACTGAAAGTGAGAGCGAGCAAGAGAGGGAGATAGCGAAAGGGGCAGAGAAAAAGCAGTGAAAGAGTGTGCCAGCTTGAATGAAAGAATGGGCAAATAGAGCCCAGTCAATTAACTTTCCACATAAATTAAAGCCTGCAATCTGTTCTATGAAAACAAGTGTAAGGAAAGAATTAATGCATTTAGAATTTACAATAATTTTTAATTTTATAATACTATTTATAATAGAGCTTCATCAGGAGCTGTCTAACGTAAGTTTTATTATAATATTTTTGAATTTTGCTGAATATTTCATAAAAATCTACCGATGTCTAGTTGCTCCCCTGCAAAGTATGCCACAGAAACATACAACACGGTCAACATAAAAAAAAAAAATTAAAAAAAAAAAAAAACCATGGGAATTCTCAAGAATATTTCTCACCCTGTGATGTTAAGATACAATATTATGATGTACGGATTCTTCACTTAATAATTAAAAAAAAAAAAAAAAAAAATAAGAAGAACATTCTAGTCAGTCGATCGCACTCAATTTAAATTTTTTAACTTGTTCATAATGAAACTGTTCATTTAAAATCTTGAAATAATATAAAAAAAATTTGAAAAATCTCTCCTTAACTATACAATTCTTATAATAATACAGATATAGTATTGTAAACAAAAAACTGTGTATTTATATACAAATTCCATCTATTTCTCTTATAAATATGCCTTAAAAGCGAACCTCACCTCATGAATACTCAGTCTACCAACCTATTACGAACTATATGCCATCCCTATAAACACTGTATGCATATAAAACCTTAATAGTGTTGTGTAACGCCCAGTTTCTTTATAGATTGCATTTTTATACGCGCTGGCAAAGTTTTAATTGTTATGTGCTGGACTGTAGGATAGTTTAGAGTGGATTACGGCATGCACAATATTTACCTTTATGCGGCACATAACCTCAACTCGCAGTGTTATTTTTTTGCTGCGTAGCCTTCACTTGTTTCTTTTTTTTTACCACGGCCATTCAATGCAAATCCCCCCTGACATTGTCTGTGCGTGTGCCTGGGGTAGGGCTAGAGGGAGAGGGAACGGGGGAGGGGGAGGGGGAGCGGGGACATAACAATGCAGCTGCGGCAGATGCTGTTTGGGGCTTAACCAGGTTCTTTGTCAATTTCGCTGAACGGAGCAGAGCCGTTCCATAGGCGTTATGCGAACGGGAACTATTCGCACTAAAGCCACGATACAATAAATATGCGGTGGGAAGGGTGAGGGGAAGGGAGAAAGGGTGTGTGTGGGGTGTGCATTGAGCAATCAAAGCCAACTGCGCCCAGGCGCAATTCCTGCAGTTGCCCCTCTCCCTTTTCCCAGTCTTTATCACTCCTTGCCTGGCTTGTCTCATCCTACTCTAATTGCATGTTGTGTTGCTCGTTTGCGTTGTCTCCTGCGTTCTTGCGCTCCATCAGCTGCCAGTGGTGCCACGCCTCCCTTTTGTCCTCCCTCTCTCTCCCTTTCTCGCCCCTCTTCCTCTCCCTATCCCTTTATTTCTGTGTCCATCGCGCTTTAGAGTTGTTTTACATTTTTAATTGAATTTTCGCCATAGTTGGCATTCTTTAACATTCCCCTCTCCCTCTCTCACTCTCTGCCTCTCTCGCCACTGCCATCTCTTTACTCGCTTACGCTTTTTATTGTCGCTGCCTTAACGCTTTTTCATTAGAATTTACACTTATTCATTAGTTGCAACGTGCAACAGCTGCAGCCGTAATAAAATTTTATTTTATTAAGCGGACACACAATTCATTAACCCAAGGATGCCGGACAAAATTGCCACTATGCGCAGCGACACAGCTGCTTGTGTCGTCCATTTAACGCGTGTTGCACGCTGCAATGGACTCGCGCAGCCTGTTTAACGTGCAACAAAGTGTTGCAATTGCCAGTTTGGCTTGCCGATATCATAGTTGAGATAACGCTTGCCGCGTATACGAATATGAGCACTATACTTGCTATAGATGCAATTTCAACTCAAAAGGACTTTCATTAATTAGAGATCCATTAAAATTGTTGTGACTCTCTACTAACTAGTCTTAACCAATATGACCATTGAATAGGGCTAGAAAACTTTGTGCAAAGGCATGTCACGAGCAGAAAGAGATGTTGCCCAACACAGTTTATAACATAGATTCTTGCTGTGCATCATATTTCTGACTTCGACATATACATAGGTTACTTAGCTGACTATAATATCTATGATTATCAATGTGTTCTACAACCAATTTGGCTTAAAGTGTAGTGTATGTAGTTAGTGTGTAGTGTAGTGTAGTATGTAGTGTAATGTAGGTTAGTGTTTAGTGTAGTATGTAGAGAAGTGTAGTATGTTGTGTAGTATAGTATGTAGTGTAGTGTAGTATGTTGTGTAGTGTAGTATGTAGAGTAGTGTAGTATGTAGTGTAGTGTAGTGTAGTATAGTGTAGTGTAGTGTAGTGTAATGTAGTGTAGTGTAGTGTAGTGTAGTGTAGTGTAGTGTAGTGTAGTGTAGTGTAGTGTAGTGTAGTGTAGTGTAGTGTAGTGTAGTGTAGTGTAGTGTAGTGTAGTGTAGTGTAGTGTAGTGTAGTGTAGTGTAGTGTAGTGTTGTGTTGTGTAGTGTAGTGTAGTGTAGTGTTGTGTAGTATGTAGTGTAGTGTAGTATGTAGTGTTATGGTGTGTAGTATGGTATGTAGTGTAGTGTAGTGTAGTGTAGTGTAGTGTAGTATGTAGAGTAGTGTAGTATCAAGTTTTGTACATATGTAGTATAGTGTTGTGTTGAATAGTGTAGTATCAAGTGTTGTATGTATGTACTATGTTCTACATAATATATATATACAATAATATATATATAAGTTTATAATTCTCCATAGCTTAATAGGTCGAAATTTGACAATAATTGACATCAAAACTTTCTCTTTGTCTTCGCTATTCCGATATTACACATATATTGATACACTATACTATAACTAATTAGATATGGTTTGGATAACTATATACTATAATCCCGTTTGTCAAATTTTTAATGGCGCAATAGGTCGCTATTTGAGACTGATAGAATAGGTTCCTTTCTTATTATTCTTTTACAATATTTATATAAATAATATTTATATATTTATATGAATAATTCATGGATCCTATTACAATTTAATATAATATGAAAAATTATTTCTAAAGATTAATCTTTCGAAATTCGAGGCTTTTCCTTCTTTCCATCACATTAATCGTTCAAGTGCTCTAAGATCCAGGATCGCATTGTTGACACATTGATGTACACGTCGGGAACGTCCTTTGCATTACAATCGTAGCCATAGGAAAGGACTCCGGCCAGCGCAAAGCGATTCGAGCCAGTTATTGGACACATCAAGGGGGCTCCACCGTCACCATCACAGGTGCTATGACTCTCTCCACCGGCGCAGATAAAGTTACTGTGTAATTCGAAATGACGTGAGAAAGGTACTTGTAGTTGCCTCTGACAAGTCGCACTATCCACAACGGGTACTTCGAGCTTCTTCAGCGTATGCCACTTTTCCGGGTCAGATTTACTTCTTTTACCCCAGCCCGACACAATACAGCGTGCGTTATCGAAGTCCATGTCTGGCTGAGGCAAGCAGATGGTGTTAATGTGTTTGCTCAGTATAAAGTTATTCTCCAATACTAGTAAGGCAATGTCAGAGTGTGGATGCCAACGGTCGTAATTGTCGTGAATAATCCTTTTCACTATAAAGCGATCCGTATGTGGGTATAGTTCCGTTAACTCATTCGGATTCCATTCGCCAGCTCTAACATAAAGATCAGAGTCTGTTAAGTTTGCGACACAGTGGGCAGCAGTTACAACTTTGTTGGCTGCTATCAGACTGCCGGCACACAGAATATCATCTTCGGACGAATTACTTGTTAAAATCCTTTCAAAGATTTGCACCATCCATGGGAACTCTCCCATCTTCGCCTGTCTCGCTACTGCGTATCCGGCGTGGATGTCCAGTCCCTCTGGATTGCTTTGACCACATTCTCTGGCTGGCAGGATTACCCTGGATGGATTACTCTATTTGAAAACGAATATATCAAGCATTATATGTGGTGGTATCTGGGAAAGACCTTGCAGACATCTTACCTGTGCTGGAAGTGAGCAGCAGACCTGATCCTCAGAACATATCTGTTTCGCAGCAGATCGTAGATCTATGATGTTGATACCACTTGTATTTACAGTGCCGTTTAGACATTGCTTTTTGGGCACACATGTCTTGCCATCGGTACACATCATCTTTGGCTTCTGAAACCAATATATAAATATAATATATATTATATGTTAAGATTCAGTACTAAAAGATCTCTTACCTGCACAGGATATGAGCAGCAGACCTGCGTCGCAGTGCATTTGAGCGGCCCTTTAGAACGACGAATTAAGACATTGCCACCACCTACATCTATAATGCCGTTTACACATAAGTTTTCATTCACACAGGTTTTGCCAACATCGTTACAATCCACTCCTTCTTCGGGCTGTAAGATAATAATTGGATTTATAATAACAAATTAATTGGTATTATATAGAACACATGCTTGCTTTCAGACATTCAAGATCTTCTGCCACATCTATAAAGCTGTTTCGAAAGGAGTCTCTCACCTGTTTAGGATAAGAGCAGCAGACCTCATTCTCAGTGCATTCGACTGATCCATGAGAATAAGGATCTAAGATTCCTCCAGCAGTTGTATCTATAGTCCCGTTTATGCATGTGTTCTCCGGCACACAGTATTTTCCAGTGCCAGCGCACAACTTTTTCATTTGTTTCTGTTAGATAATGATTAGTTAATTTAATTAAATATTTAAAGAATGCTTCATTCCATTTCCCCCACATTTATTTTATAGACTAAAGACTTTAAAGACGTTCGGCATGCCGAAGGTTTAAAACCCTTCCTATGCTAGTTGTTTATACCCTCTGTAAGGGTATAAAAAGTTCTTACCTGTTCACTATTTTTGCAGCAGACCTCATTCATACGGCATCGGTACAGTCTTAAATAAGGTCTTATCAACCCCCCAGCAGTTTTATCTATAAAGCCGTCAATACATGCCTCCTGAGGCACACAATAATTTCCAGCTCTATTACAGAGCACTCCAGATTGCCGCTGTTGGTTATGATCCAGTGGTTTCCTTGGCAGCTGTTGGATGATAAGCGTGTTACCTTCTGCATGTTTTTTACTGGGCTTACTTCAATATATTTTCCTCACCTGTGGATCAACTGAGCAGCAGTCCTCATACTTCGAGCATTGACCGGATGGATTAGAACGACGAATTATGATGTTGCCAGCACCTTTATCTATTTTTCCGTTTACACAAATTCCTTTGTACACACAGTACTTTCCTGTACCAGTACATTTCTCTACATTTTGAGCCGAACTCAGACCGACACATAAAAATAGTCCAAATATACTAAGTAAGTTTTTCATAATTAAGTTTGAATACGATGTGCTCTAATTGAAATACATCTGCGTACTGCTCGCGGGCTCTCATAAAAGCCTAACGAAACGTCTTTTGTCTTATCTCCAAGACGAGTCTCTCAACACATGTCATATGCCTGATATGTTTATACAAATGTATATATATATATTATAAAAATATATTTTCTTATATCATATATATATGATTATGATTCATTTTTCCCACATGTATATATATATATATATATACGAGGGTCGTTTGATAAGTCCGTGACTTTTTGTATTTGCCGCGCACCTGCTCTAAATACAACACTGCTCCTGTCAGCAGTTATCGATTAACAGCTGACTGTAAAATTTTGAGAAAGCTGCGTTTCTTAGTTTGCGTTTTATAGGCATTGAAAGCAGACGATCTCGTGAATTTTAACAAAAATGGAAAAAAGTGAATTTCGTGTGCTAATTAAGCATTATTTTTTGCGTAAAAAATCCATCACCGAAACCAAGGAAAGACTTGATAAATATTATGGGGACTCTGCACCATCAATTTCAATGGTTAAGAAATGGTTTACTGAGTTCCGTTGTGGTCGTACCAGTACAAGTGATGCCGAACGTTCAGGTCGCCCAAAAGAGGTCGTCATGCCAGAAATCGTCGACAAAATCCATGGAATGATATTGGATGATCGGAGAATGAAAGTGCGTGAGGTAGCTGAGGCTGTAGGCATCTCAACTGAACGGGTACATCACATTTTACATGAATATTTGGACATGAAAAAGCTTTCCGCGCGATGGGTGCCGCGATTGCTCACACACGACCATAAGCGCAACCGTGTGACCATTTCAAAGGAGTGTTTGGCGATGTTCAACCGCAATCCAAACGAATTTTTGCGCCGTTTCGTTACCGTAGACGAAACATGGATCCACCACACCACACCAGAGACCAAAGAACAATCAAGACAGTGGGTTTCTCCGGGTGAACGTGCACCAAAGAAGGCCAAGGTGGGTCTGTCGGCCAACAAGGTCATGGCCACAGTTTTTTGGGATGCACAAGGTATCATTCACATCGATTACCTTGAAAAGGGTAAAACGATCACCGGCGAATATTATTCAGAGCTTTTGGACAGATTCGATATTGATTTGAAGCAGAAACGACCGCATTTGGCGAAAAAAAAGTGCTGTTCCATCAGGACAATGCACGGGTGCACACGTGTGTAGTCAGCATGGCAAAATTTCATAAATTGGGCTACGAACTGCTACCCCATCCAGCATATTCTCCAGATTTAGCCCCCTGTGACTATTTTTTGTTTCCAAACATGAAGAAATGGCTCGGCGGTAAGAGATTCGGGTCAAATGAAGAGGTCATCACAGAAACAAACGACTATTTTGAGGGCCTTGAGAAAACCTATTATTTGGAAGGAATAAAAAAATTGGAAAAACGCTGGACTAAATGTATAGAGCTAAAAGGAGATTATGTTGAGAAATAAAACGCTTCTTTGACGAAAAAAATATATTTTATTCAAAAAGTCACGGACTTATCAAACGACCCTCGTATATATATATATATATGGACCGAGATATGAATAAAAAATACTGAATTGATAAGAAAAAATAAGATCATTCTATAAAAGTCCGCTTGACTTTAAGATACCGTGTTTTATTTCTTGGATTACTGGATTTAAGCAGTAAACATTCATAGAATTCGTACAACAGTCGATTTTATTGAATCGTGGTGGCGATAGAGATGATACTTACATTTGAACGAAATGAAAAATATGTCTCGCTCCTCGTTTTCGGCATTCAAAACATAATGTGTTATTAAGAGATTAAAAGTGACTCATTCCAAAATAATCTGAGCGCATGCCAGCTAAGCGGCTGATAAGATTCTTAATGCCATTTAAGGTTATGTTTATACCCTTACTGAGGGTATATTAATTTTGGCCAGGAATTGGCAATGCACCTTAGGGCACATCTCCGATATCCCATAATGTGTATATATGCTGAATCAGCATGAACCGAGGAATCGAACTAGCACAAATTAACTACATCGGACTTTTATCAAAATCGAACCACTATAACGTATAGCTGCCATAGTATAAAAACCTATTCTGATTTTAGAAATAACTGAACTTATCAGTGCCAATCAAAGTGAGACATAATATTGAATATACACAATACTATTTAATTCTGAAGCAGTATATATAACTAGTATTGGAACGATCGCAGGATATAAGAACCTGCAAGGGTATAGAACTTTCGGCATGCCGAAGATAGGCTTTTTTTCGTTTTTAGTTTATTCTTAGGAAATAAGTATTTCATAATTTTTCCACCATACTGATAAGAGTTGGAATACCCTGCAATATTTCCCCCGTCAAATTTCAAGACCTTCCCCCAGTCCGCTGCTCAGCTCCATCCGCTCCCCTCTAGCATCTATTCTCGAGAGCACACTCAGGTAATAAGTGCCCATGCAGGAGAATTCCCATCGTAAAAATGCTGCGGTAAAAACTCCCCTGGGGTCAAGGGTGGCGAATGGGGGAAAATATTATTATTTTTTTTTTCTTAAACATTATTTTAGCTGGCACTTGAAAAATACTTGTACTTGGTTTCGGTTTGGGTATCCCATAAAAACATAAACACAACATCAACGGGAAATGTTCAGAAACAGCGAAATGAAATTTGAGGCTCGTTTAGCTATGGCACATCTGCATATTATTAATGACCGGTAATTACCTAGCCCGAAAGAGGAAGAGGGAGAGAGAGAAGAAGAGTGAACGAAAGGAAGACTGTCAGGAAACCCCAGAGAAATACAACAAATCACCGCTAGACGGCGCTGTACGAAGGTTGGAAGTTCTTTCATTCGATTCTGCAAGCGACGAGCGATTTATTTGTTTATAAAACTGAACTCGTAACTCAGCCGACTTTATGATCGAAGCGGAATATATAAAAACTTCAACGAATATAATTTAAAATAAACAAATTACCGCAGATAGTTTCGAAGTAGGTTCTCCTTCTTATCGACAGGGCGTTGATGTTTTTATTGTACAATTAAAGCGCGTGGAAATTAAAATTGTGGGGGAAATGGGAAAAAAGGGAAGAGAATTTTAAATTAATTTCCCTCTCGTTGTTTGATATATGCCAGCAGCCCTCGAGACCAACACGCCATGCCCCCTTCTCCCGTACCCCCATACGCACTCCCATTTCCATTGCTCTGTCCATTTCCCAACCTCAACTCTTTCGAGGAAGTTCGCCTGGCGCTCTGCGTCGGCCACGTTTAAAAATAATATTGATCTTCATTGGAACAAAGTGTTAATAAAATATTTTCTTTTGGGCTGCTCTTTTCGTTGCTTTCTCAATGAATTTTTTTTTTTTCGTAATTTGTGCATAAAAAAGCGAGAGAAGGAAAGGAAAATGAGTTTTAAAATAATCATGACGTTTTTATGATGCCCTAATGTTGAAATTATGGCTCACATAAATACAATATACCCAACACTGTCTAGTCGGTGGCGGGGGCAACTTGGAAGCTATAAAAAAATTATGCTTTATAGTATATTACCCATGCGCCTCGATAATGTGTCGTCGAGGTGCCCCTCCCTAGGAGAGCTCTCTGCAAGTAGCTGAGAATCAGTCGATAGAGCAGATTGAAGAACGATACGAAAGTGAAAGGCACGATAAGGCTAAAGTGCTCTGACTTTGTTTATCGATTGATAAGGGTTTTTATAGACCAGAAGATCTGCTTTAAGATAGATTATAATACCTTGAGTTTCACTGTAAAAGGAAAAGGAGTTCACAGACTTCTTGATCTATTCAACTTACTTTGGTTCGATTTACCATCTAATGAGCATTCTGTAACTATACATTGATAAGATAAACAGCCATTTTCCGATTAATTACTCTATAAATCTTTGAAAATCGAATTAAAACACGCCTCATTCAGTTATTACCCATTTAAGTACTTCACATATAGCTTTTCTTGGGTAAAACGATCTTCATTGGTCTTCAGTTTCTCTCATTTCGATCTTGTACCCTCCGATCTAGCCACATCTAGCTGTTTGCTGGCTTAAACAAGCCATAAACCAAATGACAAACGATGCCACATAAATATCCCAACTACCAAAGCAGAACATGGCCAACAACAGCCGAAGAAAAGAGGGCTGACTTTTCGGGAAAAACTTATCAAAACATTTAGGTAAAATAAACGCGAGGCCATAAAAAAAACGGGAAAGAAGTCGGGGAAAAGCTCAAGATAATCAGCGGACAACAATGGCGGGGCGACAAGCGGCGATAAAAAATGAATGCGGAACAACTTTCTTAATGAGCTGCCAAAGGCGGTCAAACCCCCTACCTCCTTGCTAACCCCAGCCCCAGCCTTGGTCGACATCTTCTGTAGACCCTCACAAACTAAATCAAATTTGAATAAGAAATGGCCCAGCGCGTCGTAACATAAAGAAAACAGAATCCAAATCGAATCGCTGTGATCAAGTGATTCCAGTGAAGATTCGTGGGGATTTGAGGCCTCTAATCTCGAAGATCTGTAGGCGGCTGCTGTGCGATCGTAAAACGATTACCATGGACCCCATCGAACTGGGTCGATTGGATAAAGAAATTGTAATTAATTAAATTTATGCGACATGTTTACAGTTTTCCCCATTGTCGAAAGCACAAATCTACATAATTCTCCATGCGTTGAGAATCAAAATCACATGTTGTGTTTATTGCTGTGACATTAAGTGAACTTGTTCCCACTGTGGATGGCCGATTCTCGATAGAAACTGTTGAGTTGCAATCGATGAATGCTTCAACAGCGTAATCCCACTTTATTTTGGGATGAACTTATTGCCATAGAATCGTTGGTATTCGGGTTATTTACAGTCTTCAGTATTCACTTTTATACTAAGAAATAAAGTTCTTGCACTATATAGATGAGTTCGTGTATTCATTATTACTACAGATGCAGGAAATACCTGGAATCAAAAAGCTTTAACTGGTTTCATATATAAAATTCCCGATGAAAGTTAAAATTTATACTCGAAAATTTTGCACTAGAAAGTATTTTTCATAAACTTATATAACATTTTATTTTGCTTCAAGAATCCCATTCGCAGAGTTTCTTTGCTGTGCATAATTTACAGTTTGTTTTGACGTGTTCTTAATTATTTCTGCAGCTTCTTGAAGAGGTAATGGAAGAAGAGAATAAGCCAATACTGGTAGCCTCCATAACTTGAGTTAACTCTGACACTCGTGCCATATATCATATGCACTCGGTAAGCCAAACAGGGCCCCCAGGTAACAAAGCAAATGCATCATTCAAAATCAGTTCGACATATTGAGGAGGTGCCAGCAAAACAGAGAAAGAAGGAGAACAAGAGAAAGACATGAAAGGGGAGTGGGGAGGGGGGCTACACCATGTCTGCATTATTGAAACCTTCGCTTGGATGACTCCGGCCGCACTGCAGGTGATTCTGCTAACCAAAACGAAGTCTGAGGTCATTGTCGGGGTCCCATGCCAACGATGCCACACAAAAGAGGGAAAACAAATATTACAGAGTAATAAATTTGGATGCGTATCCCATCTGCATGCATATAAATATGTAAGTAAATGTATGTATAAATGGAAATATGTATTGTGAGTCGGCTTCACGGGAGACGGAACGTTGGCCGACAAAAACTCAGACAGAATATGCTTATTTCAGTTGGAACTGCAGCAAAGGAAACTGCTGACAGTGGAGAATAAAGGCAACTTGTATTTGATATATCAGTTAGGATTAGTTTTTGAAATAACTATATCAAATAACGCTCTCTCCTGCTCTGCTTGGAATATGATATTGTGGTGCTAGCATAGGCACTAGCTTAGACACCTAAGCATTTCCCAAGTTGATTTCGCGGCAAGTTAAGAAATCATTCTTGATGAAACTAAGAAAAATCGGAATCAGACCAATATATAGTATATAGCTGGCATAGAAACTATCGACTGGTATACTGACTATAATGTTTTTACCACAATATTCATTGTTTGGCAAAGATATTAAAGCCAAACTTAGTACATATTTTCTTTATCACTCAACTACTTATACATATATGAGATTACTAGGAATTCAATTTAACTGATATATTGCAAAGAAAACCATACAGCAAACAGTAACATGTTCATAGTAGACATTACAATTGCTCCAAATTGAGCCTTATACTATGATACTTTATGATCTAACTTGTCACATTATAGATAAAAGACTACTACAATACTAAATAAGAGTTGACTTCATGGCGACAACTCCAACAACGGGGCATGCTCATTTATTAACTACCCTCGATTCAGTGCAGTCGGCGGCAATTGAGTAGATCGTTTTTTATGCAGCCAACCCAATTGAGATCTCTTTTGAGGCCGCAGTTGCAGCTGAATTGTGTGGGCTGGGCTGTCAACACATCAGGCGACAGGGTGGCCACCATATGCGAGAGACCCACATAATGCAACGAGGGCAGGCAAATCAAGAGTAGTGACAAATGAACTGTCAAAATAAAATGCAAGTGACGACGCGAACCACAACACAGTACACAACACACACAACACATGTGCCACTAGGTGCGGCCCACTGTCAGTTACAGTTACCCCTTGTCCCTTGTCCCTTGCCCCCTCTCTGTTGTCACTCCTTCTTCAACCACAAGCAAATTGCAGTGCAGTTAACTTTGAACTTGGTCAGAACTTAGTCAAATTACAAGAACAGTTAATTACACATTGCTTCCTGCCTGCCCCGTTACAGATCGGACGCAATCAGAGAAGTTCGCAAAAGTGCTCAACACGCCGATTGGCATCGCTCAATCGATAACTGCACTGGCTAGAGGTGGGGGCAGAGAGCTGAGACACAGAGTTAAGACTGAGGCTGATGCTGAGGCTGAGGCTAAGGAAGAGGCGGTTGCTCAGGTAGAAGCTCGTTAGGCGCAGCCGAAACTAAATACGAGAGCAAAGCAAAACGGCAGTCAAAACAAGAGATAGTGTTAGGGGCTATGGAGTAGTCCAGCAGTTACCCTGTAAAACAGCTAAGCTGAAATTCTCAATTATCAAATATACTAAAAACTTTTTTACTTTCGTGGAAGCATCTTTCGATTTCTCTACGATCATCAAACTATAAATATTCTAAGGTGTCTTATACTTTCCTAAACACTCCTTTGGTTGGCCTTATCGTCTTCCAATTAGTTATGTTCCAAGACCTTTCTTAACTGTTTGCCATATGATCATCATGAAATTTCTTGCATACTTAGAAGATCCTTCAAGAACAGATCTGCCAGAGATGGGCTCGATAACTTCGAAATTATCGATAACACAATTCATTTTATGATCTATTTCCTTTATAATCATTATAAAATTTTAGTCATGTAAGATCTTTTGAGAATTAGGGCTGTCAGAAATGAAATTGATAATTTTTATACTAACGATAATATACAGCATAAAAAATGTTAAAATTATCGATAACATATACAGAAATGGAATCGATTGTAAAATTATCGATAACACATTAAATTAGGTTTCTTCTCTTTGATCCAGAAATGGAATCGATTGTTAAATTATCGTTAAAATATCGAATTCGATTGTTTCTCTTCTCTTCGATCCAGAAATCAAATCGATTAGAATAGTTTAGAATCGATTAGTTTAGATTGGCATCTCTCCCCCCCCCCCTGTCTATAAATTCTCTCTGTCTCTCTCTCTCTCTCTTTTTCTATTACTCCAACTTCAACTGGTGTCTACCCCTCATGCCACCTGTGTCAATTTACAGGGTATCACAAGACACAGAACACTGCAGAACAAAAAGCCGCGCGCACAAGAAGAAGACTAACGATGGGCACAGGTTGGGCAGCGATGTTTATCGAGGCGGACGAAGGCAAAGGCAAAGCAAAAGCAAAGGCAAAGGCAAAGACGCAAGCAAAGGTGCAAAGGGAAGGCAAGATGGCCCAAAGAAAGGGTTCATTATGGGCCTTTATGGCCGAACCTTAAACAGGCAGCGCACGTAGTGGACCCAAGTCGAGTGTGCCCGCTGCGTGTTGTTATTTATTGCAGCTGTATGCGTGTGTGTGTGTGTGCGTGTGTGTGTGTGTGTGCAGGCTGCGATTGCCTTGTTGTGATAATGCGAGACAACTGGCCGGGCGAGCAAAGAGAGAGAGCAATCAATTAAAAAGGCAGCAGCAACAACAGCACCTTCTCCGTCTTCTCTGCCTCTCTTGCCCTATCTCTCTCTCTCTCTCTCTCTCTCTCCCTGCCTCTCTATAAAGGGAGATGTCCCAGGGTATATGGCAAAAAGTTCTCTGGAATCCTCGTCGAACTGTAATGAAGCAATTTTTACGTGAGATTTCAACGCAACGATTACAAGACTGCCTCTCTCAGTGTGTGTGTGTGTGTGTGTGTGCAAGTGTGTGTGCGCATTGTATGTCTTATAAATCGTTTGGTGTTATCGCCTCTTGTAGGGCACAGGCGAGTGCAAACAGCTTGGGGCAGCTGCTGCTGCTGCCGCTGCTGCTGATAAGCCCCTTCTTCGACTGTGATTTATGGGCAATGCAACAATTGTTCCCTCCATGTTATCGATGCCCGTTTATCGATAAGTATGTACCAGTTTAATATTTAACACCTTATTCTAAAGTTCTTCTTGTCCCCCTGGGGAAATGTCATAAACAAAAGTTAAGGCATCGTTAATATTCGCAAAGCGATCACAGTGCGTACAGAAAGTCATTTGACACTCTTCGGTTTGCCGGAACTGTCAACGAACTGAACGTGGGAACGTCACAAGGGGCGACAAGGTCGATTGCTATCTGAGAACGGACAAAAAAAATATGAAAAATTTTCTGAAACAAAAAATGCGACACGAATTATGCAAATTACCTTAAGGGCGTTTATCAGGAACGCGTCGCATTTACATTAATCATCTATTAGAATGGTTACAACGTCATGCATATGTAAGAAAATGTTTAAAATACGAGAAGAAAAAGAAGAAGAAGAGAAGGAGAGGAGAGGAGAGCGAAGAAAAAGAGAAGACCAAAATGAAGGAAAATGTTTGTCTTGCTGGCGCCAAGTGACACTTTGTAGTTGATTTATTATCTTGGCTTGTGTGGAAAATATTACACAAATGATTTATAATCCTTATCTGCGTGCTCTGATCATGTGTGCTCAGTGCAGGGGTACGAGTCCAAGCTAGGCAGGTACAGCGGCTGCTGTCGAGCTCCCTTCTCCCTCCCCTTCAGTTCCCTTCCTGCTCTACCTTGTCCAACTAATTTCAATCGCAAATGGCGGAAAACCTTTCAAAAGCCATGAAAAACTTTCACAGCAAACTTGGCCTGCCCTCGCTTGGCCTGCACCTTCGCCCCGCTGCTCCCTCAACAGCCTGGCCTGCCCTGGCCGACGCCCCAAAGGCGCAAACATAGAGCATATTTTAGTCTGGCATGCGATTATCGCAGAGAGTCGGCGGAATTGCGAGTCCAATGCAAAATGTGTGTCAAAGTTCAAGCATTGGAAACGTGAAAGGAAAACGGACAACTGCCTACAGCTGAGGGTATAACAAGCGGGCAAAGGGAAGCTGGGAAGAGAGGAGGTGATACGAGGGAAGTGGTGGGGTTGCTCTATCGGGGGCGGAGGTGATAGCACCCACGTTCGCTGTGAGTTATGACCGCGGCGAGCAAATAATTGCAAAATTACAACCCAGTCGCGACTGTCCCCCCTCTGGGGCACCCCCTGCCCAGCCTTCTTATTCCCCACCTTTCTTCCAACTGCGTCTCTGAGTCGCATTGAAACTCTGTTTCGCCCCGAAATTGTAGATTAATAACACTGTTGATCAGGTATCGGAAGTGAGATTGATTTAAATTAAAATTTGTATAGCCTCTATATATGCAGCAGTATTTGAATAATCTTTTCAATTTTCTGATTATATTTTAGAAATTACAAATTTTATTGTCCTTTTTTTAGAACATTTCGTTCACTTACACTTGGCACACATGCAGCTTATTGCTGCAGACAACGAGCAGGATTAGACCTATACGACCTATGTCGTTTCCCTGTCATGCAACCTATTATCGGATTTTAGTTATAATTCAAGATATGGCAACCAAATTTACAACACAGGTAACTTTGAGTATAAATAATATGTCTACAGAACTTCATCAAAATCGAACGACTATAACATATTGTGTCCATAGGAACAGTCGATCGAAATGAGGGTTTTTGGGTGAAAACTAGTAAAAACAAGAATATATATACTTTATGGGGTCTCCGACGCCTCCTTCTGCCCGTTACATACATTTGCTCAAAGTTAGTATACCCTTTTTTGACCATTTTCAATGGTCCAAAGGTATAAAAACTTGGCTGTATCAATCAAGATTATACAGTAACCATGCATATACTTTATGCTTACAAGTGTCAAGCGTGTACTTAAAATTTTGACCAATACTGTAAGCTTATATATATTTCTGTATAACATATTATGTATTTATTCATTGTATGATTATTGTTTAATGTGCATAAAATATATATTCAATTTATTGCGAATTACTTGTTTAAATTCCCTGCTGTCTAGTGTAATTTATGAGGTCGCCATTTGGGGGCAGTTCAATATGAAAATGCCTACAAATTGTTGTTGCCGTGGTCAACTAGCTGGCTGGCCAGGCTAGCAGGCCGCAGCCAAGACAGGGGGGGGGGGGAGGGGGGAGTGGGTAAGTGCTGTGGACTTTTAGCCGATGCCAATGATGGTGGCACGAGAGAAGACGGAGCATGCTTTCAACATAAATTTCCATTAGATTGCGGCAGCGGCAAGTTGCATGTGGCATGAAAAAGCAGCCGCAGGAAATATCTTTCGGCAGCCGCAAATAATTCTCCACGTTTGCGCTCGCACTTTGACATCTGGCCAGGAGTTGGGGGGACAGACTAAGACAGGCGAGGGAAGATGAGGGAAGAAACGGGAGGACAGTGGGGAATGGAGTGAGAGCACGTCGGGCCGTCGAGTCGAGTTGGGATATTATAATATTTGTCTCTTTGTTGACATTAAAACGCAATTTATGCAGCGTCATTATTATCAGACTCTGTTGACGTTCGAGTCGAGGTTGCAAGCTACGCCTCCTCTTCTGCTGCCTCCTCCTGCCTCGCTGTCTGTGCAACATGCAACAATGTGGACTTTTACGCTGCGGCTTTGGTGGTTTCCCATCGGCAAAAGATTGCAGATTGCATCCTCGATGCGTCGATCTTTGCTTGACTTTAACGACGCTCGCATTTCATTTAATGACGTATTGTCTCTCAAATCGATGCAAGTTCAATGGAAAACTGAAAGATTTAAGATTGAAAGGCGCGAGAAATGGCTGGAGATATTAATGCAGATATACAGTTTGAATGTATGGAAAATAATCACTGAATTTGCATGAATTCTTTTCCTTCTTTGAAAGCAAAAAGATCTCTAATCTTTCATGTCTCTAAGCTACAGAAGGGTGCGCGAAGTTGTTTGTGATATTTACGCAGATATGTACATATAACAAAGGAATTTACCTTAATATTTGCATGTCCCAAAACATTTCTTTTCTAATAACTTCTCCCTTTGAATGCAAAAGGATTCTTGCATAAAGATCTCTAAACTCTGATCTGCTTAAGCTACAAAAATATTTATGCAACGAGTCAAAGATTATCCAGAAATATTCCTAGAAAGAATCCTAAGATTCTTAAGTTCCTTTTGAGCTCAAAATAAATCCCTGTCTACTTGCAAAAATTCGTGTGAAAGTTGCTGAAAACAAATCGAAAAGACAAACCAAATAAAGGATTTAACTCTTTCGCAATCCGTTCTTCAAAGAAAGCCTACATAAGACCCTCCTCTCTCTCTTTATCTCTTGGTCTTCATCCCATCTCTATCTGCTTCTCTGCCTGTCATTGTCTGTCAGCACAAGTAGAAACAAATAACATTCTTCAAGGCGTAACCCACTTAATTATTACCTCTCTGGAATTAGCCCGTAGCTGTCGCAGTGTTTAAACCGAAAACAAATGCCACATTTTAGGGGAAAATGTCACGCTGACTTCACGAAGGTTGCGACCTTTTTCACCGCGATTGGAAACTCTGCGTTACTCCAGGTAGTTGCAGGGTGATTAGGTCAGCAACAAAGCGTGTGGAAAACGGATTAGTCGAGCTCTCTAATTGAGGTCAAGCGAGCGTCAAGCGAGTGTGTGGCAACTGAGGCTGCCCCAGAGCGTAAAACTCAAAATGATATGGGTTTAATTGATGAATATTTAAGGAGCTGGAGGAGGCTGCCATTCTCGCTTATGCGATTAAACAAATAATGCACAGCAATAATGAATTTGAAGTGTGAGTTGAAGAAGGAATGTAGAATGAAATTCCAAAGAAAGATTTAAATAATTAACAGGCATAATTAAAACTTATTGCTTGAGCACAATTATCATTGGGGGCAACACGGATATGCCAGGTTTATATAGCTGTATTTATATGCAACGGCCTGTTGACCTCTGCTCTAATCTCATCTCGTCTCTCTCTCGTCTCTCTCTCTCTTTCTCTCTTTTGCCTTTTTCCCATGCAATCAAAAGTTTTAATGTAACTGCAGTCAGGCTTGAAATTGAAGGCAAAACAATGCAATGCGGGGCAACGGGGCAACGGGGCAGCGGCAAACGAGAAACTACAACTGCAGACATGGCCAAAACAGAAAGAAATCCAACTGAATGAGAGTGCAAAAATGCTGGCCACAAAATTGCACCAATTGCAGTTGATTAAGCCGAGGCTGAGGCGGGTCTGCAACGTAGTTCGCTCTGAATGTGCGGTACACACACACCACAAACAATAAATTCTGCTGTTGTACAGGCTGCCTCAGCAGGGGGCGTTCGCAGTGGGAAGGGGAAGGGGAAGGAGGGGGAGTGGCAACTAAGCGCCACAAAAGTTTAGCCAACAATAATTTCGAGTTAACTTTGACACTTGCAAAACGGGGCAGGCAACAGGCGTAGAGACAGACAACAGGACAGAGAGAGAGGGGAAGAGAAGGGACTGGAGAGGGCCAAAAGAGGTGCAGGAGAGGGGCATACAGCAATGGAAGGGGGTCTACTGCCAACTCGAGGCTGCTGCTGAGGCTACGCTGCGTTTGGCTTACTGCAAATGCAGTTGTCATAATTTTGCATTTGCCTGCTGGTGGCCCCGGCCTGCTGCTGCTGCTGGTCCAGGCGCTGTGCTCTCTCGCCCGGGACAATTTGTACGGCCGACGGCGGCCTGCTGTGACTTGTGCCAAGTTGTTTGGCTTTTGTTGTGTTCTGTGTAAATGCAGAAATTCAGGCAAGTTATTGCCGGCCGACAGGCGACCAGTTGAGAGAGCAGGTGCCTCTGCCGAACCTGAACCTGAGCCCATTACGTGCCAGCTTAAAACTCCATCAGTATATCCCCCTTCTCCCTCGTCAGCCTGCCATGATAGCTCATTGAAATGTGGGTCAAATCATAGCGTGGCAGCTGCAGCATCCACTAAATAGCCATTGCCACGGCATCCATTCCGTCTCTCTCACTCTCGCTCTTTGTCCGGCTCGCTGCACGCTTCCTGGACATAAATCCTGACGCTGCAGCTGAAAAACAATTTTCTACGGGTATGTTAAACATCTCGTTGGGGACATGAGCTGACAACGACACCCGAAAGCACAACTCCAACACGGCGACCATTCTCAGCGTCTCTTTGGTCGCCTCTCCTCCCTTTCCTGCCCCGCCCCGCCGGCAGGCAAGTGTCCGTCCAGATTCAGCGAGACGACTCAGCCAAAAACCCAGAGCAACGACATGTACGCTATGTGAAGCTGGGCGAGGCACATCTTCAGTGCACTGCAAAAAAAAAAACAGAATTGTGAAATGTTAATTACATTTTCCATATTTAATTTATAATTATTTATTTATTCGAATAAAAAATTTTCCAAAATAATCCCAATTCTTTTTTGTACTTTATATATTACATTTCATTTATTCAATTTATGTTAATATTTAAATTTGCATGTAATAATAAAATCATATGTATTTTGTTCTTTGTTTTTGCTTGTGATTTGTTTTTGCTATTCATTTACACGCAATCACAGACTCTCATTAGGGGGCTCTCATTAGTTTAGCTACGCGAAAGAGTGACAGTGACAGTGATAGCATGCACTATGCGTGAGAGTGACGTTGTTGTTGTTGCCAAAGTTCGTCATTCACGGCAGATGGCGCTCAATTAGCCAATGCATTGAACAAAAGGAGATAGCAACACTATTTGCATTTGACTATTTCACTGAGAGAGAGTTATTGAGAGAGGATGCACAAGGCTGCCTTCGCATGCGTGTCGGCAACAACAACGATCACTGCACACAGGCAGAGAGCGAGAGAACGAGAGCACAAGTGAAACCTAAGCTCGCATTTAATTGGCAAGGAGAGCGCATTAGAAACAAAAACAAAATGGCTGCTGTACGCATTATGACGCTGCAGTTGTCAATTAAGAATAACAGCAATTGGTTGTCGTTGTTGAGCAATTTAAAATGAATTTATCATAATAGAGTAAAGTATAATTTTGGTAATTAAACAAAAATATTGAATTTCATAAGTGCATAAACACACTGCACACACATACATATGCATATTTATATATCTTAATACGCCTTTAGTAATTTCTGCCAGTGCAAATTCAACACAACTGAAATGACGTAGCACATTTCCGACGCCAACGGCAACAACACAGCAGAACTGCAACATTTCTGTTGCTGCTGCTGCTGCTGCTCGAGGTTGAAGCAGCAACTGCGACGTCGACTGCGAATGCGCCAAGCTGATGCTGATGCAGCAGCAACGGCAGCAAGAGCAGCAGCCGCCACGGCAGCAAAATGCAAACAAGTATGTCAAAAATCTGCATGTCTGCCACCACTTGCAGCACCACCAGCGGCAGCAGCAACAACAACAACGACAGCAGCTACAACTGCAACGGCGACACGAAATCGCCTTTTTAATTTATTGCACAAGTGCTTTAAAAGCCACAGCGACAACAACAGCAACAACAACAACATGAACAGCTACAGTTACAACAACACACACAGCACACACAGCCCACGCCTAGCTGCAGTCGGCTGGCTGCCACACCCACTGCCAGCCGGAGCTGCGCTGCCTTCGCGGGGTTAGCAGCAGGAGGCAAAATATGACTTGCTTGGTTATTAAATTACAACAACAGGCGCACAAAAGTGAAAAAGACACAAAATTATATTACTGAAGAAGCAGTCGAAGTGGGGGAAGAGAACACAGCAAGAGGGAAGGCAAGAGCAGGAGGAGGGGATGGAGGAAAGTGCAAGAGAGCAAGGGGCTAAGCAACAGATTTCTTGACTCCTCATTTCCACTGAAATTATTTGCATAAGTAACGCGATACGCAAAACAGCAACAACAACAGCAACAGTTACAACAACAACCCACAGCCTGCACAAGCCACGACTCGTTGGCTTTGCCTCGCTGCGGATCGAGTCTGGGCTCTGTTCCCCGACAGAGAAGGAGACGGAGACGACGATGATGATGATGCCTCCCAAACACGATCGCCTGAGCCATTATGGCCATTATAGCCAACGAGGCAATGCGTCATGCACGCACAGCATGCCACATGACATCCGTTGCGAGGCAGGGCAGATGGGGGAGAGAGAAGACTACAGACTGGGGGATTAGTAGGAGGAGCAGTTACAGCCCACTCAGCCGACGCAGCAACGGCAAACTTTGACTGATCCGTGCGAGTGGACGCGGCAGTCATCATTTCTGGCATTATTCAAGGCACCCCCCGCCCCCCTCCCGGCCCTTTGTAGCCGCTGTGGGGTCCTGACTGTAAGTGGAAGGTGGAACTAAAGTAAGATAATGATGAAACATGTAAAAACATTTTGAGAAGTCAAAATACTGGATATGCTTGTTTAAGGCAGATTGAAATGACAGAGCAAGTTGACTTAGCAGGCTTTAAAAGATCATCAGTATGTGAGATTTGAAGAATGTTTACTATTTTAAAGAATCGTACAGAAGAATATAAACCTATTTATTTACTTTAAAATAAACTTATTTTCAATTCATTCATTCCGAGTAAGTTGTACAATATTTTAACAAATTGAATTGAGGAAAGAAAAATCATATCATAGTTTAAGAATCTTCAGAATCATATAGAACAATATTTAGCTATCAAATATACTTACTATATAAAGATCTTAGTATTTGAAGATTTTCCACATTCAGAAAAAAAAAGTTTTCAATTCATTCTTTCTTTAAAAGTTGTACAATATCTTTGCATTCTTTTCTATACAGTATCTTCTCTTATTTCTTTAAGAACTTTTACTTTTACTTTGCAAAAACAAACCAAATACTGAAACAATATGGTATACCTACATTCTGCAATATAAGAGAACATACTTCACTCATGTATTCACTCGTTTATCGTAACCCCAGCAATCAGTCAGAGCATTCTCGATTGACTCCGTCGCCCATTTCTCATGTTCCCCTTTTTTTTTCTCGTCAAGGATTTGCCGGGTTGAACAAACCCGAAACTGACTCATTGGGTCAGTGGCATCAGCTCGGAGCTCACAACCGGGAAATCCCGTTGCAATCAAATACGCTTCAATGTGGCGCTGACAAATACGGAAAAGCGTTTTCCACATGGACAACAATTTGCTTTAGATTTTAATCGCGCTGCCGGAAATGTTCTCCAGCTGTCGGAGGAACTTTCCCCTCTCCGTCCCCGTCCCCGTTCCCGTTTTCTCTCTGCCTGCCAATGAGGCAATGAAATTTTGTGCTGCACTTGGCGACTTATCATAATTAAAAATCAGCGTCAGCAAACTGGCCAAGTTCATGTGGTGCAGTGTACACTCGAAACAGTCGAAGGACAGTGTCACGGACTGGGATTGCAACCAAGCTCAGCTGCCTCCCTTCCTTGCTTCCTCCCTTCTCTATCTCCCTTGTGGACCTTAGAAATCTGTTGTAAATCTATGCGCATAATTTGGCCGAGACAACTCGCCTGATTCGCCCTGACAGGCGACTGACAGAAATTGATTAAAAAACCATTGCAAGGCGTTTGCTTCATGCCTCATGCCTCATGCCTCATGTTGTAGGCCGACAAATCTGGCCGAAAGAAGAATACAAATGCGAGAGTGCAGCATGCAGAGCTTTTCCTCCAGACTTTTCCAATGCAAATGAATGTTGCTGCCGCTGCGTGGGACGTCCATTTGCATGGGCCAGGGCAAGATTTCCATTAGAGATGGACACACCATGCGAGAGATGGTCGTGATTGTCGTGCCCAAAAAGGGCAGGCAAAGTAAGCAAAAGAAAAGGTTTCACTATTTCGAAGGGTTTTTGAGTAATTCAATTTAAGTTTATGCAACTTTTAAATAAGAAATTACAATATATTGTGTGAGTTGAATTCATTTGATTTTGCGTATGGCACGGGGGAACTTTCATGACAAGTTTGGTATCTCTGCCTTGCACAGTTGCTGAGATCAGCGCGTTCATACAGACCAAACTTGATATAATATATTGACTAGGCTACAGTTATAGTTAATTTGTCGAAGGGTACAATTGCTGGAATTAGGGCAAGCAGGACAATTAAGTAAAGACAGTTTCACTTGCTTATAAAAAATATATTTAAAATATTTAACAAAATTTCATTGATACAATTTTAAATGAAAGTTTTGAGTTAAGTTTATGCTCTCTGCGTATGTATACCAGATACTTGCGTACTGTAGTTTTATGTATCGCCAACTTTGTCTGCATAATTATTAAAGGAATTGAGTTGCCTTGAGATAGAGGAACCTTCATGGAAACATTGGTGTCTCTAACAAATATAATTGCTAAGATTAGAGAATTCATACAGACAGATAGGCAGAGAAAGACATGCCTTATAGACAGACGGAACGAAAATATAGACAGATAGATAAAGTATATGAACTGATGGGCAGAGTATATAGAAAGATAGATAGAACATACGAGTATAGACAGATATAGAGACCATACTGACACAGCTACTGCTTAAGTTAGAGTTTGCCACGCCTGCTTTAGCTTTAGATACAGTTGTATACACTCTGATTAAATGAGTATATTTAGTTAGTTAAATAGAAGATAGCCGAAGACAGTAGAGACTAATTATTCTATGAGCAGATGGTACCTTGTATTGTAGATATCTTCTTCGTCCCCTCCACATTGTTTCTAAATAAAAAAGTCTTTATGTTTACTCTAAAATAATTTATATAATTTATACTGTAAGAATGTGTTCATCAGGTGCAGTTTTTATGTAGTCAATAAATCTATAAATAATCTATAAATAATTTACCAATATCTATAAATAATTCCCCCGATTGCAGTTGGGCAATTGAACTAAGCACTTTGATTTTGATTGGGGCCCAAGCTGCATTCAGGGCGATAGACGGCCAGGAAATGAATGTACATATATTAGCCTATTTATAGTGGCTAAAGTGACCTCTTGCAGAGGGGATGCGGGGAAGGGGGGCACAGACAGAGCTAGACCCAAAGCCGAACCCAAACCCAAACCCAAATCCAAATCTGAATCCAAATACGGAGGCAAGACCGAAGCAAACGTGCAACGTGGAGTGATGCAACTAATTTGCATGCAAATGCCAAAACGCGTTGCACCTGCAGCATTAGCATAAGCAGAACCTATGGATATCAATGCCAACGCACAGAGCGTGCCAGGGAGGGGAGTGTGGTAAGCGAGGGGGGACGAGAGGGGGGAGTAAGTGTCTCTAGTGTTCTCTAAGCGACATGCTAATCAATAGGCCACACGAGTGCCAATGATTATTTTGCCATAAAATTCAGTTAGCTCTCGAGAGAGGGAGAGAGCACACTCAGCTAAGCCTCCCCTCTATCTCGGTCCCAGTCTGTCCCTCTCCTCATTTCCTCCTCTCTCTTTCACTCTTCCCTCTCGTTGTGTGCACAATTTCCAATGGCTTTTTGGGGGCCAAGTTTGCATACGGAATTAGTTTCGCCATGTTTGGGTGCTCGCTCGCTTGTTGCAGTTGCAGTTCTGCATTTGCTGCAGTTGCAAGTCTGCCTGCCTAGCCAAGTTTATGCTAAATAAGCCAGTGCCACGCCCCCCCTCCCCAAACGCCCAACTCAAAGCCGCCCGCAGTTGAAGTGATTTCCAGCTGAGCAGCAGCTGCAAATGTTGAGAAACTTTTGCGGCCATAAAAGCAACTGCGTAGAGGGGGAGGGTGAAGGAGCAGGGGAGAGCGGGAAAGGGGGTAGACAACTTGAACTGCACTTTTTTTTTTTATGGTATAGCAAATATATTCTCAGTGTATTCTCAGTATTTTTCTCGTATTTATTTTATTTCACTTCAACCAATTTTTCCAACAGTTCCTTCGACTATCTTCGACTTCACTTGCTTTTTTTAATATGTTTAGTAAACTTCATGTTAAGTTAGCTTCTCCTGCTTCTCCCCTGCTCTCTTTTGCTGCCAATCTACTGCGCGAGTCCTGGCGCAGACAATTTTCCGCGCTGCCATAAAAACTCAAAAGTTTGTGCAATGTGCGCAGTTTATTTCCGTTGCAAATACCTTGGATTTGTCAGTGCAGCAAGTGGGGGGAAGTGGAAGATGTGGAGGAGGAGGGGTAAGGTAGTGACAGTAGGTGGAGTAGACTAGTTGCTGTCTAAGGCAGCAGCCCCATGGAGCGAGTATGGACCGCAGCTGCTGACATCTGATGTTGTCGACTGCTTTTGTCAACACTTTCCACGCCGATGTCTGACAGGCTTCTCCATATCCGTCTCTCTCTCTCTCTCTCTATATAGATATATATATATAAAGCGTAGTTAACAACTACACAAGTATCTCTATATATGTGTGTAGGCACTAGTCGACTACTTAGTTGGCCATTTCACTCGCCACTGCCTCGACTGATTTATCCTTTGTGCTTAACGACTGCAGAAGGAAGCTGAGGAAGGCGATTTAAGATTACAGTCGATTTTATAGTCAGGAACAAAAGCGCTTTTAATTGATACAACTGAAGTGAGAGTTACAGCGAATGGAGATATATCAAGTAAGCACAACTACAGTCAACTACTGTTGGTATAAGGCAATGGAGTTTCTTTATAGAAGGAAGGAGAGAGGGTAAGAGTAAGTAAGAGTGTAAGAGTAAGTAGGAAAGTGAGTGTAAGTAAGAGAATAAGCACGAAAGTGACAGCTGAGTGTGTTCGACACTAATACCGAGTCACTACCCACCTGTTCACACACTGTTGCATACTTAGCGGCAATGACAGCGAAATCTGTACATACACTAAGTTAATTTCTTTAATAATTTCCAATCCAATTAACCGATCGGTTGCAAACTTTCAGGCATTTTTTAAGTTATAATAATTATGGCACAAAAAAAAATAATTAATCTTACTTTATAACTACGCTCTTAATTCGATTTTTATTGATTAACTTTGGCGCAAGTGGGCGAGGTTACATTTGAAAACATACTCTCGAATTCTGAGACAAATAACAGTATTGTCAACAAATTTAGTAACGCTAACTCCTATAGTGCCTAAGATCTAAGCGTTCATACAGACAGACGGACAGACAGAACATATAGAGTCAGCTGTTGATGTTGATTGAGAATACATGCACTTCAAGGGCTCGCAAAACTCTTCTTCTTGTCATTGTTTCCTGTACTTCACCCTTAAGTACATTTTAATCGAAGTAATCAAGATTTGCCATAATCATTTATCATCTCGTCTTTCTATTATGGCACAATCAACGATTTCATATATCATTTCTGTCGAATACGCTGCCCAAAAAGTGTCAACCCCAGCTGAGGTTGTTGCGATCTTCGCTCTTAGTCACAGAATTAAAGGGGTTAAGAGGTTTAAGGGGCTTAAGGGAGGTTAAGCTGGTGAGTAAGGGGAGAAACGGAGGGGAGGGAAGGGGGGTGGGGGTAAGTGCTTTCCTATAATTGCATCATTTATCAAATTAACCAAATGAACAAATGAAAGTTTAAACTCGCAGAGCAGCGTGCGCATTCTTGACTCATTAATTAAAGCGGTGAGGCAACTCTCCTGCTGTCTCTTCTTCTCCTGTCTCTCTGCTTCCCCTTCGCTGCTGCCGCTTTCCTCTGTCGTTTAATAATCGACATTAATCAGTTAGTAAGGAGGGGCAGCTTATCGATAAGTGTGTTTAGGCCTCGCTCGGCGCGCTGTCGGCGGCAGTTTACCTACCGTAGAAGGAAGGCGCCTAATTGATTGCGCCCCAAAGTCAACTTTGGCATCGAGACAGCGCTCGGCAAGGGGTTACCCTCACCCCACTCCTTTCTCCCTCCATTCCCCCTGCCCATTCTCTGCATCTCCCCTGGGGCCTGTTTCGATTCAGATTCAGATTCATATTCAGCTTCAGTTTCAGCTTCAGTTTCAGATTCGTATCTCGTTCTGTGTTGTGTTCTCTTTTAACATATTTCCCATCTCTCCCCTACATACATATGCTGTGTGTGTGTATTTATTTAAGCATATTCAATGCATATGTAAGCGTATTTGCATTTCGTCTGGGGAATTAGTTTCGTGATCTTATCGCAGTTTATTAAAAGATTTCCCATCTATAATGCGAGTGTATACGAATGTCAACTGGCATTCGTTTTTTTTTTTTTTTTTGTTTTTGCCTCGACTTATTTTTGGTTTTATTTATTCAGCAAGCATCCTCGAAATGGGAAACAGCTTCGAACTAATTCTTGACCCACAAATCCCCGAACTGGAACTCGGCTCGAGTCCAGAGCAAACAAGCATAAATCACCCGAAAAACACACAGAGACATGAGAGAGAGGGAGAGAGGGAGAGAGAGAGGGAAACATGGCATAAAAACCGACAGCAAGCGGGTCTTAAATTTAAAAGCAATCTGCCAGTGTACTCTACCCCTCTCTCTCTCTCTATCTCTACCCCTCTGTCTACCCCTCTCTTTCCCTCTGTCTATGCGTGTGTGGCCTTTGGCCAATTTTCTTATTAAAAACAACAGAGTCGAAAAATGTTTACCAAACACAATTCCCAGCAAAGCCTGCGCCCGCCTAGCAAAATATCCTAAACTGTAAATAGAATGGGCCAGTGAAAGTGCGGACAGCGCAAAGAGGAGAAGGAGAGGTAGAGGGAGCGGGGCAGAGCCACATGCAAGGACACAAATCCTTACACCACATGCTGAGAGCGATCCCTGCACCTCGTGTTCTCTCTTTCTCTCTCTCTCTCTCTGTCTATTGTTCTGTTCCCCATGCGCAAGGAAAACGTTTTGTTCGGAGGCGAAACCAAAAAAATGAACGAAAAAATTCTATTGCTAAACCCATTAAATGTGACTGGGCAAAAAGAGGGAGAGAAAGAAAGACAGAGGGTGGCAGGAAGGGAGAGAGAAGGCAACAAGCGAAACAGAAGTGAGAATGTTATTTCTTGTGTGGCAGTTTGATCAGCCCAGGGATATCCCGGAAAATGAAATTGGCATGGTATAAAGGGAAAAATACTTACTTCATATATTGTTTTGGTATAGAAAATTAAACTTTATAGTTTCTATTTTATTTCTACAACATTTAAGAACTGTTTTAATATCCCAACTCGACATATACCCTGTACCCCTGTACCCTGCAATAATAAATACAAGCTAGTTCTCTAGAGCGCTCTGAAAAGTGAACTGGCAAGGAAAAATCTGGGAAACACTAATCTGGTATATATTTCTGGTATAGGAAATGAAACTATATAGTTTTTATTATTTTTCTACAAAATTTCAAAACGCTATAAGCACTCCGACTTGACTATATGATACCCAGCAATTGTATTAACATATTAAAAACTAGATCAGGCTGTAAACTGAACAAGGAAAGGAAAAACAGAGAACTATTAACTAAAGATATTTTTCTGGCATTGAAAATGAAATTTTATAGTTTTTAATACAATTCTACAAAATTTGAGCTCCGTAGTAACTCTGTAATGCCCTGTAAAACCCTCTAAAATCTACTGCAAACTCAAGAGGTTCCTTTTCAAGAGGCACATCCGCTTTTTTTTTTGGCAGCTAACTGCATTTGCTGTGGCTATTTTAAGAACTCAATACCAGGAAATACACTTAACCCAAGGCATACCCTGTATAGCACACACTACACCCACTTCCCCTGCCCCCCTCTTGTGCCCTATAGCACACAATGTTGTTAGTATTTGCTAGTCTTGCAGTATTCTTTGCGCTGACTTTCACTTTCCTTAGCCACAGGACACTTGACACCCCCTGCAGGGCTGCAAGGGGAGGGGTACGGGGGAGTAGGGGCATAAATATTTGGAAATGCGACTGATTAGTGAAAAGGAAACCCAAGCGTAGCAAAGCAAACCCAAACCAATCGAAGTAAACCTAACCCAACCCAAGCAAACCTAACCAAACCAAACCAATTTGCCAGCGAGTCGTGAAGCCTTAATCGAAAATTGAATGGCTTGTTCGACTGTCCTGCTTGACTGTCTCTGCCAATGTCTCGCTGTCTGCCCCTCTCTACCTCCCTCTCTCTCTCTCTCTGTCTCTGCCTGTCTCTCTGGCTGTTAGCAAACAACAACTAAGAGCACAAACATCAATCAGGCCTCAAGTTTTTGCGACTTTCGGCAGCGTGTCTTGAGCATTCTTTTCTTTTTGGACAAACGCCAAGTGCAATGCTGTTCTGGCTTCCCTCCCCCCTCTCTGCCTCTCTCTCTCTCTCCCTCTTTCTCTCACTTTGCCCATTTACCTTTGTGCTCCCACATGATTTACTACAACATTTTCGCCTGTGCGCCTCCCCCTTTCGGCTGCCATGTTTGACTTGATTTCGTCTAAATTGAGTTCAGTATCAACAGAAAATACTTCCGTTTCCTTTCCTGCCAGTCTGTCAGTGTCTGTTCTGGCTCCCCTCCTTCTCTCTCCCTCTCTCTTTGCGTTCTATTTTTGAAAGGCGCCCAGCTATTCCATCCGACAGGTTGCCCTTCTCTGCAGGCTTCTCTCTCAGTCTGTTTACCTTGCCAGCTTTTGCTCATTCTCATCCACATGCTCCTTCTGCTCCCACCTCCCTCCCTGTTCCCTTCTCTGTTCCCTGTTCCTCAGTGAGGTGTTTGCCTTATTCTCGAATGCTTTTTATGTTCAATTTGTTTCAATTTAATGTTGTTTTGCCCAGAGATCAGCCAGCTTGCGTTATATTCTGCATGCATTTCAGATGTGCCCGCACCTTCTATGATAAATGGCATTAAGGGATTTGCGTGCAGTGCACCAGCACCAGAGTTGGGTTCCACAGGGCGCACCAACTCGCACTGGATAGTTGCCAAGGTTGCCAAGGTTGCAGCAGTTGCACGATGAGTTGGCCAAGTTTTCCTGCCAGCCCGGGCAGATTATGACCTGCAAGTAATACTCAGCGCCGAGTTGTGTCCTGCCACCACAGCAAGGAGTTGAGTTGAGTGCATTAATAATCCTCGACTTAAGAATCTCGTGCAATCTTGATTATATTCGCTGTTGGATTAGACAACTTAAGCGATGATTTTGTGAATGCATATTAAGTTAGCGTTTAATTAAAACAGCAGAGCAAACATCGAACGTGGAAACTAGTGCGATAGTTTCTAGACATGATATTTAAGCTGCTGATATATACTGATAGATGCCGATACACTCTTATTGATGTGTCTAACGTTTAGTTTACTGAGTCAACAAAGTGCCTTAGAACATACTGTGTATAATATATAATACAGTGCTTAAGTACTCATGCAATAGTACAATATTTAGTGATGGTATATTTTGATGAGACTTTTTCAAAATACTATATATATTCCTAGTTTTAGGTATTGTTGCTCTTACAAATTTGCTATTGTATCAATCAAAGCACAATTTAAATTTTTTAAACCTTTATTCAGTCAAATAATAATATATCAATAATATCATTTAATTCAAAAATATCGCACAAGTGTTCAGAATGTTTATTTAGTTTCCATTCCAGTTAGGTGCCATTAATTTGATATTTAGTTTATTGAAACTTATTTAAAATCTTTCTTAGTTCTTAAACAATATCATACTTCCACATAAACACATCCATATATCGTATTAGTACTCACTTTTGGGCTACTACGATAGTAACTCAAAGCAATATTTCTGTTATAATATTCTAATCAATCAATCTGTTACAATATGACTTAACAAACGATCGATTCACCAAAATATTCGCTAATATTTCCTTAAAATCTTTCCCAAAGGTACTTCAGTCCATAAACAACTCCTTCCTCTCATATAAATATATCGCTAACTGCCCAAACGAGGTCTATCTATCCATAAATACTTCAAGTATACGATAGGCAAATCAACCAACAGCACTTAAAGTTCTACATTACATACGATAGTTACTTATGATATTTACATTCCTCCTTCCAAATGAGCTCACTCATATATTCTTCTACATAAAACCTTCCCATTAAGTCAATAAAAAATCAGTGCAAATATCATAAAAATCATACCCAAAACTACCTCACTCTATAGGCAATTGCTTCCTGTTAATAAATATATCGTCTAAGTACTGTGCGATGATTATCGTTGCGCCAATAACACGCCA
Source organism: Zaprionus ornatus (assembly GCA_018904035.1). Lineage (NCBI taxonomy): Eukaryota > Metazoa > Arthropoda > Insecta > Diptera > Drosophilidae > Zaprionus > Zaprionus ornatus. Next base: position 7,050,753 of record JAEIFZ010000002.1, on the reverse strand, counting down.
AACTTACGATAGTCAAGTCAATTTCTACAATTTCAACAGTTTCTTTTTCCATTTGCATTCGTAATGCATTTTTTCTGAATAAGTTTGCCCCCTTTCCTCCAGCTCTCGTCGATTTACACCCGTAACAAGTTGACTTTTTCCTGAGAATTTTCACGTATTTTCTTTTTTATTTCCGCGTAACTGTGGCGCCAGGTGCAACCGAATGCAGGCGAACCTTTTTTTCTCTCCATAAAATCGACGAACATTTTCACTTATTAACAGAGTCCCCACATAAAAAACGAGGGCAAATCAGTGGGGGGGGGGAAGGAGAATAGTGAAGGAGAGTGGGAGGAGAGGTTGGAGTGGGGGAGAGGTGATGTACTCGTGCTCTATGCGATATTTGAGTCGGGCGACTATTTCGAATGAAACATTAAAATTCCATTAGCGGATGTACGCAGCGGGTTGATGAGGAGAGGTGGGGCGAGCGGGTATGGGGTAAGGGGTAAGGGGTAAGGGGCCTATTGTACCACTGTGCGCTGAAAATTATGCATTTTCTTGCGCTTTAATTGCAGCTCTACACAGCACGCTGTGTATTTTCTTAAGTCTCGAGGAAATTTCTTCGACTGGCCTCGCGCGATAATCGAAAATAATTTATAGAAAATAAATATTTCCACACAAGAAGGCTGGGAAAACAACTCGAGAACGTTTCCTTCTTCAGCCTCTGCTGCTGTTGCTTGCTTGCTCTGCTTGTTCTGCTTTCTCGTCGATTGTTTATTTAAGTTGTCATTAGAATGGAACTGCGTCAGCTCTATCGACGGCCCCCGACGCCGGTCCGACTCCTCCCCGACTCCGACTCCCACTCCCACTCCGACTGCGACTCCTTCTCCAGTTCGAGTTGCAGCTACAACTTCAGTCGAGGGCATATAAACTTTTTAAATTATCACCCAGGCGCACTGCATGAGTGTGTGTGTGTGTTTGTGTGTGTGTGGCCTCAGTGCAGGGATGTTGGCAGGAGGGGGGAGCTGGCGCTGCTGCTGCTGGCCCATTGGGGGCGCGTTCAACCGTCTGCCACTTGAGAAGCTCGCGGTATACGTGGAAATCGCACGGCCATGTGAAATGGAAATGCGGCAGCTCTGCCCCCTACAAGAATCCCCTGCCCCCACTCTCCTTCCCTCCTCATCCCTACCCTACCCTGCTCTGCTCTTCACTTCCCTCTACCCCTTCAATACTGCCCTGCTTTGCCTGGCATTGGCTCTCAGCTCGTCAGTGTGTCGTCAGCGTGCACTGCATGTTGCACGGATATGTACACAGACACACACACACACACACACGCACACACACTCACACACAGACAGACAGACAGTGAGCATAAGGAACGGCGCCCAAGCAGCCGGAAATACAAGACAGTATTTTGCTTAACGAATTGAACTGTTTATTGAAAATGCTTGGGAAATTCTTGCAAAAAATATGCGCGTTGCAGCAGCAAAACGAGAGGAAGGGCTGCAGCAAGGGGAGAGAGGGAAAGCAGCAAAGCAAAATATGCAATGGATTGCAGGAATAATAAGCTATACAAATTTATAGTTGATCAAGCTGATAAGTTCACAAAATACAGAAATATATTTTCATAAATATTTATTTTTCGATTTAGTCAAGCAACTCTAACCAGATTTGTTTCATCAATATTGCTCGATATTTGCTCGACAAATATGTGCACTGCATATCAGATGAATGTATTAGATTACTTGATATTAAATGTAGAAATTTGCTTAGTTATGAAAAGGCAAGATATTCACATAAATTCTGTGTGGGAACTGATTGTATTTTTGAGAGAAAATGGTTAAACCAAATAAATTGCTGTTAAATATTTTATATTATATATGAAATTATATTATATTGTGAAGTAAACACATGGAATACCATTTTATAACACCTATGTATGAACAGATTTTACTACTCTCAAATGATACTCTCATATTACAGCTAAAATCAATAGGTGATAGGTCAATTTGTCTAGTTGCGCAGGAACTGGGCGAGGTATCGAATCTTTTAATTGAGCTTTATATGCATATGATACACGGGTATCTTTATGCCGAATTTGGTGTAATTAGCTCATCTAGTTATAGAGATTAGTGCGTTCATACGAACATATTAACCTAAATAAATAGAACTGGCTGTTGAAGCTTACGAATTTGTCAAAATTTGTGCATCTATGTTGGTATATGGTATTTGTGAAGTCTGTCATGCCTTCTTCCGCCTCTTCTAGCATTCTTATTTGATGGGGAAAGATGTACAACGACCATGTAGATCTATCCTACTCCCAACTGGACTTAGAGCTCCCAATCTTGTCTAGTTATTTTAATCATATCCATTAATATAACTAGACTAATTATTAACTACAGAAAGGTGCTTGTATTGGGCATCCTCCATCTCCACAAATTTACTGCACCCCTTTTTGATCACATTTCATTATCTTGAAGCTGCTTTAGAGTATTTCAAGTGAATAAATAAAATAGTTTTGTTTTCTTATTAATTTCTCTGCATTTATCAATGAACAGAACTGTAACATATACTCTTTGCTTAACTCTACTCTACATATTGTATAGATAGTAATATATATATGAAGTATATAGTAATTCATAGTCATAAGTCCAAAGTATATCACATTGCAAGTTTAGTTTGTTTATGCCTCAGTGTGATATCAAATACAGCAATCAAATTAGACACTGCATAATTGTTTTAGAATCTTCATACCTTATCTACAGCTGCATCTATATCCGCACATGCAAATACCCATTCTAAGCACATTTAATCTTCGTCTGCTAAAAAAGACAACTTTTGTTGGCTTTTTGATAACTGAGCAAGCCAAGCAAGCAAGAGGCGCCCGGACACGAGTTGCAATTGCAAAATGCTGCCAACATAAACACAGTTATTTATACACACGCACATCAGTCTATACATGTGTGTGTGTGCTGCAGCAGATAGATATCAATATAATGCGAGATTTGCAGCTCTCGAGTAGACACACAAGGGGGTCTCCCGACCGGGTCTCCCTCCCTCCATCTGGCCTGGCCTGGCTGTATTTCAGGGGGCATTAGCAAGTAATAAGTATAAACAAACTATGTGCTCGGGCAAACTGTTTACAATGGCAGCTTGGCTCGTATATCACCACGAGGTAAGGTCCTGTGGCGCCCCAAGCAACAGGCAGTGGGTAGGAGAAGAGCCGAGAGGGGGGCGGGGCAAAGGTAAATGTAAGTTTAAAGCCGCTTAAGGCTATATAACCAAATGCCAAGGCAAACGAAGCAGGTCAAGTCACAAACACAAGGATTACCGCAGGAAGCAGGTGCCGTGGCAAGAGAGAGAGAGAGGGAGACAGGGGGAGGGAGAGAGAGGGAGTGTGTGTGTGTGTGTGGAACACAATGGCCAACACGAAAGGCAATGGCAAAAGCGATGCTGTCAAAATATTTACGATATGGCTGCGAGAATGGCTGCTAAAGTGTAAGCAGACGCACACACACGCACACACAGAGAGATGGGCACACCCACTCACACAGTCACTCCCACACACACACGCCCCTCACATACGGCTCACATGTGTGTTTGTGCAGTGCTCAGCCGGCCATTATCCTTCGGCCAAGGACACGGCACAAGCCACAAAATTGATTTGTCTTCGCTGCCTTCGTAGGCGCGTCCCAACCAACTTTATCCCGACAACATTATCCTCTTCCTCTCCCTCCCTTTCCATCTTCCTCCTGCTTATGCCGACAACATTATCCTCTCTCCCTCTTGGCCACATTGTCATGTAAAATTAAAATTTATGGCTAATTTCTGTGACCGTAGCCCAGTTCAGGCTCTTCTTCTCTCCGTTTCTTATTCTTTCCCAGCTCAAGGTTACGCCTTTTCTCTATTTTGTTCTCTGAAAAAAACCTTCCATAAATCTACAGGGCCTGTTTTATGGCTTGTTTATGGCACGTATCGCACTGTGGGATCCGTCGTTAGTTAAATGTAACAAAAATTAAACAAATTACAACACAATTTTCATTGGAATTTTCCCTTTCATTGTTTTTATTTTCTTTCGTTCTTCAGCATCAAAAAAAATCTCTATAAAGTTCTTAAGTTAATGTGCGTTCTTTATAAATACATGTGTATGTGTGTGTATGTGTCAGTGTGTTTAAAATGCTTAAGTATAAGCTACATATATGTATAATTGTTGTATAGATAAATATCACTACATTTGATTTCGGTTCAAGGTTACCAAATTGCAGAAAAATCGCTGCAATCTCACGCAAAAGTCGCATATCTCGGCATATGTATGTGTATGTGTGTGTGCCTGTGTGTGTGTGAGTGTAATATATGTATATGTATAAGTAGATGTGTATTTGAGTCTTTCATCTTAGAATATAAATCAGTTTAGTATATATACAAATAAGCCCAAGGATGCTAAGAGAGCAGCAAACGATAGTTGTGGGTTACTATCGATAACAATCGTTGACTTCCCCAAGGATTCTAAGGTATACGATAGTAATGGGTAACTATCGATATCAATCGATAACCCCCTAAGAGAAGAGTATACGATAGTTATGGGTAACTATCGATACAAATCGATGACTCCCCTTAGGACGCTATGAGGACAGTATACGACAGTTATGGATAACTATTGATATCAATCGATGACCCCCTTAAGAGAGCAGTGTACGATAGTTATGGATAACTATCGATAACAATCGATGAACCCCTTAAGAATGCTAAGAGAGTAGCAGACGATAGTTTTGGGTAACTAAAAATAACTATCGCTAACTGCCCTAAGAGAGCATTATACGATAGTTATGAGAAACACTCGATAATTATCGATAACTCCCCCAATGAGACTCTAAATATTAGATTTGGCAATATAACAATCCGTACATATATCTAATGGGACCTTCAACTAACTATGCTATAGATGAGTGTGTTGTGAGGGTTGCGAATGAGTAAAAATGGACTAGACACGCCCTTTACAAGTGCGCGCCCTCTTTCCCCCTGCTCGGAAGATTCTTCTTCTTCTAGACATAGCGCGTGATCTGTGAATAGAAGTCCGAGAGACAGGATTGTAGCTGTGCAAAGGTGGGACGCTCTCCAGGCAGTAGAGCCCAGCAATAGGCCATGATGGTGAAGCTGTAAAGAGAGAGGGGAAAGGGAAGGAGAGGGTAAGTAAAGAGAGTAATACAAATCGCAGACCTAATTCTGCCTTCTTCATACTTACAGTTCATCGGGACAATTGAAGGGCTGCGCCAGACGATAACCATCCTTCAGATAGTGTTCCATCTCGAAGGGATCCACCTCAGCGTAGGGTTGCTTGGCTGAGGTGCAGAGTTCCCACATGAGCACACCGAAGGCCCAAGAATCGCTGGCTTCGGAGAATTGCTTGTGCTGCAGCGCTTCCAGTGACATCCACTTGATGGGGCGATTCTCACTGTCTCCCAGGCAATTGTAGTCGGCGGGGAAGAGATCACGCGAGAGCGAACTATCGGAGAGTTTGACGCGCAGTTGATCGTCGATTCTGTAGAAGAGAGAGGGGGAAACATTATAGCAAAAGCTTTACAAAGCGGAGCTGATATTCATAGATAAAGATAATCAAGTTAACAATTCGAGCTGTTTATACAGTTTGCTATACAGTGAACAAGAACATATACTATATATACAATTTTGTGGAGTTAATAAATATAGAAAGACGAGATGACCTTAATTCATTAATATTCATTAATAGTAAAGTATTATGGCGTTAAGTTAAGACTAGTTTTGATTTGGAATATGAATATATATCACATATATATAAAAGTAAAGATTTTACCAAGAAAGTAAAGCTATGCAGGTATACTCGTATGGCGTCTTTTCAGAGATAGGAGTCTTGACAATGTAAGAAAAGTCTATTTTTGATACGGAATATGATTATACGAGTATACGAGTATATCTATACTACTACTACGAACAACTTAATGCAAAGAAAGGATTTCATTCTATAGTTATTTGAAATAATTGAAAAACATACGTATATATATTCTTGATTTTTAGTATATAGTAGCATATCTAGAGTAGCAATGTATATATACGATATTAAGGATTCTGTATTTGATTATGAATATATATAAACATATATAGAGTATCCCAAGAGCCTCCCACTAAAGACAATATAGACTTGTGATACTACATAATGATGTACCCTCATCACTTTCCCAATCTTATTTCTCTCTTATCTCCCTCAATACTTACACGCAGTTCCTTGTGGCAATGTCCTTGTGCACCACGCCATGTGTGTGCAGATGATCCAGCGCCATGGACAGCTGAGAGGCCATCATGACAATCTGAATGGTGGTCACAGTGCGTGCACAGGCAGGATCGAGTAGGAAGAGCTTCAGATTGCGTGTGTTGTTCACAGCGGGATAGAGCACAAAGGGTGTTGTGTGATCCTCAATGGAGACACCCAGCACGGAGAGTATGCCCGGATGTGAGGCACCATAGAGCAGCATACCCTCTTGCAGCAACAGCAGCACCTGCATCTGGCTGGCATGTTGAGCCACTGTCTTCACCAGCACATCCTGATTGTCGTTGTAGGTGCCACGATAGACACGCCCGAAGGTGCCCTCTTGCAGCAGACTCGATAGACGCACCCGACAACGTTCCACAGTCAGCTCAGAGATGCGACGATGCAGTTCCTCTGGTTGCTGTTGCTGCTCCACGGAGACAGAGGCCACTTTGCGGGGCAACGACGAGCCATGCACAGGTGCAATCAGCGAGGGAGTCATATATGCTGCAGATCCCAACGAGGATTGGCAAGGAGGCTGGGTATTCAGTCGCTGAAAGCTCGAGGTGCGCATGGGTTGACCGCCATGCTGATGATGTTGCCTCTTGGCTGCAGCTCCCCTTACGCAGTAAGCAATCACCAGCAGTATACACACGGCACTCATGGCCACAGTCACGCCCACAACGAGTGTAATCAACCCTGTGGGCGGTGGCAGTGCCGTCTCGAGCAGCAGCGGATCATCCAGATCATTGCCCAATGGTGTCTGCTCTCGCTGTTCCTCATCGCCCTCGCTGAGCAGACAGATCTTCTTGCGCCTGAACACTAAATGAGTCACATTATTCAGTGCACGATTCAGTATCACTTCCAGGCTGATCGTGATGTCCACTTCAGCGGCGCGAGTGCCACTGCATCTCAGTGCCACGGCCCACGTTTGTATATGTGTGGGAATCTCTCCGATTTGCGACACATTCACTGCCGGACGCGGTAACACTTCCTGATCCGAACTGACCACATTCAGGCTGTACTGCAAGCCACGACCTGCTAGAGATTGCCATGTGAAGCTCACATCACGCACATTGGCGGGCACTGGAACAATGAAGTTCAGCGCGTAGGTATTGATGTGACCCTCGCGCACATAGTAAACCTCGGCAGAGACACCTGCAAAGAGAAAGAAGGAAAGGGAATATGAGTTAGAATCTATTAGATTATAATTACAAATAGAACAGTCTTTATATGACAGTGTTATACAATATATATATAACATATTGTACTATTGACTATATATGACAAAGTTCAATTCATTTAAGTTGTGTACATACTACACCTCATAAATCCAATAAAAAACGAAGGTCCAAGAGTATATAAATATATTAATTCATCACATCAAACTCATAAATATTCCAAAGATAAGAATAGTATACAAGGATTTAATATAATGTAATCATATAGCAAACCTAATGAGTATATCTTTAATGTGTATAATATTGTATTACAATACAATCAATTTATTCATCATATTCTCAATAATTTAATATCTTTCTCTATCCTTTCTCTAACTCAAAATTTCTCAATTCATATCAGTTTTTTCAGCTTTTTTCTGTCTTTCTTGTTTTCTTTTATTTGTAGAACTTAAACTTCTAATTATTCATAATTAAAAGACACCCTTCACTACAGTAATTACCTTTAGAAAACAGTTACTGTAACTTTAATCTACCATCTGTTGGCAATTTACCCTCATGGAGGGGCCCACTTTCATCGGGTGTTGTACACATGACTCTATTAGGGCTGCTCCTTCTTCTATACGTATCGTGGCCTTATCGCCATCGTATGAGTTCAACAAGTTTATTAACCTATTCAGTAACCTGGCGAAAACTTGCACAGCTCACGCGATATGCGAACTAGTTCGTATCAACGTTGAGAAATCATCTACAACTACAGCAACAACAACAACAGCAAGAACATGAGCACTCAACATGGAAATTTATCTAGATTATAGATGAAATTTCCATTCGAAGTGAGCACGCTGCTCTGAGAAGGGGAAGGGGATAGAGTAGGGAAGGGGTCTGTGTATAAATAAACATGGTACGACCGAGTTAAGGGAATTCCTCGAAACTGTTCTCGAGTTCATATCAGAGAGATATTTGTAGCCCCTTCTCACTCTCTCTCTCTCTCTCTCTCTGTCTGTCTGTCTGCATGTTCTTCTTCTGCATCCGCATCTGCAACTGCATTTGTATCTTTATCTGCTGGCTAGATCTATGTGTAACAAAACAGAAGAACCAACAACGGAGCCAAGAGTACAAAATTCTCGTGTCGCCTTGCCACGATTTGGTAGCAAAAAAAGAAAACAAGAGAAAAAGGTTCGAATCGAAAAACAAACAGAAATGAGCCATGTCCGAGATTTGTTCTTGATGGGTTATTGTGCTGCCTATCCCTCTCACTCTCTCCCTCTCCTTCTGTTGTTTTTCTTTGCCTGCTTATTCATTCTGGGTTTATTTGCGGTTTGACCAAATTCAGAGTTAATGAAGCGACCGAGAGACAGTGAAAGATGTCTGGCTGCGATTTGAATTCGGGTTTCTTATGGATTGTTTGTGCTGTTTATGTTAATGATATTGTGAAAAGTTCAGGTAGTTTTTCCCAATATAGTTCAGCACAGGACCACACACACACACACATACACACACATCATGCTGGGTGTGTTTTTCTTATGATTATGCGGAATATTAATGCAGTAGTATCTTTTGTAGCTTGAGCTGAGATTTTGTTAAAACAACATCATCATTTATTTGAAGATCTTTTATCTGTAGTAGGTTATAGTAGGTTAATCTCATGAGGTGTATCTGCTATAGAGAGTCTACTTAATTTCGGAACATTTTTACAGCATTTTATTGCAGCAAAACATTGTTTTATTTTGTTGTGTTAAAGATTTTGTTTAGGTTATTTTAGGCCTAACAATTCTGTGGAGTTGCTAAAGAAGTTTTTGTTTTCGAGTATATTTAACTGTATATCAAATTTAGGAAATACTATAAAAATATTCAATTAATTTTTTAAGCATAGTATACTCTATTTATTTATGTACAAAACTCTCTTCCGTTGTTTAAGTGCACTTCTTATATTTTAGTCACAATGATGCCTTGTAAAAGGCTTTTCTTCTTTCTGTATTCAAATCTTTCCTCCGTTATCTTTCTCTGCATGTGTAAAAAGTGTTCCATATTTGCAACTGCAACTGTAACTAATGATTTACCGCACTTCAGTGCTAAATCTTTCAGGTCTTGGCTAATATGACAGCCCAGAGGAAGCCAGAAAGAGCCTAAAAGCCTTCCACTCACTGCGGTGCATTCAACTCGTTGTTCGCCTATCGGAACCGCCTGCTGCACTCAGACTCAGTAGGAGACCGCGACTGAGCGCGCGCGCAAAAAAAAAAGCACAGGAAATAATTTACGAAAAATGGTAAACCAGCAAAAGAGAGAGAGAGAGGGAGAAGAGAAAGGGGAAGAGTGGAGAGAGAAGGCGCACTTCCTTTGACAACTGGCAATAACAATAAAAATCAGTGAGCATGTAGGTTGACATAGAACACACACAACTTGGGGGCATGCAGCAGTGGCAGCAGACTGCCAGTGCTTGTCTTGTGTGTCTCTCTCTCTGTGTGTGTGTGTGTGTGTGTATGTTGCCCCATCGAATGTCTCAACTTGGCGGCGACAAAATCGCGTATAAATTGTGTCAGTCAGAGACACGCTGGAGACTGTAGGCAGAGACAGCGACAGCGACAGAGAAAGAGACAGAGACAGAGGAGGCCACGTCGCGTCGCGACTTCCTCTCGAATATGTGCAACATGTTGCACGTTGTGTGTGTGCGACAAATGCCTTAGCTAACATTTTAAAAATAGCGCCCATGACTTAATCAAATGCAACGCGCAGGGGCGCAGAGGCAGTGACAGTGGCAGTGGCAGCGCAGCCCGCACGCTTCCATTGACCCTTTGAGGCAGCGACTCATTCGATTGCCCTGCCAAGAGAGGCAGGCAGGGGGGTAGGGGGTGGTAGGGGCAGCTTGGTTAGTGGCAGGCACAGTTCACAGGTTCATGTGAAAGTTGCCGCTTTATTGCACTTTGCACGAGACAAGCGAGAGAGGCAGGGGCAATAGGGGGTACCCAGGGGCGTTTTTCTCAAGAGCAACGTCGCGACGTGGCAGCAAAAGAGTGAGGGGGAAGGGAAGGGAAGGGAAGGCAGCATGCGGATGTGAGGCATACAGGCGCTCTTGAAGTGGCGTCGCCATTGCCTCGTCTACCTTCATGTCACGAGCAAATGTCACTCGCATGCGCCTGCCTCGCTCGACGCTCGACGGTTCTTGAACTTTTTTAACCTTTGTGTGTGCCATGTTCATAACTGCCTGCAATTTTTTACCTCCCCCGTACAACCTTTGCCATACACTACACTGGCAAGAGAGTTATGCTGATTCTGTAAGCTGAAATGCCACTGATTGAGCAATTGAGTTCATAGAAATCGAGTGGGATATGGAGATAAAAATAGATTGATTCTCTTTAAACTTGGTTAAGCTAATTCTTTTAGGTGCTTTCTATCCTAGTGATAACATTATGTTATGCATATGTAAAAAGATAACATTATGTTATATATAAGAAATAATATTGTGTTGACCTCAGCGGTATATGATTAATATAATTGAAGTATACTCAGTTAATTGTACATTTTTAAAATAAAAAAAGTGTGTACATAAATAAATCTGTACATCGAAATAAACTCATAAATAATTACTGAATTTCAACACAATTATATAGATTCTTGTTCATGATCTTCCATGAGAAAAGTTAAACAAACATTACAAACTTCATTGCTTTATTTACTTTAAAGTAACTTTTCAATTATTGACAGAAAAGTGTGTACATAATGAAAAAAGTTATCGACATAAATGAATAAACATTAATTACTCACATTTTATACAATTATATAGATTCTTGTGCATGATCATTGAATATTTATGCCATAAGTGTAATTAAACAATTCATAAATATTTTTTTTTTATTTGAGTTATCGATAGAAAAGTGTTAAATGAAATGAGTTATCGAAATAAGTGAATAAATATTAGTCGCTGAATTTTGAGTCAATTTTTGATCAGTTTGATCGGACATAATTAAAAAAGATTAACAGAGATTATTAAATGCTTCTGACATTATTATTTCTATGCATTATTTACTATAGATATATACAATGTATTATATATATTTATAAGGAATTTCATGTATTTTTATAGGACAAAAGCGTTTTTATTGTGAGAAGGAATCTTATTGCTACATTTCACGCAATTCAACAGCTTTCTTGTTCTGAAACCACAGCCAGGGGAACGGGCAACTACAGCTCGATATTCTTCTAAATTCGGTAAGCTATAAAGAGAGAGATAGTAAGGAAAATGGGGAGAGTATTTTCTTCTCGACTAGCTAATCCAAACTTAGCTCTTTGCAATGTTTTTTTGGTGGGGCGTGCCTGGAGCTGTTGCAGGCAGAGCCCGTTGCAAGGCAGTTGGCAGGAGCCATAGGTGCATGTGAGTCCCAGGCACAGGCACAGGCACAGTCCCCAGTCTCAGTCCCCATAGCGTGGTATCCGTATCCATATCGTATGTCGAATTTGCAGAGCGTGCAGTCATGACGTTGTTGTCGTTGTCGTTGTCGTTGCTGTTGCTGATGTTATTGTTATTGCAATGGTTGTTGTTATTGCAAGTTTGCTTGTGTTGCTGTTGCTGTCCCTGTTCCCGTTGTTGCTGTTGTTCTTGTTGTTGCTGTTGTTGTTTTGGCAGTATTTTTTAATAGCTTGCTACCGAACACAGCGAGTCGTGACCATTGTTGGTTGCACAGGCAAGGAACAGCGAGTGTGGAGGCAAGAAGGGTGGTGGGGAGGTGGGGGCGTGGCATACTAGACAACTGCCAAACTGCCAACTCGTTTTAGAGACACTCAAAAATGTTGTTCGGCTTTGGATTTGGTTTCCATTTGCCTTGTAATTAGCGTTGCAGTTCGTGAAGTTCTCCACATTGTCTCTCCTCTCCTCCCCCTCTCTCTCTCTCTCTCTCTCCTTCTCTTTCCTTTTATCTGCTGAGGTCAAAGTTGGAACTTTGAAACCCTCAAGTATTGCAGCATATGTACTATATATCGCTGCCTTATATAACCGATTCATTTGTCAACGTGCAAAGACTCTAATCAAGGCAGGGATTAGCCCCGCCCCTTCTCTGCGCCCACTGGCCCCTTACACTGTCCTTCATGGACCACATCAAATTACAATCGATGATAAATGATGCGCACGCTTCGTGAACATCCCCAACAAAATAAGCAGAAATATTGTGATAAGAGAGAGTTGAGCGGGAGGGTGTTTGATTGACAGATACCCTGTAGAGGGGAGAAACAGTTGATAGAGTAGCTTAGCTGGTATGTTGTACTGTAACTAGAGAGTTATAGTTTCCATAGGTTTACATATGGAAATGACATTACAGAGTATTTAAGTGAGGGGTATATTAGACTAAACTGCCAAAACATGACACTTACTTCCATAGCACTACCCTTTTCATACTTTGCTGCCTTCTACCTTGCACATAGCTCAACTAACCCATAATATAGGCTTATAGGGTATTTAATTGTCGATCATAACACACTAACGTGATGAAACAGGTCTATTTATTCTACAACAGTTCCTTCTCTTTATTTTACTTCCGTTAATCTTGCATGCAGCTTAACATAAACCGAATATACCCCACATTGCAACACTTGCAGGGTATCTAGAGTATTTATAAGAGCATATCTTTAGCTAAATTGCCTTGTTCATTGCATATACCTTAGCGTATTTCCAATGTATCCTTCATTATATTGTTCACAGGGTATCAAGTGGGCTAGGCTACATTTGTAGCACTTGCAGGGTATCTAGAGTATATATATTGTAGTAATATATCTTTAACTTAGTTTCCTTCTTTATAACATATACTTCACCTTTTGTCTTGTATACCCCTCTTTATACCGTTTACAGGGTATCTAATGGCCTAACTGTCACTTTAGGCTGCATTTGTTGCATTCTTATGCTGGCAAATCGAAAAATAAATAAAACAAATGATCGCCAGGCAGCTGCTTAGCACCCTCCCAGTTCCCCCAGCTCATCCTCTCCCTCGTCCAGCTCCAGCTCAACCTCTCCCCCTCCAACTTCAGCTCTTCTTTCCCCCCGTCCAGCTCCAGCTTTCCTCCACCTTCCAGCTTAACTTCTTTCACTTTCCTCCTGCTCGTTCTAATGTTCCTTCTCTTCTTATCACGCAGCAAAACAACAATCTCGCTTACACACAGCTTACACACACACACACACACACACACACACGCACACGCACTGTTAACACTGCCACGCCTACCACATGTCAACATTTAACATGTTTTTGAGCTTTCGACCACGTCTCACGTCTCTCTCTCTTTCTTTGTATCTTTGCAGTTTTGTATCTTTGTATCTGCGCCTTTTGTAACTGCTCTGCCTCTGCTTGCCTCACGTCTTCGTTATGATAAATGATGCGCCTTCTTCTTGTTGTTGCTGCTTGTTATTGTTGCTGTTATTGTTGTTGTTGCCGCTTGTTGTTTTCGCCTAATATTTTTCCATGTTTTCATCTTTGTTCTCTGCCCGAGGGCGCAACGTTTCTCTCCCTCTCTCTGTCGCTCTGTCCCTATCTGCCTCGTCTGGTTTGCCGTTTACCAAATTTGATTGTTACAAATTTGTGCCAGACAAAATTAGCCATGTTTCTTTTTAGGGTCGAAGCCTCCTCTTCAGCCTTAGCCATCAGCCATCAGGCATTTGGCACAGATTTCATTTGCAGCTACATAAATTGCCTCAAATTAATCATTCAAATTTTGGCGGACAAAGGGGGCACTCAACAAAAAATCAATAGTAATTAACCTTAATCGAAGGCAAGTTGAGATTTTCAAGCTCGTGGTGTTGAGCTGCCAACGGAATCATTAAGCAAGCTGAGCTTCTTTTCTTTCTTTTTTTTTTTGTTTTTGGGGTTTCTGGTTTAAATTTTGACTTGATTTTGACTTAATTTATTCACTTCACACTCACTCACCGCACTCACTTGCACACTGTGAGTGTATTCATTGTACTTGTTTCGCTTTGCTTGGCAAATTCCCACAGTGCATGGCCCAAATAAACATCTCTCTGCTCGCACAGCTCAATAAACATAACAACAGAGAGATGCAGCTGCCACAAGGGGGAAGAGGGAGTGGGGAGATGGGGGGCAGAGGTGCAGGGGGAAGAGGAGGCAACTCGCGACTTTTATGCCCCTTTTACAGTTGCAGTTGCTGTTGCAGTTGTTACTTACGAGCGGATTCGCTGCCTTGCCACGCCTATACCGCCCCCCTTCCCTGCTGCCACACCCTCTGCATGCTAGTGTGATGGAAATAAACTCGACAGCGAATGACATCGCACAGTGTGGCAAGCATAACAATGCATTGTAACGGAATTTTAAAGGTTTTTTCTTTCATTCTCTCTCTCTTTGCCAATTTCTCTCTCTCTCTTTCTTTTATTTTTACTCTCTCGTCCTCTCATTTTTTTCTTTATTTTTTTCTATTTTATTTTTATTATTTTGTTTTTATTATTTTATTTTTTTTTTTATTTTATTTTTATTCATTTTGTATTATTTTTATTTATTTTATATTTTTTTAAATTTGCTTTTCATTAATAATATTTTCATATTTTTTATGACTTTGTCACACTGTGCCACGTTGCAATTTCATTCATTGCACACTGTCATTGTTGTTGTTTAATGTAAATATGATTATTCCTTTTTGCACTATATACACACACACACACACATGCATGTCTAGTGTGTGTGTGTGTGTGTGTGTGTGTGTGCGTATAACGGTTTATATAGCACACTGTGCGTGGCTGGCAAACAATGGAATTTATTTATTATTGACATGCAGCAACGCGCCGTGCAGCGTGCAACGTGCAACGTGCAGCGGGGGTAGTGTCTGCCCGCCGGGGTTATCAGTTGACAGTAGTAAAAGTTGCCTCTGTGCGCACTGATAACCACAGCTACCCCACTCCCTATTTTCCCTATCTTCCCTCTCTCTTCCTTCTCTCTCTCTCTCTCTCTCTCTCTCTCTCTCTCTCTTGTAAGCCTCTTTTACAAGTAAAGCAGACGCTTCTCTCTCGCTTAAGCCTTTGACAGTGAAATTTCGCGTTTATTTGATTCGATTTGTTTCATCATCACAATCGCTGCCGCCATCGGCCGCCAAGCGGTTTATGAGATTTTCATTTATTTAAATGCACCAAAATTCTAAAAGTTCCCTAACTGAAAATGTGAATAGATTCGTTATTTCTGGCTCTATAGCTTTGATTCTTGTCATGTACTTAGTTTTTGTCATTATTACCATATTCTGTAAATTTCAGCAAAATCGTTAGAAAGTTGGAGTTCAAAATTCTTTATAACAGTGTAAACTCGTTCTTTATAATAGTGTAAACTCGTTATTCTTGGGGCTATAGCTGTGATTTTTGGTATGTGTTTAGCTTTTCATATGATTTCAATATGCTGTTAATTTAAACAAAGTCGATAGAGAAATGGGGGTTTGATTTTACAGAAAATAGTATGGTTTCCTTATGTCTTAAGTTATTATTCTAATTCTTGGCATGTATTCAGTTCTTGCAATGATATCGCTGTGCTGTAAATTTGACCAAATTCTATAGAGAATTTAGGTTTGTTATTTACTTAAAATAATATATCTTCGTTATAAATTATGCTATAATAATGAATCTGAATATATGTATAGTTCTTGCTGTTATTTACATATTCCCCAAAATTAAGCAAAATTGTTAAAGATTTAGAGTAGTTATTAAAGAATTTCAAAACGCCTTTCATCATATCTATTATATCTTCACTACAGGGTATCTTTAAGTGCAGAATACTTCATTACCCTGCATCATACGGCATCCTTCACGTCTGTTAATAGTTTTTGTATGCGGCAAACAATATACATACAGAATCAATTTAAGCTCGGGCTTAGTCAAGTTTATGACGGTTTATGGCCAGACAGACAGAGACAGAGACACAGTATGGGATCCGCTGCGGGCACATGGGACCCGCAATACACGAAATGGCCCTCGCCTCATTACAAAATCCAAGTGTAATCGGAGACTACTCGAAACAGCCGCGACACTCTTTATGACCTGTCAGTTGCCCATCAAACTGTAATCGATAACCTATTCGAGGCCGCAAACGATGCGAGTTGACAAAGGGGGAAATATTATAAAATAATCATAATGAAGCTCAAATGGGATGACAATCTGCGGTGTGTTTACACAAGCTCCATAAGTCACGTTCATGAATGAATATAAAGCGTAAAGCCGATAACGATTGTCGTCCCATCGCCGCCGCCAATCGTCGATCGATCTTAAGTCAAGGTGGTAAAACGAGATCTCAATTAGAATTAATTAGGAAGCACAAAAAGTGTGCGGATGTTGTGACTTATTAACATAATTAGTGAGAAGTTGAGCGATAAGATTTCAGTTTGTAGAATTGGATTGAAGACTTAGTGAGAGATGTGAACAAGAGTTTCAGGTTTCCTCTAAAGTTAAGTGCATGTTCTATATAGATGTAGTTATATTATAAAAAACTAAAGATTGAGGGTTTGAAAGCTTCAAGTTTAGTGCTTCATTTCTCAGATTAACTGTCAAGACAAAGCCAGTTCTATAACCAACAGATCAACTTCTGCTTTCTAAAGATTAAAGACTAGAAGAGTTAGGGTTTAGTACTGCACTCATCAGGTTTACTCTCGCGTTAAGACCAAGTTCTATTAGATCAAGTTTTACTTTCTACAACTATAGATTGAAGACTTGAAGAGCTAAAGTTAAGTACTTCCTACTTCAGGGTTTCTTTCTAGATAAGTCAAGTTTCTTCTAGCTGAAGTTATGCTTCAATTACGTAGCAGCATAAAAAGAAAGTCGGAATTTGATGAGCTGCTTTTGGCAACACCTTCGCTATAAAGCAACTGCATGAGCTGTTAATTATCTCACATCTAGCTGGCGAGAGAAGACATGACTGCAGAGTGTCACGAGATGATCGTAAATTCCGTGTTCGTAGCACACTCTTATCGCCCATATAGCTTCATTAGTTAATGGCCACTTCATTAGGCCCGAAGAGAGCAGCAAGTACAGCCAGAAGATTCCGGCAAGAGGCACAGACCAATTAAAATATAGATCATGCCAGGCAAGAAGAGTAGACAGAGAGAGTGGGGGAAAGAGAGAGGCAGATTGTGATCGTGTGGGCAATGCACAAACCGTTAATACAACTTTGGCCCCCAAGAGATTGTGGCAGGCAGTCAGTTCGTGGAAGGCATTTAGCAAGACACGGTTCGGGGCAAGTCGAGAAGAAAGAAGAAGAAGAAGCAGCAGAAGCGGCGGCAGCAGAAGAAGCAGCAGCAGAAGAAGCTGCGCGAAAAGAAACAAGCCATAAACCTGAGACGATAATATTGTTGTGCTTGTTATGGTCAAAAACGGCAGATAGCGATGAAAAGATACGGATACGAATAGCGAGATATCCAAGATACTTAGGTGCTAAATGTGGTAGCAGCTGCTGCTGATGATGCTTTTGTTGTTGTTGTTGTTGTTGTTATTGTTGTGCCTGCTGCTGCTTTGTGTATCTTGCAGATACTTTGAGCTTGTTTGCAGCGGCTTAGTTCAAAACAATTTCAATATTTATGCAAATTTCGCATCTCGTATAGAAATTGAAGTAGAGAAGAAGAAGGGAAGAGAAAGAAGAGAATAATAGGGAATATACAACGATGGCTAAACATATTTCAAGCCTCGTTCGAGTTGAGCTTAATTTATTTCACGCAGTTGGTGGTAAATTTAACACATTCGTGTTGCTGTTGTTGTTGTTTTTGTTGTAGTCATGCCTGCTTAACATCTGCGCCAATCGATCACTGTAAGCGGGAGGCGTAGCTCAGTGGGCGTGTCGCTTTTAGCACCAGCAGCAGCAGCCGCGCAGCCGCATTCCAAGCGAGAGAAACGTGTAGATGCCGTTCTACCAGCAGCAGCTGCCAGAGAGGAAGAGCAAATAAGGGGAGAGCGGCTCTCCTGATATTAATTAACAAAAACAAGTGCAGGCACTCTCTTCTCTCTCTCTCTCTGCTTATGCTTTTAACATAATGAGAAATTTAACATGAGCACGCGTAAGTGTTAATTAGCAAATACAGTTGCTTAACAGCAAACTGCTAAGCTTACTTAACATAATGCAAGTCGAGCTTGCAGTTGGTACAAGTGCAGTGCCAAAAACTGTAAATTAACATAAAGTCAGTGCAGTTCTCCCTCTCTCTCCTTTGTACTCCAATGCAGTCAAACTTTAACAGTGGAACTTTTCTTTAAATGCAGCGAATGAGCAATAAAATTAAAGCAAAGCACACAGAGACAACGAAATTTAATAGCGCACAATGGGACAATAAAAATAATCATTTGAAATAGACAAAAAGAAGATTCCAAAGCGTCAAAGTCGTAAAAGAACGTTGGGAAACTACGAAAATTGTATGAAAATAAAATGACATTAAAATTCAATTTAAATAAAATGCACAGCGCGTGTCAAACGAGAAACATACAACATAAAATTTCAGGAGCCCGGGGAAGGGGGAAAATGAAATATTTCTCAAGTGACAGAACCGATTGATCGTGTAGGCCCGCCCTCCTTCTCCTCCTGGGCACAGCCCAGTTCTCCGTCGGATCCGTACGGGGCGCAAAGTTCTTTGCCGATTATATTTCATATGCCGGTTTTTATGACTAAAGGCTTAAAAATGATACCCAGAAGGCTGCGAGGCGACTCCCCGTTGGGATGGGTTGTTTTTCATGTTGTTGCCCTCCCGTTGCTAATAAAAATGCAATGCAAATATAAATTTATTCAAGTCTCTCTCAGATGAACTTCAGCTTGGATAAAGCAACCCCTTTTTTTTCTTCAGTTCGCCGAAAGTCACACAAATCAAATGCAAATTATGCTGCCTAATTGATTTATGGTTTAGCGCATTTCTTTATTGCACGCATATATCAAGTAAACGTAAAAGAAGCAGTAAAAAAAGGAATAAACAAAAAAAGTAGAGAGAAAAAACTGCGTAAAACTTTGCAGCTTAGTCTTAATTAGTCGCCAGGTTTAAAGCAAAGAAAAAGTCGCTTCAATGCTCCCACTGTACTCACGCAGATCGCCCCCAAAGAATCAAAATCCGAATACGTATCCAAATTCAAACATACGATATTTTGCATATTTGATTTCACGCCCCAAAATTCAAAATGCATACGCAAATTATGCGCATCGTCGTTGGCGGCGACAAAAAATGCTTCTGCACCCACACACTCACACAACAGTGGAGGCAAAAGAAAAAACTCTAACAAAACTTAACAAGCAGGCAACATGCCAAAACAACAACAATAACAACAACTACAGCAGGGCCTAAGCAAATGCAGTGGGAGGCAAAAAGTTTCAGACTTGCCAAAAATACCAGAGCTGCCAAACCAAGCGGCAGGCGTCGTGTACAGTGGGAAGTAAAATTGCAAAAGTCTCATTCAATTTATTAACTGAAAAGTACTTTATACTGAATATTTATTTAATTTATACACACAGATACGCAACATGAAATAATACAAAAATCTAAAGAACTGAAGAATATCAAAGTAAAATTTTAAACTGTCATAATTCCTTAAAATCCAACTATTAACAAAGTTGAAAATGTTCTTTCGCTTATTGTTGACTTGTTCCTTAATATTTCTAAGGTGTCACAGCAATAAAAACGGTTTTCAAAGATTTTTCTTGAGAAAATGAAGTGACCCTAGGGGAAGGTAAAGGCAGGTGCGGAGTTCTGAATTTCTATGACAATCAGGTAGCGACGAAAAAGGCTATTGAAGGAAATATTTGTAGACATAACAAGAGAGTATTTAAAATAAATATAAGGAATACTAATTTAATGATATTACAAAAACTAAAAGACCTACTTTTATGTACGTTAATTACGTTTATGTTTTTATATTAATGAAATATGCGTTATTACATTTTCTCATAAAAAGTTTCTTTTATATTCTTATAATTTATATTTTCAGTATATTCTTTATTATATTTTTAAAACATAGTCAGCAATATTCAAATGTATTTTTTGTCTATTTAAAATTAAACACTAATTCAATTAATTTTATCATGTGCATGTCCTGTGATGCCCACTGTGCACTGTATTGCACCCTACACCGACAATAACAATGCAAAGACACAAACACGCACACACATACACACGCACAGCTGACGTTGGCGCTCTCCGCCTTCTCTCCCGCACACCCCCTCCTACTCCTGCTCACTTAGCCCTGCCTTGTTGCGCTGCTCTGGCAGATTCTCTTTCACCTCGCATCCCTCTCCCCCTCCTACCTTCCTCACTCTTCTCTTTGCGGCTGCTCCAAGTCACGTTTTGCCTTTGCCTTTGCCTTAGACGTTGCAGTTGTTGTTGTTGCTGCTTCCTCCTTTGCGTTGTCATCTCGTTTGCGTGTCTCTTGTGTGTGTTTTCTTCTTGTTGTTGTTTTTTTTGGACTTTTATTTTTTGGTAGAGGAATTTCAATTCCAAGAAATATTCAAAAATATTCCCTGGCAGTGAAATAAATTTAATGCTGCTTGTAAATTACTTGTTGTTGTTGTTGCTCTTGTTGTTGTTGTTGTTTTTGTTGCTGCTGCTTCTGCTGCTGCTGCTTCTTTTGACGAAGCGTAAAATTTCTTAACGAAGCAACCGAAAGTTATGTACATAGAAGAAACACTTTGTTGTTGTTTTTGCTTTAGCTTGTTGTTTGTTTATTTGTTTAACTGTTTAACAACACCTGCAGCAACAGCGTGTGCGTGCGAAAGAGAGAGAGAGGGAAACTGTGCGCGTCTAAAATTAAGCTAAAGCAAACAAATCAACATTATTTTGAATTTGAATAAAAGCATTTTTCAGCTCATTCATTCATTCAAAATTGTTTAAAATTGACACAAATGGAACGTCGCTAATTGTTCAATTGCTTTACTATTACTATAGTTGTTATTGTTGTTGGGAGAAATCAATAACAAAGCAAAAACGAAGAGGGGGAAAAGAAACTTACCCAGTAAACGCATCACCTCCTCGGAATTTAGAAAAACATTCAAATGCGCTGCGACGCCGCTGCCTTCGCGCAGCAACAGCGCTGCCAGTGTCAGTAGCGCAGTCAGCACTCCCTTGTTGTTATTAAACATATTTCTTTCGGATTTGCCTTCCTTGATTGCCATTTTCATTCAACAATTGTAATTTTCCGTTAGTTTTTACACATTTATTAGCACACAAAAAAATTCGTAAACAATCGAAGCAACGAATATGGAGGGCAAAGCACACGCGCAGAGAAAACACAGCGTAGAGAGCGCAGAGCAATAACAGTGGCGTCTTGCAATAAACAAAACCAAACAGTGCTAAATTCTTAACATTAACGCGGTTCAAAACATTCCATACAGTTGGCACTTGTAAGTTAATTGTTAACCGATTTAATTAAACACAATTTTCAAAGCGAGTTTTGTCTATTTTCGTCTTTTTCATCGCATTTACCGCCGGCCGCAACAACCACACTCTTCAGCAGAAAATTCATGAATAACAGGCCTGTTAACGCATAATTTATTAGCTAACAGCGGCGCGTACTCAAAATGTTATTACACTGCTAACCGGCTGTTCGAACAGCTGTTCGCGGTCACTTGGCGCACTGCGTTTGAACAGAGTGTAAGGAAATTACATATAAAACGAGCTTAATGGGCTGATAGAATATTTTCAAAGTAAAATGAAATTAACATATGATTTAATCAGAACATGTTGGATAAATTGTTTAGTTAGAATATTTCAAATATGATGCACAAAGAGACACGCCTCTGTTAAGTCTTTACAGCACTTGGCCTACCTTCTCATTCTCCACCTGCTAGTTTAACAGCGTTGCTGCGAGTCTGTAAAATACAGAATGGACAAGAGTTGTGTGCGCCATCTGGCGGCGTGAAAACAGTGCCCACACAAACAAGAACTCAAGCACTGTAGCACAGTTTTGTTTTGCGTTGGGGAATTGTTGTGGATTGTGGATTTTTTGAAGATCGTGATCGGAAATACAGGCTCTAGGAGAAATTTGACTTTCATTCATTTGTTCTTCAAATAGAATTCATTGCTATTTTAATCATTCAGATTAACGTCCAAGCCTTTTGCATATGAATTTGATATCTGTTTAAAATAACCTGATTTCAATACTATATAAACTTAGTTGTTTAACTACACATGTTTACGGAAGTAACCCATTACAGTGTGCACTCGTTATAAATGAGGGAAGAATAGTTATTAAGTTTTTAATCTAAAAATCTATTCCGTAATCTAAAGAAAACATCCCGAATTGTAAACCCCTTTCATTGTTCAACATACTAAAACATTTATACTTCTCGAGAGATCACTGTATTTGAAATAAAGACTCGATTCTAGCACCAAGTTCAAGATCAGAGATTAAATTGTCATGGAGAACGTCAGACTCACCTTAGAAACGCGCAAAATCGGAACAAAACGAAAAAGTATTTACCAAAAGCTAATGATCATATTCCCGATCGTAATCGTCACGTGTTTGTTAGTTTTTTCAATACTATTATTCACAAGAAAGTGTCCCAAACAGTGCCAGGCGCCCATGTCCTATGTGAATGGACGTTGTTACTACATATACTTGGAGAAGGTGAGCTACCATATTGCCTTATATCTCCCATATATGGTATTATCCAATTCAATCTCTCATTTAGAACAACTTCTTTAAAATATCCTGCACATATTTACGACCCACAACGGATCGTGTGAGCATCGAAAGTGGCGAAGAGCTACAGGGCCTCACAAAGTTGGTAAAGGCGTTGGGTCTACCCGACGGCAGCTCTCTTTGGACGGCGGCGAATCGCCTCTACGCGTTGCCACATCATCAGCAGGTGGACTTCATCTGGAATTATCCTTTCACCAGTGTCCCTTCGAATCTTACTTACTCAAGATGGCTGCATGGGGAGCCGAGCAATACCACGGAGGGTGAGGAGAAGAATTGCCTGCAGCTGCGTCTTGTGAGAGGAGAACTCTACATGGTAACTGCCAATTGCTACTCACAGGCCTATCGGATATGTGAGCGGGCTCACAGCGCTACCTTTGATGGGGTCTAAGAGGTCGAAGTACAGGGGAAACCAGTTGAATGTACTATTGTTGGAAATAATATTAATTAAACATTCTTTAAAGTCATATCATGTACTTATTATAAATGAATTAAATACAGATCATACATATCGTATTATATATACGTTAGATATAATGGAGCATAAGTGGTTTAAAAAAATAGATATGCGAATAAGATTAACTTACAAACATCTTTCCCGAATTTGTTTGTGTTTATATAAACGTATACTAGATTATATCTTATTATATAATACTATTACTATTTCTGACTGATCCATGATCGATAACAGACAAAAGTGTGTAACCATTGTTTACTTTAGTCACAATCGAATCGAGACACATCTGTTTAAACACTTGCTGTAAACATCAAATGTCAGGGGCCTTATCAGTTGTCTGTTTTGTTTTTCAGGAAGTGTGCGAGACAGTTGAGAGGGAAATAGACATATAGACAGTGAGACAGTGAGACAGAGAAAGAGTGAGAGGAGAGAGAGAAAGAGAAATCACGCAATGCGAAGCTTTTGCGATTTGCATTTGTAAACAAGACCTTGCCATATAAATCGAAAAACTGATTAGAATTCGGTCAGTTATTTAGTTTTTGAGGGGTAGATTAACTTAGAGCGAACTTAGAAAGAGTCCATTAAGTCTATAGGTAAATTCTTTTAAATTGCTGCAGTACTGTTGATTTATTTTATTATATTGAAAATTACTAAATTTTGATATTCCCCAAATATTTAAAATTCTTACTACCACACCCACCGCCCACGTAAAACTGTTCTAATTACTAAGTAGTAACTAAGTAATTAATAAGTAGTGAGTTCCAGAGAGAAGAATATAATTTGGGGTCTTACTAAGTAAAGAAATATATATTTCATTTTATTGTAGGGTATAAAACAGTCTACCCAGCACTTGACTTGCTTTGTTAGAAGAGTATAGAAAAGTTTCGAATCTCTTTCGTGCTTGTCCCTCAGCCTTATCAGGCACAAAACCTACTAGACCCGATAAGCACACGGCCAACTATAGTTTGTGCCGAGGGAGACACTACTAGACATGGCAAGCTCCAAATTGGTAGAACACTTATTGCCACTGCTCTGCCTGGGGCTGCTACTGCAGCTGGCTATGGCCATGCGTTGCAGGGTGCCCTACGAGAAGGTGCAACAGAACTATTGCTACTACATATCCGATGTAGAGCAGCAGGTGAGTCAAGTTTCCCATTCAATGCGGATTTCCCTCGAAACCTTAACCCCTTTCCCCCTTCCCCCTTCGCAGGCGACCTCTTTCAGCAACCTGTGCTACCAGGACAAGCGCACATCGCGTGTGTGCCTGGACAGCGCTGAGGAGATGCACATACTGGCCGATTATCTCTATGCAATTGGTTACCCCAATGGCACACAGTTCTGGAGTGCTGGTCATCGCTGGCCGGGAGATATGCAATTCTATTGGAATTACTTTGGACGCGCGAGGGCGATCAACTATACCAATTGGTTGGAGGATGAGCCCACGCCGGGCATGGGCAGGAACTGCATGTTGCTGCGTCTGCAGCTCGGTCAGCTTTACATGGTGCCCGCCTCATGTCACACTCGCGCTGTGGACATATGCGAACAGATGCTAACCAACGAACAGACTATAATGCACTGAGCGAAGTTGATTAAAGTCGCGTAAGTCAGAAAGTCCCCCTCTCTCTCTCTCTCTCTCTCTCACACTCTCGCAGTACAATAATAAATGATGCAATCATAATAAATGGTGGTGAAATAAATCCTTATCTCCCTCAGTCTCCCTCTCTCTCTCTTCCTCTCTCTCTCTCTCTCTCTCTTTCTCAAACGATTATAATAACAAAGTCCAGCAATACACTGAAAGAAATCGTAGTGTAAATATGGGCTATGTGAAGCTCAACCAAAGCTCTATGTGTTATATCAAACTGTTATTTCTGTCTGTTGTGGTGACCAAGTAAGTAATAAAACTCGATAGGGTTTTCTTTATAATTTCAACCCAATAAATTGCATTGTAAAAGGGTATACAGAAGGTATTTCAATAAGGCCGAGAAGTTTGCAAGGCACGAAAGTTAAATTCGGCTAACCCAGTAAGTAAATTCAAAGTACCTATTGCATATATTTATATGGGACAACCAGTCCTGAAAGTATTATTTAAAGGACCTTTAGTATACGACCTTCGGTACAGAGCATCAACAAAGTTACATATAAACCAAATGTTTAACCATCTGAGTCAACTACCATACTGTTATTGTATAGTGTATGTATATGTTTTTGAAAGCGATAAGCTCTGAGCTTTAAGGGAAGACAAAATGACTTTTGCATTTAATTTTAACTCATCAGTACAAGTTTATAGATGGTCAAATGAGGAATAAATCAAAATGCATCAGGGATATTGTTTTTCTGTTTTTTTAATATTAATGAAACTGGCTCAGTCTTCTGCCTACACATATGACAAGGTAGATGATACGTACTATTTCATTGGTAATGGAAACAATGTAAGTCCATTCGTGAGCACGGATTGAGTGCGAATAACTCAAATTGCCATATCGTTTAGGGTACTTGGCTACTTAACTGGTACGAGCAACGCCAAATTTGCTGGGATCATCACGGAGAATTGATCTACGGACTGACTGCGGATAAGATGATGAGCATAGAGAGGTATATAGTGGCAAAGGGCTATGCAAATGGCACCGTGTTTTCGACCTCGGGGTATAACTACGATTCGTTTCGCTGGTCACCACTGGGAGAACCTTTGACCTACAACAAGTGGCTGCCAGGTCATGAGCCGCAACAGGATTGTAATTTAAGTCTACAACTATTCGATGGGGAACTATATATGGTGCGTACGTGGGGATTTGAACAGTACTATATATGCGAATATAGAACTAATTGGCGACGTCTCTGGATTTTCTTTAATCACCCCACCGTGCTTACGGTCAGCATGTTAATCTTGTGTTTAGTCATTCTTCTTGTACCCTGTAGAAAAAAAAATCCACCGAAGGATGTGGAAAGTTTTAAACCGTTAATTACGAACACATGGACAGACAAACAGTCGTTGTCATTCTTCTTGTGCCCTGTAGAAAAACAAAATCCACCGAAGGGTGTGGAATGTTTTCCAGTCGAAAGTCATAGTTTTTAGTATTCATAAATGAATAAATTGAATTATACAAATAAAACAAAAAATATTATTTTAAGCCTATTTTATTCATAGTAAACTTGACTCATCTCAATTTCAGCAAGAACTAGGTATACTCGTATCATAGATGTTATGTCTTCTAAGAGTTCCAGTTCCAGTAACTTGAGCACCATATGGTACTTGTTTAGGGGATCGTATATCCCTTAATAGCCCTATAAAAAGCAATAGAACAACTTGGTGCGATCTACATTCCATGCCAGCATTATGATGATTACAATGGGCAAATCTTGTGAGCTGCTGCTGCTGGCCGTACTCCTGCTGGCCAGTTACGTCTGCATCTATCTGGAGTTCAGTCAACGTAAGTTTCATAACTATGTTAGACAAAAGAAATAGGGAAGAATATACCATATATATACAGGGATATGCCTGTAGCACGTTGTGGAGATCGGAAATAGTTGCTACTTCTTCTCGACCAACAAAGCTGTGAGTATAGCAACTCTATATTGATTATACTTTGTATTATCCTAACTCCTTGCAGCCCACCTACGAGTACTATAAGGTATCGTACAAGGGTCGCGATTACAGTGTGCCTGCCATGGTGAGTCGATTGTGCGCATTCCCAGGATATCTCTTGCAATCTTCATTCGCAGCTCGACTGGATACGTGCGAGCTTCGCTTGCGAAGCCCTCGATGAGTCTGCGCGTCTGTTGACTATCGACTCCGCTCAGAAGATGCAACAACTGGCCCACTATCTGACCAGATATGCCCACACCATGACACATACGATCTTCTGGAGTGGCGGCCATTGTGGCAATGTGGATAAGGAATCCCTCAAGTATTTCTACTGGCACAACGATACCAAGCCAATGAACTATTCCAATTTTCGAAAGGAAGAATCTACGAAAGGGACAAATCGACGTTTTGAGAATGGTTTCTGCCTATATCTAGAGGTTGTTGGATCAGAGCTGATTATGAACTCTGCGCATTGCAAAGAGCCAATGGCATTTGTTTGTGAGTAACCGTTCTTAAGTTGACTAACGATAGGTGGTACTATCGAATGGCGTCGTACATCGTTAGGGTTAATGTTTTGAAAGGAACAAAAGAAATCATTCTGCCAAAAGGTATACAGGATTTTTGATAAGATTGAACCAAATCTTAAGTGTGGGTATAAATTGTCAACGTCAATGTACTGAAGAGAGATTTTCACATTTCGTCTGTTATTATTATTATTATTGAGTGTGGTCGGTTCTTTTTTCTTTTTCTTTATATGGTTCATCATTTCAACGTTAAAGATCTCTCAAGTAAGAAACCGTTCTTAGGTTGACTATCGTTAGGTGCTACTATCGAATGGCGATAATCGTCGTACATCGTTAGGGTTAATGTTTTAAAAGGAATAAAAGAAATCATTCTGCCAAAAGGTAGTAAATGAATTATAAAATTATTTACAAGATTTTTGATAAGATTGAACCAAGTGTGTCTTAACTTAAGTGTGGGTATAAATAAGGCTTTGCGCGTTAATTGATACTTACCAATACCGGTCCTTAGGAACTTCCATGATATCTTATCAACTTTAATGATTGCAATTCTTCAGTTCAAGGTTGCATGCACATCGATAACAATCTTTCGAATGAACTTACAATCAAATAGCTCAAAAAACAGAACATTGTGTCCTTACTAGACTTACAGGCGGACAGAGCAATGCCTTATCGAGTTACTATTAAGGTAGTTTCCATTTACAAAATTAATACCATTGTAATTACGCCCCGCGTTGGTGACAATGAGAAAGGTTATTTATGTTTGCACTGTTCTTTATTAATTCAATTTTAGGAGCAGGGAAGGTCCTGCTCCATTCGAAGTTAATTCGTGAATAATCCTTTGATCTACATAAAAAGATTTCTTAGCCTAAGTCGAGAAGCAGCGCAGCGACGCTTATATGCGTATCTTATATGTATATATGTATATATGTATATGTACGCTGGACTGTTTATGTACACATTGCAACAGATTGCTACAATGTGCTTGTATATTATGAATACATATAGGTACAGTGGTTAACCGATATGTGTGCATACTACACCATATTTCTCTCCCCTTTCCCTACACATTTCCCCTCCTTTTACAACCCTTCCCCTTCCTCCCAGACCTCTGTAAACTGTCATAACTGAGCAACTTGACACTTTCATTTCCCAACGAATGTTGCAACAAATTTGATGATCAAATTTAGCAAGTGCCTAATTTAATAATTCAAGGGGAGTCTAAGCCACGTGGGTAATAGCGATAATGGGCGTGACACGACTCAGAAGGTGCGTGACAAACTCACGAGCCACTCACGAGCCACTCACGAGAAGACGAAGCACGACAATGAGAGGCGACAAGGCGTCGGCAATTAAGTCAAATTGATAATGACGACTCAAGTTGTAGGTGACTGCCAGAGTGGGCGTGGCCTAGGGGAGGGATTGTTTGTGAGAGGGGGGGGGCAGGGAGGTAAGGGAGTGGGAGGTAAGTGATGAAGTAAAAAGGCGCCTGCTGGCTGTGACGTGATTTCATTTGTGCATACAAAATGGCGCCACATTTCGGCACGTCCTGCAGCATTATACAACACACACACACACACACACACACACACTGTGCGTGGGCAGGAGAAGAAGAGGGGAAGAGAAGGGGGGGGGAAGGGAGAAGGTAGTGACAGGCAGCAGAGGTTCGCTTCGGGTTCGAAGTTGTTTGTGTGTGCGCCCTTTGGCATAATTAAAATGAAATAATTTTCGACAAGTTGCCTCTTGTTTTCAGAGGGAACCAGAAGTGAAGAGAGGGAAGTGGGAAGTGGGGATGGTAGCAGGGCTCTTAACAGCTTTTCGCCAGCTATTTGCATCGAACGTTGTCGTTGCTCGTCGCTTTCCACCAATTTCCTTGTGGCACGTAACGGCAGTTAGACGGTCTGCCATATGATGGAAACTTTGGGGGCAAGTTCAGCTCTGCCAGCTCCTGCTCAATGTCTGCTCTCACTCAGTGTGTGTGTGTGTGTGTGCTCGGCGTGTCGGAATTTTTATTTAATTTGCCTGCCTGCCTGTCATCGCTGCCGCTACTACTGCTGCTGCTGTTGTCTTTCTCTACTGTCTTCACCTCTCTTTCTTTCGTTCTTCTTCTGTCTGCTCTTCTTGTCCTCACTCGTCTGTCTGTCTGTCTGTCTGTCTCTCTGTCTGCTGTTGCTTTCTGTCTGCCGTCTGTTGTCTTCTGTTTGCTGCATTGTTTGAAATTAATTTCACTTGTCGTTGGCAACCATCGGGAACCATCAGGAAACCCTATCATGCACTGAGCGAAATAATTGGTAAGTGAAAGGGAAATAAAGTACTTAAAAAAGACCAGAAATTTAAAAATAAATATTTTCCCATTTTTTAAATTCTTTTTCCAATGAAGTAATTCATTTTAAAAATTTTGTTTATTTTGTATTCACTTTATTTATCGTTTTAGAAATTCATTTTATTAAATATATTATATATTTTATTAGCTATTCTTTAACCGTTTTCGTTTTTTGCCGGCTTGAGATCAGGGCTTCTACTGTATATGGTATATGTTAGGTTAGGTATATTTTGATTAGCATGAAATTTTGTTTTTATATATCATAACATAAACTGTTCAATATTATTAAAAGCAAGAAAAGGGATATATAATTTTTTTAATCTATTTAAATTTAAAGTTGAAAATACTCAAATCACACAAATAGGTCGTTCAGCCATATACAATTTATAAATTTAATATAAAAAAGTTAGTTTTTATTTTACGATTACTTGGTAATTTATTTATTTTCAGAGACTGAAGAGAGACATCAGGGTTGCCTACTAGTTTGGTCATAAAAATGTCTTTTTGTTTGAAAATAATTAAAATTATTTCAGGCTTTAATTTAAGTCATTTCGGAGAACAGATTACTTATAATAACTTATAAATTGAATTAATTTTTTATACTTGTTTCTTATATTTTTTTTTTAAGAGGAAGAGTGACCTTAGCTCTTTGATTGGATATATATAAAAATATATATAATTTTTTGAACGTTTTAATTACGCAGTTTTTCTGTTTATAGTTTTATTTACTAATAAACATGTATTACTTTTATTTGATTTTTCAAAAGTAAATTCATTATCGAAATTCCTTTAAATTTATTTTTTAATTTTACACCTAAATTTTAGCGCAGTGCACCGCAGACCTACCTCAGTCCCGGGTACGTGCGCCTCGTCAGCAGGCACTACACTTCGCTCCCCTTCCTCCCTCCACCAATCCTACTCCCCC
Source organism: Zaprionus ornatus (assembly GCA_018904035.1). Lineage (NCBI taxonomy): Eukaryota > Metazoa > Arthropoda > Insecta > Diptera > Drosophilidae > Zaprionus > Zaprionus ornatus. The sequence goes on along the minus strand of JAEIFZ010000002.1, from coordinate 7,019,888 downwards.
CCTTTTTCCTCTTAAACAATCGTTGTGCGTGCCGTTGTCAATGGCGCTCAGCGCTGCATAGTTGAAACGCCGAAGCCAAGGACAAAGTTGGCAGCAAGTCGACTTCAGTTGAGTGTTGTAGGGTGTAGAGTCCTTTCAACCTCCTCCACCCCCCTCCCCCGCCCCCTTTCTCTTGCTATGTACTTGTGCTGCGCCAGTTTCGCCAGGCCTGACTTAGCCCAATTGCCCGAGCTGATGCTGGGCAAATCAACGCGCTAATCACTTGGCCAACAGGCGAGAGTAGGCAATGCAGCAGGCCTGGCCATGGCGGATGTCAATGATGCTTCAACAGCAGCAGCACCAGCACCAGCAGCAGCAGCAGCAGCAGCAGATATTTTTTGCCGGAACTAGGAAACCCATAAATGTCGCAAGTGGCAAAAGAGTAAGAGGAAGAGGAGACAAAGAGACGGAGAAGGAAGAGCAACACAGCAGCAAAGGCAAATGTTGCTACGTTGTCAGCGTATTTGCTTGGCTAACTTATGTGGCATCCGCAGTGGCAGCAACAACAACAACAACAACAGCAACCCTTCGCACACCTACCCCTTACCATCCCCCCCCCATCCCTTCGCTCCCCTTCTTCAATGTCTGTTTTGTCATTAATCACCGACAATAATGAACTTCCGTCGTTTGTAGTCGCTGCAAAATGGCGCCGACTTTGGATTCGAATTTCGAACTTAGCTGCAATTGCAAATGTTATCCCCCTCCTCTCTTCAACTTCCTCCTTGCTGCCTCCCTTTCCCCTCTATAGGGTATGCCCCTCTGCTTGCTGTCATTAGCGCAATGTTGCAAAATTTATCGTGTGACTTATGAGACGAACAGCTTGGACAGACGCTTCCTCTCTTGTTCTTTCTATCTCTTTCTCTCACTGCTTCACTCGCTGTGTATCTGTCTCTGTTCTCTAATCTGTCCAGGCTGCTGCAGACGGCTGGGCTCTGTTTTGGTCGTGTGATTTTATCGCTTCGATTTACGACTCATAAAAATGCTAGCGACTTTATACATAGATGCGCCAAGTATCGTAACTGTTTTTTTCGCATACCCTGTAAAGTGGAACACGAGAAGGTAGGCTATGATAAACAGACAGAAAAGCTTAAGATGAATTTAAACTATATATATTTCTAATCTACGGAATTATATACAAGAGTTCTCTATAGTTTATTTAATTTTTATAAGTCTTACAACTTTCATATAATATCTTAAACTAATATTCAGAAGGCTCTACAATATTTTCTTATATACCAGACATATCTATTTTTTGTCTTTTTTATTGTTTTCATTTAAATATTTAATTATTTCTTTACATATACAATAAGGAAATGAAGAAAAAGAGAAGGATATCAAGAAGTAAAGAATAAGACTCCACTAAGATAAAAGTCTTATCTTATAAAGTCTTAAGTCTCATTCCTTTCAGATTTATATCTTTCTCGTTTTCCCTATTTCTTTCTTGTCTACCTTTCTCTATGTTGAATTATTTCTATCTTCGACTCAAACAAAGTTTTCTAGGGTATCGTTGCCACAACACTCTTCACTTACAAGCACGCTCTTTTCTATTCTCTGTCTCCCTCTCTCGTTGTCTCTATTTCTCAATCCTCTGTTCTTCCTGTCTGGTTTGCGTTCTGGGGGCTTTTGTGTCTATGCTGACATTCTCAGTGCTGTTTTTGCGATTTTATGCTCGAATGCCTTTTTGGCCTCTGTCCCCCGTCAACCTTGCTTCCCCCCCCTCCTCCACCCCGTTCCCACTGTCATTCTGTCTGCAGAGTAGTTTGTTGCATGAATGTCTTTATACACGAATATATACGAATATATACTGGTTCATACATATTTATAGTTGATTTTTATGGGCACTTACTGATGCAGAAATTATTCGTAGAAAATAAACAAAACGAAAATGTGTGAAAAGGTTGTGGAAATCGAAACTGAACTGTGATTTACGACCCAAATCTTAATGAAATATCCTGCGAACTGTGCTAAAAACAGAACACTGTTCATAACCATATAACATGCATAAACATATACATATAGTATGTTGTACATACATATAAATCTTTAGTTATTCTGGTTGCGCCTCAAAAAAATACTGTGAATGAATCTATTGTAGATTTTTTGCATATATTTTAATTATCTATGTACAAAAATTAGCACAAAGAGTTTATTGTATTGAATAAATAAATCAAATTATATAACATTTAAATGGATTCATGAAAATGGTTTAACAAAAAATATATAAACGAGCATGAAAACAACATGAAAATCAGCTTTAAAATGTTCAAGATTGTGTTTATAGTTGAGCAATTTTGTACTGTTCCTATAGAGCTATATATATATATATTTTTTTTTTTGTATTATTATTATTAAGTAAAGAATCTGTACATCATAATATGGTATCTTAACATCACAGGGTGGAGAGACCTATAGATATAAGAATATAAAAAAAATTCCTTAATAATAAAAGTATGTTAAGTAAAATAATATATTTTTTACTAAAATAGTATTTCATGTTCAAACGAATATGTTCATGACAAACGGATATAATAGTTGTACATATTAAATATAATAACATAATAACTATTAAATACATAATAATAATAGTAATTAAATATTGCAAACATATTATTTTAATCAATACATATATTGCATTTAATTAGGTTGCCACAATATTATGTTTTATAAAGTTGTATAATAAAACAGCAAGTAAAGTAAACATGAATATATTTAATTAAAAAATATATCTTACAGTTTAAATAAAGATTCCAAAAGTATTAATATAATACATATTAATATATATGGGTTTTACTGGGTTTTCCCCAATCCTTTGCAGCAAATGTTGGATCGAGAATTCTTGTTTTGTTATCCCCAGCTTAAATTTAAAAATATATACTCTTAATTAATTTTAATTCTAAACTTATTGCAAAATTTTAATTTCAAATTCTAAATTATTTTCTTTTTTTTAAAAATCTTCAATTTTAATTCGATGTAATCTAATTTTTAATTTTAATTTTAAGTCGACTGTTTTAGTTGACGTTAAATAAATAAATAAATAAATAAATACTATTATTAAGTGAAGAATCCGTACATCATAATATTGTATCTTAACAATATTAATACTTATATATTAAATAAATTAATTAAATCCCCCATACAATATTCTATAACATACCTTTTACTTTATTCTTAATATCTAATATTGAACTAAGCAATAAATATGGACAGCTTAAAGACAGTAATAAAATATTTTAAATACTTCCACGTCCCCCAGCCACTTCCTTCCCCTAACCCTTTTTTTAGAAGTAGGGACACACACAGAGATTGACACACCCCGATCAATTTGCAGAGCAATTTGGTCGTAATACAAAGGCCATCCGACCAATATGTGTGACAGTGTGAAGTATCCACATCCTGCATTTGACAGTTATTAGATTAACACCTACACGTCCTCATCGGGATGCTCGACGGGATAGTCGACTACTCGATTACTCGTTTAGTTAGGGAGTATCCTATCTATATGTCGTTGTTGTTGTCGTTGTTGCTGTTGTTGCTGTTGTCTGTGTTTGAGCAAACAATAAAGCGCTCAAAATGTATGCGAGAATACATAAAATCTCGGCCAGACGAGGATGGCGACAAAACAAAGGCACGACAAACATAAGAGGGAGGAGGGAGGCGAGTGTAAGGGAAGATGGGAAAGGGAGTACAGGCGGTAGTTGATGCTGATGACCAGCAACAAGCGATGTCAATTTCAGACAAACAACCCGACGACTATATGCAAAACTCTCTCGTTTACGAGTATATATATTGATATATGTGCCGGATATAGATACAGACCAAGTGTGAGTGTATGTGTGTGTTGGTGTGTGTCTGGGGTGGGGTGGGTGCTCAAGATGTGACAACCGCCCAGCGATTGTCAGCTACATAAAAAGGCGCTTACGGTATGTGGCCAAAACTGAAACGAGGGCGTGCTTGGTTGAGAGTGTGTGGGGGCTGTCAGAGCCTGTTTAGATTTACGTGCCGCAGTGCAGCAATGTCAGACCTTACAGCGGGACAGACAGCGCATCAAGAGGTGTGACAGCAACCCCCGCTACTCTTTTCCCTTCCCGCCCACCACACTGTCCCCCTGTAAATGCACTTTGCAACAATGCGAAACCAACACGAGAGCAACAACAGAGCCGATTGTCATCGCTCTCTGACTTTTTGTTAATGAAAGTGTCAGCTAGACAAACGCACCCAAACCAGCCTAACTCCCCCCTCCCCCTGCCCAACCTCCCTGCCTCCCTTCTCTTACTTAACCCTTAACCAACATGCGCTTTGTTTAGCCTTTTTGCTTTTGTTTTTTGCCATCGCTGGCTGTGAAAATGCTTTCCATTTTGGCCAATAAATTATGATCAGGCTGATTTTGAACTCTCTCTCTCTCGGCTCTCTGCATGTGGTTCTTTTGTTTAACTTTCTGCCCTGTTGATAAAATACCTCGAATTGGCGAACTGATTGTGCGGTAATCCACAGGTATTTCGCATGTCAAACGCCATTCCGGGTCAACAAACCATGATGTGATTCCGAACAGAAAGCTTTTTCAATTCGAAATTTCGATTTACTTAAGCGAACCGATTTAATGCGATTTAGCTGAGGTCTATTGGGGACTTTGAGGTTTGTTTACAGTTAGAAATCTGTGTTGTATTATTTCACATGTTTCAGCTGACAAATAAAATTGAAGAATTTTAAATTCTTTAGGTCATTAAACAGTATAAATTCCAAACATTCAAACAGCCAAGCATATGTCAATGTCAAAAGGTTGTATCTTTTATGCATCGAATCGAATTGAAAAAGTAAATTATTTACTTACGGTGGCGTCGTATCCAATATTTGATATGAACTTTATATGTCTAGGAATTACAAAAATCTGCATGCCAAATTTGATGTCTCTAGCTTGTATAATAGCTAAGATCTGTGGGTTCATACACACAGAAATTAAGTATTTTACCATAACCTCGTAGTTTCAATTTCGTTTGGTTTTCCATTCACTTTTAACTCCTCTCTTTATTTTTTAATCAAAAAAATAACATTAAATTCACAGAAGGTAATTAAAACTTAAAAATTAATCTATTATGGTTCTAGTTTTCTTTTTTTATTCTTACGATGTTTTTGCGACCTCCTTTAGGCATCTTTATAGGTTTTTTGTGGTGTAGAGTATATACAATTACTGACCAATTTTTCTAGTTTTTCTTTTTAATTTTTAAAAGTTTTTGATAAAGTTAAACGGTATACAAGCAGAGAAGCAAATACCCTTCCCAGCCAAATTTTTATCCTAAACAAAACTGAACTTAACTCCGCCCTAAAATAATGAGTATATTTTGAGGGCTAAGTACAATTTCAACGATTCTTTTAGACCTTTTTGTCATATTATCGCGCCAATTTCGGCAATTAACAAGCTTGGCGTATCACACGGCTCAGATCTTTGTTGCCTACGGCTTATGTGCGCCATTATCTTAAATGCTTTTAACTCAATTTACATAGCATGAGGCATGGGGCGTGGGGCGTGACTGAGGTGGGTGAGGGTGGCGACGACGATGGTAGTGCCGGATTATTAAAACGGATAAATCGCGACGTGGAATGAAAGTGAAAAGCTGTGCGTGGGTAATTAAAAAGTCAACGAGACGCAGGAGGGCGGAGCCACGCCCACGCACACGGATGAAAACCTAACTCGCATCTTGAATTTTAATTAATTAAGAGTGTATACAGCGAGGGAGACAGAGAAAGAGAGGGGGAGAGTGGGGGAAAGGAAAGAAGGAAGTCATAGACAGTTGGGTAAGTCACGTGTCTCGTTTGTGCCCAGAGACCAAAGTAGGTTAATGCGACTGCAAAATGTGTGTGAAGTACGAGAGGGGGAAAACGGGTGGGGGAAAACTGGGGAAAAACTCCGACAGACACCGTAATTGCTGACGTTACAAAATATTTACAGTTACCGTAACATGGAAATGGAAAAAGATGATAAAGTGCGCAAAATGTTTGCACTTTCCCTTTACGACTCTTTAGAGACGACACTACCGAACACCCCCCACTGGGTTTTCTCCCCCCTAATGCGATTTTCCTTGCGGCTTTTCACACTCTCCTCTCAGTGTCGGCATGTCGACGCCTTGATAAGCAAATATTATTTCAGAAAACATAAATATTTTGTATAATTCAACGTCTAATTTATTTACCTAACAATTTCAGGGTAGGTTTTATTTATTTCTTATCAAAGCAGGCCTGGTGCAAACACCTTGGGATAAATTTCCCACTGGCATTTTCCAAAAGCAGTCCATTCATACTACATTTCGGTCTCCGTCTCGTCTCTCGTTCAGTGTGAATAGTCTGTGAAAGTCCCCAGTTTCGTAAAAGAAATCAATATTTATGTTTTAATATCTTTCCTCACATTCAATCAATAATCGATCATCGATAATGGCGCCTAACCTCCCCAAGTGCCCTGATTTGCATGAGCGCGCTAAGCGCAGACACGAGCCGGGCCGAGTCTGTCGTGAGACCCTATATTTAAATAGTGTTACTGTAAGTGGTGCATTATTTTAGAATAAAAAAGATATCATCTATTGATTCTACAGGCCTTACGTGAGGTTCCAGCCTTTACTTATCAAGCACTGCAAAAAGGTACCGTCGTCAAGCCACCGAAAAAGTAAGTTAATTTGTTATTCCTGATATACTATATACAATTGAGTACCCTTCCAATGAAACAGTGTTGTTCAACAGTAAATAGATCTACGGACAAGCTGAATCTTAAGATACCTTCTAATCGAGAAGGTGCTCTGTTCAAAACAACACTTCATAGTTCTGTCAGGATACCTACTAGCACAAAGGGTCTTTAATTTTATATCAGTATCTACAAGGAATACCTAAACAGTACCAAGTAACCCTCTAAAGGGCAATACCATATACGATACAGTACCATCTGATTAATATTATATGTAGTTTAACATTACATAGATTCACATTCTACCTAAATCATAAGATACCTTCTTCTTGAGAAGGTACTCTGCTTAAAGCAACATCTTAAAGAGATACCCAAACAATACCAAGTAACCTAACCCCGTAGACAGTGTACCACTTGTACACTACACTCCCTTTGCATACATGCTCAACTCAATTCACTGTCAATATTCTACAGAATCGACATATTTAAGCGATGTCCGGTTAAGGAGACCGTGTTCAAGATTTACTTTTTGCGTGGCGATATTCCGGTTGCACTCTCCGGTCGCAGCAACAAGCAGGACCCTACCAAGGATCGTCCATTGCGCTGGCACTGCACTCCGGAGGATCTCGATTATTGTTACTATCTGCCCATCTTTCTTGACGGACTGGCGGACATTGACAGCGATACACGTATGCTGGCATTGAATGCCGCTGTCGATCTGATCATACGGCAGCCCCACAAGGTGCTTCCGGTATTGCCCAAAATGATACTGCCACTCAAACGGGCATTCCAGACTCGCGACAAGCGTATTATCATTTCAGCTTTGCAGGTGTTGCAACTTATGGTTCGATTGGGTAAGTACAATAGAACTTATGAGATCTAACTACCTGACTGTATATTGTATTAATCTCAATCATCACTAGGACCTTGTGTGGGACAGGCTCTGGTACCCTTCTATCGCCAACTGTTGGCTGTTTGCAACCTCTACAAAAATGTCAATGTAAACCTGGGCGAGGGTGTCGATCCGGATCGCAGCAAGCGCATTGGCGACGTTATCGAGGACACACTGAAACTGCTAGAGTTCTGTGGTGGCCCCAATGCCTTCATTAATATCAAGTACATGGTGCCCACTTACGAGAGTGCCGTCTTCCCACGCTGCCAGTCGACCGATGAGGCTCCACCCAAACATTAAACACAGTTTGAAGTTCATTGAAAGCTAGTTAGGTTTGCTCCTATAATATTTACAACAAATTGAAATCAGTTTGGTTCGAAATTAATGGATATTAAAGATATGTACATCACATGAAACCAAGATCAAAAGTTGTTAAGAATTACGGACTATTTCTTGTGAATGTGTAGGAAAACAAATCAGAAATCACAATTTCTTTAGGCAAAGTAGATTGAAATTCAGATCTTAACGAAAGTTAGATATGTAAAGTTAAATTGATTTAGATTCATATGGAAACCAGATACTCTGAAGTGAATTTATATTTTTGGAAAGCCTTCATAAGGAATAAATTAATGAAAGGTATAATACTGTACATATATGTATTTAAGTAATAACATTCTAGGATGCTATGAGGGATTCTATCATATAGTAAGTGGCATTTGAGAGCGAGCTAACATAAGGCAAGTAAACTCAAAGTGTAAGATTATAAATGGTCGCAATAGGTCTAGTTTTAGAAAACACAGATCTTAACAGAAGTCAGATATATAAAGTTAAATTACGTAAAGTTTTGAAGAAAACTGAAACCACTCTTTACATTTTTCAAGGCAAGATATAATACTAAAAATGGATATATGTATATCCATATATATATCTTGAATATATATTCAAGTATAGAAATTGTAAGATTGTATTAGGTATTGTATCCCAAGAACGTTAAGTTTCATTTGATAGGGAGGTTTAAGGTTTGTTACGGGTGGATGAAAAAGGATTCCTTTTGGAATTTAGCAGTTCTATATTTTTAGATAGATCAAACATAGTCCAATATTAAATGACGTTGCCTTACGTTATTCCAATATTTCCCTTTGAGTTTTGAAAGAAATTTATCATAGTAATTTAATTTAATTTATGACTTTAATAAGGAATGTTATGCAGGAACTGTTAAGCGCACTTTAAAGCAAATGTTCCAACATTTCTTTCAATAAAACTTCCTCCCCCACTCTGCCTCTCCTACTGCCTTTCAACAAGCAATTGTTTTATTTGAACTCCCCATCAAGTCGGGCCATCTGTTAGCTATACTCGATTTTTATCACTTGCAGAGGATAGACAAGAGGGTAGCAGGGGCAGGAGGGGGGTAGGCCAATGATAAATGCCTAATTAATTTTTAATTTTCAAAACAAACTTCGACTTGAACAATGCAGACGCCGCGTTACGTAAATAAAAAGCTCGTTACGATAAATCATAAAGTGAAAATTGTTCAATTCGCCGCCTGGTTTAATGGAATATGCATGTAGAGTGGCCTGAAGCAGGGCCCAAAAAAAAACAGGGTCTGGCAGGGACTGTAACGGGACTCTACGACGCTAACAGGCGCTGTCAGTCCGCCAGACAGACACATTTGTCTAAGGATGCGTGCACGTTGAAATACATTGAGGGGTGTGTGTGTGCGATCTGGGTATCTGCCCTTTCTGCTCTCTCTATCTCTGTCTGTTTTCTGTCTCTTTCTCTGTCTACGCGCCCTGTTTCTGGCCAAAATCAAGCGTTGACTCCTGAACTTGCTGCCGCTGGCAGTTTACAGTAATCGAAGCAGGAGCACGCTCTAAAATTAATTTAGCTAAATTGCCGCAGACTTCGACTGGGCTCTTTCTCTCTTTGTCTCTCTCTCTCTGTCTCTGTCTCTGTCTCTGTCTCGCTCTTGCATTGCGCTTTTCAGCGTAATTAAGCAACGACCCAGCATAATTTTGAAAAACAAATCTTGTTATCATCGCGAGCCAACGCACTGTTCGAGCTCCCGTTGAAGGTCCAGTCAACCCACCCGACCTGCTAGTGGTCTACCCCATCCCCTCCACCCTCCTGCCATTAGACTTCCTCTCTCTGGCTCTCTGATTGTGGTGCGTAGATAAAAACCTGCCAAGTGTTGCAACTCAATTTGGTAAACCCAAAGCCTGCCACTGCCCCACCCCGCCCCTGGGCAATGAACCACCCTTCGATTGGTTGCTTCGTTCCACCACACAAGTTCTTAATTCACTTTTTGGATATAACGTTCAAATTTCCACCTCTCCCTACCCCTCCCACTCCCCCTCCCTCTCCCCCTCTCTCTCTCTCTCTCTCTCTCTCTTGCGTTTTTTTTAATCTCCTGTTGACGGTAAATCAAACAGTCCCCCTGGGTGCAGCGTCACTTGACGAGAGACACCCCCAGCCCAGGGCCCAACCCTGGTGTCCCCTCCCTCGCTCTGCCTTCACCTCAACCCCCCACCTCAAGGCAGATAAATTGCATTTGGCTGCTGCTTGGCGAATTCTCATTTTCATTTTCATTTTTATTGTGCTCTCAAAAACGTTTTGACATTTTTACGCAGTTTTCTTTTTTTCCCTTTCTTTTTCTGTCTCTCTCTCTCTCTCTCTCTCTCTCCTTTACTGCGTCTCATCTTCTCATCTTGCCAAGTTCGATCTCACTGCCGGCGGGAGGGCAAAGGGTAAAAGGATTCACCGCGGGGCGCCGAACTTTGATTTAGCCAGCAAATTGTCGAAAACGATTGAAATTCTATTTGAAAGAGTACATAAAACACATTTTTTGTCACTTTGAGAGTGGAAGGAACTTGGAAGGACGAAGGAGAATTTCATTGGAATACTCGTATATAAAATATAGCGCAATAATAAATCGAATGAATAAATATAGTAGGAAAAGAGAATCAGATTGAAAATAAAATATAAATATGAAATTGTGTGAGGGTTTCAATATAGTTTCTCCACTGAATTATAAACAATTTGTATACATATATATATTATATCTATATTATATATAATCTATTATTTATATATTATATTTTATGTTAGGAGGTGAATAAATTGAACTTAACTGAATTGAACATAATTTGATACATTTTTTTTTTATTTTGGTTGAATTTAAATCTTTAAAATAAGTTTATACTTATTGTTTTATGACAATTTGAAAATAGTTGGAATACTTGTTTATCAATAAATAATATTTGAAAACAGTTTAAAATGTGACAGATATTTAGAAAATTATCGCACAATAAATTAATAGTTTAAAATTCTAAGAATTATAAAAATTAATATTTGGAAATTTTACAGAAATTTTTCTAAACTTTAATAAATTTAAAAATTTTGCTGAAATTACTTTAAACTTTGATGAGTTTTTATCTTTTCAAAATCAATCTTTCTTCCACTTTTTTTCTAAACTGAAAATAACTTTAAATCTTCTAAAAAAAAATAAATATTGCAGATATCAATATGCCATATGCCTTATACGTACATACGTACATAGTTATAGTATTTACATACGTATGTACATGTATTTTATTTCTGCATTGCACATTCCCAACCTGTTCGTGTCACGCACGCAACGCAGCTTGAAATTGAATCTGAACATCATCGCCATGAGGAGCCACGCGTGGATTTACCCTAATACTCAGGGGAGCATTTCCGCTACACTCACACTCACAAACACACTCAGTTACTCACACACACACATATTCATATGCATTAAGTCATGACCGTGTCCAGAGATCTGCTGGACTGGAAATTGCTTTAATACACCGGAAATTGCAGGAGAGTTGCATAAATTGACACGAAACGCCCCGTGGGCGCAATCCAATGTAATGAGGCCCAGACATCAATGTGGCCAAAGAGGAAAACGAAAGTGTTGCCACTGTGTATATATAAATGTGTGTGTAAAAGTGTGTGTGTGTGTGTGTGGGGGTGTATTTCACTGAGTAGTCGATGGGGACGCGAGTGACAGAGAGAGGGAGAAATATACGAGGACATGAAAAGAACAGTGTCATCTTGAGGAGAAGGAAGCAGAAGTTCTGATCGCAATATTATGATACAATCTTTAAGATTAAGATAAGATCATTGAGATACCCTTTTCCTAGTTTCGCAAAACAATTGCACATACACTATCAATTCTAGAAAATTCTACAAAGTTAAAACATGTAACTCGTATGCCATGCAATGATTAATCCAAGTGAGCTTTGAGTTGTTAAGATAGAATCGGAGCTTTGTGTTCGTGTGGATGAAAGTCTAGCTTATGAGATTACAAGTAGTTGTTCTATTTAAGTATATTAAAAGCATCGGTCATCGTTACAGATTACAATTAATCTTTTTATATTGCGAAGCTTATATAATATATTTTAATTTACATTACACACACAGTGTTTATTTTCCGAGTAAATGTCAAAGTTAGACAGTTGTATGATTGCAAATCGAAATGAAAACTTAGTATACAGAAACCACTATCCCAAATTTGGTGTCTCTAGCTTATGAAACGGCTGAGACAGACAGACAGACGGATGGACAGACAGATAAACAAACAGATAGTCAGACAGACAAACAGACATACAGACATACAGACATACAGACACACAAACATACAGACATACAGGCATACAGGCATACATATATACAAACATACAGACATACAGACATACAGACATACAGACAGACAGACAAACAGACAGATAAACACACAGACCAACAGATAGACAGACAGACGGATAGACAGACAAACAAACAGAAAAACATACAGATATGCTTCAACCGACTCGGCTAGTGATCCTAAATATATGTATATACTTTGGGCTCAGCCACGCCTTCTTTGAATGGTACAAAAAAAGAGAAACCTCCAAGGTGACCATATTCTGTTTATGCTTTATTATTTTGTAAATTAACAATTGTTGCTGCACATTAGCCTCAACGTGCTTCAATCAACAAATAAAATTCTGGGGATACGAGTATATAACATTGGGAGAAACCAAAAAATGTGCGTCAGCTAAGTGGTAAATACCAAACTTATCAGCATCATCATTTGACTAATATAATACATACAAAAATTTTTGCAACCTCGGCAACAGTTTGCAAATTCCACTGAAATTGAGCACATCTCTCGGACTGATAATGATGAACATTATAAAAATACTTAATATATTCGGTATATTATGTGTTTGTTTTGTATTGATAACTGGCATGGAATCCAATCACACTGCCAAGGGACTTTCTTTGTTGAATATACTTAATGCTGCTCAAGTAATATCTAATGATTCGGAGAGACACGTGGCAAAGAGAAATGCGGATGTGTGTGATCATGAAATGTACTGTGTGCCTAGAAAGAACTGTATCGATGGCTATATAACTGGATCAAACGTTATTTACCCAAATGAACGATGCTCTACGCCTAAGATCTGTTGCTCTGTTCGTCGACAAGCTAGAATAGAAGTAATAAAGATCATTCGTTTAATATTATATTGAATATTCTATTAACATAATACGATTATTTATATTGCAGCCCGCGACACCGCAAGCAACACAAGCTGCCACAGAAGTGGCATGTACTGGTACAGAAAGGTATTGTGTGCCTGAAGGAACTTGTATAAGTGGGAATATAGATACAAGTGCTGGAGGTCGCATAGAAACTTTATTGAAATCTAAAGCGATCAACAACTCTGCACAAAGTGTAGGAAGATGCAATGCGACTCACGTCTGCTGCCAATCAGTTGAAAAGGTAAGACGAATGTATCTTAACAATCTGCGACAGATGTTAAGAGATTATGTTAAGCTTTCATTGAATATATTATACAATTTATAACATTTACAAAACAATTATTGATTTTAAGGAACATATTGCTCCCCTTAATATTGGAGACGACTGTACTGGACCTCCGAAATACTGTGTGTCTAGAGAAACATGTATTAACGGCAGTATAGATACAACTGCTGGTCGTCTCCTCAATAAGTTCTCTCAAGCGAATCCCATAAGCAAATGCCAACAGAATGAGGTCTGCTGTCAATATGGTGGACAGGTAAGAGGATGTTTTACTTTAAGTTTTAAATGGAAGTATTTACTAAATATGTATCTTTTAGGACGTGAAAGGACAAGCGAAATATGGCGAATTTCCCTGGGTTGTGCAAATCTTAGAAATGCTCTATAATGAAATCTCCTTCGAATATGCACATCTGTGTGTCGGCAGTCTAATTGCTCCCAATGTTGTTCTGACTGTTGCCCACAATGTTGTAGAGTCAAATGAAACAGATCTTTTGGTACGAGCTGGCGAATGGGATACAAGAATAAACTCCGAGCCAGAACCACATGTAGATCGCAACATAAAGACCGTGATTATCCACGAAAGCTATGATGACAAGTCAATTCACTTTGACATTGCTATACTCATATTGACGAACAAGTTTCAGTTGGGTCCACTCATAAACACCATCAGTTTGCCCAGTGCTGACATGAACTTCGATAACGCCCACTGTATAGTTGCCGGCTGGGGTAAGCAAACACAGCAAACTGATAGTGAATTGTCTCCAATACTCAAGAAGATTGACGCTTCCGTTGTGGATAGACAGACTTGTCAGAATCAACTGCGTGAAGCTTTGGTTCATCCTTTCTTTGAGCTACAAGCGAGCTTCATTTGCGCCCTTGGTGACGTTGAATACCCACCATCGCAAGGTGACGGCGGAGCTCCCTTGATGTGTCCAGTTGTTGGTCATACGAATCGCTATCAACTGGCTGGAGTCCTCTCCTTTAGTTCCAAATCCAACACGAGAAACGCGCCTGACGTGTATTTCAATGTTCCAATGGCGCGATCGTGGATTTCGCAAAAAACAAATCTCATCTAAGCTATCTACAGCTTATTGATGATTTTTTCTCATTTTTATTATGTTTAAAAATCAAATTGAAATTTAAATTTGAAATATAAAATATGGTATGACAATTTAAATGTCATTTATTTACCTATTATATTGTTTGCTATTATTTTTCAATTATATTTAAATACAATTTTGTGGTAGTTTTAGTGTATCTTTATGGCATTTTTTGTGTGTCTAAGAATCAATTTCAATCTTAATCTTATTGTAGATTTAACTAGACTTAATAGCTATACGACTAATGGATTTACTTAAGTGGATTATTATGCTTTCCATTAGTCGTATCAGCAATTTTGTTGCCGTCTTCAAAGTTTCAGTTCTTCGTATTATTTAATTGCTTCTATTTCACATAATGTTAATTTCCTTTCTTTAAAAGTTATAATTCTTTTGATTGAATATAGAATATGACTATACAGTTATTGCCAGACTGAAATATATATAAAAATATAGAGTAATACATATTGAAATATATAGTAAGATATATAGAAATATATAGTAAGATATATAAAAATATATAGAAATATATTTAGATATTTTTAGTAATACATAAAGAGATATATGTAAAGTTATTTCTGCATATTGTTTTAGACCCAAGACTGTCTTTCTTCGTCTCTGTCTATTTCAAAAGAAACGATAGACTCTTCGTTTCTATCTCTCTCTTTCTTCATTCTCTATCTCTCTACATACCTCTGTTTCTTTCTCTGTCCCACTCTACCTCTATCTCTCTCCCTCTCTCTGTGCCTTCTCCCTCTCTCTCTCTTAGTTTCTTTATTTTCCTTCCGTTTCTAGTTTCGCCTGGATTTGCGACCTCGTTTACTGTCAATATGTGAATCCCTGTTCATCCAGTCACGAGCGGACATAAAGTGTATTGTTCCTAGCCCAGCTCCGGATCCGGGTCCGGCTTCTGTTTCGGACGCAGATGCTCGAATTTCGCGAAGCCGCCTCGAATCACGTGCGGAAGCGAATCGAAATTATCACCAATTTGCAGTCATCGGAATCCAATTATGGAACGTGTGTGTGTGTGTGTGTGTGAGTGTGAGTGGGTAACCCCGAGCACAGTACAATGCTTTGGCTAAATGCTGAGCACATACATCAATGCAACTGTGTGTGTGTGTGTGTGCCATATGCTTGCTTCGCTACCAAACTGCAGTACCAACTGCGGATCTGCGGTGCTAGCCAGACAATAATCGGATTAGGTTGGCAACTCTGGGTACAAGAGGGGCAGGGGTAGAGGTCGGGGTCGCGGGCAAAAACATAATTTGCGAGAAATGTCACACGGCACACGGCGTATACGGCGACTGCCCCGTCGACTTATTTGCAATTTGCGAAATGAAAAACGACACGAGGAGAGTCGAGAAGTGAGAGAAGGTGCAGGGGATGCCTGGCGGGTGTTGGCTTGTAACCCCGAGGCAGGCAGACAGCAGGTTGAAACTGCAGCGGGACCAGGAGGAGGAGAAGGAGAAGGAGACGGAGGTGGAGGTGGAGGGGAAGGAGGACGCACTAAATCATGCATGTCAAGTCGAGTAGTTGTCGTCTCTATCAAACCCATCATAATCGCCAACGCGTACGCATCATTATCGGCGAAAGAGCTCGGAGTTTTTGCAGACAAGGCAGGGGAGGATTGGCACAGCCTGCCAGGAGTTCGGAGGCGGTGGGGGGGAGTACGGTGTCTCGTGGGTGCCACTGTTGTTGTTTAGTTCCGGCATGCGACAGATGCAACAGACGTGCAGCCCCGGCTCGGCCTGGCCCGGACAAACGAAACCACAAGCGGCTCTTGAAAGGACGCACTGCCAAAGTGGGGTGGGGGAACCGGGAGAGGGAGTACGACCGGAGCAACACCCCGACCATCTCGAGGCTGTCACTGCTCATTGTCAGCTAAGTGCCGGGCACAACTGTGGGCGGGGCTGATAGCTGCAACGAGGCAAGCGAGAGGAGGGTGGAGAGTCACGTCGACAGTTTGCTCATTCGGACGTTCCCCGGCTGCCCTGGCTACGGTCAACAAGCCGCAGCGACTGCGACGACGACGTCGGACGTCGGCAGAGCCCATTTTCATTTTCAAGGGCCCTAAAACAAATTTTTTGCTCTTAACGCAACCTGCTTGACGCAATGAGAAAAGGTGGCAAAAAGAAACCCAGCATGCACAGTGGGGCAAGGTAGGCAAAAGTTTGTTGTCTACAAATTTGATCGCATTAAATCAATAGACACTATTGGGTCTATGTTTTCCAGGTGAACTAGCCCATCTTTTTCGACGCAACCTTGTCCATTAGTTTTAGAAACATGATGAAACTTGCCACACATATTTCCTTTTGCTATACGTTGTAAATAAGTCAGAATAAGCTTAATCAAATTGATATATTGTATAGCTTGCATAGTCCCAATTGGCCGATTTTAGTTGTTTCATAAGATATTGCCAATAAACTATGTAAGTTCATCGACCTATTTCAAATCATAAATTCGACCTATTTCAATTTATTTATATGCTCGCAGAACTGTATCATATACCTGGCATAGAAAAAATAGTTCGAAATAAAGAAAATGAAAACACTTTTTTCTCCCTATCAATACCAATTGAAGCTATTTATAATCTATATATATACTTTAAATAGGGATTCAAAATTTGAAGCCTTCGAGTTGTTGTTATCAAACTTAGAAAAAGTACAATTTTAATACGTCCAAGAAAAGTTCAATACTGTATACAATTTTGAAATATTATACAATATATGGTATAGGAATAAAAAGTTTAAAACCAATGCCTACTTTGATTCCTATTTCAATAAAGTCTAGATTGTTTTGCTTGCTCTATCATGTTCGGTATTGTAGTCTGGCAGTTACATAGCGCTTTCATAGAAATAACCAATATATTCAGTAAAACCTTGTAAGTACGGTACTTATGATTAGATAGGAATTATCGGTAGACTTAAGTTAAGACAAGGGTATTATAACCATTATTTGTTATGTCGTTAAGATTGTCAATGAGTAATAATTGCCCCAATTTTTTATCAGAATTTTTACTTATTATTATTTTTATTTATTTTAGCTTATGTTGGACAACAACTCAACTTTGTTTCATAACAATAAGTATATATATGTGATGAAGGTGAATAATATTAATATCACAATGAGCAAGTCCAACCTAGTCATGAAATGTTTCTTTCTTAAACTTTTCAAACACTTTTCAATCGACCTGCGACCACTGTGCTTGTGTCTGTGCCACCCGCTACGCAGCAACCGCAGCAACAAGAGCGTCGTCGTCGGCAGCAGTGGTGGCTGAACTGAGCTGAGCTGAGGTTGGGCATACTCAACAAAGGAAACGATAAGACGACGCAGACGCTGGGCAGGAGGAGGGGCAGGCAACAGAGGCGATGCCAGCAGCCGTTGGCTTCACATTTGCTTCCGCTGCATTTGCAACGAGACCACTGGCAAAGAGAGAGAAAGAGAGAGAGAGGGGACGGGGGATGACACCGAGGGTGGAAGTGCGACAACAATAAAAGCAAATTCAATGCGTCTCTACAGAGGATTTTGCAAGAGGCGAACGAGAAACGATAAAGCGGAACAAGCGAGCGGCGATTGCGAAGCGCAGCAAAGTAAACGAGCAAATAATAAAAATTTTATATGAGCAGAGCAGTGGGAGAGGGGTAGAGCGGATAGAGGGGGGTAGAAAAAATAATCTAAAATATAATAATAATGGGAGCAATGCGATATAATGTGCCAGTTGTAGTTGGGTGTAGTGTGAATATGAATAACACGAGTGTGAATAGTCAATGAGTGTGTTCTCTCCAGGGAGGAGAGCAGCAACGAGAGGGGGTGCAGGGTGAGGGGGTGAGTGTTACTGGCGACTGCGGTTACGGGGGATGGAAATCAAACGGCAACAATGCAATCAAAATTTTACTTTTCCTTCACCTTTTCGCCTGCAAATTTAGTTATTGTCTAGACAAGAGTGGGCAGAGGGGAGAGAGTGTGGAGGAAGGTGCGGAGTAGGGGTAGGTGTTGCGAGTTCTTTGGCAACGCACTCCAGGGACTTGTTCGGCCATAATTTAATTCAGCTGGCCCATTATTTCATTAGCAGCTCGCCAGTCCTGCCCCTCCCCATACGCCGCCGCACTCCCTTCTCAAAATTTGTGCAATTTATTTACAGTATTGTAATATTTGTAAAATGGCCCTGGCAGCTAGACGCATAAATTTGTGTATTTCGATTTTGATTTTGCCATTTTAATTGTTCGGTAAACTGGCCACATGCTCAGCCAGTTCAGCCAGTTGCTCCTTTGTCTGCCCCGTCTGTCTCTCTCTCTCTCTCTATTTCTGTCTGCATTGTCTTTTGTTGGCCAAACATGTCGTATCTTTGCATCTGTATCTGTGTGCAGCCTTTCAACAATAGAAAGGCCTCTGTGTGCGTGTGTGTAATTAACATTTATGGCCAAAAACTTAAGATATTTGACCCATCAGTACAAACTGTGCTTCGTTTCGATAAGGCCTCGACTTGGCTTGAATTTGCATAAAAAATTGATGTCGAAACCGCAATTAGAAGCTGATAAAATATTTAAGTAAATGCACTTGTTATTAAGCCACAAAAAAAGTGCAAATGTATTGTATTCATAAAATATTTACAAGAAATGTTTCTTTCCACACAATCAATTTTGCTGCAACACAGAAAAGATTGATATGAATATTTTGCTAAATGTTGTTGATATTGATTTAATTGGAGAGAACCACGAAAAAGTGTTGTTGTTTAATAAAATATTTACATCAATTTGCGGCAAAGACTGTCTTTCTTTTACAAAGACAATGAATTTGTTGTATTTCTTTTTATGGCCCAGCACAAAAGTATGCTATGAATATATTTTGACTACAAGCAGATTCGCTAGAGTTGCATAAACAATTAAACAATTCATGATAATTATTTGCAGATTACAAATTTGTTTTCATTGTGTACTTACTTTTACTTAATTTGTTTGTTCATCACAAGAAAATAAAAACCACTAATGGTGCAAGCACATTTGCACTCAATCATAATTCGCTTTGCTCTTAAAAGCATGCTACACAAATTTCACGCTGACTCGCTGAGCAGAGCAAGTAAATATTGCTTAGCCATGCATACTAAGTGTTAATAAAAACGAGCAAACAAGCAATGTTTTTTGATTTAATCTCTAATCAATTCGTCATTGCTACGGAAGGTGCAAATTTCCCACCATGACTATCCAATCATCTCTATTCATACGTATTATTTATTGCTTGCCCCAAACAGTAGGCAACACAATTGCCTCAAGAGCTGCACAAGCACTCAGGCGACTAAGCATTTATGCAAAGCTGACCAATCATTCTACTCATCCCTCGATTTTTCTCACATTTTATTCAGTTTTAGACATAACTTTCCATATTTCCTTCCATCCATCAGTCAGGCATGCGGCTTAATGCAGCTCATTTACTGCACAACCACAAAAGTATGCTACAAAATATTTGAAGAGCCAGTTGAGAGTGAGTTGAAAATGAGAAGAGCTGATGATGATGCTGTAAGTAAGTTGAGTGGAAGACGACGCCGCACTTGAACTTACCAGCTACAGTTGAGTGAGTCCACTCTGTCTTGCTGTCCAAGTGCAACATAAATGCATAGAAACAATGAAAATTAAGTTGTTGCAAACAAAAGTTTATGTAAATAACACAAGAAGAAGGCGCACAAGACAAGCAGCAGGACAGACAGACACACAGACAGACAGACAGCCAGATGAGACTTGAAGTCAGTCAGCCTGGCAGGGCACTGCAAGGCAGGGCAGGCAGACTGGCAAAAGTATATTAAAAATGTTGACATCGGAATCCATCTGTTTAATGGCTCCGCACGTAGCCCAAGACAGGCCCAAGCCCAACTCTGACTGAGATGTGGGTGTGCTCGCCTCTAATCCGCCAGATTACAAAAGTGTGTGTGGGTGTGTGGTGGAAGTGTTGGAGCTGTGGCATGTGGCTGCCTGCCCCGGGCAGCAATAATCTCAACCCCATTAGAGAAGAGACCCTGCCCAGGCCCAGAACTATTACACTTGATAAATTCGAGATTAAAGTGCATTTGCAGTTGAGCCCCTGGCAAGGGGGCAGCAAAAACGTACCAACCCAAGCCGAACCAAGCCAAAACTTAACCGAACTGAACCGAACTAGGCTCGGGTCATCAAATTTATGGCAATACATTTGCCAGAATTTCTTCTTTGCCGCCCACTCGAGACCAAAAGAGAGAGAGAGGGAGTGCGCCCTTTTAATTATCACACGTAATGACAGCGGCAAATGCAATTGCTAATTAATTGCCCTGCAGAAGGGCACAGAATGGAAGAACTATAGAGTGACTCTATGGAGAACCCTTGGCCCGGGGATAAAAGAAAGAATGAATTTATGTTCCTCACATTTGTTTGGCTTGACATTATTATTCCAGCATGTGCAAACTGTGCCTCCCCCGGAATTGGGCGTACTTGGACAAATGTCTGCGGTTCGCATAGTTCATTAATGCTGTGGGGGATCAGCTCTTTGGTTCTGCCCTGTAATCGCCAACGCAATAGACCTCCAGTTCGAGCTAAACTTGAACTTGAATCCAAGTTGATTCGTCGGGCTAATGAAGATAATCGTTGGCGCTGTCAAAATTGCCACAAAATATAATTGCGATCGTTGCGGGAATCGCCGTCCAATGATTAACGATGAGAGCGTTATGAAAAAGACCAAAAACAAAAAAAAAGTTTCCGATTTCAGAAATCTTAAAAAGCAGAAAAAAAAACAGTGAACAATGATTGACAGATACCCTGGCTATTTCCTAGGTGAGGCGTATAATATAACTTTAACAATATTTTATAATGATAAAAATATATATTAAAGTTATATTATTATAATGAAGTTTCGAGTGTAGAAAGTACTTGACATTATAAGATTAATTGAATAAAATTATTATGACATTTTTGGTATACAAGGTTAGAAATCAAAGAAACCATATAATAATAAAACGATATTTATTATATATTATATTAAGAAATTTTTGGTACTTAAGTTTGGAAACTAAGGAAACCACATTATACAAAACACATGCCTAAATTCATTTGGAAT
The DNA here is from genome assembly GCA_018904035.1 of Zaprionus ornatus. Classification (NCBI taxonomy): domain Eukaryota; kingdom Metazoa; phylum Arthropoda; class Insecta; order Diptera; family Drosophilidae; genus Zaprionus; species Zaprionus ornatus. The sequence goes on along the minus strand of JAEIFZ010000002.1, from coordinate 6,998,289 downwards.
CTAGAACTTGCAGTTTCTTCTCAAATCTTTCTTCTAGAAATGTAAGATTTCTTGCTTGAAATATAGAAAAATCTTTAATTTTCAAATTCTACAATATCATTTCTAGTCATAACTTCCCCAAACTCTCAGCTACCTTTAACTACTCAGCTTATAACTGCTTGGCATTAAAAACTTCATCAGACACAATAGAATCTGCGAGAAACACACGCACACACACGCGCAGTACAGCGGAAACTTCAGTAAAAACAATAACAAAAGATGCCAGCCAACCGATTACGGCCAATTTACTGAGAGATTGTGTAGAAGAAGCAGGGGGAGAAGAGAGAGAAGGGTAGCTCGTTATACGCATTAGCTACTGCAAGTGCAGTCCAGCAACGACGACGACGACGACTCACCTATGGACCCAGTCGAGATCTTATCCACATCAAGAACAGAAACTGAAACAGAATCTGAAATAGAAACTGAAACCTAAACAGAGAAACTGAACAATTGAGAAACTGAACACCTCCCGTTCTAGCGTTTCTCAATTCTCACTTCTACAAGTTAGTTAATTTTTAATGAATCGCATCGTATATTCAAAGTCGTAGTCAGCTTCGTTTTTTGCAGTCGTTTGTCGGCGGTTTTCAAGTGCGCACCTCAAACGCGCTTCGATCCTCAACTCAACACCGAAAAATCCCAATTAATCAACGTGTTCTAAAATTATCGAAATCGTGTAGAAGAAATCAATTTTCAATTACAAATCGATAAACAATTTTTTGTTCATTTTTTTTTTTTTTTTGATCATGTACGCGATATCAGCTTCGTTCTATTTGTTGGTGTTATGCTGCTTTCTGCTGACTCATTATGGCGCACAAGGTTGTTCCACAAATTGGATGAATACTTAATACTCGATTGACTAATTAGAGACAGCTGCCAATTTCCAATTTTGAATTACTTTTTTTTTTATGTTTACTACTCACGCATGACGACTGTGTGTGTGTGTGTGTGTGTGTGTAAGTGGAGAGAGCGTGCGGGCTTTTCCCATAATTGGGGAATTTTTCAGTACTAGAAAAAAGTAGAAATCCCCCAAATTCACGATGAGAGCTAAAGAAACTTCAGTTGAGCAAAAAGTGAAGAACTTGAGTGATGAAGATGAGCAATGGGGAATAAAGTAAGAAAGTGGGAACTTTTCGAATAAGTGTGAAAAATATGTCTATCACAAGATATTTGATCATCTCGGTAATAACTAAAATATCTATGAAGAAGAGATGTACAAGAAATGTCTGTAAAAGGATCTTCGATCCTTAAAGTATTAATTGGGAAATTATATCAATGTTGTCAAGTTAAAGAAGACGTTGGACAGTACTTTGAATCAAGTTGTAGAAGTTCTTAGATCTTAAAGGTCAAGTAAAGTAAAAAAGGGCTTCTTCAAAAGCGTACAATATGGATTATATATAAAATATTAATATACATTATATGCATAGTCCCAGTGATCGATCAGCTCTAATATTGTTGGTATATTTTATTATTTAACTTCTTAAGAAAGGAGCTCTGTATATATCTCTGTCTTAGATATTATCCTGATAAAGTATTAAAATAATTGAACAACATTATCAAATAATATGGGATAATAGAATATATATACTTACGTTAGAACACATACTTACAGTAACTATATCCGGCATTGTACAACTCTAGGTTGGCAACTTCTTGAAGTTAAGAAGATAAAGTCAATACGTCCAGTAAATATCTGGCAGTTCATATGAAAAACTGAACTGCTAATGAAGCTCTAACCTCAGCAGAGGTACAGTAGATCTAATAGGTCTATATCGTATTAACAATATATATAACGATCTTAGAGCTTCCAGTGCTGCAGTTTGCCTAAGTAGACATGCTAAATTGTCTATTAATTTCAACTTTTTCCTTTCATTATTCCTTCTAAAAGATAGATTATTGTTATGCCATCATAATACTTTGAACAATATCAGAATTAATATAATACCCATGAGAATATATACATACAAAGCTCTACCCGAATCTCAGTTCTAATTTCGACAGATTGTTTCTTTGTATTGCGGATTTATGGCAAAGTCTACAAAATAGTGTGCCCGCCTGATAATCCCCACTCTTTGGTGCTATAATCTCCACCACTTTCCTGCACATTTCGCAATTTAATTAATAAGATATTTGTGCTACTGGTTAATCCCGTCACTTGCACTCTCCGTTCTCCGTTCTTCACGAATATAGAGCAGAAATTGAGACCACAAACCCAGTGAGAGAAGTATTCGTAGAGGCTTATAAAGCACTCAGTGGGTTTGCTAATGCAAACTTTGCATAGCGAGATGCAATTAAAATTGGTCAGAGTCCACTCTGAAGGCAGTCGACTGTATGTGCCAAGGGATTAGAGAGGGAGACAGAGAGAGAGGGAAAGGGAGGGAGGGAGATGAAGAGACGTATCCATAAATAAGTCAACGTGCGCTAATTGCGCCACTTTCAGAGGCTTCAGATTCGACACGCTCCAATTCGTGCGAGGCTGCTCTAGGGAGGTGGGCGAGGGCAGCTCGAAGTGTTTGCATAACTTAAATGAAATTTCTATGCTTGAATCTAATTTCTATGCTAAACCAAAAACAAACAACCCGAACGTAACCAGGTCAGGCGAATAAAGTGTCGGGCAAGTTGGATTTCGATGACACGGAGAACAGCAACAACAACAACAACCAGACAGGAGTGCCCGTACTCATTGGGCAGGGACAGGGACAGCAGGGACAGGGACAGCAAGGTAGTGGTGGCGGTGGTGCTGGCTATGATCAGGGTACAGGACGTGCCGGAGTAGGAGGAGCACAAGGTACTGGCTCTGGCAGTGCAGGAACTGCCACCGGAACTGGTAATCGACCCAAGATACACGGCGTGCGTGTCACAGTCGACACCGGCGATGGACAACACCAAACGAAAGGTAATTAAATGAGTACTCCAAGAGAAAGGGAGAGTGGTGGGCAGGGGGAAAGGTGCTCGACCTCAAACTAAAAGCCAACTGCATCTACTAAGCAGAGTCAAAGGAGAGCGTCGAAATCACCGACCTGGGCAAGCACAAGAAGCGCGTGGGCATCCACACTGACATCACGTTCGAAATAACCGCCGAAGGGGACGGCAATGAGACCAGTTCCGCACAGCAGCAGGGCGAGAAGGGTAAGTAATCAAGGTCTTGCAAAAATCATTACTACTTTGGATTATATACGAATTGAGGGGGAGGTTGAAGGTAATTGCAATTGGGACGTGGTAATCAATTCGGGTAAACAAAAGAAAGTAAGTTGAATGGAATAGAATTTGTATTTGAACTAATTTTGAAGAATGTCTGCTGAAAAAAAAAAGAAGAAGAGAAGAGAAGAGAAGACGAAAGATGCTATAGCAAAAGGGTATTTCGATAACTTGTAAAAAAGGTTACATGAAGCTTAGAGGACTTAATCAGAATTCAGAGCACTAATAAGAAGAGTTGAAAAAATCTATATAAAAATGTTTTATAGAGAACTTAATAATGAATACTTAAAACAACTTTATGAGGTATTGTAAGCAACAATAAAATAAAATTTAAAAAGTATCTTATTATAGAGGTAATAAAAACAACAATATAATATAGGAAATATAAAAAAAAAAAAAAATTAAAAGACCTTCAAATCTCGTTATAAAAAAGTAATTAGGTTAGAACGCAAGCACATCAAGTTGATTCTAAATTTTTGCCACGCCTTCTACCGCCTACTTAAATCGAAAAAACCGAAATTTTGGTATAATAGAAATAAAAAAAAAAAAAAAAGGTCGGGTGGATAATGTTCGTGCTTGTTTTTAAATAGAAAATTATGAAATATTAATGCAGAGTTTTAAGAAATTTTTATGAAGAATTGTTGTTATTAATTAATTATAAATAATTGATCTTACTTTCAATATTAGCCAGGAAGTTTTTAAGAAATTGCAAATTTGATAAGCGTAGTCTGATTTACAATTAAATATACTTAAATATGGCAAGACTATACCATGAAGGTCGCAAATGTTGTATTATAATTTTTTTTTTTTTTTTGTATTTTAATAAAATTTCTAACTCAAATAATTCCGTATACCATATAATAATACAAATAATATAAAAGGTTTACAGAGAATACCACACGCATTACAAAGGTTTCTTACTGCTGACTCATTTAACTACTTTCCCCTTTCCCCCGCCAGAGGACGCCAGTGTGCCCATCTACAAAGGTCGCAGCAGCAGCAGAGGTAGCAGCGGTGGCAGCGACTCGCGGCACAAGTCCCGCCAGCCCTACGATCCCAAGTCACAGTGGAACCCAAATTTCTCTAGCGAGCATGGTGGTGGTATACGCTATACTCCACGATCTGGTTCCGGATCGGGTGTCTACTATCCACAGTATTATCCCGAGCATGTCTACACCAGCTCCAGTGGCGCGGATGCAGGCAGTATTTATCGCAACGGCAAGACGTGGACACACTACGTGCCCGTGTGGACCACAGAGCGGGCACCGCATGAGCAGAGCCAGCTACAGAGACAGCCCAGCTGGAAGCCATGTTACTGCATGTCCTCCTATGGCACCGACTACAGGAGACGGCGTGACAATAAGGCGGGTCACAAGGGCGTGGTCAGAGGTAATACAGTGCACGTGAATGGCAAACTGGATCAACCATTCTCCTGAATAACTTTCGATACTGTAATTGATGTTAACTGACTTTGATTAATGTTGAAATAGCAAAAATATGACGAATATATAGAAGTATTATGCATATAGGAAGTTTACATATAAAGGTATATATATTTTGGGGGATCTTTTCTTATACTTCAATCTAAGTTTGAGTTATATGTCTCTCCAGACCGACTCTATTAAAAAGCACAAGATGACTCTGCCGAAATTTGTTCGCTGTGAAAAATGACTCATCTTATTTTGAGTCAGTCAAAAATAAAGTGAGTCGTTCAATTATATCTATCTTAAATCAGATACAGGATTTTCCCATATGTTAACCTCCGGTTAACTGGGGAATTTTCACAAATTGTAACTAATTGATTGATTGCATGCAGAGACAGACAAGAAGCACAGGTTTTGAGTGTGCTTACAAGTTTTATATAAGTGTAAAGTGAAGACTGTGTAAAAGATTTGTTAGATTGAAGCTACAAGTGAAGCATCTATCTACATGTAAGTTGCAGATACTATATAACAGGAAAACATTCTCGCTATTGTCGAAAATATTTAAGCTTATAGAAAGCTGAGAAGATTTAATATACAATTTCGATTAGATTGAAATTCTTTAATAATCACTGCATTTTCCCTTAACATTGCTGATAAACTTCATCTGCCTGTGACTAAAGAAAGTATATTTGAGAAACGTTAACCTCAGACAAAATTTAATGTATTTATAAAGTTTTCGTACACTTCGACCATTGAAAATATTTATAAAGGGTATACTAACTTTGTGAAAATTAATGTAAGAAGAATATGGAAGCATGACAGACCTAACAAAATATGTTATATATATTCTTGCTCACTAGCCGATTCGATTGAGCTGTGTCTGTCTGTCTGTCGATATGTCTGTCTGTCGATATGTCTGTCTGTCGATATGTCCGTCTGTTCGTCTGTATGTGTGAACACAGAGATATCAGCTATTATAAAAGCTAGAGACACCAAATTTGGCATTAAGGTTTCTGTAAGCTATACGCTGATCAAGTTTGTATAAAATGTTATATGCCACGCCCACCGCTCTGCAAATCAAATTTAATTTTTCAACTCGATTTGTAAGCGTCGTATAAAAGATACAACTTTCTGACTTTGACATATACGAAGATTATTAAAATATCTAAATATTTTCCGAATTTCAATCCGATCGAACAATAAACACAGAAGCTATTCAAGAAATTATGAGCAATTAAGAGAGCAAAGCAAGAGCGCCATCTGTCGAGAATAATTTGAAAGCATTTACATATGTTATATATGTATTTCTTTATGAATCTAACTTAACTACGACGGAACATAGGTTGCAGGGTATCCCACTTTCGGGTACCGCTCGTTCTAAACATATTTAGGAGTAAGGTACAAGCCCCTTAGGCAGGTAAATATTCTTGAATATTGAGAATCTAATTTATACCTATTCTCGTTAAAGTATTTCCGTAGAGATAAAATTAATATAGATCTTTAATGCATCCTGCTAAAGTTGAGTATTATTTCAAGATACGCTTTCTTATGAATTTATCCAGCACTGATCACTGTAAGGATTTCAATTTCTATTTGTAGAATGAAGCTAAGGTTGTGTAATATTTCTAAAATCGTTTTATTATGTCGATCGTATTGACTGGTCTACAAAATGCGGCAGCTATAAAAAAATATTTAAGAACTAAATTTGTGTGGTTGTTGCGTAGGGTGCGCAGTCCGCAGTCCGTGTTGGCTGGTGGACTGTAGTCGCCGCTTAGGAGTGCACACTGTGTGTGGCGATCTTGCCGTTGTCGTCAACAGTGGCAGTGGCAGCGTTGTAGCCGAACTGCTTACCGTTCACATTGTGGTTCTCGCTCTCACCGGTGGCCAGATCCTTGTAGGTTTTCACCTGGCCATTGGAATCGAACTGCAAGAAGAGAAAGTAGATTTAGTAAATAGTTTAGGACGTTGCTTCCACTAGTAACTCACCTCCGACTGGGAAGACCACTTGGATTGCTTCTCCCAGGACTTGGTCTGGTAGTTGCTGCCTGCACCGCCGGCACCAGCAAGGTTGCCTGCGCTCAGCAACTGCCGATTATCAGAGTAACCAAGACCCAAATCTAGATCAGCGCTCTGCTGACCATTCAAGAGGGAACCGCTTAGCAGAGAGCCTGAGCCGCCCAGCAGGGAGGCACTGTTCAAGGTGTTGCCCGCTTTGAAGGCGTTGGCTGAGTTCAGGGAGGTGGCCGAGTTGAAGCCGAAGTTGGAGTTGCTGTTGAAGCCATTGCTAGCACCGTACTGCAGCTGGCTACCGCTGGCTAGTCCAGATCCAGTATTGACACTACCACCACCGACAACCTGCTGACGAGCTGTCTGATGAGCCTGGTTGATCAACTGACCCAATTGACTGGAGCCCTGAGATCCCCATTGAAGCTGAGAGCCGGCGCGCTGACCAGCATTGAAGTTGCTGCCGAAGTTGCTGGCGAACTGGTTGCGCAAGTCCTGGTTGACCTTGAAGGCTGAGTTGGTGCCGAAGCTGGAGCCTGTTTGGGCACCAAAACTGGAGCCTGTTTGAGCACCAAAGCTGGTGCCAGTTTGGGCACCGAAGGTGGAGCCGGTGTTGGCGCCGAAGCCGGAGGTGTAACTGGCCGCGGGGCGTGTAATGATCTGTGGCACTGTCGAGGTGGTTGTCACACGACGCTGGTAGTACTGCTCTGAGCTACCAGCGGGCTGCGTGGTCTGTACGATCTGCACGGTTGGCTTCTGCTCGACCACACGCTCAACATGGTGCACATATTGCTGAGAACCACCGGGCACGGTCTGCACAATCTGCTGTGGGGCACTGGACACCACACGCTCGTGGTGGAAGTACTCAACATTCTCGCCACCGGGCTGAGTGAAGGTCAGAGGAACCTGTTGCTGTGTGTTGCTCGACTGCAGCAGAGCCTCAGAGTTGACCACACCACCGCCAACGCCGCCGAAGTTCACCTCAGTGCCGGCGTTGTTGTTATCGGCAAACTCCACATTGCTGGCCGCATTGTGGGAGCTGGCAGAGTTGAAGTTGGAGCTGGTCTGGAAGTTGGAGGAGAAGGCGCTGTTAGCACCAAAGGAGGAGCCGGACTGGGCACCGAAGGAGGAGCCACTGTTAGCACCAAAAGCGGCGCCAGTGTTGGCACCAAAGGAGGAACCGCTGTTAGCACCGAAGGAGGCTGCATTGTTGGCATCGAAGCCGCTGCTCTCGCTGCCCTCTGCTGCACCAACCGAATCGTAGGAGCTCTCCAGGTTGCCTAGGGAGGAGCCGGAAACTCCGCTAAGGCCACCACCGAGACCAGCGCCCAGAGACAGATCAGCAGTGCCGCCCAGTCCCAAGCTATTGGCGCCACCTGCGCCATAACCGCTGCTCGAGCCACCAGAAGTGTAGCCACTGTAGCCGCTGTTGCGACGTGCCTCCTCTATCGCCCGCTGATGAGCATTGTAGTGGCTAAAGGGGGTGAGGGGAAGAGGTAAGAGTTGAGTTTGAGCTCAGCTGACTATGTAAGAAGCCTTCATATTAACACTATGCAACAAAGTTTGGAGAACTAAGGGCGACAAGTTTGGGCAAAATTCAAAATAGGTATATATGATTCAAATTAAATAGGAATATATAAATATATATATATATATATATATATATATACATATATATATATATATATATATATTTATGAATGAATATAAAAAGCAATGTACTAATTATTATAAGCTTATTTCAATTATATAAGGTCATATTTTGAATCACATATATTTGGATTTCTTTTTCGAACATGTCGAAAGTTATTTGAATTTTGAACAAAATTTACTCATATATATATTCTTGTTCAGTATAAGATTGAGTTTTTTAATCTAGCTCTTTTTATACTTAATAATCTACTTTATTTTAATTTAGAATTTCTATTTTGAATTTGTTAAAATCTAACAACACCTATCAAAACTTCTAAAAAGTTCTGATATCTTGAAACTTCATACATAAGAAAGAATATACATACCAAAAAAAATTTTTGAATTTTTTTATCTCTAACCCAAAAAAATTAAAACGATTGATTGATCTTTTTCAATCTCTCGCTGTTTCTCCAATCAATTTTTTCCCCTACAACCTTGTTGTATAGTGTTCATATTTGTATACCAAATATTAAGAATTTTGTTTCGTAACGGTTTTGTACCATGATGCCAATTGGAAATTTCGATTTTGTTAATTACAAAATGATCTCTTTTATATTGCCACATGGCACTTACCGACTGTGAAAATCATCCGATCGGCGATGTCTACTCGATCAAACCGAATATACCGACATGAATATGGAAATACTATATTAAGAGAAATTGCCAAACAAATTGCAATGGGGGAAGGAACACTCACCTGGTTTCGAAATCTGTAAAGAACAAACAAAAGGAAAGAAGATTAGCATTTTTTGTTGACTTTTGAAAAGATTCTACTTAGTTGGGAAACTATCAATCTGCTGTCTTATCGCGGCACATGCGCCACGAGACATTGCACAATTTGTGTTGTGTAAAAAGTTCATTCAGGGAAAACAAAAATGTTGATAGATGACAAAAACGAGCCATAAAGCTAATCAAGATGTGAGTATTCCGGGAAATGAGCTTGAATATAACAGCTTATGCAATTGATACGGTAAGAGGGGAATGGTTTTCAAAAAACTTGAAAAAAATTATTCGAATTTTAAAAATATTCATTTGATTTTCTAATATTTTAATTTAAAATTGTTCATAATTATTTAATGGTTACTTAATACTTTTTAAAGTCAACTTCACTTTCAAAAAAAAATAAAAAAAATATATATGTATATATATTTCCATAACAATTTGAATTTCCTTCAAGCTGTTTTCAAAACTTTTCTAATTTTTAAAAATTGTTCGTCAATTTTCAATTTGTCTTTTATTTTTGCAACACTTTTCTGGCACTTTCGACGGATTCTTCTAGGAGTTCTCTTTACCTGCACAGACCACACCCAGACACAGGGCCAACAGCAAGAATGATTTCATTTTGAATAGACTTTTGAAAGGGGATTTCCTTTTTCTTTTTAGTTACTCTCGCTCCGATTTAACCGTGCGAGACTCGCGCTTGAAATTGAACTAATGAATTGGAGCGGTCGGTTGTCGCTTTAAAAACCAAACGATTCGCCCAGACGAAATATAATTCGATTGATAACGATTGAGGGATGAGAGCTTAAATCGTTCTTGAACCAATCGCTACTTGACCTAGAGAGGATGCCATTGGGCGCAGCAGATAGTCGACGTGTATACGGATTTCAATGTATTTGTCTGTACTATTAAACTCGGAATTGGTGCAGAAATTCTTGACAACCAATGATGAAAGTAATTACGACATATATATAAATACGTAGAACTGCTATATAGAGCGGCAACTGATAGCAATTGTTTTCGTGTTGAAACCTTGGCGACCGAATCCATTGTACATAGTTGCCATGTACAGTCAGGCACATACATACATATTCACTCATATACTTATATATATGTATATATATTCATGAACAAACCACTGATGATTCGCTAGCATCATTTCATATATTTAGCTAATCCTCTTAAAAGCTTTATAAATATTGTAATTTATATTTAGTTTATGATAATGCAAGTCAATCAAATTTCTAGGACTATTAACCTTTGTTACTATCTTCTACTAGTTAGTATATCCAATAGAGTTAGTTTGCCAACTTAGAGCATACATTTAGGCTGGTGGGTAAAGTGGACAAAATTTCAGACTGACATAACTACTCTATGCTCTGGTGATAAACATGTTTTTAAAATGTTTCGAAAATTTTCAGAAAAATTTCATGAGTTAAAGTTATATATTATTAAATATAAAGTTATATATATATATATATTATATATTATATCATTAAACATTGAGAGTTTTTAATAAACATTCAGTACAACAAATTGTGTGCATTTAAGTCACCAAAACTGTTGACAAGATTCGAAAGTATTTCAATAACATTCAGTACTTTACAGTCCAAAAATGATGTACTGAAAAATTACCCGTAATATTTATAAACATTTAAATTCCAATTAACATAAGTTAATGGGTTAAAACGATCGGGAATCACTTGAACCTGTTGTCGGTTGTCAGTCATTGCGCCTGGGAAACTTTTGCGCATTCGTTTTTGATTTGAATTTTGACTTTGACTGACGCTTCCCGGAATTAATGTTTGTTGATTTGTAAATAACAGAATCAAAAGCAAATACAACAACAATATAAATTCATGAATAGAATGTAAGATGTTTACAAACAAAAGTTTCGGTTTTTATTACTTCCGTCGAATGCTAATGAGCTCAACCTTTGAATGATTAAAGCACGGAAGGGAACCTAACGGGGCTTTTGAATGCTCTATTGGAAAAAGTTCTAGAAAAAGAATAAACTATAAAATTCTATTATAAAAAGAAATCGATTGAAATAAATAAACGCAAGAACGACTTAAATGAAATATTTAAGTACAATATCGTATAATTTCTAATCTCAGAATCACAAAACAATTTCACAGACAAAACAGTAAAAATTTTAATATTCGACCTAATAAAAAAATTGAAAAAAATATATTTTGCAAGTTTTCTTTAATACTTTATTAATATTTTCTTCCATATTCTACTTTACTACATATTTTATAGTCACCGATACCTCTTTATGGGTATATAGGATTCGCAGTGTATATAGAATGAAATGTATTTTTAATGAGACAAATTTTACGAACTAAACATAGACAGTTTCCTGTGGCGCCAGATAAGCTATGTATGTTGCTATCTGTTAAACTCTTGCGAGTTATACATATACTTACCTATCTTCTATATACTAATCGGTATATAGAACAGATCGCTCGCTAAACATAGAGCCATGACAGCATCCAATATCAAGGTCAAAAGCAAAAGATTTGCATTATCAAAAGTTGGCAAAAAATACAAAAAAAAAACTTTCTAAATAAAAGCGAAAGCTCGCACAGTGAAGCTCCATGAAATAAGAAAGTCAGGCGGGTTTTGTGTTTACATATATGGAAATATATATGCTATAATATATGTTAAGTATATATTTGTGCTTGCAACATACATATATATAAATAGAACTTGATTACAAAGTGTTCAATATGCTAAGCACACGATAAAAAGCTTGAATTCAGGTGAGTTGAGGCTAGAGAAATCGGCTTAGGAGTGTACGGAATACGACGTCACTTTGCCATTATCGTTGATGGTGGTCTGAGCGCCACGTCGACTGGTGCCATCGCCATTGCTGGTGCTGAACGAGGAGACAGAGACGCCCTTGTAGCCACCACCGCCGCCACCACCACCGCTGCTGCTGGAACTGGTGCTGGAGCTGGAGCCACCACCGAAACGGTTCACAATGTTGGGTGTGGCCTGAAAAGAGAGGATATACAAATTAGTATGAGTATAAAGAGTATATAAAGTAATTAGAATATATAGAGTATATAAAATACTTAGAGTACTTAGAGTATATAGATTACATAGAGTATATAAAGTATATAGAATATATAGAGTATATAGAATATATAGAGTATATAGAGTATACAGAGTATATAGAGTATATAGAGTATATAGAGTATATAGAGTATATAGAGTATATAGAGTATATAGAGTATATAGAGTATATAGAGTATATAGAGTATATAGAGTATATAGAGTATATAGAGTATATAGAGTATATAGAGTACATAGAGTATATAGAGTACATAGAGTATATAGAGCATATAGAGTATATAGAGTATATAGAGTATATAGAGTACATAGAGTATATAGAGTATATAGAGTATATAGAGTATATAGAGTATATAGTGTATATAGAATATATAGAGTATATAGAGTATATAGAGTATATAGAGTATATAGAGTATATAGAGTATATAGAGTATATAGAGTATATAGAGTATATAGAGTATATAGAGTATATAGAGTATATAGAGTATATAGAGTATATAGAGTATATAGAGTATATAGAGTATATAGAGTATATAGAGTATATAGAGTGTATAGAGTATATAGAGTATATAGAGTATATAGCTAAAGTCTTACCGGATTAGCTGGACTGATGTAGGCCGTCTGTTTGTATCCGTTAGGACCAATGGAGCCTGCAGCTGCAGCATAGCTTGGTGCATAGCGATGCGAGTTGTAGGAGTTAGAGCCACTGCTATAGCCACCTCCAGAACCACCGCGATAACTGTTCTGACGCACTACATTATCGTGGAAGGCCTGCTGAGCGGCAATTTGCTGCTGAATGCGACTGTGAAAGAGAGAACAAAACAGTTGTTTAGTAAAAGCCAGAGATACCCTGTAAAATTGTATGTTAGTTGTGGAAAGTAGTCAGTTAGTAGAAGCGGAAGGGTATTTACGTGTCGTCGTTGCTTATGGTCGCATCCGCGGACGCAAAAGCATTGCCAGATGTGGCCAGACCCGTTACAGCTCTACAAGAATAGATCGCAAGCATTATGTATAACCAGTACCAGCAGTAACAAAGCACCCCCAATGCCAAAGTAATCTTAATAAGCATGTATCATAATATCTGTTGCTCACTGTTGGTTTGCATAGTTCTGTGCCAGTATGTGGTTCGTCAGTTGCTGATGGAACAGGTAGGGATCCGTGATGCCAAAGTTCGTCACGTAGTGGCCACCATCGCCGTAGTCATCATAGTCATTGTAGCCACCATTGTAGCCACCAGTGTAGCTGCCAGTGTAGCCACCACCAGCACCTGCGCCGCTGCTTGCGTAGCTACCGGCGTAGCCACGACGACGACGAGATTGAGCACCACCTGCAGAGAAGAGGTAGGGAGTTGAGTAAGAGAGACAGTAAGAGAGAGGTAGATCATAGACTGTTCTAAATGAAATTAAAATCTTTTTGAATCATGACAAATTGATAATATAATAATAATTAGTGAGAACTTTGAATTTGATTAAATTCAGTGCTGGAATTTAGAGTAAATATTCTAATAATACCAGAATATTCTTTATATTTCTTTTTACGATATAAAGATATAAGTAAAATATACTAGTAACAAAAACAGACTGATCAATACAACCTACAGTAAAAGATTCTCACATTCAGATTGCTCATTAACTGTATAAAGAAATTGCTTGATCGATCTGAACGTGCATAAAAATACACCCAACACAAGTCAGTTATAATGAGTGAATGAATAATGTGCGACTTAATCCCATGAAATACAGCAAGTATTTTAAGTGGTATATTTACATTTTAAAAGCGTAAGTGAAATCCATCAAAGTCGACGTATTACACGATCCGATCATTAAAGCAACAGAGAGAACTCATTGTTTCAAATTTAATCCGGAAATTCATAAGGGAAACTCTTTGTTAACATACATAACATATGTTTGTGTAAATTTAGAAACCCATATTTATCAAAGAATTTCGTTGTTAAATTAAAAATATATCCCTAACTGATTGAACCTTTTTTTAAAGACTTATTTCAAAGAAAACTGTATAACATAATATATTCTTCTTGCGGTTATTTCATTTTTTCGACAAGAGTATTCAGTATTCTCCAATCATTATTAGTGCCTCATCTTGTATTTTGCCTTCTATATAACCGAAACTGATAAGAATATTTAAATTTTCAAGAGCACATGTTTAGGATGTTGAACTTTAGAAAATAGTGAAACTGTGATGATCTTGAAGATTACTAAAATATTATATGATACTGGGATCAAAAAGGCTTCTTGTACTCACCCGATGCGGCATCAGCTTCGCTATTGAATGCGCTCATTACGATACAGATTATTAAAAATTTCCACATCTTATTTAGATTTGCATTTATATTTAAAAATTCAGTTGTTTCTTGCTGAAAAAATAAGAAATAATAGAAAGATAAAACAAATTAAAATGTTAAACGAAACTGGTCTCAAATAAAGTGTAAGCGATCCGGTTTCCAAACGGGAGATGCTCATCTTGAAATCGTATAAATTACAAGATTTCGTATAGATACGTTGATTTTTTGCTTATGTAAAGGGTGCATCGAGTATTATTTATCCTCCAACTATGTAAATTAGAAATTTAACCTAGAGTTCTCATTGTTCTATTGCCTTCTCACGGAAGAATCAATTAAACGCTTAGATAATCCGCTAAAGTCGACATTTTAATACTCTCTTTTTTCTCTCTGAACATCCCCTGAAACCGGAGATAACTCAAGCCCCATCACGCCCCCTTTAATGGGTGAGCAGAGCAATTGTTACGCGGCTCTGTTCAATTGTTTTTACACGATTTATCAATTATGAAATTGCAAAAATTATTATCGATAAGTGGGCGGGGCAGTAAACCGCAATGTGAGGGTGCGCCACTAGGAGAGGCAGAGGAAAATAACCGAATTCGTAGCGGAAATCCCCGAAATGTAAATTAATGGATTTCTATATAATATCGCAAACGGTTTCGTTTCGTTTATTTTGTTTTTTTTATATTTTTGTTTGTGTTATAGAGATTTCTAAACCGGTTCTACTAATTGGTTGATCTTTGTCCATTATTCATTTATTTTGTTGTTTTTTTTTCTCTCTGTCCAACTGTCGGCAAATTAACAAAATTTTGTTGTTCTTTTTAATCATTTAACTTTTTGGTGCGCATTTTGTTATTTTCCTTTATCATCATTGGACTTGTTGAAATTCGGTTTTTGTACTTGAGAAATAATTCGTATTATTTCATTATTGCACTCGACATTTATTATGGGTATTTCTTTTATTTCACGTTTCAGGCTTTGCATATTAAGTCATCATCTTCGATACACTTTCTTTCAAAAATAAAAAAAAAAAAAAAACGAGCTGTATAATTAGCATATTTCTTTTTTTGACGAAATTCACACAGGTTTGCGGCTTAGAAATCGAAATTTATACTAAATGAAATATATATTTTGTATTATTATACATTGGAATTGATTATTTGATTCGCGTTTTTTATGTTGTTGAATTGTTCCTGTTTTTTTTAGTTTTGTTTCGTAATTATGTCAATGAAAGCTTGTTTTGCTTTTTGTTATTGTCTCTATTCCTTTTATTCTGGTTTTTCTTTTGATGCTGATAAGCCACGCCTATTCTATGTCGTATCAATAAAATCCACATAGAATTCCCTTCCCAAGTTGCCTTCCACATACACGAACTGGCCAAAAACAAATTGAAACTGCGCCACAAATTCGCAAAGCCAACAAAGTTATAGAACAAACTCGCCTCGCCTCATCTATTTGCAAGTCGCGCTCTCAGTTGGTTACGCTCTTCTGATCTTTCTCTCTCCCGATCTTCCTCTCTCTCCGTCTCTCGCTCTTCACACTAGGTTTGTTTTGACGGCAGCAAAGCCTAATTGATTTGTTCTTCAGTAGCCCTACTCGTGCGACCTCTCTCTCTCCCACTCGTCACCCTCTCGCTACCGCTCTTCGCCTCAGTTCGCGTATTTCGCCGCACACTCACTTGTTCGTCTTCGCTGTGCGGCAACTTTGCAACTTCTGAACCGAAACAGGTAAGCGCGGGTCTTCTTATAAACGCGGCTCAAGCCGAGCCGAACTGACGATGACAGACACCTTTAGACGCCTGCCTCTGCCGGTGATGACTCCACTCGACTCACACACGCGTGCGTATACTATAAAATTATAATATACTCCTCGCACATATTCATATATGTATATATATTTGTGTGTGTTTGGTTGTCTGGCTTGTAATTTGTAGCTGCTGCCCGACAGTTTCGCTATAGTAATAAGAATATCTTTGTTCTCAACTTGAAGTCTTCTTCACGATGATGAATGAATTGTAAGTTAAATGGAGATTCTAATGAAGATTCTTTTGAAACTTGCCAATATTTAATGGCTTTGCATTAATAGAAAGTAGATTCCTAGATTTTTGGCTATATCTCATATTAATAAAATAAACTTTAGATATAAGAAAATCTTATTGAAAATACCTTCGAAATACCCTTTAATAAAACGATTTCTTTTAATCAACCAAAAGGGGAAGTCAAAATAATATTCTTATTCTTATCATTATATTATTAAAACTTTTGATGCCAGATAAAAAGAGACGGATATGGGAGGGATCCATGACTATTATATGTTTAATGTACGTCGATAAAAGGAAGCTCCAGTTCTTCTTCCTAGAAGGACCGAATATGAAACAAATTATGAAATTCACATAAAATAGATAAAGAGAGTTGAGATCGCAATAGGTTTAACACTAGACGAACTATATAAGTTCAAGAACTTCTATTGAATTCTAAGTTTGAAGAGAGTTAGCCACATTATACTAGAAAGTAATTCTGGATGAATAGGCCATGTACCAAGCCAAAGGTCCCAGTTGCCAGCGCTGATAAGATCTGTCAAGATTGGGCATTTACTTGCAATCTAACATCAAATAGATATATCATGGATCAAACAACAATTAAGTGAAAGACACTTAAGTTTTAATGGGTGTAAAAAAAATATTATATGTTTATGTATATTAAAAGTGCACAATATTTAGCTTATTTGTATGGTACATATACCTTATAGATAACAGTGGAGAATACACATACAAATACATGTTTATAACAAATTGCTCTTGAAACAAAATTAGATTTCTTACATGTTACAATAAAAAAAAAGTAAGGAACAAAATATAACCGCACAAACAAAAAATCGCAATGATATCGATAGTCGATAGATTATATGTTTACAATTAAAAAAAAAAATATATAAAACTGCTTTCCTGTTTTGCTGTCTAGTCTAGTACAACAAGGCGGGCTTTGTAGGATATATAATAAAATGCAGTAACAATCGAAATACTATCGATAACACAATGTTGGATACTGGTAATCGCAATACTAATGATGACACACTAGATCAAAAAGTGCAATACTTATAACCGATATTAATGCTATCGAAATACTATCGATAAGTAAGGAATATAGTGACACCTGATATAATAACAATCTATTGGGATCTATTGATCTGGCCCAGGCACTTGTCCATTTATCGCTTATCGTTTTCCAATTTCCCCCCTTTCTCCTTTTTTTTTGGTCATCTTCCCCTGCCCCCTTACAGCTTCGACTTCTCCTGGGTTTGTGGAATGATGACGTCACGCCACCAAGCTGGACGCTGGAATGCACCCACATTGGTCATAAATTGATTGCGTAGATTCTCATAGAGGAGTCCATCGGCTCGAGCAATGACCGAGTTGAGAGCAAAGTCCGGCGGAGCAATGGCATCGGCCACACTGACAGCGACATCCTTCAACTGGCCACAGCAGTGCAAGAGACGCTGCTGCACCGAGTTGGCAAAGTCGCCACCCACTGCAAAGTTGCCCACATAGAAGGCGGTCATGTGCTTCTCCAGCAGCCACAGGGAGTAGACATCGTACATCAGTCGCAGCACCTGCGTATACTGTTGCTCCACCTTCAACTGCTGCACATGAGCGATGAAGCTGCGCAGGGCAAAGTACTCTGCATAGGCCAAGGTAAGTTCCTTAGCTCCCGTCACCTGCGACCTGTTGCGTGCCTCGAAGCTATGGGCACCTGCTGCCACCTGTTCCTCGATGTGATCGTGGGTACGCTTCATCAGATAGCAGAGCAGCCACTCATAGCAGCTGATGGCAACTGGAGAGGGGAGAGATAGATGGAATAAGTAACAATCCTTTCAATCCTTTGCTCAACTTACACTCCCAACTCTCGAGCGGATGCTGCTGCACCAGCTGCGTGTACTGCAACTGCAGCAGCTGCTTGCGTCGCTCCAGAAACTTTACGCTGCCAATGGGTGACTCCAGTTCCTTGGCACTCCACTGACGCAGCAACCAATTGGAGGCCTGCTGGCCCAACACATTGTTGTCGCCCTCGTACGTGCACAGCGGATCGTGATCGCTGCGCATCTGTCCCAGCTTGGAGGCCTGTAGATACCCATGTCCGCCACATGCCTCACGTGCCTCCACAATGGCGTCACGTGCGAACCATGTGATGCGCGGCTTGGAGGCCGAGATGATCGCATGTATTTCGGCGGCGTAGTGTGTCTGAAAGGGAAGTGAAGTAATTGAAGATTAATTGTTGATATAATAAAACATATATGATATAATATATTAAGATTAAATTACATACATTTGCACAAAGTTTGTATACCCTATTTTGACCATTTTCAATGGTCCAAGGGTATAAAAATGAAGATTAAATATAATTTGATATACTCATATAAATTCTATACAATGATGTATATATAGAGTGATATATAGATTAATTAACACTCTATAGATATATTATAGAAAAATCTCTAAGATTGGTTACTTTAGATATAGCTAAATATAATAGATTTGAAACAGCATAACATTATAGATAGACTTTATATAATATTTAAAGAATTTCTGTAGATTCCTGCCTTATAAATACGTATGATAAGACTTACATATAATTAAATAAGAATTATTTCAGATATGAAACATATAGATATATACAATATATATATAGACCTACCTACTTTGGTAACATACATATAAAATACCTTTGAAATGCATTCAATAGACTCTAATGAAAAAAACTTAAACTAAAACTCAACTTAATTGTTCTTCTGATCTTCACTTCACTTAAGAAAACAAGCACAAAAGCTACAGTCGAGTCTGAACGTCTATGATATACATAGATATCGTTTCCATTAGGGTTTCAAATCTTCAGCCTCATTTCTTACTTTCAACACTTTAATCTAGGAAATCTTTTAGTCTATACTGCAAGTCATGCGTACTACTCGAATTTCTAGTATACCCCATTAACTTAGGCACCTCTGC
Organism: Zaprionus ornatus; assembly: GCA_018904035.1. Taxonomy (NCBI): domain Eukaryota; kingdom Metazoa; phylum Arthropoda; class Insecta; order Diptera; family Drosophilidae; genus Zaprionus; species Zaprionus ornatus. The sequence goes on along the minus strand of JAEIFZ010000002.1, from coordinate 6,978,839 downwards.
TTGACTTCCCCTAACCTACCAGCACATCGAATCCATTGGAATCAGCCTGCGAACGCGTCAAGATGTCCAGATATGTATTGGTCAGCTCCTCCACGGCAATCTTCTGCACACAAGCGGCGGCCAAATAGGGAAAGATGCGGTATTGCTAGGGTAGGAATGGAAGAGAGGGAAAATGAATAACAATAAATTTATTTATACAGAAGCAGAGAACGAGACTGAATTGGATATGTAGGATATGTAGGACTATATCGTGACTATATCTTAATCACTCAAAGGAGAAGAGTATTTGAAAGGGATATTCAACTTTGATCCTTTCAAATTCCCTATTCATGAGTAGCTGTCAGTCTTGCAATTCCCTCTAGAATTCCCTTTCCCTCTTTCTCCCATAGCTTACATGCAACTGATACTCCAGAATGGCAACCTCCTCTCCTTGTCGCTCGGGTCCAAACTGCTTTCGCACTGCAGCATAGCGAACAGCAATGACAGCAGCGCTGCACAATGTATTCGCAGATTCCTGCATAATGCCAATGCGTCCCGCAGAGAAACTCTCCAGAGCGGCACCCAACGATTGACTGGGATCAGTGAAGACACTCTCGTATGTACCCTCTGGAGTGACATCACCCGTTTGATTAAGCAGATTCTCACGTGGTATACGATAATTGGTGAAGACAACGAAGCCATTATCGATGCCATTCAGGCCAGACTTCTCACCAATATCCCCGACAAGTACGCCGGGATAAGAGATCAGTGTCTGAGGATCTCTTATGGGTATAATAAAACCATGTAGTCCATGACTTTGTCCATCTGGGGTTATCAAATTGGCAAAAGTCATTGCAATCGTTGCCATCTTGCCAAGATTTCCCACCCAGCACTTGGCGGCCTCAAAGTCGGGTGTATTAATGACAAATTCCTGTGTACTGGGATCATATGTGGCCGTAGTTCTTATACGCTTTGTATTACTCCCGTGCGATAGTTCCGTGACAGCAAGACATGTGATAATCTCACGATTCCATGCAGCATCAATATACTTCTGATGCCTCTCGGTGCCCATGGCACGTATGGCATTATTGAATAGGCCCACACCGAGTGCTATTTTAACCGATAAACTGGGAGAGTACGAGGCCATGGCCTCATTGATGTGCATCAGATACTTTATCTTTTCCGTAAAGCCCAAATCGTCGATTTCTTTGGGTATCAAATCAAGTTGCTTCATGCGATTCATTTGCATCGCTGCCAGATGCTTCTGTTCATCGGTGGGGAGTGTGGTGGAGGGGTGTGCAAAGAGAGGATCGCTTTCCAGGCGGCGCCATACTTTGTACTGTAGAGAGAGGAAGAGATAGAAAACATTAGTAACAGTCACAGCAGGAGAGAGGATATTAGTTACAGTTTTAGAGTGACTGACATGCGCTGAGAGTAGCAGAGAGGACTGTTGAGTAAATTCCAAGTGCTAACAGTGCATTTTAAACCTTTTAAAATGTATGTGGTGCATTTAAAACCTTTATAAATGCAATCTATGCTCATTTTTTTAACTTGTTTTCTACTTCTGCCACTCTCAGTTCATCTGATTGCCACATTATAGTATATATCAAATATAAACATATATTTTAAGCATACTGACCTTAATTCGCAATCCTTGTTCCGTCTCCAGTATCAAACGCAACACTTTCCAGTCAAAGTTGGCGCGTTTGCGATAAACCGTTAACGGTCCCGTTGCCGGCAAATCGGGTATGAAACTTGTGTCCACCTGCGTCATGTTGTACTTTCTCTCTATCATTTTAAGATATAAACGTTGTGTTAGCTTCACGTTCTCGACTCGCAATGAAATGTTTGATTTGTCTGCATTTGGTTTTTATTACACTAAAGTGGAGCACTTCAGTTACAAGTGGATGAAGCCATAGTACAGTCTATAGTCGCATTTTGTGCAACGTCACGAGACAAAAGTCGCGAGACCGTTGGAAAAACCAATTACTGTGCAGTTATAGAGCAATTGCAGTGCGTACAAAGTACAGCTTACAGCTTAGGGGTGACTGTGTCACTGCTAAGGGTTTCGAGAGAAATATAATTACAGTTGCATGTGCACTGTTTGTGTACTTCATAAGCAATAGTTTAGAGCACATTGAAACAGGAATTAACTGCAGAATACCGTTTGAGAGTGACTGCTTGCAGTTGAAGCTGAGGTGCTAACAGCAACAGTTGGGACACGCTGTTAGAGTACTTTACATAAGCTACAGTTTAGTACAGTGCATATCTACAGCCTACAGTTTATGAGTCATTTCTCGCAGTTGCAGATGTGCAATTTAACAGTAATAGAAACGCAACTACTTAACAGAAGCTCAGCTACTTTGCAGCAACAGCTCCCTGTTAAACTACAGTCGTACTGATTTAACCCTCTGTTAAGTGTTTACAGCGAATTTTACAAGCATCTCAATTGACAGTTTTACATACATTGTGTACTGCTAAGCTCCTCAATTCCCTTACAGTCACAACCAGCACGAGATCACCAATGCCGCTTCGCAACAAAGACGAAGCTAGCCCTACTATCAGACACTCTTAAAATAGCCCACATGGCGAGCTCGGCACGCGCCTCACACAACCCAAAAGTTAAGAGCCCCGACAATATCTTTCCTTGCGTTCATCAAGTGCAAAATCATAGAAGATAAGCACAGAATGTAATCAGCGTGACGAAAAAGTGCTCGAGTGCTAGATAATCAAATCTCGTATCACATAGTTTATGCCTAACACAGTATATAGTATAACACTCTGTTATAATTTGTACCATTTCGATCTAATACGAAATCAATTTCCAGATTAACTTGAAATTAGTGTAATCAGCACTTGAGAATATATTGCATATCATTTATCGACCATAAACCTGCGGTACTTCATTTTAATCAAAGAAATCCCACGCACTCCAAACGAAAAATATTAAATTAATTATTATAGCCTCTGCAAAGATTAATCTACGAAATTAGATTCCAAGACTTTAGTTTGTAATCAAATTTAGAATATTTCGTTTATATATACAGATGTAGATCGTAAGAAACATTATATTATAATCGTAAAACAATATTATATACTGTACTTAACTGCCTACAAAGAAAATCTTATATACATATACTGATATATACTGTTATTATGGCATATTCATGATTTCTTTTCTTTTGTTGGGGTAGTCATACTAATTTAAGATCAGTTCAGAGTTAGGCGTTACATGCGAGAATAGAATAACTAGTTTAGTTTAAATTTAGTCTTCTCATTCCACTGTGCCCCTGAAACATATTCAAAGTTGTATCAAGATCAAATTTAGCTAACAATTAGCACAGAGAAGACGACGCGAGTGTAGGGAAGCATCGTCATTTTTTATAAGCTGTGACAAGTAATAAAATTAAATTTTTTCCAGAACTAAAACTTTTAATTAGCACTTATTCGCTGGGGTAGTATGCTGCCTCTCTTTCCCACTCTCTTATGTAAATTCAAACACAGTTGGGAGATATTTACACACGTATTTATAGTGCTTTTTATGCCCGGATAAATTGTTTACTTGGACTCGTGAAAGAGCAAAAGAAAGAGCAAGCAATAATTATGAAGTGAATAAAGCGAATGTTCTCGGTCAGACGAGTACCTCCTATGTATATACAACAATATATGCACTCACAGCAGACCAGACTCGACCGAGCAACCAATTACCCAGAAGACCAAACAAACCGCACAATAACAATAACCACAACAATAACAATGCAATGAAAAAGGGGCGTGCGTCAGTGGAAATCGAAAACATGCATAAAACATAATCAACCTCGACTTTGTAATGCCCTACTATAGTCTACTGTACCTTGATCCCATATTATAGATCAATTCACGATGTCTATTCTATATCCTCTCTACATAATTTAATTTCCTATCTAATGATAAAGAATTTCCAAAGAAATGATTCAATATATCTAATCTAGCATGGAAAAGCTACACGTGGAATTCACATCGGATAAAAAGTTACTTCCCTTTTAAAGAAAGTATATCTAATCAGAAAGTTTGAAGTTCAATGCAAATCCGGATATAGCGATAAGTGATTGAAACACAGGAAGTATTTCCTTCATGTGATATCAAATATAGGCTAGACTTTTGATTATTCCAGATAAGAAAGTAACTTAAAAACTAATTTTAGAAGTTTCTTAGGAAATAGCTTTTAAACTAATTTTATAGTTTATCAGATAGTAAGAATGTAGCATATTACATTTATCTAATCTATTAAAATTCAATTAATAATCAAAATTGAAAACTATATTACCAATTTAGGATCTCCTTTTCCGGGAAAGTGTATATAGCAAATACGTGCTTAACTTAAATTCGAACTATTTCTCCACGTTTTAGGTTCACTGTATTAATTTTATTATTAATTAATTTTATCTCTCTCACGTTTTTTCAGGTTTAGTTTGAATTTGTTTTTGGAATTTGTATTGTCATGCCAGGCCAGTACTTGGGTCCGTTCCCAGGGTGAGTTGCACGCATTCAACCCAAGTTCAATGTCAAGATAATTACGTATCGGTCAACTCGATATTATTTGGGGTAGGAAAGGTGGCACATAATAATTTATAACATGGGGGTTAGGTTACTGAACAAAATTCTTGTTAATGGATCTACTACAAAATGGCGTATAAAGTTACTAGATTTCATTGAAATATCAAGTACATGTAAACTGTCTGTAGAATTTATATATGTAGGATTTATAGTTGATAATAATGATATAAGAGTCTTTCATTATAGAAACAAATTAGTTGTGATAGGGTACATAGAGTGTATAGAAGGTTATACAAATCGATAGTTACCCCTCATGTATTATAATACATATGTGTGTGTATGGGGTGTACCGAGTATATAGGATATAGACACAGTAATGTTTATAAGAACTTTTTGTGATGGAAAGAAATTATAATAATTGCTAAAGGGTGCTTAGGGTATATAGATTTAACAGAGCGAGAGTTACACCTTGAATGTTCATACCTCGTCTATATAGGGTATACACCACTTCGCATATCACGTGTGAAAGTACTTGAAGATTTTTGCTAACTCAAATTGAATCATTGTTGACTGAATCTGATAAACAATCTGATTGCCCCAGTAGTTTTATGGCTACTGTCGAATGGCTGTCAAACTGCACGCTGCCCGTGCTTACCCAACTGCGCTCGCATGCGCCTGTTGACGCTATTAAGAGGCAATTTATCAGTGCGCACCCCTTTTGGGAGCTCGCGTGTATCGACAAATTGCAGCACATTAAAAAGAATTAACGAACATATCAATCACGAATATACAGTAGCTATAACACAATATAACACATGTAAAGCTCACACAATCGGCCAATTTGTTTCGGCGAAACAGTTTGGCAGTCAACTGTGCTAACCTTTATACAGTTTTCATAGCACTGGCTGCACGCTCTTGTTCTCTTTGATTAATTTACTGAATTAAACTTAAGTTAAAGTTAAACTGACAACAACAACAAAAACTGCAACTGTTAATTTCACATTTATTTACATATCCCACACAGCAGTTGTGCTTGTGAGTATGTATGTGTGTCTATGGCAACAATAAACTTAATTGTGTTTTGGTTTTGCCTCCTGCTGCTCTCTTACGAGAGAGAGCCTCTCTTGTGCTCCCTCTCTGAGATTTGGTTGTCAATTCGAAGCTCTGCTTGCGCCATATGGGCACATGATATCATGAGTTGTATGTACACCCTGTGCTGACTGCGACGGCGACCGCGACTGCGACGCACTGTGCTGTGTAAGGATGTGGGTGTAAGCTCCTATTACATCACCACAACAATTGGAACAAACACAAGTATTGCATGCCAAGAAGAGAGTGAAATGATACAAAATGCGCCTACTTGTTTACGCGTTGAGTGTGTGTGTGTTTGTGTGGTGTAGAATTTGTGTACATTATTTGTGTGTGTGTGTGTGTTTGTTTCTTTCTTTTTTCCACCAACCTGTAGCGCTGCTTCCTTATTGACTCCGCCTGTTGCCGGCTTTGCTTTGCTCTAATTTCAATGTTAACTGAACTCAATTCGCCCTGAGTAAATTGTAAACGGGCGACACTTTTCTGCTGCTGTTACCGAGAGCGTAGGCGTGTGTACGCAAATTAATTAGGCAATTGAAAAACTAAAAATTTTTATTGTTCTGTTTTTTTTAGAAGAGACGCCGCCGGCGACACGAGAGCAACAGGACCGAGAGGCAACAACAACCGACACGGTCAACGGATGAACAGTGAATGAGAGCGACTGATTCATAACAAACGTTTTTCACTGCGAACCCTACGACGTTTATAGGGAGAGACGCACATACACAAAAGCACACAGAGAGAGAGACATGCGGGTGTACTCTTCTTACTGGAATAGGCACACACACAAACACGCACACATACCTTAATAAGTTAGTGAAGCGTGAGAGCGGATGGCAGAAACTCAATGTCAAGTGTATCATGTGCGAGGGAGAGAGAGAGAGAGAGAAAGAATGGTCAGCCGGCCGGCATCTTTTGCTGTGATAAAATAATCACTGAGCAGAATCTGTGTGTATGTGCAAGCAAGAGACTGGGAGGGAGCAATCACATAAGCTCGCTCTCACAGAAGTGGCACAAGTTACCTTATGCAAATGCAGCTCAAACTGTGTGTGCGAACAGGTTGTTGTCTTGGCTAAACTGAACGTGACATTGCACTATGGATAAAAATTTAAAAATGTTGGCGAAATAAAAAACGAAAGTATTATTTGAAAAAATTTATTTATCGTTGCAATGTTTTTATTTGTATAGGGGCAGAAATATCGTTCGATTGGTTATTAGTGTCATCTAACAGATTAATAGCATTATTAATCAAATTACATATTATTTTTGTTCCATATTTTCATTATGTGTTTGTTTGTGTATGTCGGTGTTAATTATATTACTAATTTGACTCGGTTATACAAAGCACAAATGTATTATTATTATTTGTAGTAGTAAATATTGATAAAAAGACATAAATCGTAAAAAAAAAACAGCATTACATATCGTTACTATATAGTACTATATATACTATATATATATAGTTTGGAGCTCATGGCTAGTTCAAATCGGGTATTGCTCGTATATATGCATGTATACCTATATGGGGATGATATAAGGGCGTATTCCTCAACCGAATATCTTGTCAAAACAGGTGTGGCAATAGGGTTTATCCTTCTGCTCCTTGAACGTTCCCTTGTTCAGCTGCTTCAGACAGAATGCGCATACGAAATGTTCCGGATGGAATTTCTTGAACATGGCCGTAATGCAGCGTCCAGTTATCGGTTTCGAGCAGCCCGCACAGAGGGATCCACGCTTGGCATGATAATGCGTCTCACAATAGGGCAGACCCTCGTGATCAAAGAACGAACCACCCTGGAACGGTTGTCGGCAGTCCTGCAAGTAAAGAAATCACGTATAAATTTTCAGTATTTCTTGATTTATAAAGGAATCTGTTAAAATATTTCTATATAAAATATCTGTAAATATCATTGAGTTTTTATTATCACGTCATTTCCCACTTAATCCACAGATCAGCACTCTATATAGTATTACTGCGCCATAGTGTCCCCAACGAGTATCGTAATAAAATTTGCGAAAAACATTTTGGATGATCTATTTCAGGCCAAATGTGTTTAGGATTCGCCAAAACTTTGCCAACTAATGCTAATTACAACTATAAATTAGCAACCATATAGCATGACCGTGTAGTCAGACCGAAAGGCCCCAAAAACTCAAAGAATCGAAAGAGAATTTCTCAAAAATGTTCACAAAAATTCAATTTTAAAATGTGTTAAAATTGTTTTTTTTCGAGAAATATATAAGAAAATCAAATTACAATTTTAGTTAAAATATTTCAAGAGGTTCGGCACCACTGTGCCACACAGTGGGACACAGTGCGCAACAGGCAATTCCTATTCGCTTTGGGCTAATTGAATACAAAAAAAGTCAACAAAAAGACTCAAATTGATAAATTTTTTTGGCACATTTTGGCACAACGTCTTTTTGTGTTTTTGGAAAAACATATTTAAGCCAACAACAACAGTAACAACAACAACAACAACAACAGCAGCTGCAACAACAACAAACAGATACAAAGATACAGATACATTTGAACAATAACATTTTGCGCACGCTTTTGGCCGCGTTCCAAGGTGCGACAAGAGTTGAGAGGCAAAGAAAAGAATGATATAGAAATGATTTTTGATATATACTATGAATGGATATTAATACTTATAGATCATATTAAATATGCAACTGGCAACAATTAAATAACAGAGAAACAGCTGCAAGACCAAATGAGATAATAATGTGCTGTTCTATAAGGTATATTCCTGGAGGAACCTTCGATTAAAGATGGGGAAATACTCTAATTCAAAGTCTTCCTTGCATCTCTATATTTCATGCCCATGAACTCATTGAACTGGAAAATCCCACACTTAGTGTTCGGTTTATTTTCAAATAAACTTCCAAACATTGTAACAAAAGAATAGCACACATTCTATCGGTGTGTGTGATTCTTCTTCCTCTTCTAGGCTATAGATCATCTTGAAACAACAGGTGCATAGTTCTCTTTATTCTTTTCAAATTGTTTTCGTTCCACATACTCAAAGTTCGTGCAACGTGTTGCCCCCAAAAATATTATTCAATAAACACGCGAATCACGCGAATCTATTCGCATTTCTGAGTGTCAAAACTTTTGACTTTGTGTATTTGAAAAAATATTTCAGATATTTCATGTGGGAAATTTTCTTATATTGAAATTTAATGAAATCGGGTCAGAAGATCCGGTAAAGAATGGAATAGGAAAGAAACTCAAGTAGGTACAGTAGGGATAGAAAATTTAGGCAATATTATGACTTTTAAGTTTTGTCATTCAACATGGGATTATAATAAATTTATAAAGTTGAAGGTACGTTCAAAAGAGAACAGAGAAAACCTTATAAAAAATTTATAAACATGGTATATGGAAATAGAACAGAACTAATAACCAGGAAAAGTTTCAAATGTCGAACTGAAGAACCTTTATTTATAATTTAAAGAGCGTTCGAAGGATTATTCCAAAGTTCCAGCCCCTTTCAGACCCTATAAATAAGCTGACGTTGGGCTTAGTAACGCCGGTCATAAACAAATCGAAAACGCACGAAAACATTCGCGTGTTCTTTGCCAGCCCATAACAGGGAATCTAATAATATATATAAATATATATATATAGACGTATAGACGTCTGCAGGAAAGTACTCTCGTGAGTACAAGCAGAGCAGCGCATATACAAATATATAGACACAGATATAGAGTATGCATGGGGGCAGTCGATCTATACGAAAGATATATAAAATAATTTGCTAAATTTGTTTGTGTTTTATTGCTGCGAACACAAAAACGTCAGCAACGAAAATAGTTTCTATACAATTAGGACCCCCCTGTACGACCTCAGACCCCATTAATCAGGCTGGGGTCTGGTCAAGGGCGGGGCAAGGGACACGACACTGAACTAATACGATAGCAATATTGTAATTTGTAGGGAACAGCAACAACAACAACAAGAGCAACAATTGTAGCCCGCCCCTACCAAAAGAAAGGCGACCCCGACTCAAGGTCAGAGTTGCCTTGACACTGATCTTGAACTCAGTGCCAGCAGGAGCGTGGCAGGAAGGGGAGGTAAGAGTATACACAACCCCAACGAGCCCCAACCTTGTTGCCGTTGTTGTGTTTTGTTGTTTGCTTTGCTTTTGGCTTTTTTTGTTTTTTTTTTAAATTTGTTTTTTTTGTGTTTTTATGTGTAATTATTAAATTTTATTTACAAAAACAAATTACAATATTGCTTCATAAATATTTTAAATTTAAAAAAAAATACCTAAGAAATCTTAAAACTAAATTTTTCATAGATAAAAAAAAAAAAGTTCAACAATTCTGCAGGGGTTAATATAACAGGGGCGTGTATCAGAGACATAGGGGGGGCAGGGGCGTAGGCGGGGGCATCATAGAGTGGGCGCCAGTACCGTAGAGACACGCCCAGTGTTGGAAACTGGTGGTCAGCAGCGGCCTGTTGCAGCCACGCAGAGTTGAGTTTGGGTTGAGTTCAGTTGAGTTGAGTTGAGTTTGTGTGGTAGCTTGCTAAGTGGTGTACAGTGTTGTATTTGCTGTATCGTGGTGTATTGTGGTGTATTTGGTGTGTTTGCTCCTCGCGTTGTGGTGTGTCCCCGACAAAAAGTAACACAAATTAAAGACTAAAATAGCCACAAAAGCGACAACGAAATGTGGCACAACTGAGGCTGAGCTATTTCTGTGTTGCTGTTGCTGCTCTTGTTGCTGAACTTCAACAAGTTGTTGCTGTTGTTGTTGCTGTTGTTCTTGTTGCTGCTTTTGGATTTTATTCCTCCTCATCAACGCCCACACACTGCGGACAAACGGGCTTGCCCTCCATGGCATAGAAGGACTTGCCGCGCACAGCCTTCTTGCAGTCCTAAGAGGGCGCAAACAGTTAAGATTATAGATATTGATATATATATATAGCACATATATGATATACAGTAGATATAGAAGAAGAAGAAGTTAAAAAGAGCTGAGGGGCCTCTGGCGCCCTCTACTTACCCTGCAGACAAAGCAATCGGGATGCCACTGCGAGTTCAGTGCAGAGATATAGTTCTCCATGATGGCACGATTGCAGCCATTGCACTTGGGTGCAAACATCTCAAAGTAATCGGTACGGCAATAGGGTTTGCCATCACGCTCATGGAAGCCATCCTCACCAAACTGCTGGCCACACTGGGCACAGAAGAAATGCTCCGTATGCCAGGTCTTATCCAGTGCGGTCACACACTTATCCAATATGGCACCATTACAGTACGCACAACGTGGACTAAAGAGATTATGATAATCCGGTTCACAATATGGGAATCCATCACGTTCAAAGAAGTTACGTGTGCCCAACTCCTGACTGCAATGATTGCATGTAAAATGCTCCGGATGCCATGTCTTGCCCAATGCGGTAATCACTTGTCCCACAATCGGTTTCTCGCATGCATTGCAGCAACCCTTCTGTACTGTATTGACACCTTGACGACTCATATTGGCCTGTAAATTGCCAAGCATAGAATCCAATTGATCTTCGCGATTATCGTCCTCCTCTTCGTGAACGATTGTTGTCTCCTCAATAGTCTGAGTCAGATGCGCTTGCTGTGTGCCCCTTGTTGGTTGCGCGTAATCCGTTACAGTTGTTGTCTGCTGATGTTGCTGACGATGATGTTGCAATTGCTGTTCGGGTCCGTTGCCACTACCAACTCCTTCAACCTACAAAATGGTAGAGAAAGTTTTATTGAAGGTTTAGTGTGTTTTCTATAAGTTTTCTTCTTTATTTTGTGGAATTCTCAGATGGTTTGACTATCCATATGACTGTCTAACTGTCTGTTTATCTGTCTGCCAGTCAGTCTGTTTGAATCTTTTGTTTTCTAAAGGTTTTGAAGTGAAAACAGTTCGTGGAACGTTGAGGTTGTTTTCTAGACTGTTTCTATATTTTGTCTGCCAGTTTTGATTAAGATTCTCAGTAGAGAACGATTGTAGAACTTTAAGTGAGTTTTCTAAAAATTTTCTACTTCCTCCAGGTCTGTCTGCCTGGACGTAGAATATTTCTTGGAGATCGTAGAACGTTAAGGAAGTTTTCTATAATATTTCTATAGTTTACAGTCTTTCTGCTCGTATATCTGTCTGTTTGTCTTTCTGTCACTCTGTCTGTTTATTCCTCCATCTATTTGCCTGTCTGTCTGTTAGTCTTGTTGACTATCTGTCTTTATCCTCACACGCCTTACGTCGTTCCGTGCGCGATCTGCTCGGCTCGACTGATTTTAATTTTATGCGCGCGCCTAAAGCAAAACTTTTGCTTTTTGCCTTTTTCCACCCAGTGTGGAAAAAAGATTTTTCTTATTCGTTGTGTTTGTTGTTGTTGTTATTATTATTGTTGTTGTTGCTTTTATTGTAGCGGCTGCTGCTGTGGCTGCTTCGTTGCGCACGACGCTCTCCTCATAAATACGCTGCGAGCAGCGATTTCTAGTTGACGTAGTTTTCGTTCATTGCCAAAAATACGAAAAATCGTCGGGGTTTTTGTTTTCTTCTCTTTTTTTTTTTTGTTTTTGTTGTTGTCTTGTCTGTTTGTCTGCCGTTCTGTTTCTTGTGTTCTCTGCGTGTCGTGCGCGAGTTTCCATTTCAACATACAATTTTCTTTCATAAACTTTACATTTTCATTTCATTTCGTTTCATTTGATTTTGTTTTTTGTCTCTGTTTGCCGCCGCCTCAGTTTGTTGCGCGCGCAGCTTCCTTAACTAACCTAGACGCCTAATTGAGTGCTTCACTTGTTGTGCTCTCCCTCTCTCGTTCATTCTCTGTCTTCAGCTCTATCTCTCTCTCGCTCTTGTTAGCTATTTTGTCTGCATCTGTGTGCGTCTGTTTGGCTTTGTCTGTTTAGCTCACGTCACACGGTGACGTTTTAACGCCGCAAAAGGAAGAAGGGCGCACAATGTTAAGCATAACATTTGTTAGTTTACAGAACTTTGAAGAACTACTTAAAGTATTTTTAATGTTAAATTGAAGAGCTGCAAATAGGGTTCAGGGTTGATTTTAATAAATTTGACAACTTAAAATTGCCGCTATTTCTATAAATGATCATATATTAACATTACTGAATTGTGAGATCTGTACAGCGACCTATTAGACCTGTTGTACACCTGCTTAGCTTATCCATGATGAATTCTAAGATTTTTCCTAATTAAACCACATAACAACAACACATCAAAATCTATCTATCTGGACCAGTCATACCTGAGTTTAAATAATCTATGTCTACCTAGAATATACCAGACATTGTACAGCATTGATATCATTGCTTGATATTTCCCCAAACGTAATTATCATTCAAGAAATTTATAACATAAGCAAAACAAGCTTCAAAATTCAAGGCAATTCAACGAGAGAAGTTTATTTATGATTAATTTGTATACAAATTGAGTAATCATTTTTTTACGTAACAAGTATTCCCCGTAGAGCACTTCTGGGAATAATTACTTGGTTTATTTACGAGATATTTGCTTTGATTTACTAGATATACTTGGCAAGCAGCCTTGGGGTTTACCCTAGACAAACAGTCATGTCAAAAACCCATCGTAAATGTCAAAATTGGCATCGAAATCCAATCAAAACGAAAAAAAAAGATATAAACAAAATCGATTTGAGGGGCCCAAGTTGCAAAGCTACCCGCACTCCGCTACTGTAAACTTAAATTGGCTTTTGGTTTATGTTTTTATTGTTGTTGTTTTTGGCGGCTTTTTGATGCTATTTTCAGATATAATTCATATACGAAAGCAAAGATAATACTACTATAAGTGAAAGATCCGACGAAGCTTGTTGCGGCGCTATAAAACCGAAAGCAAAACGGGTGGCCAACAGGATTTCCCCATAAAAAGCGCATTCGAAACCACACACACGATTTTCTTGGCACACGACGGTCGTTTTTGGGAGGGGCTATGGGCGTGGCAGACAGGCAGGCAGGCAGGCCGGCAGGAAGAAGCCAAAGAGGAAATGGCGATCAATGAGAGCGGAGGTTTTATGAATGGGAGAAGGTCAGAGGGGTTTATGGGCATAAGCAACTGTTGCCAGAGATAAACCGCAGATTGCCGCCAATTTTCTTTTTTAAATTATTGAAACATCTTGAAGCATATACACAATGGTATATCTAGATACAGATACATCGAGCATATCTGTGTAAATAAGTCGATTCGGATATTAAAAAACGTGTTCAAAAATAGACATGCAAATGATTTGCAATGAAACAGAAAAAGATGTTGAACAAAATGCGAACGAGCAACAAAAACTATAACGGGTGTCTGTGTGTGTGTGGGAAAAAGTGTTGACAGTGTTGACCCGAGAGGGGAGGGTGGTGGCCAACGGGAAGACAAGGCGGGGGCGTGCGGCTGTCTCGTGTGGGCGCCCCCTCCTCCAAAAAAAAAAAAAAAAAGAAGAACCCAACGCGCCTCGTTCCACCAAATCGCTAGTGCCGTGTGCAATATTGTTTATATATTTTTCGTGTATTTTATTTTTTGCGCTTTCCACACACACACTCACACACACTGACGGACTGAGCAGGCCAATTTCATTTTCATATTTATCATCTCTTTGCGGCATATCAACAAAAGTCACGGACACGACGGCGAAAAATTGAAAATGATATTAAATAATTAACAGACATGGCCACGCACACTAATACACACACACACACACACACACACACACACACACACACACAAATATATATATGTACATACAGTCAGGCACAGACACACACACACAGGCAAGCACACCCACCCACACACTCACGCAATAAACATTTGCATTTTCTTTCAATGACATTGAATTGCAATCTCTGGGAAATCTCTTCCCCTCTACTTTCCCTCTTTCTCTCTCTCTCTCCTCTCTCTCTTTCCCTCCCTATATCTGCTTCTTCTTCATTCGTGACCATCGACAATTGCCAAGAAATTATTCTGCACTTAGTAATTAATTATTAATTAATTGGATTCAGTAATCGAAGCGACAGCCAAGGAATGCCAACTAATTAACAAGAATTTAGCAATGAGGCTGCCAATTTGAAATATTATACACAGCTAAGACTGTTCATATTTATCGATAATTATCGAAAAACCAACTGACTGACTAAAGAAATTCCCTAAAAATTTTAATATAAATTTTATATGTTTATAACACTGTGTTTTCATTATATATAATACAAATAATACTATATTACTAAATGATTAGTGTTTCCTTGGATCTCTTAGCCAACGGAATCTTAAAGAGTCCGACAACATAAGACAAACAGTTTAAAAGCGTAGTTCTTGAGATATAGTCTCCAATGGAACTCAGTTCTTAGTGTATTTATTGTTAAATTTTGTACGAAAATCTCCATGTGCCACTGATTATAACCTATATGTCTATTGTACCTATGTATCTATCCATCTTTATATACATACATATGTATATATAGTTAGATATATATAAAGATATATGCTTAGTGAAGTGCCTCAACTGGTAACTTAACAATGCCACCAATCTCATGCCGCCAAACCTACGTCAACTTGTTCTATGCAACCAACTGACCCAACCCATTATACCTTCTATAAGGATAAATTAACTAAATAATTTTCCAATATTTTCCAAATAAATTTCCATAAAAACTTGGAGATTTCCTCTTCTTTACATACAGTACAATAAACAGATGATAAATATAATATTCAAGGCCATTTGCGGCCAAATTGAAAACGATTTAGCAAAATCTAGGGGATTATACTTATAACAAGCAACGGATTACTTTTATTATCAAAACATATGAATTAAAATTTCTGCCAAGTTTCCTCTTTATAGTATAAAAATATTTTGATAAATTGGAAAGAATTGAAAACAAGAATATAATTTCAGATAATATATTAAATATGTAAAAAGCCTCAAGGCGCAATATTTAAATATATATTATCATCTCAGATATTGGTAGTGACAAAAATATCATGAAAGGACCTTCAGTTTGAAAGGTACTCGATCAAAAGAAATATATTTAAAACCATATTATTCTATATAGACTATACGCATGATGGAAACAGTGTGGAATTCGAAGAAAATAATGTGTACACTACTCGAGGTTTATTCGCTAACATTAAACACTCTATAAAACACAACACAAATCTATCATCACTTTCCCACACACCCAATCGATTGATTAATTCCGCTACTTAACACTGCACTCAACTTGATTAGAAACTGTTATTCCAGGCAGACTATAAAGGGAATGGAACTGACAACCTTGACCCAAATACAGGGTAGAAAAGAATAAACGTATCACACAGTCCCAACTCATTGGCTGTGGAAATGTGAAAGAAGAGCGCGTGCTCTGGGCAGAAAGAATAATAACAAGAAGAGAAGACAAGGCGCAGAAAACAAACAAGTGAAATACAGCAAAGTGACAAGGGAGAAATGCCCCGAGCACACATCTGCCGAGATATATCATCATCATCCATGCGTCTTGTGTACGGCATGTCAGCAAAACAGTTCTAAAAACAAATGTCAGAAGTCGCACATGAGTCGAAAAAATCAGCTATACACAATGTACATCCAATAATACCTCATATAATCCTCGAAAATCGTATGCAAATATGGTATATACTTTTGTTTACTTTATGCCCTGATAGATTGATTGTTTTATGGACCTAGAGAGTTCCACACGACGACGAACTTGAGTTTCGCTATTTATAGCAACAATATATATGTATCTTTCATTTTATAGCGCCGTGTGCAATAAATCGCATAAATGTGATCATTAGTTAGCAACTCATATATGAGTTCCTAAATGCAATCATAAAATATACGAATTTATTCACCCATTAAAATGGTCCACCTTCAATTCTCTGGCGTTGACATAAGTCAAAGTCAAGAACTTGTCTCGGATCTCCGACATCGTGCCAGCCAGCCAGCCAGGTATAGGGATAGTTCGTCATTGGATCTGCTTGAGCGACATGCGTCAAACGATTTGACATGATAAATTTGTTCATTTTCATTTTATAGTTTAGTTTATATTACCATCTTGCAGAGAGTACAACAAATGTTTGTGCCAAAAACATCACACAAAATAGCAAATTGGGAAGAACGGAACCAGAAAGGAAACAAAGCTAAATTTAGTTAAACAATTTGCGATAGACAACAGGTGAAAATAAGAAAACTTGGTGCCGTGCAAGCATCATAAAAATGAACTTTAAAAATTGTATATTTTTAGCTTTCTACGCAAACATAACTACAGTAAACTGTCATTACAGCTAACAGACAGATATATCATTTTAAGTGACTGAAACCTTAAACGAAATAAAATCTTAACTCAACACACAGTTTAGCTTTAGCATATAGTGAATTCTATTCCCTCTAAGGAGCATACACTGTAGACTCTATGAAATTAATTAATAAATTTATATCATGCACATAATTCATTATGTTTTATATTAATCATTCGATTAAAGTGAAAGAAATATAGCAAGATTGCTTATTATTTTAATAATAACTCAACTGACTGTCTCAATTTCATGAATGAAGCAAAAACATATGGCAAATAAATCAAATGAAATGTCTATTCAAGAAGATTATCTTGGAAGATCAAAGAAAAATACGTACAACGTGTTTGAAAGCTTTTTAAAGCTTTTACTTAAACTGAAAACCCAATAGATCAAGCTTTTTATGCGACCTTGGAAAGCTCAGACTGAACTCAGAATAGAACATCGTTCTTATCATTAGTTTTATCGGGTTATCTGTGCGTTAATAGCATATATAAATTTGCAAATATAGTATACCAAGTTATTGAGATGTTAAAAATGAGGTTTCTATAAAAATATTAAGCCAATAATTCCCCAATTTAAGCAGTAGTTATATAAAGCTAAGCATTGCCTTACTTTATCTGTAACTCGCTTTGATTTTTAGAAACAAATTTAAAAAATTCTTTAAATTTCGTTTCGAATACGTTTTTTTCCAGTAAGAAAACCTATTGCATACTTTTGGGGGCTAGTGGACATTTAAACGAGAGAGAGAGAGAGAGAGAAAAATCTAACGTTTTCTTCTCTTTCTATTTCACACATCAATTTCTACCTCTCTTTCTACCCCTAGAGAGGGGAGTGACTCTTCACTATGCAACTTCTTTAATCTCTAGTTCTCTCACCTTGAAATCAGAGAGTGAAGCCATCAAATCATCCAATTCCTTAGTGGCCTGTGATGTGTACTGATGTGTCTGATGTTGTGGTGGCGCTGCTGCCAGGTTTGGTGAATACGAATCCTTTTGTTGCACAACTCGCTCCTCAATGGAACCAACTGTGAATTGAATTGACACAGAATTAGACAAATAACGCTAAGATCATATGGTAAGCTAGCACAGTACCTGGTCCATCGGGACCCGAGAGTTTTTCGGTCTTAGTCTCACGCACAGTAATGGTTACATGCCTGCCCGGTGTTGGCGATTTATGTGCAGATCTAAAAGGTATATAGAAAATCGTTACAGGAGTTCGTTTGCGTTGTCTTTTTACTGCACTACTCACCCATTTGGCACAGCATAGATGTGTGCATTGTCCAGCTCATTCAACAGACTATCCACAGTGGGTCGCTCCTCAACAGTTGCATAGTTGTTGTAGTTATTATACTTAGACACGGGCGTGCTATAGTTAACTGGCACATCGATATCTGCAATGAAAATTGATATTATTAATCCATATTTGAAATTATTTATATGCTTCCTTTCTCACCTTTTCGCTCGCCATTATGATAACGCGCATTCTGCAGATCCTGCAGCAGCGAATCCAACTCGGACAATCCTGAAGTATTCTGTGCACCAGCAGCAGTACCAGCAGCCTGACCATTATTGTAGCCCGTGTTAGTACGTGGCAGTGAACCGGTTCCATAACCATTACTTTGGCTAGGAATGGCACCATTGAAGTCCCCGGCGGCAGTGGTGGGAGAACGTGTTTCCACGCTGTAATGCTCCTGATACTGTGGAGAAGTAACAGATTATTACAGGTTCATTTACAGAAAGATAGTATAAGTATTGAGGGACCGGATCTTAACGAGGTACTCCTGAGCATAGAAACCCTCAGCAGAGTTTGGTCATTGTACAAGATATAGTTACACTGCGACTCACTATATAACTCTTTAAGTTAACATCTGTCTGTCTGTTCATTTGTCTGTCTGCCCGTCTGCCCGTCTGTCAGTCTGTTCATCTGCATAAAGCCTATATCTCAGAGACTATAAGAGCTACGACTATCATACTTGGTGACAATATATCTTACCATGGCATCAAGTTTGTTCTATAATTTGGCCACGCCCCCCTTCGCCTCCGTAAATCAAAAAAAATAATATTTTAACTATAGTTTTAAAGCTAGATCGTTATCTATCATACTTTTTATAATATCGGATTATTTGGTTACGGTCGGATATTAGTTATAAACGGGTAACGAGCGGTCAACGGGTATATCATAGTCAGACACTCAACTGTAGCTTTCTTACTTCTACATAGTCCGACAAATTCCTAACTTTTCCTGGTTTAACATGAGCTTCCTTCAGCTTTTTTTTCAGATCTTACTAGTACTACCAAAATAAAACTGTTTATCTAACCTATTTTCTCTTTCCGTTAGTATATTCCACATTGCCACTTACCACTTTTGGCTGCGCTTTGCCTCTCAGACTGCCATAGCCAGGCGTGTTATCCACAAAATGTTGTTGTTGTTGTTGTGGTTGCTGCTGTTGCTGCAAATGTTGCTGCTTGGGCTGCACCGTTCCATACTGCGGTTGCGGTTGTTGTGCCTGTCCCGGCACGCTGTTCTGCAAATCGGCAAGGAGAGCATCTGCAGAGAAAGAGAGAGAGAGAGAGAGGATTAGTTGAGTAACAAAATATCTTACATTTATCTTTAGGCTACCCAGATTGTCGTAATCGCCATAGTTAGCCATGGCCCACAGAGTCAACACTCAGTTAACTGCGGAGAATCTAATGCTAGCCAGCTACTCTGACGCATAGTCCACTGATAACTGTCGTCCAACCTAAAGTTTTCATCGTTTCTGCTGCATATACGGGTCGACAAAACTTTGAGATAACAGAAATACCTGTGAGTATGTCAAATTTTGTTTGCATTCGGCCTGTGGCTTTATCAAAACAAAGTTAAGAAGATAACTTTAGGGTTTCCATCAAAGGCTTTTATGTATATTTTCTACGGGTTTGTGTCTTAACTTGTGGTTACTTTATACAGAAAGCTTTAGGTCTTTAATAATGTTGTACCAAGACAATAACGATTATTAGGGTTTTACTCGATTACAACATATACATAGAACGAAACTATAAATTAAAGATATTTATAGATTTAAAGGTTTCGATTAATAGGGCTTTCTAGATACCACTATAGATTCTTTAGTTTGTTATATTTGAACAATCGACTATGTTAATTAAGATTCACATAAATATTAAATGAAAATGGATTTAAAAATACTTAAAAGATATCGCTTCCTAACATTTCTAAAAAGATTTTTTTTCTTGAATAAGTTAAAATTGATTTAAATTTAAAGGTTAAACGGGTTCAGCTATAGGATATAAAGAATATAGATTATTTCAAGATCAAAGCTGAGAATGATGGATTCTTCTATTTATTTATTTATTATATATCAAAATGTGATTACTAAACCTTTTCAGTCTTAAAAAGAAAGATTAAATATATCCGTTTCCTTATAACATCACGCCCAACCCTAGAAAATTGAGTTTCACACCCCCCTTGAGGTTATTACTTGCACTTGACCTTGGCATTCATGATATTCCCCCACAGACTTGACGTCTGTCTCGTCTCGAGATTGTCAGCCAACACTCACACGTCATACATACACTTCACCATAGACTTACCTAAACGTCGCTCAAACGCGCCCACTTTGAAGCAGTCGTTGAGGGGCGTGCTGTGGAACGACGATGATATCAGTTTCGAAGACATTTCTTAGCCCCCAAGAACTAAATAAGGCCAGAATCGATGAAGACGCTGAACGAAGGTACATATACGAAATGGTTTCGATTAGTTTACCAAGTCTTTAAGTCTTTAAATAGTGATTGAAACAACAACAACAACAAGAGCAGCAAGAAACAACAACAATTTGAGTTTGGTTTGTTGCCAACTGACCGAAAAAAAAAGTTGAATGAAAAGTCAAAGGGACTCCCACACAACCGTGACCAAAAGCAGTCATAAAGTAGGGACCTAGACAAGGGGGGTTAGTGCAGGGGTCTTGGGGGTATCTATAGTAGACGAGGTCTCGCTACACACACAACATATTTGATATGTTTTTCGTGGGACGAACTAGTCGAACAAGCTGAAAATCTCGCACCACACCATGAAATACGAGGGTCGTTTGATAAGTCCGTGACTTTTTGAATAAAATATATTTTTTTCGTCAAAGAAGCGTTTTATTTCTCAACATAATCTCCTTTTAGCTCTATACATTTAGTCCAGCGTTTTTCCAATTTTTTTATTCCTTCCAAATAATAGGTTTTCTCAAGGCCCTCAAAATAGTCGTTTGTTTCTGTGATGACCTCTTCATTTGACCCGAATCTCTTACCGCCGAGCCATTTCTTCATGTTTGGAAACAAAAAATAGTCACAGGGGGCTAAATCTGGAGAATATGCTGGATGGGGTAGCAGTTCGTAGCCCAATTTATGAAATTTTGCCATGCTGACTACACACGTGTGCACCCGTGCATTGTCCTGATGGAACAGAACTTTTTTTTTCGCCAAATGCGGTCGTTTCTGCTTCAAATCAATATCGAATCTGTCCAAAAGCTCTGAATAATATTCGCCGGTGATCGTTTTACCCTTTTCAAGGTAATCGATGTGAATGATACCTTGTGCATCCCAAAAAACTGTGGCCATGACCTTGTTGGCCGACAGACCCACCTTGGCCTTCTTTGGTGCACGTTCACCCGGAGAAACCCACTGTCTTGATTGTTCTTTGGTCTCTGGTGTGGTGTGGTGGATCCATGTTTCGTCTACGGTAACGAAACGGCGCAAAAATTCGTTTGGATTGCGGTTGAACATCGCCAAACACTCCTTTGAAATGGTCACACGGTTGCGCTTATGGTCGTGTGTGAGCAATCGCGGCACCCATCGCGCGGAAAGCTTTTTCATGTCCAAATATTCATGTAAAATGTGATGTACCCGTTCAGTTGAGATGCCTACAGCCTCAGCTACCTCACGCACTTTCATTCTCCGATCATCCAATATCATTCCATGGATTTTGTCGACGATTTCTGGCATGACGACCTCTTTTGGGCGACCTGAACGTTCGGCATCACTTGTACTGGTACGACCACAACGGAACTCAGTAAACCATTTCTTAACCATTGAAATTGATGGTGCAGAGTCCCCATAATATTTATCAAGTCTTTCCTTGGTTTCGGTGATGGATTTTTTACGCAAAAAATAATGCTTAATTAGCACACGAAATTCACTTTTTTCCATTTTCGTTAAAATTCACGAGATCGTCTGCTTTCAATGCCTATAAAACGCAAACTAAGAAACGCAGCTTTCTCAAAATTTTACAGTCAGCTGTTAATCGATAACTGCTGACAGGAGCAGTGTTGTATTTAGAGCAGGTGCGCGGCAAATACAAAAAGTCACGGACTTATCAAACGACCCTCGTATCGCATATAAGATGATATAAGTAAAGTTAACATGTGTGTGTGTGTGTCTGTGTGTGTTTGGCTAGTTGAAAATATTTATATTTGATCAAATTAATGCTGTTTGCATTCTGCCTTCTGACTATAATTTGGCTAAAAGCTACACAAACAATGCCAACATCATATGCAGGGCAAGGCGCGAATGAAATTCTGAAATCAGCCTCTAATTGAGGAAGAGAACATGACAACACAGCTGACAAAGGGAATACATAAGGTTAGTAGATGTTATTAGTCATTTGAATATCTATGGGAGCTGTCACTCAATCCAAAGCGAAGTATAGAATCGAGGAAACACAAAACCAACAACACGCAACATGACAGCGGGCGATTAAGGCATCACTAAAGAAAGGCCCGAAATAAATCAAACAAATCAGCGAGTATACCCTGTAAAGCATAGCATCTTTTAGGAGGTATATGCTAAAGAAATAGAAATAAAAATAATCGAGAAAATTTCCTTATTTATATCGCTTATATCGTTCAATTATAGAGCAGACACAGTGTATGATAAACATCGGTTACTTATTGCGATACTTTCTTTACTTTCTTTTCGTGTATACTCCGTAGAAATTAATTAAAAAAAACCTTTTTTATCGCCTTTAAATTTTTGTGTCTTTAATTTATTTCATTTTGTACTTCTTTACTTATATTATTTTTACAGGGTATTCCCCAGTTAATCATTGCCCTCTTCTATGCTATTATTTCTTGGCAACCATTCTCGGGGTAGGTTCAGAAGTTGTGCCATACCCCATAAACACCTGCAACTGGGCCAATGCCAGAATGAGGAGAATGGCGATAGGAAAATCAAGAAAATCACTCGAAAAATTGAGTGAGAGCTTTGAGTTATATAAGGCGCGAGAATGAGTGCAAAACAAGGTGTGACGCCAATTTTAATTTTTGGCAACCAATTTATAGTGAAAAATATAAATACAATAAAAACGCCAAAAAGTAGGAAAAGAAGCAGGAGGAGAGGGAAAAAGAGGAGCATATACAGTATGTATGGGATCGGACGACGACGACGACGACGGATGGATCGCTGAACCATGATCTATATTTAAAAAGGCTTTTTCAATTTTTGGAAAACATCAAGCAAGTTGCCAAATGGCAAATCGTTTCGCAATTTGTTCGAAAATAAACCAAAATCATAAGGAACCGAAAACGTAAAACAAATAAAACTCGAGCCTACAGTGGAACAGAGGAACATGTGGTTGGACTCGTTGACTCTTTGGAGTGTCTACGTATGTATGTATGTGTCTATATGTTATATATTTATGATATGTGTAGTATTCTACCATATGGTAATTGCTATGGTGTGTACTCTGAGCTATGATGGGGTGGGGTGAGGAGTAACTATAAATAGAGCTGGCAGGGTTATCAGAGCGTCGCGCTTCAGTGGGTCAACGTCAAGATTGGGGAAAGAATTATGATGCGATCTGTGTGTATATAGAGGAATACAGTAGGAAATGACTCGGAAAGTGACAAATCTTCTAGGTTATTCATTCTTTATGCTGTGAATGATTTGTTTTGAGTGGCGTAACGGAATTAAATTTAATACCCAAACTAAAAGTTCTTAAGAATGAGATAAAAGAACATCATCATGAGCAGGCATTAAAAAAAACCTATGCTAGTATATTAGGAAATTCACTGGAAAATGGGCTATTAATTAGTGAAATTTATAGATTTTTGTATTTCGGAAATAAAGGAAATAGACTGAAAACCTATTGAAGAAGAAATGAAGGAAGTTTCCTTTAATAGAGTTCCATTTTAGATGCTTAATACCTTTTATAATCACACACATAAATGTAGAATAGAATTCATTATCTTTATGATTCATCAAATTTAATCCGCTGCTAAGCTTGATTCAGCTCAATGCTAAGATGCGTTCAATTACCAAATTTGGTAAATAATATGAGCAAAACATTGTTTTTTTTTCATTTTTGTTGATCACTTTTACGATAAAGGATGAATAGAAATTTATAATATGAAATATTCAACAATGTTCAGTTTATCTTTCATCTCCAACTTTGAATTGTTTGCAATAATTTGTTTAATGAATGCAAAATTGAAATGAATTGTGCTTGTTATTTTTTCAAGTGTACCCGCCACAATGCGAGAGATTCATTAAAATGCCATCAAAAAGACACTGGGGGACAAAATGCAGTCAAGATGACAATTTAAGTTTTAACTATTGGTAAATATTTATTTCGTCAAGTTGCGTTCATCAAAGCGCAATTAAAATCAATTAAATGCCGCCGCCATGACAACTCAAAGAGAGGGAGAGAGACAAGCATCAATTGAGTGAACAACACTTTGAAGTTCCAGTGATGCAGTTAATCAGTGAGACATACAGACAGAGAGAGAGAGAGGAGGATGGGAAGGGAGTCAACTGCGCAAACAGCTGCAGTTCACAATAGTCGCAGTTGCCGTCGCTGTCGCAGTCGGCGTTAAAGTCAGAGTCGAAGACCGAAAACACATGACAGCTGTTCAAAATGGTTTGCACAATGCACTAAGAGAGCAAGGCAAAGAAAGAGAGAGGAGGAGGAGAGAGATCAGCGCGAGAGAGGAGGAGGAGAGCGTGGGTGAACGCATACTGTAGAGCAGGTCAAGCAAGACACGCGCATATTGCCAGTGTTGTTGTTATTGTTATGCTCTTGACTTGACTACTGCCGCCGCAGTCGCTGCCGCTACTGCTGCTCTGCCGCTGTTGCTCTTCTGTGTTTCTTCTTCTCCTTTTCATTTAGTTCGCGCAATTGCTGTTGACATTGTTACATATTTTTTGCAGGCTGCGTCTGTCACTTTCGTTTTCAGCTCAACTGATTCATTTGTTGTTGTTGCTCTTGCTATTATTGTTATTTCATTTGTTGTTGTTGCTCTTGTTTCAATCGAGTATCAGTTGCCTTTATTAAATTCTTCACTCACACAAACAGCAAAAAAATTAGTACAAATAATATGGCTCACGCACACACACACAACACTCACTCACGCACGCACGCGTTAAATACACAAACAAATCGCGATCGACAGGCGACAGACAGACA
The DNA here is from genome assembly GCA_018904035.1 of Zaprionus ornatus. Classification (NCBI taxonomy): domain Eukaryota; kingdom Metazoa; phylum Arthropoda; class Insecta; order Diptera; family Drosophilidae; genus Zaprionus; species Zaprionus ornatus. The sequence continues at coordinate 6,953,522 of JAEIFZ010000002.1, read as the reverse complement.
CGACGGAGGAGAGCACCGAAAATTATTTTCGCTCGGCAAAATCTTAAAAGCAACTGAACAAGACCCGAGCACGAAACCGTCGCTGAAGCTGAGGCGGCGGCGAGACAAACAGCGGCAGCGCACAGTGGCACCCAGTCGATTTTTTTGATTGCAAAGAAGTATTAACAATTATTGTTGATGACAAATAATATAAATCATTTATATTAAAATTGAAAATAGATTGAATAATTTCGGAATAATTCACTATTCATTTACTCATTACTTTAATAATTATTTGACTATTACTTTGCTAGTTATTTTATTCATTATTTAATTAAATCCCTAATGCAATGCATTTATTTTGTTGTTGTTTACTTTTTATTATTTTGTTCAATACTCTATTTAATATTTTATTGATTTTTCAATAGAATTCGTTATTAGAATAAACAAGTAATTTACTTGTTATTTGTTTATTCAAGATTTTAAATGTTTTATTGTTATTTATCTAATATCTGAAGTTTGTTTCATACTTCCTTTATTTACTTCCGTTTTAAATATTTAATTTTTATTCATTTTACTTGCACCCACTTTTAATCTACCGCACCACTGTGCCCCGCACATAACTCACTCAAGAGAGGGTGGGAAAACTCGCTCAAACTCAAATGGGTGTACGTCGTGTTGTTGTTGCCGCTGCCGATGCTGTCGATTACAACACTTGTGCAGCAGCAGCAGCAACAACAACAACAACAACAACAACAGCATAAAGTGTTGAGCAAACGTTGCCATTTGTTGCCTTTTGGTGTTGTGGGCGTTTGTCGCAAGGGGCGCCACCTGTCGCACAGCAGCCGCAAACACTGTTTGCGTCGCATTTTTCAGCACTGTTGTTGTTGTTGTTTGGGCAACCGCCGCCGCACAGTGGGTGACTCACTTGACTTTGACCAAAACTAAAATTAGTATGCAACAAAAACAACAAAAACAAAAAGCAACAACAACAAATGGGCAACAAACTAAATGTTGAGTATTTCGTATTAATTGGACACACACTCAGTGTGTTTGTTTCTTCTTTTTATCGTTTCTTCTCTGTTTTTTTTATAGTCGGATGCTGGCAGAATTGATTGCCCAGATTATTGTTTCAACGGGCAGAGTTCAAAGAGGTTAACAAGTGGGGAATTGAAAGTGTCCCAGATGAAAATATGCCAAAATTACTAAAGGTTTAGTGCGATTTTACAGTAAACAATCGCAAAGTTGAGGAGAAATCTCTATAAACTGGTTTTTTTAAAGATTACGACAAGAATTCAGTTTTGAAAACAAACTTCCGGTCTGACAGCAGCGGTTCGGTAGATTTTAATCCCAAAGCGTTGCAATAACACAAATTTAAATTAAAATAATACCCTGCAAACAAAGCTGTTGGGGGGTCAACGTTATGGCTTTTGTTGGGGCTAAATTCAGATTATTAACAATTAATTTTATGAGTTTTAGACTTGGTAAAAGACTTTAAGGCACCATTATATCTATTATTCAAAGATTCTTTATTCAAATTAAATATATTAAACATATGAGTTTGATGCAAGATGGGTAATAAAAGACTTTAGATTTGGTGACAAAAGGCCTTGAAGTTACAAATATGCATAGTATTGATACATTGAGTAAGGCCTAAAGGGTACCAATTATACAGATATAGTATCATAGATATTATCAAACATTCTGTACCTGTTTAGAGCGCAGCACCTCGTCATATACCCCCTAATCTACTTTCCTAGATCTAGCTATCCTACTTGTTTTCCCAAGGCTTATTGTCATAACATTGAATCGACTACAAAAAAACCTCAACCAATTAAGAGCGCTTACACAATACAGGTAAATACACCCCAGCACACACACACACACATATATATATCTATATATCTGTCGATACTATAGTACAGTGCCCCAAACTGTGCGACGCCCACGAAGCGAATATTTATAACACTTTTCAAGTTGTCGCTGCGAGCGTCGCGTGAATGAAATGATCTAATGAATGAAGCACGTCTCCCTCTCTCCTTGTCTACCACCCCCTCTCTCACTCTACCGGCGTAGGGGTTGACGTAGTAGTAGAAAAAACCCGCCGGTGCAGCTTACCGATTTTCATAGTTTTTCCACAACGATTTCTGTACCTGGCACAACGTTGAAACTCTCGCGACGGCGTCTAATTACAAACTGAATTCGAAAAACATATTCAAATCGATCGACAAGTGCGCGGAGACTTCATTTTCGATGCAATCTCGCAATTGTTGAGGTGTTTGTTTTTTTACACATCTCTTTATGTGTGTGTGTGTGTGTAATTACGAAGAGCAGTGTAAACAAAACAAGCGAAAACAAGTGAGAGCTTTGCCTGAAAGTGTTTGACGTGAAGGTACTCTATAAGTACTCCTACTCCTACACTACGTAGTAGGTTTTGGATTTGGAAAGATGTACTTGTTTTCCCAGAATGATAATACTTGATTTAATTAAGTAATAAAGCACATTTTTTATACAATCTATTAAAAATGAAAGACCGACCCTCTTTTGAATTCCATGTTCCAATCAATTTATAAAAGTGCTTTAATTTATTTAATAGCTATACAATTTTATTTTTCATATTTATTATTAAATATATTCCACCCACTTTAAATGATAAATCCTTCTACCCCTTCACCTCGGCAAACATGTACAGGGTACAAAAAAGATCAGCACTGGGGCAACTTGTGCCTCATCTTGCGATCTTTTCCGATTCCGAATCGATTCGGTGGCCTGAAATTTGACTTTGCCCTCTCCACAAGCGCACAGTTGCAGTACACTGTGTCTGTGTATGTGTGGGTGGCGTGCGTGTTACGTCATAACTTGTTGTTTGTACTACACTACTTGTGTGTTTACGTTGCGTATGCGCAACACAGACGAAACGAAATAAAAGAAGGAAATCATTTTCCTACGTTTTGTTTGAAATTGAGAAAGAAAAACTAAATATCGAATCAACTCAATCATCTCCAGAATATCGATAATGAAATTTGATTTATTTAATTTTTATTTGTTGAATTTGGAAATCGATTGAAACGCACAGTGGGGTCCGCAGCTGGTTTCGTGCACAAAAAAGCCCCGCGCACACCCACAGTACGCCCTCTTTTGTCCGCAGGGTGGGCGGGGCACGCAGCGCAAGCAGTGCAAGCAGTGCTGTTAGCGAAAAACAAGCAGTTTTTCATTTGGAATAACGGCGGTTTTTTTCGATTTTCAAATTGAAATTGCGGCGAAACCGGAGGAGCTAGCGACATGCGGTTTTTTCCAATTTGTTCTGTTTTTCCACTTTCGCCAGCACACGAATTTCCAACTTTCCACAGTGCGCAGCGCGTCCTGCAGAGGGCGACAAAGTTTTGGCCGGTTCTTTCAGTTCCGCACACTTTTTTAAGCAAAAAAACGCTCAAAAAACGCTCAAAAAACGCCCACGCGGATGCCGGGGGGGCGTGGGCGTGGCAAAAAAGCGTTAAAACAGCCCACTGTCGAGCACAAAGCAAGCAAGCGCAAAAGTATGCAACAGAATTTGTGTAAAAACGAACACGAGATGGCGCTCGGAATTCCGAAAAATATCAGTTTCATTCAAAATTCACATTTAAAATTAAAAATACATTTAAAAATAAACATTTAAATGTAAATATTTCGATATTATTTGAAAAAGAGTTGAAAGACTATTCTCTTTCGTAAATATATCCAAGATATCCGGCGTTTTCTTCAATTGTTAGGCATTTTTTCAAGGGATCTCCCGTTTTAGCTATGGCTATGGTTCGCAAACTTGTCGCCCCTAGTTGAAGTAAATCATTGACTGATAAGCTCATTCAATACTTTACGCCTTATCAACAACACTATCATGATTCAATGCTATCTCGGAAACTATCAGACAGCTAGAAGCGTTTTCCGCAACAGGCACCAAATCACTTTGCAAACGGTTCTCACGGCAAACAAAATGTTGAAATTGGCGCTGATTTTGCTGTGCGGGATCCACTTTACACCAGCTAAACCCATTAATGGAACAGGTAAGACATGGAGTAATTACTTAAAATTGCAATAAACAATATTTAAATGTTCTCTAGTAAACGAATACCCAACCGAAGGCAAGTTTGTGCAACTCGGCGATGGATCCTACTATATAGAACAAACACTGCGACTCAATTGGTTTCAGGCGAGCAATGTGTGTCGCCAACTCGAAGGATTTCTACTGGATCTAAAGAACCAAACGCAGTTGCTGGAGATGAGCTCCCATCTACATCCCGCACATACCTATTGGATATCCTTGAATGATCTTGGAGAACAGGGTGTCTACACTTCCCAAGTTACAGGAAGATCAGCGGAATATTTAAATTGGTCCACTGGACAACCCGATAATACTGGAGGAGTCGAACATTGTGTGGAACTTTGGAGATCTACTAGTGCATTTCAAATGAACGATGTGCAGTGTGAAACGAAGTTGTTCTTTGTTTGCCAGATTGGACTATGAAAAACTTAACAAAATTGAGCAGATTGCTGATTAATTATAAAAATAAAAACATACGAGGGTCGTTTGATAAGTATTTGCCGCGCACCTGCTCTAAATACAACACTGCTCCTGTCAGCAGTTATCGATTAACAGCTGACTGTAAAATTTTGAGAAAGCTGCGTTTCTTAGTTTGCGTTTTATAGGCATTGAAAGCAGACGATCTCGTGAATTTTAACGAAAATGGAAAAAAGTGAATTTCGTGTGCTAATTAAGCATTATTTTTTGCGTAAAAAACCCATCACCGAAACCAAGGAAAGACTTGATAAATATTATGGGGACTCTGCACCATCAATTTCAATGGTTAAGAAATGGTTTACTGAGTTCCGTTGTGGTCGTACCAGTACAAGTGATGCCGAACGTTCAGGTCGCCCAAAAGAGGTCGTCATGCCAGAAATCGTCGACAAAATCCATGGAATGATATTGGATGATCGGAGAATGAAAGTGCGTGAGGTAGCTGAGGCTGTAGGCATCTCAACTGAACGGGTACATCACATTTTACATGAATATTTGGACATGAAAAAGCTTTCCGCGCGATGGGTGCCGCGATTGCTCACACACGACCATAAGCGCAACCGTGTGACCATTTCAAAGGAGTGTTTGGCGATGTTCAACCGCAATCCAAACGAATTTTTGCGCCGTTTCGTTACCGTAGACGAAACATGGATCCACCACACCACACCAGAGACCAAAGAACAATCAAGACAGTGGGTTTCTCCGGGTGAACGTGCACCAAAGAAGGCCAAGGTGGGTCTGTCGGCCAACAAGGTCATGGCCACAGTTTTTTGGGATGCACAAGGTATCATTCACATCGATTACCTTGAAAAGGGTAAAACGATCACCGGCGAATATTATTCAGAGCTTTTGGACAGATTCGATATTGATTTGAAGCAGAAACGACCGCATTTGGCGAAAAAAAAGTGCTGTTCCAACAGGACAATGCACGGGTGCACACGTGTGTAGTCAGCATGGCAAAATTTCATAAATTGGGCTACGAACTGCTACCCCATCCAGCATATTCTCCAGATTTAGCCCCCTGTGACTATTTTTTGTTTCCAAACATGAAGAAATGGCTCGGCGGTAAGAGATTCGGGTCAAATGAAGAGGTCATCACAGAAACAAACGACTATTTTGAGGGCCTTGAGAAAACCTATTATTTGGAAGGAATAAAAAAATTGGAAAAACGCTGGACTAAATGTATAGAGCTAAAAGGAGATTATGTTGAGAAATAAAACGCTTCTTTGACGAAAAAAATATATTTTATTCAAAAAGTCACGGACTTATCAAGCGACCCTCGTATAATAACAAAATATAACAAAATTTGATTTCGCTCAAATGATTTATCTCGTTAGAGATGGTCGTCCATTTACGATACGGCACGATCGGTACCAAGGTTACTTTAGAATATATTCATTTCTTCCATACATCGATATTACTTTTATTGTTTATTCAACAGTTAATTATAACAACTTAAGCCCTTTAACCATATTATTATCACAGTAAACTTAAGAATATTCTTCTCCCATGCATAATACTTACAGCCCGGCTGAATACCCTTGCTGCGCACCGTGCGATAGGGCTGTCGCGCTCCAGGATCAATTTTACCATACATTGTTCTATCCATTTTAAATGTTTTTTATATTTCACACTTTGATCTTTAACTAAATTCGAGAACACACAAAAAAAAACCATGAAAGATCATCATAAATCTGTCGAAAGTTCAAACTATTGGCATTTCTTTCAAGACAAACGGTAAATTTTGTTGATTTATTTAAAAGCTTCGCCGGGAGTGAATCTTTTTTTTCTCTATTTTTTTTTCACTGTCTGCCCTCCCTTTGGCCTCAGTCTAGTTGAATTATTTATAAGCGTACAATTTTATTTTTGGCATTTTCGTCGGTTCCCGTCGACGGATTTGTCTCTTTGTTTGTGTTGAGTTCTGCCTGTCACTCGGTATCCGCTTGTCTGTCATAGTTTTATCCGCCCCGAGAGAAGCGCAACCCCCAACTACCAATCGAAAAACATTGACTTAATGAGGAAAATTTCTGATTTTCCACTGGGGGGGATCGAAAAAAGATTTGAAATGGATTCTAATTGCCCGAAACATTTGTTAATCAACTCACTGAATTTGTTCTGCCCTGGAGACTGGCGTTTATTGGGGAAAGTTCTTTGGTTTATAAACAAAAAATCAGAAGAAATGTTTGAAATGGAACTAAACCTTATTGGGGAAGCCACATATAAAATCAGAAGTTTAAAAGCGAAAAGCAAAGAACTTGAATACAGAATATATGATGAGAAAAGAAAATGTTGAGAAAACTGAAAAATCATTCAATTAAATTATATATTCCATAGATCAATCTGTACCATTTTTTCCCAATATAAAATCCTAAGCAAAACAACATTTATCTCCATTTACTGTCCATTCATAATCAATCGTGGGACGCGTCCAAAAATATAGACCCAACAATGTTATTTGATATATGAATCTTGATAAATTTATGATCATCCACAAGCGTGGAAGTGCACACTGCGATCATACCAGGCTGATCTCTATGCGTGCCCATAACAACAGATTTATTAACCATAAAAATACCAAAAAAGAAAAAAAAATACATCCTAACATGTGTCTAAAACAAATAACGACACATTGGAAAAGGTAACAAATAATAAACATAAATTAGAAAAAACTACAACAAAAAGTAATAGAAAGAAACAACAACGAAATGAAACGAAACGCATCAGCTTTAGCATCAGGTTTATATATCTTGTTGGAGAAGATGCTCGCGCTCGGGGGGAATCAAGGTTGCCAAATTACGTCAACAGCCATGATCGAGAACTAAAAATAAAAGTTCTGGCAAATCAGAGGCGACGTTTTCGTTTTCGTCTCGGCGCAACAAATTCACCTAACGGCCAAAAATTAATTTAAAATTAAAAAAAATAAAATAAAATGCAAATAAAAGTGAGGAGACCGAGACGAAGACGACGAACCGCAACATTTCCGTAGTGCATTGCCAAAAAGGTAGCGCCCATTAGAAAGCTGTGCAGCCCCTAAGTAACCATGCATACGGTTTTCCAGGTCTCGAAAGTGAAACAAAACAAAAAAGGCAATATAACAACAATGAAAGAAACAAAATTTTCGTGTTTGCAAGTTTCTAAATTTAAAAGTCAAAGGCACGATAATTTGCTGTTTTTCTTATACCCAGTAAGTCCGACGAACTTGGGGTACTATAGGATAGTTTGTGGTGTAGGAATTGAAGCAAATATGTGGATAGTTTAACATATGCAGCAGTTCTCCAAAGAGTTTCGAAAGATATAAGATATATTTGACTATTTCTACTATCAAACTTATAAAGATTTCGACTATATAGGAGTCTTAGCCTATTTTATCTACCCAACAAATTTGAACACAATCACATTATGAATAACTGAGTTACTGACAGAATACAATAGTTTTTGCAAGGTATCTCAGCATCGTATATACATGTTGCACATGTTTTTTTCATTCTCGAAAGGAAATTCCACAAACTAGAACCAGTGCCAGTGCTCGATGGACTTGGACTCTTGCTGACCGACGCCTTGGCTGAAGGCGATCGCTACATAAATACTATATACATATTTTATTGGTAACTACATAAAATTCGGGCGTGTGTGTGTTTGTGGATGTGTTGAAGAAGGAAGGGGGCTGACCTTGTTGAAGGCGCCAAAGGTGAGAAACGAGCAGAGCTATAGAGCATTCACGTGGGTGATCGACTGACTGACTGACTGACTGACTGACTGACTGACTGACTACACCGGCCGCGCTCTTTATGACCCAAAATATTCACATAAATTTCTCCAGTTTATGCTGTTGTAAAATGCTTTTACATTTTGTCCAAACTTAGTGGGTGACCTGGGGAAATATTTCCATTCAAATTGAGCTATCTTCATTAGCTTTGTGGGTTGAACATGATATAGGGGGCAGTGTAACTTTGAACTTGTGCTAGAATTTAATAGAGTTCCTTTCAGATTTAAGAACTGAAAGATGAAGTAGAAAATTTCGATCTGAAAATTAGGGGTATATAGTAGAAGATTATAAATATACGCCCTTATATCGACAGTATTTCTAAATATGAAGTACAGTTTAAGATTACAGCCATAAAGAGAGGCCCTCGATTGGCCCAAGCCATAAAAGTTGGATTAGACATCAAATAAAGCTGAGTTATGTCAGAAATTATATAAGAAAAGCCTTATTCTAATATATACAGCCTGTAAGTAAAGAAAATGGGACAAGAGGGAGGGGAGAGAACGTTCTCCCTTTCAATCGAAAACAGAAAACAACACAAACTAATTGAAATTTTATGAGTTGGCACTTGGAGATAAGAATCTGTTCGCTGATTGAACACGAAAAACTTGCTTATATACTCGAAAAATGCGCTAACAAACTGAACGATGAACTCATTGCAAAGAGTGAAGAGAGACGGAAGTAAGGAAGGATGGAAGGGGAAGGTGCTAACTTCTCTCTGTCTGCTTCCAAGCTAAACATTTTTGTAAGGCAGTGTTAACCGTTAGAGTTGCCCTCCTCCTCATCACGCATGCGTGTGGGCGTTCAAAGAGGGCGATTGCATTTCGAGGGCTCTCCGGTGGCACAGCTGTGGCACATCCGATACAGATACAAATGGGGCAAAGATACAGATATGTATCTTGTGTCTAATTGAAATTCGTTTGGCGGCAAATCGAAAGCAATTGCACTAAGTGCATCCAATGGCATCAGCGCTATATCGTATATATCCATTTGTACATATATCAAGTACTTTGTGGAGCACCCTCTCGTAATCCGAGAAACTGTTTTTATGGGCTCGGCGCTAATGATCACAACTTTGTTTACAAACGAAATGGAAAATGTCGCAGCATCGTAATTTTAATTGTCTGCTTTGTTTTGCTCCCATTTTCCAGTCACGAACAACATTTAAGATTCCCTGCCCGCCTACGAGAATTTGTCGCAATTTTTTGTTGGGGTATTTCATTTTTGTTTTTTATATCGCTCATAATCCGCTTGAACATTGAAAATTAATGGCAGCTAGGCGAAAATTCTGTTTGTTCTGTCACATTTAGGCATTTTCACGTTATTTATTTTTCTTAGTCACAAGTTTGATTTCATTTTTTAAAATTAGCTGTATAATTAGTGAAAATTAAAATTCTCAAAATAATCTGCAAATGATGTTCACGGGATTCACGTAGTGACAGTGGGATCATTAATCTATTGCCCCCTCCCAAAAATAAATATTAAATTCATATTCATTTCTATATTCCTTATACGTTTTCTTCTTAGTCTTCGTCGTGTTATCAGCTTAGGGGCTACTGAAATTCCTCTTTTATCTACTCTCTTGGTTTATCTCACGTTTTTCCATTATCTCTTATTTACTCGTAAGTGTAATAAGCTCTCATTTTATCTAAGTAAACAATTTTCCCACGCTACGCCGCCACCTGCCTCAATCCGACTTTTCATTGACTTTTTTCTGTGCAATTTCGATTTGTTTTTACACTGAACACACACTTTGATCGATTGATTGATTGACACTTTTTGCTGTATGATCGATTGACCGATTAACCGCTTTAATATTGGGCGATATTTATTGAACTTTTGACTTGAGTGCGCTTTTTAATGTTTGTCTCATCTCTTATATTTTGTTGTTATTCCTCATTTCGTATGCCGATAGACGCGTGCGTGCATGTGTGTCGCGGCGCGTCGCAAACGACTGACTACGAATGGGGAACGAAGTGAAACGACGAAGTCCCAAACACATCGTCGTCAATGGGGAGCTCCATTAGAAAAACAACATCATTGTGCTCACGAGTGCTGTGCGCATTGAGAGAGACCGCAACGAAGAGAGCCAAATGAAGAGAGAGAGAGAGAGAGCGCTCTGCGCTGCATAAACAAACGTAACGCGTTGTTCATTTCAGTTGTTTCGTCTTACTCACTGTGTTCAGTCTGCTGCTGCTGCTGCTTATCGCTCTGTCAACGTCGCTGCCAAAGTTTGTCTGGCTGCATCTTTGCTGCTGCTGCGCTGCGGCTGCAAGTCGTGATGACAACTACGCGACGTCGACAGCAGCAACAAAACCGCAAAGCGAAAGCCGCAAGTGGGAGGCATAAGAAGGAATTAGCAGACGAACAAAGATTGTCATACAGTGTACAGTGGTAAGAGTAATCAAATAAGATAAAATATAATTTGAAAAGAATACACACATTCAAATATATAAAATAATATATTATAATATAGTTATAATAATAATAATTTAATGCAATCTAACGTTTAACTGCTTAATTTAATTTTCTTAAATGTGTGAAATAATTTCTCAATACATTCCCACTGTGCTTTCTACAGTGATGATTTGCTATGCTTTTAATATCACACACACATACACACGCGTCAACAACTCTTGCTGCACACACGCAATCCCACTCCGGACATTGCGTGTGTCGAGTAGGCAATCTCTTTGACAGGAGCGATCAATAAAGTGGGCACGCACGGACTGCACTAGAGACAGTTTGCATCATTTCCCTTCGAGCTCAATCACACACAAAATTTCGCCCTAAGTGCTCCACTGTGCGTGGGTGCAGTGCAATGCTGCTGTCAGCTGAGCCGGTTGAAGTTGTCAACTTACTCAGTTTACTTGTGTGTGTGTGTGTGAAAGAGTGAGTGGCCTTTAGTCAACTCTTAGGAATGTTCCACTCTCGAATACTTACATATTTATGTGTGTGTATGTGTGTGATTGTTTATCAAAAGACATTAAGAACAAGCGCAACAGGCGGTAAAGCAGCCGCGAAATTGTGTCATAAAGAAAATAAAGTAGAAAGACGAAATAGCACAACAACAACATAGGCAGCTGCCATACACAAGAAGAGGAAGAGAGAGATGACGATACACGAATGAGCGAACTTCTGCTGATGATGACTAAAAGAGTGTGCGAGTGTATGTATGAGCATGTCTGTCTGCCTGTCAGTGTGTGTGCAAATAAAAACAAATCAACAGTAAGCCCAATTAAAGGTTGGACCAACTCAACGAAGGTTCATCATTTACCACACCAAGGTGTATGACAAAGCCACTTCGGCATGCTAACTCCCGCCGTGGGAATGAATGATTGCAACGTCGACAGCGAATTGTTTTTGTTGTTGCTCTTGCTGAATTCGCTTTGATTTCCAGGAATGCGTATAAATCATGAATTCGCATTGGAATGCAATGACCGCAAAGGATGCACAATGTAAAAGATAAGATTAGGGTGGGGAAAGTATAAAAATAACTAAATACATTCATGCGTAGATAAGTGAAGGAACATGCAATACGAAATTTGATAAACCCACAATGAGCTAATCATACAACATGATTAATCAGGCAAACAAAGGTGATAAGAAAGAGAAAGAGACGCAGCATGAGCTTTACGGCTAGTTATGTATGTGTGCGCCCTCTAGAGGCTCTTGCCGGCAACACACGGAGCCCCATATTGGATGTTAATTAGCTATGTATGTTGCTAACAACAAATGACCTTGAAATTGCTTGAGCATAATTAACTGCTGTACCCTGTACGGGTGCACCCTGTGCACACCCTGTGCCACAAAAACAGGAAATCTATTCACACTCACCTAAATCATCCATCGCGACGTTTGAGTTATTCTAGTTCAGGTATAGATGCGTGCGTGTGTTTGTCTCTCTTTGTGTGTGCGTGCGTTCAACTCCCCAATTAGTTTTTTTCACCAACAATGCCACGCCTCGTACATGCACTTTATTTAAAAAACAAACAATATTTCCAATTGGATACGACACACACACAACGTTACGAAGTTAATTGACTTCAAATTTTAATCCACGCAAACAGTTTTTTCTCCTGTACCACGACGACAACGGCAATAACAACAAAAATAACAACTAGAGAACACACAATTTTGAGTCGACTACGACGACGAGAGTTTGTCAACGAGGGCAGCGACGACGACGACGACGTCAGTGACGCGACTGAGACTGGTCGAAGTTTTATCCGTCTCGACTTGCGGCGACGTTCGCGTTTGGAATTGAAAATATTTTTGCTGAACTGGCAGTGAATGCTGGTGCCTCGTGAGTTTCGCGCAAGTTGGAGACGAGTTTTATATGATTCACTTTAATTTTGGAGCGGCGTCGAACACAGTCTCACATACATACACGCATCGGTGAAGAAATAAACAAAATACATACGCATGAACAGTACCGTGTGCTAACAGCTGTTCTTTGTGTCCGTGTGTGTGTTTTTATCGATACTTACGATATACGATAAGTAGCTCTGGCTGTTTATTGATCTGTTTAAATTTTACGTTACAGACTCATTCACAATGGATGACAATACGCTGTTAATACTCAACGACGATTGTCTGGACAATATCTTCCAATATTTCAAGCTGGAAGAGCTACTTCCTTTGCTTGGAAATGTGCATTCTCGTTTCGATGCGGCCATTGAACGACAATTGCACAGATTTCCTAATTTTGAGTTTTGTATGCGATTCCCACCTCCATACAGTGATGAACAATTGCAGGCACTGGGCCGACATCTTCAGAGCCTCAACATCAACGTAGGTTACTCCGCTAATTCTAAGATTTTTTCTAGAATCTTGCAACAGTTGTTTACCGGAGCAACCGAAACGGGAAGACTGCGTCGGTTGAAAATAAAGCATACATACATACACACAGAGGTTGTGAAAATTCTGGAGATGGTTGCTCCGTCATTAATTGAATTAGATCTCAGCAACAGCGAAATAAAGGACAGGCATTTATTCAAGCTACTCTTACGAGAGTCAACGCAATTGAAAGAACTCTACGCGTTCAACGTCGATGTGGAATATATTCTGGAGAAAATTGTTCTTAGTAGACTGAAAGTTTTAAAAATCAATTGGTTAATTGGAACAGAATTGTTTGATGTCCAGCAATTAAGCCAACAGTACCCTAACCTAAGCATTTATGTCTATCAGTCGGATCGATGTGATGTTTACGGTCCTGTTAAATAATGTTATTAACCATTTAAATAAATGTAAAAAATGTAGCAACATATCTTTTTTAAAATACTATGCTGGTGGGAACATCGATTTAGAAAGCATTGTGGTGGCATGTCGATTAAAGCAAACGAACAGCTGTTCTCCAACTTGAGCATTATTTTGAGGTGGTCTGTCGATAGGTATTCAAAAAGCAGTCTTGCGCTAATTAGTAGAAACTGGTTTGTTTATATATGTTTGTTCATTTTCACGTTTTAAATTTGACGCTAGTCAAACGACACGATCTTAATACTCAACGACAATTGTCTGGACCATATTTTTCAATATCATAGAGAGTACAGAGTTACTTTCGTTGATTGAATATGTGCATCCTTATTTCGATTTTATCCCACTATTGAATGTTTAAAAAAAAGGATTTTATTTGGAAAGAAACCTTATCTGACAACACTTTAACCTGAAAATACATTTATGGTGGTCTATCGATAACACTTCAAAGGGCAGTCATGTATTCGATAATCGCAGCTGGTTTGTTTATATATATATGCATTCTGTCATTGCCGGCAGATTGGGAAATTACATTGCAAATACTGACGAAATAGCTATTAATACTATTGCAATCGGTATTTAAACTCACGAAATACATAGATTTACAATAGTAACTGATATTCAACTGCACACTTGCGATACAAAATGGTGGTGCGCACATACAACGACGAACTGAAGTATCTGGAAAAGATTAATGATCACTGCTGGCGCATCAAGAAGGGCTTCCAGCCCAACATGAATGTGGAGGGATGCTTCTATGTAAACAGTCGCTTGGAGAAACTAATGCTGGAGGAGCTGAAGAACTCATGCCGTCCCGGAGCAGTTGGTGGCTTCCTGCCGGGTGTCAAGCAGATTGCAAATGTGGCCGCATTACCCGGTATTGTTGGGCGGTCCATTGGATTGCCGGATATCCACTCCGGGTATGGCTTTGCAATTGGTAATATGGCAGCCTTCGATATGGATGATCCCCTATCGGTTGTCAGTCCAGGCGGCGTGGGCTTCGATATTAATTGCGGTGTACGCTTGCTACGCACGAATCTCTACGAAAAAGATGTGCAGCCTGTCAAGGAACAGCTGGCGCAGTCACTGTTTGATCACATACCTGTGGGCGTTGGCTCCAAGGGTATCATTCCGATGAATGCACGCGATCTGGAGGAGGCACTGGAAATGGGCATGGATTGGTCACTACGCGAGGGCTACGTGTGGGCCGAAGACAAGGAGCATTGCGAGGAATACGGGCGCATGCTAAACGCCGATCCGGCCAAAGTGAGCATGCGTGCCAAGAAGCGCGGTCTACCTCAACTGGGCACACTGGGTGCGGGCAATCACTATGCAGAAATTCAAGTCGTTGACGAGATCTATGACAAGTGGAGCGCTTCGAAGATGGGCATAGAGGAGAAGGGTCAAGTGGTGATCATGATACACTCAGGCAGCCGTGGTTTTGGTCATCAGGTGGCCACCGATGCTCTGGTCCAGATGGAGAAGGCAATGAAGCGCGACAAGATTGAGACAAATGATCGTCAATTGGCCTGTGCCCGCATCAATTCGGTCGAGGGTCAGGATTACCTTAAGGCCATGGCGGCGGCGGCAAATTTCGCCTGGGTTAATCGCAGCTCGATGACGTTCCTCACTCGTCAGGCCTTTGCGAAGATGTTTAACACAACTCCCGATGATCTTGACATGCATGTGATTTACGATGTTTCACACAACATTGCCAAGGTGGAGAATCATATTGTGGACGGAAAAGAGCGCAAGCTGCTGGTGCATCGCAAGGGTTCCACGCGTGCCTTCCCTCCACATCATCCTCTCATTCCGGTGGACTATCAATTGACGGGGCAGCCCGTGCTCGTTGGAGGTACCATGGGCACCTGCAGCTACGTGCTCACAGGTACTGAGCAAGGCATGCAGGAGACCTTTGGCAGCACCTGCCATGGCGCAGTAAGCATAAGAGAGTTCCAATTGATCAATTTTGTGTTAATCCTTATCTGTCTATTAGGGTCGCGCTTTGTCACGCGCTAAGTCGCGTCGTAATCTAGACTATAAGGAGGTGCTGGACAAGCTGGAGCAAATTGGCATTGCTATTCGGGTTGCCAGTCCCAAGCTGGTTATGGAAGAGGCACCCGAGGCATACAAGGATGTCACCGACGTTGTGGATACCTGCCATGCAGCGGGCATAAGCAAGAAATGCATCAAAATGCGGCCCATTGCGGTGATCAAAGGCTGAAGAAGTGTATTTATATAGTCGGTTATTTTTGAATATGTGATTGCAATAAATGAACAGCATTTATGAAGTATTTTTGTGCAATTTACTTCTAATAAATAATATTTTTGTAGTATTCTGTGCTGCATACTTGCCTGAAAGTGTGATTGCTTAACAGAACCAGCTGCTGTTAAATTTCCAGCGCTGTTAAGCAATTTGTAGGAATTTTATAGCACTGAATTTAAATATTAATTAAATAAACAAACTCAATTTCTGCTTTAAATTGAAAATAATTTGTTATATTTGAAACAAATATCTAAACAAATTTTGTATTTATTAATCTATTACCACCACAGCCAACTGTTCGCGTTTAACATTTGTTTACATTTTTAACAGTGCACTGGTTCTGTGAACAGTATTCTGCCGACTGCTCTCATTCGGCACATTTGACAGCTGTCGGTTGTTCCAATCAGACGCTCCGTGCCGCGCGTTCGTGTATTCAATTTCAATCGCAAATAGACAGTAAGAAAGAGACAAAAGATAAAAAACAAAAAGTGCAATTTGTTGTAATTAACAAAATTACATGAAATAAATGCAGTATAACAAAAAACGTGATTGATAACACAAACATACACACCGGTGTGTCAATTTCAAACAGTTCCGCGGATGAGAATTCTACGTGAAAATTAGTTTCATTTGCGCAGTTTCAATACTGTTATTATTACTATCATTACGTTTTTAACTGTTATTTCCGTTGAGAGTGAGAGAGAGGAGCGTAGCAAAATGACAAACATGCGACCACCGCAAAAGACCAAACTACTCAAGGTCGTCATACTTGGCGACGGTGGTGTGGGCAAATCGGCGCTTCTCACGCGCTTCGTATCGAATCGTTATGATGAAAACAATTTCCATACGATTGGCGTGGAATTCATGAACAAGGACATTGTGGTGGATGGCGAGAAGTACACACTGCAGGTGGGTGGAGAGATAAAAGATAGAGAAGGGGGTGGCTACAGGTACGATTAATCCGATTAAACGGGAGATTACTACCAAATCGTGAGCTTAGTCACGGCTTCGTTTCGTTCCGCATCAACATTAGCTTTAAGTAGATTCGGAATCGTTGTGCTTACTCCAATTGGAATATGTAATATAACTCCAATTTGAAATGGTTATTACCTTATGGCTATGGTGAAACTAATTTTTTAATAACTAGACAATAATAAAAAATACAACAAACATTTAAAATGCACTCTTAAAATCATTCATTTTCAGTTATTTTCGCATTTTCGAATAAATTTCACTTCAACTGAATTTTAATATTCTTAAAAAGTTTAAAGACAAATATAAATAAAGCCCGCAAGTGCGTTTGCCTCAATCTGTTGACAATCTGACAATTTAACGTTGTTCATAGTATAAAATTGACTAATGATCGGCATTTTAATAACACCGTCTCGTGTTCTCAATGTATCGTGACTTGTGTGCACTTTTATACGAGTATTGTGTTGAAAATTCTGTCGTTACTTGATAGCCATAACACGTTCCACATGTTCCACATCTGACATCGTCGTGTCCTGACTTTGGAACGTGCTGCGTTTTATGATTTGCCAACAATTTTGTTTACACGCATAATGAACAGCGTACGCGGCCTACTACTATCTGTTGCGGTATCTGTTCCAGCTGCCCCCACTGGATCACACACACACACGCACACACATATCAATTCAGAGCTCAATTAACGTACAGTTAGGTAGCAGCAAAGCGCAAACAGAATCCACAATAAAAACAAATACAATGAGAAGACTTTGTTTCGTTTCGGTTGTGTGTGTGAGTGAGAGAGATAGCAAGGGGACTTACATTCACCCACAACGTCTTCGTAGGTCGAGGAAATTCCCGACGCGCGTCTTTTAACTGTACTCCCACCCCTTCCCTCAGGTCTCTTCTCTGATGCACTTCTAATTACTCTCAGTCACTGTCTCAGCTGCCATTTCGCTTTATATTTTCACAGTCCGATTATTCTCGGTAGCAAAAGCTCATGAATATGCATGTCTGTGTGTGTTACTGCATGCTAAGGGGGAGGGAGTGCGGTAGATGCTTGTGGAGGGGGAGGGGGACATGGACTGGCGGATGCCATGACTAAGAACATTGTTACAGGATGCCATTTATTTATTGCAATTGTTTTGTCAAATCATTGAGGAAATGAGTTACTAAAATTGATAAAATTAAAAAGAAATATGATAACTATTAGGAAGCTTTTCTTGTTGATATGAAACGTTGCTATTAATAAATAGTGATAATGTTATGATAAACATATTGTAACAAACATCTAACATGTTTCTTTTCTGCAACCGACTAAAAGGAAATCACTGCATGCTTGGGACAGCTTGGGTTACCCTTAACTTACCAATCAAAATAGATATGAATGTATTGTCAATTGTTGCTATAGGAACTGTGAAGTATATGTATATCTACGAAGGATATTCATATGTATGTATATTTACAGTACTTCTTTCCCATAGAAGAACTATCATAAAGTTTTCAGCTAATAATTAAATGCTTTCAGCCATGACAATTTCAATGTTAGTTTAGACTTATCTTTCTTTAGTTTTAACCAACAAATGACATTAATGACCCACTGTTGAAGCCCTCTGCAGCCACGCACCCCTATTAAAATAGCAACAAAAACATAACAAGTAAAGAAAAAACGACCCTAAGATACCCTACTGCTAATAAGGAAACTATCTGTCAAATTTTGAGTCTCTAGTTCTAATAACTGTTTAGATATTTTCTTTGTAGTTTTCTTATTTATACATACATATGCTCAAGGGTAGCATACTCTTTTTTGACCAGTTCGGTTGGAGGGTATACCAACAAGTTTTTGTTAACGCTTCGCTGAGTTTGGTCTTAAAAAGTTCACAAATGAAGAGGATAAATTCGAAAAGTCAGTGGAAGTGACTCACACTAAGAATGGGGGCCCAATGGGATTATTTAGATAAATTTATATACCCTGTGAAGTTAAAGGTTCTTTAGCTTTAATAATATAATGTGATAATTGTTGTGCACTTATTGACAGTTTAAAAACAACTTTCCTTATACGTTTTAACTATTTATAGAAGAAAATACGCCAAATTGGTTTGTTATACAATAGTTTTGCATTTATTGCACCTTTATTTATTTATTATTCTGCGACTGTTTATCTATACTATATTTGCTTTTCCCGGCATTATCAGCTAGACTACTAGGGTGCCGTTATCAGCTGTTTCGGTTTACCTTGCGGCCTACAGATGATGAGTGTTATGAAAATGTTGTCTAAACTTTGTTAAGTTTCTATAGTACATGCTTGTTAGGGGTGAAGGCTAAATATTGTTTGTTATATGAAGGCATGATACATGATAAAGAATTTGAGTATATGTTAAAATTTTTACTTTTTAAATATTTTACTCACATTTTTCAAGATTTTACTCAAACTGCCTTTACAAGTCAAGAAAAATACTGAAATTCGCATTTACAACCCCTTGATCTTATATATTGCTTAAATTGGACTATGAAATTCTGATATATCATATTAATTATGAATATAAAACCAATTATTTTCACGGATTTTTCAAGATTTCACTCAAATTACCTTTACAAACTCAAGAAAAGAAATGATATTCGCATGTAAATCCGTGCAATCCCACGCATGCTATATACATATATATGTATAATTATATTTAGATGAAATTCTATTTAATAATATATGTTATATATTCATGCCAAATTCGATGCTACCTCACCCAATCAGAGTATGTAAATTTTGAAACTTTTATTGAATATCAATCAAGCTAATTGTCAAAAGATTTATGCAATATGCAGTATATATCAGCTATATATAGAATAACTAATAATTGTTCAATTATGTTCGCAGATATGGGATACAGCTGGACAGGAGAGATTCCGTGCACTACGCACGCCATTCTATCGGGGCTCGGATATCTGCTTGCTGTGCTATGCGATGGACGATCGCGACAGCTTGCGAGGATTGCGATTGTGGCGCAACGAGTTTGTCAACTATGCAGATGTGCAGGCAGATAGATTCCCATTCATTGTGGTGGGAAATAAGGTTGGTATCTAAATACTATAATATCACTTCAGCAAATTAACTAATTCGCCTCCAATCTCTAGAGCGACATACGACCTGAGCGTCGTCAAGTGCGGGAAGAGGATGTACAACAGTGGTGCACGGAACAATCGATTGCCTGCCACATACAGACCTCATCCAAGATGGCGAACAATGTGACTGATGCCTTTGTCCTCGGCTTGCGGCAGTGGAAGCGCATGGAGTGCGTCGCTGAGGCGGAGCAGCGTCAACATGGCGACACCATCGATTTGACGCGTCCCATAAGCCTGATGCAGCGACGTAATTGCTGCACGGGTGGGGGAAATGGAGGTGGTCGGGATGTAGTCGATGCGGACGATGATGATGTTACGGATGCATCTATGGTGGGTTCTCCTGCCACGCGAAAGTTGTTTGGCAAGACGCGCAGTTCCCCCAAGGCGCCAGCGAGCAATTACAGGCTATGAGCAGACACAGACACCTCCTTGTTGTTGTTTACTGCGCTGTCTCTGAGCCAATATCTGTACATTCCAAGCGGATTAAAGGGACTTATACATTATACAATATATGTATGTATGTATATGTATGTATATATACGTTAAATTGAAAACAGATTGAGATTAGGAAAGTCCTGAGAGGCTTAAAAGACGTTTAAAAAAACTATACTATATGCAATGTATAACAATCGACCGAGTCGTGCATTGTATAACAAATATTTCTACTTATATAAGATTATTGAATATATAGGACGTCTATAATCTTTAATATAACCGATGTAAACTGAATTTACAGTATATATGTCTGTATAACAGTTGTGCCTTTACAAATGAATCAATTGATTTGACCATAGCCTAAGCAATCAGTTTCTTTATACGAAAGATTATAATATAATTTATAATCTTTATTTATACTCATTTAGTCACTATACAAATTAAGTTTATAGTATGCCAAAAGCAGTATAACAGTAATACCGACTGCTGTTATACAAATTCCAATACATTTAAGCACATGTCTATGACCAATTTAACAATACTTGTAAACTTTGTGTAAAAATAATAGAATTTTCTATATAACATAGAACGGTCTGCAAGACAATATAACACATAACTGTTATACAAATGAACGAATAAATTGAATGTATTTGTGTTAAAAAAAAATTTAAATTTTTTTATTTGAATTTAGTAATAACAAGCTATAAGCAAAGATTATAATGATAATACGACAATTATAAAAGATTATATTATACATGTTATAATCCTTGCAGTAAGTAACGCTTATCCCCATTTAAAAAAAAAATATTATTATTGTGTTCAGGTATATAACTTGATATATGTATGAAGTACAGCTAGTATAACACTTAATGCCAGATTCGAGTGTGCTTATGTACTAAGGCAAAGTTGTGGGCACTAAGGACTAAGGTGAAGAGAACTAAGGTGACTATCGCACGCGTATACCAACAGTTGAGTGTTAGCTTAGTTACGATAGAGTATATAGTAAGTACATATCACTTGCTGCTGCCCTTAACGACTTCATTCCTGTCTACTTCTTCTTCTTGTAGCCATAAGAATTGATGGCCTCGTATTCGGCATCGCACATCAATAGCAACTTATACCATTGATCGCCATCAATGCGGGGCAATTCCAAGATGCCGCCATAGCACGAGGGTAGCACCTTGGGGGACATGTACTTATGCAGCGAATCCCGATCGGTGCCATGAAAGATGATACGACTGCGCAGCTTCTCACGCAAGAAAGGCTTGAAGAGCGCAAAGACAATGTTAAAGATCTTTGGCTGATTGACAATGTGAATAGCCTTGATACGCAACGGCACCGAATCCTGTAGCCAGTCCACAATGCGCTTGGCAAATGGCGGAGTAAATTGCCAGGTCTGCTGCAGACTCAGCCCATCCATGTCGAAGATGACAACGGCACCATTGATTTGTGTCTCTGGCTCCAACATGGCAGCCTCCAGAAAGATGACAGCGCCCTTGAACACCTCATCCAGTGAGACCTGCTTGTGCTTCCAGCGCTCTACGAGGGATATAAGTAAGTTAATTCTATAGTTCTTCTGGTATTATCCAGTCAACTTACTGCCCAGCTCCAGCAACAAAATGCGACGTCCCAGCTGATCACGATTGGGAAATACCGTTAGTATGTTGTTCTGAAATATGTTGGCCTCCTTGGTGGGTTTCAGATCGTTGTACACATCTGCATGCTTCACCTTAAATGAGTAATAGCGCTTGATCTGCAAAAAGGATTGAAATTATAACTCTCTGTATAACAGTCTTAAGTCTTAACTTACCAAATCGCGTGCACTCTCTGGATAATACTTGCAGGGACGCAGAAAACGGATAAGCCATTCTTCATTATCTTTGGGGTACAGCAAATCCGTTTCAGCTGTAGAAACAAATTAAAGATCGATTAAAACAAATATAAAAGACAAAGTTTAAAAGTTCTTCAAACTATTTTACTCTATTAAAATTAGTAGAATACTTTTATAATTCTATATTCTCTCTTCTATAACCTTTGTTTCTATCAACGTCGATTCAAAGTTAACGCATTCGATTATCGATTTAACCTTTCTCCAATATTGACTATACTTTTTTGTAAGTTAATGCTAGTTATTTTTTTTTTTTTTTGTGTTTAATAGTCGCGCTAATCAACGTAAGCTTATTTAATGAAGGGGTCGCTTCTGACAGCCCAGGAAATCGACTTTTACCCCACCACGTACCCCATGTAATTTGAAAGACAAGCAAAGCAGCCACGTCTACTATATGATTAACAACATGCTACAAATTGACTTCATAACTAAAGGTCGAAAAGTTTTGAGCTAAGTATAGAATCAGCTTGAAAAAGCTTTCACACTTAAAACTCTTTGCTCAGCTAAGCTTAGATGTCGTAAGCGGATTATATAATATAAGATAAAGTAAGTAAGTTCTTAAGAGACTTTATAGATTGAAAAGAAAACTTAAAAATCGACAAACATGATTTCTAAGAGATGAGAAAACTTTAAGCTGAGACTACATTAAGCTTCAATCTTTAATAACATCTGATAATAAAAATTGTTCTTCAATGAGAAACTATAGAACTTTATAAAGCTTTTTAAACTGAACTAAAGCTGTAAAATTCCGTTAATATGAATAATTGTTTGATGATCTTAAGCTTTTCACAAGTTTCTTACAACCTTTTCCAAGCTCAATCCGAAATGATATATCATTAAATCATTAATTGAAATAAGAAGCTGAAACTTGTCAAACAAGTTCGAGCGTGAATCATTTTAGGTACTTGTCCTTGATCTCGCTACGCCCTTACTGATAATAATTATAGACAGATCAGTTTCCGTATAAAACTTACCCTCCAGCAGACGTTTCAGCTCCTGTGTGGCTTCTTTCTGGCGTTCTGGAGTCTCACGTAACTCTCGGATAGCGACTTCTTTGGCAGCTGCGCTAGCTTCGCCCAATTCGAATTGTAGCGTAAAATCGCCCAATTGGATAGAGGGCAGTTGATCAATTTCCGACAACATGGTGGGTACTCCTAAAGAACAGATAGATAGAAAAAGATAGAGAGAAGGAAATTGTCAATAAAGTTGCAATTAGTTGACGTAACTCAAACTGTACTTTGTACGGCAATACTTGGACTTGTAACTACCGAGACAAAACCGATCAACAGATAAAATAACTGTCAATTATATGATAATTTAAGAACTTTGTGCAAATCGACTCTTAATTGAGTACTTACTCATTTTGAAGCAGTTGCGGTACTTTTGTTGTGTTTCTCTTTTAATTCTTTTGTGATTAGCCTGATAATTCGTTTGTAATTGAGCTTCAATTATTTCGATCTTAACTTCTTTATGCGCTTTAGGACAAATTGTGCATTTTATTAGGAAGTTTATTTACTTTTAAAACCAGAAATCTTCACATCTTTCGGCTTCTTTTATTTGGCTTTTTGTAGCCATAAACTTAACCTTGACATTCGTTTTTTGTGTGGCAAATTAACCAAATTAATAAAACATGCAAAACCGTATTGATTTTTGGTTGCTTTTCGGATCTTTGCAGTTCAATGAAACTGTTATGAGAATGCATTCGCCATGAAGATATATATATATATATAAACGATTATATCGGTATGTTTTAGTTGGAACTTGAGCTTAATTCTCGAGATCAACGTGTTCTACTTCAATAATTTCCAGTTTTAGATTTAAACAAGTTTCTTTTACGGTTTTCAATTTCAGATTTGTAATTTTTGTTAAACATCTGATATATGATATATGTACATACACGTATATATATAAAAATTGCCTGTTAATCAGAACTAAGGTTAATTGGTGGCAGTCAAGAGTAAAGCTTTATATTTACTAAGTAATTATATATTTAATATTTATGACTATGAATTGTAGGTTAAGCTATTTATAGATTTATGCATTAAATCTTTACAGAATTATAAAGATACAATTTCTTGAAATATTAGTTTAATCCGTATATACAAATGTGTAAATACAATTCGTTATATACTTTTAATTCCAAATCTGTGTTTTAAAATCTCAAAGCTAAAACGGAAATACTTTTTGAAAAACAAACTAAAACTTGTCGCAACTTTGGGTCGAGGAAAATGATATGCAACAGCGTTTATAATTTGATTGGACGTAAACAGAGAGAGAACAATCGCAGTTAAATCTGAGACAATGCCAACGAACCGGAACTGAGCGACATTGATTGACATTGATTAGCTGAAATATGATCTATTAATAATTTCCTAAATTACAATGAGCGACTCCCACAAATAGTATAAAATGCGTGTAGGCCTGTAAGAAAAACCCACTAGATGATTCGATTGATTTGGCAAAACCCAAAAGATGCACAAGATGCCTAAGCAGATAAACAAATTAAAGCGAAACTTATGAATTGTTAATGTTTTTGCAACCACATCAACATTAACACAACATAATAATAATAGTAATAATATTAATCGAAATACTATAATCTAAATAAGTAGTACACACTCGGCACAACACATATACAAAAACACACGACACACACACAAAAGTTGAACTGAAACCGAAACCGAAAACGTAAAACTCGTTTTTTGAGTCCGCCAAATAAAACTGAATGGAGAAGAAGCTTAAGCTGAAGCTGAAAGTCACAGCTGACGGACAACAGACAACGACGACGATGAGGCGTGCAACGAAGCCGAAAGAGCTGACGAAACTGTTACGACCAAAAGCGCGTTACCGCGATTTTATACTCGGCCAAGAATCAAAAACTGGAAACTCCGAGTCTCACGAATAATACAAAAAAAAAATCGCACGGGAGATTCGATGGGAAGCAGAAGCCCAAGCTGTGGCTTAAGCTGAACTTGAGCATGACATTCACGTGCTAGTGGAAGAGAGAGAGAGATAGCGAAAGAAAGAGAGCGGCAGAAATAGAGAGATATAACACAAGTTTTATGAAATGTTGATACTTTGATACTCTCAAATTGTAAAATATAAAAACATATATAGTTTTACTATATATTAAATTCGTTGAAGATTGGAAACGATGTCGACATATCTTGAAGACTCATTGAAACTTATGAAATAACAAGTCAATTTATTATCATTTATAATCAAAATTCTCGTAAAATATATAACAAAAATGAATGATTTATAATAAAAATTCCTTAAGAATTTTAAATCAGAAAAATACATGACAAATCGAAACACACGAAATATTTTAAAGAATCTAGTGTGCATAAATCTAAGACTTTAGAAGTAGAAAATCTATTAAACTTCAATTTTTAAAAGTTTAAATCTTATAATACTTTTTTTAGATTATATAAGTAATTGGCTTAAATATACAAATAATTGAAAATGAAACTTCTTTAAGTGGTAGATTTTAAAAGATCTTCCTTTTTTTAAAAATTGTTTTAAGGAATTGTCATTTTAATCGAATATCATCTACTAAAACTAATATAACCCTTCTAAGGGTATTAAAAGTGACACTCTCTTGCTCACTATTTGATCAATCAGACTGAGAGAGAGTCTACTGAGAGATGCATGGCGAGTGCATCTGGGAAATTATGCCACTGAAAGCTGGTTTTCATTGCGGTTGGTTTTACAGATGAAGTTATTTGCTACTGATTGGGTATTCCAAGTGCGTGTGGGAACTATGATGTTGACGATCATCAACTTTGGCATTTTTAAAAGGGTCGCTCTTTCTTTGTTTCTCTCTCTCTTTTGACCCTGAAGCTTTGTACCTTCGGTTCAATGTTGCTGCGCCTAGTATGTGATACACGTTAATTAGCAATTACCAGGTAATTACACCTGTTTGACAACAATTCGGCTAACACGTTTTCAAACAACACCCACAGACACCATAGTCTATAATTGGATGAGCTGTTCGAGTTCGCCGATTTGGGACTGAACACGTGCGAAACGAGCTTGTCGAAGCGCACCTTCTTCAAAAACACGTCCATTCATTATTTTATTCGAATTTGGGTTTACAACTCTCAATTTCGTTAGGTGCAGAAGCGAGCTTTGATTTTTTAGTTTTGATATAGATTGGAAGCTTTTAAAGTGAGGGAAATCATTTGAATTGTGATTGAGGATTGAAAAACGAAAGAATAGTGGAAAAGTAAATAAACAAAGAATATACTATTCCAAAATCAGTATATATCTAATATAATATTTTAAATATTAAATTTCTCAATGCTCAGAAAAATATAGAACGCATTGAGCAAATGCTAATTAACGACAAGTTCCAGTTTTTTGTTGTCACATGGAATACAATGGAAGTCAATTATTGATTGAAGTAATTGTCATATTATTCAGTAAATGCAAAATTGGAATACAATTCAGTTGAGGTTATGTTTGCTCCACTTGAGAATAATTTCACAGTGTGGCAATTAATTAGTGACCACTGTACACACTATGATTTTGGAGCTGTCATCATTGTGCTATACATTTTTAACACAACATTATTTTATACATGCTATAAAAAGGATAAAGAAGAAGCAAGAAAGACAAAGTGACAAAGTAAAATTTCCACGCTGATCGTAAAAGTAGTTTCGAGGTCACCGATGTCCGGGCACAAAAAGGTTAAAAGCAGTTAACTGTAATACATACATAAGTATGTACATTTGTACCTATGTATATATGTGTGTGTGCGAATATGACAAGTGACAAGGGCAAAATCAAGTCCAATGTAAAAAGTGCTTTGACCTTACATGCCAAAAACTTATTATAAAAGGCAAATGAGAGAACACAAACATACATTGAATTGACTTCTTGTTTTAATATGCGTATGTTTGTGAATTTGCAAAGTCTCCTCATTCTCTCACCTGCATCAACAAGCACAGTCGCCGCAACAGAGACGCCTACTGCACTGC
Source organism: Zaprionus ornatus (assembly GCA_018904035.1). Lineage (NCBI taxonomy): Eukaryota > Metazoa > Arthropoda > Insecta > Diptera > Drosophilidae > Zaprionus > Zaprionus ornatus. Next base: position 6,926,318 of record JAEIFZ010000002.1, on the reverse strand, counting down.
CGCCGCCGACTCCGACAGAGTTCGTCCTAGGCATGCAGCTAGTTGCAGTCGCCATTATAATTTGATATTTTCACAATTCGTACGATCGATATTAATTTAAAATAAAAAGTATATAACTGAATTGGAACACGTTATTTGGGTCAATGTCAACTGTTTATTGAACTTATTGTGCAAATTGTCGACCTTTTTGGCAGGTTTTCCTTGCGATTCTGTCTCACACAAGCGACACAATTACACTGACCCTTTTTGCAGCGCGGCAAAAAGTGAATGCAAAAGGAACAGAACTACATGCACATATATGTATGTATATGAATGTATACGTAGGTGCGTTTGAATTTACTTTAACATTAGAATGGGCTGCAAAAGGGACAGAACTACATAAGTACATGTATGAGGTGCGTTTCCATTTATGTTAACATTAACATAAACTGCCACTTAACAGTGTTGGCAACAGGTTGTTGTTGCGAATTTAGACATTGAAATTTTACTCTCTTCATTATGCAAAAAAGGGCGAGCACAAAAGAAAACAAGAAACAGCAACAAAGTAAATTTAACAAATTGCACGACTCTCGCACGCAAATGAGAATAGGCACAGTCAAAGTGGAACAGTTTTGATTGATTTGCAATCGAAATTGAATTTCGACTACAATGTATAACACATCTGTCAAACTTACCGGATGTAGAACAAATGTAGTAACAGCTAATCCAAATACGTGACGGTTATATCCTTTCTCACTAGTTTTGTTTGCACAAGTCTATCGCGCTCTTGACACGTTCAGTGACTGAAAATATAATGCTTTTAATTCAACAATTTTATACTACTCGCAACAAGTTATAGCGAGCAGTAGTTAAGAAGTAATGCGCATATTAACGTACCTGCCTATGATTGTGTGTGTGTATGTGCACATGCATACATATTCATATGTAGTTTATTTATATAAACAATTACACATACACTGAAAGTGAAGCACCGATGCAAAAGCGATTAAATGTGGCCTGTCAGCAAGCTTGGAAAAAGTGCATGGTTCGACGAGCTGTTATACAGCGCGTTGCATTGAAATTTCTTAGCTCGCTTTCGTCTTTATTTCTGTTTGCCAAGGGAAAAGATACTACACGATAACCGTGCCAGGGGTTAAGGTCGATGAGAATCGTTCGATTTTTGCTTAATAGGCGCTTTCTGTACAAAATGATCTAAACAAAGTGTTATTCACATGTATGTATACTAAGAATAGTCTCTTTTAATCGATTACTGTTATCGTTATGTGTTTGTTACAGTAGTGCACCCGAAACTGTTATACGTTTACTTTTTCATCAAATTACGATTGTATACGCCTAAGGAGAGTGTTATACACTTGTTTGAACACAGTTATCGCAATATCACTGTTATCGTTCCATTTTTGATATGATGGTACACCAGGATATACTTAAACGACTTATTACTTAACAACATTTCTTTTGTATACGCTCCAAAGTGTTAGACATCTTTGCACTTCACACACAGTTATAGACCTTTATACACGCATTACTGCACTTAATAAAACACTTTCACGCACAAATGCTGGTGTTATACTTACACCTCTATACTTTGTAGACTAACAGTGTTATAAATGTATAAACATTCTTTATTGCGCTAGATATAACACTCTCACTGAAAAGTACTGCTGTTATACCATGCACTATTTACATATGTTTTCGTTTCCAACTCACTATATTTTTTTTCCCAGTGCACTCTGTAATTGTGCTTGATCTTTTGAACGCTTAATTACAAATCTGCCCAGCATCATCAGATCATTATTAGTTTTATCAAAGTCAAGAGGAGTTACGCAGGTCCATTTTTATAGGTCTAGAGACATACATATATGTATATATTGTCTATATGGTAGTGTTAGTTTCGCACACGCGCCGCAAAGTTAGTTTGGTTTTAATGATATAAAGTAAGTGAGGGCTGTCTGGGCCTGGGTTCGCACTTTGTATTGCCCACTTTTAATGTTGCCTGCTCCACTTGAAATTAACTGCCTAAAAACCTTAAACCTCCAACACAAAATCGGGCCCAAGTCGAACGTTCCAGCGATCGACCGACGATTCAGCTCAACTCAACTTGCGTGTCTACGTTCAAATGTTCAACTGGCGATAATGCAAACTCATTGTCTCTTTGCTTTTGCCAAGCTCGAGCAATTAATTAAGTATTTCGCATGTGTAACCGAAATATAATTCAGTCTGTCCGATAGTCTGTCACTCAGTCAGTCGATCAATACGTCAGTCAATGTTCGCGCTACGTCAGCTTTATAAAGTTCAATGGAATATCGTACCGAATCTCAGGCAAAGTTTAACTCATATGTATTAATAGCAAGATCTGAGGAAGTTTCCCGACTTAATCGATTTCGATATTGCATGCAGCTAATCAGAGGCCCCGACAACTGTTGATATATTCATTCTTATTTACATCAGTATATATTGTATTTATAATCATCTATATGGAGTACTACGTCTATGATGTTTGACTTGTTGACTGATATACATACATATGTAAGAGACAGTTCGGTAATATCATTGCACTTAGAATACAGTATTTAATCTTTAGATTAATATTAATATTACGGTATTGTCAAATATGCTTACATAAAGATATAGACGGGGCTTTAATGCATACGTACATTGTGCTTCGTATTGAGTTTAATACAATTGTTGCTAGATATTGCTTAAGTACCTCGCTTAGGGGTATCGCTAATGACTTATTATATAACTACTATATAGATACACATAAATAAAAATAAAAGTAATAATTACATTTATATATGTCAACGATATTCAATGCTAAAGTCTTTAGTGTGCTTGGATTTTAAGTACCTTATCAAGTCTATATAGGAGCTACAATAGTTAAGGTATATGATATATACACGATTAAATCAAACTGTTATACTACTACTACAGCCAGTACTCTTTCTGTTCGCTTTCTTGCTTTTGCTTTTGCCCTTTAATCTTCCTTTGCATTTCAATCTGATTTGCAATCATTTAGGTCGTATCTTCTCGTACATAAACTGCTGTAAATGTTTGTTATCGGGCTGCATTAGCTTCTTCTTCGTAAATTCAAATTGTTCGAGAGCAAATTCATATAGTTCATTCTCCATTTGCCATATCTTTGAGCGCTGTATGGTCTGTATTGTCGCTTCGCTGGGCGGAATTTTTGAGGAAGTTACACGTAAATGAGATTTATTTGAGTTTTGATAATGCTCACGAAAACCCTGGAAGATTCTATGAAGAGAGAGAGAGAAAGGGGGGAATTATAATTAAATTATGTACATGTATATTTCCAATATTAACCTGGGTAGCGATCGCTCCAACAGATCGACAAATTCGTACATCTGTTCTGTGACACCGACTAGAAAATATTCATTAACCAAATTACGTTTGGCCTGTTTGAGGGCCCAATCGCTGCCAGGCTCCCAGCACTCAGCAGCATGGCCGCAAAAGAAGGGTATCTGTAGCCACATATTTCTGGGATCACAGTCGGGTTGCTTCTGCACCACACACTCATCGAAAGTCTGAAAGGCGTGAGTTAATTAATATCAATTTAAAAACCAGAATGAAAGGATACCTCCGACATGCTGAAGGTTATATACCCTTGCAGGTATCAATCAGGTATCATCAATGGGTTTTTTTCTATACTAGTTATATATATGTAATTGTACTGAATTTCGGTGAATTGTTTATGTATTCGTTAGGAGATTTTGTAACTCTAATCTCTAAACATAGCATAAACAATTCTTTTGTCATATCTGACTGATCTTACAAAAGATGTAGGATCTAGCTGTCCGATATTGATGAAATGGTATACATCGATTTCTGTATTACTTTGATTTATAAGATTGCTTAATGTTATAGTTGACCGATGTACCCTCTGCAAGGGTATAATGATTTTATATTCTATATACGCACAATTTTATTGCCTGCCTTCTTGCGCACCAAGTTGGGTCTATAATTATCGCCATAGCGCAGAAAATAATAATAGGAAACAAGCCGATCTAGTGGCTTACGCACCAGATTTATATAGATGGGTTTGTGTGCTATTTGAAATCTGCAGGGGAGAACATGAACAAAGATAAGATAACAGTATGAAGAGAGTCACAATCTGTAGTTACTTGGAGAAATCCAGAAATGCCATGTGCCCATGATAAAGCGCCGGCTTCATTTCATGCCATTTGGTTACATTGCGCACAAGGGAGATCTAAACGAAAGCAATGATTAACTCAAGTTAGGTGGAAATGTTGAGAATGATCCTCACCTGATTGGGTAGCGATAGCACGTGCATGTTGGCAGTTACATTAATATGCAAGACATGAAATCTGTTCAGTTTGCAGAGATCATAGGCAATGTTCACGAAACTGGTTGAGCCAGTCTTTGGCACACGATTGTACAGCACCACCAGCTGCTCCTCATAGTCGAAGTTATCCTCGCTGGGAGTCACCCGTTCCAGATCAGAATGATCAACCTGCAGTGGTCGTTGATCTCTGCTGGTGAACTTCGCAAGAGGCTTAAACCCTGCTGTAATTATATTAAACATACTTTTAATACTTCGTATATATGTATTTATATATTATATATAAACGTGCATATTTACCGTAATCCAATCGATTCTCTAGTAACCAATAACAGGTGACAACACAGATGATGACGATTATGAGTAGCCAGTGCACTGGACGCAGTAAGGGCAGCATTTTTCGCAATTTCTTATACATAGTGCTGTGGCTGTTGCTTCTATTACTTGAATCCGTTATGTGGTTAAATGTCTGGAAAACAGCAACAGCACATTTTTACTGCATTTGTTTTATCCACTATCTGCTCTGTTCTGTTGCATTTTAGTTTACTACTATTTTTTCTTGCTGGCAAAAAAACAGCTGTGCTGGCAGTGCTGTCAAACGTTTAATAGAAGTAGGCGAATTCTACCTCATAATGTTAAGTTGACGCCTGTTAACAGGATATTAAAAATAAATAAATAGACTAATAATAACTGTAATTAAATAGAGAAATCTAGCCTTATGGTGGTAAAGTATTAATTATGAGAACATGTCTGTTAACTTAGCGTAAAATATAACAGCAGCACAGCGTACTCTGCTCAGACAGCCACCTGAGGCTTGTGTATCAAAAACAATTAAACATAATTATCGAATTTTCAGTTAATCGATAACTGTTGATACATTTCTGCACATACACATAAAAACAGCTGTTGGAAAGTCGTAAATAGACGCTTGTTTTCTTGTTGTTAGTAAACTGTAATTAAACTAAAAAGCGTAAAGAAATCTCAAAACAAGCAAACAAAATGTCATCAGCAATCTATTTGGAAAATTATTTGGATGGTATGTAAAAAGAAACCCAAAAAAAGTACCAGAAATACCATTAATATGTTGCGTTTTAGGGCTGGAATCATTGCCCACCGAACTGGAGCGGAACTTTAAGCTAATGAGAAAATTAGATGATCGAGCACAGACGGCAATGAAAAGCATCGATAGTCATGCTAAAGATTTCATGCGAAAACTGGCGGCAGACAATGGCACAATGAGTGAGGAGGAGCGCAAGGAACGATTGGAGGACATAAAGGCGCTATTTGGCAAAGCCAAGGAATATAGCGATGATAAAGTGCAACTGGCCATACAAACATACGAGCTGGTAGACAAGCAAATACGTAGGCTGGACAACGATTTGGCCCGCTTCGAGGGTGAGATACAAGAGAAGGCTTCATCTACGCGCGCCAAATCCGAGGAAGCGGTTGCCAAAAGTGCGTTAAAAGTATATCAAATTGAACCTCAATTGATCATAATTTCCTTTATATAGAAGGTGGTGGTCGCAAGAAGACCAAGGATGGCAAAGCAACGGGTAAAAAGAAAAAGCCAGCCTCTTCCGATGAAGAAACTGGGCGTGGAGGCACACATTCGAACAGCGCCAGCGGGGCTAATCTTAATGCAAGCAGTAGTGGCGGTGGCCAAGGTAGCAAAAAGAAAAAGTCCAAGGTAAATCAAGAAAAAGAAACACGCAAGGGGGGCGCACAAAAGGTAAATCATCTTCATCAACATTCATATTATTATCACATATGTAACATAAATTATATAGTTTGCTTATCTGGTAGAAAGAACGCTGAATATACAAATAATTGGATTAACCGGATATTAGTTTGTATTTTGAGTGTATTCAGTGTTTGCATTTGGACATCTTCATTTTCATTTCATGCATGTTCCATTATTAACATTACACACAGTTACAAAGTCTACTTAACTCACCTCTTCTCTATTCCTCCTCTCTATATAGAAGGCAGTTGAGTTGGATGACTCTGAGAAGGAATCATGTCACACTGCTGCAACACATCCTAGCGATGTCATGGACATGCCAGTGGATCCCAATGAGCCCACTTATTGCTTGTGCCACCAGGTCTCCTATGGCGAGATGATTGGCTGCGACAATCCAGATGTGAGCTCCATATTATCATATAATATCTTTAAACTGTATTAATCTATTTTTTTTCTCCTACTTTAGTGCCCCATTGAGTGGTTCCACTTTGCTTGCGTTGGCCTTACCACAAAACCGAAAGGCAAATGGTTTTGTCCCAAATGCACGCAGGATCGTAAAAAAAAATAGAATCATGACAAGCATTTGCGTTTCATTTTTGTCCGTTAATGTACATATATCTTATATATAGTATTAGTATATAGAGAAATTAGGATAAGCTTTGCGTACTTGAAATAAAAATATTCTGCAAATATGAGGAAGGAGTGTTTTTTTCTGTAATTATACCCGCTTCTTATAGTTTAAAAGGGTATTATAACATAGCGGATGCATCTTCGACCCCAATCAATAGCCGATTTCATAGAGCCAAGTGTGTCGACATAAAAAAAAATTACAAGTGAAAATAAGATCGTTTCTTTTAAGTGTGCACAATGATTAGCACCATCCAAATGATATCTGATTACCATAGATGTATTTTCAGAAATAATACTAGTGATCGAAAAGATTTTGTGGATGCTGCTTGAAAACATGCAATACAAACTACGCCGAGTATATAAGCAGTACATTAACCATTAATTTCCAGACTTTCCATCTAGTAATCAAAGAGAACACACAATTTTGAGTTCCAGGACCAATCCGGTTATAAATATTTTTGTTTATTAATCATTTAGTGTAAATTTATTCTTTGTAGGTTGTTTCAATTACCAACTTAATAGTTATTGTTGTGGGAACTTAACCATTTTCACATTACCACAATCTAAAATATTGTATAACACTCTTCGCATTCCATTTAGAAACATATTTAAGATCTATGTGGTATAACTAACGAATTTTACAAGAAATTTTTGCAATTCTTAAATAAGGTGAAAATACAGGAGGTGAGAGTTTTCTTCTTATGACTGTTTTTCGCCGATCATTGTTTAATTTTAAAAATTTCAATTTGTATTTTACTCTCTTATTTTAGATAATGATATAGAATTATAATCGAAATTCATTTTCCGTTTATTCTCGTTTTTTTTTAGTATCTACGTTCTCAAAATTGTATATAATGAATTGCTATGAAGTCGTTCAAAGTTCAATAAGCTCAACTTAATAAAAAAAAACAACTAAAGCTATTCATACATTTTTTTCATTTGTTTTCGCCTTATTTTTTGGTCATGATCTTCAGATACTCCAAGGCATTTTGGGCGGCTTGTCGTTGTGCCTCTGCGGCCGATGATCCACTGCCATGACAGACACCCACGGGCAATGTGGACAACTGAACCAGACATTGATATTGGCCACTGAACGTTCGCTCCTCGATGTCCACATAGGTCACCTCAAACTGGTTCTCCACTCCTATCTCACCGAGCAGCTTGATATAGTCAATCTTAGGGTTCTTGAGACAAGTCTTCTGGAGCCAAAAAAAAGGAAAGCATGAGAGGGAGAGAGAAAAAACAACAGAGACAAACATAAAGTGGACCATATCACAGATTTATTATGATCTTTAATTCAATTCAGGTTTGGGTTTTTTTTTTGTTTTGAATTTTTTTGTTATTGTTCTTGCCTCTCTTGAGTTATGAAATTTGTGTATAGTTATTGAAATTTACCTGTAATTTGAGCAGTTTTTTGCCCGTTGCATTTTTCAAGGTCTTATGGAACTGCGACACTTTATTACTGTGCTGCGTGGTCAGTGTTGGTACAGTGATATCTTTCAAATCACCATAATAATTATCACTAATGCGGGGCTGTAAAATAAAAGCGCAACATTTTGTCAATCAACGCGAATTGCATTTTTTGCCACCCAAAAATGGTGAGTTGAAACATATCACGAATTGAGGTAGATTTTCTTATTTCTTAATATTAATATGAGGGCTTTGTTTTAAACTCAGCGCACACAATTAATAAAGAAAGAGAGGCACACAAGAAACAGGTTCTGACTGAGCTTCGCCACACATAATTCTATGCCAGATATCTGCCACATCTTAAGCCTTGGTTAATACGACATGAAATATGCCCTCCATGGTCACCTTCAGGTCAGATATCTTACACATGTGGGTTAAACTCTAGGAAATTTAGTGAATATTATTTTTTTTTACAAATTTGAAAGCTTAATTTAATTTTGGTTAAGTTTAAATTGTATAAGTTATGCATTAAAGTGATAAATCATGCTCAATATTTATCTATATAGTTATTAAAATTATTTTAAATTATTATTATAAGTAATTAAAATAAAGTACTCAAAAATTTTTGATATTTTGATTTTCACTTCATTTAAAATAAATTTTATGTTTATTCTAAACAGTTTTTTTATAAACAATTAGTACCATTTACGAAAAAACTTTAATAATGATAATTCGTACTCTATATAATTGTTAATATTAAAACATTATTATAGTTAAATAATGTTATTAATATTAATTTTTTATTGGTTTTAGATTTTTTTTTAATTTGTTCAACTGTCCGAAAACTGCACCACAAAGTAAAACCAAACACAAAGTTTAAACATAAGTAACAATTTAACTGCAGTTAAACAAGCTTTAAGTTTAAAACAGAAAGGCAACAAAACAATAAATGTACACAGCAAGGCACTAAGTGCTTCTAAATATATTCTAGATATTCGTTTGTTTTAGTACAAGACTACTGTGCAAAAAAAATAAAAAGAAAACGTAGCGTTACGTTAGTTGAAGATAAGAAATAGTAGAAACGTTACATAACCGTAATCAATGAGAATTTTGTAAAAAAAGTATATAAAAAAAAAAACAAACTCAAATGTCGATTATATTTAGTTCGGCTGAGATGCGCTCGTAATATCGACTCGGAGTCGGCGAGATACTCATTTTAGCCGGTAGCTGCACGGCATCTACTAGCGATAATTTACTCACATCGCCCTCCAGTTCGCTGCAGATGCTGTCATTGATTTTGGCAGCATCAATGGGTGTCTCCTGCAGCCGTGTCCACATTTTGTGGGCGGCCCAACGTTTGGCCACCTTCTTGCTCTTCCCCTTGCCCACCTCACGGTAATTCAAGATGGTACATGCAATGGTAAAGAGACGCTCGTGGGGTAGGCCCACTTCGGTTTCTGTTTCATACGACGGTGGCGGCCAGCGACGCTGCATGCACATCTCCTGCAGCCAGCCAATGGGATTGCCCACGATCTTGTCGCTGCCGCTGAAAGAAAGGTTGGAGAAAATGGAATGGGGAGGGGGGGAGGTTTTGGTCAACATCATCAAAAAGAACCTTAGCCTTGGGTCATACTTACTCGCCACTGCCAGAGATGTTGGCATTGCCATCGCTGCCGCTGCCACCCGATATGGAGCAGCCCACTGTGGATGCTGAAACCGATAGATTGCCTTGGGATTCCAGCTGCACGCCAATAAGCTTGTCGATTAGTGCACGAGCAGCCGCGTGCTTAGCCTCCTTCTTAGAGCGTCCAGCGCCCATGGCCGTAAACGGGGTATCTTTGTCTTTAAACGAGACCCGAAACCGGAAAGTCGGTTCGTGTATGGCACCCTCAATCTGTACCAATTCATAGCCCGGCGTTATGCCACGTCGGCTCAGCAGCTCTTGCAGAATGCTCACGGGCGTCTTCATGGCCAGCCCATTGGCATCCGTTTCGCTAACGAACTTGAGCGCATCGTCAGTTGGCAATATGCTGGCGCCGCTACCTGCATTGCTCAGCTCTGACATCTGTTGTTGTGGTTGCTGCTGCTGGTTCTGCTGCTGTTGCTGCTGCAGAGCTTGCAGTTGTTTCTCTTTCTTAATCTTTGGACGTTGCATCGCTGTTGTTTTTCCTCCACCAGTAGTGGCACCATTTGCCAAACTGGCAGCTGCCTGGGTTGCCGGTGAATTACCCATGTTGTCGTACTGGCGACGTGGTGCGAAACCACCAATTGGCTGTGCCTGCTGTTGCTGCTGCAACTGTGGTTGTTGTTGTTGTTGCGAATGCTGCTGCTGCTCATGTAAATTCGGCGGCATCGACGACGGTTGCTGCTGCTGCTGAGCCGACTGTTGTCCATGGTTATGATAGTTTTTCGGTTCCATAGTTAACGAAATTAATTATAAACTTTGTGTATCTGCAAATACAATGAAAAAAAGACGTTGCAACGTTGCTTGAAAAATCAATACAATTTACGTAGGTGTCTCACACACAATTATTTGTTGTACCCCCCTGTTGTCAGTATGTTGAACTGTCATACTTACGGTTGATTGGTGGTTTTGTACTGTTTTTTATTTAATAATAATTTATTAACCGTTCATTAATAATTCATTCTTAAATAAAAAATACAGCAAAATCCAGACGCACACACAATATCTGCGTATTTATGTATAAATGATGATACGGTGATGCCGTATTGTCATAAACTGACAGTTGACACTGTGGCAATACTGGGTGTGTATTTTCAAATCTGAATGACAGAAACAGAAGACGAAGCATAATTCATGCATGTTTTCATTAATTTCATAGTTTTGCAGTAATCATTCAATATGTTAAGCGCATTGTTTAAAACATACGCAATAATTTACAACTACAAACATTTTATGCAATAACTTAAGCGTTTGAATTGCCTGTTGTATCGACTTCAATAACATCTTGCCGTTTTTGCTATAAGAGAAATTCAAATTGATTTTTAAATATAGTATTTTTATTGCAATTTGCTGTTGCTGCATAATTGTTGTACATAATATATATATATATATAGTTTTTTTTTCGATTTGTATAATTAATGCACGTTAAACATTCATTCAATCAAATCAAAAGTGAATGCGTTCCTTTGTATGTATGTGGGGGTTTGCAGGCTCGTGTGTGTGTTTGTGGAATTTTTAGCATTTCGAAGTAATCAACAAAAAAATTTACGGTATTCTTATGCATATTATCGAATACAGCGTGTGTGCTTTGGGTAGTTGCATCGCATCTAATCATCGCTGAGAAAATCATCATCCAAATTAACATCTGTCGTATCGATATTGTCATCCAGCGTAATGCCATCGATCTCTAGATCCAGATCGTCATCATCATCGTCCTCCTCGCTGACTCCAGCTGCCGCAGCCGCTGCAGCTGTGCTGCTCACTATTGTTGTGGCAGCTGCTGTTGCTGCTCCTGTGATAGTGCTAGCCGGGGCCAGAGTTGGCACAAATGCTGGCTTTTCTTTGTCCTCCAATTGGCCGCCACCGTTTTGCTGTTCGGCCGCATGCAGTTCCTCTAGGGGATTGCGTTCGCTATTTAATGGCAACTGTCCGGCCAGGCGTGCGGGTGCCTTGCGAGCACGCTCCGCCTGCAGATGCTGCTCTACACGCAGCGCATCGCCCAGACCAGGAAAGAGATTTGTGTATTGCGTTGGATCGGCCAACGATTGCCCAGCCTTCTCGTTAACCTTGCCCAGTTCCTCGCGCCACAGCTCCACCACACGCGACATCTGGCTGGGCAAGTACGTGCGTGCAAAGAACGCCGCTTCGGGCAGACGATTGGTCTCGATGAGAATCTCCAGGCAACGCTCCACATCCGAGCGTAGGAATGCTGAGAGGAATGCAATATTATGACGTCCCTGTGCGGAACTTGTGGTGCCCAATTCCTCCAGCATTTGTGCATCACCCGACGCGGTCGAAAGCAGCAGCAAACCACTAAAATCGTTTGCCTTCTGCATACACTCCTTCACCAGTGCCATGTTATTCTTGCGTGCCGCTACGTCTGCCAGCTGTGACCATTTCTGTGAATTCTCTGCCTCACGTGCCAGCTTTAGTGCCACCTCAAGTTCACCAATTTGCAGTGCCAAATCAAATCTGTGATCCGCATCCGTGGAGACCTGCAGCGCCTGTGCCTTGAATCCCTGCTTCTCAAGGAAATGGGCAACCCGAGTGCGATGCTCTTTTGGTATGGTGGGCAGCACTAGATCAGCACGTTCAAAGTCCCGTCGCATGACAGCAGTTTGATATTCCAACACCGACAATTGCAGGCAGAAGCTAATCACATTTAGCTCCTTGTCGCCCAAGTAGAGGCGATTGTCTTTGGGCACATAGCCCAGCAAGTACATGGTGCGATCCAAGTGGGAAATTGTCACAATCTCACCACCCACATAGTAATTGATGCGATTCACCGAATTGGTGTAGATGAAACAATCGCCAACCCACAGTCCTGTCTTGACAGACTCGTTGAATTCACCTGAAAAAGGAATTGGATTAGGAATAGATTGATAATAGGCTTTGTGGCACTTTACCGAGTACATTGAACGCCGCCTCAACACCATCATCCTCTAGTCCCTCCTTAGTCTCCAGTGCATTGGCAATTTGTGCCGTATCCACGCCCAGAATGAAGTACGAATCATCGGTAGCCAAACAGACGAGGCTACCGCTCTCATTCCATAATACATTACGTGGTTGCACTTCGATGCGTCGCACTAGCTGCAGTGACTCCCAATCGTAGAAGGCCAAACCCGAAGAGGTCTTCACGCCAAAATAGTAACCACCATAGACATTCTCAGCTCCGTATTCAGGTGTGAAACTCTTGCGTTCCTTAAAGTTACGGAACAGACGCACAGTTCCATTATTCTCACGTATCGCATACTCATTGCTCTCTGGGGCCCAGACGAACTCTTGAGCAGAGCCGAAAGCTTTATTACGCAATGCCATCGAAGTATAAATGATGTATTCGCCATCGCCACAAACCACTACAAAGCGTCCATTGGGATTATGCGATATGGTCTGTGGATAGATCTCACAGGCACCCATATCCTTAACTGCGACGGGCAAACGTTCTCCATCCTTAATCTCCGTGCCATCTGCAATTGTTTTCAGATTGACCTGGGGAAAGGAAGAGAACAAATCAATACCAAATCAATCAATATTAGATCCTTCACTCACCTGCTGCATTTCGGAATGTTTAGCCCACACGATTTTGCCGCCCACAACATCCATAGACATAGCTGGCTCCTCACGTCCCACCTTAATGATAATGGAGCCTTCGTCGTAGCCCAAAGCAACATTGTTAGTGCCACGCATGCTGGCAATAGTCCAAACACGTTCGAAACCATAGTTTAGACAAGTCTCCAGGCGATAAGTACCCGAATGCCAAATACGAACAGTGCCATCTTCCGAACCGGTCAACACAATGGGTAGTTCAGGATGGAAACAGACAGCAGAGATGTTCTGTGCATGTCCCTCTAGTGTCTGCACACACGTCTTGTTCTGATAATCCCAAATCTTGACCAAGCGATCATCGGCACCGGAAATCAAGTATGGCTTATCACCCCCATGGTAATAGTCCACACAATTGACACCCTTTTCATGCCCCTCGAGGGTGAAATTGGCCAAATTTGAGCCCAGCTGCCAAACCTTTACAGTGCGATCCAGAGATGCTGAGGCAAAAGTATTGTTATCCTTGGGATTAAACACAATCTGCATGACATAGTGAGTATGGCCCTCGAAGACACGTTGACAGGCCCACAGTTTCTCCCAGTTCCACAATTTGATAAGCATATCATCTAAAGAAAGAACATATGTAAAGAATCAATATAGACATAAAACTTATTTTGCGATAAGTTTGACTAGATAAAGTGGAAGATCTAGGAGATAAAAGACCAATTACATTTTGTATAGGTATAACTTCTATAAGAAGTTCAACGTTTGATGGAATTTTGATATTTTAACTGGAACAAACGCCACGTTCACTTTATTAAAAATCACATAAAAAACTTCCCCTAGAACCAGTTACTCAAAGACTCTAAAACTCATTTGTTTTGATTCTACTTGCCAGATGACTAAATTGTTTTCCTATACTCTAATAAATTTAGGTCATCACAATATTTGTTTATGATGATTTCACAAGAAACTAACATAAATTAATTAATACAAACTATATAGAAACGATTTTGTGTAGTTTAGACTTTCCATACTAAAGATCTGGGGAAGAATACATACCACTACTGGTCAGCACCAGCGGTTGTGTGGGATGCACGGCAATGCAGCGCAGGTAATCCGAGTGAGCCTCGTAGGAATGAACCTTCTCCAGTGTGTTGTAGTTGAAAATGCGTATTTGCATATCGTCGGATCCGGTTATAATCCAATTCTTGCGAGCCACAAATCGAGCAGAGCGCACAGGGACATCGCAGACTTCGAAATCTTTTACCAATTGCTGGTTCTCATAATTCATGATGTGTACGTGGCCATTGTATAGGGCACACAACATCCACGGTTCGGCCGGATGCAAGTCGACGCACTTGACACGGTCCGACCGTGAAGTCAGACGACGTTTGATGTCCAATTTGAGGGGCATCTTTAACTAGTCAGCGCTTAGCTTTTAATAATAATATATTGCCAGCTACAGTAAAATTATATCCACTGCGGCAAGATGTAAAAAAAATTGCTGCTCTACTGCTGCTTCTTCTTCTTTTGCCTCTTGTTAATGTGTCAGAATTGAGCGGCCAGAGTTGCCAACTGCCACGTATATTTAACAGCGCTGTATTTCGTACTGACTTTGATACTTTTCGATTCTTTAAATGAAATTAAGGGAATTGACTTTAAATGTTGATGTGAATACAACTCAAATAAAAAGTTTTATTTCTCTGCTTTGAATCTAAATCAAAATATTGAATGCAATTATACAAATTAACACAAAACAAAGTTTACCATTCCGTGTAAATGTATCAAATTTGAATCAACAGTTTATGCTGCGATCTGGTAACGCCAGTATCGACTAAAAGCTGACGTCTCCATCGGCATTTTTAGTTGCAATTGTTGAGAATTGATATGGAAAAGGGAGAAAAATGAATTGATTACATTAGCTAAGCAACTTGGACTCATTTGTTAAATAAGTTAGTTACTCGAATTAAGTATAAAGTGCAAAGCAATACAAAATGTTTAGCCAACGACCATTTATGTTGCCCCTTTTGCTGCTTCTGGTAGCACTTGTTGCCGCAAAGACAAAATTATCCGCCGTACAGGAAGATATAACAGACTACAAGGACTTTAAGAAGCTGCTGCGAACAAAGAATAATGTGCTGGCTCTTTATGTATCCAGTGCCAAAGAGGCAGCCAGCGAGGTTAAGGTATTTCGCGAAGCGGCCGAGGCGATTCGTGGGACTGGAACCATGTTGTTTGTGGATTGCAGCCAGCAGGAGCGCAAGAAGCTTTGCAAGAAGTTAAAAGTGACGCCGGAACCATATGCACTGCGTCACTACAAGGATGGAGATTTCCATAAGGATTATGATCGTCAATTGAGCGTCGGATCAATGGTCACATTTATGCGTGATCCCTCGGGGGATTTGCCCTGGGAAGAAGATCCCGCCGGAGCGGATGTATTGCACTTTAATGACGCCGCCACATTTGCCAAGCACTTGCGCAAGGATATACGACCTATGCTGGTTATGTTTCATGTGCCCTGGTGTGGCTTCTGCAAGCGCATGAAGCCGGACTACAGCAAAGCCGCAACGGAGCTGAAGGCACAAGGCGGTTACCTGCTGGCTGCCATGAATGTGGAGCGGCAAGAGAATGCACCAGTGCGCAAACTCTTCAACATAACAGGTGAGTAGTGAGAATATTTATATATTATATAAGTATATGATACCAATTCACATTCCCTAATCCTCTCCAGGCTTTCCCACCTTGATTTATTTTGAAAATGGTAAACAACGTTTCACCTACGAGGGTGAGAATACCAAGGATGCTTTGGTTGCATTTATGCTCAATCCGAATGTGAAGCCGACGACCAAACCAAAGGAACCAGATTGGTCAGCGGATACGAGCTCTGAAATTGTCCATCTAACCACGCAGGGCTTCGAGCCGGCGCTGAAGGATGAGAAGTCGGTGCTGGTTATGTTTTATGCACCCTGGTGTGGTCACTGCAAGCGCATGAAACCTGAGTACGAGAAGGCTGCACTGGAAATGAAGCAGAAGAATGTGCCTGGCGTGCTGGCGGCACTGGATGCCACCAAGGAGCCAAGCATTGGAGAGAAGTACAAGGTCAAAGGTTATCCCACTGTAAAATACTTCTCGAATGGTGTCTACAAATTTGATGTAAATGTCCGAGAGGCATCTAAAATTGTGGAATTTATGCGTGATCCCAAGGAACCACCACCACCACCGCCTCCAGAGAAGAGCTGGGAGGAAGAGGAGGAGAGTAGTGAGGTGCTCTTCCTAAACGATGAAACCTTCAGCACGACACTGAAGCGAAAGAAGCATGCGCTGGTCATGTTCTATGCGCCATGTAAGTGTGATATATAGATCTAAAATCAGAGTAATCTATAGATTCTTTACCCCTCTAGGGTGTGGCCATTGTAAGCACACAAAGCCCGAGTTCACGGCGGCTGCAAATGCTCTACAAGATGATCCACGTGCCGTATTCGTGGCCATCGATTGCACCAAGTATACCACGCTATGTGGCAAGTATAATGTGCGAGGATATCCTACCATCCTATATTTCTCCTACCTCAAAACGAAACTGGAGTACAATGGCGGCAGGACGAGTAAAGATTTCATTGCCTACATGAAGAATCCTCCCAGCGCTAAGGAGGAATTGTGAAGAGCTGGAGCTCATATACTGATATAGAATCTCTTCAAACTCAACTGTATTAACCATTTGTATTTACATCTATCCTACAGAATCCTTGCACAGTGAATCACTCGAATAACTTACAAATTACTTGAACTTGACTTCACCTACAATTTTTTGTAAGGATTTTGGTTAGCTTCGGAGTTCCGAATGCGATCTTAAAATAAAAAATATTACTACTACTATTAAACTAAACTTAGATTCACATTTGAATGTTATTTTTATCGAGCCCAAACTCAATTTGAATTATTTACAAACGAATTTCGCCTTTGCTTTCCAAAAGAGGTAAATGTTTAATTCAGTTTGAATGCATACAAAATTTAAAATAAATTTCGGTTTATTTTGTTGAATTTTAAGGCATTCAAATTTTTTTCTTTAAAGAGATGATCAAACTCTTTAGAGAACTAATAATTCAAAAGCTTTGAAATTGCTTCAATTAATTGTTAATTCCAAAGCAACAACTCCAAGCTTCTTCAAAGAATTATTAATTAAAATCTTCAACAACGTCAAACTTAATCAAGAAGTAATAATTCAAAAGATTTAAAAACATCAAGCTCCTTTTGATATTTAGAAATGCTTTGTACTGCTTTTGTAGGTTCGTCTTTATTCAAAAAGAGTCACACAAATTGCTTTATAAATTTCCGAAGACCAAATTTTCATTCATACACAATTGATTGTACTTTTTAAAACTCTCATTATCGAAAGGGATTAATTTTGTATACGGCGATTTGATTGATTATTTCCTTTTTGGCAAATGTGGATTTCGCTTTGTATTTATTGTTTTTCTTTTTGTATAATTTCAGTGACCTTCAAACTTTAACAGTTCTTTTTCAATTGTAACATATGTGTGTGAATATATATACTATATCTATGTATATATCTGTGTGTATATGTGTTTCATGCAAGTGTTTTCGTACAGTCGAGCCCATTTTTAAAAAGAAATAGTAAAATATAAAATAACTATAAAATTGTTGAACACCTTTAAAAATTATTTCTAGCGAAACTTGACTGTACTTCCAATCCATTTTAAATGCTTCCAAGTCTGTTATACAATTGCACATTTTGTAGTTAAATGGGTGGGGGAAGAAAGCAGGAGAAATAAAGGGAATATAGATAGCATAGTGAAAAGTGCACGAGAACTAATGGAACCCTAATTAGTAATCGATATATTTATACTAAAAGAAATGAAATTACAACATAAGATGAAAGGGGAATAATATTATTGTTATTTTTTTTTCTCTGCTGTTGTTACTGCATTATATTTCGTTCTTTGATATACCGCATATATATATACACATATATATGTATATATATATATATATATACATATATATATATATATACCTTGATCTCACGGAAGGAACTGCATCTCTATCTATCGATCTCTCTCATTGTTTTCTTTGTTCAGTTTGGGCCGACGATGACGACTCAGGCTTCCCAGCCAGCTGCCCCGTTGTTCATTGGCTGTATAATCATCATTGATCAGAGTGAAGCTATTGAACATATCCTTCATTTTGATGGCACGCGAGCAGGCATAGTTCTTGGTGGCCACATACATTTTCGTCAGGAATTCGGGCATTTGTTTTTGCGTTACCCACGACTTGATGTTCTGCGGTAACGATATTCCCGGATCGTCATAGTAGGTGAGCACAAAATGCAGTCCTGGCTCATGGAATCCACGGAATGGCTTAATGACCATCAGGCTCCAGTAGTCAGTGACGCGCACTTTACCCGATATCGTTGGATATGTTTCATGTTGGGCGGCCCGACTGCAAATGAATATCAATTTCTTTCCATCATCCTTATGATAACGACGCGTGTACACATAATCCCGATTCGCAAACAATCGTGG
The DNA here is from genome assembly GCA_018904035.1 of Zaprionus ornatus. Classification (NCBI taxonomy): domain Eukaryota; kingdom Metazoa; phylum Arthropoda; class Insecta; order Diptera; family Drosophilidae; genus Zaprionus; species Zaprionus ornatus. The sequence goes on along the minus strand of JAEIFZ010000002.1, from coordinate 6,907,449 downwards.
CCACTGCATCTCCCAGTAGATCAGATGCGAATTGCTTCCCGGCTGCGGATCTTCACTGATCAGTTCTAGCCGCAACGCTGTGTCATCCCATTGTCGACGATAGTCCAAATCTGTTTGGACATGCAGAAAATCATCTGCCGTAATGTCATCGAAGCGTGCGTACACCTTATAGGAGTAGAGGGAGGCACGCTCCTCCCTGCGCCATATGCTAAACTCATTCTTGCTAAAATACGGTTCCCAAGTGCTATCCTCTTTCGTCTGTATGCGCATCTGTCCCACTGGAGTGCTGCGCGTATCCAATTGAATCGACGGAACCGCAGGCTGGCAACTGCGGCTTATACTCGCCTGCTCATCCATTGTGTTGTAGGTATCACTGGTCGTGGTGCCGCCGCTGCTGCTGCTGGACGAGGTGGGTGGATGGTGGCCGGTCTTTTTACAACGCTGATTGCCCAGGGAACAGTAGCAATATTTCATCTTTTTATCCTGGCAACGATTGCAGAGCTTATTCATGGTCAAAGTATTGATGAATTCCACATCCCGTTGGCACAAATCAAAGTTACCCAATGCCAAACGTTCCCTTGTCCAGTCGAAGCCATCGTTGCCTAATTTTTTCATATTCAGCCCAAGGACTCCAACAGCACTTAGCATCATGCCACGTATGGGAGGCCGCAGTTCGCTTCGATAGTAGGCTCGCCATAGTTGCTTCAAGCCTTGTGTACCATAGACGGATTGATAGAAGCTAAAGAGCTGCTGCACCCGTCGTGAACGTTGCGCCAATATCGATTCACATTGATAGCTCCAGGCACGCAATGTTTCCTTCGATTGATTTTTAATGGCAAACAGTATGCGATTTACCAGCATGATGACCGGCTAGTATTAGTTGTTGCTGCTGCGGCTGCTGGTGGTGCTGCTGCTGCTTGCAGCGCTGCTTGCATAACAGACACACAATCGCTCTGTACGGCGCGGCAGCGGCTGTACTGTTATTAATATATATTGCTAGTTCCTCCGCCAAGAAATTTCGTTTTACACCACCTGTCACATTTGTAGCCTTTGCCTTTCTCAACTTCTAGAATTTTGTTTTGAAGCCCTTTGTTGTTGACAATTTTTCTTATGTATATATCTACTATATATCTGTATATATAATGTGTGTCGTTTTTTCGTTTGTGTTATCAAGGCGCTCACATTTTTGTTCAAAACGTGCAACTTGCAATTTCCCTTGTTGTTGTTGCTGTTACTTTGTTCTGAGTGTTGCAAAACTCCGCAATATCTCTGGCACTTGCCTAAGCTTGGTACATAGCTTACAACAGCTTTTCAGCGGTCCATATAGTACAATTAGCTATGAACCTATAAATGTGTGTTCACTTAAATTATTTGCTGTAAAAACAAATTTAGAACAATTTTTTGACAATCGATTTATATTATTTGCTGTTGTTTTTTTACTTTTTGGTATTACCTTAAAACCATGTAGTAGGCATCATTTATTCTGCCGCAGGAACATTATTTTTCACGTATAAAAATTATGGATTTTTCATTATTTACTGTTTGTTAAATAAAACTACTGGCATTTGATTTTTGACTTCTACGTTACCAGCATACTAGTATCAGTGCTCTGTTAACAGCATACTGTCTTGAATAACTTACATATACTTGAACGTTGGCCAACACTGAGAAGAAACTCGTGCTGCACATAGTCGCTGTTGTTGTTGTTTTTTTAATGTACTGGATTATTTCGCATTTAATTTGCCCAATTTCATGTGAGAAATACTAGAATAAAAAATACGCTATGTCCGCTCGACGGCAACGTATAAAGGCAGCTGCCAATTTAAGTCAGATCAAGCGGAAAGTGCGTAAGGAGGATGCTGAGCCATCGCCGCTACAAGCCTCAGCAGATCCCGAGCCACTCCCAATCACCAAGAAAGAACACATAGACTATGATGCGACGCAGGAGGAGGTTGCATTTAAAATGCCGGCTGCCAGTGGGCAATTCGATGATGTTTTTCACTCTGATATAGAAGACAATGTCATACAAATGGACCTGCAGAAGACGGCAAATGGATTTCCCATGTCCCCGAGTAAGGCACAGGCGCGTCAACGAGTGCGTCCCACTCCGGTCTTTGGTCAGCGTCGCAACAGCTTTGTGGGTTCTCCCCTTGCGGCAGACTTTGACGGGGATTACCCTTCGCCGGGCACACCCACAAGACGCGAGCGTTACCTGAGTGGATCCTCGGCAAGTGGCGCAGGCGGAGGAACACCACAACAAATACAAGCATCTCCAAAATACTTGGGTAGTGTCATGAGTCCCGCTGGCATGGGTCGCATCCGCACCGAATCCAGTTGCTCTGTCTTTTCCGACAGTGGTGGCGGCGGTGGCAGTGGGAAACAGCGTAAAGGAGGAGACGGCGAGAAGTCACAGGCACAACGCGTGAATGCCAAGCGTGACTTTGAGACACGCTTCAACAAGGGCGTGCCCGATAAGGCTACGTTCAAAATGTTCGACATGATCTTCTACAATCCCGACAGTAATCCTATGGAGCAGAAGCCGTTGGTGACTACCATCAAGGCGGAGACTAGCAGTGTTACTGGCTCGGATGACGCTAAGCCCACAAAAACCGAACTACTGGAGGCACAAGCAGAGTCAAACGGAGCATCAGCCATGCCCGTTCCACAGCTGAAGCTGGACGCCAATGGGGAGATGATAATCGATGAGAAAACCCTTGAGATTGAGACAACAGCCGAGGTAGAGGCACGCAAAGTGCTTGCCAATTCATCGCTGATTCTTATGGATGAGACAACGGGGGACAATGGTTTTTACAAACGTCACAAGCGCACACCCACCTGGTCCGCCGATGATACCGTCCGTTTCTATCGTAGCTTGCAAATTATTGGCACAGATTTCTCGCTAATGTGTCAAATGTTTCCCAAACGCACGCGGCGTGATCTAAAGCTCAAGTACAAACGCGAGGAACGTATCAATGGCCAACTGATCAATAAAGCATTGCTCTACCCGAAGGCCTTCAATATTCAGGAACTCAAGGAGCAGCTGGAGAAGGAGGACCAAGAACGTGCAGAGGCAGATCGCCAGTGGCAGGAGATAGTGGCCACTCAGGCGGAGAATACCAAAAAGGTGAGGGGTTATAAATATATTCGTTCTAGTTATTTCCTTGAACTCCTTTTAAATGTCTTTCTAGCGTCCCAAATCGCAGCACAGCAAAGCAGCACGCGTGCTCAGCGATGGCGACTTGGTGTATGAGAACGAGCGCGTGACCAAGCAGAAGCTGGGCAAGCATGCGTTAGCCAAGCGGCGAGCAGATGAGGAGCAGCACAATGGAGAAGCTACCAAACCAGCAAAACGAAGGCGTCGTCCGCTAAAACCACAGCAGCACCAGGATCAGCTGCAGGTGGAGCATTTGCAAGTCCAGCAGCGTCTGGAGGAGCAACTGGAGGAACTGCAAGAACAAACAAGCTTGCTATCCAATATTAAACGGGAAGCATTCGTGGAGAATCGAGGAGAGCAATTGCAGGAGGAACTAAACTCATTGCTGGAAGAGGGAGGAACACAGCCCCAACAGATTGTCGAGGGCAGTGAGAAGAAAGTGTTGCGCATTGATCTGGAAGACGGTACCACCCTCAACTATGTGAGTGATGTGGATAAAACCGCTCCAGATACCAACAATGCAGATACTTTAGCCCAAGATGATACTCTATATACTGTTGACTTTATCAATGATGCTGCGTCATCAATTGGAACGCCAGCAGGATCTGTAAGTGAACATGACATCGAACAAATATTAACGGAGCTGGCTGAAGGCTCATTGGTGCTGGTTTCCTCCCTAAATGCCGAGCACGAGGATTCTGTTGTAAATGAAATTTACATGTATGACAAGGATACGGGCGAATTGTGTGAACAACCGCTGCAAATACCTGAGCATATTGTTCAGTCAATATTGAATGTTATGAGTTAATTTGGAGATTTATATTTCCCATTTTAATAATGCATTTTTATAAGTCTAATCATATTTCTAACATATAATTTATTAGGAAAATAAAGTTATAATTTTTAAATTTTATGATTGTAGGTGGCTGTCAACTTAATGTACAGATCTGGCAACGTTGTGTTGTCAGTGTTGGGAAGCACTTGAGTTCTTCCGTTGTGCAGCACATATATTTTGACAGCTCTCACAGTCTGTTGTTGGAGCATAGCAAATTGCAGAGTTTATACAATTACCGCAACGAAACATGGCTCAAGTGCCCATAGCCATTACTTCGCACAAGCGCCAGGTGTGCAGCTTGTATAAACGTGCAATCCGCAACCTGGAGGCTTGGTATGATCGCCGGTAAGTAGTTTTGGGCTCCAGCTCGGTTGCAATCCTCATGAACACGGTTGGATTATATAATGTATTGTTTTGGTTCTCCGTTGCCGATCTTGGTTGGGTATAGTGAGGTGTTCCGCTACAGAGCAGTGCTGATGCGTGCCCGTTTTGATGAGAACAAATGCAAGGATATTTCAGAAGGCATTCGTCTGCTAGCCCTGGGACAACGGGAGCTTTTTGAGACGAAGCATGGGCAGCCCCGTACTTGTAAGTTCTAATTCTCACAACACTAAGGTACCAAGTCATTTTCTTCCTTGGATTCTCTCTTACAGTCGCCAACAGCGCCGGCGGTTGCGCCTTTGAACGTGAAGTCATTCCACCAGATTGGGTGATGGACTACTGGCATCCGCTAGAAAAGGCACAATATCCCGAGTACTTCGCCAAGCGCGAGCAGCGTAAGAAGGAATTCGTTACCTGGTGGGAGAAACAGTGGGGCAAGCCAGATCCCAAGGATTTGGGACATCATTGAAACTAGCCTTTAAACTATTGTAGTCAAATCCAATAATTGTTATCGAAGTAAAAAGAAAAACAATTTGACACGGAAGAGGTATCGTTTTGTTTATTATAACAGAAACGATTCATCACGAATAAATAATTCAGCTCAACTTGATTTGCTATTAGAAAGATTACTTTAAAGCCCCTCCTTGCATCGAGGTGAATTTCAAAAGTTCTGAAATTGTGCAGCTGAGCAAAGTTAAATTATAAATTAATTGAGAATTGAAAAAAGGTTGATCGTCCAACTGGGTTTGTTAAATAATTTTGCCTTCGATGTTTGTTGTTTGATTGTTTACAAATTCAACACCAAAGTTGCCATACTGTTAAGGCCTTACCGTGCAGCGAGGTGAATTCGAAAAGTTCCGAAATTGCACAGTTAAACTGAGTGAATTAAAAATTAATCTAGAAATTCTATCATTAAGTTTGTTGTTTAATAAATTGCCATTGATTTTAGTTTTTAACTTATTCAATTTATTAAAACAAATATGGGAAAAACTTATGCTTATAATGGTAGTTGGTTTTGCTGATGTGTTTGTAATTTGCAGTATGTGTGTGTGTGTAAATGGGTATTTGTGTCTTCCGTTTCCTGCTGCTGGTCTCCGACTCTGATAGCTCTGATTCTTCCCTCCTACAAAAGCTCGTTGCCATCGTAACGTGGGCGCTTTTTGCTGCTGCTATTGCTTCCATTCGTTGTGCTGTTTGCGTTGTTGCCATTATTGCCGTCGTTGCCATGTTCACGTTTTCGCTGCAGCGTCTTTTTGTCCCATTGTTGTGTTAGATATCGCAGTAAAACGCATCTCTTGTCCATCACGATCAGTTGCGCCTGTTCGGGCACATCTTCGGTGGGCAAATAAACGGATGCACGTTTCTGCGACGTTCGTATGCCATGATCGTTGCTCAGGTGGGTAAAGTTTTTCGAATCATGAATGGGTAACCCTTTCATAAAGTCACTAACAGACATGTTTGTGCAATTTGTAGTTGTTGCTGTACTAACCGTGGGTGGTGGATGTGCTCGTGCTGGTTGCTATGGTATCGATGTTTCCAATGAACAAATTACAATGCTACGCAAATGCCAATAGCGAGTACAACTAGTTGTGCGTTCGATTCGTTAATTGTTTATTAATTATAATTGTGCTTTCAATATTTAATTTACGTCTTAGACAGCAAGTGCGCTTGAAACGAAAGTTAATCTTGAGTGTCTGCCTTGCCTTTATACTATTTCTTGTGTTGTTGTTGATTTCTTTAATGACAGTGTGACCTCACAGCTATTTGTCGAGAAATGTCAAAAAAAAAACCTGAAAATACTAAAAACTCTCTCAGTAAATTTGTCTACAGAACGCGCAATATTTGAAATTTCTGAAATAATTTGTATGTTATTAATTCAAGTAAATTGTATTTAAAAATCAAATACTTTATTGAATTTGTATATGAAAATTGAGTATGTCGTAGTCTAACTGCGATTATGCCGATTACCATCTCCACGACGCACCACATCTTTGTACTCATCCATACGTCGACTGCGTGCCAAGTACTCGGGATCATCTGCTTCCTGTTGCAACTCCTCGGCCGCCTTCTCCTCGTCCTCCTGCTCGTTGGGATCACGTGCAGCGGCAATTGCTTTTTCTTGATTGATTCTAGCCATCTTTTGTGCGTCTGGAAAGATGCCTTCGTCGACGCGTTGCTGATAGAACTCATCGACGCTCATCACTGGCAAACTCGGGTAACCCAAGCCAAAGACCGCCTTCTGTGTGGCATTGCGTGTTATGATAAATGGTTGTAATGGCTTCGGTTTTGGCGGAGCTTGATGATGATGATGATCATGGTTATGGCCACCTCCGTGACTATGTCCATGCTCAGGGACTGCTGGTCTTGGTTGCTGCACTGCAGCCGGATTAAAGGAGGGTACACTTTCTCCAGCACTCAATCGCTCGAGACGCATCTGAACCATTTGCTTCATGACGCGCAGACTCTCCAGCTCCTGCTTAGAATCTATAATGCTCTTCTGTAGATATTTCAAAAAGAACTCACGACGCACTTCTTCATCGGCCGTTTTGTTCTTGACCGCAGTGCGCATCTTGGTCATATACTCGTCAATTTCTTTCATCTTGCGATACTGAGCGATCTTATCATTGCGATTGTAAGCGGCCTCAATTAGTTCACGCTGCTCGCTCTTCTGCTGCGCTGCATCCGCTTTATTGTCTTGGTCTGCCCTTTTTTTGGGTGCGTCACAAAGTTCGTACTCCTGACAGCGTTGCAGATGATCGTTAAAATAGATCTCACCTAGATCGAGCATTTCTGTGCTATTCGGTTTGTTCACTTTGGTCGTGAGCTTGCCCAGAAAATATGGGAGCAGCATAAAGGGCAGCGATTCTGTAGAGACCTCGTCGATTTGTTCATTCGGACTGAACATGCTCACTTGATTGACAATAACAGTGGCCTGCTCAAAGTGTCCCATGGCGGCCTTTACTTTGCCCTACAAAAAAACAACAATTTGTTATATTTACCAAAAGTAAATATGTTAATCTCTTTGTACCTGAAATTCGGTGCCATTGAAGGGCAGCTCTGTGACTTCGAGCTCATCAAAGAGATTCCAGCCATTTAGAAATATATCAGTTAGTTTCTTCTCTTCTCCGTTAGATTCTACAGTAACATTGGCTTCAGCCATTTCGGAATTTTGTGTAATTTATGTACGTTTGCGTTTCAGAACTATTTGCAAGCGGCTTGTAACAGCTGTATTATAAGAAAAGTGCTGCAAAGCATTAATATTATACAGTGTTGGAGAACGTTCTAGGTGATTCGGCTTAGCTTAGTATGCAGTTCATATTTTGCACGATATGCAGCTGGTTTAGTTAATTGCAAACTGCAACAAAATATTAAGGTAAGAAAGATTCGTTATAAATCTAATTAATAGTCAAATAAATTATATAATAATATAATTGTAGTAATATAATAATAATTGCTCAACTCAGTTCCTTTTCGTTTTATTTAAAAATCGGTTTAAACTTAATTAACAAGGTCATTAAAAACACCTGTTCAGTTGAATTTTAATTTCCTTTTATTTTGTTATATAAAAGTCATTGTAAATTTGTGAGAAGCGTTGTCTTGGCTCCTGGTCTATGTAGTATCAGCGGTATGTGGGTGTTTCTGGAAGTTCAACCCTTAAGCGAGGCCTCCAGCTCATTATTGGCCAAAAGTTCCTTGATAATATCCAAACCACCAATTAGTTCGCCATTAACATAAACTTGGGGATATGTCGGCCAGTCTGAATAGGTCTTAAGACCCTGACGTACTTCTTCATCTGAGAGAATGTCAAAAGTTTCGTACGGTAGTCTATGGAAGATTGCAAGATTATAAAAATTTCTATAATGAAAGATGATGCAATTAACTCACTTAGTCTCGTTAACAATTGCGATCAGCTGCTTTGAAAAGCCACACCGCGGTGCATTTCGATCGCCCTTCATGAATATCATAAGTGGCGCCTTGTTTATAAGCGCCTTCAAACGATCCTCCAAGCTCTGTCCAGTTGCAGCGGCACTGCTTGCGCTTTCAGCCAATTTCTTGGACTTGCTGGTGATAGCGGCAACATCGACACCATCCACACGATCCACAGCAGAGCCTTTACTGAAGAATATGACTGTGGGCACTGCTTCGATCTGCCGAAAAATTTCATTAAAGTTTTCATCATTTATATTGCTTTACTACGTGCTCATTACCTGATGTTTCATTGAAATCTCAGGGAATTTCTCGGCATTAAGCGTAATAAATTGCAGTTTATCTCCTAAAATATTCGCCAGCTCCTTGAGCACATCATTAACCTGAGCACATTGTTCGGCCCAATCGGCAGAGAAGAGTGCGACGGTTGTTTTGTCTGCACATATATATTTTTGGTATTCTTCAGGAGTTTCTACAGTTAACACAGACATTTTGAAGATTTAATTTGTAAAATGTTAACTTTTTTTAGCCAATCGAATTGAAAATACTATTTAGAATGTCAGCTGGCGAAAAGACCTACTAACTAGTTTTCAAATACAGTGTTGAAAGACGATCAATAAATTTATAAATTGAGTTTCTTTTGAAAATAAAAAATACAAATAAATACGAAATTAAAAATAGAAAATAGATAACGTACAGAAACTAATATTTCAAAACAAACTAAATATTACTTGCGATAATTAAATAAAAAGTCCTTTAAACGATAGTTGAACTATCGTACTTATATAATTAATATATATTTTCCTTGTTGTATATTTGAAGGAGCGCATTTTATAATGTTAGCAAGTTACATTTTGTTTTTTTTTTATTAAATATTGTTCAATCTATCGTGCCTAACATATGAAGGTACAAAAGTTGTCATTCACCACCTCATGCAACTATCGTTTACGTGTAAGAAAACAAGTGTTGAAGAAGGTCGGAAACGTGGAATCAAATATTTATCGATTTGTATGAGACCGCACAACACGTGCGCCCTCCTCTCTCGCATTCAATACACACCGAAGGAATTTTTTGCAAAAAGTTCCGGCCGTTTTACAAAATCATCAATAATGGTAACAAGAAAAAGGCCAAACAAACGCAGTGCACAGGTGGCTGCCATTGACGAGGATGAGAATAACAGTGAAAATCAGGAAAGTGGTGGCGTCCCAGAGGCCAAGGTGCCCAAGGAGCTGTTGGTAATTGCACAGGAGGTGAAAATTGTGCGTGCTCTCGCGTGCAATGACTTAACAAAGCGCAATCGACAGCTGCGCAAGCTAAAGAAATGGTTCCAGCTGCGCGCACAAAGTTCGTTTCCATTCACAGAGGATGATTTTATGCGAATATGGAAGGGTTTGTACTACAATGTTTGGATGTCGGACAAGCCACTGGTGCAGGAGGATCTCGCAGAGCAATTGGCCCAACTGATCGACAGCTTTGGTGGTAACACAGCCTGCAGTTTGGCATATTTTAGCGCTTTTATGCGCACCATGTGCAATGAATGGTTTGGCATCGATCAGTGGCGTATGGATAAATTCTTGATGCTTGTGCGTCGCATGCTGCGTTACATGTTGCGCCTGCTGAAGAAGAGTAAATGGTCACCGGATCTTATACAGACATTCAATGAGACTATGCAACAATCGGTGCTGTCCGAACAGCCCAAGTCGCGTGGAATCACAATGCACTACATGGACGTTTTCTTTGAGGAGTTAGCCAAGGCGGCTAATGAAGAGATCACTGCTGCACAGGTGAACCTCTTCCTACGACCCTTTGTACACTATTTGGGCACACAGCGGGATGCCAAGCTGGTTGCACAATGTCGGACACGAGTTTTATATCACTTGCTTTATCAGAGCGAACTAGGGCGTGAGTACAGTGAGAAGTACAAGGCATGGAAGGAAATGGGTTTTCCCAGTGCCTCAATAGATGATGTGGAGAAGCTTGACTCTGGCTTTGATGAGGAAGAAGAGGAGGAGGAAGACAAACAGCAATCACAGCAGCAACAGGAGACCACATCCCTTGATCCACGTGCAGGCAATGTGGATGTGCTTATGCCCGAGCTGCCACTAAACGCAGACTGTGTGCTGGATGAGCTGCAAACACTGTTACGCACACATGAATACAACAGCAAACGCCGTAAGGGATTGCGCAAATTGATGCACATCTTCGAGACGTATGCTGCCGGCGAATTCCCGCTGGGTGTACGCAACATGCCTAAGCCGGAGGGCACACCTCTTTCTGAGCTGGTTGAGCAGAAGATCGCCGAGGCCGATGAGTTCGAAGAGTCCAGTTTCGCTACTGGACGTAATCTGAAAAAGCTAAGCAAATCCAAGCGCAAACGTATACTCAGTGCCATCAACTTTGATGAGGTAGACGAGGATAATTTCGATGAGGTCCTGAACAAGGCAATGTCCAGCAAGCTGCAGAAGCAAGTGAAGCGCAATGAGAAGCTCCGTTCCAGCATCAATGATGCTTGGGTGGTCGAAGAGGTGGAGGCCGATGAACAGGAGGCGGATCCAGAACTGGAAGAGGAGGCAAGTGAAAAGCCTAAACCAGCAAAAAGAGCTAAGAAGGAACCCAAACAGAAACAGGAAAAAAAGACGGAAGAGAAGCCACAGGTGCAGTCTAAGAAGTCCAAGGCAAAGGCGACAGTCGAGAAAGAAGCTGCCCCTGCACCAGCAGTATCAGAAACAACAACAGAACCTGCTCCAGAAGCAGCAGTAGCAACAGGACCTGCTCCCGCAACTGCCGAGCCTCCATCCAAGTCCAGCAACGGTGGTTGGTCGGAGCCACTACAGCCCGGGGAAGAGGAATTCTTTGTTGCCGCACGAAAGGTGCAAGTGAAGCAGGCCAACAGCAAGCTGCTGCTTAATCCGTTGGCCAATGCTCAGGCAACGCCCAAGAATCCAGCACAACGTCTAAGGCAGCTGGCCACGCCACTCACGGGCAGTGGCAGAAAGAAGGTGCGAATCGTAACCAAGTGCAACAGCGCCTACCCGAAAAGCGATTATTATCGCCAGCTAAAGTTGTCGCCGCAATTGCCCTACGATGCGAATCGGGTGCCAGGCAAGAGTGCCCTAAAGCCACATGTCCTACCTGGACCGATTAATCCGAACTATAAGAAGGCAAAGCGACTCTTCAATGACACGCTGTGACGTTGCGTTGGTTGGGTTACCAGTGGATTGAACTGGTCCGTATAGATAGATGCTCGCTCCTCCTCCGAACTGAAGCCGATGATGAAGCGCTTTTATTGGATAGTTTAGCTGATCGATTATGATGTGGCATAGTAAATACTATATGTATATTTATATATATATATATATATATATATACGTACATACAAATACATATTTCATGTATCGGATATTTTTACAAATATGCTTCTCTATTTTTTTTCCATCTAATTTTGCTTGTAGTTTCCATTTCCCCTTTCTGTTCCACATGCGGCAGATTCTTTTGATTCACATTTGAAACGGAATAAAAGTAAAATACTTATGTTAAATAATGAGTTGTGACTTATTTGAACTTAGTTGGGGTTACAGAAAGGGAATGTCATGTAGAAAGGAAGTTTCAACTGCTGAACAGTGATAAACAGCTAATAATTTGAAGTTCTGAATTCTTTTAAGACAAAAAAAAAACTAAGTTATTTCGATTTGAAGATATGCTGTGCTCAAAATAAAAGTACTACTGGGCAAGCTTTGAGATTTTACTCATCAATATTATCTCTTAAAAAGTCAACATCATTCTTTTACATTTGTAACTGTCGAGAACAGAAGTTTGAGAATGTACTGTTTTATCATACTTTCGCATCACATTCTATTATTTTCCGATATACATACAAATATTTATTACTCGAGAACAAACAATTTCTGCGTATTTATTTTTATTTAATTAGATATATTTAATTCCACATAATCACTGTCTATCAAGTGTTCAATCTTATTCAGCTTCTTTTAGCTCCAATTCGAGAGCTTTGAGCTTCTAAGTGAGTTCAACTCAATTTACTACAATACAATAGTAACCCCGATGCACTCTTTCAACCAAACTTCCCTTTCACTCAGCTCAAATTGCATCCTTGCTTTCTCTTAAGCGCATTAGAGTGGAGTCTGTTTGCTCTTAAGAGACAGTTGAGTTGTTTATTGCAGTATAAATTTCACTCCACTCGAGTCGAGTGAGTTCTGCGTTAACTGCACTTAAGAGAAAGGAGCTGAGCATGAAAGAGAGAAAGTTTAAACTGAGCTTGAAATGGTTTTATGCACAATCTCAAATGCACTCGAGTAACTTTCGAAGGAGAGAAATTTTTAAAAGTGCAGCTCAGACTTTGGCTCATAGAAAAATGGTCAGAAGGATAACTTTATGAACTAATATAAGGAAAAAAATATATTATATATAAATTTGTATTAGCTTTTTAAAAAATCTGAAACTCTCAATCAGTTTTTAGAGCTTTGATTTGTAATAAAGTTTAAATCTCTTATTTCAAACTCAAATCTCTCTATAGTTAATCAGCTTAAATCAATGCTTAAATTATGTGTTAAAATCGAGGTCAATTCTTTGACAATTTAACGATAAATATTTATCTTTGTGGGCCAACAAAATCTGATGTTGATTTATGTTTTCTCATGTAAATTAAACTAAACACTTTTTGTTTGGCTTCGAGCAGTGTATTAATTAATCGAGATAATTACAAAAATAACAAAATATGCCAGGTCTGAAAAACTTCGCTCTATTTATAAAAACTTAACTGTTATTGTAGGTGATCATATATCACAGGGACTATATCGCATTTCTGTGCATTTCCGATATTTCAACACTTCAATTTATTCTTGACGTCATTTGCATAATTCACTTTTATAACAAAATGTGTTAACAGTTTTTTTTTTCCTCGTCTAGGGTCAAAAAACGGGAAGCGGTTTGTAAATTTACGATAAAATGGATGAGTTTCTCTTTTTTTTATCAAACTTTCCGACAAAAGTACATAATAAATTTTCATATTAATTGAAAACAAGGCAAAGTGGGAGGTGGCGACGGGCATGGCTGAGCATTATGTTTGTGTCTGTGGTCATGTTTCCAAATTTTCGCCACTTGTGCCATAACATTTAATTTTCTCGAGGATAACATCTGTTGTTGAAAGTGTTTTCAAACACGATTTAGCAAATTAAGTTTTACACAAAACGAAGACGGCAAAATGGACGTAACTTTGTCTCGAAGACGATGTCACCTGCCCCCAGGAACAACAACGACGACAACAGTAGCTTGAGCACAGATACAAAATACATTCTCCAGACCGAAATGAACCAAACCGAAGCTAACTCACTTGAATTGTGTGTCTATCGAGCGCATTCGCATTCAGATTCAGATTCACATTCACCCGGCGGGCCCAACCAGTCAGCCATCAGCTATCTCTGTCTCTGTCTCTTTCGCTTTCAGTCTTTTGCTGTCTCTTTCTCAGCCGCCTGACTGTCTGGCATGTTCTATGCACATCTTGTGTATTAAAACTTGTCGAAATTTTATTCAATTTACGTGCACTTAAGCGACGATTGTGCATTAAGATACTGTTCTATATATATCCAAAGACCACAAAGTATATATAGCATATATATTTGTATATGTGTATAGCACATATTTGCTGTACTATGACGCACAAGTTGCATTTAATGTAACAGATACAGATACGGATACGTGTTGATGTCGTTGCGCAAAGAAAACACACAGTAACAACAAAAGAGCATAGAAAGAAGAAAGAAATACGTTAAGTAGAAATTTACAATAGACGATAGCTTGATGTAGTAATACACTTTCGCACACTTTGATCATTAGGTTGCCTAAAGTTGGTTTTGCTACTGAACGTGATTGAAATTTTAATGATTTATTGTAAAATCGTATGTAGATTTTTGGAAGAGAGGTTTAGGAATACCATATACTTGATGTAAGAACGAATGGCCGTAGATTATAGAGATCTTAAAGTCGTATAAGTCCTTCCAGTTTATAGAGTATAAGATTGCATTTGTTTGGACTTGTAAGGCGGCGGCTTTGATTGCTCGTCCATCAAGTGATTTTTCCGGAAACTATTTTTAGAAACTTGCAGTTATATTTAACCCAATCAGAGTGAGATCGTAATCGTGTTGTGTGACCCCTTAAAAGAGGCTATAAAAGGTGCCCAGGCGCCCACTTAAGCTCGTGCAATAGTGGAAATGGACAAAGTGAAATTGTTGTGGATAATGCTGGTTTGGATGCCGCCGTTAATGTGTCTTGGCAGCTGTGTGGAGTACAAGTCCTGTGGAGCGGAGAAGCACTGTGTGCCATATGGACTCTGCAATGAAGGTCTCACACTAGATGGACACTTCTATCCTGATCGTAGTCGCACGCTGCAGGATGAAGAACATTGTCACTACATGGAGAAGTGTTGTAATGTGAATGAGACGGTGAGTTGAAGAGAAAGAGAATGATTGCTGAACCCTTTAAAGTCTCTTCTTCTGCAGCTCTTAGTTGTCCCTAGGTCCAACGACTCGGAAATACCCTACAGCTGCGGTACTCGCCTGGATCTGTGGTTTCATTTGCGTCCTTGGGGCTACAAGAAGCAGGAGTCCAAGTTTGGTGAGTTTCCTTGGCTGGTGGCCATTTTTGCAGGCGAGGATTATCTCTGCAGCGGTGCATTGATTACTTCACTGGCTCTACTCACCGCCGCCCACTGTGTTAATGGCAGGAATGCATCCGAGCTTCGCGTGGTTGCAGGTGAATGGGATGCAGCAGTGGAGTTGGAGCCATTGGAACATCAAGAGCGTCCGGTAGATGAGCTGCTGCTGCATCCGAATTACACACAATCCCCTGCAGCCCATAATGTGGCGCTGCTGCTGCTATCGCCGGAGCAACCCTTCGAGCTGGCACCGCACATACAGGGTATCTGTTTGCCACCTCCTCATTTTGTCTACAACTACAGCCAGTGCTATGTGGCAGGTTGGAGGAAACGTGATTTCCAGACCAATGCAACTTTGCCCAAACGATCTGCACTGTATGTTCTGCCTCGGGATCAGTGTGCTGTTAAGTTACGTCTGTCCATACTGGGCAGGCGTTATGCACTGAATGATACCCTGCTTTGCATTGGCGGGGATAAGGATGATTTTGTATGCAGCGATCTCGGGGGGATCCCCCTCATGTGTCCCTTGCCTGGAACTGATGATCGTTTCGTTCTTGCTGGACTCCTAGCTCGTGTAGCACGCTGCGATGGACCACAGCTGCTGGGTATCTATACAAACGTTAAACTATACAGACGCTGGATCGATCACAAGCTCAGGGAACGCGACTTGGATATCAGACAGTATATGGTCTAAAGAAGAAAAACTGATTTGTAACTCTTTGTGTATTATTTAAGCCAAGTCCCTTTATATGTATATCTTATATCTCAGTTAGATCTAGTAATAATGAAACTAAATGATCAACTATAATTATTAATGTTTTATTTTACAGTTTCCACTGAAATATGAACTCCTATTCCGATACGAAATAAATCTTTACATATTTTAAGCTACAGATAGATTTAGAAATACTGATAGTTTGATCATTTGTTATTGATTAACTTGTGATATCGTTTTTAATTCCGTTTCCGTTGAAATTTAATACTAAAATGTCGGTAATTTTACGCTTTCTCAATTTCGGTAAATAAAACACATATTAGCTTTAAACATACTTGTTTATTTGCAAACCGTTTGTGGTTCTGGGAAATCACTTCAAATCACTCGTGGCTAGTATAAAAGCGCTTTGACTGCCTGAACAGCTGCTCAGTTGAAATACATTTCTCCAGCTGAAACATTCAGTCCCATAAAGAGGGGAAATGTTTCTCTCCGGTCCCTGGATATCTCTGCTTAGCTTTGTATTCTTTGTGCGTGCGCAAATCTCGTACTTTAGAGAATCAAACGAGGATGATTTTGTCGAAGTGGACTTTACCGATTGCAAGAATTGCGAGCATAATTTTCGCAATATGGTCTTTTTACTCTCCGATAGCGGAGAACAGACCGTCATTTCAATCTATTCCGTGTTTGTGCTGATCATGTGGTTCTGTTTGGGTATCCTGATTATGTTACAGCGATGGCGCAAAAGAAACTTTTAACTGAGTGTGTAAACCACAACCCATTTTTGTAATTGGTATTAACTTGTAAATAAAATAAACGAATATACATATATTTATAAAAATAATCGAATATACATAATAATAATATATTGGAAAAAAAAACAGAAAATGCTAAATTAAACAATTAAAAATGTAAGAATTCCAGAATCTATCGTTTTTTGCATTTATCGATTAAGAAGCCAGATTTGAAAGAAGAAGACGAACTTGGCAGCACTGGCTAAGCCCTGTGCCCTTCAAGTGCACCCAATCATTGTTGTTACGGTCTGCTTGGAACTCATGTTAGAATCAGTTAACAGGGATTACAAACGCCAACAACAACTGAATGTGCAAACTCTGCAAGCGTTACAGTGATCACCTACGCCAACAATGAATGTGTGCACTAAGTCTGCTAATCTTACAGAGAGTAAGCATAGGCAGTGCAGTTCTCTCTCTCTCTGAATTTCTAAATAAGGGAGCGCATTAACAGTAGAGTTGCCAGCTAAAAACAAAATACAAGTGTCAACCTAGCAAATATAAATGAAAAATGAACGTTGATATAAATATTAGATATGGATGTAAAAAGTAATAACAGGTAAGCGTTACTGAATTTTCGTTTAGTAAGCGCTCTCCAAAGCCCATTTGACTGTTTTTCTTTTGTTCCCTTATTTATTAAGTGACAGCACAGCGACAGAATGTAAGCGAAGTTGCTTCGTCAAATCCTTCAGATTACTTATTAATTGTGCACATGGGGCAATTGTGTGTCAACTGCCCCAGGCCAACCAGGTCAGGAAGCATCCCAATTTTTCGGCCTCACATTTGTCTTGCCGTACCGCCGTTTGACTGTCTGTAACTGCAATCTGACATCCTGGAATCGGACGGAGCTCGATGGGACAGAAAGAGTGAGAGAGAGTGAATCCTTGAATTATGACCCACCGGTTTTATGCTTCACATTTTCCGTACTCCGTTCACTGCTCACTGTTCTCTGCTTTTCTGCTTTCGGTTTACCGTTTTCGGTGCTTTGCATGTGTCGCTGCCTTTGCTGTCCACCCGCGCTGCCTAAATTGAAAATTGAAAAATTGCTTATTGCAATTTGTTGCCACAATCGGTTGACCATACACAGTAGCGGGTGATGCGCCCAGCCTCTCTGTGGCTGTATCGCACCGTAGTTGCCATGGCCCCCGCACACGACCCGCCCCCGGCCTGTGCCGTTACACGCTCTTTGCGCTTTTCGAACTTCCATTCGGCATTTGGCGTTGCACGTGCCGCCAAGTCCGGGCCAAGAACGAGAGAGCGAGAAAGATGACGATGAGGAGTCTTGCCTGTTTGATTCTGCTCCTCCTGCTGCGGCAGCTGCTGTTGTAGTTGTTGTTGTTGTTGTTGCAGCTCCTTCCTGTGCTAGAGAATTTAGCAATATAGTCTGTTACACTAGCAGAGAGTGGGTATACGGGCACTTATCAGAATCCTCATGACAAACTTAAAAATTCGATGTAGGAAGAAATTTTGTACGAATATGAAATATACATTTATAAACTCATTGTCTTCATAACTATGTCTATACTTATAAATTATTATTTCTCTTGATCTTTTTCTTCACATTGATAGAGAAATAATATAGTCTATAATACATACTTATTATGTTATATACAGAGTATGATCGTCAACCATTCTGGAATATACTTTAAATTATTTTAATTATCTCTATTAATGCATTTTTTGCATTTTTCAAGATATTATTTTATCATAATCATTAAATCCATGTAATACAATATATTTATACTATATATGTAGTATATACATATATACATATATCTATATACATATATCTTTAATGTATGTATCTCTATAAACTACTTTAGAATACACTTAAAATAAATGTTACTATTTCCATAAAGTTACCAACTCAAATCTACTTATGTTTTTTTTTAGGTTTTTCTTATTTCAGAAAAATATTTGTAAAATTATCTCATAAGCGTATCAAATTGGCCAGCACTCGAAAAGTAAACTATACCATCCTGTTCTTATTTCGTTTTGCAGTCTCTCAGTTCTATCTGGAAACAGAAGAAGAGGCGGCAACTGCAACTTGCAATGGCAAATGGCAAATGGCAACTGGAATAGCGAAAAGCGCAAAAGAAAATGGAAAACTTTTGCATATTTTGTACTTTATGCTTGAAATATTTATGATCTCATGCAATTTGTGGCTTACTTTTGGTCCAGAGTGTGTCCGTCTGGGCCGACTGTCTCTCAGTCTGCCCCTTTGACTGTCCCTTTGGCTGGCAAGCGACTGTCCTTCCTGCGGTCCTTGATCCTTGGTCCTGTTTGGTTTGGCCAGCAAAACGTAGACCCGTGAAGCGACGTGTCTGCCAATCTGTGAAATATGCTGCTAATGCACTTATTGCCATGGCTATTGAATTTATGTGGCAAACGTCTCTGACTCCGACTCGGACTGCTTCTCGGTTTTGGTTTCGCTCTTGGTACTCTCTTGGTAAGCGGGTACTCGGCACTTGGTACTTGGTACTTGCTTCTCTGGTTGCTCGTCGAGTTTCTCTGCCTATGGTAAGTCACCGCTGCAGGAATTTAAAACAAGTTTTGCGGCCAAAGTTGGACATGTGTCCAGCACTCAGCCTAATTGTGTTTCCGTTGCAGCATTTAAACTTCGCACTTGGCCAATAAAACCAACAAGAGAAAAAGGAAAACAAAAATAAACTACGTTTGCAGTATTTGCCTAACGAGAAATATCTTTCAATCGTCTCGTAGTGGAAAGTACCTTTGTGGTTTTATATAGTTTTTATTGATTTTATTAATTGAAATAAAATGTGCTCTGTTACTTTCAATAGTGGCAATAGTAATATTTAAAGGTAACTTGAAATGGTTTAATAAAGTGCCATAATATAATGCTATAATTTTATTATAGTTTCTAGCACTGCAATGAAAATCAGAAAGAAATGCTGCTTGTCATTATGAAAGCTATAGGATATAGTCAGGGCCGTAGCGATGGTCTTACGGTCCCTTGTGCAATACTTCGAGGGCCCCTTGTTTAGTTACTTTAAATAAATATATTGTATTTAAATTTTTTTTTTTTTTTTATTATTATAGGGTGGAGAAATAATTTTAAGAATTACCAAACACTATAACAAAATAAGTGAAGTAGGAACATAAGTGAAAAGTTTTTACTGTTGTCCAAATGTCTTGGCAAAGCCTATATGTTACTATTATAGGGGAATACTGATAAAGTCAAGGCCAACTCCATTAAAACGATCATTGATTTCTCTAAGGGTTTTCACTGTCCTACGCTATCACGCTTGCGTCCCAAGAGACCTTTCTTATCTTAAAACATTAATACATTGTATGTATTGATTCTACAATAGTTATACTAAATATGATAATCATGTACAAAATACAGTGCGGAGAAGATCAGATTCTTGATAAAAATTCATAAAGAGAAATTTGAACAATGTAGTCAACTTTTTAATAAATTCCAATGAGGGTAGCTTATCTGTCAATTCCAGATTTGTTCCATATGTCCCGTATCTTTCAGTTCTTTGCAAAAAACCAAATATCTCTTTTATATTAGTAGAATATTTTTAGCTCTTTGAGTATCTCTTTTATTTTAGTAGAATATTTTTAGCTCTTTGAGTATGAAATATATATACAATAGTATGTACGAATGTACATGTATGTTTGAGTCAGCCTTATCAGCGATTTTTAAATTCTGGATTTCGGCTTATGGCACATTGTGGGTTTAGTTGAAGTCAAGCATTTTGGGCGAACACATTGATTTAAAATCGAAAAATGTGGGAAAAGTTATTTCGATGCTTGTTTATTTATTTAGTAATAGGTCATCTGAGTGCACATGAAGTGAAAATCATGAATTGTTGTGATATATCTGAGATTGTGTTTAAGCAGAAGTGTACCAAATGGCATAGTCTGGAATTCAGGCAAAAAGTGACTGAAGTTAACTGTGTTCTATCGCCAATTGAAACTTCAAATCAAGCATTGATCAGTCAATTCGAAGTATCATTGATGTACCGCAATTTGAACGACTTTTATTACTGTACCCAAAAATTGGACAGAAATCCCGGCACTCGTAGAGATCCTCTATTTGAATTAAATATTGAAAATATAACCGCAGTCTGCAATCCGCACGTGCATTCAGTAACAATTAATACCAATGAAACAACGGAATTATCTTATCTGTATGATGTAGTAGGGCGTGCCCCTCACATAACTCAGCTCGGTTGGCGAATACATAAACAGTGTCAACGCGTAAATGAAATTATTAACAAATTTAAACAACTCAATGTGTTGACATTTGATATCTATAGTTCAGTGGATCTTCACAATTGTAATGATTTCAGTTTAAACGGAACTCAGCTTACTAAATTGCATATTAATCTGAATAAACCTGACAATTATACCAGTTCCAATTTAAAGACATATTCCTTTGCTGCCACATTTTTGCGTGATCAGGAGAATTTGCAACAATTTACGTTAAACTGTACATCCAATCAGTTTGAGGTTGATCTACCTAGAGAAATGTTTCAAGGCTTAACTAACTTAATGCAACTCACTCTGGAGAATTGCAGCTTTAACAAGCTTACCCTGGCACATTTTCAAGGTCTGGCAAGCTTGAGAGTTCTGAAACTGAGTAACGCACAGTTCAAGGATTTTCATTGGTTAAGGTATGTATAGATGTTTGTAAAGAGCTATGATTAATGCTATAAGGTTTTATAGTGAAAGCTTTAGAGACGAATCAAGCGCAAAAGCTACAGTTGAGTGTGCTTTAATAGACAGTCAGACGAAGAGACAGATTGGCAGACAGAGAGACAGACAGAAAGACAGACAGAAAGTCAGACAGAAAGACAGACAGAAAGACAGACAGAAAGACAGACAGAAAGACAGACAGAAAGACAGACAGAAAGACAGACAGAAAGACAGACAGAAAGACAGACAGAAAGACAGACAGAAAGACAGACAGAAAGACAGACAGAAAGACAGACAGACTGACGGAGAGACGGACAGACGGCCATGGCTATATTAACTCGGCTGTTGATGCTGATTAAGGATATACGTAGTTTATGGAATTTGCCACGCCTCCATCAGCTAGTTACATAAATTTTTGGTTGCCAGAAAGAATACCCTTCTACCCTATGGGTAGCTGGTATTAAAAAATATTTCAATTGATTTGGGAGCCCGTGAGAAACAATGCTCAGAATGGAACATATAATATATTGGCTCTGACGTTGAAACCTACTTTCTTACATCTCCCTTGTCTTATCGCATCCAGGGCTTATCGCCTAGCTCTCACACTGAAAGTGTTTGAGCGATTATATTTTAAAATGCTTTTTAGGGCAATGTCACCCAATATTATCGTACTGCTTCTCGTGCGCACCCTGGCTACAACCCTATCGAAAAGTCTGAGTAAGCTTAAAATTTCATCAAATTTAAGCTTGCTTCCCATGATTCTTAGTATTGAGAGTAAGTTTAAAAGAAGAAAGACACTTAGCCTTAAGTTACTGTAAATTTGTACCCATTAATTCCATAATACTTCTGTAAAATAGTGTATCAATCATTTTCGTTTCAGTTCTGAAAGCCTTTCAAGACATATTAACATTGTTAACATCGAGTACATTAAGATCAAAGACCAAAATGAATATTTCACTAATACAACATACTTCAAAGAATACAAAAATCTGAAGATTCTGAACTGTGTCCCACCACCAATCGATGAAGAGAGTGACAATGTGCCCACAGTTTGTTCGAAAAATTTTTGCCGTTTGTATAAAGATCAGTATGGAACCAAATGTCCATATAAATGTGATTGCTATTACAAGCGTCCTGAAATTGATTTAGATATCATGTGTACAGACCCCGAAGCAGTAACTGAGTTTCAGGCATTGCCCAAGCCAAGGACGGGAGGTGCAGCTCTCTATATGTATGGTAAAAATCTGACCAAGTTGCCGTATACAAATGTATCTGGATATGACAGTCTACGGGAAATTCTTGTGACGAACAATCAACTTAACGATTTGACTATATCCAATTTGCCGAAGAACTTAGCCTATTTGGATATTAGCAATAATAACTTTCAGTTTTTGAGACCAGATGTTCTCAAGTTTTTTGAGCTAAGAAAAAGAAGAAATGACATTAAGATTCGATTATCGGGTAATCCTTGGAATTGCGATTGCTCTTCGCTGGAGTTTCTAGAATTCCTTGAACGTTATTCAAAAATGGTCGAAGATTATAACGGCGTGAAATGCAACGGCAAGAATCCAGGCCTAAAACTGGAAGAATGCAGATCAACTTCAATTTACCTGATTCCTTCGCTGACGATTCTGTTTATTGCTTTCTGCGGAAGTGTATTTTGGTTCAGAAAGTCCATTATGATGCGGCTAGAAGAACTATTTGTGGATCACTCCGAGGAAGAGCATCAAAGATTCGATGCATTTCTGGCATTTTCTCACGAGAACTTGGACTTAGTAAAGGAGTTTGTCGAGCGACTGGAGAATGGGCAAAAGAAGTTCAAGCTGTGTTTCTATCAACGAGATTGGCGCATTGGTGAATCAATACCAGGATGTATTCTACAATCCATCGAGGACTCGAGGCGCATTATTGTGTTGATGACACCACAGTTTCTGAAATCCTCCTGGGGTACCTTTGAGTTTCGTACTGCCATAAGGGCCACCTCAGTAAATCGGGACAAGCGTTTGATTATTATCGTGTACCCCGAAGTGGAAGATTTCAAGAATCTTGACTCGGAGCTGAGAATCTATATGAAATATAATACGTATTTGCGACGCGATGATCCTTTGTTCTGGAGAAAACTTATTAATGTGATGCCGCACAACAAGCTGAACAAATCTAAACTAGAAACAGAACGAATCGAGAACTGTGAGATGCAGGTATAAAGATGAATTATCTCTTTTTCTCGCTCCTTTTTTAAGTTATGGCCTCTGACTTTTAAATTAAGTAAAACAAACTCTTTATAAATGTATGTTAGCTTATAATTATACTTGTGTTTATATGTCCGCATTAAAATTAATAAATTCAATGTCAATCTCTTTTTTATTCACCAAAAATCTCTCTACCTAAATAAACAACAATAAGTATATATATAATATTATCATTATATTTAATATTATCATTATATATACATACCTTATAACTAACGTAACTCGAATAAAGGTATATTACTTCGTAGGTTATTTTACAGCGAGTGCTTTCCTTCGTAATTTTGTTTTAAAGTCTCATCCATTCTTAACTTTTACAGAGTATCTGCATTTCCATATGCTATTTAGCTAGTAGAATTCGACGATCACATTGATTATAAATTGCCGAGTTAGCCCATTTATTTGTGTTTTTTTTTCTGTTCCACCGATGACTTTTGAATTTTTAACTTAGCTGGCGCCGACGTGACCCGGGCAGATTAATTGCCTGGCCTGCATGGGGATTTGCACAGTTCGATGAGGGTCGTGCAGGGTGGAGGGCAGGGCAAACTGTCGCCGGGCTTGCCCTTTGCCAGAGCGGCAAAAAGTCAGTTGCCTAATTTATGGCGCACTAAATGAAAAAGCCCCCAAAGTGCATTTTAAGTTGCGATTCGATTCGAGTGGAGTCCAGTTGCGGCCAACAGTCCCGACTCTTGCTCTGGCTTCTCCTCCTGCTCCTGTTCGCTCTCAGGGTCTGGTCAAATGCAGTTAAAACGGCGACGAGGCATGGCGTTAACATGGCCAACGGTTTGTTTCGCATTTCGCTGCATTTGGTTACCCCCAGGAACGGTTACGTACGATACGATTCGATTCGATTTGATGCCATGAGTGCTCGCTCCGTTTCTCATTCTTCTTCAGGTTTTCTTTTTTTTTTCAAGATCTGAAGAGGCTTTGCCCGCTGCTGGCTGTGCTGCTATTGCGGTTTTGTTTGGCCAAAGTGCTTAATCAATTGGAAAAGGGCCTGTTCTGTACTGTTCTGCTCGCGACGCCTTTAAAGCGCGCCCACACACGAAGAGCTTCGTGTGTTTTGTGTTCTTTGTAACAATATTGTGAAGTTCTTTTTTTTTTATTATTCTTTATCCATTCTCATGTGCAGCACATTATGTAAGTCTGACCCGACGCGGTCAGAGAGCAGACACACAATCGTGCCTCCCCTGACTGTGTCTGATCTTCTCCTGGCCTGAACTGCAACTGACTGCATGCGCTTCCGTTAAGGAAATTGCCAAACAACGCGCGCATCCGGCAGATATGGCGCCGCCTCTGGACGTCGACGTTTGCCGGCTGCCGTCCGCCTTCTCCTTTTCCCTTACTTTACTACGTTTATGCAGGCTCTCTCTCTCTTGCTGGCTGAAGTGAAATTAATGAAATGCCTAAAAGCATGCTATGCTTTTTTCATAGTATGTTTTCCTACAGGGCTGCCACAATTCATTTGCCACAAATGTTGACTTAAATTAGAAACACACTTTTAATTGTTGCCCTCAAGGTGCAACGAGCCATTGAGCTTTTGCTTGTTGCGGTGCATAACGCACAAAAAGCCAATCGAGCCCGAGGCAAACTGAAAGTGTTTTGATTGGATAATAATCAATTTTTGTTTTTTTTTTATTTGGCACAAGTGGCAATTGGTTATTGACTGTGGAGATACCCTGGCAAAGAAAAGAGTGTGTCAGCTGGAAATCATTATATTGAAATATGAATACATATAAGGATATATATTGTCAATGTGTATTACATAATTTAATAAAGATAACGAAGCCTTCCTTCGGCATATCGAAGGTTTTACACTCTTGCAGGTTCTTATATCCACCGATCGTTCCTATAGTAGTGATATTATGTCTTAATCAGATTCGCACTGAAGGTTAAGTTATTTCTAAAATCAAAACTGGTCTTCATACAATACAATAACTTTATTTCGACCAATTGTGCTATAGGTTATAGTAGTCCGATTTTGATGAAATTTTGTATGCATATTATATATATAGAAAAATTCCGATGTAGTAATTTTGGTTGCAATATCTTGACAAATAACAAACAACGGCCGATAGTTTCTATGGCAGCTATACTTTATGTTAGTTTGATCTGGCTCGTTCCAACATATATACGGCGTGCAGCAATAAGAAGCATGTGTATCAAGTTTCACCTAGATAGAACTGTGATATAACTTTGCATTGCAACAGACGAATACGCGGACAGACGGACAGAGCTAGTTCGATTGCTCTGCTGATTCAGAATATATATACTTCAAGGAGTCTGTGGAGTCTTCTAAGGTGCGTTGCAAACTCCTGGTCAAAATTAGGGTATAAATAGTTTACTTTTGCACATTTATAACTAAATTGCGGGTTTATTTGTTTGCTTGATTTAATAACCACCTTAACGAGCAATATAATTTAATTCACTTAAAATTTAAGCACCACAGATTCCAAAATTGGTCGACTAAATAAAATTCTTGCTTATCAAATAAAATGTTCAGCATTTATGATTTATTTGCGGTGTGTCATTGCTCTCTCTTTTATTTAATATTTATATCTATCTGTATATCTATCTGTATTTGTATATATATGTATCTCCATTTCAATTTAAGCAGAGCAGACAATTAGGGGGTCTTAATCTGCAAACTTGTTGCACAGATAACACGCACAGCAAAAGTCTGATAAACCCACTCGAAGAATGCCGTTTGCACAATTGTTGTGCGCTTTGCTCGTTATGCGGCTCATCATTTTGGTTACTTTAATCATCATTTCAAATACAGTCGACTGCGCGAAGAGGCCGAGAAGGAGGCCAAGTGGAAAGAAGGTAGAAGATCTGCGGCGCAGTCCTGAAATCCTCAGCTCGGCAAACTCATCAAAGTTAAGTAGTGAAACAGTGCGGTGGAAGGAGGCAGAGACAGCTGTACTCATATGTATTATATATATATATATATATATATATATATATCTAGCTGACGTATCTGTATATAAATGAAATATTTTTGGCAGGCGTAGACAGTAAGAGAGAGAGAGAGAGAGAGAGAGAAGGCGCTGGAGGTGGGGAAGTACTTGAGAAATGCTATAAGTTGTCTCGAATTTGTTTGCCCTGCTGAATTTTCATTTCAATTTTCTTCTGCTGCAGTTTTATTTAATCTCACTTCAGGTGCAACGAATGCGTTCGAGTGTTTACCTTGACGGAGTGGTAGGTGGATGAGTGGTGGTGGTGGTGTAGAGCAGAGGAGAAGGCAACTGGCTTTGCGGTTAGAGTCGGCATGTTTGCACAGTCAGTTGGAGTTTGGAAGAGTAATTGCGCTTCTACTTTGTGATGTGGAGGGAGTTCCACTCTTAATTTCGCTACTACTTTTATTGCTGCTTACTTCTAATCCTACTTTACTTATTTTCCTACTGCTCATATCATACTCTTGTTATTCTACTCATATTCACGTAATCCTAACTCCTTTTCTGAGTTCTACTCCTCTTTTACTACGTCTTGTTCTTATTGTCCTACAATTTCTACTCGTGTTCTTGTTCTTCCCACTGCTTTCTTAGGTCTACTCCTTTTTTATTCTTAGTTGTTCTTATTTTTCTACATCATCTGCTTGTTTGCTTACTTTTATGTTCGTTTATTATCTCCTTTTATTCTCATAAGTTTCCTATCTAATATTCTATTTTTATTCCATATTCTGTTTAACTTTCATATTCCTTCATGCTAGATAATGTCATCATTAGTAATATACTTACTCTTTATCCTTCTCCTATTTCTAAGTCCCCTCAGCTCTCTTTACTTAGTTCAACTTATTCTTTTGATTCCTATCTTATTACTTAAACCGTTACTGTTATTGTCTATTCCCACTCCTATTCTAAATCTACTTGTGTATTGTTTGTCTTTTCAAATTAATGTAACTGTTATTCTTTTTCATACTTACCACATTTCTAATCCCATTTCCCTTCTTCATTCATTCTTTTTCCATTTCCACTACTGTGCATACTTCTATTTGTATTCTCAGT
Organism: Zaprionus ornatus; assembly: GCA_018904035.1. Classification (NCBI taxonomy): domain Eukaryota; kingdom Metazoa; phylum Arthropoda; class Insecta; order Diptera; family Drosophilidae; genus Zaprionus; species Zaprionus ornatus. Next base: position 6,880,058 of record JAEIFZ010000002.1, on the reverse strand, counting down.
CCTATTTCTACTCCTATTCTTATGTCATTCCCAGTCCTGGGCCCCAACTTCTTAGAGCTTCTACTCCTCATTCTATATCCGGTTATATTTCAACACGTTTTATTTCTTACCTCCTCTGTCCCTATTTTCCTTACAATGTATTCACTGTTGATGCACTGTTGCGTTTCCTTTTGCTTTATCTACCACACTGGTTAATTTTGCTTGTTTTTTCTACAAGCAAATTAATTAGAGACAGACTCGGTTTGTCGTCGAGTCCGAGTTGAGTTATGCCTTAGTCTCGGATCATTTTTGCACATAGAACTTTGGCTATTACTTTGCCATTGTTGCAATGACAAAAGTTTAGCAAACAAAACTGTTATTTCTCTTGCCCAGAGGCTGTGGGTCGATTCCACTTCGTTTCCGCTTCCGTTTCCTCTTATTCTTCGGTACCATACCCACTTCTCTCTTCCACTTAGACAAGGCGTTGGAGCACCTTTTTCTTTGCATATTTGTTTTGCAAACTTTTCAATTGCTTGCTGAATTTTCGCACAAACAAAGCGAGAGACACGAGTAGAAATGAAAGAGAGAGAGACAGAGAGAGAGAGAGAGAGAGGGAGAGGGAGGGAGAGCTGGAGAAACTTTGGTATACTCTTCACATAGTAGAAGTGTCGTCGCACAGAATTCTGTTGTCCTTGTTCCTTTTTTGGGTTCTCATTTGTGCTCTGTTCGTTTTTGCCTTTTGCAATTTGTTCCCAATTGATTTCGAACACTTCAAATTTATTGGTTTTCAAAAACTTTGCGAATTTTATTGTTTCCGCTAATTCTTCTTTTGTCCAGTCGAACAGTTCAGCAGACATAGCCCCGGTCAGAGACAAACCTCTAGCCTCCAGTTAGACAGCCAGACAGTCCATGGAGTCCACATTCAACAGTCAGTTGGCAAGAAGGGAGGAGGGGGGGGAGGAGAGGAGGTAGAGGGGTGCAGAAGCCTCTTTGATTCTGTGCATCCTGTGCATGCTTTCAGCTATGAAAATGGCCAAAAGATATATGCAGCAAAGTTGGTCCGGATATGAAAGTCATAGAAATGAAGCACTTTTAGATACTCAGCATTGGGTATTAAGTAGCGTTAGCTTTTAAAGTGCGAATGTGTGTGTGTATAGGTAAAAATACATGTGTGTGTGCGAGTGAGTGCATGTGAGTGCCTTTGAATGCTTCAGTGAATGCATATGGTGCTTGTGGAGTTCAATTGACTATTAAAGAAAACTGCGAAAATTAACAGCGAAATTTAAAATGTTTATATTTCTTTAAAAATATAAAATAAATTCAATTATATGTAAATTTTGAAATTAGATTTATAAATTTATATCCATAATACTTACAAAAATTATATGTGCAGTAATCATAATATAATATTATCGGCTCGTCATTATAATCACAACTACTTTAAATAGAATCGATTAGAATCAAAACCATTATTGTATATTGTATATTGATATATTGTATATTTTATATTGATATATAATATATGCCATATTTTTTATATAATATATGCCGTGTTTTCTTTTAAGGAGAATTATGGGTTTATGTTTCGTATTCCTAGTCACTAAGTTTCAAAGTTGGAAAGCATTATCAATTCGAATCAAAAAAACTAAACATGTTTTAATTTTATGATTAAACATATTAATGAATTTTTATTATAGCTATATATGGAGAAAACTTATAACAATGGTATAATATCGAAGTTCATAAAAATTTAAAATTTAAGTAAAGTTAAGAAATTTGTTGATTTTGATTGATTTTAAATAACCGATCAGAACACAAAATACATATGCTATGTGAATTGTTGCAAAAGCAGTCGTTGTTTGTGATTGAATTTTCAATTACTATACAACTTTTCTTGTCCAAAATAATGTTTTATACATTATTTATTTATTTGTAGCAATTCTTGTAGTGTTAGGAATTCTCGTTAATACAAAATAATAATAATAACTTCTTTTCAACCTTTCATTATATTATTTTTGTACATGAAACTTCACATATGAATCTCTTATCTTTTATTTTTACATATTCTGCCAAAAACCTTACCCTCTAAGACTTTTTAAACTTATTAAAATTATAAGTTCAAATTTATTATAGAAACTTATTTTATAAATAAGTGAGAAGATTAACGTATCAAATGTGTTCTCTAATTTCTAACCCAACAACATTTTGCGCCTTTTTATATCAAATCTAAAATCAGCTGGCAACATTCTGGAACAGCTGATGTCTCGTCCTGCGCATGTCCTCAACTCAAGGGTCAGCTGCGTCGTGTTGTGAGAGAGAGAGCGAGAGAGAGCGACTGTCAAGTGGGAACTTGAGTGTTTTGACAGTTGGCTCCACCAACCAGTCGAATGCAGCAAATCGCGTGAAAAGTTTTCTAAAACCTTAAAACAAAAGCCAAAAAGTGAAAAGTTACTAAATTAATTTAAGCAGAAATTAAAAAAGAAAACTCAGTTTTTCGTGTACTGTATTAGAAAGGTGAAAGTTGTCATTGTGTGAAGTGAGGAGCTACGCAAAGTAAAGCCGCAAGCTAATCAGGAAAATTAGACTGAAGAAAATTGGAAGTTCAAAAAGTGAAATTTACCAGCACTCGAATAAAAACCTGAAGAGGAAACATTAAAAACATGTTGATTTGCTTAAGAAGAAACCCGGAAATCAAATCAAAATATATTTCACAATCAAAGCAAAGTGCATCACGGATTTTTTATTGATTTTTCCTTTTTAATTGGCCAACAAGGAAAAGCGTCAGACAGGCGCTCTCTCTGGCAACAAGAGCGCGCTCTCTCTCTCTCTCTCCCTCTCTCTCTCTCTGTCTGTCACTTTCTCTTTCCCCATTTGTCTGTTTATCTTGCTCTCTTGCCGGATGCGGCTTAGCCGCTTTTTGTTTTGTTTTGCTACGCATTTTCATGCCGGAAATTTTCGAATCGAATTTTCATCTTTTTTAGTTGCCACAAACATGCCAAAACATCTAGAGTAAAAATAGCCAAAATTCGAGCCAATTCAAGCCAAGTCGCATCACACGCAATCAACTAACCAACAACAAGTGTCCAAAACTAACCCAGCCACAACTCACCCCACCTCCTACTCCTGCACGCCGCAATGTTAGGCAGCAGGAGCCCCCCAACGTACAAGCAACTCGTAACGGGAACGGGGGGCTCCAACTCGGCCAAACACGGCAGCAACGCATCCAGTTCCGCCGCAGCCGGTTCCGGTTCCAAGGGTTGCTCACTGAGCGGACATCATTACCAGCAGGCCTACGTGGGTCACTCGCACGCCTGCTACCATCACCATCAGCAGCAGCAGCAGCAACATCAGCAGCAGGTGCAACAGGTGCAGCATCATCATCATCATAGTCACTCGCACGGCAGCCGCACCTCGCTGACACCCACCATGAAGCGCGGCAAGAAGAACTGGGGCAGTCGCGAACGTTCCAGCATGAGTTTCCTCATTGTCATTCTCTTCTTTGCGGTTTTTGGACTGATTATACTGACTGAGGTGAGTCGAGGGGAGAAGGGGAAGTATTAAGAAGTTAGAATAATAATAATAATAATAATTTGGTATTATGACTTGTAAGCAGATTAAAAGTATTTTTCTTTTTCTATTAATATCCTTCGACCATTTAAATGATAAAAACAGGGTATACTCACTTTGTGCAACTGTATGTATAAGGCAGAAGGAGGCGTGGCAGATCCCACAGAGTACTTTTAATCAGGATCACTAGGCAAGTGGATTGAGCCTTGTCAGGCTGTCTGCTAGAACGCACAGATCTTAGCTACTATAAAGCCAGACGCACTACTTTTGTCATGCAGGTTCCTGTATTTCCAGTGCAGTATATTTCAAATCAGTAATTTAACAATTTGATTTGTAAGCTACTCAAAAACATATTACTGTTTGACAGAAGTTCACAGAAGTTATTAAAGAAATTCTGAGAATAACACTAAGTGCTTATTACAGATAAAAAGGGAGGCAGGCGAGCGTGAAAGCGAGTTTTATCTGATCTATCTTCATTGTAAATTTAAGTACTCCTTACGGCACTTTAACATAGGTTTATTTATTTTTTTATTTAACGTCAACTAAAACAGTCGACTTAAAATTAGATTATATTTTTTAAATTAAAATTAGAAATATAAAAAAGAAAAGTAAAAGTTTACGATTTAGATTTTACATTTAAATTTGATAATAAATCAAAAATTTAAAATTAATTAAAAATATAAATTTATAAATTTGAAGGGTATTCCACTGTCGAGTTCGATCTACTGTTGCTCTTGTTTGTTATATTTCATTTTGTATTCTTATATACCTTCTCCAAATCATTTCAAATATTTTATCCCTTTACTTTAAATTGTTTTAAATCCAAACTTAAAGAGACTTTGCTCAAGTTCCTGCTTTGATTGACGCAGGGCTCATAAAATATGCATTAAACAATTATAAAATTTGTTTTTGCTTTATCTGTGCGCACAGCACGAGGATTTATAATTGCAATTAAGTTGCATTAAAAATGCAGCGTGCAATTAATTACAAGACCAGACGCTGATTAAAATGCAAAAAGCGCATGCCATAGAAATTAGCTTCAAAATCAAGCGCAGGGTCTGTGGCTCTTTACTGCTTCGGTTTTGCGCTAGAGATGAACGCGTGATGGAGAACTATCGTATACTATCTAGAGAGATCTAGAGAATATACAAATAAATATTTGATGATATTAGAAATATTTAAATTTATTTTTGTTTTGTTTCTATTTGGATAAACTTGTCAAAATACATAGATTTCTTAAAGAATTTAACCATTTATACTTAAAATGAATAAATTAATAATACTAAATAATAAATAATATGTTTATATTTATATTTATTTGTATTAATTTGCATTAACTTATTGAATTGTATTGTATATTAAAAATGCTTAAAAGTTTCATTATATTCCATTTCCATCACACTTAAACTCAAACTAATCTTCTCACTTCTCCGTCTCTCTCCCTCTCTCACACAGGTCTTCATGATCGACGAACGCTCGCACAGTGGTTTGATGGCGATGCGCGCAGGCGGCGGTGGCGGCGTCAGCTTGGGTGGTCGCATGGGCGACTCGATGCCGGATTATGATAATGTTAAGGTAAGTTTTGTTATGCAAATGCACGAGAAGCTCTACCCAACTATCTCCTCTGCCCCTCTCTCCCCCCTACCCATCTCATACACCCTGGGTGTGTGTGCCAAAAATGGTCAACAATTGTTTTTGTTATTGCACCTGCCATAACGCCCTGGTATGGGGGTAGGTGTGGGGGACGGGGAACGGGGGACGGGGGCGTGACAGCTTAACTATTGCGCCCATTTTTATGGTCTCAACTCGTTGCGGGACCGTGGGAAAACAAAAGATGTTGCCGTTCGCCATATTTCGCTGCGTGCGAGGCAAAGAGATTTGCATATTTAAGCAGAGCACAAGAGCAAGCAGTGCCTGGTAGCACCAAGGGAGGGCTTACTGTGGCAAAGAGGGCGGGGGGGTTGCTGCAGTACTGTGGAATATACAGCGCATAATGCATATGATTTACTTTTTTGTGCAATGCAAACAAAAAGCTGATTTATTTGCAACCAAGCGCACCGCAATGCACTAAGTTAAGTCTCGAAAACCCAGCAGCCACGCCTCCGCCCCCATTTCCTGCAGGCCCTTAAGGACTATAAGCTGACAGTTGTGCTAAAATAAGAGCACATTCTGAGGTGGAAATATTAAACAATATAAAATATTAAGCCGCCATGTAAGTTGAATAATTTCACAGTTAAGAGAAAAAGCTTTATAACTCACTATGTCATATGTATATGTATGTGGATTAGAGGTTGTAATTTTTAAGTTTTCTCAAGTTAAAACATTAGAAAAGAATGTTCTGAGAAGTATTGTTAAGCTTCGTACAGTTAAATATCATTACATAAGGTTGTCTTATTTGAATAGATCTCAATTTACAATAGGTAAAATTACGCTGTAGTTATTCTATTGTAATGTAAATATTGTATATATATTTTTAATTAATTTAAAATTTTTGATTTATTACCAAATTTAATTTTAAAATCTAAATCTTAAACTTTTATTATTTTCTTTTTTATATTTCCAATTTTAATTTAAAAAATATAATCCAATTTTAATTTCAAGTCGACAGTCTTAGTTGGCGTTAAATAAAATAAATATATAAATAATGTTTGTACAATATATGTAGAATAATAGATTTTAGATTAGATAAATTATTAATAAGACTTAGGTAATATCAATAATTACTTTAAAGAGCTTTTAAAATGTAGCAGATAGTGCAAATTTTAATAATTAGGTACGTAAAATGAGAAGCATTGAAGACCTTTTGGGAACTTCAGTTTCTTGTCACTCTTCGTTAAGTATTTGTTTAAACTGTTTTAATAAAGGACTAAGCTCTTAAATGGTAATGCTTTTTAAAGTACAACTGTCTCTTTTCTTGTTTAATATGTATTATTGAGTTAATTTTCTTATTAATAAATATGTTTAAAAGTTCATTTAGATTTCGGAAGACAATATTCAAGATACTTAAAGAACTGAAAATATACTTATATATATAATATATTTATTTTAGGAAAAATTTTACAAAATGATAGAAAATGTTTTTATATGTATATGTTTTAAGCAATATCCCAGACCAATAAATCCTCTTCAAAATGGTCTATCGTTGATTTTATCTTCTGACAGTCAAGTTCATCTGCTCTGCGGCTCTTGTGTCACTGTGCCATATCGCTTATTGAATTCTCTTATCGTTTATTGAATTCCTTTACTGATTGGCCATCAAATCCATCTTCTTTCTTCCGCAGGATGACTATGAACTGGACGACAGCATTCTGAGTGATAATAAATTAGGTTTTATACAGTTTCGTGACAATAAACTTAAAATTCAAGGTGAGTAGCCAAACGGGGCGAAAGGCAATCAAGTACATCAAGTACGAAGGAGGAGAAGAGGAAGAGGAAGCGGGGGAGTGTGGGTACACAACACAATAGATAAGAATGGCAGCGACATTACGTATACGCCGCGTGTCTCTAATGCAATTCCGCACATTTCACAGAGGCCGCTGGCGCTGGCGACGGTCAACAACGACAACGTTATGCGGGCATGTTGCTCAACGGCGCTGCAGGAGCTGGCGCTGCAGCTGGCGGCGCTGTCGCTGTCGGAGTCGGTGGCGGTGGGGCATTTGGCGTTGGCAACGGTATGAACATGCCATTGATACCCTGGGGCCAAATTCTGCCCGCCAAAGTGGAGGAGACGCTGCCCCATTTCCCATTTGGCACCGCGCCCAGCGACGGCGCTTGGCAGGTTGTCAACGGCACACGGTTCAAATTCTTTGTCTATTCCGCCTACTTTGATCGACGCGATGGAGCACGTCTGGTGCGCGTCATTGGCGCAACCAAAACACGTGGACCAGAGCGTGTCTGGTGCAGATTCTGGTACGGCCCAATGACAACATCGCAGAACCACACCGAGGCAGGCTCATCCTCATCCTCTTCGTCGTCCATGCGCGCCAAATACACCTCGGCTACGGTTATGGCACGCGTTAAGGTGAGTTGGTGGGCAAGTTAAGGAATCACAGCAGGGGGGTGGATGGGCATCCTTATAGGTACTGCTCATATTGTTGTGGACTAAAGTGTGCTTTGAGCACTTGAGGGAGCTGAAAGTAGGGAAGAAAGGAAATAGGCAGCTTTAACTAGGCAGAAGTGCAGTGTTCTATAGTTTCGATAGATATTTACAATCTTAAGTTGAAATGATTTTATTTTTTGACTATTTCTAGTATTTTAAGACTACTTCTAATGATTGCTGGCTAAAATACAATAGTTTATTTTACTGTGTATTTTACATACATGCAATAAATTTTAAGTTTATTTTACAGGGTATTTAATAGCTGCATAGATATCATTGTTATGATTTTATTTTGAGACTATTCCTAGTACAAAGTGTAGTTGTTAGGTTAAATTATTTCATTAACAGGGTATTTTACTTGCATTGTATAAATTCAAGCTCAATATAGATTTTAACTCTAAAGGATATCTTAAATTTGTAGTGGTTCTATTTTAATAACCCGCATAGTAGTATGAATATGGCAGAAAAACAGGTTGCTAAGCAGCTGCAATAAATAAATAAATTTAAAGTTTATTTTTTACAGGGTATCTAATAGATGCATAATTGTTAGGTTAAATTATTTATAGGGTATTTTACTTGCATAGTATAAATTCAAACTCAATATAGATTTTTATTCTCAAGGATATCTTAAATTTGTAGTGTTTCTATTTTAATAACTCGCATAGTAGTATGAATATGGCAGAAAAACTGGTTGCTAAGCAGCTGCAATAAATAAATAAATTTAAAGTTTATTTTTTACAGGGTATCTAATAGCTGGATAGTTGTTAGGTTAAATTATTTCATTAACAGGGTATTTTACTTGCATGGTATAAATTCAAACTCAATATAGATTTTTATTCTTAAGGATATCATAAATCTGTAGTGGTTCTATTTTAATAACCCGCATAGTAGTATGAATATGGCAGAAAAACAGGTTGCTAAGCAACTGCAACTAAACAAAGGTGTCGCAGAGAGCCTTTCTAATAGCATAACACCAAGTAGAATTACAGGGTATCTTGTACAATCGAATTATATCCCTTCCAATCTACCCCGCAGATCATTCGTGAGAACTGGAACCTCAAGTACAGCGCCTGCTTTGTGCTATGTCCAGTGCGTGCTCCCCCTTTGGATGTACCGCAATTTGTCAGTGTTGTGTCACGTTTGCGTGCACCGCCAGGAAATTTGTTGACGCTACGCAACACTGATCAGGATGTGGACTTTGCACAGCTAACGCCAAAAGGTAATGCAACTAACGAAGCACGACGCGGCACAGCTTCGTTGTCGCATGCACCACCGAGTGGCGAGCAGATACCCGATCGCATGGCGGTGTGCGTGAAACCTTTCCACTTCAGCTACGATCAAGCGCTTTATCTGATGGAATATCTGGAGTTCTACGCACTGTTGGGTGTCTCGCACTTCACTTTCTACAATCACACACTGGGACCGCGTGCCTCGTGTGTGCTGGATAGCTATCAACGTGGCCTTGTACCGGGCAACCTAACAGCATTCGATCTGGAGCCATTGCAACCATTGGATCAGGCCCAGAATGCCACGCCTCGTGTGCTCAAATCGCTGCACTATCAACGACCCACGGTCAGCATTTTGCCGTGGAATCTTCGCATGCGTTCACAGAAGGAGATTCGTACTGAGGGACTCTTTGCTGCACTCAACGATTGTCTCTATCGCACCATGTACCGTTACAAGTATTTGGCGTTGGTCGATCTGGACGAGTTCATCGTGCCACGCTACACGGACACGCTCAATGAGCTCTTGAGGTGAGTGGTAGAAAAGTAGAAAGAGAGGAGAGAAGAGAGAACTGATTGATTGAGGGATTGAATCTTTTGGCATCTGGAACCTCTTTGACTAATCTGCCCTAAATGTCCCTCTTTGCAGCTCTCTAAATCAACGATTTCGCAATCGCAACACAGGCGCCTATTCGTTCCAGAATGCGTTCTACTATCTACAGTTCCCCGACGATCAGTTGGCCAGTTCGGGCATAGCTGGAGGCAACGATCAGCTTGGCAGCGTGCGTGCCTCCTTGGTGACGCAGCGCAAGACGCGCAGGTAAGCTATGCAGAAACTTCAAAACCTTAAGGACTCTGATTCATTCTCAATCCCTCTCTAGACGCTACAAACTGCATCCGCAGAAGCAACGCTCCAAATACATTTGCAAGCCCGAAGCGGTTGTTGAGGCGGGCAATCATTTTGTCTGGGAATTCTCACCGGGCATGGGATCATTGAATGTGCCACCAAAGGAGGCCATATTGCAGCATTACAGGGTAGGTGGAAGAGAATAGCAAACGAGTAGAGAGAGATCTCTAACTTCATTCTACACTTCTGCCTTAAGGTCTGCGAGTTTGGGGGCAACGATTGCATTAAGGCACCTTCCATCATGGATCGCACCACCACAAAGTATGTGAATCGTTTGGTGCAACGTGTCGATGCAGTCTATCGTCATCTGCGGCAGCGTTGCGATCTGCCCGCGTTGCCAACTCTACCGAAGCGAGCCAATGCACAGACGGAGCAGCAGCACAACGAGAAACCAAAGTTACTACAACAAATGAGAGAATTGAATGCACCACAGGCCAAGGGGGCAGTTACAACGAAGCAACAACAACTGGCAAAGGCAACGACAAAGGCAGCAACTGCAACCAAATCTACAACAACAACCACAACAACAACAACAACAACAACAACGACAACTGCGGCTAAGCCGCAACAACATAGAACCCTCAAAGAGGCAAAGGCAACAACGACAAAGATAACTAAAATAGGAACGGGAATCGGAACGGGAACTGCAACCGGAACTGCAACCGGAACTGGCAACGTAGCCGAGGCAGCTGTGGCACCAGTGCGCAAGAAACGCAAGATGATTGTCTTTGAATCAGATGATATGGGGGTACCTATAGCTCGCGTCGAATACCATTGAGTATGGCAGACAATTGGCGATATTATATAGACTAGAAATCGGTTTACAATATTTGTGTTTTTTGTGCCAATATCGGTCGAGTGTAGCAAGAAAAAAATGAGTAAGCAGAGCTTCATATGATATAGGATTGAGTGTATAGTTTGAATAGAGTTTGAATAGTATTCTAGATTCTAGTATTTCGGTTGTGCTTCACAGCGTTGGTTGTTGCATTACAATTTGCTCAATGTCATATCAAAACACAAGAGGGACAAGCTGATAAAGAGAGAAAGAGAGAGAAAGAGAGAAGGCGTGGAAGAAACGAAAGAAGAAAGAACCCGGGGGACGTCCAACCAACTCTCGCAGCTCCTTCTATGACAATTAAAATTTGTTTAAGAAACGCAACAAAAAAAAAAAGCATTTAAATTGGTCCGTTTTTTGGTCATCCTAAGCTAGATATGAACTTATCTCTTGAAAACACAAATTATTCCTATGCAAAATTCTGAAAATTCCTAAAAACAAACAAGAACGAAAGAAAGTCAAACTGTTTAGCTTAAGTTTAGAACTAAGTCCCTCAAAAGATAATACCCCAAGTACTGTTAGTATTACGCAGATATGATGAAGTATTTTTTTTTTTTGACTTGCTAAACTTTGGCATTGACTTTCCACCACCCCCCAAAAAAAAAAAAAAAAAAAAAAACATTCGAGCTAAGCAAACGAAAAGCTAATACTATTAGTAACTATATTTAGGCACTTAGCTAGTTCCGATGATGAGATTACATATACCAGAAATCTTAAACTAACGATAAAACAGAAACGAATTTTAACTGCTTCGAACAGAACGCACATATAAGTAAATTATTTTAAATTTTTTTGGCTTTATCTGATAGCGCGCAAACTAAGGAAGCATCCACTAAAACACCATTCAAAAGATAAATATATATTATGTATACAAAGCGAATAATGTATAACTAGTCATAGTGCTCAGTAGTTGATAAGCGATTGAAATGGCACCCAATAATATGCACGGGGCAAAATGTTTTCAAAGAACAATATTACCAAACAGTCAATAAAAATGCATGTGAGCAAACTTAAGAAAACTTACCAGAGATGTTTATTTTATGCGGTATTATGGGATTCAGCAGGAGAAACGAATTGAAAGGGGTCTATAGGTGTTCAGTCTTATATGTTGCCCCTTCACTTTGTAGACTTTTCTTCAAAAGGAAACTTCACTAAATTAAACGTTTTTATGGCAATCAAAAACTTGCAATAAAGCTCTTCTAAAAGTTAAGTTAGGGGTGGTTTACTATTATAAATGAATGTGCATAAAGCTCTTCTAAAATCCTGGTATAACTAAAGCTGTTTCACCTAATGCAACTTTGGGGATGATAACTATTATACACTGTTCTTATTTCTGTCAGTAGCAGAATTCTATCTTGCTTATTCAGAAAATATAACAGTCCTTGTCACTATCGTACAGATAAAGCTCTTTCAAAGTCTTAGTTTAACAAATACTTCATTGTGTAATACAATTTTGAGTTGGCTAATTGTTATACACTGCTCTACGCCGCAACAGTAGTACAGAAATATTTGGTTTATTTAGAAGAATATTTTTTTCTTTGTTATACTCGAACAGATAAAGCTCTTCCAAAGTCTTAGTATAACGAACGATTTAACATGTTATACAATTTTGAGTTGACTAATTGTTATAAACAGTTCTACGTCGCCACAGTACCACAGCAAGGAGTAGTTTATTTAGAAGAATATTATTGTCGTTGTTATACTAGTACAGATAAAGTTCTTGTAAAGACCTTTTATAAGAAAGAACTTATGAGAGCCATGATACTTTAGCATTGTGAATTGTATTATTTATTCTTGTATTATATAAGAACCACGATTGCTATAAATATACAGTGTGTTTGCAAACCTTTTATGGCAAATATTTTGGCATGTGCGTATTGTGTAGAATTGATGAAAATAATTCAAAGAGGGAAAGTTGAGAATAACTCAAGCTACAGTCGGAGGGGTATTCATTCTATTAACGGGTTTGTTCTATTACAAAACGATGAAACAATATTATTGTGCAACTGTTGGATTAACAAATACAGTGCAACTATAAGAAGAATATTGTATAATTTTGTTGACTTTACAAATACGTCAGTTAATTTCATTACATATTTGCAGACATGTGCAAATATGTAAATAATTGCGAAATGCGAAAATCAATTAAACAACAACTGAACGCGTGTAACTCTGGTATGAGGAAAAAATGTTTGCTAATGGGCGCGTTTTCTATAAGAATTTATACACACAGCTGGGCAGTTCTGCATAGACCTGACGTATGAGTTCGATAGGGTGTCTGGGAGCGAGAAAAATACAATACCTTAGATGAGCTAAGGTCATTTCAGTAATTGTAGAAACAAAGTATACCAAACATATCAATGGATTCGAAACATGGTCTGACGATTTACGAATTACCTTATGAATGAGTATCTAATTGGTAAAATATCTAATGAAGTGTATCTTACGGTAACGAAGGTTTCTTAAAGACACTCAATTATCAAAAAATCACTTTCTGCAGATGAAAACTACTCTCATGGACAAAAAAGTGCCTTAAATATGCAAATTTATTAGAAATCATTACACTGGAGCTTTTGGCTTTAGAAACAAAAGTATCTCAAAAATACAAAAGTATCTCATGAATACAAAAGTATCTCATGGATACAAAAGTATCTTATGGATTCAAAAGTATCTTATGGATACAAAAGTATCTTATGGATACAAAAGTATCTCATGGATACAAAAGTATCTCATTTATACAAAAGTATCTCATGGATACAAAAGTATCTTATGGATTCAAAAGTATCTCATGGATACAAAATTATCTCATGGATACAAAAGTATCTGAGGGACACAAAGTATAATATTTAAAAATATAGAAATGAATAAGGTAAATGTATAAAACAATCACATTTGAGGTTTAGTCAGAAGTGTTTTTTCTTCATGAACATACTTTTCTCTTATCTATAATTATTATTAAGTTATTTTAAATTAATAAAACTGTTGCATTACATACAAAATATTCAGACATTTTATCTATATATGTGTGTACATGTATACCAAATATGAATATATTTTCCATAAAGTCTTTAAGTTTGTTCCCGCTTCAACAAATTTCCAATCGCTTTGCAGTGTTTGCTAAGCGCCTAAAACAAAATTGGCAAATGTTGTTTGGGGCAAGCGAAATAAATCAGATGCAGTTTAGCATATTTAGAAAGCGCTTGAAAGGGCGTGGCCCGAGGCAGAGTACGCTTTGACCAACCGACCAACCAGTTACACCCTAACTATATAGCTAATAAAGTCTAATAGAAAGTTATTTTTATTATTTGTTCGAAAGGAGAAAACATTTTTGTTGGGTAATAAATTTTGACCAAAATATGGAGCAGACCAGGAGGAGGGAAGGAGCAGGGCGAGGGCAGGAACAGAGGAGCACAGGGGCTGGACCATGCCCTGAAGCGGGAGTAGAAGCAGGAGTGCAGGAGGAGACCATGGGCAGAGCTGGGGCAGGAAGCAGGAGAATATGCAGGCGGGCACAAGCAGTAGTAACAGAGCGGAATGGAAGCTGACCCGGCAGCAGGGGGATATATGACCGGAGCAGGACCAAGAGCGCAAGTAGAAGCATAACCAGGAGTACCTACTCCTACACCACAAACCCCAATGCGAAACGGAAAGCCTGCTCAATCTATAGCGCACCTGGGATGGTTGGCAGACGATGCTGGCTTGGGGGAGGAGAAGGAGCTGGATTGGCTTCTCAATGGTGGCTCTAAGAGAAGATACCGGAAATGTAACAGGAAACAAAATGACTTAATGCACGGCGATTGCCAATGGAGCCCGGCAACAGCAACGTTCCGCTGCGAGGCGCCGTTGCACTTAAGCAGGCGATGCACGTGGCACATTCCGCTTGCCTCAGCGAAAAAGCGAAAATGTTGCAAACACACACACTCCCTCACACACACGCACATACACTCGCATACACTATGAATGGCATCATAATTGCCAGGGAAAATGGTAGCGTAAATGAAGGTGTGCCGTGGAGAAGAACCAGAAGGTGGAGGAAGAAGAGCAGGAAGAGGGGTGGGAGAAGGAGGTCGAAGGTAATTTCACGCATTGATTTTTGCATTGAAAATTGGATTTTTTATTTCTGCTGATTTTCACTCAACCGCCACCGGGATTAAGTTAAAGTTGTTTGCATTGAAACCCACTAGGAGATTCAAGGTCGTCTCATGCTGCTGCTGTTGTTGTTGTTGTTGTTGTTGTTGTCATGAGGATGTGGCTTAGCAGCCGGAACGAGATGCTTCAGTTGAGCTAGAGCCTTGAGCCTGATTGGCAGCACTGGAACTGGCCTGGTTGGCAGCACTGGAACTGGCTTGGTTGGCAGCACTGGAGCTCTCCTCTTCTTGAGCTGGGCTGGAGCTCTCCTCTTCTTGAGCTGGGCTGGAATTATCTTCCTCCTCAGTTGTGCTCTCTTCGGGAGCCTCGCTTGTGCTCTCTTCAGGTGCCTCGCTTGTGCTCTCTTCAGGTGCCTCGCTTGTGCTCTCTTCGGGCGCCTCGCTTGTGCTCTCCTCGGGCGCCTCACTTGTAGTCTCTGGTTCGGTAGCGCAGCCTGAGCGCTGAGTAGAGCTCTCGGGAGCACTGGAGCTGGAGCCAGAGTTATCAGGGCCAGGGCTGGAGCTCTCAGGAGCAGCGGAGCTGGAGCCAGAGTCATCGGAGCTTGGGCTAGAGCTGTCGGGACCAGGGCTAGAGCTCTCAGGAGCAGCGGAGCTGGAGCCAGAGTCATCGGAGCTTGGGCTAGAGCTGTCGGGCGCACTGGAGCTGGAGCCATCGCTATCGCTACCGGGAGCAGCGCTAGAGCTGCCAGCAGACCGTCCACCGGCCAGAACTTCGGCAATGATTTGAGCAATCTTGGCCGCCAATGCGAGCTTGTCCTTCTCCAATTGCAACAGAAGCTGAGCAACACGTGCATTGATTTCTACAGCAGTCTTGGCCAGTTCTTCGCCTTTCTGGATCAGAGCCTTCAGGCTAGCGCCAGATGGAAGTTTGTCCACGCAATGATCGATGTTCAGCTTGCAGACAAAGGCTGTGCGTCCCTTGCAGAGGTTCAGCGAGTTGATCAGGTCATCAGCTGCAATCTGATAGTTCTCAATGTTGTCAATCAGTCCCTCAAGGAATTCCAGCTTGACTTGCTCCAACTGCTTCAGGCCGTCCACACTCTTGCTGAAGCCATCAATGAGGCCATTGATCAATCCCTTTGCCACATCGAGGGCTGCTCCCTCTGTGACGTTTGCCACACGTGCCAATTGTTCCTCACCCCATTGCTTGAGATCTTTCAGCGCGTCGTTCACATCCTCAACAACTGATGCTCCGATCTTGGCCTTCAGATCAGCTAATTGCAAGCCCAGTTGAGCAGCCTGCGAGGCAAGTCCCTTGAGGGCATTCAAACCATTGTTCAACGCGATGCGCTTGAGAAAGTTCCTCTCACTGGCTGCCACCTTTTCGAGATTCTTGATCGACGAAGACAGAGTCTGGGTCAGATTACTGAAGCTGTTCTTTACCGAACTGGCGATGGCGTGCGTCAGGTTATCGTTAATCTGCTTGACATCATCAAGAAACTGATGTTTCGTGTCGATCAGGCCATCAACGGCATCCTTGGCCGCACCGGCACCTCCTTTGGCAGCATCCGCCAGGCCATCGGCAATATTCTTGCCCGTATCGATACCGTTCTTGGTGGCATTGGTTACACCATCGACAATCGATTTGCCCGCATCGATACCGTCCAAGGTGGCATTGGTTAGACCATCGACAATCGTCTTGCCCGCCTCACCTGCGTTCTTCCACACATCCTCCCAGAAGCCCGGGCTGGGCTTGGCTTGGATCACGCTGCAGCTCAGTGCGAGCGTCAAGAGTAGCACGAGCTGGGGGGTTCGCTTGGTCAACTGCATCGTTCCGGGATGAGATTCTAATGCAACACACTCTCTGTCCACTCAGCCACTTTTATATCGATCCAATCGCACCCCAGAGACACTCGCAGTTCACATACGTTCTACACGTTAATTCAATATTAGCGCATTTCCATTTCCATTTCTATTCGTTTTATATTGTCAAATATTTAAGCAGCTGCTCTCGTTATTTGCTAGCATTGCGTCGGGAACTGGGTAATTCTGTGGAACTGGACAGATGGTGAACTTGGGGTGGGGGGGATTGGGGTGCCGGTAAATGCATTTATGCCCGCATGGCAAAGCTTGTGGATAAATTATAATTATGATTATTCTATGAAATGCTAAATTGCGCTAAATTTGGTGAAATATTTAACGTATCATGCATTTTAAATTTAAGAATTTTATTTAGGTTTGAACTATTGAAAAGTATTGAAACAAAATATGGGTTTTTATACCCTTGGACCATTGAAAATGGTCAAAAAAGGGTATACTCACTTTGTTTAACTTTATATTATTATATTTTTTTACCATCGATACATATTATATTTATCGATTACTATTTTCTTTTTACTATTAATTTAGCTCAAGTCATATAATCTTCGTAACCAGTGTAAATTTTAAATTGTACTTTGGTTATTCAGTTAAAGAAACCTTTTTAATCATAAAGAATCTTTTGAATATTTTGCAAATTAATGTTTAATTAAATTTAATTTAATTACCGTTAGCGGTAGTTGACTTACTAAGTGACATACGATGCAAATCCTGATGCTGTTAAAAGTTTGTTACATCTATCAATATCGCAGCAATTAGCAAAGTCTAAGATGTCTAGGATTTCTCTTGATTTTGCAATATTTTCTTAGGCCTCATTAGGATCAAATGACATTCCCACTCACTCCTAATAGGGACCATTTGGGATAACTTGGTTGATTATTTGCCTTGTCTGAATTGATTTAATTTGGCCAATTTAAGAATATCAAGTGAATGCGGGCACTCACAGGGCCGGAGACAAAGACAATCACAAAGACAAAGACAAAGTTTACTTTAATTTTGAAATATATATGCACACACACACAGTTATACTTATAAATATGTATGTATTTGTATATAAGGTAGACCCCTGACCCCCAAACGTATCGTGTGTTCACCCTTTGTGACTGAACTTTGTGCATAAATAACTAAATCGTCATGCACGGAATTCGAGGAATCACAGATGTATGCGAAGAAATGAAGGCATGTGTGAGTGTAGGAGAAAGAATAAACGGAAGGAAGGTGGGAGAGGGGGGCAGAGCAGGGGAAGGGGTAGATAATACAAGCATATTCTTGTAAATTGTTGTCTTACGCCAGGCTTTTATCATGACTTTAATTGCTGCTTGCAGAGCGAGAGAGATGCCAGGAGTGCATGAGAGAGCAGTTAGAGAGGAAAGCATAAAGTGAGGTGAAAGAGGTGGCGGAAGCGGAAGCGAGGGGAGGTTCTGCAGTTGCGTTTCAAGGTAGCCGTGAGCGACATGCAGCATAAGCATTTTATTAGTCTGCTGTTTGTTTTGTTTAATTATGCTGTCATTAACTTTGTCACACACACAGGCACACACGTAGTAGAGCATACACACTCATACACACACACACACACGCACGCTCCGAGAGACACGCAAAGACAAGGACAACTGTGAGCTGCAAGTAAAAAAAGCGGAAGTAGAGCGTGCCAGACGAGGATATACGCAGGATGAGCAGAAAGAATAGAGTGGGAAGAGGCAGGATAGATGGAGAGAGGAGAGATACAAAGATAAAGGTAGATTTGTAGAAGGAGATATAGTTTGGGAGACGTAGAATAAGTCAAAGATAAACAAATAACATAAGTAGATATTGAGAAAAGTATATAGATAGAGAAAGAGAGAAATTGATACAGAGAATACAAGTATAGAGAATGGCACAGAGTAATATTTAAATAAATATATAAGAGAAATTATTGTAATATATCGGTAAAATAAAAGTGACATATAGTGACATATAGATACATAGAAAGTGATAGAGAGAAAAAAGAAGATAGAGTGAAAGGTTTAAAAGAGTCAAGAATAAACTTGGAGGGGGTAAGAGAGATACGTGTATTAATAAAAATATATGATGGTTTTTGTTTATACAGAAATTGAAGAGATTTTTAATGTATTATTATATTTAATTTTTTTTTGTTTTTTTTTTTGTTTTTTGCTCAATCTGAATGCATTAAAATTTCAATGTAAACATAAAGATCATAAATTAATTCAAATTGTAATTCAATTAAGGTTTGTGGTGTGTTAATTTGCATGTTTTAATGATTTTAAAGAAACAAATGGCAACTGTCGCAGTTTAATTGTTGTTGTAAAGCAACATCGAAAGGAATACTCCAACTCAAAACTTTCTACAGGGTATGTAGTATGGAAAAACAACAAAAGCTTACATGTCTAAACGCAATTATGACAGGTAGAGAGGAGACAAAGATAGAGAGAGAGAGAGAGAGAGGAAGAGGATCACAAAGCAGAAAGGTAGAGAGATGGAGACAGTCATCAGACTGTGGCACTCACTGCACATTACTCTCTATATATTTCTCTACATACCCCTAATGTGAGTAGGTAAGTAGGAAGTGAATCGTCAGGGGGAAGAGAGGGTGCATGGGTGTCATGTCTGACTCTCGAACTGTCCTTGCCACGTCTCTATCGCGGTCTACTCGGCCACTCTCGGCCAGACATTTAATTTGCATTTTCCACTAATTGGCTTGCATACCCGCTACAGTCCCGTTACGCTTAATTAATTTAATTAGAAATATGTTTTGGCACAAAGAAAGTCACAGCCATTTCAACCACGCGTTTATGTGTGTGTGCGTTATTGCGTTAACTGCAGTCAACGCTGTTCAAGCAGCGGATAATTAGGTGTATATGGCGCGTGTATTGGCTCATTGTGAATGCAGAAATTAGCTATAATCTGGCACAAGTGTAAATGCATAGCTAACAGTAGAGGTTAAGAGAGATTTCAAGTAATTTTAAATAAATACTCCAGCTTAAAGAAAGGATTGAATGCAAGGTAAACGGCCAATTTGGATTGCCCAAAGAGAAAAATGCATAAAGCAAATGTTTTTAATAGCAAAAAATACTGTATAATCTGAAACGCCTTTTATTTAAACGTGCTTTCAAAAAAACTTTCCATATTTTATTATTTTATTTCTTTTTATTTGTGTCTTTACGATCTTCTTCAGTTTCAGTTAATTTCAGGGCAACCCGAAAAGTATGCAATCCTTTTTTGCATTTGGATAGTAAATTGCAAGTTGTGTGAAAATAACAATAAATAACACTGTTAAATCGTCTGTAACATGAGTATTTGTTTGTTTATAAAATTAAATCAAATTTAAAAGCTAATTTGCAATACATTTCGGTACTTCAAGTTGACTAATCAATCAATTATTTTCAATTATTCAAGGAAACTCTAGCTTATATTTAATTTAAAAGCTGTTGAAGGAGTCAAATACGAATTTGATACTTTTCAAGCGGTTCAATTGGCCGCGTTTGGGTCATAGAAGGTCCGTTATTTTTTCTCGCGCGCTCGCTATGAATCGGCTGCGGGTCTCTCGGTCTAAGTGCACCTCAGCCGCGCCTCGCCTCCATGCCGCACATCCTTTTATGTTTCGCACTTTTTTTTGTGCTGACCTCAGTGTCTGCAATGAATCGAGTGGAGCCAGAATGGCTCCGGAATGGAAATGGATACGCGGGGAAAAGAACATGGGAGGGGGTGAGGAAAATATATGGAATGAAAGGCAACCCAAGCCCGAGTGCTGATGCTGCTGCCCCATGGCGTGGCAATCGCGGCCATTAAGTCATTTTGTTTCCTGTAACATTTCCGGTATCTTTTTAGCAACCTCGTCGTGGCCAGCAGAACGAAGAAGAGGCTAAAGAGTAGAGATGGAGGTAGAGGTGGAGGGGGAGGAGCGTGGAAGGGCATCGTGAGGCTGCGGCTTGCAGTGCTGCAAATGCTTTTAAAGTAGGTGCCCGCGCTTCTTCAATTTATTGCACACCAAATGCATTGTTGTTGTTCTTGTTGTTTCGGTTGTTGTTGTTGCACATAAAGTGTTGTGTGTGTGAAATTAACTAGCACTTTTTATGCCCACCACAGATAAAATTGTTAAAAAACTGTGCGCGTTTATAAGCGCGATACGCTGTCGAGTAAAGTGAGAACAGAAAATGAATGCGCGGGCAGTTAGCGAGTGCATTTAGTGCATTTAAATGTGATTGATAACATTTTAAGTGAGCTAAGTGAAGGTTTGCATTGAGAATTATGAATAATTCTTATGTTCGATTAATACAAAGGAAATTAAACTGCTTACATAACATCACCATATGTCAGTGAACGGTTCTCTGTCAATCTCGATATGTTTATCGATATGCGTTCTCTGTTAGCTAACTGTGAGGCTGACAAATCACAGTAATTATCGATTATGTTCACCTTATGTTATTTTGCATACGCTGTTAATCTTTACATTTCGCTGCTCAACAAACGGCTCAATTCTATTTCACCACGCAGCTTATCATTCACTTTGAATATGACAAACTAAATAAGGCACAAAATCGACAGGTTTACCAGGGATGTGTTGAGCCAACTATCTATTTCATATTTACACACATTTTGCGATCATAAAGTGCATTTGAATCAGCTCAAAATTCGCTTCAATTCCCTACTGACAGTCACCTTGGCGCATACTCAATCACTTAAGCAGCCTGAGTGTGGCAGCTTATCCTGCTTGCGCCAGCAGCTTCAGGTAGTGCATACGCATTACAGGGCATGCAGTAATGCCCAGTAGGCATCAGTTGGGAATGCCCTGTATTAATAAAGTGAAAAGGGAAGGACGAAACGGGGAAGAAAGTTCTTAGCAGAATATTCTTTTAAATTATTAAATATAGTTGTAATTTTGAATACTTCTAAGTAAATTGCATTCTATTTGAGTTTTAATTATAATAAATTATTATAATAATGTAATATATATATATATGACGGAGAACTTAAATTATCTTCTCTATTGGTTGTAGCACTTCTTGTATTGTGTAGTGAGTCCCTTTTTTAAAATATTTCCGTTGCACGTGTTTCTTTTCGTTCTCTTCATCTTCCTCAATATCAAACGTCAGACAACACTTTTTCAAAGTTACCAGGGCCACACTCGATCTTATAAAAATCAAGACCTCACAATCAAAATACAACCCTGACACTCTTATCGATAAGTCTTCCATACAACCCATCATCGATAAGGCGCCCTTTTCAAATCAACATCTCCATCTCCGACACGGCCATTCTGATATACTACACGTCCTCGTGTATGTGCTACACTCATCATAAATCAGAAATTCACTCTGTATATAAGCTTTAACATTTATTGTAATATAACAATTCAACTTAAAAAACTTCATTCATTAACATTTTGGTCTCTTCAGTAACATAAATTCTAGTGTTCATTAACCCTTTTAATACTTTAACTTCTTATTACTATTTTCAAATTACCTTATTTCAATTGAATTTCTTCCTCAAATAATTCGTTGAACTTTCATATTTCAACTCAAAAGTTCTTCACATATTTCTTCAAGTAATTTCATTTCAATTTTTTTTACTCTTATTAAATAATAACAAATCATATTTTTTTCATTCGTTTTCTTTTCTCGTTTAACTTTTTCTCTCCAAATATTATCTTTATCAAAATACCACTCTAGGGTCAGGTGCCGCCACGTAGCAATCGACAACCGTGTATCTCAATACACCTTCCGCCCTTCGACTGTCTATTTCAACAGCTTCCATAACCATCTCTTCCAACGGCTTCGCTACTGTCTATTTCAACAGTTTCACTTCTGTCTATTTCAACAGCTTCACTACTGTCTATTTCAACAGCTTCACTACTGTCTATTTCAACAGCTTCACTACTGTCTATTTCAACAGCTTCACTACTGTCTATTTCAACAGCTTCACTACTGTCTATTTCAACAGCTTCACTACTGTCTATTTCAACAGCTTCACTACTGTCTATTTCAACAGCTTCACTTGGCGGGCTAACCTCGATCTCAAGCTCGTTTGGCACCTCCCCATTTGGTAATCTTCTTAATCTTTCATGCGCGTATTTATAGCGTCTGTTACTTTTCATACTCTTTAGCATATATCTGTCGTTCTCTAATACCTCAGTTATCTCGAATGGACCTCTATATTTAGGATCTAATTTAGTCTGGTTTCTTTCACTATTATTAAGCAACACAAAATCTCCTACCCTAAATTTAACTATTTTAGCCCTGCTTTTATCAAATCTTTCCTTCTCATTCTTTCCTGATTTTTCTATATTTTGTAAAGCCTGGGCTCTTATCTCAGTCAAATTAATTTCTGCGTTTGAGTCATGAATGGGAACAAGGCCTAACGGACGAGCAACCTTTCCCATTAATAATTCTAATGGACTCGCTTTAGTTATCTTATTAGCAGTACAATTAATGGCTAACTGCACGTCGCCCAATGCCTCTTGCCACGATCGAGAACTTGTTTCTACAGCTGTTAGTAAATTTTTCAGGGTACTCATAACCCTCTCGACCTGCCCATTACCACGGCTTGCTCCTGTTGCTATTAAATGTAGTTTTATCTTTTGTGAAGAGCAAAACTCAACAAACCTAGCACCTGTGAAACTTCTCCCCTGATCAGCCACAACGCGAATAGGGACCCCAAACAAGGAAATCGAAGATTTCAATGCCATCACGCAAGATTCTGCACTTAATGTGTAAGTGTGATAAAGGTAAACATATTTGGTGAACGCATCGATTTGTACAATTACATATTCTTTACGATCACTTTTACCACTAAGCTTGCCTGATATATCTACGTGAATAGTATGCCATGGAATGCTAACTTTAGGAATAGGGTGTAATTCCATCTGTACTTTCCCTGAAGCTGATTTGGAAACTCTGCATGTTATGCAATTTTCAACAAATCTTCGAACGTATTTGGCCATGCCCTCAAACCAATAGTAATCGTATACTTTGTCAAGCGTTTTCTCCCATCCCAGATGCATTATGGATTCATGTACTTGGTTAATAACCGACCATCTAAATCCCCGAGGTACTACTGGTGAACAAAGGGTCTTGCCATTCCTTTGAATAACCCTATACAAAACTCCAGCCCTTAACTCATATGTCTTGGACAATTCCAATGAGAATTCATCATTGTTCAACTTGGAAATAATATCTACTATATCCGGGTCTTTCTGTTGTTCTGCATGAATCCAATCTTCAGATACTTCTGTTAGTTCGATTCGCTTTTCAACAACCTTTACATATTCAGGGGAGTTTTTTTGGAGGAAGTGGATTTCTGGAAAAGAAATCAGCATGGGCCATACGTTTGCCTTCTCTATATTGTATATCAAAATCAAATGTTTGTAAATATGCCCACCAACGATAAACTCTGGGCAACAACTCAATCTTGTTTCGAGATGATTTTAACGAATTACAATCCGTGAATATTACAAATTTTCTGCCATGTAAGTAGTGTCGAAAATGCTTAACAGCATTGACCACAGCAAGTGTTTCTAATTCGTACGAAGTATATTTAGATTCGCATAGACTTGTTGTCTTACTATAATACTCCACTACATGCGGTTTATGGTCAATCCTATGCAAGAGTATGGCACCATATCCGATTGCACTTGCATCGGTGTGCAATTCGATCGGATACTGAGGGTCGAAGATCATCAAGACTGGCTTATTTGTTAGAATGTAAATAATTTTCTTACGAATCTCCTCATGCTCTATGTTCCACTTGAACTTGTTTTTCTCTGAGGTTAGAAAATATAGAGGCTTCATTAGCTGTGAAAATCCGGTAACGAACTGTCGGAAATATGTCGCCAAACCAATAAACTGTCTTAATGATGTTACCGACCTAGGAGGTGGCAAAGCATTCAAGGATTCTATTTTTCGCGAATTCGGCCTAATCTCACCCGCTCTCACTTCAAATCCTAAATATTGGACAGCAGTCCTTAAGAAGAAACATTTTTCAACATTGAATGAGAATCCGGCCTTTGTTAAAATATCCAAAACAATCTTTAGCCTCTCACGAGCAGTTTCCTTGGTTGGAGCTACAATCATTATGTCATCCATGTACACAATGACATACGAATAAGCTATCTCACCTAACGCCTTCATGACGGCTCTTTGGAAAACTGATGGGGCATTCTTGAGTCCAAATGGCATCGACAGAAACTCGTACTGTCCGTCAGGGGTGACGAAAGCTGTGTATTCCACAGAGTTCGGATGCATGGGGACTTGATAATACCCACTTGCCATGTCCAAACAGGTAAAGAACTTTGCACCGCGCAGCCTGGCTATCTGATCAGCTATTAACGGTAACGGAAACTTATCGGCAACAGTATTTGAGTTAAGTTCTCTATAGTCCACACAAAGCCTGGCTGATCCGTTCTTCTTCTTCACCAATAAAACAGGGCTCGCAAAGGGGGAACTACTCGGTCTGATAACTTTGTACTCTAATAGCTCTTGAATTTTGCTTCGGACTACATCTCTCTCACTGGGACTCAATCTATATGGTCTTCTCTGTACAGTTTTGGTCTCGTCGATCAATCGAATTATCATTTCACCTGAATTAACACGAGTCTGTGGCGTTCCCTTTATAAACGAATTTGTGTAAGATTTTAGCAGTGTTATTACATCGTTTTTGTCTTCACCATATACATCACTCTCTATCTTATCAAATGAGTTGTCTACTACGGTAGAGCACGTGTTTACAGTTTTTGATTTAATTATTTCAACTCCCTCACAAGACACCATTGCAACGTATCCCTGAGCTAAAACTTCTCGTCCTAGTACCATATTATTTGACATACAGTCATCCGGTATTACATGAAAAATTACATTTAGACTATTTCCATTAATAAGAACATTACAATCAATTTGCATTGTGCTGCAAACATTAGCATTTCCAATTCCTTTCAAACTTACAACATTATTTAGTCTTTTTCCACTTAGCTTGTTTGAGAAACTCTCTTTAACTAATGAGCACTCCGATCCCGAATCAAAAATAATTGGAAAGTTCTCACCTCGCAACAGCATACTTGTTTTTGGCTCTTCTACCACGCACAGCTCAGCCCTCTTTTCGTTCCGCGATCCAGCTCCACCAGTTAACATGTTCTTTAGGCATTGTGAAGCTATATGGCCTTGCTCCTGGCAACGATAGCAAGTTACGCTGCCCTTAAAATGTTGTTGAAACGGTTGGTTTCCTCGTTGATCCTGCCTCGGCATACCAGTGCTCTGTTTCCTGTTTCTGCAATCAGCCATTTTGTGGCCCATCATACCACAACAATGACACTTTATTGTAGAAAACTTGGATCGCTTTGCTCCAGATTCCTCGTTTCCCATATGTTGTGTACGCTTGTCAAACGCAAATACCTGCAACTCGGCTTGTAACTCACGTCTGGTCTTGATATCCGCAGTGTATGTTATTCGTTGCAGTCGTCGATCAACGTTGGCCAAATGTGCCAGGACCACAGATACAGCAATCCTCTCAGCGTCGAAGCCCTTCCATTTGCCAACGAGTGATGTCACCAAGCGACTAGCATATATCGCAAGGCACTCACCGTTGCTGGGGCGACCGTTTAGTAACTGTAAAAACATGGCGGCCGGCGTCTCAATTTTTGCATAGCGTTGCAGAAATAACTGCTTAAATTCCAGCCATGTTACTCCTGTGTAACATATTTGAGAGAGCCATTGGGACGCGCTTCCTTCCAGCGATTTTGTTAGTGCCAGTATTAAAGCACTGCCTTCCAGTGGGTTTTCATTTAAGACAATATCAACGGTTTCACACCATTGAGTGGCGTCGGCGCCCGAAGTCTCGGCATTGAATTTTGGCAATATGACGCCGCCATTTTGTGCCGGCTCTCGTACCGACGCTTGCAAAGTTTTTGCCAATTCCAGGAAACTTTGGCTTTGCTGCTCCATCAAAATGCGAAGTTGATCTTCCATGTTATGTTGGCGCGAATTATATCCCACTTCTGATGACAGAGAACTTAAATTATCTTCTCTATTGGTTGTAGCACTTCTTGTATTGTGTAGTGAGTCCCTTTTTTAAAATATTTCCGTTGCACGTGTTTCTTTTCGTTCTCTTCATCTTCCTCAATATCAAACGTCAGACAACACTTTTTCAAAGTTACCAGGGCCACACTCGATCTTATAAAAATCAAGACCTCACAATCAAAATACAACCCTGACACTCTTATCGATAAGTCTTCCATACAACCCATCATCGATAAGGCGCCCTTTTCAAATCAACATCTCCATCTCCGACATATATTTAATTAATTTATGTACTTGGCTGGACGATATGTTTGTGTAATATGAGTATTTTTGGCACACTGAAGATTATTATGTAACCGACAATTTTTAATTTTTATTTATGTTCTTTACTTTTGCAGGGTAACTGCTTTTCTATAACATATCCCAAACATTTTTTACACCTGCCATAAACACTAATTTAAAAGCCCATCATAAAAATGTAAGTGAAACGCGTGCAGAGATTTCCACAGCATTATTTTCATAGGAATCTAACTGAATTCAGCGAACAGTAAAAATTTTTGTGTGCATTATTTTGCATACGCCAAGAGGCAAGCGGGGCAGGCGGAGATGGGTGAATGTGGCCATGTATCGGGCTGTGCAAAAAGGCAAGCCAATGCCCATGCCAGTACAAACAGTACAAATCTAAAACCTATGCTGGGCCATGGGATAAGAAGGAGCAAAAGGACGCGTTGCTCATACGACGCGTTGCCAGTGCAGTTGCCCCCTGGCGCACATGAGGCAGATTTAGTGTGCTCGGCTTTTTATCTTGTCGCGTGCTCATTCTCACACAGTGCGCACGTGTGTGTGTTGCACTTGGGGATCAAGGAGCAACAGCAGCAGCAGCAGTAGCAGGTACGAGTGGCAGCAACATTTGTACATATGAAAATGCCAACTGTATTGCCTGGCAATCCCCCATCCGCAGGCGAGTTGCAAGCTTCGCTTCAGTCTCGGCGAGTGCTAAATGTGTAACAGCAGTCACTTAGCGCACCTCCCTTTCTCTATCTCTCTTCTCCCTCTCATCCCTCTCTCTCACTCACTGTGCTCTTTACTTCATTGGCACAATCCCCCGACACGGGCTGCTTGGTTGGTTTCATTGTTTTGCTCTGCTTTCGCACACCTTCTTCCCCATTTTTTTGTAGTTTCTTCGTTTTATTTTTTCGCCACGTATTTTCCTTTAATGCGCTGCGGATTTGCTGTGAAATATGCCAGCACAGAGAGACACACACACACACACATAGAGAGAAGGACTGTGTGCCCGTATCTGGTTAGATTCCCGCTTGGCACTGCGGCCCAGCACTTTTATGCTAATTAAGTTTATGCTAATTTAACTTATTGCCACTAAGTTGGCCCACATATGCGGCCAGCCGCATAAGCTCTCGCCAGTCCTTCCCCACCCCTCTTCTCCTCCTTTTCCCCCTTCACATTGGCATTCGTAAACGTTTCGCACTCCGATGTTGGCATTGAAAATACATTAAAAATGCAACACTAAATTGAATCGCCGGCCCAAGTAATTTATTTAATTAAACTCTGGTCAGCCATGCTATAGCAACAGCAATAACAACAACAACAAAAACAACAACTTTAACAACAAAATGAAGTTGCTAACGCCGATAATGTTGATAATGCGGATAATGTTGATAATGTGAATTGCGCGTGTTGCGCACACTGCGTATGCTTGACATTTCAGTTGCGCGGCAAACGCATTCGTTGCATTCCCTGTGTGTGCGATACACTGCCACGTTGGGAGTTGGTAGTTACTTTTCATTGCGAAAAGAGTGACTTAATAATTCTTATATTACTTTTACACTAGAAATATTTACTTGATTTTTTTAATATTTTTGTAAATTTTGTAAATTTATTATTTTTTTCACTTGTTCATTATTTGTTTGAACATTACTCAACACTTAATGTTAATCTCGATCAATGACATAGCGAAAGTGGCGTTGAGCCGATATTGATAAATAAATTATTATTTGTAAGTTACTCGACACTAATTGTTAGACTTGATCCACGATTTATCGAAAGTGGCGGTGAGCCGATAAAAACAAGGATGCCAAGGCGTAAATACGTAAAAAAACAAAGATTTTATTAAATACACACCTAGCAATTAACTTGTTACCTTCAATTGTTTAATTGTTAAATAATTTAATAATATTTTACGATTTTCTCTCATTCAATCATAATAAAGTGTATTAAGTTTCCTGTATATTCCTCATTTGTATCGTTTTAATTACATATTTGGTTTAAGTACACACATACGTATTACACACACACGTACACATATAATTACATACAACACATGTATGTATCATATGCGTATGTATGTATTCGAATAATGCTGCATATTTACGACTTAAAAAGCAAATGCGTTATTCTTCTCGGCCTTTTCGTCTTCTGATGCTGCTTCTTCTTTCATTCTGTCCGATTTTCGTGCATGTAAATTGCATTTAAAGCAATAAATCACTTTTAATCAGCCCACAGTCCACGCGCCGTCCAGCTGAGCCTCGCCGTGCCCCGCACCCCGCGCCCTCACCTCGCCACGAGCAGCAAATGCGTCTGTTCAGCCCGTGATAGGCCTTTATACATATGCAAACAGATACACACACATGTATACGTATACAAATGCAAGTGTGCGTGTGTGTGTGCGTGTGTGTGTAGTAATATTCAGTGTGTGTGGATTGGTATTTCGCTGGATCTGTGGCTCAGGTGCAGCATACAAACATATACACACACACATATGTACATGTACAAATGCGTGTGCGTATAAGTGAACGCACTCCGTTTGAATGACGCTTCATTAAATAGTTTTGTGTGCGTTGGCTTTTATTATTGAAATCGGTTCATTAAAGTCCACAAAATGAAAAGTTGAAATGAAATGAAAGCAGAAATAGTTAAGGATTCCATATCAATCTGAACTGCATTTGCTGCTGTATTTATTTCTAAATTAAATGTTGGTTTAATTATTATTTATGATTATTATTTATTTATTTATGAAATATTTCATTTATTTTTTTGGATTGTAATATTTAAAAAAGCTAGGGGAATATAGGTAATAGTATTTAGAAGAGAAAAACATTAATTTATTTACAACATGTTATTTTAATTGTTAATTAAATGGTATACAATATAATTAATATTATACTGAATCCAAATAAAATAAAAATATATGTAGTATTTCTTAATATAAATAACTTATAATCAAATTTTAATTTTAACTCATTGTTGATTTTCAAAACAATTCAAACATTGTTTGTTTAAATACTTAAATATTATTGCACAAACAAATAAAAACATTTCAAAATATATTTACAATTTTTTAAGCACAGCACAATTTACACAAATTTAAATGAATTGAAATAATGAAATGAGTAGCACAAACGTTAATTAAATTTACAATGTGCAATGTTATTTTTCATTTGCTGCTTCAGAAAAGAATCCCATGCGGAGGAAAACGCTGGAAAAATGTTGATGTTGTTGTTATTGTTGTTGTTGTTTTTGGGCAACACACAAAAAATGTGTACAAACGTTTGGCAAATTATTTGCAACATGTAAAATTTGTTGGCTGCGATGCAGAGACAGAAAACACGCAGGCACGCACACACACACACACACTCCATTGCCAGATTGCAGTTGTTGTTGTTGTTGCTGTTGGGGAGCTGCAAAAACTAAAAGTTAATTCGAGGCAATTATGTTGACATGCCAAATGTCCAGAAGCCCCAACGTACGATGGTCCCGGGTACCGTACAGTTCCTGGCAACAGGCCATAACAACAGGCAGGGAACAGCCCCATCTCTCTCTCTCTCTTCCTTTCTCTCCTTTTCCCCCATTCAGTCACTCCTTTCTCTTCTCCTCTCTCCCCTCCTTCACTCCGTTTATCAGGCTGCAATGCGTGAGTTTTTGAATTATTTGCCCAATTGACTTTTGACCCCAAGCATTGCTGGCTTCGCGGGCCCGCGTATAATTTACCTATAAATTTGTATTCGAATTCGAATTTGAAATTTGAGCCTCGATTCGATACAATTTTTGGCTTAAATTTCTCTGCAATAATTTCGTTTGTTTTCGCAGTTAATTTGATTTTTGGAAATCGAAGCGAATTTCTGTTGTTACAGCCACGCCCACACTGACGCAGTGCGCCCACGTATTGTGTGGGTGTGAGGTAATACGTGTATGTATGTGCGTGTGCTTGTTTGTTGTTTGTGTGTGTTTGTTGTATGTGTATGTGTGTTTTTGCTGTGGTTTTTTGTAGCGTTGTAATTTGTCGTTCTGACGCGGCAAGTTTTGTTGTTCTTTCGCTGCGTTCCTTTGCCTGTACAGTGTGCACTCGTATGTGTGCCCCTCCCGCACTATAGTCTCCCCTTTAGTCCGGCTATGGCTTAAATGTTTTATTATTTATGCGTTTTAGTCGCTTGCCCCCAAAAAACATTTTCGGCTGACATGCCAAAAGTTTTTGCCTCAATGAAGTTTTGATTTTGGTCGAGTTTTTGGACAAAATCGTGGAAGGCTGTGGCAGGAGGGGAGAGGGGATGTTTGTTTGTTGGTTTGAGGCCAGCACTGTGAAGTGTGGCAAGGCAATTACATGAAAATGCATTTATTATTGTTGCAAATTGTTGTTGTTTTTACGTGTGAACTGCCTGTGCGAAAGCTGCATTAAAATTGCAAGTTTTCGCTCCCCCTCTTCTTTTTGTAGCTCTCTCACTCTCTCTTTGCTTTTTTTTTGTGGCTTTATTTTTCAGCGTCCTTGCCATAAATTTCTTGTAATTTTATTGCAAATAATTTATGCTCACATTGAGCTTTAAATGTTTTGCGTTCTATGCATTTTGAATAAATTGACTTTTAATGCCAATTGCATTTTCTGGTCACAAAATGAATTGAAATTCGTTGAATTTACTGTCTCTTGGCCATAAAATATAAGTTTTATGCCGCTTTAATTGTTGCCTAAGCCGATTGCGATTAAACTAATTATTTGCATTTGTTATCCGCCTGCGGAAGTTGATCGCATTAACTTTAAGTTTAACGTTAAATCAACTACAATTTATTAGAATTATTTTGTGTCTGTTCATATTGAATTGTTATATGACAATTTAAGGAATATAATAGGAATAAGTTTAAAATTGTAAATTTGTAATATATTTATATTTATTTATTATCATATATATTTTATAATATGTTTTAAAGCTAATACAATAAAAAAATATTTGTATTCAACTTTTGCAAACATTTATATTTTATATTAATTTTAAAACGAATTTAATTACTGAAAATTTACGCATATATTATTTAATAGTCAACAATTATTTATATAAAAGTTTATATAAGTTTTTCATTTCTGAACGCGTATTAAATCACATTTACCTAACATAATCGCATATATCTAATTCACTTTTTAATTAACTGTTTAATACTTTCTGCACATGACACTGTCAAATTTGTCCCTTGAACGCCAACTAGTCTTACCTCTAGGGCATCTTCGGCTCAGCACTATTATCCTTCTATATCCACGTACTTTTCCATTGTGATTGTTTTGCAATATTTGCTATCAAATTGCATTCTATTGTCAGCAAATTGAAAATAAACTTTCAGCCTGCGAATATCTGCCAATTGTCCCCAAGGCGTTAGTGCCATTTACATGAATGATTTTCATATTCTTTATTCTATGCCGGGCTGACTGCGCGTCATGGCCATAGATCATTATTAGGAAAAATAATAAAGTCACCTGAAGAAAATTTATCAAAATCATAAATCATTGCAAATTGCTGCCATTTCTTTTACGTGTGCGTGTGCAGGTATGTGTGTGTTTGTGTGTGTATGAAAGTATCTGCGTGCATCTGCAAGTGTGTGTGTGTGCAAGTGCATGTGTGTGCGTGTGTAATAATTTCTCAATGCATGCAGCAAATTCGCATATTTGCAAGCTGGCGCTGAAAAGTATGCAACGAAAAATGCTGCAGGCAGGCTGAGGGAAGCTCAATCGAGTTCAAGCTGCAGTGAGAGTTTCAATTGAGCGACTGTGAGTGTTTCTGTAGGATACTCTTCGTTGAGCGCTTTGCACTGAGTGAGTCGGATTTGTGACTTGCTTAAGAGCATTTGAGTGTCTGTCGCTGTGGCTCAAGAGAGCTTGCTTAGTATTATTTACTCTTTTGAGCACATTTTATGCTATTTGAGCGCACTCAAAACGGGGTTCTCTTAGCTAAAGAGCATTGAGTGAATAATAAAATTATGCTTAAGAGAACAGTAAATGTACTCAAGGTGAATGAGTTACTGTGTGAGTTGCATTTGAGCTTACACTGACTGAGTTTAATTTGCAAACTGAGTAGAAATTATTTGTATATTTTGAGGTTGAATGAATTATGTTCAAATTATAATAAAATACTATTAAATATGTTATTATAATTGTAATATATAATAAATGCATTCAGCTTTTAATCTTAATTATTTTATTAATCCAATTAATACTTTTAACACTAAATAAAAATACTTCAATTAATACTTATACTTAAATAAGTAGACGATCATAATGAATGGATGATAATGCATTGCAAGGCAGTTGGAAATAAGGCTGATGGCTGATGATGACCTGAAAATGTACTGAAAACTAGTATACCCTGTTACGCATGAAGTAGGGTACACACGACTAAGAGTATTTATAATATTAATAATATACTTTTCACCTATTAAGGCCACTTTCTCTCAAGCTTCTCTGCCTCATTGATTGAGCATCCCTCTTAATTGTTTATAGGGTATCTTACAGCCTCATTAACTTCTCTTTTCCTGCACACACAGTTTACTAACGGCGCTGCGTCTCAAAGGAATGGCAAATCAACAGACCGACAACATGGCAAACAGCAACAACAGCAACAACAGCAACAACAGCAACAACAGCAACAACAACAACAATAAGAACAAGAGCTGCGTAAACAACAACGAAATGAAGCCATAAATACATTTGGCATCGACTGATGGCCACTTCAATGGACGCCACATGCTGCTCCAACCCCGATCCTACCACCTCCCTCTCCCTCATTCTTTCCCCTCTCCTCCACACCTTCGCTCCCACTCATTCTCTGCCCACTGCGGCCGCATCCTTTAGGTTCGCTTTGTGCCCGACGACTTTTTAATTAAAATAAAAATGCAACACTCACACGCACAAGGCGCAGCAGTAAGGGGGCGTGACTGAGGTTGTGGCTAAGTGGTAGGCAGGGGGAGGGAGAGCTGAAGAGCGGGTGGTATAATGATGATGAGTGCGGGTAAATCACGACAACAATAAAAATTAAGTTTAAGCGCATTTAAAATGCCAACACTCAACGCACAAGGCATGAAATCAATGCGCACAAGTTTAATGCAATTCACACATACACACGCGCACAGAAAACACACACACAGCACACATATATGCACACATGAACAGCACACACCTATTCACGCACACACACAGACACACACACACCGACCTCAGCTCAACCGACAAAGCAACAAACGTAATAAACAATTGTTGGAAATTAATTTTTGTTTTTAAATAATAGGCTTATAAAATAATTAAACGCAAACGGCTTATGCTCTTCCCCTTCTCTTTCCTCTCCCTCATCCCTCGCTGCCATAAGTGCAGGTGTATGCGTGCTGTGCGTGTTGGGGGCGTGGCATTGGTGTGCGGTTTTACTTTCGAGTGCCATAAAAATATGAAAAATGCTTGTGCAAATTTGTTGAAATATTTCGCATTTTTTTGCAAGCATTTTTGATGAGACAACAACAATAATAACAACAATAACACGCACAACACCAAGAGAGCACACGCCACACAACAACAATAACAACAACTGACAATTAATTGTTAAAAATCAATTTACAGAACGCATGCGGTTAACTCATTTATTTGGTCGCCTGTTCAACTTGTTGGCTCTGTTTTTTGGCATACCCCATGCACTTTAAAGTAGCATGGAAGGGTATATGTATGCAACAGACAACACGCCAGTATTAATATAATTGAGCAAACTATTGGAGGCCTTCAATCAATTTATCAAGAGACATTTTTTAAGGTTTCTAATAATCAAACAATCAATTTAATTGATTCAAATTTGAATTCTTAAAATTCTGCAAATTTAAAGGATTAAATGCCTTGCCACAAGAGCACCTTCTATGCTTATATTTGCTAACATATTTGATAAGTTTATTGAACAAAACAAAAGCAATTTAAAGACTTCAAGTAGGTACTTCTGCATTTAAGCTTCAAAACGATTAGTAATACTAATACTAATAATAATACTTTAAACTAATAATGTATAAATACGTTTAAATGTATTCTTAGGATATCTGTTAGTCCATACATAATTTGCACCTATATTATATCATTTATTTTGTGCGCTCAATTTAAATAAAACGCGTAACGAGCTGAAAATATGCCCGTTAAACCAGTCGAAGCGAAAGAGTCGAGTGCGTTAAACACAATATATTTGATGACCTCTAGCTGTAGAATGTAATTTAATGTGAATCTGCTCAGGGAAGCACGGAAAGTTGCAGATTGTTAAATGCGCTATTGAGAGGCCTTTCAACAGTGGCATTTGTAGGTACTTTAAATAAAAATAAATCTTATTCAGCTTGAAAGAAGACAACATGTTATACAACTGAAGAGACATTTATATTAAAAATAATATAAATAATAAATAATAATTATTGATAATTAATAAATGTATTAATTACTATATAAAAGTATTTTTATTTAATATAAAATAAGTATTAGCTTGAATTAGTAAGTAATGCATAGATAAATAAATATTGGACAATATATATGTATGTATAATATGTATATGTACAATGTATAATATATTATTAATAATTAATAAACAAATAAATAAATATTATATAGTTCATATTCCACACTTTCTTTCTATTCTTCATTTTAAATTATAATTAAGCTATCTGCTATAACACTCTTTCTGTCAAAGGTAACAGTCATTAGCAGAGACTCTGTTAGCATAGTCTGTTAATTCTCTGTTGTTGCTACTGTTGTTGTTTCCGTTGCATCGCGTTCATTCTCATGCGCGCCACTTGCAATGCCTGATGTTGCCTGCCACTGTCTGTTGTCTACTGCCGGCAACATTACTCATCCGCCTCGTTGGCATGCCGCGACTGCACTAACCTCGCCTGCTCCCCCATCTCTACCCCATCCCCCCCATCTACCCGCACCTCATTCATTTAGTCGTCAAGTACAAGTGCATTTGCATCCAAATTGATTGCTCACAAAACTGCCGATCTGGCAAAATTGCCAATTTGCTGTGGCGTTTGGCGTCAAAAAGTGGGCGTGGCCCCGCCTGGCGGCTGCCTCAACAGTTTGTTGATTAAAAGGCTGCTTAACTAAAATTGAGAGCGAGCAAGAGCACCACGTCGCGGTAGCTCTTAAATGCCGCACAGGCAAGCAGAGGCAGTAGCAGCAACAACTGTGTGGCAGGTGTGTGTGTGTGTGTGTGTTTGTGGCAGGTATGTGTAAGTGTGTGCGAGTGTGCGCTGTATGTGTGCGCTTAACGAAAGCGTTTAAAACTCTTTTGAACCACTCGTAAATGAACAGTTTTAACAGCCTCAACACGCGCGGCAGGGGCAGGAAGGGCCAAAACGACGATCTACAATGATTGTTTCCCTGCAGTTGTTGTTGCAGTTACTCCTGCTGCTGTTGTAGTTATTCCTGCTGTTGTTGCTGTTGTTGTTGTTGCTGTTGCCGCTGCTAGTGTTGCTTGTTATTGCCAGCTTCCGCTTTCGACTTTGGTGTTTGCTTTTTTTGCCGCTGTCGCTGCCGCTGCCGCTGCACGCAACTTTGTTTGTTTTGCCCAAAACTTTGCCCCCACCAGAAAACGTAGCATAAAATCGGCAAATAAAAAATGCATAAAAAACTGCGCATAAAAAAGTGATAAAACACAAGGCAACTTTTCAAATATTAGGGCCAAAAATGTGAATGAAAATTGAAATAATTGCCGAAAACTATTTGCCATTGTTTTTTCCAGGCACAAAAGTAATGAAATAACAATGCAAATAATTTTAGTAGCAGCAGCAGAAGGTGAAGTGAAAAAGCTTAACAATAAAGTGGATAATGTGAAGAGGTGGCAAGGGCATAAAACTAGCAGGGATTATTGTGATTAGAATAACAGCATTGCGCAGAGGAAGAGTAAGAAAATTAGTTAAAATTAGTTAAAATTAGTTAGTTATCATAATTCAAATATTTCAACATAAAAATGTTCAAATAGATTAGTAAAATTCTTCTAGCTATACTCTTTCAAACTCTAAATACTAGTTAAAATTATTTTGCTAAAGTTTTCTGTAGAAAGCCAGCAAACAACTCTATAATAACTTTAGTTTACCCACTCTTGATATGCTTTCATTTCAATAACCTTCCACAATGAATAACAATATTTACTGTGTCTGTATCTTCTCCTACAAATTGATTCAATTTGCCAAACTTATTTATCTGTCAACTTAAGGCTGCCAGAGAGTATTGAGTGCTTGCGCCCACAGATAGTTAGGCGCTATAATTAGGAGCGCGGTCTAGACGAAGCCGAATGCTGCAACGAGGAACATCAATCAGAAGCAGCTGAAAAGTAGGCAACAAAAATACGCCATTCCATTCGTGTGTGTGTGTGTGTGTGAGTAAATAAGTATTCGACAGCAGGCATGATCTGCAAAGACATCAATCAACACTGAGGCAGGAGAGAGTGAGACAGCGAGAGACAGCGAGAGAGAGAGAGAGAGAGAGAGAGAGAGAGAGGGAGAGGGGGAAACAGTGAGTGACCCAAAGTTGCAGAGGCTCAGAATGCAAAGCGAGCTCAAAGCTCAGCGAAGCTTCAATTTTTGGGCTAATAAACCAAGACATTTCAGTGTGGTAGAAGTGTGTGTGCATGTGTGTGTGGGCATACTTTTGACAGCTGCCAAACAAGCGTTGCACATTAACGGCAATTGCTTTTAAATTGATTGATTTGCCCACGCGGCGCTAAGCGGCCGCTGAAAGTGCTCGAGTGTGTGTGTGTGTGAGTGGCACTGACAGCTCTGACTTGATTGCATGCATATGCCCACACACACCTACACTACATGTACTGCCACGCCCACACTCGCCCACACTTGAAGCTCCTCTGCCTTTTTGGGCAAACAAAATATGATTGCCTGCAATTAGGCCCAACGCGTCGAGGGAGCAGTGTACATTCCCAACTGCATCGACACAGGCATGCCACACCTCGCCTCTCACTCTCCCATTCACTCGTGTATGTCTCTCTCTTCCTCTCTCCCTCTCTGTCCTTCTTCCTCTTGCATTAAATAAGAAATTTGAAACAAAAATGACTTAGCAACACGCCAGAAACTAATTACCACACGCGGCACTTGCAGTTGCATTTCCTGTGTTCGACTCGTGCATGCAAAAGCTGTTTGTCGTGGCGGGGTCAGAGGTCAGCGGACAGTGGTTAGCAGCACGACTGGCCTGTGGGATTTGTGCAAACAAAGCGTGCTAACTCTGCCTAACAGTGCCAATAACTCTGGCTAATACGAGTACACTAACAAATTCATGATGCCAAGTATGTCCTGTCGCAGTGGCTTAGAATGGAGTAGCTTGGTGAGTTTGAGACATGCAACATATATATTTTATTAATCTACTAATTTACTTACATATCCATATGGCTAAAATGCTTAAGAGACTGTTCAAGTTGTCGCCGCTGCTATTTTCCCACTCAAAACTAACAAAGTTCTCTATGCATTTATTGTTAAACACAACTGAGCGTGATTGAAGAATCCTCCTGAAAAATTAAAAGCAGTTATCAGATATTGTTTTCCAGCATTTCATTCCTCTATTAAATATTACTAACACTCTCCGTTTGCCTCAATTCCCCTAAGCCTTCATGGGCCTTCTCTGCCTGCAGCAGACAACAAATTGTTGCATACTTTTGTGCGCAACTGGAAACTCGTAGGAGTACAACGCTAAAAGGGTTCGCAGCCAACGCACACAACGTCTGCTAATAAATTTCTAATTGAATAAGCCATAAGCAAATGTGACGCCCACACTTGCACAGACACACACACACACACACAGATACATAAAGGGATGGCCACACACATAACTTATAATGTCATTCGAATGGCTTAAAAGCGTTATCATTTCTTTATGTTTTTCCTTATTGCTAAGCGTCAGTCGAAAGCGGAATAGAGAAGGAGAATAGATGAGGGAGAGAGAGAGTAGAAGAGGGAAGAGGGCACAAAAAATATTGTATGCATAACGTACAAGCAAAATGGCAGACAGTTGGCAAGAGGACGCAGCTCTCGCTCTCAGCTTCAGCTTGGCCTCCGTTCTCGCTGGAGTCCAAACGAGCCAGCGACGGCTTCGCATTTGCATTTGCATTTTACAAACAATTGAAAAAGTAGTTAAAGTTTTTCATGCTGCTCTGCT
Organism: Zaprionus ornatus; assembly: GCA_018904035.1. Taxonomy (NCBI): domain Eukaryota; kingdom Metazoa; phylum Arthropoda; class Insecta; order Diptera; family Drosophilidae; genus Zaprionus; species Zaprionus ornatus. The sequence continues at coordinate 6,841,036 of JAEIFZ010000002.1, read as the reverse complement.
GTGCTTTCACTTTATCACACACACACACACATACACAGACAGACATATTTGCACACACACACACACATGGACACATACTCGAAAGGGTCCGCTACATGATGCTTTTTTGTGTTCGTCCTGCATATGCAATGGCTCAGAGCTGCAGGAGCCACTGGCTGCGACTTCTGTTTGCCATATTACAGTTGACCCTCTCTCCTGCCTCCCCTGCTCATCCCTCTGTTCCTCCCTTGGGCATACATCATCTGGAGTTTTTCGTAGTTTTAGCACTACATTTTGCACACTTTCGCTATTTGCCGGCTGCGGTTGCTTAGCTTTTTATGAACGTGCAGTTCACATGTTTACGTGTCCACCTGTCACTTTGTTCCTCTCTCTATCTATCTCCCTTCCCCTCTCTGTCTCTCTCCCTCCATCTATCTATTTGTCTGTCTGTCCGTTCATCTGTCCTGCTGTCACTATGAGCTGACACATTTTGTTGCAGCTGCAGTTGTCGCAGCTGCTTTTCCCAGTTTCCTCTGTTTAAACGGATTTCGTAATGAGATGAAGATTAGCACTGGCTGGAAAGCCAAGAGGAGGGAGAGTTGAGGAGGTGTAGTTCGTGAAATATGGGTGCATAAACAAGGGATGCATATATAAATAAGCATATGTTCTAATGGATTAAGAAAACATTTTAGCACAATTGAAAGAAGTAAAAGGAAAACAACAAGAAAATTAAGTAAACACAGAAATAAATTGTGGACATTTTTCATGCATTTTTGAAGAACATGAAATGTTTGTTACAGTAATTAAAAATACATATAATATACATATGATAACAAATATATTATTGTAAACTAAACTTATCAATTTCATAGCTATCTTTTCAGCGCAGCAAAAAATACAATGAATACAACACAAATGCATTTTCCTAGCATACTTTTCAGCGCAGCGATTAATTAAATTGCCTGTTATAGTAGAATATGGCAAAGTTTAGGAGAAATAACTTATAAAATTTGCTGATAATAAAAAAAACAAATTTACCGAGTATTTTTTATACGATTTTTACAGGGTATTTCTGGTGCTTCTAATTAATTGAATGGAAACTGCATTAAATAATTGCGTAATCGTAAACTTGCCTTAAAATGTTGAAATCTCACTTGTCATTTTATGGCTATTAAATAACTGCTGCTATAAAGATTATTGCAAGACTTTATTGATGCAAAATGTTGCTGTAAACCGATAACTTTAAGCTGCAAAACTTCAACTCTTTGCACAGATTGCCAACTGGCAAGCAATTGTGCAAGTAGTCGAGATTAGATGCCCCCAAGGCTGCCGCACTGCCAGAGAAAGTCCCCGAGCAGGCAGAGGAGGCAATGAAAGAGAAAGAGAGAAGAAGGGAGAGAGAAAGACAGAGAGTAGGAGTTGTGCAGCTCGGGGGCAGTCCATGCAAATCGTTCATTATTTTGACTATCAATAACTGATTTACATTTGCGCTGAAGCTGCACAAAAGACTCCTAAGCGAGCAGCAGCAGCAGCAGCAGCGGGAGAAACCCCAAATAGAATGCCAGACAGCAAGAGGAAGTGGGAGAGGGGTAGAGGGGAAAGAAGAAAGGAAGTACGTGGAAGGAATGCAACAAAAACAACGCGGACAGAGCGCAAACAATGACAACAAAATATGCTGCTGCATTCGCTAGGGGGGAGCTGCACTTAAATGAAATGCCAACAAACCCAAATAGCTAAATCGCTGGGGAGGGGAGCGGCAGGGAGTTGAGCAGGGATAGACGACGCGTCAAGGGAGGGGCGCGCTGCCCGGGGGGCGCCACTGGATGAGCTTCATTTCAGCATATAATTGAGCGCCCGCACAAAATATGCGACAAGCGACAACTGCTTGGGCGTCTGCTGTGGGCGTGGCACAGTAGGAATTGCATGCAGCACTGAGGGATACCGCCCCCACCTGCCTCCCATCCAGTGTGACTGCTTGAGCAGCAGCTGCAGCGCATTGTGCGGCCTTAACAAAGATTTGCGGAAGTATGAAATTTTCCTATTACTTTGTCGCAGCAAATAGAGCGGAAGTCAGTCAACGAATGCAACCCTGGGCAGCCCCTGGCATCCACTTGATTGTGTCATGTCTATGGGCGTTATACACCCAGCAGATGGAGGCGTGGCAGCACAGAATGCAAGACAGTCGCGGCGACCTGCAACTGAGGCGTGGCCCCTGACGCCCATGCGAGTTGTTCCATTTGTTATTGGGTCGCGTGCATTTCTTTTGGGGTCAAGTGACATATGATATAGAAAGGATTTTGTTGCAGATTTTCGAAGTAGGAAAAGCTGAGTTAGGTATGTGAATAGCTGATGATACATAGATAAGGCTTGCTTTATTGATCTTCAACTGATCTGAAGGTTTATTTGGATTCACTTCATTTGATTTTTTACTTGATGGAGTGTTGAGATTGAGGTTAAGAACTGAAGAACTCTACTTTAAATGAATATATTTTCACAAATTTTAAGATTGAAATAACTTATAAAAAAAAGTTTATCGTTTCATTCCCTCATTTTTAGACACTTAAACATTCTCACTTTATTTTGAGAGACTGATTTTTTTTTTTTTTTTTTTATGAGGGACTGGTTAAATTTTTTTAAAAGATGCTGAAGTTATTTAATAGATATATCAAAAAATACACAATATAATAATAGTTGTTTATATATTCATTTTAATTATTGTTTATATTTAATATAGAAATAATAATATTAATAAGACATTACATAAAATTTAAGTAATTTCATCTTTATTTCAATGACTATTAAAATCAATTAAATACCAACTTTAACTTCTTTCTTGGCAGCTCTTTGCAAACTAATCAATCTAAAAATATCAATGATATTCCTCAGATCTTCCTAAAGAAACCAAACCATTCTGTCACTTAGAGACAGTATTTAGTAAACCGTTTAGGCGCACAAAGCAAATTTGATTCGATGAAGTTTGGGCCATTGTGAAGTTGGTTTCGGGCATTTAAAGTGCATTTATGTTAGGCGAATGTGGGAGAACGGTCATCTCATATATCATAAATTCAATTGGCATTGTCTGGGGCCATTTGTCATGCCATTAAGTGAGGCCCGGCATGGGCTTGCTCATAAGTTCAATGTCGATGAAAGCGTATTTCCACTTTAATAGTTAATTAGTGCCATTTGCGATTGTTGTTAATTGTTCTTGTCGTCGGGGGACTGTCCCTCTCTCTCTCTGTCTCTCTCTCCCGCTCTTTCTCACTCTTGCACTGGCTGTGCCCATAATTGTTTATCGAAGCCAAATGACCGCGCAAACACAACGTCTACCCTCCCTACCCCGCGCACAATGCTGTCTATGCCTCCTGCTCTTTCTCTTAGTTGAGTCTAGGCGAGTTCTGGCTGCTGCTGCTGCTGCTGCTGCTATGCAACGTATGTTTATCTTTGCTTGTGTGCTGCTCTTACTCGGCATGTGTGAGTGTGTGTGTGTGTGTGTGTGCGCACATAAATTGTTGCATACCAAGCAGGCGCTTTAAGGCATTCGAGCATGGCGTGTGCTGCGGTTTGAAGCCTCAATTGCATTGCAATCTCATTTTGTGTATGGCGTTCTGTTGATTGATGGTTAACCGGAAAATCAATATCACTATGCTAATGAGACTAGCAGCCTGCCAGCCTGGCAGCATGGCAGCCTGGCAACCACTCAGATACATTGGATCCCAAGCAAGACGACGCCGACGACGAGATGCTAAGATACAAGCGAGCTGGCCAAGCCAAGTTGGTAATGAACTCGCTGTGGCAAATTGCAGTGCCAGCTAAAAGCCAAAGCTGAATGCACACACACACACACAAGCACATACTCACACACACACATACATGTTTGCCTGCCTGCACCTTTTATTCAATTATTAAATTGTTTATGCGTCGCCATTGACGCGTGACGCTGCGCTTAACACGCTGCCCTCTGCCTGATTGAGCGTACATTAGCCCCCCTTCCCCCTACCCCCTCTCTCTCTTGTGGACTTTTTCTGCTTGCATATTGCAGCCATTTATTCAGGCATTCAGTCATTTATTCACTCATCTGAGCATGTGTCCGTTTTGTCAATTGTCTGACAGGCCGCTAATTTAATTAGATTTAAATTTATAATTATATACGGTGGATACCCTCTGTTTGGTCTATTGTGGAGAATGCTGAATGTGTAGAACTTGAAAAGTAAACTATTTAAACTTGTTTACTGCAAATTTTATGGAATTATTCTTGTTATTTTAGATAGAATTGTGTAGATCACTTAAGAAAAATGCATTTTTGTAGCATAGTTTTCAAAAAAAAAAAAAATCAGTATTTTTACTGCATTATTTCTAGCACAGCATTGAATTTATCTAATTTTTCAAAAATCATTAAATGCTTAATGAAAGTAATGCAAAAAATAATAAGAACAATAAATATAATGAATGATCTTATCAGTGGCTTCCTCTCTCAGTCCTTCCAGGGAATTCCTCTAGTCATGCCAGAAGTTATTCCACCCAGCGGTGCTAATTTTTTCATCATTCCATGCGGCTAATTGCAAAATGTTTAAATGGGTTACGCCTACTTTAGATTCGCCCATGCGGTATTCTATCAATAATAAATTGCCTGTGTATTTTGTTGCATAACTTTAGGCGCTTCATTTGGCGTCGCAATGCAACTCGACTGGCCGCGTAATTAGAGAGTTTAAATGATTGTTTTGTGCAAAATTAAATTGTAGCACACGCACACACACACACACACACCCAGAGGGTACTAATGTGTAATGACCTTTGCAAAATGCGACGAGTTAATGGACGATGCAATTTCAAATTGTTGAAAAACATGTGAATAAAATGAAAATCTCATTTAATGAGACGATATAAAGCGACCCATAAACATTTTAATGAGCCACGTCTGTCAAAAAAAACTATTTTAGCCATTTTTTAGCTAGTTTTTTTTTTATGCACACGACTCTCAGTCGTATTAAATTTATAATTAATCGGCTTTGCACCTTAATCGGCGCTGACAGTTGGCAACCGCCTGTCAATTAAATGCACTGCGATTTTCCGGTTGATTCACACCTCATACACACACACACATAGCCACACATCATACATGCACACTCACACCTTACACTCACGTATATGGTAGTTGGCGTATAACTTTAGCTGCAACGCGCATTTTAATTATTTTGACATTTTGCCATTAGCTGTAAAATATAATTAACTGCCACAAACACAGTTTAAATGCAAATAAACAAAACTATGAATAAAGCACTAGGATAAAAATTAAAGACGCATTACAAGACTGACGTCAAAGCCGAAAATTGAATATACTCTTAAATTGTATTACGTATACGTAGTTTATGTATATTTATTTTTTTTTTTTTTTGTGTGATTATTATTAAGTGAAGTATATTTATTATATTATATATTTTAATTTATTGAATATTTTTAAAAAATAATTATATGTATAGAAGTGAAATAAATATTTAATATTTTTTTAAATTATTTTGACTTTATACTTGCATTGTATTTTTCCTTTATAAAACAACTGTACTCCCCCGCCTTTTGTAGGGTATAATAGACTACTGCGACAATAAACAACGGTAGAAAAAACGCGATCTTTGCTTGCCTTTGGGCAATTGGTAAACGGGAAATTGAAAATGCGCTAAATGCGGCTCATTTAATTATATTTTGTTGTTGTTATTTTTTGATACGCTGCAAATTAATTGCATTAATATGTGCACACACACACAAACACACAGACATTGCATGTGGTGTCTATATAAATAGCGTATTCCTGCCGAGATGTCTATATTTATATCAATTAATTGAGTAACGCGCGGCATTACATAAATATTTGCTCAGCTTCAGTTCGCGACGTAAGCGCATTAAATGAAAAATATGCGCAAATGATATAGACAGAATGTGTGAAAGAGGGGTAGAGTGAGGGGGAGAGAGAGGGAAGAGGAGTCTACTGACAGATTTCACGATTTACAGTATTAACTGATAAATCCAATTGACAGGCACAAACACGCACACGTTTGCATTTAATTCACATTTCAATTTGCAAATATTTATTGAAACCCGATAATATTGTAACGGTACTGAGTGGTAAACGTTATGTGCCAAATAATCAGCCGACAGTTGACCTCAGTGTCAACAACAGAGTTGGCGGTTGGCGGAAGTCAAGTTTAAATGTATCTTCAACACTATTTAATATACAATACTTTTTATATATTTCAATTAGCTTGCACATTTAAGTATTTAATATTAAATAATAATAATATAATTTAAATATTTACCTTATTACTTATGCTCTTTCTTATTATGCAATTATTCCATTTACAACTTGTATACACTCGCTTTCTCGCTCTGACTATCGGTGTATGTAATTTGAGCAGCTTATGTTATTCCTTGGTGAGATATGTAAATGTTGTTATCTCTTTCATGCACTTATCCTTTCTTCACCTTAAAGTGATCAAAGCTCACTCTCTCGCCAAAATGAGCGAGCGCTTTGAAACGAGAGAGCACCTTAGGAGGAGAGTGTAAATTGAATATTAACATTTGTTTGAAAGTGTGGCAACTCTACGGCAATAACAATAATATATGTAAAGCAGTGCAGCCTCACTCACTGGAATAAGAAAGCGACTTACAAAATTTTTGAATGTATGCCTGCGTATTATAAAAGTATGCCAACTTCGCTGCAATAACAATAATACGCTTAAAGTAGAATAGTGTGAGAAGGTGATTCTCATCGGAATAGGTTGGAATAAGAGATTAACGGAGAAAATAAATTAATATGCATGCGTATTTTGTGAGTATCACAACTCCCCCACAGTCTAGGTTTATAGTATTTAAGTTAGACTTAATAAATCCGTTATACTGAAGGCACATTGTTCCTCCTTACAGTGAAATGTTAATTTTATAATCTCTTTTGCTGCACTCAAATGGAATCACATCTGGCAATAACAATCCAAAGCTGTGAATCTCAAGCAGGCATTTACTCTCACAGAGAAAGAGATAAGATTAATTTGTGAACACACAAACACATACATACAACAGTGCAGACAACTCAGTGAGCATGTTAAGTTAAGATTAAATAAATATGTTACTATTGCCATCTCTCTCACTCTCTCTATATCTCCTCAATTGTGCTAATTAAACTTTGTCGTTGTTGCATAAATCGAAGTCTGTTGAAATTTGTAATTGCAATGCAACTCTTGCTTTAGATGATGAGGATGTTGGGGAGGCTTTTAAAGGATGCCAGAGGACGCTTCATTGAACACACTAAAAAGGCAACGCTGTGCAACTGCCTCCTTCCTTGCCGCTCCGACCTCTCCTTCTCATTCTCCCTGCTTGTCCCCGCACAATTAACAAACAAAAGTAAATTACAAATGTCTGTCAGACATGTGCGAGTGGTAGGGACAGAAACATGCACATGTGCGAGTATGTGTGTGTAGTATATGTATGAATATGTGTGTGTGTGTGCAGTGCACATTTCTTTGAGACGGCGGCTGTGTCTAATTTTGCACTTTACTTGTGCAATTTTCTGCTTCGAAAAACCGTTGTTGCCTGCAGGCAGCTCAACTTGCCAAACCTACCTCTGCCACTCTCCCCCCTCCCAGGTTTTGCTGCTGCAAATTGGCAACAACTTGTTGCAGTTGCAACTGTTTGCCCAATTGCCAATGAAAATGTTCGACAACTGGCGCCATTTGCTTTATGCATGAACAATCATGCACTTACATATGAACGCCTGTCTCTGTCTCTCTTTTGTATGTGTGCCAATCAAAGTGTGTGGGCATGTGGGTGTGCGGATGTGTGCGTGTGTGTGCATATGTGTGTGTGCCTGCGTGTGTTTGCTTGCAATCACAACAATTGCCAATTGGCAGCAAAATATCGCAATTGCAATCGCAAGCCCCAAAAATGATGATAAATGAGTCCGTTTTAGTTTTGCGTCTGTTTCGCCTCCAACTCTCTCTTTCTCCTTTTACTCTCCTTCCAACTGCTTCACATCTATTTCTGCCCTCCTTCACCTCTTGCTTCCAATTTATTTCGCATGCATTTGGAGTGTCGGAATCTTCGATTGTCTGCTACAAAGTCAGGTGTGTGTTTTTGAAAAAGAAACAGGCACAGACCCATATAGAGGAATTTTAAAAGAGAGAAAGGGAGAGAGCTGGAGAGCCGAATAAATAGCTATGACGAAATACGCATCAAACCTACCTAATGAAAATGATTTAAAAAAGAAGAATTAGATTATTGATGAAAATGAAAAGTAATTATTGAAACTAAAAGTACAAATAAAAAGGAAAGGAAAAATAGAAAACAACTAGTTGCGGCGTACGTACAATACTTATTGCTAAAATACCAAACTTCGCAACATTTCCGGTTCTGCGTAATAGTAAAATTGCAGGTCCTGAATGGACCGTTATTCAACAGCGAATAAATGGAGGTAAAGAGTTTTTCAGCAACTGGGAAGCATATAAAAATGGTTACCAAGTGTTTTGAAATTGTTAATTTACCGAGAATTTCTACAAATGATCTTTAGGATTACAGCACAGGCTTTTGGCTAATTCAACTGATAGGGTAAGTAAGTATACCTCCAATTCTTCTACTTCAGTTACTGTTTACAATGAGATAAGTAACTTTTTTTCCATAATATTAGATTTCTTCCAGTGAGTCCAATCAATCATAAGTAAACATATCTAGTAGGTTCTGTGCCTGCTGTTTCATACAGGCGAGTGCTGTGTAGATAATGTTTGAAAATATATATCTATACTTTACTACAATAATTATATATCTGTTTCCATAGGTGCTACTAAACTTCCCGACAAAACAAAAACAATATAAAAAAACAGGCTAAGCAGTTGAAAATCTGAGAAAACTATTGCGAAAAAGGCTAAGTTAGCAACATTGGTTTGGAAACATGGTAAGCAAAGTTGGTTTGCTTCGCAGCCAGCTCGCTAGGGCGCATTGTCAAGCAGTACACTGCTTATTGAGTGCATGAACAGTTAACGGGATTCATTCAGCTAACGGGATTACAGACAACGTAATTTTTCAGGTTTTTTCAGAATATTTTCAACTTTACTTTGTTTCCCGTCCAAAACTGTTTCACATTAAAAGTTGACAGCACTGATAAAAACTTTTATAGAGTTACAAAAAAAAAGATATATAAGTAACTGTTAACAGCCTTTTAATAGTTAAGTTAAATCGCCAGCAAATCATTCGGTATTCATTTCCATTTGCAATCGTTATCCCAATTCATTTCAATGACGCGTCAATAGGCCAATGGGTTCTCTGCGAACTTGAGCATTGAAGCCCAGCAAGGGATCTGCACTGTAGTCAACAATGCGACGATGTCCGTCGGGTTCAATAAGGGAGTATCGACCCGTGACATAGCCACCGCGTCGATGCTCGAACTGATCCTTCACATCGCCCGTATGGGTATCATGGACCGAGTAATGGAACTCATACTGAGCCGGCACAGAAATCAGCTCATCCGCATGGGCAGCAATCAGGCCGCACTCAGCGACACCAGCGCAAAGGATCACAGCGAAAAGGAGGGAAAAGATCTTAAATAAACAAATAAAAAAAAATTGAACGTAAATAAATTATAAATTATAATAAGTATTTGTAGCGTAACTTACCATGGAATTCATGGTTTTTCTTTGAGGGCCTCCCGCAGACTGATGTCTAGCCGATGTTGGGGTTTTCTTTTATACTACACCGGCATCTTTAACTAACCCACATACTGACGACACGCATGGCCCATTGTCGCACTGGCCAAGTTATGAAGAGTTGCATCAATGAAACCAAATACCCCTTTAAGAGATTGCAATGGGTTATGCAAGGTGTCTCTCGCAAGTTTGCGTAAAGGAAATGAAACCTTATACGAGCGACTTATCGTGAGTAAACTAACAGAAAAACTTAAGAGCAAAAGTTGTTTACAATAAAAATAATAGAATGGCAACAAATTAGGAAAATAATATAAACAAACCTATAAATATTTTCAAGATTCTTAAAGTATTACTTGCACTTCAATTAGTTTGCCAGTTTCCAAAGTCGTTTTCAGAATTTTACACAATTTATTTGCGACTTAACATTATAAAGTCTATATTGACTTGAGTTTAGCTTATTTTTTATCACAGCGTTAAAATTAATGGATTTCATAAACACATCTAATTGAGCTTATAGTTAGTTCTAGGGTTAATGTACAAGATGGCTTAAAAGATTTTATATATGTAGAACTATAATCAGTTCGATGAAAACATAGAGGGGCACGCAATCAAATATACTCTCAACATATATTTACTATATGTTTGTATATTTCTTAAGGTTTCAGAAGTTTCAGGTACGACGACAATATGTTGTGGGCATTCGATCCCTTCTTCTCGTTTCAAAACTTGTTCTCCAACAAAGATCCTGGCGGTTAACAAATATAGCAGAAAATATCATTGAAAATTAGAATATCTTGGGAAATTATCTTGCAAGTTTTGCGTATCGTTTATATTTCCGAATTCCGTTAGGTGCACCCAATTGTAATTATGATATATCGAATCTGTTGTCGGGTGCTGATTATATTGTTATATATGTTACTATGATAGTACTGTGGTGCTGCCGACTTCTACGCTTGCGGTTGATTACCCAAATTCAAGTTACCGTTCTCGGCGACCATCCACGCTGTGAGTTTCTCGTCTTCCGTCTTGTTCGTCTCATCCCACGGAAATGTAGCGGCCTTTTCCTTGAGCGTCTTTTGCACTCTGAAATTGGTTAGTTTCGGGATTAAAAAGTATTTAAGATACGATATTTTTTAGTACTATGATTACATATATAGCTATCATGCAGTTTCGTGAGTTAAGGGATATACATACTTTATGCTAGGATAGGTTTAATTTAATGGGAATTATATATGAAATGTTCTAGATAAATGTTAGTTTTATAGTAATCAAAAAACTGTTCAGTTCTACCTTTTCAACTTATATTTAATCTTTCCAATTCTTTACTACGCAACTTAATAGTGCCTACAGATACTTTCAAATCGAGCCAATCACTTTCTAGCCATGCCCAAATTACAACTTTCAGGTAAAAAACAGTACAAAATAAAATATGATAATGATATGATTGAAATACAGGCATTCTACTGGAACTACAGTACATACATATATGGAATATACTAGTGTAATGTATCTACAACTTGTTACGAAGATGCTGATAATGTTTACCTTATGGGCCAAAAGCGACGCTCGTCATCGTTCGAGGAGTCGTTTTGGTTCTCGCTTGGGGCACGCACAAAATGTTCAGTGAGTTCAATGAGAAGCAAATCATAAAAGAGAAAGACACAAAGAACACAAGGCACAAAGGAGAGGAGGAAGGTAAAAGAAAAGCAAAGAGAAAGAGTACAGAACACAGTTACAGTAGACACAAAGTAAGAGAGACACTCAAACAAAGCACAGACATGAAGATCGATGATCAGGTATCAAATATGTATACATATGTATCTGTATATAGAGTATACTCATGCCATATCGATTGCTTGACTACTTACGTGGACAACGAATCGCTGCGACTGCCCCGATTCACCTCGAGACTGTTGGGACTTCGCTTCTTGGGCGGCCTCTTGAAGTTCTCCCCAAAGAAGTCGCGTCCATTGTGCGAACTCGTCGTCCCCGCTTGCCCACTCTTCGCTTGCTGTGTGGGAGGCACTGTATGTGGATACTTTCCATCACTATCCGAGTCCATTGAGAGGTGACCGAACAGATCCTCGAGCAATATACTTGCTTTGGCATTGCGCTGTCGTTTCGCTGAGGTTTTCAGTTTTGAGCTGCAAAATGTAGTAAAGAAAGTGATAGAAACACTAAAGCTATAAACTCAAGGAAGATAGTACAATTGCGGTTACATATAGACATTCTAAAACGCACATACATACATACACGTAAAGTGAGATGGAAAACAAAAATTGATGAACAGGCAAAAAACAATAAGAAGTTTTACATATAAAGCAGATGAATTGAGTAGTAGTATATATATATATATATGTATAATATACATTATTAAGTATGAAAAGCTAAGATAAAAGATCTATATTTAACTAAACTATAAAACCGTTTTCTGTATTATTTCATTAGAAAATGAAAATCTTATTACAAATCGAAAAAAATCAAAGTTATATTTGTTAAAACTCGAATGTTCTCAAGATTTAGGTTAAGTAAAGGAATAGACAAACGATTTCCAAATTTCAGATTGCCTAGTCTGATATCTCCCTATAATAAACATACAATAAGACGCTTATTTGGGACCTTTCAGTGAATGGGATTGCCAAATATCAAATCAATAAATCTTACAGTGGTCTTCCTTATAATCTACCTTATAAATGTGATATAATAAGCTCAACAGTTGAGATCTTTCAGCACCAACTTCATGATGAGCTTACCCCAATATCAGATCCAAATCATCTGCCTTCATGCCACCCGTTCGCGTCTGATCCTGTGCCGGTGGAGCATGTGATCGTGCCGAGAGTTGTATAGCGGCTCCATTCAGCAGAGGTGTGGCTTCAAAGGCATTCGGCTGGTGATGGTGCTGAGGCAGCTGCTGTTGTTGCCGCACAATGATGCTGGGCGGAACCTGGGAGGCGCTAACCTTGGAGAATAGATTGTAGACCTTGGCATCTGGCTGCAGCACGTGCGCTGCAGGTTGTCGTGTCTGGACGTAGTAACCACCGACGGGTAGACCCAATCCTCGATGATTCTTGGCATTCTTGTTGGCCGTCTCGTAGCTCAGTTGACTGCCATTCACATAGATGGCACCACCATTACGTGTCGAGGTGTTGCTGAACGAAACATTCGGATGCGAAGCAATTGTGGCCTGTCCAGGTGCTGCAACGGGGGCAGGAGCAGGTGCCACCACAGTGGGTATTGCACCGCCGGCCGCGGGTGGCAAACCAAACAGCTGCGAAATGTTGCGATTGAGATATATATCATTGATGGACTCCCGACCCGACAGCTGCGACAAGGAGTCAGTGGTTGTGGCTACCATGTCGTTGTTGGTGAGGAAGCTCAGCTGCGGTTGATATTTGCTCACGTTTTTGTTCACCTGCCCATTGTACAGCGACTTGTTGCTGTTGTTGTTTGCCATGCCATTGTTGTTGTTGTTGTTGTTATTATTAGAGACACCATTGTTGTTGCTCTGATGTATGAGCTCAGTCACCGCCTGCAACTTCTCCTGCACCGGAAGCACATTATTTGACACAAGTTGATGATGATGGGCTTTGGTACTGAGCCTCACATTGGCCTTGGCCGCCGCCGTTGGCGAGATGCGTTTGAGCGCATGGAAATATGGATACTTGAGGCTCTGCTGTGCCGTTGGTCGCTTCTCGGGATCATAGGCCAGCATATCCTCCAGCAGATCGAGTCCGTTTTGACTACATCGACTGACAATGCTGCTCAACGGCACCTTGACACAGTCCGGATAACGGAAATGAATCATGGCCGCCAGTCGATAGCCATCGGGCCAATCGCTCTAGAATGAACGGAATTGTTTATAGAGGATATCCTAGTCAATATATCACACTGCCTCACCTTGCCAGGTGTACCCAGTACCGAGCAAATCTTGTAAAGCTGATCCACCTCGCTGCTGCCAGGGAAAAGCGGACGAAATGTATACAACTCTGCCATGATGCAGCCCATGGCCCAGAGATCGATGGTGCTGCCATAATTAGTAGAGTGCAATAGCACCTCCGGGGCACGGTACCAACGCGTCGATACATAGTCCGTGAACGGGGGACGCGAACGTATCTCTCGCGCCAATCCAAAGTCGGCAATCTTTATCAATTCTGGCCCAGAACAGAGCAGATTTTCCGGCTTGAGATCACGATGAAAGAATCCATGTCGATGCATGAAAGCTAAGCCTGTTAAGACCTGTAAGGAAAGTACATTTACAATATATACCTATGCTATATTCCGCCCACTCCCCCTTCAACTTACCTGAAAGAGTATGCTCTTTAGTTCCGGCTCTGGTAAATGTGTATCGCGATCTTTGATCATCTGGTAGAGATTTTCTTTCATGTACTCAAACACAAAATACAATGTATCGTTCTCTCTGATAACCTCTTTGAGTTTCACTATATTCGGATGCGACAATTTCTTCAGGGACTGCAAAGAGAAGAAGAAGAAGGAGGTTTAAAATTCGTTTATAAACGGTTTGAACTACCCTCGCTCACCTTCACTTCACGCAGATTCATCGCCTCCTCCCAGGAATAGTATTTCCTTTTCATTCGTTTTATTGCCACCTTTTCGCCGGTGTCCTTGCGCTGGCCCAATACGACAGTGCCATAGGTTCCATCACCCAGCTGGGTCAGTGTTATATAGCGATTCATGATACAAGCGGCATGGAAACGCTCATCACATATTTTCTGAAAGTGAGAGACTTTAAATGAAATAAAAAGATTAAAGATGAATAAAGTTACAATTTTGTATAAAAAAAAGAAAATGTACCCAAAGCTATTGTAGGGTATAATACCCCGCAGATGTTAATGAAAACACAATCTATTGTATACTATATATTATTCAAATAAATGTTGTTATTTTCGATAGGTTAAATAGAAAATATTGTATAAAAAGGAATAAAACAGTAAAAGATCCTAAATTATATATTTTATATCTCTCATACATTGATTAAACAAGGTCAATATACCCTTATTTGTATGTTACCTAAAAACAGGATGTAAAAAACCCTTTAAAGGCTTCTTTTTGTCACGCGAAAGCTCTTTAAAAATATACGAAATAAAAATAAAGTAAATAAACCTAATTAAGTTGTACTTGAATTACAGGCAATGAAATTAAGATCGGTCACGCATATACCCAGTTTCAATAAATTTACAACTTATGAATTGCAGTCGCTAGTATATTCCTAAGTCCAAAGAAACTCGTAGTAGTAGGAGAAGGATGAATGAAAAATGAATAACGCCTCCCATTGGGACCTGTTAAATAGGTCGTTAAAACAAATGGAAGCACTTAAAATCGAATCAAATCAGTCGGTCTATAAAGTGCTCTATCATCATCAAAGGCTGAGTAACTGTTAATTAACACAATTGGTCACACGGGTCAGCTCCTTTTACTTAATCTCCTTTAACACCATCAATTCGTTTAGAATCAATATATTGATTTCGAACCTTAAGAAAGTAATACAGCTTTTAATCATATTATATTTTCGGGAACTTGACCAATATATTTTGTTTATTATTTTTGCGGGCTAGGGGTAAATAACACGCAGAATATCAAGGTCGTTGCGTCAGACACGTCGGGAAAGTACGAGTAATTGTTTACCGATTGTGAGATAACATTCAGGTTAAATGTTTGAGTGGGGACATTTATACTCATAGTTAGCCCTATATCATCAACTGTCATTTAGTATGAAAGTTTAATTTGTATACCCTATAATCTGTTGGGTTCATATGACCAGAACTAAGTTTTTCCTTGTAGACTATAATAATAGAAATGTTCACTTGACCTTTCAGCTCAAGTGACATATGTAAATTTGGTATATATTATATTTTAATGGAATACTCTTTAGTTGTTACTTGCACAGGATGATTCTTTGAGGTATATATTCAAAAGAAAATTCATGATTTCTATTGGAATTCATATTAAATTAATGTAAACATTGAAAAATTTAAAAGTTGTTTAATTTCTTAGTAAAAAGATCTCCAACTAAACTTTTCTTATGAAGCACCCTATGTGCGAAGCAAAGCGTTACGATTGAAGACTGAAAACTTGTTTTCAGTTATTATTTATTGATGGGGACACCAAGTCAAATTAGAAAGCAATAAAGACGAATGTTTCAAGTCGAAAATGTCCTGACTGTGACATGTGTGTTCTGGAGTAGTGTGAGAAGGAGTGGGAGAAGGTGTTCTGTATGAAGTAGGGTAGCTAATGCTTGAGTCAGCACAGGTTTGTTTTGGCTTTCTTTCGAATGTTGTGCCACAGCCTTGAAACACATTTATAATTTCATTTGCTTGAATTGCTTTTTTCACACACGCACAGCCATCAAAATGGAATTAATATATATTATATATGGCAAACTTCTTATATTATATATTCCTTTTCCAGCACATATTTTAATCAACTCCAACTTTCTGTTTTTCGATGGTATTCACTTTATCGATTAGGCCATTAAGTTGATATGTTTCAGATTAATGAGTTTTGCAAACTTTACCTAAAACGCAGTTTTAAATCGGATAAAATTTATACGAAAGATTTAAAGTATTTTATAGATTAATAGTATTGTTTTTAAATATTTATTTGGCGTTATCGTAGCGCGTTCTATAGCGAGCCGAGGTGTATTTTATAAGCGAACATTAGCAACTATGATATGTACGATATCCACAACAACCGCAACCCTAACTAGACCAACTGCCCCTCCTACGACCGTTGTCAACAAAACACACCACGAGCCAAGGAGAAGCGAAGAGAGAGGGTGAGAAGGACAGGGAGAGCGCGAGTACCGATTGCACCTGTTTCAAGAAAGCCCGTGACGGGGTTGACGCTTTCACAATATTTCGGCAACTAAGAGGAACCGCAAGAGACTCACAAGAGAGTTACTTTCCTCGGTCTGTTCGTCCCTCCACCCGTACGGTAACTAAGTCCTTGTTGTGTTTGTGCGTTGTCAGGACAACGGGGCATGCGTGGGTCACTCATCGTAGAGCAACCCGGTACCGATACCCGGCTCATATGTTCCATACTCATCACACGAAATGGACGATGATACGACGGTGAACAGTGAGCAGAGCAGAGAACCCAATCATGACTTTCTTCAGGTGGTTAATTATCCCGAACCGGGTATTATTAATCTGGATATGATAAGGACCTCCTATCTTGAGGAAGGACAGCGCGGCGAGACTCGTCGGTTGCATCAGCTAGAACCAGTCGTGTTGGAGCGCATTGAAGAGCTGCGACTGGAGTTCAAAAGTTAGTGACAAAGGAACTAGCTCACAGGAACTAAATTCTAACCATATATACTTCCCATCTACAGATATTCTACGCATAGATCATTTGTGGGTTCTGCCTAATCTGACCAAGCTGTGTTTGAATTGCAATAAAATTGAAGTTATCGAACATATTGACATGCTAACTGCCCTTAAGGAACTCAATCTGAGCTTTAACTACATAACCAAAATTGAGAATCTTGAAACTCTGGTTAATCTGGAAGTTCTCTCTTTGTTTAGTAATCACATCACAAAAATTGAGAACTTGCAAACACTGGATAAGTTGGTTATACTTAGTATAGGGAACAACCTCATTGAAACTTTGGATGGCGTAAGTTGAACTTCGATTTGCTCTGTATACGACTTTAATGTTCGATATGTAATCTGTATCTATCTATATATTTGTCTTTATACTACAAATAATATAGATTGAACGTCTGCGTTTTGTGAGCAGCTTGAAAGTACTTAATCTGGAGGGAAATCCCATAGCCAAGCAGCCGGACTTTCCACTCTCCGAGTACATAACTGCCATATTGCCCCAACTGAATTATTATGAATATGTTTTTATCAAGGATGAAATGCGGGAAGCAGCGCAGAAGAGATTTTAGTAAGAACTTAGGCATACATCATTGTTAGTTACTCACCCCCTTTATTTTCACCAGTCGAGAGCTCCGCGAGATCGAGGGTCGTCAGGAGAAAGAGATACAGGCACGTGAGACAGCAGCAAGGGAGCACGCCGAGGCCGAGCGATTGGCGTCCAGTTTCGTAGAGCATCTAGATGGAGATCAGTTGTACGAGAGCATGTGGCAAGGTGATGAAAATGGCAAAGTATTGATGCTAATAGGGTCATCAGCCCTGGAACTTACCGAAGAATATGAAAAGGATGTGTATGAGTTAACCCAACGTATCTACAAACTGGGACTGGAGCGTTTCAGTGAGCGCGAAGAGGAGGTCAAGGCGTTCACGAGTAGTCTACAGGAGGGTCAACAGCATTACCAGATGCTTGGCCAGCAGAAAATAGAAGACTTCCTACAGTACAGAGACAAAACCTTCGAAGAGGCCTCAGACATCTTGCGCAAAATGGAACAGAGTGAGGAAAACTCACAGGAGAATTTGGAGCTATGTGAGGCAATGGACGCGATTAGGGATAAATTCGATGATGCACTTAACGAGATGTGGCAGAACCTAATGGAGCAAGAGTTGCACCTTCACGAGGCAGTTGAGGTGAAGTTCAGAAAGACTTCTTTTCTTCATTCTGTTATATGCTTCTTCTTTCGCAGGAAACTACTCTAAACTTCGAGCGCAGTATCTCCCGTTTGATGACCAGTTTCGTGGAGGAGGCTCAGACCTTTTTCTTGCAGCTACGAGAGGTTTCCTCGTACTTTGCAGATAACATGACAGATGCGGTTTCTCGTTTCCTTTCCCAGAAGCTACAACTACAACAGTCGGATGCAGTGCCTCAAGAGTTACGCAGCTGCCTGGATGATCGGAATGCTGTGCTGAAAATCGTGAACAACATGAAGTCAACGCATACAAGTCGCATTGAGGAACGTGAGGACCGCATGGCCAATCGCAGCAAGGAGTTCATAGATAAAATGATACAGAAATTATCCAAGTAAGCAACATAATACATTCATGATCCATGTTCGTATATAATTCGTCTTTCTTTACAGAGAGGAAAACGAGCGATATCGTGCTAAAATATTGGAGATCAATTCGTTTATGGAGATGATGACCAAAGCGCTGGCCAATCTGCCCGAGGAGATTCATCAGCAGATGATAACGAAAGAGGACTGAGATTCTTTTAAAATAAAGTCTTTATAAAAATGTGTCTGTGTCTTATGCAGCTGTGGTATGCAAAGGCGGTTGGAAGTCTACTTCGTTCCCTTCTTGCTGGGATTTTATAGATATACACCCAGCTCTTCTTGCCTGCTGTCATCATTAATGAAAGCCATAAAAGTATCCTCATCCGCAATGCGTCTATCTTCAAACTCCATCAAGCTTGGAAACTGAAATTGCTGCTTGGTCAGCGAACGGGCGAGGGGATTGACCTTGGCAAAGGTGCCAAGGTGTAAATTCAGCACACTTGGTCAGTGCCTCCTCCTTGCTATTGGCCACATCATCGACCAGACCAATCTGCAAAGCCTCCTCTCCCACGTTTAGCCAGACGACGTAGCAGCAGCCTTAAGTAGTTGACAAGGCAAAATGTCGAAGGCACAATGCTCAGCAGGTTTTCATTTAGTCCAATACGAAGATTCGGCAGCATTACTCGGTACTCACAGGTTGTGGGCAACACACAATCACCGGCAGGAGCTGTCCCTACGAGAAGGAATATATTTAAAATAATAAAGATACAACTAATAATGAAAATATTTACATTAATTGCCGCCGCTGAGCGTACGTCGCTGTTATAGAGAGATAGCAAGACTTGGCTATAGAGAGACAGCCAGACATGTGTATGGAAAAGAAGAGTCGAGAAAAAGCTGGCGCTTCGCGTTGACATTGTTCGTCCTTTTCTTTTCAGCACAAGTTATAAAGTATTGACATGTGCATAGAAAAGAAGAGTCGAAAAACAGCTCGAGCTACGCACTCGCATCGTTCGTCCTTTTCTTTTCAGCACAAGTTATAAAGTATTGACATGTGCATAGAAAAGAAGAGTCGAGAAACAGCTCGAGCTACGCACTCGCATCGTTTGTCTTTTTCTTTTCAGCACAAGTAACTTGTTTGCTGGTCTATATGTAGCCTGAAGTAGAACGTTAAGACATGAATTCTTTGAATGTAAATAGGAAATGCGCGGGCGGTAGGCGTGGTATCCCAAATTGAAAATAAACTTGATCTGTGTATGGTATACAGGAATCTTCATGCAAAATTGGATATCCCTAGCTTTTCTAATAGCTGAGATCGGCGCGTTCATCCAGACAGACGAACATGGCTCAATCGTTTCGGCTAGTGATTAAATGAAATTAAATTCTATATATATTGTAAAATGAGTGCAATCTGTATACTTATTCAACATTATTAATCTTAATTACAAACCTTTTAGTTCCGTTAAATAAACAACAACTTTAGAATTTGTAAACACAAAACGCCGAACCTGTGGCAACTAAAATCGTTTCTGATGCATGATTCGATTTATAATCTCCAAAGCTGTGCGCACTGCGATATATATCGTTTCTGTTCTGCAATATTTAATATGGTCGATAAAAATATTAAATTAAATAGTGATAGTCAATATTTCATTCCACAAAATAGTTATAGCTAAAGAAACTTTTCTTTACTAAAAGAAGCAAATTTTAATTAACGTTGCCTTCGTTCAATCAATGTAAATTGAAACTAGTTTTAAGATTTAGACCTTTTGCTCAGTTTCTGAAGATATTCACCCAACTGTTCCTGCATCTTGTCATCATTAATAAAGGACATAAAGGCGTCTAAGTCTTTAGAGCGTTCGTTTTCAAACTGCGTCAAATCTGCAGCTCGCAACTGTAACTTGGTCAGTGAACGGGCGAGGGGATTAACCTTGGCAAAGGTGCCAATAAATTCAGCACACTTGGCCAATGCCTCCTCCTTGCTGTTGGCCACATCATCGATCAGACCAATCTGTTGAGACTCCTCTGTGGTGAACATGCGTCCTTGCGTCAGTGAACGCTCAGTGAGACGACGCGGCAAAACACATAAGTAGTTGAACACGGCAAAGATTGGAGGCACAAGACCAAGTTGGGTTTCATTGAGGCCGATCACGAAATTTGGCAGCATTACGCGGTACTCACAGGATGTGGCCAGAAGGCAGCCTCCGGCTGGACCAGAACCCTGCGAAAATAGATTAAAGTTATATATATATAACGATCGGTAATTACAATTTTACATTAATTGCTGCTGCAGTGGGTATATTGCTGCCGTATAGGGACACCCAGACATCCTGAAGGGTGCTCCATAGTAGGCGTACGCGATCCTTGTCGGGTTTGTACATTTCATGTATGTCCACGCCGGCTGAGAACACTTTAGTTAGTGCCTGAGGGTTGAGTATATTAGTGAAATATGTATATTAAAATATTTTGACGGCAAGCTAATGCTTATATATTAAATACAGACATGCTAAAGGTCTCACCGATGTCAAAATAAGGCCACGACTTTTATTGCTTTCGATATCCTGAATAGACTTATGCAGCTCCTGCAACAGTTCCACATTAAGTGCATTTATGGGCGGTCGGTTCATGGTAAGTGTAGCGATTCCAGTCTTATCATTGACTTCAATTGTGGTCAGTTTGGATGCAGAAGACAACTGTCTACTGATAACCACTGTACGGGGCAATAAACTTAATATCTTTTGTCTCATCATATTGTTTTGCTAACAGGCAATATGACCTTTGGATTCACTACTGAAATAGAGAAAAAAAAAGATTATTTTAACGCATTTAGAGAGAATTGTAAATTTTAAGTAAATTACTATAATATATATTCAACTTTGAATTCTATTACACAAATCAGCACCTCAACGCCAAGCAATTGGTAAACACAAAATGCCGAACCTGTTGCAGTGTTAATCGATTATCGATAAGTGTCATTCGAAAATTTGACCAGGGCTGCCATCGCACTTGCAGCAACGTCTTTCATTCAAACTTGTTAATTCAGTTATAATTATCATTTAAAAAACTTTGTTAATTAAATCAACAACCAATATATTTTATTTTGATGTATATGTATATATATATATATATATGTGTATATAGCACTTCTTTTAGTATATTGATAAAAAAAAACCCCATAACCCCAGGAGAATGTGCGGAGATGAACACAATAAATGCAATTGTAGTAAATGCCCTCTGGCTTATCACTTCTTTTTGTTTTTCAGTTGATTGAGATACACCTCCAGACCCTGCTGAAACTGTGGCGTATTTATATATTCTAAACTCTCACGCAGCTGACCCTGTGGATCATCCAGCAATGGTCTCACATCTGCCGCACGCAACTGACGCTTAGTGAGAGCACGAGCCTCAGTATGCGTGCCTACAAAGCTGTCAATAAACTTGACACATTTACATAGTGCCTCCTCCTTGCTGGCTGCCACCTCATCGACTAGATGCACTTTGAGGGCTTCTTCGGTACTAAACAATTTGCCCTGTAGCAGTGCACGCTCTGCCACGGGACGTGGTAAGACACTGAAGTAGCTTAGGTAGATAAAAGGCGGCACCACATAGCCAAATTTGGTAGCATGGATGCCGATATTGAAACCCGGCAACATCACCCGATACTCGCAAGCTGCTGAAATGACACAACCCACAGCCAGTGCGTGTCCCTGGAGAGAGAAAATTTTATGTTTATTAATGTGTAAATTTTAATCCCAAGCGCACCTACATTGATGGCAGCTGCTGCGGGCATACTGCTCTGATAAAGCGACAGCCACATATCCTGCAGTTCAGTCCAAAATGCTATCAATCTCTCCTTATTTGGCTTATATAGTTCGTTGAGATCCAGACCGGAGGAGAAGACTTTTTCGTTGGACTGTTAAATGATTGGAACTGTGTTAAGCGTACGTATTTGACAATTGGAACACTTACTGAAGTCAGTATAAGACCACGACTCTTGTTGCACTCGACCTGTTTTATGGACTCATGCAAATCCTTCAGCAGCTCCAAGTTAAAACTGTTGACAGGAGGCCTGTTCATTGTCACTGTGGCAATTCCCGTTTTATCGTCGACTTCTACAAGGGTCAAATTGCTGGTCTTAGAAGAGAGGAATCTGCTTAAGCCAGGCAGCCTTAATTGACGCCTCCCCAGATCCAATAGTCTTGTTTGGCTACGCAGCATTTTGGAAACTGTTGATCACATGATACAACCAATTAAAGGTCGTCTTTCTTTAATTTACACTTCATAAGCTATGCGCAAACGTCACAGCTTGTCTGCGTGCCTGTATACTTGTGACATCACAATCGTCACTGCGCATGACATCTGTATTGAACTTATACCATGTTTTGATCATGCAGCCAATTGTTTCATTCCCTGTTTCGATAGGCCAAACGATAAATAAAACAAGAGAGAGAGAGAGAGAGAGACGGAAAATACACAGATAATTTTTATTTTTTTCAAAAAGCTAAACAATATACAAGGCAGTGTAGTTACTTGGCCTTCTTTTTGAGACTCTCGATATAAATGCCCAGTCCTTTCTGCACAGCAGGCTGGTTAATAAAGAATATGAATTTCTCCAGATCCTTTTGACGTCCATCTTCCAATTCCTGCAGCTCTGCAGCCCTGAGCTGTGTCTTGGTCAGTGAACGAGCCAGTGGATTCACCTTCGCAAAGGAACCAATAAATTCTACACACTTGGCCACAGCTTCCTCCTTGCTGTTGGCCACCTCATCGACCAGGCCCACTTGCAGTGCCTCCTCTGTGGTGAACATGCGGCCCTGATTTAGGGCACGTTCCGCTTCGAGGCGAGGCAAAACACTCAGAAACGTGGTCATAAACCATTTGGGTGCAACAATTCCCAATTTAGTTTCGTTCAGTCCTATTGTAAATTTCGGTAGCATTACACGATACTCGCATGATGCGGCCAACAAACAGCCGCCGGCAGGGGAATGACCCTGCAAGGTAATTGTTAAGAATATAAGGAATATACATTGATCGATGTCGACCTACATTAATGGCAGCTGCTGTGGGCACACTGCTGCCGTAAAGGGCCAACCATGTGTCTTGAAGTGCGGTCCAAAATGCGCGAATCCGCTCCTTGTCAGGCTTATACATTTCCAGTATGTCCAATCCCGCAGAGAAGATTGTGGGATTAGACTGCAATATTTTCCAAATAGAATCAAATGATACATAATACAAATTTATGCTTCTTACCGATGTCAGTATCAGACCACGACTCTTGTTGCCCTCAATTTCCTGTATAGACTGGTTAATCGATGTCAACAGCTCCAAGTTGAGTCCATTTACCGGTGGCCGGTTCATGGTCAGCGTAGCAATTCCAGTCTTATCATTTACTTCGACTGTAGTCAACTTGGTTGCACTGGACATGTGTCGTGCAACTCCTGTGGCACGGGACACCAGGCTCAAAATCTTTGTTCGCATCATTTTGCTTTTAATTAAAAAAGGAACTTTTTTAAACTGAAGTGACCTTTGGACGCGATCAGCTAGTAGCAGTATAAATTGGTTATTGCTTCTTTAAGTGAAATATATTTATGTTTAACATTTAAAAAGAAAATGAATTTATTTACTTGTAATTTTAGAAGATATAAACGATTAATATTTAATCTATTTACCCAAATATTTAAATATTTTATCAAAACAGCTGTTACAGTACCTGTTGCACTTCTGTTGTTTGAAATTTATCGATTTATTGTTGCCGATAACTAATGGGCTGCACTACCATAGCTGTTGGAACCAAATTCGATTAGATAGTTCACATAATAATACAAATAGATAAAAATTTGCGATTAAATGAATTAAAAGCAACATTAAAAATATTGTTTTAATTTTTAAGAATAGTTATAGTAGTAATATAATTGTGTTTTGTGCGTATATTTAAGAATTTGATGAACCAGTTCCGTGAATCGAACCGTCAACCACTTATCGACACCACAACATCGTTTTTTGACGTTTACTTTACACGTCACTACGTTGCGGCGCTGTCACTTTGCCGATTGGACTGCCTTCGTGTACGCTTTACACTTATTCTTCGACTGGCTGAGTTGCGGTAACTTTCACTAAAGACACGAAAACACATAAAAATTTAAAAAAAATGGGTTCTGGCAAGCAACAAAAAGTGCAATCGTCTGGTTTCACCAAGGAGGAGGAGCTGCTGCTGCAGGATTTCAGTCGCAATGTCAGCACCAAATCGGCAACAATCTTTTACGGCAACGCTTTCATCGTCTCGGCTTTGCCAATCTGTAAGTAAAGACCAACACTAACAAAAATAGTGACACGTTGTTGTTTTACCTCCCCCTCCACCCACATTGCTTACAATGTTTTCTTTTTCCCTCTATTTAGGGCTCTTCTGGCGCATCCACAACATGGATCTGTGGCCCAGCTCTATCCTATTTGTGCTTGTTACCGCAGCTAGCACCTACTTGATGGCCACTGCATACAAGAACATCAAGTTCCAGCTGAAACACAAGATTGCAGTGCGTCGCGAGGATGCAGTTACCCGTGAAGTGAACCGCCAGTTGGGCGATGACAAGAAGGTCACGCGCAAGGAGAAGGACGAACGTATTCTGTGGAAGAAGAACGAGGTGGCTGACTACGAAGCCACTACCTTCTCGATTTTCTACAACAATGCCATTTACTTGGCCATCATCATCTTCATTAGCTTCTTCCTGCTGAAGAATGCTACGCCCTTCGTCAACTACATCTTCTCTATTGGCGTGGCCAGTGGTGTCCTGGCGTTATTCTCCACCAGCGCCCAAACGAACTAAACACATCCACACACGCACTCGTAATGTTTAGTTGCCCATTAAGAGATTCTATTTCGATAAACCTTTAAGCGAGCGATTCCATTCATAAAATCGATGTCGATCAATTTTTTTTTACAATATGTTGTCTTTCTTGTAGAAAGCGCATCTATTAAAATGAAACTACCTTCCATTTGCAACAAAATGTTTCAATAAATTTTTAATAAAAATAGAAAAACACAGATAAAAACATAACAAATTGTTATCAGTTCATAAAGTAAATTTTATTTATATCGATGCTAAGCTTATTGTAAATGCAAACAAAAATATTTAGAAGGGATTCGGTCTTACGATTCTAAACGGATTCAAGCAGCAGAGCAATGCCCTGACCACCACCAATGCAGGCGGAACCGATGCCGTACTTCAGTTTTTTGCGCCTGCGAAGATAAAGAACGAGATTAAAGACCTCATCCAGAGAGGATTCCCCTTCTCCCTTATACTTACTGCAACTCATGCACCAAATGACCAGTGATGCGAGAACCACTGGCTCCTAGAGGATGACCCAGAGCGATGGCTCCACCATTCACATTCAACTTGGAGGTATCCAGCTTGAGGGCATCGGCACAGGCCAGTGTCTGTGCGGCGAAGGCTTCGTTGATCTGCAGGAGAAGAAGACAAGTGATTGATATTTGTATGTATAGTGATCTCATCGTGCTCAGCCCTACCTCAATCAGATCAATGTCCTCCAGTTTCTTGCCCGCCACGCGCAGCACATTTTGTATGGCAGGTACGGGACCAATGCCCATTATCTCTGGCTTGACACCCACAAAGGAGAAAGCAACCAGGCGAGCGAGTGGCTTAAGGTTGTACTCCTTGAGTGCCTCCTCGGAGGCAATGATCACAGCACCAGCACCATCACAAATGCCCGAGGCTGTGCCTGCTGTGACGATACCGTTCTTCTTGAACAGCGAGGGCAGCTTGGCCAAACCCTCCAGCGTGGTCTTGGGACGTGGATGCTCATCCACAACAAAGTCCACTTCCTTGCCCTTGACCTTCAGCTTGATGGGTGCAATCTCTGCATTGAAGACGCCCTCCGCCTGTGCCCGCTCCCAGTTCTTTTGTGAGCGCAGTGAAAACTCATCTACACGCTCGCGTGTGATCTTGTACTGCTCAGCCAAGTTCTCAGCAGTCAGAGCCATGGGCAGTTTGCAGTGGGTATCAGTGAGTCCCGCCCACAGTGCATCCTCCAGATTATAGTTGGCGCCCAAGGTGGTTCCGAAGCGCATGTTGCGAGCAATGAAAGGCGTCTGAGACATGCTCTCCACACCACCCGTGAGAGCGACCTTGGCACCACCCACCAGAATATCCTGGGCGCCGTTCACAATCGACTGGAAACCGGAACCGCACAGGCGATTAATGCCCAAGGAGGGTTTCTCGATAGGCACACCACAATTAAGACCCACATGACGGGGCACGTAGATGCCATCAGTTGAAGAGGACTGTGAGAGAAGAGGCAAATAATGAAGAAAGAAATAAAGTAAATAAATATAGATTTGAAAAGTTATGGAAACTGCTCTCACTTATTACGTTATCATTAATGTCCCATATGGAAGTAGGAAATTGAAAAGGTAATTTCACTTTTTACGGTGGCAAGTCATTTATTCCAGTTATTAGTCAAAATAATAATAGGAACTGTTTTCGAATTCCCATATGCCACTGCAAGTTCTAATAAGAATGCCCAAACATGGAAGAGGGAAATTTCCCAACAAATGTCCCAATTGCTGTAGGCAGGATATTTATTCCAGCATTCGCTAACCCAACTCACCGCAATCACATTGCCCACGATCACAGTGTCCACCTGCTCGCCCTTCAGTCCTGCCGCATCCAGTGCCGCCTTGGCTGCTGTGGTCTGCAGCTGTGTCTGGTTCACATTCTTCAGTGCTCCACCGAAGGTGCCAAAGGCCGTACGCTTGGCGGCCACAATATAGATACCTGTAGTATATAATATTTAACATATATATTACGTATGTATTGAGTTATCGCGATTATTTAAATTAGTCGCTGTAAACGAAAGCAAATCTTGTTGCTTGTTCAACAGGTCCAAAGTGCACACTCCCCCTTTGCCGGCGTTTATGCTGTGCCAACTGTGCGTAGCGGGGGGCAAAGGGGAGACAGAGAGAGCAGATAAGACATCAACAAGTCCAAAGTTCAAGTTGATCAATCACTGCGCGAGACAACAATCGAAAGAATCAGGAATCAAATTCCATTTCAATTACCTTTAGTTGCTGCAGACATATTTGCACAAATTAAAAGTTGTTTTATCAAACGAATTAACGATGTATAAAGATATTAATAAGGCAAGTGAAAAGTGCAAAGTAATTCGCTCTATCGCTCTTCTCTCCGGCTATCTTCGTATAACTGCAGACGATGAACACTCGACAGCAACTCACACGAAGCTGGCGGTGCGTCGACATTTTGTTGAAGAGCGCAACAAAAAGCTCTTCGCCTACACCGGCAAATGAAAGCTTTTCTGCGATAGAGAAAACAAACAAACCGATTTCACAGCTGTTCAAGTGCACTGAGAGAACGTTGTGGAAACTCTTAAAAGAAAGTTGAATATGTAACATGTACAACTAAGAAACCGTTGAGGTTTAAATAAATTCAAAATAAAAAATATTGAAATGAAAAATCTCAATTAAAATACCAATTTTAATGAATTGATTCGAACTATCATAATTCAAAGAAACCCCTCTCATCATTTAGTACTTTATCTACAGTCGTTCACTGCAATTACCGAAATATCCTTTTAATTGAAAAAGACAGTCAGTTCTATGAACTTAATGAAAAAGTTGTATATGTATTGAATAGTCGTTCTTAAATAAACATACAGAATTTAAATGCCGAATTTTTTTAATTAAAATCTTTATATATATACTTTATACTTGCATCTAGGACAGATTGTAGCAATAAAAATCTCAAAGCAATGTCGATTCAAATAGCAAAAGTTAGTTAGATCATATTTTAAAGGTAGGTTCTTTAATGTTCTCTTGTATTTCTTATTAATATATTTATGTGTGTTGGTGTGCAATGTATGAATCGGGAGATAATCATATGAATATCCCTATCTCTTCCTAGGGTGAATTTGATATATCCATGTTGTCCGATTTCTCAACGCTAACCGATTTTCGGGAACTCTTTGCCTCAACGTCTTCTGAGATGGACTTGAGTTTCCGGGACTCCGGGGTGCGGGAACGTCTTCGGGAGGATGAAGATGAGGATGATTTGGATAGCACAGGTGCGATATCTTTGCTGCGACTGGAACGTGACTTGCTGCTGCTGCTGTGGCTGCTCACAGGTGGTGGAGATGGGGAGCTGCGTTTACTACGCGAACGTGGCGAACGAGCACGATGCGATTTCTTGCTACGCTCACGGGATCTAGAGCGTTTTCCGTTTCCACTGCTTCCACCACCGCCTCCGCCACCTCCACCGCCACCACCTGCACCACCATGAGAGCGGGAACGACGGTTGCTACGCGATGTGCTGCGACGATGCCGGGATCGCGAGCGCTTGCCACGTGATCTAGACGAGCGCGAGTGTTTTCCTCCTCGTGAACGTGAACGTCGAGAACGGGAAGTGCTGCGACGATGACGTGATCGAGAACGTTTACTACGCGAGCGTGATGAGTGTTTGCCACGCGAACGTGAGCGACGCGACCTCGACACGCTACGACGCTCTCGAGAGCCTGAACGACGTCGTCGCCTTGATGTGGAGCGATGCGAGCGGGATCGGCTGCTGGTGCGACGTTCTCGCGAGCGGGAACGTGATCGTGAACGGCGTCGTTTGTCCTTGGCCAACATGCCGATGACGGGATCTATGGCAGCCGAAATCATGCTCTGTGCCTCCTTTACAATGGTCATTGCTTCCTCGATCTCCGCCTGGGCTGCCTCATTGGACTTGGCCTCCGGTTTAGTGATGGAATACGTTGAGTGATAGACACTCAAATGGCCACCCTTAAACTCCTGTCCCTGGAGGCGGAGGGCGTGAATGACACTTGTCTGCTCGCAGAACTCAATCATGCAGTATGTCTTGTTGTCCTTCTCCGCCCAGCGTGCATATTTGACCTCGCCGGCACGCTGAAAACATTCCATGAGGTCGTCGAGGCGCCATTCGTTGCGCACATCACATACGATGATAGTGCGACGGATCTCCTCAATTTTACGGGCCTCATAATACGAGGGCAGAGCTGGATACTCGGGCAGATTGAATTCCACCAACTTAGGATCGTAAGTCTTGATTACTTGCTGCGGCAATTGACCCTCTATGCGATTGATTACCTCTGGCGGCAATTTGGAATCCGGTTTCTGTAGACCCGGCACAATGGTGCCATTCTTCAGCATTTCCAGGGCGCGATACTCTTCTGGTATGGCCAGCACGGGTATGACGATGAGGGCCCGGTCAATAAATACGGTATTGGTCAGGTGTTGGGCCACTGGCACACTGCTCGTCTCTGTGTATTTTACATAGCAGATGCGTGATTGCACGGGACAGGACACGTCTCGGATAGTAGGGTACAGTCGAATCTCTTCGATTTTGCCAATGTTTCCGAATAACGTTTGCATTTGGTCCTTGGTGGCTTGCGGCGCAATATTGGTCACCTGTATAACACGCGGTGTATTGCCGCCCGCCATGTCTGCCTTGTTCTAATTGCTTTTTTTTGCAATAAATTCGGGTGAAATTTGTAAAATTTTCAGCGAGAAAAATATTTTCAATTAACCTCACACAAATGGAAAAAATCTGACGAGGGCTGCAAAAGGCGTCGCGAAAATTCGATTGATGCACAGGGTTGCAGATACATCGATAAAGAAGTCGGTGCTTATCGATTGCAAGTGCAAAAATAGTTTTGCGAGGGCTACGCGACGTGACGCCAACAAAACAACAGCTGCACTTATCGATTTCGATTATCGTTTGCAATTCACATTAGCGATTATTTTTTGTGTGAATTGTGAATGCAAAAAGTGTTGTAGGAAAATTTACTCCTTTAGATGTTAAATTTGTAAAGTTAATTGCAAATAAGTATTTATAAATTAAACGTCAACAACTATTTACAATTCGCCTCGCCCAACAATGTCGGAAAGCCAAAATCCATCAGTCTCCAAATCCAGTCTAAATGATTTGCGTCAATTTCGTATAAATAAGACAGCAGCAGCTGCTGTAGCAAGTCCGGGGAGAACTGGTACGCATTGTGTGCATTGTTGTGTGTGGAAAGGATCTACTGCTAATTCTAATTAAATTTGCAGAACGTGTGCCTGGCAAGAAACGCATCCAGGTGATGGCCGACAGTGACAGCGACAGTGCGGACTGTCAGACGCCCAAGAAACAGAAACTGATATTAACTGTAAAGGAAAAAGAAGAACGTTACATGGCGGCAGCGAAAATAATGCCCCATTACGATACGATGGTATGTAGTCGGTGTTTCTGGTGAGTAGGAGATACTCATGAAGGGTGGGGGGAAGCGCGCGCGACGCTTACATGTGTTCGGAATATGGCGATTCGGGCCCGGCATTGTGAACAGCTGTTCCAAACAGTGGCGTTCCCAAAAAGGGGTGGTTGACGGATAAGAAAAAAAAACTTTTGTAGGTCATGAATAGTACAAAATAATATTGCTTCTAATTTATGAAATAATTACATTCAAATTATTCATAACATTAACATGATTGGAATAAATAATACTTCCTATCGATTAATCGATAACTTTATGTTCTTCAGGCTATTCAGGACTCGCTTGCACGAACAGATTGGGATGTTGCCGCGTCTATACGTTATCTTAAGGAACATTGTAAGCCTAAGCAACAAAATGGTCCCTTGGACCGACCCAAACTCAAGTCCAGCTCGAATGGCAGTGCCTCAGGAACCTCCAGTAAGCCAGGCAAATCAAGTGGCAACTACTCAGACTATGATAATTCCGACGATGATGATATTAAACAGTCTAAGGATCAGGTTTACGACAGTGATGACAGTGACACTGAAATGTCCTCCAAAATGACCGGACAACGTAAGAAAGTATTTCAGTTTATGAACGATGCCAGCATTGTGGAACTGCAATCGGTGAAGACATTGTCGGAAAAGAAGGCAACGGTACTTATTGAGTTGCGCCCATTTAAGGATTGGTCAGACTTGCGACAGAAACTCGAATCAAATCGATTATCGGCCGATCTACTTAACTATACTCAAGATCTGATTAACAAACAGAATACTGTGGCCACCATTCTGAGCAAGTGCAACGGTTTAGTTACTCGCTTGGAAACAGCCATTGCCAATGGAGCTGGCATTGTGGAACAGCCGAGGATACTAAGCAGCAAGTAGGTTTTACACAACTCCCTTGATCTCCCCATTTCTAATGCCTTTCTGCCATTCTTTTAGCTTACACTTGGCAGACTATCAGTTAATCGGTCTTAATTGGTTGACGGTGATGCACAAGCAGGAAATGAATGGCATTCTCGCAGATGAGATGGGTCTGGGCAAGACCATACAGGTTATCGCCTTTCTGGCGTATCTCAAGGAGAATGGCCTTAGCAAGGGTGCACATCTGATTGTGGTGCCTTCATCTACGCTAGACAATTGGGAGGCGGAGATCTCCAAATGGTGTCCCAGTCTTATTGTGGAAAAGTATCATGGCTCTCAGGATGAACGACGGAGAATGCGTGTTCGCTTCGCTAAGGATGGTTTCACTGGATTCGATGTGCTGCTTACTACATACCACATAGTTGGCTCCACACCTGAAGAGCGTAAAATGTTCCGTGTTTGCAAGCTCCACTATGTCATATTTGATGAGGCGCACATGCTTAAGAATATGACAACACAACGCTATATCAATTTGATCAATATAAACGCTGAAATGCGCATCCTGCTAACAGGCACCCCACTGCAGAACAATCTGCTTGAGTTGATCTCCCTGTTGTGCTTTGTCATGCCCAAGTTCTTTGCCAAGAGCATTGAGGATATTAAAAGCCTGTTCGCAAGGGTTGGTTAAGCATGATATACATAAGAAGAATTATGTTCTAATAATGATATTTCTTTCTGCTCTATAGAAAAACAAAACCGACGCTGATCAGGAGGAGGTATCACAGTTCCAGGAAACGCAAGTGCAACGCGCCAAACGGATTATGAAACCATTTGTGCTGAGGCGTCTCAAAAAGGATGTGCTCAACAATTTGCCCACCAAACATAGCATTGTTGTAAGTATCAAGAAAAGTATATTCTATCTTGGAACTAGTAGTTATACATTCCTCTTTATTAGGAAAAAGTTCCCATGAGTACATCACAAAAGCAGTACTATAAAGAGCTGGTCGAATACTATTCCAACAACAAGGGCGAGATCTGTGGAAGCAGCGATCGCGCTGGCGTTGCAATTATGATGGAAATGCGTCGGATGGCAAATCATCCACTGCTAATGCGTCACTATTTCACGGATGAACAGCTGCGTGGCTTCGCAAAGCGCCTGGCGCGCGTCAATTCCTATAAGAAGACAAATGAACAATACATTTTTGAGGAGCTGGCCATCATGTCCGACTTTCAGGTGTATCAGCTCTGCAATAAATATGTAAGTTGAAAGTACTTTAATGAAAAAGTCTTCTGTATTCAAGTTCTTCGTGCTGATAAAGAGTATTTAACTCAGAGTCGCTTCTATATTCTATCAAACTGTTTATTCTTGATTACTTAAATAACAATCAATGTTTTACCTTGCAGGAACTATACGATGTGAAGATACCCGATAATCTAATATGTGATTCAGGCAAATTCCTTTATCTGGATACATTACTGCCCAAACTGAAGGCCGAGGGACATCGTGTGCTATTGTTCAGTCAGTTTACCATGATGCTGGACGTTGTGGAGGAATATTTGAGAATACGAAAGCATGGTTTCTGTCGCTTGGATGGTGCTACTGCCGTGAAGGAGCGTCAGGATCTTATCACTGACTTTAATGTCGATGATAATATCTTTGTTTTCTTGCTATCGACTAAAGCAGGCGGGGTGGGCATCAATTTGACAGCGGCAGATACCTGCGTTATACACGACATCGATTTCAATCCATACAATGATAAGCAGGCCGAGGATCGTTGTCATCGTATGGGACAGAGTCGTCCTGTGACCATCTATCGTCTGATATCAGAAAGTACCATTGAAGAGGGCATTTTAATGGCTGCCGAAGAGAAGCTAAAATTGGAAAAGGATATTACGTCTACGGAGAAGGGTGAAGTGCACGAGCAGCGCTGTGTAGTTAAACTTTTAACCATGGCATTGGGCCTGGACGAGGCCGAGGAGGAGCGCTTGAACAATTCGTTAAACAACTCTTTGGGAACGCCAACAAAGAAGTAATAAACAGAGGATTCATTTATCGAGCAGGCGACTCACTTTCCATTTATATTTCCCCGAGAGAATGCTGTTTTCGGTGTAGCGTATATCATTTTTTTATTTAAAGAGCGTTAATTATTATCGAGAGTCTTTTGCTCGTTGATCATTTTCGTCTAAGCTTAAGAATCGATATTGTATTAAATTATATATTATAATATATTCACATTTAAGTGCACAGCGTGCGAATGTTTTATGAATGGAAAAGGGAGACAGTTGAAAAGACAATCTTATCTTTTATCTAAAATCGGCTTACAAAACTGACTAGGGATGATTGAAAACAACAAAATAATGTGACTAGGAACCTTTATAACAAATGATATTTATAATAAATTTCTTCTTTTTTTTTTTTTTTGCTAAATTCCATATTGTTAAAGATTTTGTAGAATTTGTTCAATGAACTGTAACCCAATGAAGATTTTCTTATGCAACTTTTAATATAATTTTATATATTTGTATTGATTTTGATTGCCTGATATTTTTGTAAGTTATGCGTAGGGCTTGATTACAATTAAAAAAAAAAGTTCTTTGATAATGTAACACATTTAAATTGCCTGATATCTATTTTATTTATCATTGCATAACTCGACAACTCTAAAATGAGTAAGCTCTCTCTGTGTTCCTCTCTTTGTCTCTATCTCTTACCGTGTGAGATCACACAGGGCCGGGCCGGGCCGGGAGTCTCTTCTGCAGAGCTTTATACAGCGTCGCCGATTCATCAGAGTTTCAGTCTTAAACAGATCGCTCGCGCCGATGATTTAATTTTTAAGTTTCACAAAATAAAATATAAACGCAGCAAGTGACCGAACGATACTCGCACTATCCACACAATATACATGCATAAATAGAAAGATACATATAATATATACATACATATATACGCCATATATATACGATATACCATTAACCATCTACCATAATTACGAGAGTGTGCAAATCGAATAGAGGAGGAAAACAAAACAAAAACAAAATAACGAACGAGTCCAAGTGAACGAAAAAGTAACAAGAATCGAAAGTTATATATGTGAATAATTCTCGAAATAAGATAATATAATATATATACATACATACATATATAGGTAAATGGAATGTGCAGCACTTTTAGTAGCTAAATTTCTATCGTTTGCTATTATGTGATTCATATATCGAGTACATACATACATACAAACATACACAGAGACTGTTCTTCGTTATAAATAGAAGAGCGCTAAGCCAAACGGAAATATCATAATAATATTGGTACCATCCATGCAAAATATTAGATAAATAAGGAAAAGAAGACGACGTCATCCCCACAGCAAAAGCAGACGGAAACGGAAGAACACAAATCAAGCGCGCAAATAGATTGAGATCGATATACTATATATGTATACGGAATATACAGAAACATATATATATATTTTGCACATGTGAACAATTTGCAAACAAAAATATCGAGCAAAAATTTAGTAGAAAAGGAAGCGCGTGCGAAGAGCAACAAAACATAAAAATAAATTAATATCTATGCTTGCATACACACTCATACATAGTGTAGGTGTGTCTGTCTGTGTGTGTGTACGTGCGCGAGCGAGCGATCGACACAACGAACGAAAATTACGCGAAAGAACGACGAATGTATAAAGAATAGAAAGCGCAAAGCAACAAACCAAAAATAGACAAGAGCAGAGCAAAAAGAAGCCGCAGCCGACGTCAGCGTCAACGGTGCGTATACTTAACACAGCAGCAGCAGGGGCAGCGCAGACGCAGCCGACGTCGCAGTCAATCCAACTTCCCCACACGCCCTCCCCCCCCCCCACTGACTCATGCTAAGCGCAAACAGCTGCTCGCAGCAAAACAGAGACACCAACAACAAAAACAACAACTGCGAAGAATAACAAGACAATCATCAATTGTTTCTGTATCTGATGCGAGAAGGCTTCTGTGTGTGTGTGTGTGTGTGTGCTGTCTGAGCATATGTGTGTGTGTGCGCGTGTGTGCATGACGATCCAAAATAACTAAAGAGCAACACCATTTAGTCATCATAGTCGCAGTCGTTTCTATAAGGTTCGCGCAAAAAAATTAAATAATTAAACAAATTTTTTTATTATTATTGTTAGCCAAGTGTGCCGAGCATAACTAAGCGAGTGAGACGCCAAGAACGACGCGAAGAAGAAGAAGAATAAGAGGAAATAGCACATAGAGCAACCTCACAACAACTTATACGAAGCGCAATAACGACGACGACGAAGACGATCCATAACGACAATTCTTTAATCTAAAGAACTAGGAAAAAAAGCAAAGAGATAGTGAAAGAAAGAAAGAGCGAGTAAGTGAGAGCACTCGAGAGGAAGAAAGAGAAAGAAGCGTGTAAACAAAGCTATATAAAGCAACGACAACAACCCCAACACAAATTATTGGATCAATTTTTATTTGCATTAAAAGGTAAGTGAAAAACTAGGAAACTATTCGGAAATTATGCATCATTTTAGCGGGAAAAAAGATATTCGAAAGTTATAAATCATTTGAGCAAGTGAGATAACTGTCAAAGATACAGATAATATTTAAAATAATATGGCATTAGCTCTAGCTTTGTCAGCATGCCAAGCTAATCTACCAGCATTTCTTCTAAAATATGCAAAAGCAGAAGAGAAGTCAATGAAAATTTGCTTAAGTTTAATCTTAAAGAACTTATCAAAGAAAGTTAATTAAATGTGACGTGAGCTTATCGTAACTTGATAATGATTAATTCAGAGTTCTTTTCTTATAAATTATAAGAAACTAATGAAAAGAATTTTATAAATATTATCGTATCTAATCAAAAATGATTCATTTCTATTGTTAAGGAAAGTATTGTTATGAATAAAAGGATTATTATTATAACGCTCTTCTTTCAAATACAAATCTTTCATGGCAGGTTTCACTGTATCTTGCTTAATAGTTATTGTGTGTTTGCCTATTATTAATATCCTAAATGTTTAGCCTTTTATTGTTGTTGTTTAGCTGTTTTGTTTAGAGTATGTAAATTTCGACAAGTCGCAAATAGCTAGAAAACACACGCATGCACACACACACACATTATGAGTACTTCAAGCGCTTCGAAATTAGACAAAAAATTGCTCAAAGCTGATGTCATTCGATCGTGTTTTGGTCGCTTCAAAGTGCTGCGCTCCACGAAGCGCGGTTTTAAAAAACCAGATGCACTCCTACGCGCAGTCGCAAAGCCGGTTAAACAGACGATTAATGTATGAATAGCATTATATATATACATAAACACTATAACGATGTATGAGTTAAGTACACTCAGAGCGTAAATAGTTTATGCTTTTCTCTCTCATTCGTTCTTTCTTCACAAGCTGCGACAGTCTCCCCGTTCAAAACTCGAGTGCAGACCCACACAATTTATTGAATATATATAGAATCTGTATACGTATTATTGGGGATGAGTTGGTGCATGGCAACAAGCATTGTACACTGCAAGAAATTAGGCTGCATATAAAGAAATATGCTTAATATGTCATAGAATGTTATTTTAATCTCTCATCTCTTTAAGATTAAAGAAGTTAAAATAAATTTTAAGATATCGCATCTCTTCTTTACACTGGAGGAAATTGGTACGCAAATGAAGAAATTTTTTTTAAATATTATAGTACAAAATAAGCCTCCCATTTCTTCTTAACACAGGCTGTATATAAAGAATCGTATTTAATTATATTAATTAAAATAATCATAAAAACTGTCTCATCTCTACTTTCAGACCTATTAAAGAAGGAATACTTTTCGTCTTGTGTCCAAGACTACGAAAGCAAATTATACTTATAGTCAAAACGTATTAAAAGCAAACACAAAAGAAGAAACAAAAAGAAAAAAACAAGAATTGTGATATGTACAACTTTACTCAAATACTGAAACTGAAAAAACATATATAGGAAGAGCGATTCATAACACAATCGCGCGAGAATAATCCAACGTTTTTTCAAAAAACCAAAGATTAGGTTTTTCAAATAGTTTAAAGGTTAAGAAAAATCAGAAGGGAGAACAATAAAATGGCAGAGAAAGTGGAAATCTCAGCAGCCACATATGGTAACAACAACAACAACAATCAACAGAATGATACTCGAAAGGTGTCTCGCAAATCGCCCGATTATCAACCAATTATACCTGGCGTTATATCGAGAGAGCGCAGCTTTGTGCGCACCTCCAATCAACAGGTGCGTTACACCAACTAATCTACTTAAGTCTGTTTTAAATTAAGCCATTTTTTTTTTTCATTGTAGAACATAAATAAAAGGCGCAGTCTGGCATTCAATGTGCCCGGAAATCAGAGCGGACAGATGCGCGGCAAGCCAGCTATGGATATATACAGACCTCCGAGTAAGTCGAAACTATTGTCTAAAAACTCTAGAAACTAAAACCTAAGCACCACTTTGAGCTTAGCTTAGCCCTACTAACATACACTACTCATTTTCCTCGCAATCTTTGTACGCAATAGATTTTTTGTTTCTCGCAGATCTCCGTTTTTATAGCAACTTGATCTATTAAATTTTGTGTATGGTTAACTGTAACACCAACGCATTTAATGGTATTTACAAAATTCTTCCATTGAACTGCTTTTCGACCACAAGTTTCTCCTTAACCTCGCTCAGCCTTTTCACCTAATCGAAACTCCAAAAATTCTCCCACTATAATTATTTTTGTCCACCTTTTCTCTTCTTCTTTTCATATATGTGTGTCTGTCTCTCATAATACGAATATATATAAATATTCCCATCAATTCATTTTGTTTATTCATTTGTGTGTCTTTAATTCTGAACAAACATACAAAACACAAAACGAACCTTGTGCAGATGTGCGTGGTGGTGGTGGTGGTGTTGGTGATGGCAGTGGTGCTACCTCAGGTGGTATCTCTGGTGGTGCTGGGGGTATAACAAACAAACTGAACATTAATGCCCAGGAGTTCACAATGAGCAACAACAACAATAGCAACAACAACAACAACTCACGTGCAACGCCACCGGCGGACACACTGAACAGTAATCGGTAAATTCAACCAAAAGTTAATGCCAAACTTTATCCCTCTTGCCTCCCCCCGTTCTATTGCAGAGCTAAACCACAATCTACAACATTCTTCCAGTTCGTCTCTGGTCTTCCCAGGCATCTTGCAGCAGCAGCAACAATATGCGGCAGCCTCCAATGCCATCTTGAATCGACGTCAGGCGGGTCTCTCGCTGGGCAATCATCATCGCTCCATATTGGTGACACATCCTATTGGA
Source organism: Zaprionus ornatus (assembly GCA_018904035.1). NCBI lineage: Eukaryota > Metazoa > Arthropoda > Insecta > Diptera > Drosophilidae > Zaprionus > Zaprionus ornatus. Next base: position 6,802,035 of record JAEIFZ010000002.1, on the reverse strand, counting down.
GCCTTAAATGCTGGACAATTGCCCCTGATGAATTCACCCTCCAGTGGGAATATACTTCATGTAAGCACAGTGTACATTCCAACACAAATTCGATTATTTATTTATATTATAAAATAGTAATTCGAATTTTTCACTGCTAAAAACTGCAATATATTCAAATTTAAATTTGGGATTGATTTTAAATAAATTTATTTTCTCTTTTAGTCGACAAATCGCGTAAAGTTTGCGCCGGAGCCACGTGGCCAGAAGTCTGCACAATTTGGCGGCAGCAACAATCATTACAACAACAATAGCAATGGACAGGCTTATCAACTAAATGGCGTCGATCCGTATCTAAATGGAACCGCCCTACAGCGCTCCAAGTCCCTGTCCTCGGCAGATGCACTCACGCGTGGAATGGCCGGTTTGGGACTCGGTTTGGGAAATGAGGTTGCCGACATTGGACAATTTACGCCAGAAATACAAACTTTAATTGACACTGCTTTGGAGGATCCCAATAAACTCAATTCACGTTGCCTCATGGAGTTGACTTCACAGTTCATCAAGCGCGCCGTGGAGAGTCGACGTTTTGCTTTACCCATATCGCGGCTCTGTCTGAACATTATAGCTAAGGAGCAGAAGGAAACGTTTCTGGAGGCATTGCTCAACACATGCCGTCAATGGTATCAGGAGAGGGAGAAGGTGAGCCATGGTACCCTTTGCAGAAGTCACTGTTCTATATTTTCTTATTGTTTAATTGACCATCTATCTTATCGATACATTTTTTAGCTTATGTATATATATCGGTTAACTTGAGGCTATCGACATAAACAGTGGGACCATTGCCCTGTTTTACACCTTTAAGTTTGATTTCTTTCTTTAATAGTTTTCTCTGTTCTTCTCTCTCCTCCAGCTTCTCTTCGTTATTCAGGGCATGAAGTCGCCATCACGCGTACGTTTTACAGCTTTCATGGCATTTCTCACGGAAATGTTTTGCCAGCTTAAACGTCGCCAGCTGCAGCTGCGCACCCACAGCGAGGGCACCCCACCCCCGCTGGTGTTGCTCAGTCTGCTGTCCAAGTGCTGCGAGGATTGTGTGCGTCCCCCCGTGCGTTCCCTATCCGAGGTGGGATTTAGTTTATACTCATCTCAAGCTCCCTACTAAGTATTCTCTCTCCTTTCAGATTGAGTGCCTGTTCTACGTTTTGACCTGCATTGGGCAGGACATGGAACAGCAATTGCCTCAGCAGCTGGAGCTGCTTATGTCCTTGGTGCGCGATGCTTTCCTTAATGCCGGCGATGCTGCTGCCTCCATACGTCGCACCCTGCTGCAATTGATTGAGCTGAAGGCCTCGCACTGGCAGCTACCCGGCAATTCAGTGCTCTATTACACCCACACCAACAATTGACCAACTAATGTCGGGGAAATTAATCGGGTATCGATAGTCGGGCGCATAGGCAATTTGTGCAATAAGCAGACATTATTATTGTGGTCGAATTGCATTTAGGCCTGTCCTCATGCAACAAATCGCAACTATTTATCGTACTTTGAATGGTACATATAGTCTGTAAGCAATATTTATTTTTGAAATCATAATAGATGACTAACCCAGGCATAAATTATATACATAGACGCACATTACAAGTCCCCCCACACAAACAACAGTTATCATTATCCTTAGGCCAATTTACCTTCTTAAACAGGTGAGGCGGCTCAATTAATCTTTCCGCATCTGGTAGAATTTATGATTCTACATTTATAAAGCTCAATTTGTATGATGTAAACCCATATTAATTATATGTAATAAAAACTACGCTAGTCAAAAAACGCTATTTTTTAAATTTTTATTTTCCCGCTACTAAGGTTGTGGTGAGTTTGCTGAAGCTATCGTTATGAAATTTTGTACACTTGAAAACCAACGAGTAAACCTTGATAACCAGGTATATTTATGATTCTACATTTATAAAGCTCAACTTGTATGGTGTAAATCCATATTCATTATATGTAATAAAAACTACGCTAGTCAAAAAACACTATTTTTAAAATTTTTATTTTTCGCGCCTCTAAGGTTGTGGTGAGTTTCCTGAAACTATCGTTATGAAATTTTCTACATTTGAAAACAAACGAGCAAACATCGATAACCATGTATATTCCATCTAGCAGCCCGTTATGGCTTCGTCGCTGCTGTGCTTGGAATTTCTCGTTCATTTGGTGTAAACCCATATTCATTATATGTAATAAAAACTACGCTAGTCAAAAAACACTATTTTTAAAATTTTTATTTTTCGCGCCTCTAAGTTGTGGTGAGTTTCCTGAAACTATCGTTATGAAATTTTCTACACTTGAAAACAAACGAGTAAACATCGATAACCATGTATATTCCATCTAGCAGCCCGTTATGGCTTCGTCGCTGCTGTGCTTGGAATTTCTCGTTCATTTGGTTTTTGTCTTCATTCCATAAAACAAGTAAGTGAAAATGTTGAGTTAAATAAGTTAATAAGTTTTAAAAATATTTGATAATTTCATATGTGCCCATGCATAATATGCTAATAATTGCGAATGTATAATGATATTCTATGTAATTTCTAATTAATTATCCTAAATTAAAAAGAAGTATTTTCTCTGCTACACACGTGTTTCAAAATGGCGACGTTGCGTGCTGACGCATATGCACATTGTGAAAAAATATTTTTAAAAGTGTTTAAATGATGATTACCTTAATTCCTTTTGCGGTTTCCACCAGAAAGCGTTAACGCGCTTAAAGATGGCCAAAGGCGTCTGATATAAGCACTTTTATAAAAAATTGCTTAGATCGATTGTTCGTACTTAACCTAACAATAAAACTAATGAAATTTTCATTTTAATGCAATTTACAGAATGGCGGACGCAGCTCCAGCCCAGCGCAGTGGATTCCGAGGTGGTTTTGGCTCTCGTGGTGGTCGTGGCGGTCGCGGTCGTGGCCGTGGACGCGGACGTGGAGGTCGCGGTGGCAAGGAGGACTCCAAGGAGTGGGTTCCAGTCACCAAGCTAGGCCGTCTGGTCCGTGAAGGCAAGATCAAGTCTCTGGAGGAGATCTACCTTTACTCTCTTCCCATCAAAGAGTTTGAGATCATCGATTTCTTCTTGGGACCAGCTCTGCGCGATGAGGTCCTCAAGATCATGCCTGTGCAGAAGCAGACCCGTGCTGGTCAGCGTACCCGTTTCAAGGCCTTCGTTGCCATTGGTGACAACAACGGCCACATTGGTCTGGGTGTTAAGTGCAGCAAGGAAGTGGCAACCGCTATCCGTGGTGCCATCATCTTGGCCAAGCTGTCGGTCGTTCCTGTGCGTCGTGGCTACTGGGGTAACAAGATCGGTAAGCCCCATACCGTGCCCTGCAAGGTCACCGGCAAGTGCGGTTCAGTCTCTGTGCGTCTGATCCCTGCTCCCCGTGGTACCGGCATTGTCTCGGCTCCAGTCCCCAAGAAGCTGTTGACCATGGCTGGTATTGAGGATTGCTACACCTCGGCTCGTGGTTCCACCGGTACTCTGGGTAACTTCGCCAAGGCAACCTACGCTGCCATTGCCAAGACATACGCCTACCTTACACCAGACTTGTGGAAGGAGATGCCTCTGGGCTCCACACCCTACCAGGCATACTCGGACTTCCTGTCCAAGCCTACCGCTCGTCTGAACGCCGATGCTTAAGCACCATCGCGGAGCTGATTCACTTTGAATAAAAAGCAAAAACATCAATATACTTAAATACACTGTGGTTTTCTTTGGGATTGGGAAAGATTAATGGAAAATACTTATTATATATAATATATTCAAGTACGAAGTATTTTATCAATCTTAGCATATATTTATTATAAATGATTAGAAATATCGATTATACAATATATTATGATCCTAATTCTAAAAGGTGGCTACGACTTTACACCGTAGGCCTCAGGCATGCGTTCTATAGCGTATTTATGGCCCGCAACATACATAATGGGCACTCCGGGTATTTTGCGTATGCGGTTCTTCAGGTCCTTGTCATTTGTGGCCACAATATAGCACTTGTGCTGACGGACACGTTCAACCAGGCAGTCATCGGCATAGGTGCCCTTGTGGAGGCATGGTAAACGTTCGAAACGCGGATCGGATATGATACGTAGGGCTAGCTTATACTTATTTCCCAGTTTCTCCAACTCGGCTCGCACACAATCTGATATATAGGGTATACATTTTGCGTACAAACAATCCATCATATTCTGCACAATATCCAGTTTGTTTTTGATGCTAAAGTTGATGAAGTTCGTATCGAGCACGATGTGGTAAGGTGGCCCGAGCTGTGTGTTGTACTGGAAGAATAGGGCCGAGCTCTGTTGGGTTGCCTCATGGATCTTGATTTCATGAGGATTTTCGGCTTTCTTTCGTATTTGTCGTTTTTGCTCTTTTATACGGGAATCGGTTGGCTTCAACAAACGCTTCAGTTGGCTGTTTTTCTGTTTCTGTATTTTACGAGTCTTCTTTTGCTTGGCCTACAAATAAATGAAATTTAAATGCTGTGATATGAATATGTTATCCACTTATTTACCATTATAAATATTTGTTAGTTAAATGAAATGTAAAGAATTATTTTAAATTCCGCAATTGCACGTGTTGATTATTTTTATGCTTGGCTTCCAGCTGTTTATGTAGGGCTGCTATTGATAATGAGAAGTAAATTTAATCAAATCAACTCTGGCAAATCATTTGGTAGCAGCCCTGCAATTCGTTAATCGATGATTACCTAAGAAATGTAATCGATAGCTAGCAAAGAACTTTCTTCACTAGACCACGTGCGCATGAGAGCTCATTTTAAGTGGGAATTTCGTCAAGAATGGTAAGGTTTTTTTTTTCGGACAATTTGTGAAGTGCAAAATAATTTAATAAATGGTGTGCCACAAAATGAGGAAAATAGATGACGAGACTGAAGGAACATTTTCTCGATTTTGCATTGTATCTTTCAATGTAATTTCGTATATAATTTGTTCATTTAAGATGATTCGGCAGTCTGATGGCACAATTGATTTAACATATTTCCAATGTTTAAAGACATAGGCTAAATTTCCATGTGTTTATTTTCAGGGATGAACACGTTGCACTCGAATAATGTGGAAACACATTAGGATTGAACAAACAACTAAAGGTAAGCATTATTAATTAATAACTGGTTGTGTTGGTTTTATATGATGAGTTTTTACACAGACCTGTACTGAGACTAGACTCATGTGGAAGAATTGTAAACTGATTCTATCAGTATTTAACATGCGTATAGTTAAATTTATTTTTACTAATCAGCGATATAAATTTATTCTTTTTAGAAATGTCTGGAAAAGCATGCACATGAGCTGAACAAAATGGCTGCCCCTGGGAACGTGGGCTAGGATGCTAAGTTGAGGTTATGACAGACCTCTGTTGTCAAGAAAAGTAAGCATTTCAGAATTCTAAACGTTCTCTTTGTGTCACGTTATAAAAATAAAATGCAAAGTGCTTATATGATGAATATCTTACTTCCTTTTGCGGTTTCCACCGGAAAGCGTTAATGCGCTTAAAGACGGCCTTAGGTGTCTGATTAAAGCACTTTAATTATTTTATTTTTCTTAAAATTTATCTGTTGCATCATGCTAATTAAGCCTTTTCTTTGATTTTACAGATGGTCATCTAGGCCTCTATGGAACGTAAAATGGTTTAAAGTCTTTATGAAATGAGTTATGCCAATAAATTGATTTTAAAATATAAAGATATATTTTGATTAAAAGTAAATAAATGGTTTATATATTTTTTTCCGGAGGAGGGGGAAGAAATCTTTTTAGAACATAAAAATAACTGGGAATGTTTACTATTCTTTTTGGGAGAAGCTAAGTGCTGTTGGATCATTTTTGCACTTTATCTGCATATGAATTGTTCGTGGATCTGTCAAAATAATATCTTAATGTATGATGAAAGAAAAATGCATCTGTATTGTAAAATGCATGTGTATTTATAAATCAAAGTTTAAATGTATTCATAACCCTTAATTTATCGATAAGCAGCACTTAGTACTTTATGGTATTTAAATAAAACGTACGCAGTTCAAAAAAAGCGCCCCATGTCAACTTTGGACTCACCCTGTGTGAGAGCGGCGTGCTCACGAGTCACCTTGTGCGATGAGACTCGCTGGTTTCATAAAACCGCTGCTGCTGCGCGTAAATAAAAACGGATGCCGGCTCAATGTTAATAGTTTAGCAACAAGTGTTGAAACTGAGGACTATGCACTGGATACCAAAGATTATATTGACTTTAAGAAACAATTGCGACAAAGGAATCTATTCAATAAGGACGGACACACGTGCCTGCAGTTGGAATGCCGGCTGTGCGAGCGTAACAGCAACAACAACAATCAACCGGTAACAGCTGCAGGAGTAATAGCCGCCACAGCATCCACATTGCGTCCACAAGGTCCACAGGCGTACGTAAATAAACGAACGGGTGAGTTTGAGTGTGTGGATTGGATTTGTACCAGGTCTATTGAGTTTGTTGATGACGTAAATTATTCTAGTTTATCGAAATGCAAATGAAAATTATTTATTCATTTTGTATTTCTTACAGGCGCCTTTATTTGTCCCAATTGTGATATAAAAACAACGCTAGCAAATGCACTAGCAGCTTATCAGTTACCTCCCCCCGCAGGCTTTAAGCGTATTCCAGTCAAATCGGAGTGCGATGAGTATAAATCCCGCTTTGAAAATTTGATATCTGTGCCGGCGGAAGCATGCGAGGCGCTGGGATTGAAGGGTATAAAGGAATCACAGCTGAATGCAATTGGAGCACAATATGAACCCGAGCAGCATCTTCTACACTTCAAGCTGCGCAATGCGGCGCAGAAAGTCGTGGGCGAGAAAGTGCTCCAGCTGAGTGACCGCAGTGAACAGACCTATCAGCAAGGTAGCTGTAGCTCAGGCCTCCTCATACACTGTGGGGCTGTGGGTGGCACTAAGACAAAGGCGGTACTAGTTAGCAATTTGTTGGACTTCATAGTGCTGGCCACGCAGCATATTGAGACGCACTGTATCATTTGTCTTCCGTACGCGCTGCAGCAGCTGCCCCAGGAATGTCTGCCAGCGCTGGAGCGTTTCAAGGAGCTGGTCTTCTGGCTACATTACGATGCCACACACAGTTGGGATGCGGCGCGGACGTTTGCACAGAAAATGGATGAGAAACGTTGCCTGCTTATAAGACCCACAGAGACGGAACCGGCGCCACATGTGGCACTGCGACGTCGCCTTAATCTCCGCCACATCTTGGCCAAGGCGACGCCGGTGCGGCATCGAGCAATCACCACCTTCAATGCGCTGCGCAATGATATTCTCAGTGAGCTGCAGAATATTGAGAAGGTGAACGGCGTGAAATGGAAGAGATTTCCAGTGCTCAACAAGCTGTTGAAGGGACATCGCAAGGGTGAACTGACCATCCTCACTGGACCAACTGGAAGTGGCAAGACAACTTTTACTAGTGAGTACTCACTGGATCTGGCCATGCAGGGTGTGACCACGCTCTGGGGATCCTTTGAGATACGAAATACACGCCTGGCCTCAACGCTGCTACGCCAATTTGTGGGTTATCCACTGGATGATAAGCTGCAGGAGTTCGATCATTGGGCGACGGAGTTTGAGAGGCTTCCCTTGTACTTTATGACCTTCCACGGACAGCAACCACTTAAGCCGGTGTTAGAGACCATTGAGCATGCACAATATGTTCATGATATATCCCATGTGATCATTGACAATCTGCAGTTCATGATGGGCGTTTCATCCCATCGTGGAGGTGATAAGTTCTGGGAACAAGATGCAATTATTGCGGCATTTCGTGGCTTTGCCACCAAACACAATGTGCATGTGACTCTAGTGATGCATCCGCGTAAGGAAAGGCAGGAAGATGAGCTGACTACCAGTTCTGTCTTTGGCACAGCGAAGGCTACACAGGAGGCGGACAATGTGCTGATAATCCAGGACAAACGATTGACTTCGGTGCGTGGCAAGAAGTATTTGCAGATTGCCAAGAATCGATACACTGGAGATCTGGGCATTATGCCACTGGAGTTCGACAAAGATGCGCTCAGCTACTCCAGTTCGTTGCAGAACGCCAAGCGGCGGCGCGAGAAGGACAAAGAGACATCACCAAACGAGGCTTAAGTGCAGAGTTTGCTGTATTAAAATTTAATTTGTTGTCGGTATCTAAGTTATAAAATGTTAAACTATTTGTTTAAGACTATTTGTCTACTGTTTCTCTGGGTTGCCTGAGTCTTTATGTGGCACTTTGTTTATAGTTCTTTATATTGAGAATCTTTTTTCCACACATGGCACAAATGGCCTTTTTGTATGAGCACGCCTGGCAGTAGTGCGCGCCCATTTGATGTACCTTCTGTCTGCAGATGCTGCAAGTAAATATAGTTAGTAATGTTATTCAATATAGTTTTTATTATCCACACTTACCGACAGGGCGCCAAGCTGCTGCCCATGGGATTGAATCGTTCCTTTGCTGAGGATAAGGCTTTGTTTTCATTAATTTTACGCCCGCCGGCTGCTGCGGTGTTTGTTCGCCAGGGATTTGGTGCCGAAACTTTCGAAAGTTTGGCTTCACATTTCTCGCAAACCATGTTTGTTTATTTTTATTGTTTATAAAAATTACGATTAAGACTATCGGAGGTAGACATTTAACCACAATATCGATAGTCATCACGACCTGAATTCCTTAACTATATTCTAGCTCAACTTTATCGATAGTAAACTTACGATGAGCGTGATGCAAGTGACAGACGTTTGCTATACATTGTGGCGTTTTCAATCAGTCACCTATAATGTTATCGATGGTAGCGAGTTTTGCATGTCCACATCTCTAATAAACAAACATGACGAGCAAAGACAACGAGAAATTGCGGTAAATTTAATAAGTTGTGATATATAACAAAAATTCAATATTGAGCATATATTTTTATTGTTTAACAGTGAGCAGTTAATTGCAGCTGTGCTTAAGAAACGTGCAGCCCTCGCAAGGGCTCAACAAATAGTTGTCATACTGTTGGAGCCAAATATAGAAGAGCCTATGTTTCTAGCTTTGGTAAATAAATGAAATGTTTATAATTCAAGATTATTTTTTATTAATAGATGACATCCTATTGTTCAGCTTTCAGAAATTGGCCCACATAATTATGTAGATATTGTTGACGAGCGGCATATTAACAAATTATGCGGTTATCCACTGTGCAATGTTGTTGTAGAAAAGTAAGAGAACAACTTTTTAATTTCTTCAGTTTTCTAACACAATTTTAAATTGTAGAGTACCCACTCAGAAGTATCAAATCTGCGCAACCAAAAACAAGGTATATGATCTAACCGAACGTAAAAAATTCTGCTCGGGCCACTGTTTCAAGGCATCTGAATATATCAAGGCGCAGGTGCCAACATCCCCTCTCTGGCTGCGGGACAAGGAAGCCAAGCCGAATTTTAAACTATTACGGAAAAATATATAGATAAAATTATGCTGGAATTTGCAGTGCTAAACGTATTTATTATTAAAACACCTAAGCGACTATGTATATAGTATAATATATGTATAGATCTATGTTCCTTTATTACAATTCAAAAAAATGTATTCATTTGTTGAGGCTGTTCGGAATTCGCCATCAATTTGATGGCTCTAAGTGAGGAATAATAATGGTGTTAATAGGTATGAGTTATAATGGAAACCATAATGGAACATTATGTGAGTTTAAATCATGATTATATTGTCGCGTTCTAGCGTCAAATCAGCTTCACGTTTGGCATCCTCCTCGGACCATTCGCCGCACTGATCGAGCACGTCGTTTTCGCGTGGAGGATCCGACTAACGAAACAATCACACACACACACAAAAATTAAATTACATAAATATTTATTTCGAATGCATAATCTAACTATATATTTTCTAGTACCTCTTTTTCGCCTGCACCCAGCTTGCTGAACATATTGGCATAGAGCTTCTTCTCCTTCTCCCTGTTTACCTTGATCTTCTGCTTGCAGATTGCAACATGATTGGCGGCAGCTTTGTTGCCTGGCTCCAGTTCAATGACCTGTAAGGGTGCACCACATATACCTCGTAAGACACAGACCTATTGAAAACAGATCAAGATATTTACCTTCAAAAAGTCTGCCAAGGCATCCTCTAACTCATTGATAATCAGATTACATTGTCCGCGTCGATACAAGGCCTTTACATTGTTGGCATCCAGTTCGAGCACAGCGTTGCACTAAAGATTTTAGAGGACAGGATTATAATACGACAACAAAAAGTTACTATCTCTATCCCTAATTACCTCCTGCTTGGCATCGAAGTGATTGTTTGATTTCTGATGGGACAGTGCAATGTTGCTATGTGTTGCCACCTTAAGAGCCTTCACCTCCTCGGTGGAGTTGTCCTTAAGGCTTGGCAACAGATTCTTACACTTGTTGTACATCTTGATGGCCAGTGCATAGTTCTCCTTTTTGAAATAGTTGGTACCTTTTTCCTTGTACACCTTTGCCTCGGTCACACGCTCCAAATCGCTAAGCTTCCACTCCTCCAGGCCTTTGCCGCAATCAATCAATTTTACAGTGTATTCTACAATAGAATTTGCTGGAATTTTGAACTCCTCATTGCCCTTGCTACCAAATGCGTATTTTGGCTGAATTTTAATTCTAGAAAGACAATAATAATAAATACTAGATAAGTATATCAAGATAATGAACGATTTACATACTTGGATGTCTCGCCAATGTTCATTTTCTCCAGGGCAATTTCTAGACCTTCCACAATACCAATGGCTGCGCCCTCACCATAATCGAACTCTACATCGCGTTCTTCAAATACTTTGCCCCCGAAAGTTCCAGAAATGTGAGCTACAATTTTAATATTATGAATTCGGTTAACCACAAAGTGAAGATAACATGAGGAGAGGAGAGCGACCAACCTTTGACGAAGGCACCATCGCTGGGTGAACGCTTCTTATCGGTTTGTTCTAGAATAATTCGCTCAATGCTGCCATCCTGATTGGGGCTGACATCCTCGCCCTTCCAGCCCAGCAATTCCAACTGATACCAAGAAAGATTAAGTTAAATTATATAGAAATTTGATATCTTAAATTTTCTAATATACCTCAAAGATGAGCGTCGAATCTGGGGGTATGGCTGGCGGGCTGCCGGTAGCGCCATAAGCATAATTTGGCGCACATGTTAGATAGCAACGCTCGCCAAGCTTCATTGTGGCAATGCCCATGTCGAAAGCCTTAATAACGCGTCCTTAAAGGGAATGTATAAGACATTAATATGCTTTATGCACTTTTTGCAGATCATTTACCTTTGCCCAATTCAAATTCGAAGGGTTCATTGCGACCCACGCTGGAATCGAATTCGGTGCCATCGACAAGTCTGCCGGTATAATGGAGCGAGACCTTGCATCCATTGTTTGGCGTCTCGTCACCGGTGCCCTCTTTTAGGATTTCTTTGAGTACACCCCCATCTCCAGATAAATCAATTTTTTTTGTTTCGCTTGACATTTTCTATGTTATATTTCTCGAGTCTTCTAAATTGACACTAACCTTGCCTCTTATGGATATGAAAAAGCATAGAAACATGAATTTATCGATGACAAAGCACTTTTTGTTATTTCCAACCCGATGAATTCCCAAGCCGATGTATCGCTAAAAATTCGCAAAATCTAAAATATACCAAGAACTATCGATAAGATTAGAATATTTTATTTATTAAAACTTACTTAAAGATAATAATGAATTCTATGTTATTTTGCACATTGATACTTTACGATAGCGCTTAGTTAGTAAATAAGACAATTCAATAAAAAAAATAATTAAGTAAATAAAATATGCCTTAAATAAAATAAGTGCAAAAATTCAAATTCGCGCGTAGTTTTTTTCGATTGATTCATTTAAGTGGCAATACTTATATGAATCGATAATTAATTCAAAATAAATGACGATATTATATGCAAAAGTTGTTAAATAAAAATCTGACACGATAAATAGTTATTATTGTTTTTTGTAATAACCTTTTTTTTTTAATAATTATTGACTTGACATTGGTGATTCTACAGAAATCACATTTATCTCGCCAAAAGCGAAAGCTTCAGATAATGTTGTTGTTGTATTTACAACAACAAAAGAACAAAGCCGTTAGTAATGAAGAGAGAGAGAAAGAGAGGTTGCCTCTGATTGGCCTACAGTGAGTACAATATTTATACGGCATGCATTTTCGATTTTAGATTGCTTTAACCAATTGGTTTTAAAAATTTAAAAATGTAGAACTTAGTGGAATTAATTTTATTTAATAACTGTGAAAAACTCAAATAGAAAATAATGATAACTCTCTTGTTGATCTCACATTTATTTGAGACAACTCAGCTGTTTGATACAACACTCTCATCTGATCGCTTCCACACGTGTAGTTCGATGCTCGGCATCGTCGTCGTCCGCGTTGTCGTTGCCAGTTGAAAAGTGAAGCCCGCGCTGAGCGCAACACACGACGAAGACGAAGAGAGCGGCGCGACGTTAAAAGCGCTACGCGGTGCACTCAATTTTTAATTTAATTGACGCCTGTTGTTTTTGTTGTGTGTCTTGGGTAGTGTATCCGCTGGTGTGTTTCATATTTTTTTCTACTACTACTATATGTTTTGTATGGTTAATAAACTATAATTAACGAATATGCAAAATACAACAAAGAAAAAGATGATAAGAGCTTTAAATTCAAACGAAACGAAAAAAGTTAAATGATCTTCATCATCTCATGCAAACGAACGAAGAAGAGTGGCACAAAACACGTTCAACAACAAATTGCATAAAGAAAAAAAAAACAAAGTGAACACAGAAACACATAGAAAGGGTAAATCATGTTGCAAACGGATTTCAAACATTATAGGCAAAAATCTAAAATAAAAAAAATGAAATGCAACGTATGCAAGTATCGGTGTGTGTGCGCCTGCGTGCGTGCGTGCGTAAATTTGGAAAGTTAATCGAAATCCGAATTTCGGGTTTGTTTACGTTGTTGTTGCCTATCGCGTTGCCCCTTCGGCTGTTCGATTGTCTCCCGGCTGTTGTCGTTGCCTCTCGTTGTTGTTATTGCTGTCGGGTGTCGTCTGGTTGCTTGGCCTTTTTATCGGTTCCCCGTATTCGCGTATTTAATTTGCGCACAGTTTCAATATTTATTGTCGTCGGCGTGTTACCCTTATAATTGCAGAAAACAGCAACAAAAAAAAACATCGTGAAAAGTAAAGGCAAACAACAAAGTAAACAAGACTCAGGGTTTTCTTGCCGAAACGACCCCAGAGAGATAGAGAGAGAGAGAGGTAGATAATAAAAATACGTTTTACGTGCATCTTATGGTCAAAATATTCACAATGAAGTTGGCAAATAATTCAATGTGTGTGCGTGTGAATAACTTTATATTGTATTTATATTCCTAGTCAAAAGCTCAGCTTAACTAGTGGAGCTCGATGACAGTTAAAATATCAAGCGAAAGTCTTCATTGGCTTGGCCTCCTCTTGTACATCGCAACAAGTGTTGTTGCTGCCGCGTCATCGCTTGCCGCGCACACTGTGACAACGTCTATTTGACACAGAAAATACAAAAATATCTGAATATATCTTTATTTACTTATCTTAATTATACTCATGGTGAGCTGTAAAAAAGAGAGATTAAGAAAATGTGCTTGTAAGATAACGAACGAAACGAACCAACCTATATTGTAATGGAGAAATCAGTGCATTCTGTAAATAATTGTGGTGCTTAAATGGACTTGCAAATAGAGATGGATGCGTGAAGAGAAGAACTTGTAAATAATTCGAGTAATAATTTTTATAAATATTAATTACTACATACATGTAAATTAATTTTATATAAATTACATTATGATAAGACCAAAACTCATTTAATAAATAAATTACAAATTGCGTTGTCAAAAATATTTTTTTTAAATTATTAGCTTAAAATAATTGGAAATTTAAATTGACATATGGAAAATATAGTTTTAAACTCTTCATTCACTTCAATTAAGGTACATAAACTGTATTTTATGTATGGATAAATTATTGTTGTGGAAAGTCACAACAAAGAAATATCAGAATATTAGATGCATTTTATTCTCTGGAGTATAGAGTATTAATTGTATTATATAAACTTAAAAAAAATATCTCAACCCATCTCTAGCAGTTCCTCTGAAAAAAATCCTGTCGAGCTTCCTCTACGAAATAAATGTATTTTGAGCCACTGTTACCTACTATTTAAGCTTTGGAAGCGGTTATTTGCTGGCGTGGACGACGCGCGCGATGAATATAAAAAGTTACACAAACGAAAGTTTGCAAAGGGGAAGCAAATGCAGCAATGGCGATAAAAAGGAATCAAAAATAGCTCCAGCAACAACAGCAACGACATCAGTAACAGCAACAACATCGGCAACAACAACAGCAATAACAACATCAGCAACAACAACAGCAACAGAAAAAGCGACATTAACAGAAAGCGAAAACAAAGAAGTTATTGTTGTTGCCGGGTCTAAGGCAGCACACGTTGTGGTTGTCTTTGTGAAGGAGGATACGGAGAAAAAGGAGGAGGGAGCAGAGGCAATAGCTGAGACTGAGGCAGGGCACGAAACAACGTCGCCCAAATCGAAGACGACGAACAAAGACAAAGTTTATGTCGCAACAGCAACCGCAAATCATTTAAATATTGAAGCAATTGAGCTGGCTTCGTCGATGGTAGCAATTAACAACAACAACAACAGTAGCAGCAGCAGCAGCAACAACAACAACACCAGCATCAACATTAGCTGCAGCAAATTTAAGCAGCAGCTGAGGCAACGCAGAACATCACCAAGTGACAGCGACAACAACAACAAATACTCGTACTGTAGCAACGGCAGCAACAACTACAACAGTAACAACAACAACTACATCGATGTACAAACATTTACCAATACAAAAGAACTCAATCAAGTCAATTTAAATTCATCGTCAACGACAACAACATCGCCATCGTCGTCGTCGTCGTCGCAATCGTCGTTAGCGACCTCAGTGGAGGCTGCTACTACAGCAGCAACAGCAACAGCTATAGCAGCAACAATAAAATCATCATCATATTTAGCTTCTGCTGCTGTTACTGAGATAGCGTGGCAACAGCAACAACAACTACAGGAGCAACAGCTGATTATGTCGCCAACAGCGCTGGCATCGCCCGCTGCTGCTGTTGCGGCTGCTGCTGCGTCATCAACAGCAACATCGTCTGTCTCCACCCGCGTCGCAACATCAGCAACAACAACAACAACAATTGCTGTTAATTTGCGAAAATCTCATTCGACACCGGCACTCAAATTCGACGTCAGCAGCAACATTGCGGATGATTACAGCATCAACAACAGCGACAGCATCACCAGCAGCAACAACAATACTAAATTGCTCGCTGACAAGTGCGCCATGGAGGCCAGCAACATTGCCATTAAGGATGTTGCTGTTGTCGCCCACCTGAAACGACAGCAACATCAACAGCAGCAACAATTGCAGCAGTTGGAACACTTTTCACGCCTCAACGACAGTAGTTGCAATGGTAACTGCATCAGCAGCAACAACATCAGCAGCAACAACATCAGCAGCAACAACATCAGCACCGACATCAGCAGCAGCAACAACAACAGCAACAGCAAGTGCAATGCGATAGATGCCACGCAACCAACTACGCCGGAGTCGTTGCGTTTTGGTTGCACGCACTACAAGCGACGCGCCATGTTTGTGGTAAGTGTGACTAGATACCCTGTAAATTGTAGAGCAATTTGCAATTGTATAAGCGCAGGGGAGTACTAGCAGTAGTAGTAGGAATGGTAGAAGACGCGAAAGTAGTACTTATAGAAGTAGAAGTAGTATAAGTAAGAGTATTAGAAAAGGTAGACGATGTAGTAGAAGTAATAGTAGTAGCAGACGTAATATAAGTAGTAGTACACGATGTATAAGTAATAGTATAGGTATTTGCAGACGATGTATAAATATCAGTATAGGTATTAGTCAACGCTGTATAATTAGTAGTATTGGTATTAGTAGACGTAGTATAAGTAATAGTATAGGAAGTAATAGGCGTAGTAGTATAGGTAGTAGTAAAAGAAATGAAAAAAGCAATAGAAGAATTGTATCGTAGGATTAGTTTTCTTTCCTGTTCATTAAAAGTATTAGTATCTAGAAGATTTTATTTAGAATATATAAATTGTAGCCTCTCTTCAACCAGAGCAGAATATAATCCAATTTTAGATACTCTCTTTAGATAGATATCTTTCTTGCCTGGTAACCGAAATTTATACGAAAATTTTCCATTAAAATCTACAAGAGATCGGTTGAATATCTGACAATTTCGGGCAAATTTGCTTGTGAGGCTCTGGGTTTTTGTTCGCCATGATAATACCCAAATACTTATAACGAGCACGTGGCAATAGCTCGAGGAGGTGGAGCCGGTGACGATGGCGCCTTTGTCGGTGCTTCTGGTTTCCATCGTTCGTTCGTTCATGGCGCTTCTTCCTGAAGTCTCTGCTCAAAAGAACATTTAAACTTATTTATGCGTTTCTAAACAAACAAACAAAACGTAGTATCCCCACTTCCCAATACACACACACACACACATCCTCTCATTTTCTCTCTCTCTTTCCTTCTATGTCTCTCTTTCTCACTCATACTTGTTCTTTTGTGTGCATAATTTGAGTTCAATTGGGAGAATTAGCAGTGTTTGCTTGTGAATTGTGCTTTCAAAAGCAAAAAGAACAACAACTACACCTAGTGTATCAGATAAAGCAACAACACAATTTACAGTGTACTTTATATCTTCTGTTTCTTTGCAATTATCTGCCCACTCAACCCACTCGACTCAGCACTGGAATTTTGACTCTTTCCCAGTTAACACCTTCATTGATCTCGTTAAAATTACGAGTCTTTATCATTATTTTGTTGAATCAAATCTTTATCATTTATCTTCGGCATTCTCGTATCTCTATATACAACACCGTTAATAATTTAAATATGTCTGTAACGAGCAACGGAAAGATTTAACGATTTCATGTTGGAATAATTTTGGGTTTAATGCCCGATACATACCATCGATAAGAACGTGCTCTTTGGGTGCGGTTCATTGATATTCAGTGCGGAAAAGTATTTCGAATAAAGAAGATTCACTATTAAGGAATAACTTTCTTTAGAAAAAATATACGAGAGAGTCAAATACTTATATATCTGTAATGTACCCTATTTAAAGAACGAACTTTCATAAAAAGATTCTCTTTACGAATGTTACAAATCTTTATTGTAAACTTGACTGCACGCTTTTTAAATTTACTGCCCCATCAAAGAAGTCAATGAATAATGAATGGGGATGTCAGAATTCATTTTACATGTTTCAAATTATACTCGTACTTAATTATACCCTCTTTATTAGTCCCAGACTAGCTCACAGTTCGGGTTTAACATTCGTTTGTGAAATATTGAGAAATGTCACGCAAATTTATATGTGTTCTCGATCTGTTTCTGTTTCTTTGCTCTCGGTTTCTGGAGAAAAGGTCGTGTGGTTTTCCGTATTGTGTGTACACGTTCAATTATTATTATACGACGATTTACCCACATTCACTGCGGTGAGGAGCGGGAGGTGGTCTCTATTTATACAGACAAATTGACTATTGAATCAGGTGAATTGAACTTAGTATGCGTAGTCGTGTGGTTAGACGTTCAAAGTGCCCTTCAGGCACGCTTCCAGCTGAGCTGTTGTTGTAAGTTTGAGATGGAAGCGTGAGAAATGTATTTGGGACATCAGTAAGCGATCTAAGCTCTTAAATTTGTTAACTACCATACGTTTTTGACTTTATTTATTGTATAACAATTTCAGAATCTTTTGTTTATGGATATCAAAAGAATCCCCCTTTATTCAAGAACTCATTTTAGCACAGTTCGAAAACGCAAAAAAATATTATCACAAGATTCATATAGAATACATTTAACTAAAGATATTCTTATTAATTCTTTTGAAACGAAGCAAACTCGTGTCACGCTGCCCAATTTGAGCAGTTTCCCCATCTCTATTGATTTAAATTGCTCAATAATTCAAAGCTGAACAAAAGCAGCACAAAAGTCGTGTTTTAATTTTGTTTGCTCTGAAAATTTGCCAGATTTATAATTATTGTTAGCATTACCTTTTAGTGCATAGTTAATTTATTTCGTGTTTCAGCAAACAGTTGTGAACACCTTAGAACATGATATTAAGAGGGGTTTTTTAACGTATATAATTCGAAGAAGCCATTAATGTAGTCGGGCTATAATGTACTTTTTTTTTCTATATTTAGTACATTGTATTGTAATAAATGATCGGATTAAAACTAGATTTTAACAAATGTAGAATTGTAAACTATTTTCGATATTTATTTTCTGATCTCTTTACTCAGTATAGAAATGAAATTGTCCATATAGAAACTTATAAATATGTTAAGTAACTAGATTTCGTGGTACTTTTTCTATTTTCTATTTCTATTATCAAATTCGAATACAATAGTTTCAGAATTGAGAGCTAATTATGGCATAAATTATCATAAAAAGTGTTTCAGTCTATACATATATATTATTTATGGCATGCTTATCAAACAACAAAAAGAACTTCCCCTGGCATATGAAGAAAGACTGATAGACAGATATAACTCTATGTATAGATATGGGTGTATCTGCATGCATGTGTACATATTAAAATTCATTAAAATTAATTTAGGGCTATTGAAGATGATTCTTGAATACCCGCATTGCATAACAATCCAAGTTTATGGTACAAAGTATTGAAGGAAATTTCCCTTTCTCTCTGCCAAGAAATCGATTTACAAGTTCGTAAGTGTTCGTAATTTGTTGGTTGTTTGGGTTGTAATATTCTCGATTGTATATAAGGGATGCGTAAAATCTTTTTAAATAGCTTTCAATTTTCATAGATTCATAGATAGTATACATAGGTTCCCATGATTTCAATTTATTTTCGGTTGCTAAGTGCAAAAAAAAACTTGGAAAATATCACGAATTTTGAAAAAAAATATATCTGTATACTCGAAAACTTTGCTCGTCAATTGAGAATATTGATAAATGTTTATATATAGAAATAAGAGTTTGCTTCATGGTCAGAATAGGCGTGTCTCCAATCGATAAATGGACGTGCGTATATACATAGTATTATATGGTCACTGTGCTGCGAGGGAGGTCGCGAAACCTGATTTAATGTCATCGGAGATGGCAATACTGCTGCGTACTGGATACTTCGTTATTTCGTTTTTTATTGTAACGATATTTCGGCAGTTAAAAACATCCATCTAGTTGTTAAATACGCGTATTTAGTCAAACAATTAGCGGAACTCTAATGAACCGATGCGTTTTTCTCGCGTTTGCCGCAAATTGGCTTCGGCTTCAGTTTTCGGTGTTTGGTTTTTTGGGTTTCAGTTTGATTTAATTAAGGTTTATGGGTGGCTTAATTGAATTGTGTCTGCAATGTTTATAGTTACGCTAAGGTTCACATGTCGATTTCGTGCTCCGTCAATGGAATTGTTTCGGGAGCTCTTTCCATCTTTTCCATCTCCCTTCTCGAGTTTCATTAGCAGCTCCAGTTTGTGTGATGAAATTTGAAGTTGGAAGTTTTTATACCCTATAAGGGGTATATTAATTTCGTTCATGGATTATATGGGGTTGAGGATATGGGGATTATATGGGGTTGAGCTACATATACGAGTATACTAAATGAAGATTTTATATGTGAAATACGCACAATAAGATTATTGAATCTTCACATTCGATGCGATAATGAATTGAATCAGTAATGCTGGAATTCTATTCTTCAAGGTACACATAGTTTAGTACTTTAGGATCACATTCTCCAAATTTCATATTGATCGGTTGAAAAACAAAGAATTTACTCAAGAAACCAAAGCGCTGTCTGTAAAGGGTATCGTGCTGTCGATCGGTAGCTTTCTTTAGCTGTGAGTTTCTGGAAATTAACTTCTTTTTTTTGTTTCTTTATAGACGCCGTGCTGCAACAAGTTCTACAAGTGCCGTTACTGCCACGACGAGAATGAATCGCATCACTTTGATCGTAAAACCCTCACCGAACTCATCTGCTCCGAGTGCAATACGCGGCAGAAGGTGCAAGAGCAGTGTGAGAAGTGCGGCGTACGCTTTGGCAAGGTAAAGTTCTATCTGTTTCTCTCTCTTCCTCTTTCTCTTCTTTGATATCCTATAGTTTTGTTATCTATTAACATGTTTTTTTATTTGCAGTACACGTGCCTCATTTGCAACCTGTTCGATGATGCGGACAAGCAGCAATATCATTGTCATGGCTGTGGCATCTGTCGCATTGGCGGTGCTCACAATTTTTTCCACTGCGAGGTCTGCAACATGTGTCTACCGATTCAGCTAAAGATCGACGGACACAGAGTAAGTAGTGCCATAAAGAAAGAAGATATTATAGCAAATTTATTTACTAAGTAATAAAACTTTCTTAGATGATATCTAAAAGCTTATTCAAATGTTATAGCACTTTAAAAAGTTTTATTTGTTTATCACTTAGAAAGTTAACATAATAAAGATAGAACATTTTTATGGCAAGCATTCATTAAGTTTAGAACTAATAGAACTAACTTTTCTGCACCTTAAAAGTTTCTGCGGAACATTTCTAAATCCTAAACTAATTTTACAATGATTTCTAGTTCTTAAATTATTAGTTAAACACGTTTTGCCATAAACCTTTTTTGAATATTTCCACTATAAAAGTAAAACAGTTTGAAACAGCAGCTATAAAGAAATTTATGGATCTCTACACGTGCCTAACGATTCTTTGCAGACACCCAAAATGAAGCTGTATAATAAAATTTAAGTTTAGTTTAGAAGAAAACTTATATTACAATACTAATTAAGGTTTATGGAATATTTAAGAATTTCTATGAGTCAAAAGTGTTTAAGTTCGTGTGAGAAGAAACCATAGAAATGATGATTAAAGTATAGAGAATTTTTAAGAAAACAAGAAGAAGAACATACTATAAATAACAGTTAGTTTTTCTGTTGCATAATCAAAGTAATTCAAGCGAAAGATTCCGAAATCAAATCATAGTTTAGATCATAAATTGTCTTGGTTCTCAGTAAAGTTTTTCGAAATCAAAGTCAATAAAGCAAAAAACCCCTACGATTTTGAATGAAATATTTATCAAAGTTAGTTTTGCATGTTGATTACCATGACACTGAGAGAGCGAGCAAGCTTAGCGCATATATAAATAGATTGTGGATCACTTGCAGAAATCGTAGTCTTAAGTATATTGAGATTTATGCAGAATCATCGCTCAAGACCGGTTTACGGATTGCTTTCAGTTTTTTTGAATTTTGTATTCGAATTTGAGTTGAAGTTTTTTCTCGCTTGAAAATCCAGTTTCGGTTAGAAAGAAAACATTCGATGGGGGATAGTTGGAATAACAGATATTAAAACGTTTTGAGTGTAAGTCGGTAACAGGCACCGCGATAAGTAACCGGTAGAGGGTATCAGCCAAAAAAAAATTTAAAAGACTCATCAATCAATCTAAGATAGTTGAAAATACATAATCAACTATAACGAGTATGTTCTTCTTTCTTATCTTCTTTCAGTGCGTGGAGAACATTTCCCGATCGCATTGCCCGGTTTGTCTGGGCGACATACACACCTCGCGTATTCCATGCCACATTCCGGACTGCGGACACTTGCTGCACAAGATGTGCTTCGATCAATTATTGGCCTCCGGCCACTATACCTGTCCCACCTGTCAGACATCGCTGATTGATATGACAGCACTGTGGGAGTACCTGGATGCGCAGGCCTTGCGAATGCCCGTTCCTCTCAAGTATGAGAATCAGCGTGTGCATATTTTCTGCAACGATTGTCACAAGGTTGGCTTTTCTTTTTACCCACAACCTTTAAAATCGCATACCCTAATGCTTCTCCTCTTTTACAGACTTCAAAAACCAAATTCCATTTTATCGGACTCAAGTGCGTGCACTGTGGCGCCTACAATACCACGCAGGATGTGAAGCGTCGTCTGTCCCTGGTCACGGATGAACCATCGACAGCTTGACATTCGCTTTTCTTAAGTTGCCTTAGGCTTTTACTTTTTATTTTTTACGGGCAACAACAACAATCATTACAACAAGAAAAACAGAACAGGAAATCTCTTGCCATGCTCCAGAATTGAAGAAACTAAATTTATGAAACTGATGGAAATTAAAACGCATTGAATTTAGACCAAATTCGAGCTGGTATCGAATATAAATTAACATAAAAAACACAAAAAGATACGCTACAAAAATTCCCATACAAACACACATACATATATAGCTTATGGAGACCATTGCGATTGGTTCGAAAAAGTATTCCTTCGTCTAGAGAATATATACATATACTAACTATATAGTGCATTCACAATCCATACACAAACAAATTAGATCAATCCCATACGCACTCGAATTTTAATTTTTTTGTATTTGTTTATAAATTTTAAAGATAAATATTTTATTTACATCTCGAATTTCTCTATATATTGTACTATCGTCGCCTCAAATTGCTTTTAGCTCAATTCAATTTCAAACTCAATCTCAAAAACACTCAGCATTTTGTATAAAATATTTAAAAGTCACTGTTAAATATTATGATGATGTTTAAGTTTGACAATAAAAATATATAAAGAAAGCAAATTAATTGCGGAGTAACTTGGATTTCATTTATGGTGGACTTATAGAAGACAAATTATGGAAATGAATTATATCTTTAAATAAAATACATGGATCAATTGGAATTAATTTGTTCATTTCAATATCATTAATATCGTTGATCTTTAATAACTTTTCGCTTAAACTTAGATTTGGTTAATATCCCTATGGCTGACATAAGTAAGTAGAAGCATTTGTCTAACAGTAGTTATAAGATGGAAAGTTAAACCCATATCTAATTAGGATACTTTGCTCTCACTGCGCCTTTTCCTTAAGTGCGCCTGCATCTCCAGCAGCAGCTGAATTCTGATCACGTTTCGCTCTGCGTTCTGCTGCCTTCTTCTGCTTGGTCAGGAGAATACCCAGGCCAATCATAATTGCCCAGCTGATGTAGCCAATATGATAGACGGAACTATAGAAGCGCCAAATGCTATCGAATGATGATAACAGAAAGGCAGTGCCCAAATAGCTGAAGGCAAACCACTTGCTAATCCAGAAGATAACATCGATGATGCTGCGTCGCAGGCCGGTGGCATCTTTGCGTACTAGCTTGTGCCACATATCTTCAAGTGGCACATAGAATGGTGCACCCATGATGCAGAAGTAATGTCCCGGACGGAATCCGTGCCAGTAGGCGGATAGCAGAAAGGTGGCACCGGTTCTATGAGTGTTGAGGGAACATTAAGATGAGAGTGCTTGGAGTATATAAGCCTATACCTACCTATACTTCTTAATGGGAAACAGTTTGTACACATTGACTGCCAACCAGTACTGCACACAGACATTCCAGTGCTTCATGCCCTCGCGGAATGTCCAGCAGCGCTCCACATCCCAGACGCGTGTGTTCACAATTGTAGTAAAGTTGTAGCTATGTTTATCGGCATCGCGTTTTAAGTGCTGGTAACGCTTGCGTGGTCCCTCCCCATTGGTGGCATCTGCATCCTCTGGATAGGCACCAAAGCCAGCCATAGTACAGACGCACTCGCTCAGCGTTAGTCCTGTGTAGATGCGTGCACGGAAGATGAAGAATGTGGGCCACACATACAGCAGGCGATAGAGTACGGATCGATCGTTGTAGAACTCATCGCTAAGGGCGTACTGAAAGTTGTTGGAGATACTTATCAGAAGAGTTACACAGAAGTATCTTGGTGTACTCACATCCAGTGGCCATATATAGTTGGCCAGCAGATACAGACTGCAGTAGAACCCAGACCATTTGAGCTGCTCAATAGTTGCTTCCACGCAGGGTGCATGATCCTTAAAGGGCATCTCAAAGTAGTCACGATATGTGCGATAGCGATAGTAGGGACCTACAGAAGAAGAAGAGAACATAATAAAACATAATCTTAACGAGAGCAACAGTCGAGCAGCACGCAACAGTCAGATACCCTTCGACCTATGTTGCCATAAATGGTATCTAATTTTATGATACTAATCGCAAGCTACAAATTAATCGTAACGCTGCAGTGTGCTGCCACCTTGCATCAATTTCGATACGTTGCCAATAATATATTAAGTTTGTATGAGTTTTAACAAATATGTACATGTGTTTTCGGTAATGGACATGTACATGGAAAAGAAGAGTCGAGAAACAGCTCAAGCTACGCGCTCGCATCGTTCGTCCTTTTCTTTTCTGCACAAAGAATATAGTTATGACTTATAATTGACATGTGCATAGAAAAGAAGAGTCGAGAAACAGCTCGAGCTACGCGCTCGCATCGTTCGTCCTTTTCTTTTCTGCACAAGTAATATAGTTACGACTTCACCGACAACTTGTTATTGACATGTGCATAGAAAAGAAGAGTCGAGAAACAGCTCGAGCTACGCGCTCGCATCGTTCGTCCTTTTCCTTTCTGCACAAGAAAATTAGAAAATGACGTCATGACAACTTGTTTGCTGGTCGAAAGGTTAAAATGGTTTATCTAATAACTTCCGTGTTATAGTATTTATCTATATGTGTGCTGAAGCAGGACATGAGAAGAAATGAGTACTTCGAATGTAAATAGGAAATATTCGGTTTGTGGAGGCGCTAGGCGTGGTATCCCAAATGGAAAATGAACTTGATCTGTGTATGCTATACAGGAATTTTCATTGTAAATTTGTTGTCCCTAGCTTTTGTAATAGCTGAGACCGGCGCGTTCATCCAGACAGACGGAAGGACAGACGGACAGATCTGCGTATGCTATACAGGAATTTTCATTGTAAATTTGTTGTCCCTAGCTTTTGTAATAGCTGAGATCGGCGCGTTCATTCAGACAGTCGGACGGACAGACAGACGGACATGGTTCAATCGTCTCGGCTAGTGATCCTGAACAAGAATATATATACTTTATGGGGTCTACGACGCCTCCTTCAGACCTTCGACCAGACCGGGGCTGACAATGCGTTGAGATAAGCGACATATAAACTCGCATAGTTTGCGATTACTTGAAGCTATTGATAGATACGCTTACAATTGTGTAAATGGACTTTGGCACACGCTGCAATCGAGCGCATTGCAGCAGATTGAACGCACATATACAGAAATATACATATATAGACAGCCCGCGCTCGACTGACCTGTGAGCACGCCTACGTAATTGAAGCTATATTGGATAATCTCAGTGGCTGTCAACTGTTGAAGCTCCACATCGTAGTCGGTTATCTCGATGCTGGGCTCACTGTTGACATCGCGCGCCTCATTCTTGTTCTGCTCCTCACGTGCGCGAAGGCGCTTCCAAGCCGCAGTCTTCTCAAACGCAATGCCAGAGACCTAAGGGAAGTTAGATGGGGTTAAAGGTCAGTCACTATTAACCTAATGTGTTATGTAACTAACCTTTAGGGTGAGCAACATTTGTATCATGTTCGTGTGCCCAGGCACAGCGGGCAGTCCGAAGACGTAGGCAAGCCGGAAGAAGACAAGGTAACCAAACATGATACCAAATGTAATCAGGTGACATTTGCTATGAGAATACAATTGAAGTGTAATTGAAAATGATCATTAATTAATCTTTACACTCCACTCACCTGGGATGCGTCAACAACAGGGAGGCTGTGCCCAGTGCCGCTGAGATAACACAATGCAGGCTGTGGAAGCCCGAGACAACAACAACAACAATAATGCCCAACATGGAGCAAACGCATTTGCGTTGCGATTCATCACGGATTTTCTTAACATAGCTGCCGGCGCCAATGCAGGCCAGCAGGCAGATTACGTAGATGACGTCGTCAAGGCTCATTTCTATTGATTTTTGGTTGTGTAGCCGCAGTGAGCGGCTAACTTAGCTGTATGGAAAACGTAATTTATATTTACAAGTTGTCTGCTTCCTCTTAGCTTATCATTGATAACAATAACAACAATATTATCGATAGTTGCGTGGGTGTTCAAGCGCCAATCGATGGGGTTTCAAAGCTGCTAACTAGAGAAAGAGTTGCCACTTGGATGAAAATAGAAAACTTACTAACGCTGCAAGGCTGAATGATACGAGACTAAGTTGAGCCGTTAATTCAAGTAGATTGTATTATACAATAATATGGAATTCAAAATCATGAAGCTAGTAATTAATTTAAGAAGATACATCTAAACTTAATATCAGATAATTGGTAATTTATTTAAAACAAAAGTAGAACCACTCTGAAAAATAAAGTATCCAAGGTTAATTAATTGTTTGTTGAATTGTATAAAGCAGAGTGAACTAAACAGGTAATATTTTATAGATTTCCGAAATGATGAATGGTAAGGTCAATTAAAAACTTGAGCTTATCATTGATAACAATAACAAATGTTATCGAAAGTTGCGTGGGTGTTCAAGCGCCAATCGATGGGGTTTTAAAGCTGCTAACTAGAGAAAGAGCTGCCACTTGGATGAAACTAGAAAACTTACTAACGCTGCAAGACGGAATGATACGAAACCAAGCAGAGCCGTTAATTCAAATAGATGGAATAATCATATGAAATTAAATATCAGGAAGCTAGTAATTAATTTAAGAAGATACATCTAAACTTAATATCAGATAATTGGTAATTTATTTAAAATAAAAGTAGAACCACTCTGAAAGGTAAAATACTAATTAAGTATCCAAGGTTAATTAATTGTTTGTTGAATTGTATAAAGCAGAGTAAACTAAACAGGTAATGTTTTATAGATTTCCAAAATGATAAATGGTAAGGTCAATTAAAAACTTGAGCTTATCATTGATAACAATTACAAATATAATCGATAGTTGCGTGGGTGTTCAAGCGCCAATCGATGGGGTTTTAAAGCTGCTAACTAGAGAAAGAGCTGCCACTTGGATGAAACTAGAAAACTTACTAACGCTGCAAGGCGGAATGATACGAAACCAAGCAGAGCCGTTAATTCAAATAGATGGAATAATCATATGAAATTAAATATCAGGAAGCTAGTAATTAATTTAAGAAGATACATCTAAACTTAATATCAGATAATTGGTAATTTATTTAAAATAAAAGTAGAACCACTCTGAAAGGTAAAATACTAATTAAGTATCCAAGGTTAATTAATTGTTTGTTGAATTTTATAAAGCAGAGTAAACTAAACAGGTAATGTTTTTATAGATTTCCGAAATGATGAATGGTAAGGTCAATTAAAAACTTGGGCGTTTTTAAATACATAATGGCAAACGTCATTTTGCGTATGTTAACCAGTGACAAACTGTTTCCCATTGCGCTTGACATTAAAAAAGGTGATGATTAAAGATTAGAAACAGTTGTAAGCGAATCAACTGTAGAACATAGTGAGAGAAATTCCCGCGCTACGTCATCGATAGCGAGTTGCGCCGAGAATGTAACCGGTTATCAACTGCAGCAGCAGCAGCGTGTGGGAAACGCGTGCCAAGCGTCGCTCGAGCGGGTAATGCCAAGTTAAACTAAGTTCAGGTGCTGAAAGAGATGGGACAGGGGGGTTGGGGGAGGCTCAATCAATATTAAACTAATTCTAATTGATCTCGTACTGTATATAAAAGATCGCACAATGTTGAACAGTTCAAACAGAGTTTAATAGACGCTTGAGACGTTTATTACAGCTGTCTGAGTAGTAGAATAGAACGCAATGTCGCCACAGGTGCTCGCCGTGCTGATGCTGCTCCTCTTGGCCAGCTGCCAAGGTAAGTCCAAGGTAAAGCTATTGATATTTACAGTCCATCTAAATGGTGTCCCTCCTTCATTTACTTACAGCCCAAAGTAGCGAGGAGAACTATGAAACGGAGATGAATGACTTCATGTCCCGCCTGGCAGATCCGGACC
Organism: Zaprionus ornatus; assembly: GCA_018904035.1. Taxonomy (NCBI): domain Eukaryota; kingdom Metazoa; phylum Arthropoda; class Insecta; order Diptera; family Drosophilidae; genus Zaprionus; species Zaprionus ornatus. Next base: position 6,774,034 of record JAEIFZ010000002.1, on the reverse strand, counting down.
AGGAGGCGCCTGTCGATATTGATTCGCGTTCGGCTTTCGGTGAGGAGCAACCCGAGCCAGATGAACAGTTGACCAGTCTGCAGGATGATGAGTATGAAGGTGCCAAGCACTGCGAGTGGAATAAGTGCGATAATGATTTGAGTGAATCTAATGGTATCGGCAGCTTCCTTGATTTACCGTTCCTCAAGAAATTGGCACACAATCTTAACCCGTTTTCCAATTCACGCAATCGCATGCAGTTCTATCTCTTCCGTCAAGCATCGTCCGAGTGTGGAAAGGAAATCGATTTCGCAAATGAGCACAAATGGCGCAATGCGGGATTCAATAGTTCTTTGCCCACACGCATCATCATCCACGGATGGATGAGTCAGTCACGGGGTTCATTCAATCGAGATGTGAAGAATGCCTATTTGAAGCATGGAGATTATAATGTCATTGTCACAGATTGGAGTTCGAGTTCAGCGAATGTGAATTACTTTGCTGTCGTTAAACTAATCGAAGAGTTTGGAGCGCAGCTAGTCCAGTTCACTCGGGAACTGCATCGTCAACTGGGTGCTAGCTATGATGATATGTATTTAATTGGACACTCGTTGGGCGCACAGATTGCAGGTTCGGCGGGCAAACGCCTCAAGCCCGAGCGGTATAATACTATTTTCGCTTTGGATCCGGCTGGTCCGACTTTCCGTCATCGTAGCGTGGAGTTCCGCATCGATCCTAGCGATGCACGCTATGTGGAGTCTATGCACACCAGCGGTAACTTTGGTTTCCTGCGACCCACTGGTAGCGCTACCTTTTATCCCAATTTCGGACTCTATCAACGCAGCTGTTACTACTTGGGCTGTTCGCACATTCGAGCCTATCAAATGTTTGCCGAGTCGATCAACTCCCCCAAAGGTTTTTGGGGCACACCCTGCAAGCGGGAGGATCGCAAGTGGCAGTGCGATCAGAGCCGTCGGCAGTCACAGAAAATGGGCGGAGAACCATCGGTGGAGAAGGCTGGAATCTTCTATGTAAAGACCTCATCCAGCGATCCCTTTGCATTAGGTAGGTCTAAGAAAAGTGAGTAGAAATAAGAGAGAAGAGATAGAAGTGCAAAGGAGATAATAGGGAGGGTATAATGAAAGAGCGAGAGTGAGTGAGCGAGAGAGAGAGGTGGAAAAGAGATTTCCCTCAAGTGAGAGAAAGGAAAAAAAGGAAGAAAAGCAAGAAAGTTTTAGAATAGTAAAGACAAATGAGAGAAAAGCGAGAGATATCGCTCTTGTGGACAGTATATAGAGATATCCCAAAATTTAAATGAAAAATACCATACTAAAGTGCTGTTATACTTTCCTAAAACCTGCTATATTTAACAAACTTTATTTTTTTTTTATTATTATAATATTATTATCTTGTTATAAATACTGCCCATAAATATAGATACATATTAAAAAATCACTGCAAACTTTCAACTTCCTTCCGAATTTCTTTTACTTGCTTTATATTTCTTGTATATTTCATGTTCAATACATATTCGATTTCAAGACTTCTCAACTTCAAAATTACCTGAAACCAAGAAAGAATGTTATACAAATTAGAAAGAATGTTTTGGACAATCGAAAAAAAACCTTTGCAAAATTGGTAAAATATTTGTAATATATTTGAGACCCCTTATACCCCTGCCAGCCAAAGCAATGAGTTCGATCAATAAACTGCACTCGGGGCGTAATTGGAATTTGCAGTTAAAGTGCCCTCTATCTTTTCCCCTTCTTTCTCATTCCCCACACTCTTACTTCCCTCTTTAGGGGCTTAGATTTTTACGTGAATGTGCATTTTAATTAGGCACATAAAGTCGAGAGGGTGCTTGGAAAGCAGCATTCTAAGCGCATGCAAATGTTGTCTGCGCCAATTCAATCTATCTGGATCTGTGAAATATGCGACTCGAGCAGGGCGCTAATTGCAGCAGATAAATACGCCGCAGCGCCATAATTACGACAGACAGATTACGGGGCCGCACTTAATTGTCGCGTAAGACGGCGATGGCGATGGCGAAGACGGTGCTCCGTATCTGCAAGGAGAGAGGAGTACAGAAGGAGAAGGACTAGGTGGCACTGCAATAATCCCTCGCAAGGAGCTGCTCGATTTTAATTATTCGGCAATGCTGCTGCATATTCATTGGCTCAGCACTGTGCACATCCGGAAGTGGTTGGAGAAAGGGGTACCTCGTTTTGATTTTCATTATATTCTATTCATTTTTATTTTTTCGTCGTTGGGCAAAACTTTGCTGGCTTGCAATGTGGTCGCTACGATAAGCTGACCGAATGGAAAAAAGGCTTAAGATTCAAAAGAAAATGAACTCATAAATCTTAAGATGGTTGAGAACTATTCTTATAAGGCATAATGAATGAACAGCTGAAAACGAAAGAGATATAGCGAGGGGGCGAGACTACCGAATATAAAGATGAAGATTTAGTTGAAAGACATGGATTTTTATCGCATATACATAACCTATTATTTATATACCTCTTATTATTATTATATTATCTTTATCTGCTATAGAATGAATCACAATTGCAGAAGAAATGGCTGAGTTTTAGAGAGATCTTCCATTTCAAAGCACAAATCAAATTTTTGAAATTTTTTTTCATCACTAGTTCATTGACATCGATTCGACCTGAGCTGCTCGCTTCACCTTCATAGAGAAGTCACTTACATTTAACATTTCGGACAAACAGCATTTGAAAACAAAAAACCAAAAAAAAATCTAAAAAAAATATTATTTCCAATTTTCATTAGTCAAAATTTCTAGTGAGTCTTTTGTTGTCTAATCTAATCATGGAATACGGTGGCAAAGGCGAATATGGACAATATTCACCATTGGACGGCGGCTATGGCATGCCGTCTCACGGTGGAGATCAGAGCCAGAGCCAGTATATGAACCACGATTACGATAATTCCCGAGCCTATGGCAATGGAATGCAGTCTTCCTATGACGAAGGACGCAGCGGTAATTCAGCTTCTTTGGGGGGAGCTGGCTACCGCAGTCCCTTGCGGTACAACAAGGTCCTAAGGGAGATGAACTCTCGCAACGGTCTCTAGTGGGTTTATACTATATCATTTAGAACGTATAGAATTTGTTAAATTCTGTTTTCCCTTTATAGTGCACCATCTGATCGCAATGGTCGCGGCAATGGCGATTACTACAATTCGTTGCCCGGACTTGGTGGATACGAGGCTCAGGGTTATCGGCCTAGGGACAATGGCAACCAACAGTATTACTAGATGAATGTCGTCTAAAAGAAATATCTTGCGTATGTGGTATAATTGGCGTGAACTATTTGCCGGCCTAAACTAATTTATGGATTTTTGAAGTACCCAACAAATTAATTATAATTTTCAATTTTGTAATATAATTTTCAAAAATTAAATTTAAAATCTATGATGTATATCAATATAATGAGTTTTTATTGCTGAAATCACATATATATATATTAGAGAATTACCCTATTGCGGTTCTTTACCATCATTCTTTCTTAGACTTGTCAAGGTTTTGGCTCTTGCGTTTTATTTCTATATGGCAGATATTATATAGGAAAAAGACCACATACAATAGTTACAGTAAACATTTAAATTTGTTGTCAAATCTTTTGTGGATAATACCTTCTGTTATTCCATAGCCTTCATATACACTTGTTAGCATATGGTTTCCTGCATAATTATATAATTATACTATCTATATATATATAAAATATACTAATATAAAGAGTTAATATAAAAACAATTAGTATTTCTGAAAGTAAAATGGAGGTTCGCTTGCTACTTATGGATTACTGAACTTTAAAATGAGGCTGTTACCAAAATGCAGTATGTAAATAATAATAAAAAAAAAAATAATGTAAATAAAACAGTTTCGTTAATTTAGTAATTTTTTAGCTTTTTATTTTCTATATTTTGCAGCTATACAAAGATATAGTAAGCATAGAAAAGTTACTTCATCATAATGACAAAAAAACTTAGGGCTGCACATTATATTACGGACATTCGGAGTGTCGACAATTGGATTCGTTTTTCAGCTCAAAATTTGACACAAAATTCTATCTAGTATACTTTTCTGTTTACCTTCAATTTGAAGCTGATATCAAAATTCAGTCTCTGATCAAAAATTGTATAAAACTTTTTCGTTTTTAGTTAACGTAATTTTTTTGGCCGATTTTTTTTATTTGACTTTTTGTTAATAAAGCGTAAGAATTTAAGGATCAAGCCTACACCAACGATGGATTATGTTCATAATATTGCACAAATTGGAGGTTTTTCAAGCCAATCCATGCCAGCAGTACAGATCTTCTATCCTGAGGTAAATAATTTAATAGCTCAAAGCAAACTTTCGATACGTTGTGACCTTCTTCTGTGAGTTCAGATGAATGGCGGCAAGATGTTTAACAACGGATCGGTGCCTGATAGTTGTATACCGTACGACGAAGAGTACTATAATGATAAGTCAAATGGTAAGGTCCAAAATCTCGCTCCGGTGGATCTAAATGATTTCTACGATGGAGGAGATTTTAAACAGAATGGTAGCGGGAGTAATCGATCTCCTGTTGATCTCAATAATTTCTATGATGGTGGCGATTTTAAGCAATCGAACAACCGTCGGGATAGTCATATTATAAATTACGGTTCACAACACTATTGTGCATCTAGTTCATCGGTTCCTGTGGGATCCGCGACGGCATACCGTAGCATGTCTAACTACTGTCGCCAAAATCGAGAAATGAATTTACGAAATGGTTTATAGTGAGTACCCTCGACTTTATTTAGGGTTAATATATATAAATGTATCATATACGATTATAGCGAGCCGAATGGCAACAATAGCAACCAAAATAACCACAACGGGTTTCCAACTTATAGCGGTAAGTTTGTTCCACCCCAGATAATAATTTAAATACATACTATATATTTTATGTTTGTTTTTCAGATAACTATACGTATCCTAATCGTCGAAACTCTTATTGGTAGTCTCCATGTATATTGGTAGTCTCCATGTCTACTTGTTGTGCCAAGGTCTCTTTTTGGTTAAGTGAATTCTTCTCGGCAGATTATTATAGCCAATTTTCTTGTGTAATTTCACTTAATCCAATTAATTGTCACTAAATCCAATTAATAGTCACTTAATCCAATTAATTGTCACTTTACCCAATTAATTGTCACTTAATCCAATTTATTGTCGCGAAATTTGAAATTTCCATGAATAAATTACAAATTCTTCAAATTATTTATCATTCTATGAACTTTTGTCTCCGCAATCTACTTATTATGCGTGTGTACCTTACGCATTTGAATCAGGGCTGCAAATTACTACTTGCAATGCAGATGCCGATCGCATTGATATATCGATAAATAATTGGCAACGCCAGTAGTTTATATTAGCGTCAGAGTTGCCATCATATTTTGTTGCTTAGCAGCACAGAAAATGTTTTTGCGCTAGAGATAAAACAGAAATATGGTAAATTTCAATGAGGACGTGAGAGGAGGTTGCTGCAGAGTAATTAACGTGTGTTTTATGGCCATTTGCCGTACGCAGTCGCCGCCGCCGCCGCCGCTACCCGTTCTAGATACGCCTGAGCGCCTCCTTCTACCACCCACAACAGCTGCAGCAGCAGCAGCACAGGTCGAACCCGTCTGGGCAGAACAGAAGTCGCCCAAACCAGGCGCAAAATGCAATGAAGGATTAAAATAAGAAAGATGTGCAAATAAAATATTTTGCAAACGGACAACGAGGACAAGTTTTGTTGAGAGAGGGGAGTGTGGTGAATACTAGAGGCGACCGGGCTTTTGTGACGGTCCGAAATGCGAACGGAACATGTCGATGGAAGTGGGAGGAGGAGGAGGAGGAGTAGGAGGGCAGATGACGACGACGCCAGCACAAACAATGGCAACCCTGGGCAGGACACCAATGCCGTCGCTGCCCAGGACTGCAGTGGAGCATTGTCAAAATAAATCAATCGGTTTTATGTTGTTTCTGGAATTTTTGTTTGCTGTTTTGTTACTTTGTCGTCGTCGTCGTCAGGAAGCGTCCGTGTGGCAAGTGGGTTGGTTGCAGCAACACCAGCAGCAGCGCCAGCTTGTGGTGGCATAAATCAGTTGCCCGCTGGACGCATTTATGAAAGGATAAACCGCTCACACAGACGTAGCGAGTCGCACCCACCCAAACACACACACACACACACATAGTCAGCTCATAAAAATGCACAAGTTAAAAATGCTGTAAATAAAAATACAAATTTTTGGAAAGAGACCCCGAGCCAAAGTCTATGCTCCTTCGCCATTTTGATTTATCTCACAGGGAATTAAGATGTCTCAAAAGTTGCCGCTTGGCATCAGAAGTGTCCGGATTGCAGCTCATAATCGTTCACACTTCCTATAAGCGGACAGCGGACAGCAGGTGGAAGTGTGGAGGGTAGCGAGGGTAGTTCAGAAACTTTGCTTACTGCGCTTTCTTCGCAGCGTCTAAAGTGATTTCCTTTTAGTATTTTCGAAACTTTTCACCAAAGGTGTTTACACACCCATCCACATACACACACATACGCACGCACGTATGTGCCGTCGTACTTTGCCTGGCCACAACTCTTTTAATCCCCGACAAGTTTTAAGCAGGCGACTTTACGCAGCACACACAAAACGTCCGAATTCATCAGGATCAAAGCAGCTTTAGCTTGGACACTGGAATTTCAGTTACTTAGGGTAAGAATCCCGTCCCGGAATGATTAGCAAATTGACGGTTTATAATGTAAATTATATATTTGTTATGAAGGTAAAAGACATGTTATTTACGGTTTAGTTCACTAACATTTACAACATCGGCGACATTTAATAAAAAAAATTGAAAAATGCAGGGTGAAAACCTAAAAAATATGAGAATAGATCAGTCTCGATGCTCGTGGCTGTAGCCGGACCATTGTTTAGGAACTGTATAATACCTGCAAATAGGGAGGAGGATGAGAGATTAAGTTAGTCTCGTGAGTGAAAATAAATCGACTATGGACTCAATGAAACATTTTTGGCAAAGTATTTATTATCGGACTTATAAAGGGCACTGGAACAATAATCGCACTTAGAAACTTCATTAAATTGTATCCAATTCACAACCAGAATCACAAAAACATTAGGATTAGCTAACCATTTTCCAATCCATAGTCGACTAATCACATTGAGCCAAAATGGGAGATACTTGCCAATATTGTAGTCTTGAATTCTTTTAATTCTCCAACTATGAACTATGAACCATGAACTATGCACACCAATGTCCTTGAATCCGGTGATTAAGTCAACCATTTCAAGGATACCATGTATGCAATTGATCGTGAAGCCCACCGGGTAAACGATTATAGCAATCGCCACTTCCTCGCATCTCCCTTGGTTCGTTGCTATAGAAAAATGATCATGACGGATTAAGCTAGTTATTGATTAATGATCGTGTATACTAACTAATAAAGTCCGTTGCGTTGGTAATTATATCTTTGCGTGTTTCGTTTTGGTCTCATAGGATTATATGCCACGTTTGGATAGGAAGAGGACGAGTCACCATAATTATGAGAATGATGAGAATGATGATTAACATTCGGGATTGGTCGACTATATGCTTCACATCCAACCGATTGCATTCTCATGTGGTCTCCATCCTCCGGTCTTTCGCATCTGTAGGTAGTCTGCGCAATATATTGATGATAACACTACAGTGGGAGAGGAGGGGGAAAAAAAAACAGGGTGAAGGATATTGTATCTGGGAACAGGACCTAACCTACATCAATTTCTTGATCGTCATCGACACTAGCCATGCCATAGGTTTGCATCTCTTTAATTTGGAATTTCAAAATAATAAAGGGTTAATTTTTATTTTATGTTTTTTGAGAACCGAAAATGAGTTAGTTGTCCAAAAGCAGGTACGAAAATGATAATTGCTGGAAATACAAATGGTTTATAAATTTCTAAAAATACTTGGATAGCTTTGATTGAATAAAGGTCTCGACATGTGCTTACTCCAAAAGGTGACTGAGTTTTCAAAAAAAGTTCTCCCGTATTACTAGGGTTTGCAGAAAATATAACACAATTTGCAGCAGAGTTATTTATCTAAATTTAGAAAAATAAACAATACTTAATCTGCAAGGTATTTGGTTCGTAAGAGTGATAAAAACTTATATTATGTATATATCGAGCAGATATTTTATAGTATATTATGGGATCATATATTGTATCGTAACTCTTCATTCTTTGATGGAATTGTAATTAAATTTGGTGTAAATAAAGTAAATATATTTTTGTTTAAGTTCAGAATACAAGCCTGTCTGTATGTATTTGAATCTATCAGTTATATAGAAAGCTTTATATGACCTTAAGTTTTCAATTAGCTAGCTGGGCATTAAAAGCGAAGCATATTCTTAAGATGAGCCGGACGTTGAGCGACTTAAGACTAACGACAATAGTTAGATATCCTATTTAAGGACACCTACTGGCTGGGGAGGAGTACGTGCCTCTTCCTCTCATTCCTCTGCTCCATCTACTGTGCTCCTTTCGCTCATATTTAGCTTGTCGCCCCGCATAGAAAGTGGCGGTGTCATAAATTAAAACTTAAACTTTTGGAAATGTCAAGTATAAAACGGTAAATCTCCGCACATACACCGAGCAGCACACACCCACTGGCACACACACACACACACACACACACACACACACACACACACACACACACACACACACACACACCAGTACAGCCGTCTGTTTGAAATGAATTGCAGCAACAGCAGAGCAAGGGGGCAGCGGGGCAAGGCTTGGCCGGATGGGACGGACGCCCATTGAATGCGCATGTTTTAGTTTTGGGCGCTTGGCAGCAGATACAAGGGGTACCGACAGAGAGGAGGGATGTGGGATAGGGGTAGCTGGAAAAACTATACAGGGAAGCGTAGAAGAAAAAGCACAACAACAAGCAGCGCTGTGAGCAAAGGGAAAACTCCACCCGTTTCACATAAATTTTGGGGCGAAAAGCAAACTTACAGATTATCCGCATTTAGTTGTAAAGGTTCTCCTCCACCTCTCCTCCCCTCAGCCACTCTCTTCCCTCTTCAAAAATGTGTTGTATATCATTTTCCTGTACTGGACTGGACTCTCGGCAAAAGATGAAAGTTTGGTACGACGGCATCCTCAGCTTGTCGATGATTTACATTTGATTTGACGCCCCCCGCACCTTCTCCCCCCCTCTCGTTATCAAATTTGTTCTCAAAACTTTAGCTCATTTGCAATAAATTCTAATGCGGTAAATTTCGAATATCTCTCAATTTTCTAATCATCATAAAATCTTGTTATCATTTTCATAAAGAAAACTTGACACATTAAGCGCAAGAATTTACTATTGTAAAATTGGTAGAGTCTCCCAATCTCTCACCCCTGCCCAGCGACAAAAAAGAAAAACATTTAAGTGAAATTTATGAAAATTAAAAACCAAAAAATAGAAAAAAATACCAAAACTTTTCCACGCTTTGGTCATTTTGAGCAACAATTTAATTGATCGCATAAATTGCTTGACTGAAGCCGCAACATCAGTTAAAACAAATCGGGGGGGTAGCGAAAGAGAGAGAAAGAGAGAGACAACAACAATAGTATATGCAACAATTTATGTCAATTTGCGGTGGAACAGATTGGAACTGGAACCAGGAGTTGGAGACGAATGAAGTGTAACCGCGAACATAATCAAATTTCGTTCGTGAGCTCTCAAGCATAAGTTCTTACCTGCCCAGGACCCTCCCCTCCTCTTCTTCATCCTCTTCCATCTCCCTTTGCTCTGCCTTGACCAGCTTTAGCTTTTTGGGGGTGTGTTCCTTCTTCTTCTTCTTGGGCACCGAAAATTGCCATCTTAATTTGAAAACAATTTTGCGGCTAGCGTATTTTCTACTCGCGCTTTCCACAATTTTCATATTTTTAATTTTACACATAAACATTCATTTCTCCGGGGAAAATTTGAAAGAAAAGTTGGACAGGGCCGGCAGAGCTTAAGAATTTGTTTATGGCTGACTGTATTACTATGTAAGAAAGGTAGAGAAAAGACTGAAAAAATCATCAGAAATATTTTTTAAAAATTAAGAAATTAACAAAATATTTGTACAATATCATTTTGGTTTTCTTGATGCCCAAATACACGAATACAGTTGGAAATTGACGTGACATACCCGATAGTGCCATATCTGTCTGTATGAACACCTATATCTTACTCACTATGAGAGCTAGTACTATCAAATTGTGTATATACAATATATATCTTAATATAGCGCTCAGAAAAAGAATTTAGCCACGCCCCTTTCTACCACAGTAAATAGAAAAAAAATCTTATAATTGATTTTCGTCTGTCCAAATAATATCTGGAAATTTGATTGTGATCGGATAATGAACACAGATCTTATTTCTTAAATAACTTTTATCTGATTTTTAAGACACCCTTTGCAACGTATGCAACACAAAGTACGCTGAGCCTAAGTAAAGGTATATCATAGGGTATAATCATAGTTGAGCACACTCGACTGTAGATTTTGTGCTTGTTTATATTTTATATCTAATATTTTCTATGAAAAGTTTTCATAATCTCTTGCTCTATTTGCCCAATGAAGTTTCGCCGTAGTGCATAAATTTGTACGGCGAAATGAATTTACTTGCGGCGAAGTCGACAAATTTGCGTTGTCTCGCGGAATTAAGTTGAAGTTGGGCATTTTTATGAAACGATAAATTCGTGTATTTAAAGATTGTCTGGATCGGGGGAAAGAGATGGGTAGAGAGAGGAGAGACAGAGAGAGAGGGGAACCAGAGCAAGACAGACTCTGTGTAGGCTGTAGCCGTGCAGGAAATAGATTAAACTGAGCAACACTTGCGCCATTTGGTTTCCTCTTCCGCTTTCAGGCGCTTGTTAAATATTCAGTGTCCCCGCACGGAATCCTCCAGCGAATGCGAATCACACGCAGCATACCCCCTCTACCCTCCTTCTCCTCCTCTGTCTCCAGTCTCCTTCTCATGTTGCTGCCCATTTGCCAAGTCTTGACAGCCAACGGCATAAAGTTTTTGAATCTTATTTGTAAAAAAAAAAGAGAACACAAGTTACTCCTCCACCTCCCTTCTCTCCCCTGTCTTATGTTGTTGGGGTTAGGTTTTTCTTGGCCTGGTCGAGCATCGCATAACAATTTCCGTAACCTCGTAGGCCGCCACGACTCCCTACCCTCTTCCGCTGCATTAAATAACTTTCAATTTGAGTCGACTGCTCCCAGTGCTGCTCCCTCAGAGAGAGAGAGAGAGAGAAAGAGATAGTGAGAGATCTAGCCAGGTTACGACTGGGGGTCGTTGGGGTCACCGCGTAACGCGATTTGCGTTGCAAACATCGACAATTTGTGGACTCGGGTTCCGGTGTGTTTATTAGTTCATTTTGGACTTGGCAAATGCAAATTATGTTTCGCTTTTTTTTTTTGTTGTTGTGCCAAAGGGCCAAAGGGGATGTTCGCGTTGATTATGGTGGTTGGTAGGTTTTGCGGTTATATACCCTGTAATGCAAGGCGAGGAGCATGTGGCACAACTGCTTGTTTTTGTTCTTGTGAGGAATAAGTGATAAAGAACTTGTTGAAGGTTACAGTACTGTTTGACAACTTTGACTAGAGATTCTGAGCACAAAATATTAGAATAAGATGGTGAAGGTTAAAGAATTAAAAGAAAAGTCAAAGATGATTGAGAGAAGAAAACTGTGGAAGAAGTTTAAAAAAAAATACGATGAAAATGAAAAAAAAAAATCCAAATATTTTGAAGACAAGGGGAAGAAAAAAGAAGAGATGTATATTTAATTTTAAGCTAAAGAGAGAAAGAAAAAAAATAAACAAAAGGAAAAGAAAGATAAAAATATTACTTTTTTTCTTCTTTTTATATATTATTAAAAAAAAAAAAAAAAATATTACTGAATTATATAATGTTTTAAAAATATTCCCAAATTTTATATAAAGATACCACTAGAACTATTGCAAGTTTGATTTGATTTCTGTGTCGTAATAAATATCAAATCGAAACCTATTTCAGTTTCTTTTTAGAATCCGACGTGCACTCACCATAATCGACTAAACGAGTTTCTTAACTGTGTCCCTCTCTTTAACCTTACTTCTACCGTTTCTTTTTACAATCTATCTCCCGCCTCCAACAGCTACTGAGCTAAGAAACTACTTTATTTGTTTTGGGAATTTCGCGAATGAATGCGCACTACGAGTTGCTCCTCCCGGGCCTCGTGTTTTCCCCTCTCTCTCCTACTATTACTCTTCTATCCTATGCAAACTGAAGATGAAGTTTATTTTATGGACGGCAGATCGGGACTCCCCATCGTTCCACACGTGTGTGTAATCAAATAATTTGCACAAAAATCGAGAAATTATTACGAAATTTTTACAAATTCATTTTCAGGAGAAAGGAGAAGTGGCAAGTGGAGGAGGAGGGGATAAATTGTGTGCAAAAGTTGTTCGCATTTTGCATGCAAAGTGGCTTCGATGCAGCGAAGGATGTGTGGATTTTCCGGCATTTTGGCCCGCGGCCCGAACCTGCCTTTTGTTTATTTCTTTGAGATGGAACAGGCTACCAAGCTAGCACCCACCAGAAGAGCCTTTCCTTTTTCTCTCTCCCATCCCCTCGACGTGTTTGATTGTGCACCAACTACTCGACTCCATTGGACTTTGTTTGCATTCAGTCGACGTCGCCGTTGCCGTCGAGTTGCATTCCAGGCCAGGCGCAGGACATGTGTGGAAGTACCTCCCCTTCTGCCTTGTCCCCCCTCCGCCACTGCTTTGGTTACGTACTCTGGCTGCCCGTATCAATTGTGTGTGATGGTCAAAAGTCATTTCAACAGCACTAAATTATTATTATCTTCAAGAAGTTTCCACATGCTCGACAATCATCCAAATACTCTGCACCTGCCCAGCCACTCCGACTCTGGCTCTGCTCCCTTGAGCATCCTCCAAGCCACACTCATAAAGGATGCGTTTGCATTGGATCTGTGTAATGGTACGGAATGTTTTGATGTTTGCCCAAAAACTTTGTTTGTTGGCCAGAAATCTAGAAATAAAACAAAAAGAATGGTTTTTAGCTGGTGGAGAGGGGCAGGTTATCTAGTAAATCGCGCCAGAGGATCAACTTATATCATAAATATCAAATTTAAATCGCATTTATTTTGAAACTATTTATATCTTGAAGTATGTTAAGGAAATTACAAGTCTTTTTAGTCTGGAGTTGCTTCGGCATCTTCAAGTTAGTGTTGAAAAAATCATTGCATACTTTTATGATGCGCTAGGAACTGACCGAAAAATCAATTATTATAAAGTATTCACCCTGTGATGTTAAGATACAATATTATGATGTACGGATTCTTCACTTAATAATAATAATACAAAACAAAAAAAAAAAAAAAAAAAAATTATAAAGTATAAATAATAATAAATTATTAATTAATGATATGAGTATACCATATATATCTACTTTCAGTTTCTTTCTCCTTTATATGAACAGAAAACGCGAGTTCTTCATTGTTTTGTAAAGAGTATTTTCTTTAATTATAAGTAGTATTATTTCTATGGTGCATCGTCAAACCCATTTCCTTTAACTAGTCAACTATTGGTTTAACCAACCAATTTGCCAAATAATTAGAAGCAAAATTCTTTGTTTATAATCATTTAATTTTTGATTGCGAATTGGTAAATTGCAATTAGTGCAAACCATTTGCATTTCCCAGTTGCAATTTGGGCAAGTGTTAGACACACATCGGAATGAGAACGGGCTTGGAGTACTTCCAATTACAAAGAAATCAGTTTGTAATGTACAAAAAGATTTCCCTCAGAATTGCAGCACAACAATTTGCCAAATGAAATTGTTTTTTTTGCTTAAAACGAGGAAACGAAAATGGATATGAGAAGCGGCACAACCGAATCGCCGAGTTCTATGCTAAGTGTCGCCTTCGACAGAGACTTTGAATGCGGTTTTTCTGTACTTTCTGCCAGACAATTTTAGGAAATCTACTCCTAACTTCCCCTCCCAAACTTGGCTAATTTCTACTCCAATATCGTTTAGTTGTTATTAGATACTTTTTTCACAGCTCTTTCTCCTTCTTACGGCTTGGGTTTTTTAGGTAATGGCAGCTGACGCTAAGTGCCGCTAATTGAAATTTCGGTTGTTGCTGCTTTTAATTGCGCCACGACTTGTACTCCTTTTTTTGAGAAAAGGGGCCTCTTCATTCCCCTCATTCCCTCTCTTCGTCATTAGCCTGACTTAATTTCTGCTTATTATTTTTTGGTACACACAATTAAAAGCAACTGTGCAACAAGACTAGAAATCAGCTTGAGATTAGAGCTTAGTTTGGGCTCTCAATTTGCGAAGGGGATAAGGATAATGATAGCACCGAAATAACAAATTATTTATCGTTTTCATTTCATTTTAATATTCATTGATTGCTTTTGAAGAGTAGCTTGACTAATTACACAAGTTAGTGTACACAATTCTGCGTACACAGCTCCTCGGTGTCATATTCGTAGTCGGGAGTACAGCCACCGTGATAAGACAGAATGCATTTATTTTTTTCTATGTCGTGGATCCACTTCATAGTGCCAATTCCACAGAATCCAGGATCAAGCTTTGGAGCGGAACACAGCACTAAATAAAATTCGTTACATTTGCGGTAAATACAAGCCATTATTCGATAACTTACTGGCGTTCTGTGCAGTAGAACGAGAGATCAAGAAACAGAAAAATAGTAGTGATAATTTCAAGAATTTTAATATGGACTCCATTTTCGAAAGAAAGTGGAAGATGAACGATAGACGGTTGACCATTAAAACGCATTATTTATAGAATTGTCAAGCGAATCTAATGGAATTATTGCTTAAAATTTCTCATTATATATAAATGTTTAATGTTAATCAATTGGTCAAGGCATCTATATCTCTTCTCGGTATTATAAGGAAGTATGTATGTACATATTATATATTGTACTATATATTTTCCATGACAACAACACCCTTAGAATATTTCTTTCATATTCATTCTCTTATTTTTAGATCTGAACACAACATATCATCGTTTGAAGCTTTCTTTCCTTGTTTATAATAGCTCATGCAGATACAATTTGGGAATATATTATATTCGAATCATAGGATGAGCGCTTTACACAGTCCTTGTTGACTTTGGAGTAGTTAACAAAACGCCGAATCTAATACAGTTATAGCGAGTGAAATTGGATTACACCTGGCAGATTGTACAAATACTTTCGTATATATAGGAACCCGCTCAAGCGAATCTAATAGTATTATAGCTTATAAAATAAATTTTACAAGTGGAGCGTCCCTCATAGCTTTTCTTCCTTTTTGATTACAGAAAATGTTACATAAGGGGGAACATTGTTATTTGACTGTTGCCGTAATCAAATACTATATTAATTAATGCGCTATAATATTTTTTGAAATTAGTAACTGAAAAATCTGCGAATACTTTGGCCAAAGGTTTTCAAAGTAATTGGGGTGTTTTTAATTATATTTGGAGTTCCCAAACCGAAACCTCATCAAACTTGGCCCAACTAATGCAAACATAGAACAAAGAAAAAACGTTTACCTGTGCCGAATAGTACAACCCCATCGACTAACCTGTATATATGTACATAATATGTATATATGGCGTATGTCCTTTGTCAATATTCATTATAAGAGTGCAGCACACCTTGGGTTAGTCATAAAGTTGGGCAAACGTCTCATAAAACGTGACGATAATCATAATTGATGCTCGAGAGCGACTGCCAAATTGGCATGGTCAGGCGTCTGATGAGGGAGGCCGATAAAGGTAGAGAGTGGGAAGTGGCAAGAGGGGGGTATGTGTGAGAGATAGGTAGATGGGATGTTTAGTTGGGGTTATTCTGGACGGGGGGAGGATTTCAAATTGTAATTTAGCGGAAAGCGGAAGCGGCTGCTTAGTCACCTTTTGTTGTTTTTGCCAAATTAAGGGTAAAATTGTTAATTGAAATTTGTGTGTGCAGGCAGATAGAGAGAGAGAGAGTGAGTGAGAAGGAGGGGGGTACACAGAGAGAGGGCTTGCTAAATTTATTTTCAGTCTGCTGCTGCAACATTTCCATCCAGGCCATCGAGGAGGCTTGGGGGCTCCTAATGATAAATCAATGCAACATATGGCCATGTTGAGGCAACCTTTGTCCCATGCGTTGTAAATCTGAAATCAATGTCCTGCCGCCTGGTCTGGCCAGGCCAGGTTGCTGCACATTTTTCTGTACCATGTCTAAACGCACTTCTTCGCCAGCTGGGGAGCTGCTGCTGCTGCTGCTTCTCGCCTCGGTAGTTCTCTCGGTAGAGTCCTGCTCGTCGTCTCGAGATTCGAACCTCGCCACGCAATCCATTATTGTATTAATTAACAGGAACAGGATCACCAATCAGACGCTTGATTAATGATGTCACTCGGCGTCGTAAATCTCGATTTGAACATGTGCAAATTTCGGCATGCAAATAAATGAGCAGGAGCTGGAGATGTGGCTCGTTGTGAGACTACTACATGTGTGTGGCGCCACCAATCCGGGGCAAGCATGCATCCCTCTCTCTCTCTCTCTCTCTCTCTCTCTGCTGCCATAGCCAGGCTAAGGCACATAATCATGCATTAGCACACACGCACACACACACACACAGTTGCAGACATCCTTCCGCATGCTGAGCTGGACACAAGTTGTTGTTGGGGGTTGTGTGTGAGCGAGGGGATAGGGTGTTGTGGGCCACTTGCAGCTTGCAGGCGCACGGATGCATTAGGCGACGACGATTGTGTTGCAACTGCCGCCTGTTGATTCTATTCCTTGCTACACTCCTTTCCCTCAAGTCTTCCAGCCCAATTAAAGCTACCCTTTTGCTTGCACCAATTGTGGGTCTATTATAGTAATATAGAGTGTATTTATCAACATATACAAGGTATAGCACAAAATCTGCATCAAAAAGTAAAATGCTTTGCTTAATTTTAAATTTCGTTCAATACTTATCGATTAAAAGCGCAAAATTATCGATTTGCGTGTGTGGTTGGCATGGTATTTAAAATTCATACAATACTTTAGCTGCGTAGGGTATATAGCAACCTTCTTGCTAAATTTGGTGGCTTTTATTTGTATAGTTACTGAGATCGGCGCGTTCATACAGATCAATTAGGCATTTTTAAGCATTTTTGAGAATTTGTAAGCATTTTTCCTAATTTGTGTGTTTCAAAAACATTTGATAAATCGAAATGGATACAATGAGTGGACTCATATCATTTTGGAACCCATAATTGCTATTTTATATGCATTTGGGTAATTTTGGAATTGGTCGATCATAAATTTACGTTTATTGCGAGCAGAGAAAACTGTTTGAATGCGCTTCTCTGACTCTGATTTGGTGCATTTTGACTAATAAAGTAAAATGACTGCAGCAAACAGAACAGAGGGGTGGAAGGAAGTACGGGGAATGGAATACCGCAGGTACTTCTAATCTTGTTTGGCCGCGATTATAAATTGTTGCGTACTTCATTTCGGCCAGAATAATAACATGAGTAATTAATTTAATGTGCCAGCGACAGTATAATGCACTGAGGCGGGGCACGAGTAGCTGTATATGTAGGGATGGATGAGGGGATAATGCCAATGCCTGCGCCTGTACAAATGAACTAATGTTTATTGCAATTGTCGCGTAAATAACAATGGGCAAATCTATGCAGCATTCCGCCACACAACAACAACATCGAGTGGAAATGGAAGTGGAACTGCAACTGCGCAAATCTGGCACCGAAATGGCCCGAAATTATTTTCGACCGCGGCTTCAATTTGCAATGGCAACACATAGTCGCCTACTATAGAGCTATATCTGGATATATATTTAATTCAGGCACCACTATAACCACAGTTGTTACACCCATGCTGTTACCCTACATTGGCTGAGGTATTGTGAATGGCTAGAAGGCTTTGAGACACTGGCAATACTTATAGATCTTTGCTGTTATTGAGCTTAAAGAGACAAAATTTGGTATATTGTTTGAGATATCGTTTAAATATGCTTTCCCTCTTTTGAAAATTAAAATAAAGAGTGAACAAGTAAAGTTCTAAAGATGAAACTTTGGCATTGAAAAGTCTTTTATGTTTTTAATATGATCTATAAATTTTGCAATAAACAAATTTGTTATACACGAAACAGATTTCGAATATTTTTAAAATTAGAGCATCACGTAGTTATCGCTCCTTAAATTATTTGACTCTTTACGCGCTCCTGATGGTAGTACCTGCAAAGAGGCCTCTCCCATCAAAGCGGCTCGCCTCACTTGTATGTTTGTTGGCCATTAATTTTATTATTTTTATGGTACGTTCGAACGCATGTCCTTTGAAATAAATTCGTCCTCAGTTTATGGCGCGTGAATAAATGGATGAGTGCAGCAAAACATTCATTTAACCATTTGATTGTCGCAGCGCTGCAGCTAAATACTATTACCTAACACTGTACAAATATAAATAAATACCAGCTACAGCAGCATACGTATATACTGATACATACGAGTATATATATCTATATTTGTATTATCCCATTGATACATACGAGTATATATATCTATATTTGTATTATCCCATTGAGCTCTCCCACATCCAGATGGGGATTATTTATTCAGACTTTTGCATGCCATTTGCCAGCTGAATAATTGTCGCCAATTCGCTTACCGCGACTAGACAAAATGGCATCCCAGCGAAATGAGTTAATTACACAAATGTTTGTTCATTCATCTGATCGGAGAGTTGTACCTCTGGCTATATTCTTCAATGATACCCAGTTCGAGGACTTAACTCACTTTATCTATTTAATTACAAGCTATTTTTCTTCGTTGGAAATGGACAATTGAATTGGTTATTTCTATTTTATTTGAGGTAGGAGGACGGGATTTACATACTTTAAAGGGTATATTATATAGTATATAGTACTCACTATTGGGAAATCAGGCGGTTAAAAGTCTAAGTTCTTGAGGGTTTTTGATTCAGAAGCAGAAGAATTCATTGAACAATTGTATGAATCTATTAATTATCTCTTAGAATATAATCAATTATCTTAAACTTAATTCCAAATTTTAAATTTATTTCTCATTAGAATCAAATAAATTGTTTATAGTAAACCTGAAGATTAATCTACAGTCATAAAGGATAATAGTTCCTTAACGATTGATGAAAAGTATCAAAAGATATTGTCAGGGTTCTTAAAGCAAGTGTCGCCTCCGCCTCCAAGCTTAATTTACCGACCAATGTTGGGCCAGCTGTGAATACACTCGTCTAATCGAGTGTGTGTGTATGTGTGTGTGTGTGTGAGTGAGTGAATGAGTATAAGTGTTTGAGGGTCCGTCTGGAGTTTTGTTTATGTTGGTGTAGAATGGCTTCTTGGTCCTTTTTTGGTGTAACAAATTGCGTCTGCAAATGTGACTCACTTGCAGGCGAAGTTTGGGGGAGCACTGGGAGGCGTGGCAAGGCTTGTGCCGTGCCTGGCCTGGTCAGGCTGGTAAGGAGGGGCACATCTTCCACTTGCCAGTTGCCACTTTATGGCGCACTTGCCGCTGTCTCCCGTTTACCGCATCGTAATGTCACTTCAACAAATCACACCAACTTGGCCCATAAATTCTTCTGTTAATTCCAATTAGGCAGCATGGCGCTCAGCTGTCTGCTGCTGCTCCACACTAAGGGCACACAGGATGGAACATGTCTGCCAGTGTTGCAAAACGAAGAAGAGTAAATGCCGATAATTGATTTTTCATGAAGTAATCCCATGTGGGGACGGGCTAAGTTCCTCGTCTTGTTTGTAAAGTTCTCTTCGATTTTGTGACAGAGAGTTTGCTTCTGGGAAATTCTTTTGCTTGTGCAGAACTTGATGTGGATTAAAATATATTAAGTAGATATTAATAATTATAAATTTACGAAATTTGTTTAATGAAATTAAAGGGGAAATGTATATGACAGGCAGAAGAAGGTGTGGCAGATCTCACAAACTATTATATACGAGTATATTGGAAATCAGCATCAACAGTCGAGTTGATAAAGCCTTGTCCGTCTGTCTGTCTGTCCGTATGAGCCCCCAGATCTCAGAGACTGTAAGACCTAGGGGTATCAATATGTGCATGCATCTGCAAGTTTATTTTAGCTTTGGTGACGCCCCTTCCCGCCGCCTTAAATCAATAAAATCAAATTCCAAGCGTTTTTTTAATGCAGAATTTTTTATCTTTGGTAAGCACAATAACTATGAACATTTAAATGATTTCAGAAAATTTGATTGCGATCGAATAACTAAGATAGAAGTTACTTAAGAAATTCCAAATATGTACTGATATCGAAGCCCCTCCCTGAAAGTATGCAACACAAAATAAGCAAACAATGTTTTGTCAGCTGAGTATACTTCACTATGAATTGATTTTATTGTATATCAGCTTCAACTAAAATTTTCTATATAAGATTCCAAGTTTCTTAGCGATTCACTTTATTTGACTAGCTCCCTTATGTAGTTCACTACCCTGACTTACGTAGAATCCTCTTTCTGCATGCGTTCAATAAAATGATTTGTGTGTGAAAGGAGTAGGTGAGGTGGAGTAGCAAGGGGTCAGGGGTTACGCGCAAGGAAGCACGCATATAAAGTGGCAACAGCTATTTAAGCGCACGGCCAGTGCAGCTGGTGGACCGCGGCCAGCCAGGTGACCGGATAGAGTGGAAGAGAGAGAGAGGGAGGGAGAATGAGAGGGGCACAGGGAGTGCTAGGTAGAAAAGAGGGAGGGAGAGAGAGAGAGAGTGAGGGGGCATGGGTCGAGGGTGCCGCAGCGGGGCCACGTTTGCCACTTTAGGGCGACAATTTATGGGTGCTTTTTTCAGCTGCAGGTATGCGCTTTTCCGGCCAAGCACTTAATTGATGTTGTGTCGCGTAAATTATAAACAAAACAAAAATTAAAGTGGATACACGAGGGGAGGAGATGCTGTGGCAGGGGGAGAGAGAAGTGGAAAGCAGCTCAAAGCTGCAGGCCACGACTGGGAGGAAGCCTGGGCGGATGCGGAAATGCTTTCATCGCAAGTGGTGTCGTCGCTCATAAAAAGCGCCCACCCACAGAGTCACCTAAGAGTAGCACGCACACACACACACGCACACACACACACACATACAACCTTACACTCATACACACACTCGGATATGGTCTGTGGTCAAGGGGCTAAGCAGGCCGCCGCTGCGCGCTGTGAGTGATGTCAAGCGTGAAAGTGTCGCTCCTTGCAGTCGGATATACAGCTGACCCTCTCTCTCTCTCCTCTTTCTCCCTCTCTATCCTATCCCCCTCTTATTCTTTGCCACCTCCTGCCGCAACATTTTGCGCATAAATTTTACTTTTTGCCTCGCAAAGTGTCCTCCAAATGGTCATCCATGTTGGGAAGGCACTGCGGGATTGGGATTGGGGATCACCAACTGCTCCTGCTTTGGCTTCATGTGTGTCGCCTAATACGCTTGCATAGCAAGTTTACCGTTAACTCAACCCAATTGCTTTACAATACTTCCAATGCGATTTACCTCAACTGATTTGTACAGCATTTTAATTATATTCCATAAAATATTAAGTCCAGATGCTGACAGTTTCGATAAGTGGGAAGAACATATGATAATAGGTATTAAACTGTCGGGGGCTGGGTATACAGATTTAAAAGAATGGGGGTCTTAAGTGAGAAAAGAGTATTAGAACGTTTAAGATTTCGTTTTGGAAAACACAGAAAAGAAAACCCTTTAAGGTAGGATGTAACAAGAAGAACTTTATTTCTCCTAACTTGTGATTTCACTGTGAACTATTTCTTTCTCTATGATGTTAATAATGATAAAAAAAAAAAAAAAAAAAAACCAAACTATTTCATTAAGCCTACATACCGCATTTCAACTTTATATTTCAGAGAACTACAAAGATATATCAGGGAAATAATTGAAAATAACAAAAATTACTATTTCATTATTATTATATCTAGATATTTTATCATATCATACTATACCTTGTAATATTCTTTATGTTATCGAATTTTCATATACTATTATTTCATATATTGTAATAATATATTGTATTAAAACAATAACTAACAATGAAGATATCAAGATTAAAAGATCATCTAATAAAAAGGTATAGTATTTTAATAGTTCATATTTTATATAAGGAATCTAAATTTACTTGTTCACACAGTATCAACTAAATCGTTAGCAATTGGTTGCCCACACCGAGCAGTGTTGTACAACGATTTGTGCAGCAGTGTAACCAATCGAGTTGTGGAATTGCTTGCAGGTTCTCAAGCGGTGATTAAATTTAACAGGCGACGAGTTCAACTTGCGAATCAGAAGTTATATGCGAGGCGAGTTGCAATTGCCGGCATAAAACAAAACAAAGGAACCAGACAGACGGTGTGAAGAAGCAGAAAGGGAAGTGTAGTGCCGTCAAGTGGGCGTAATCCGCTGGTACCAGGCACCAGGTCAGTTGAGGGAAGGGCAGAAAGGGAGTGCGCTACTCAAAATCTGTGCGTCTGCACGCATTACACACGAATTACGAGACTCGCCGGGCAATTGCAGTTCATTGTTATTTAATATGTCCTCGTCGTGCTCTTCCTCGTCCACGTCCACGTTCACGTCGTTGTCCTTGTCCAGTCGCAAACTGGAACTGCAAATTATACTTTATGCGCAGCATGCAGGCAGGATCTGCAGGGAGGCAGGTTGGACTGGCTGACACACTGATTGCGATATAAACGATTGTCAACGTAAACGTATCCAAGTGGATTATTGCCTCATGCCAATTATCATATCAACGATACACACACACACACACACAGAGACAAACACATTCACAGACAGGACGAGGCAGGCCGGACATGCACGGGTGCCACGACAAGTGGCGAAGGCAGTTGCACAAATTGCCAATGGGCGAGTCGAAGGACAACATGACTCGCCTTCCTCCCCTTACCACCTACCACCCACTGCCCACGCACTTGACAAGGCGTTGATGCTGTCGGTGCCTGCGCATCAGCATCCACTTCATGCATGTCGTGTTCGTTCAGCTCCTGCTCTTCCTGTTGGTCCTCGTCAGGTGGTCAGGCCTGAGTCAAATTGCATGTGCGCTTTTAAATGGATTTTGATTGTTTATGACAATTCGACGAGCCTGACTGGCCAACCCGCTGCCAACCACTGATAATACGCCATTTAAATAATCACCAGAGAAGGTTGCAGAAGGTTCTCCTTCTATCCACCCACCTTCCCATCATCATCAGCTGCTGCCTCTGCGACTGTTTGCATCAAATGCAATTTGTGTTTTTAAGCCTCGACACAATTTGCATAATACACCACACGCTGTTGGTATTTCTGGTATTTTTAATCGGTATTTACGAGTATTTCTCGAGAAGGTCTGGAGTAAGTTGAGTATAGAGTGAAACGTTTTCGATTTGAGCTAATGATGCTTAATCAGAGTTGACGAAAGTTATAACAATGTTATTGTTATATATAATCTCATTATAATTTTTGATTTATTGATATTATTATTCAAAAACGCACTTTGAATCTCCTTTAAGTCTGTACAAATTTGGTAAACACTTAGCTATACTAAAAAAGCTTTGATATAAAATAAATTATAGATTCGATTCGAAAAGTTTTGATTTAGAAATCATTTCTACTTTGTGTCTGGTGTCTCCTGCTTTGCTTCAAGCACTTTTCGTTGATTCTCTTTGAACTGCTCGATGGGATCCTCGAACTGGCGATAATAGTGCAGCACCTCGCGGACGTCATCCATCTGTGGAGAGTTATAGCAGATATGATATTAAATAATTAACGAAGATTGTTAAGAACATAAAAGAATGAGAAATAAATTTTTAAAAAAGATCTTCGTTTAAATTTATACGTAACTGATGACAGACGGATCCCCATCACCTCAACGAACTCACCTTATGCTCAGCTATCAATCCCAGAAAAGCGGCTAGATCAAAGAGCTGCACATCGTCATCATTGCCCAGCCAACGGACTATGGCAAAGACATTGTCCTGATGTAGGGGGATGGCACCACGATCCCAGTCGACGACAATGACACGTTTCAGATTACGATTAAGTCGGTTAAGGTTCTTCACATGTTGCCCCTCCACCAACTGAGTGGCATCACGCACCAAGCGATACCTGATGTACCCATTGGGATCCAGGGCATCCAGGATGGGGAAGGCGGTCATGCCCTGTTCCGATGTATAGACAACGATCTCGAAATTTTTGCTGCATTGCCGCAGAAAATGATCGACACCGGGTCGCTTTTTGAAGCGCCAACCGGTCTGATAGGTCCAGTCTGGATGTACCAGTACATCCCTCATCTCCAGGACAAGCGTGTAGCGTGGCTGTATGTAGGGTGCTTGCAGTTCGTCAGGCAACAGCCTGGTGGGCAACGGTTCCTTCAGCATCTGCTGGTAATAGTGCAAGGAGCGCCACATTCGTTGCAAATACTGCTGTGGCATAGGCAGCGAGCTCAGCTCGTCCTCAATGGGGCGACCAAAGGTATCCTGTTCGGGTTGACCCATTTCATAAATGGCCCACATAATGCAGCCAGAGAGTCCGGTCAGAAAGATTTTCAAGCCGTAACGCTTCTTTGAACTCTTCTCCTTCTGCTCGTCTCCCACAAAGGGTTCTATGAGTTTTTGCGCCAGCTTTGCATCGCCTTTGGGCGCGTTATTCACTACATTCGCAGTCGGCGGGGCTGTCTTTCGACCAAATTTAGTCTTGAATTTGGATACTAAGTTGGGTTTCTGCTTCTTTTCGCTGAGTTTGTTGCCAGGCTGGTCCTTGCTACAGCACTTGCTCGGCAGCATAGCCCAGGCTGGTTGACTGACGCCCAACCAGGGATAGCACGTGAGTTTACTACCCTTCGGTGGCACCTGTCGCAGCCATGCGCAACAGTTGAACATCGCGGGAAAATGTATCGATAGCTTTGATCGGTCGACTTGGCGACAAGTGTTGTGAAATGACAGAAAAATCTTACTGGTTTTTTTTTTTTTAGAGCCTTCATATTGTCATAGGTTGCAGCTACATATATCGATAGTATATCTACGATATGTATGCGATAGTTGGGGATATTGATATATAAGGGGCGCCGAGAAGAATAAAATATATGAATTGCTCTTAATGAAGCCACGGAAACAGTCGTCTTTCCGTATAACATATAAACGTATAATATTCTTTTTGATTATCAATAAATAGGTTTACTATAAATAAAAAGAATACTATCGATAACTTTAAGGGCTCTGCTCACAAGTTATCATACCATATTTCTGTTGATATTCAAATTCTACATATCATATTATTATGAAGGTTTATTGAGAAAGACAAAACAGGCTTCACAAAAATACTCAATCAAAAGTTATTCTACTACAAAAGACTAGAAAAGAAAAACCTAAACAAATGCAAATAAAATGTTTGGTTTCTTACAGGAACTGATGGGAACCGAAACTTCAGCTAAATCATTAGAGCAGGCAGAGTTAGATAATGAAGACTCCGATCTGAATAACAAACAGTTATATAATAAATTATGCGATCTGAATGATGAACAGAGCTGGCAAGGTCGTCTTCGCCCACGTCGCAATTCATCTCCAGTTGTATCATCAGCTGAAACCCTTGAAGCTAATGAAACCCAGGATACTTCTAGACTCAAATGGGAAACCCTACGACATAATGGACCGCTCTTTGCTCCGCCCTATCAGCGCTTACCGAACGATGTGAAGTTCTACTACGATAACAGTGCCGTGGAGCTGACCGAGCAGGCCGAGGAGGTGGCCACTTTCTATGCTAAGCTGCTGGACACCCACTATGTGAGGATGGATCGCTTTAATGCGAACTTCTTTGAGAACTTTCGCTGCTGCCTCAGTGAGGAGCAGAGTCTGCACATAGTCAATTTTGAACTATGTGATTTTTGGGCAATCTATGAGCATTTCAAGTGGCAGCAGAACGGTGGGGAACGCTTCTCCTCCGCCTCCATGAAAGAGCAGGAGAGGGAGGAGCATGGCTATTGCTTTGTGGATGGTGAGCAGCGTTCTGTTATGGAGTTTCGCATACGTCCACCGGGTCTTTATTTTCCACTGCCTGGTCCAAATAATGTCATCAAAATGGGCATGATTCGCCCACGTGTGCTGCCCGAAGACATTATCATCAATTGTGATGAATTTGCCGCGCCACCAGCACCGCCTCCTGGACATTGTTGGCAGCATGTGGTGCACGATCGTACGGTCAGTTGGCTATGCTCATGGGTCGATGTCTGCTCGGGCCGCATGTGTTATATGCGACCTAGAATGAACATGGGCTACTTACCGCCACCTCGGGAGCAGCTGGAGACGGCACGACGATTGCAGCAGCATTTGGAGAGGATTCGTTATGAATATCATCGCTGGTGGTTCGCAGAAGACTGGTTTGTGCGGCAACGTAGTGTGGCCATGTACTGCATCGATCGTCTGGCAATGACCACAGCCGGTGTTGGTCGTGGAGTGCAACTGTGTGCACTGCGTGTGAAGCAGCTCCTACTGAACGTGGCACATGGCAGAGACAGCGAGAGGAAACTCAAATTGCATTTCGGGAATGAAAAGGAGCGCATGTACACGGTACATCCGGAGATTCATTACAATCTTACCACCTTCGTGGCAGGTAGGCAAGCAGATGAGCTGATATTTGAGGAGCTCAGCGCACAGCAGCTTGACGATCATCTGGAAGAACTCATGGACGGCCTGACGCCAAAAATCTTTCACATCTGCAATGCATCGCGCAAACTGCAAGACAGTTTGGAGTTAATATCACCACGTGGATCTATTTGCACACAGCTGCAGGGATACAACCAAGCCCTCAAGGAGATTCTCTCCTGGTGCACTCCCTCTTGGCATCGTTCGCTTCGTCGACGTCCAAGCAGATTGAGATTGAGTAAACAATCCTCCCCTGAAGAGCGGCGCCTGCAGCAAATCACCCAGCATACACATCAACTGGTGGAGGCCACGTTCCCTTATCTGGATCCACGCATCACGATCGCCTGGTGCCTGCGAGGCCACATTCCATTCAAAATCGTCTGCGGCAGCACTAAACTGTGTAAGAAACTACAATGGGCCATGCAAAGCACCACAAAGGACTTTCGTTTTTAGGTTAATTTTCGGAAATTCATGTTAATTGAAACAAAGCAAATTTTAATTGGTATTCAGTATTTGTGTGCCAGTATTTTTTTTAGTGTATATTTCATATATATTTTTTATTATTTTATGTTTTAAAATAAAATAAGTGAAGTAAATACTGCTCATTATTTATCAATACGATTCGTAAATTTAGTTGTCTAAGAAAATTTTATAAATAAAGTTGTAAGAAAACTTAATTAAATAAATGGGAAGTTTTTTGTATGTTTAAATTTCCAATTGAATTGATTGGCCAATTTTCGTTATTTGTTAAAATATTGTAACCAAATAAACTACATCGAACTTTTTCTATATAAATAATATGCATATAAAATTTCATAAGAATCTGACAATTATAACATGAAGCTGCCATAGGAACTGTCGTCTGGAATGCAGGTTTTTGTATGACCTGTTCTGATATTAGAATTAACTGAACTTATCAGTGTCGATCAATCGATCAATACCATCAAATTCTGAAACATTATATATAGCTAGTATTGGAACGATCGTAGGATACAAGAAGGGTATAGAATCTTAGGTCGAAGGTAGCCTTTCTTTCTGGTTTTAAATTCCATATCACACTTTTCTTGGTGTATTTATAAATATATAATTGTATATATATATACACTTAAAGCGGCATTTGCAAGCTAGACAAAATAGGAATCACAGATATTTTATATATTTATAGTATATTTATATTATCACTTCACACATTTCTTTTTACACTTTTGCTCTGAATCAAATTTATTCGCATTGCCTAAGCAGCCACCATATATAAACTTTACGCATTTACCACTTCTCGAATTATAGGAATACCTCGGAAATCTTTGAAGACATTTCATTCTTCCTTTTCCATTTTGACTATGCGGTAATTCACACACCTCTAAATAGAGTAAAATATCCGTTATATAGATTTTAGTCCACAGGCTACCTGGTACCTATCGTCTTTGAACTTACCATGCTTAACTGCCACATAGCTACAGATCATATGGCTAAAAATGAACGCAGCTATTATCAAGAATTTCATGTCGAAACCGAACAAAATAAAAAATACGTTGATACTGCCTTATAAACAATAGGAAGGCTCCACGCTCTCTCAAGCGAATCTAATTAAATTATAAAATATGTTACTATCTTATAGTATACTCGTATTAACTCTCTATAGATTCTTTTCTAGATAAGTTCACAGATTTCTATGTATATCTTGGGTTAACTTTGAAAAATGGGATACTTCTATATTAAATATTAAATCCTTATTGGCGTATTCGTAATGATGTTATAGATATATTTAAGAATATATTGTATTTATTTAATTATATTTTTCTGTTCTTTTCAAAAATTGCCTGATGCTGTATGACTTTATTATTCTAGTGAAAGTTACCAGAATTACATAGATAGTATTCTTTGTTTTACAAGAATCTCACGATAATTGCTCCCTTCGTGTTCAAAATTTGTGTCGTATGCTTCTATTGGTTTTCGCGGATCTCAGGGGCGACGCATGCAAATGTCTTTTATAAGATGCCCTGGTCTCAAAGGGGGCACCAGGAGTCGAGATTGGCGTGTGGCTCGCAACTAAATTTCCGTTGATGTACAGGAAGTATCTCAGAAAGAATGGGAGAAAGAGAAGTGGAGAGATAGGGAGAAAGAGAGATAGAAAGAGAAAGGGCATATATGAGTTCGAAGGTCTGCGTGTGGCAATGAGAAAAGAGCGAAGCCTGTTGACGTTTTTAATTTTTAACGAAGCGCCCCACATGACAGACTGGGGGAGCTTTACATTTTTGAAAGGGAGCAGTTTGATGCGAATACCGCTAAAAAAAAGGCCAAAGAAAAACGGCTAAATACAACAAACCAAACGGTTTTCATTATGTTAGGAATTCCCAGAGTTACGCGACGAAAATTAAGAAGGAAAAACTAATTTTGATTTTTATTAAATATTGATGAAAGGTAGAGATGGTGGAGAGCGAGAGAGGGGGTGAGGTGAATAAGATAGAGTGTGGGAGAGTGAAAATGTAATAAAATAAGCAAATAGCTGGCAAATAATTCCCACTTATCACTCACAGCGCATCAGTGAGAAAATTAAGGAATTATCCCAAGAGACTGGATTGCGTGCCGTGTGCGAACCCCGTTGACCGTTAGCCAGCTACCAATACATACATATACAAGCACATATGGGTTACCTTTATAGAAGGAGTGAGGGGGGAGGGGAGGGAAAGGAAGAGCAAGGGAGTGAGCTCGGTCTTTCGCTCGTTTATTCGATCAAAAGTTACGAGCTCATCTTAGATTGGACATTAAATGGACACTAAAATATTTTCCATCTGCACGCAGCATCCCCCGCTTACTCCGCTGCCCTCTTGGAAAGCACCCACAAGCAGCATGTTGAACCCTGGGCAGGAACAAGCGAAATAAATGTCATGAAACAACTCATTGACAGGCACATAAGGACTCTGGTTTTATGGTCCACAGATATGACCAAAATATATGATTACCATGTGTCCGGCAGCATGCGAGCTCGTAAATAGGCATTTTCTCTGCTTTAGTTCCGAGCCGGACACAACAGCTGCCTCCCCTGCCCCATTTCCTCTCATTCCCCTCTCCCCTATCTCTCTGTCTTCCCTCCCTTCTCTCTCTCTCTACTCTCTCGTTGAGCTTGTCCTGCCCATTTGGTGACTACTTTTTCTTGATTTTTGTTGCCTTTCGCTTGGTTATTTAGCAAGTGATCCAGGTGGGACACATGCACACGCTGTCCGGGTCCGATTGGGGCTCAGGTTTGTACAGGGATGGTCTGGCAGTGGAGTAGAGGGGGGCGTGGCACACTGTCACTGCCTCGGGCAGTCGTAAAAATCAAAATAAAATGAAACTTATGCGTGATGTTTGCGTTTTCTCATTGCGTTTGCAGTCCCAACTGTCTCCCTGTCTCTCTCTGTCCATCTCACTTGTGCTCTCTTTCTTTCTACTGCTTTTTATGTCCACTCTGCGGTTGCAGTTTACGTTAGGGGGGCTTACGGGTCACTTGTTCCCATTACTAATGATAGAAATTACATTCAAATAGACAGTCAAATTGGGTCAGAGCAAGGTGGAGTAGTTTAATAGCAGCTTTTATAGCACATAAATTATTGGTAATTGAAATCTTATAATATATATATATATATCTATATATACTATTTTAGAAGTATATTTCTGAATTGTTTTTAACGTTTTAAATTGTATGGAGACAATTGAAAAATGCTTAGTAAATTTTGTTCATGCAAATTATCAAAAATATTAAATTTTTTAAATAACTAATAATGGAACTCGTGAAATCCGAATTGAATAGGAACACATGAATTTCAATGTGCTGAAATATTGGTTAAATTATTTTGCTATAATTTCTTAAATATAAAAAAATAAAAATAAATCCAGGAACTCAAAAAATCTTCATATAGAAAAAAACAATTAAATTCCTCCAGATACTGAATTCAAGTTAGAGACTAAAAATTAGTTAACTATGCAAGTTTAGTTATCCAATAAAATTATCTATATATATTCACTCGATCTATAGCGATAACTAAACACTAAGTAACGAGAATGTTTTCATCGCGTGCGGCAGATCGACAAAGAAAGATGCCACAGCAGCTGGCTAAGGATGTGCCCAACAAGGGCTCAGCTGTGGGCAGGGAATACATATAGGGGAAGGGGAGTAAGCTGCTAGGGAATCGGGGCATCAGTTTGGTATTTGGTATAAATTCGCTATTTATGCAGTCTGAGTGTATGCTGATTTCATCTCATCTCGTTCAGCGTTACGTGAGCTGATTACGTTAGTCACGCGCGATTGCCGGTGCTGGCGGTTCCGTGACCAGTACAAACACACACACACACACACACACGCACGCACACATACACACAGTGTAAGTGGGTTGAAGTCGGGGTCATTTTTGGCCGTGTTCAGTTGCTTAGCGCCAAATGAAATTGTGCCAACTGGCGACTTGATGAGAATTTCATTCTGTGCGGATTTTTATGACTTTCAGGGGGAAGAGGAGTCAGGTCTGTCCAGGCTAGTCCAGGCCGGGATGCTGTGCCGAAGTTCTACTAAATGATTTTGCATTATTTGTGGACTACCTCTCTCACTCTCTCTCTCTCTCTGTGTTCCTTTATCTAGCTCTGCTTTGCTTACTCTATTCCCTTCTCTCTCTCTCCATGTGGCATCCATAAAAAGTCAATGCATGCGAAATGTTTTCGTGACACGCTCAAACTAGTCAGCTTACTCTTGCTCCTTCTTCTGCTCCGGTTTCTGCCTCCTTTAT
This sequence comes from Zaprionus ornatus, assembly GCA_018904035.1. Classification (NCBI taxonomy): domain Eukaryota; kingdom Metazoa; phylum Arthropoda; class Insecta; order Diptera; family Drosophilidae; genus Zaprionus; species Zaprionus ornatus. The sequence continues at coordinate 6,742,528 of JAEIFZ010000002.1, read as the reverse complement.
TTGTTTATTCATCGAATCGGGGGCGAATCGTAAAAATTATGTTGATGAGTCATCAGTAAATGGCATTTATTTTATTGTCACCTATGTGAATTGCTATCTATGCCACACACACACACACACAGCCTCAATTATGACCAGTTCTCGCCTCAATACGATTCGATTCCATTTCTCCTACTCCCTTTTCTTCACTGTGATGCTACTGGAATACTTATGAATGCTTCGCACTTTGATGCACGGACTACGAATGAGTCTTCTATTTGTATTATTAATGATACTTCACAGTTCCTTTTCCCACCTCATGCTTCAAGCCGAACTTTGTCGCATTAGTTGCTCCACTTCACTCCCTTGATTCATTGCTGAGCACTCAAAGATTGAGCAACGCGGTCTATTTTTAATTCACTCAAATAGAACTGACCACACTGTGCTACACGAGTGCGGACTCTTTCTCTGTCGAACTTGTCCAGGCGCACAGTTCCCGCTCTGCGATATAAACCACAATTCCATGTCAGATAAATGCTTTCTGGCCAGGACACAGTTGTTAATCGAGAATGTCTATCGGGCACAGTGGAACTGAATCACATTTTAAAAGTATATAGTTTTGTTTTCTTAAAATATATGATATTTAAATGAAATAAACATTTTGTAGATTTATTCTCAGCAAAAAGGTCATCAATGAGACCTTTTAGTATTGAGAATTTGTTTAATATTTAGGATTTTTTAGTCATTTATAATAATTCCATACATTAATATTTTTCGAAAAATTAAAAATCTCACAAATTTTGTGATTGTTTAAAATATTTTTTAGGGAATACACTGTTTAGTATAAAAGAAAAATCTGAAACAAAAAAACTAAATTGAAGTGTGTAAAAATGTTAAAAAATGTTTTATAATGAAAATAGTATTAATAATAAAAAATTCTATTTTTCTATGCTTGCTTGAAAATATCATTCCCTTAAATGCTTTTGTATATTAAGTTCCTCTTCTAAACATTATTTTTATGGATAAACAATTCTAAATAAATAAATCTAGGTTGTTTAACATTTATTTTTAAAGTCTTCAATATTTACAGTATTTTCTTAAATATTACAGTAATTTAAAATAAGTTTAGTTAAGATTAAATGGAACTGGAATTCTTAATTGAAATTAATTAATTTTTGAGCACATCAACATAGTATTGCGACCACTGTGCAGAGTTGGGCACCTCCATGCAACGCATTGGGGAACAACCGCATTTGAGATTTGATTGGATTAGAACAAGCTTTTGGCGGCGCACGAATTGTTGATGTGTCCGCTGTGGTTGATTGGAATTGGATGCCCAATACACCCATTCTCTTCCCCCACCACCCCTCCATCGACAGACTGGTGTCCAGAGTATCGTATACCATGTGGCGAGGTACCTCCAGCCCCAGTTAGAATCCCCAGTTGCCACACGGGGCACAACACAGTGTTGACATGCCGCAGCCACAGCCACAGCTACTGCCCCGGCAACTGTTCATATTTCCAGTTTTCGAGGTGATGGGGTAGTTGGTGGCGGGAGTGGGGGCCGCCTCGTTTCAAGCCCCGGGGGCAATTAGGCAGCGACGCCGTAGACTGTTTTGAATTTGGCAATTTTTGTGATTGCCTGCAAGAACTGAATTGTTTCTGGTTTCTGCCAGTGATTATCTCTCTCCCAGTCGACTCCCGATTGTCCGCGAATATTGCGTTGAATTTTACTGAGGAAATGGGAATTGATGCATATTAAGTATACGCCATGTTTACTTCCTCTTTCACTGTCTGTGGTACTTACACAGTTTGCTAAGATCCAATTTGATTTGAAAGTTGTTCAGCTCATAGAGATCCAGTTTATCCACATCTATCGACTCAGGCGGTGCCTTTGGCTTGCTTTGAGGTTCCACCACAGCTATGGGCTTCTTCATGGAAGGTGGAGAAAGAGCTACCAGAGGCTTTCCAATTGCTGCTAATGATGCCGGTGGAACTAATATTTTTGACTCCTTCTCCTGCTCACTCTGCTGCTGCCGATTGAGCACGGCAATCTTGCGCCTCATGTACTGCTGGCAGTCGAACTTCTTGTCACGCTTCTTCGTCACCAACTCCTGAGCAGGCGGCGGCCGCGGCGGCGTTGCTACAAAGGAATTCATGTACTGCACACGTTTCTCCCGTTGGTGCTCACTCAGGGACTGCTCATCGATCAGTTTAATCTGCTGCTCCAACTGATGGGCCTTCTCCAGATTATTGCTATCCACTGCCATGTCCCGTTCCATAATCAAACACACCTTGCGATAGGCAGCGCTGACAGGTTTCTGTCCACCCTGCCGCTTGGTCTGCACCATCAGCTCCACATCACCCTCGGTGAAGGAATAATTGCTTGTACGCTCGATATCCTTCTCTTTCTTGGCTATGCCACGCAGTGTTGGCAGCGATTGGTTATCCCTATCACAGGCATCCAACCAGAAGTAGAACTCCCCTGGTGTGACCGCTTGATTGGACACCAGATGCATTTGGAATCTACAACGTTGCCCTCCATGCTGTAGATGCAGCAGACGCCTGGTGCGACGCCCTCCCAGCTGATACTCCTGCTCTGTCTGCTCCACAGCCACAATCAGGGACAGTCGATACACCGTGGAGAGCTGACCAGGAGCAGGCCCAATGGAAATGCGCACAAAGCAACCCACTACGCTCTGCTCGAAGATGGGCTTGTCCAGAAAATCCTCCAGCTGATTGCGAGTGAGCAGCGCCTTGCTGAGCTCCTTGAGCGAAGTTACTGGAGTGTCCGGTATGTCACCAGAGGGGCTGCTCTCCTCTTCCTGAGCAGCTTGCTGTTCATCATCTGTTTCTTCACTGGAGGCATCCGAGTATATGTCGCGTGCTTTTAGCTTGGCTCTCTTGGGAAAATCACCTGGAACAGCTGACCTTTTGCTCTCCAGCTCATTGCCTTCTTCCTTTTGCTTCTTGATTTTGCGGCACGCCACAAGACGATCGATGGCATTGCGTCGCTTTTCTGCCGCACGCACCGCCTCTGGCGCCATTTGGCGCGCACTACTGCGATCCTTTATCGGCTCCTGCTGCTGCTCCTCCATTTTGACTACCTCCGCTTGCTTCTCCTTGGCCTGGATAAGGCACTTGATGTCCCACTTGTTGGAGAGCTCCTCACGCCTCACGCTTCGCTCGTAAAGCTTTAACTCTCGCTGCAACTCGTTTAGCGAGGCCAATCGGGCTCGATCTCCTGCATCTCCCAGGTAATTCTCATCGTAACCATCGTCAAAGGAAGTCAGTTTCGGCCTCTTCACGTCCCGTAAGCTGTCGGACAGCTCGCCATCTTCCAAATCCTCCAGGTGACGGCTATTCTTCATAGACAATGCTAACATGGCGCAAACTGGAATATTAAATCATGAGAATTATGGAACTCAACTCTACAATTTTGACATACCCTTTGCAGACTAAATCGGGACTATAATACAGAAAGTAAGAACTAAAGGATAATTTTTTTTATTTTTCTCGGCCTTAAAAAAAAGGTAATTTTTTGTTAAGCTATTCCCGCATATAGCGGAGAGAAACTGTTAATTTTTATTGTTCCACCCCAAAGAAAAGAAAAAACAATCCTTGGCAAACCTTCTCTCAAGTAATATTATTGATTTATATCTGATACGCTCTCGCGAAACACCTTAGAAATGAGTTAAACTATTTTTTGAAACGATCCGCCTTGTGAGCTCTATGTGCTACGATGGATTCCAGCACAATGAATAGAACGAATAACGCCAGTCGTTGCTCAACGTACTCCATTTTCCTGCGATAGCTTTGAAATTTTATTTCCATGCCTACTTATATCGTATATTTTTTATAAATTTATAAAATACGAATGCGATTTGTCAAGTTCCCATAGCTGACTCCCTGCATAAAACTAAACTCTTCTTGATGGTTTGTATGTTTTTGGTGTGTGTTTTATATCCTTGCAGATTGTTTATTAATTTAGACCAGTCTCAGTTTTGAAGCTATCTTTATGAAACTTCTTATTGCTGCACGCTGTAAATAAGTCGGAACGAGCCGGATCAAATCGATATATCGTATGGCTGTTATACAAACTATCGGGCGATTTTTGTTTTTGGTCAAGATATTGCAACCAAATTTACTATATCTGACTTTTTCTATATGTATTATATGCATATCGATTTTTATCAAAATTAGATTACTACAACATATAGCTGAAATATGAACAATCGACCGCAATGCAGGTTTTTGTATGAAAAGCTATTCTGATTTTAGAATTAATTGAACTTATCAGTGCCAATCAAAGTTAGGCATAATATTATGTACTATTGTAAATCATTAGTATAAGAACGATCGAAGGATATAAGAACCTGCAGGGGTATAGAACTACCATAAAAGTTGCCTTTCTTTCTGGTTAATATTTAAAAAGCAAATTGTTTTGTTCTTCTGGTATTTTCAAAATACATGCAATATTGTTGCAGATAATTCATAGTTTCAGTCTCTGTAAGAATGATACACCCTTTCTTTTGGATTGTCTACCAGCACTCACTGATTGGTCATAAATGTTCAAATCGTCTTCATGATCAAAACATGGTTACATTTGTAGATTGATTAGATTTGTAGTTAGATTCTGCCAAATTATCTAAACAAAAGAAATATTATTATTATAAAAAGATTAAACCAACATTCTAATGCTTTCAATATATATTTTAATGTTAATTTTTGCACGAAACTTCCCTTTACTTCTTAATTAAAGTTTTGAAAAAGTTTTGCAGTAAAATGATAAAAAATAGAAAAAAACATAACATAATTTACTATTCCTAAAAATACCAAAAAAATACTTGCGAAAATTCTAAAACTCTCTTAGAAAACTGCCTTTCTTGGTGTTCCTTTATCGCAAGTCTTTCTTAATCATGAGCCCCAACGTATCTCAGAGTGCAGTTCCAGCTCATTTCTTATGAGTACCATTGCCCACCTCCTCTGCCAACGTTTCCATCTTCGATAGCCATCAGATTGCGAATCAGCACTAAGTCCGCAACAATGATCATTGCGAGACAGCGCTGGACACGCTGCGAAGGGTAGCCACAATTTCAGGTTAGGTTTTGGATTTAGGTTTTGGCTTTGGCTTTGGCTTTGGCTTTGAGTTTAGGTTTAGGTTCGCCTGGCCGTGAACACGTTCGACATGAACGGCGATTAGTTGCATTTGTTTACGAGTATGGATTTCGGATTTGTCTCCGGCTGTGCTGGGTCCAGTTTAGTACTGGCCACCATGGCGGCGTAATGGCCGCCAGCCGTAACTTATTGCAACGTGGCGTGCTGGAGTAAGGCATGTGCAGCGCTGGCAAGGGGGAAGAGGACCGGGGTTGGTCAGCCAGACAGGACATTTGGGGAAGCACTGGTGTCAGGTGGGTCGTCAGCAGGGAACAGGAAAGGAAACAGGGTGGGGGGCGGGGGCCCAGGCTGAATGGTTGTTTCGTCGATATGGATGTGATTTCGTTTTCTTGGAGCGCAGCCGGGCGACTTTATCCACATTGTAAAGTAGACATTATGTTGATGCGAATCTCCGACTCGAGCTCGAGCTCTCTTTCTCATTCCCAACTCCGTCGTCGGACTCCAGTCAGCCTTGTGTGGCCTCATATCGCGCCTGGGACATCAGCAGCGCCGGCACTGCGATAATATCCCAGAAATTATTTTCAGTTACCCGTGTACAATGTGGACAACGGGCAACCAGGACAATCCGGACAACCGGGAACGGGCCTTTGTTTTATTGTTATTGTTGTCCTGATGTCCTTACGGCGGCAGCTTCGTGACTTTGTGGACTCTCTTTCTCTCGCTGCCCACCCTCTTCCTGCCTGTGCCACATTAGTGGAAGATGGACATTTGGCTGTCCTCTGCTCGGTTTATTTTATGTTATAACTCGGACTTTTTCCAAAAGCTGCGCACTTGCAATTATACAACACTGAACACTTTCCTGGGGGCAGGGTTGCACATGTGTCTGTGTGTGCGCGCGGGTGAATGTGTGTGTGTGTTTGCTATGTGTGATTTTCGCATATTGGCGCTGGGCAACTAATGGCTTCACTAACGATTGTAACCGTTGTCCTTAATGGCATCCTTTCGGGCATCACGCGCATCCCGTTTTGCCCGATTTGTTGTGCCCCCTCCCCACACTCTTTCTCTCTGTCTCCACCACTCTTTGTGCCCAGTACATTATCTGTGATGAGAGTACAAAAACACTAAAGTCTTGCTCTCATGTCTTAACGTAATTAGAAGTTAGAGGAAAGGTCTTGATTTGAAATAAATGAGAATCTTCAAATTGTTCATGAAAATATATATTATACATATATATCAAAGGAATATATAATTATAGATTGCTTGTTATGTATATGTATTATATGTTATATTTACCCAAATACCATATTATATATACCCACGACTAGCGTCGCAATAACTAATCAAGTACTTTTATCTCTAGATTGTTCATGAAAATATGTGAATAGTGTTGAAAAATTTAATTAAAGATCATCTCAAGAACTAATCAAGTAGTCAACCTATTTCTATTCTAGTGTAACTTTAATCTCCAGATTGTTCATGAAAATATATGCATACATATATATTAAATGCATTTGCATATAATTAAAGATTTATTGTTCTTTATATATATTACTCGTTATATATTCTAATCTTAAGAACTTATCAAGTAATAAACTTGATTCGAGTCTAACCTTACTTTAGAGCAAGCTCTGCAAGTTTTATACGTTTCTGTTTATCAAGTTTCTACTCCTTTTAGTAACTTCCTGTTCGCATCTGGCCATCAAGTTCTATCAACCCTAAACTAACCCTTATTGACCATCTTTATGGTCACATAAAAGTCTTAAGAGCCCTCTTCACCACTTCACCTTCTCGAATGTCAACGAGTCTCTTCGTGTTACTTGCGGTCAAATAAAAATCGTACAAATTTATTGTTAATAGAAAAAAGGATCAAACGGATGCAGCCAAGGCACGCACCACGCGACCACGCCCCACATACACTGTGGAGGGGGAGAGGGGAAGCGGGGAAGCTGAGGGAAGAAGGGCCAGCTGAGCCGCGATGCCTATCTGCCGGGTTGAACAAACGCATCCGGCGGCTGTGCACTTTCGGTACTGCTCACTCGTTACCCGCTACCCTCTGCCCGCAAAGCGGTACCCGTTACCCGCTACTGGTCACTGGGCACTCGTAAACATATCGAATCATACATTTTCGGAGCGATATCGAAAAATAATCTCGCTGCGGAAATGGCATATTTAAAAGGCGAAAGGATTGCAGCGATTTAACTTATAAAAAGACATTGGCCAGGTTTGCAAGCATCCTTATACCCTCCCTTCTATCTATATCACTGTAGTAACCCTTGAATGTCCAAACACTTTGGGGGATTTTTAGTGTTTATTGCCGTAGATTAGTTTGTTTATTGTAATCCTCGTTATAAATTAAGCGAAAACTTGCGCTTACCCAAACGCACTCGGCGACGGCCGTCGGGCGAAAGGGGGCAAAAAAGGGTTGTGTGCCTGGGCCACCCTGTAAACTCGTATTAATTCGCCGCATATTTCCCCGAAGGCGTCGAGCGAACTTACCAAGATAATTGCTGCAAATAGTTTACGACCACAGCCGATAATGCGATAGTCCGTGAAGAGGAATATAAAGAAAAAGGGAAGAAGTAGGAGAGCAAGTCTGGTTTCTTCATTTCTTGTCGAACAATTAAGGAATTCCATTATTGAAAAATTTAAGAATGAATATAAAAATATTTATACATAATAAAATGAAAATATTTGTATATTATTTATGTTTATAAAATAGTATTTATTTAATTATAGTATTACTTTTTTTTTTACTTTTTTTTATATATAATTATTAAACAGAATCCGTACATCATAATATTGTATCTTATCATCACAGGGAGAAATATTCTTAAGAATATAGTTTTATTGAAATGAATACTAAATTAGAATAAATAAAAACATTCCCTATGAATATTGTTAGAGAAAAACCTTAGCTAACCTATAAAATACATTTTCTTTTTATTTAGTTTCTCATTTTCACAGTAAATTCCCCCAAATTGAACCCAGCACATGTTGGCACATATTGCATTTTTCTCTTCATATTCTCTAAACATGAAATCAAGTTTTATGCAAATTTATTTTTTCCTGATAAAACTTTTCATTATGCAAGAGTTTCCCAACGAATACATATGCGAGGCTTTGAAACTGCACTAAATAAGCAAATACCAAAAATAAGAGTATATGAATTTTGTAATATCAATATATGACAACAGATGTTTCCATCTTGCAGTTGCTCAGTTTTGGTTGGGATTCGTTACGCTCGTTGCGAACGTGGAATGGAAGGCGGGAGAGAATTTATATTGAAGAGTGCGCGGCTGTTCAATAAGTGTAAAAAAACTAATAAGCCAGGTGAGCAGGTAGAGTAAGTAGAGGCGGTTAGGTGGGGGAGTGGGAGTGATGTAGAGGGAGAGCAAGCCAATTCTGTTGATACTTTCATAGAATATTTGGGGTACAAATGACAAAAGCCCATTAAAAATTACAGTTCTCTCACTCTTTTGCTCTTTCTCTCTATCCCTTTCTTTATCAGTCTGTCTGCCTGTCTGTCTTTCTCTCCTTGTAACGAGTATTGTGCTTTTCTGCATGTTATTTCAATGCTTTTTAATACCCTGGCGGTTAAGTATGATGTGAAAAGGGGTATTTTGGTCAGACTTTCGTTCATTCTAAATTGTGTTTAAAATACAAATAAATGTTTTCTAAAGTAAAAAATATTTTTAAAAAGAGTCTTAACTGTCAAAAAAAAAAAAAAAAATAATAAAAAAAAATAAAAAAAATGTCTTAACTGTGTCTTAATATATTTTATAAGTATATTTCACAATTATATAACATTTTTTTAGTATTTTTGTATTTTCTTTACATTCAAAACAATATTTTCTAATCTTAAATATATTAGGTTTATTTTGAATATTGAATTATTAATACTAATAATGAAAATAATTTACTTTCCAATTGATATACGAGAACTTCAACAAGTAAACTATTTGGCACATTTACAGAGTATGTCCCAGTCAGTCACACTATCATGCCATTTCCGCATTGTCGTTGTTTCATAGAGTTGCGCGTCTAATTGCATTTTAAAATTGCGACACCATAAAATGTGCTTACGGTATAAATAATTATAACGGCATTTGTCGCAACAAAACGGGCCAGAGTCGAACTCCCCCCGGAGTCAAAGCCAAAGCCAATGCCCCAACCAGCAGCATAAGCAGTAGCAGGGAGAGGGGTGGTGAAGAAGAGCCGCAGCAATTGGCGTAGTCCTTGCTGGTGTCGCCAAATGATTTCCGAGTGTCACAAGGAGGCAGGCAGCACCACGTTGAAAGTGGAGCGTGCTGCACTCTCAGTTTGTTGTCGCATCTTCTGGATATTGCATGAGGTCCCCCCTGTTACCCTCTACCCCCCTGTCCCTATCTTTTGCAGCGAGTCAGTTTCGTTTCGCGTTGCGATTAACGTGAGCTGCATATTTCCAGCTAATTTTCTAATTAAAATGCTATTTATGCATTTTTCAGCTTCACTACTGGGCAAATTAAACAAGGCAGCTGAATATGGCTGCTGCGACAGGGACAGCTCATTAGCTACGTGGTGCAAGAAGAGGAGGTAGAAGAGGTGGAAGAGAAACAGAAGAAAGCGTAGTAAACGAGCAGGTGAAGCAACGTTGCAGCCATCAAAGGCAGCCAATTTGATATGCAGCACACAAACAGTTTGTAATAATTCGAAAGTTAACACCACGTTGCGTATACGTAATGCGATAATGCTTGATATTACTCTGGCAAAGATGCTGAAGATTAAATCTGTGGTGAATATAATTTAGAAGGTTTTGACAACAATTAAGCTTACGTTGAAGAAACTTTCTTCACGGAAGTCTGACTTAAGGTTCTATTTACTTTGCATAAACATTTGAGTCCAGTGTAAAGAAATCGTTTTGAAGAATTCTAATATTTTTATAATATGGATATATATCATATATTCCTCTTCAAATATATCTACTTCTTAAATAAAGTATAAAAGGTATAGGTAAAAATCTGGCTTGGGTTTCTGAGTTCTTTGATATATCCTAAAAAACTATCACTGAAACTTTTTGAATTTTAGATTATATTAAAAAGTTTACCTACCTTGCCCTAAATATCTTTAAGACCTATATATATATATACATATGTCATCTTATATCTTCTACCGTATCTTCATAAAATTTTAATCAATATTTATATTGACAAATGGAAGGGAATATTACTTGTTAGTTGCCACAGATTCCTGATATTATAGACATCATTATGCATAAATTATTCATTTCATTTTTCCACAATTCCCCCTTAACTTTTCTCTTCTCTCTTTTGTTTATACTCTTCCCCATCTTGCTGCCGTGAGACTGTCACTTTCTTTGCATTTTTGTCAAGCGATTTTCCTGTTGTTTGCCCCAGCTTGACAGGGATAACGCACAGGACACTACAGGATGCTGCTGCTGCTGCTTGAGGAGCAGGCGCCCAACGGACGGCGGCAATCCACTTCCACTTGATGTCGCATAAATTTGTGGCATGCAACAGAGAGAGAGAGAGAGGGGAAGAGAGAGAGATTGCAGAGCAGAGCGTACGTAATGCAACTGGAGGCAATGGCTTACGATGTCCTGTCTGCTGCTGGCATCCTTTGGCACTGACACGCAAGTCCTTCGGCTGCGCACGCTCAAAATTTATTTGCCTTCTTATTTATTTTGCCACTTTGCAATGATTTGAAGTCGCCTCTCGCCAGTGAGCTGCATCCTTTTTCTTTTGGGAGGGCATGCTTGGCATCCTTCTGGACAGCGACAGGAGTTGAAGTTCTCCTAAAATCCCATTGGTTGTAGCTAGAGAGCAATAGGAGTGGGAGTGTGGAAGAAAGGGGGCGGGATTGTTTTGAGTAAGAGTAGGAAATCAAAGTCAAATCTTGGTTAATGTAAATCATAAACGTTTGTTTACTCAGATACATATCTGAATTGATTATGGAGTTGAATTTTGCCTATGGGGCTAAAATCTGTACATAGTCTATAACAGATATTGAATGTTTAGTTTGAACTTTTGATTGAGATTGGGAAATAAAAAAAAGTGTATACCATAAAGGGATGACTATGTGATGAAGAAGAAGCAATGTGATACTCGTACATAATAGAAAACATTGCGACAACTGTAAGATGATATAATGGAAACATATAAAGAAGGAGATATATGATAAGGACAGATTGAGTAAAGAACGTCATCAAATTAGATCTAAAGAGCAGCCCAGTAACATTGAGCATTTGAAAATTATAAAAGACACATAAGAAATGAATAAATATATTATTAAATGAATAGTTTGAATGAAGAAGTTGAAAAGGATTAGTGGAAAGGACCAATATCATTGAAGTTTGGCATCTTACCAAACATTCTTAGAAAAGTATATACAATACATATAAGTATATATAAAAGTATATATAAAAGTATATATATATAAAGTATATCTAAATTAATATTGATTAAGATGTATGTTTTATATTAACTTCATAATGGACCATTGAAAATGGTCAAAAAAGGGTATACTAACTTTGTGCAAATGTATATAACGGGCAGAAGGAGGCGTCGGAGACCCCATAAAGTATATATATTCTTGTTTTAACTAGAAATATTAAACGTATAATTCAATTTATTACTCATTACTTTGTGGTATATTCTTTTCTCGCATACACTCATGTACAAATTAATAGGTATGAACAATGCTGTTTTCGAATTATCAGTATAAAATTATACAAACAAAGTTGTGCGCAAATATGAATTTATATACATTATATACATATATATATATAAATATTCATATATTCATTTAAATATTCATATAAATACATACATATATATTTTCCTTGTCAGTTTCCTAAAACATTATTTATTTCTTTTATAATTACAGTATACGAGAAGAATGTTTTCATTTACAGGCAGCACATTGTCATTAATGAATTGTTACAGAGCGAGAGTGTCCTTCAAAGACATGTTCGCACATTGCACATTCAGGCAAGTTGTTGCCAAACGAATTACCAAGCAACTCATCTGCCTCCCCTTACCCATTCCCCCTCTGTCTTCCCCTTTTCCCCTCTTCCCCACCACTAAGATTGGAACACAATACTGTCGCAGCCAATAAACTAGAAGAGCACGATCTCGGGGCAACTGCACACATGTTTCAGAGAGTATCTACCACCCTGCCGCCTTTCCACTCTCCCCCTCTCCTGGTGCTTCTTTGCAGGCAGATAACATACGAGTAACTCTAGCATTTTAACGACTTCCACTGCGAGCGACGTGTGTCCTGTTTGGCGGCAACAGATTTTTCTAATGTCTCCATTCGAATCCTTTGGCCAGGCAATTAAATGTGCACACACAGAGGGGGGGTGGGGTATGGCAGGAGGAGGGAAAAGGAGGGAGAGAGTGCGGGGCATAATTGTTTTTTGCGTGCGTAAATGGAAATGGAAGATAGACAGAGAGAGAGAGAGGGAGGGAGGGAGAGAGTGTCGTAAATTCAATGGCAAACACGATCTAAAAATGAATTATGCTCCATGATTATTAGAAAGAGCAGTGGGAGTGAGGGCACAGGGAGTGTGGGAGTAGGTGGCAGGGGCAGTCGCAGTGGCAACTGTGGGGGAGTCTCTTCTGAGTCGCAGTTATTAACATTTGTCCTCGTCCTGCACGACAATTAAAAGCAAAGCAGACATCAGTCGAGGTCGAACTGACACACATAGCACCTTGAGGGCGTGGGGTGGTTAAGCAGGAGTGTGGCTGGGAGAGGGGAGGGGTTGCACTGTGTGAAGAACACATGTGCAATTGCCGCTTGCCTTAATGGGTCATAAATAACCAGGACAACAATGAGGCGGCTGCAGCGCCAGGCGAGGCAGGTTCCTCTTCACTTTTCTCACTCCCCCCCTCCCCCCCTCTCTCTCTGTCTCCCACACCTCTCTCTCTCTCTCGCTCTTTTTCCGTTACTCTTGTTTTTTTTCATGTGTGTTCGCAGGACACATAAAATTATTGCACGTCGACGTGTGCAGCCAATCGGTGTGCGTGTTGCAACTGCAGCGCAGCCTCTGTGTGTGTGTGTTGCGTATGTGCATGTATGTGTGTGTGTGTTCCGAACTGCATGTCGTCCTTCGTCCTTCGTCATCCATCAACGCGGCATGCGCTGCGGCTTAAGGGTGGCAGCCTTCGTCCATGCCGTGCCCACAATAGTGCCGCCTCAGTCCCGCCACCTCCTTCCTCCACCCTTGTCTGGCCTGCTGTTGCCTTGCCACGTGAAAATTGTGAAAATTTTGTTGGAAATGCTGGAAATGCGACGGCCGCCTTTTGATTTATTGTCAAATTGCGAATCACACATAAAACACGCTGCCAATAAAATGTTGAATGTCTGCACGCCAAAAAGGATAATGCAACCCACTCCCCTCTTCTGCCTACCTCTCTCCCCCCTCTCCGTCTGCCTATCTCGCTTCTCCTCTCTGCTGTGCTCGTTACGTTTGTTTTTAATTGAAAATAAATCTTGTCAATTTGCGCCGCAAAACCAGACACAGTCCCCGCCATGCGCTGCCCCTCACCCGCTGTGCCGCTCAGCTGCGATCCCGGATATCGTCTATACCCGATCCTGGCAAGGTTTATTTGCCTTGCTGTTTCTTAGAGGAGGGAAGAGTGCGTTGTTTTTTTTTTTTGTGCCCTTGCAAATTGTAAATTACTTCCGCGACCTTTTGTCGAGTGTCCTTTTTTTTTATTTGTATTGTACGAAAGGTGTTGCGCTTTTGCATTCAGCATTATGCGAAGTTCATGTTCGGCGTTTTTTTTTTTTTGTTTTTTTTTTATGACAGCAGACACATAAAAAAAGAGCTCGACCCGCTCAAACGGCGACGAACATCCGCCAAAGTCCACGCGAATCGGCCGAGTCCTTTTTGCCCGTATCCCTTTTTACAATAACCAAACAAAATCTACATATAAATAAACATTAAAATATTTGAGAGAACAGCGAGAAAAAAATAAAAGAGCACATCCTGAAGGGGGCAAGGAGGGTGGAAGGGGAGGAAGAGTGGGTAATGCGCACAATAAAATATCGCGCTGGACGAAAAAGGTGCAAAACATTGCGACGAAGTCCTTCGCTCCTTCGATATCCAATTGCAATGCCAGACAAATAAAAAGTCTCTATATGGTATATGGTGTTATATTTATAAAATACTTGTAAGAAGTTGCTGTTAGGGAAGTGAGAATGTTTTTAGAGCATTACATAATTGGGGAGGTATAAAAATTTAAAATATAAGAAAGCTATTTTGATGTTATAGAAATTTTCGTTTTGAAATATATTTTGATATTATAGAAATTCTCGTATCTTTACTTTGAAAAGTGATTTTATTCAACACATTCTACAATTCTGTAGATCTTAAATCAGTATACATTAGATTTTATTTTACAATATATATATCTCAAATTTCAGTAAGTATTTTTGGATTTTGTGCTGTATATTTTATAAGATCTTGCCTCAATACTTCTTTATTATACAATGTCCTTCGAGTTTCGTTGAACCTTTTATAGTGTATTCCAGCTTCGTGTTTGACTTACTTTCTCTGCACTCTTTCTCTTTGTAGTTTCTTTGCATTTCTCTCGAGTTTCTTTTCTATTCAATAAGCCAGCGGAACTTGCAAAAAATTATGTGATTCTCTTTCCGTGTTTATTCGCCGACAAGGCTTTATTGTACTTACCACAAGTTGTTTTATTCTGTATGCTTTATAATAATGTATAGTGTTTTTTTCTGTCTGTTACTGTAATTTGGGAAATTGCAACTATTTGAAGAGAATCTTTTTGTCATTTTTCTATTAAAATTTGCTTACAAAGCATTGACAATACTTCAGTTTAATTAAAGAATAAAACTGCACTAAAAAAACAATGAAAACGTTAAACTTATGAAGGAACTTTCCTATAAAAGTGCTTTATTATAAGCAAATTGCACAACAAAATGAAAAATCAATTTATATATATTTTTTCTATGTTAGAATTTAACATTTTCTGCTGATTTCAATTTAGATACCTCCAAAAATACCCCCCATATCATTCATCAAAGAATCTAAACTATCTCAGCTCTGCCAAAAACACACAAATGTTAAAAATACACTTAACTGCAAAACTATCATTAAATTGTCATTGCAATTTTTCTCTTTCAGTTCTGTACGATGTGTCTTTTGCTATCTCTTTCCCCTTCCGCCTCACCCCCCCCCTCTCTCTCTCTCTCTCTCTCTTTCTCTACACAAATCAAAGCTGAAAATCATTTAAACGTTTTGCAAAATTGTCACATTTGATTTGTTTGTCCTTGATACGGCTGAACAGAACTTTCATTCGCCATACACACACACACACACACATAGAGAATAGATATATATATATGTGTATGTGTATGTGTATATATGTAGACTATATATCGCCTGCATTGGGTATCCTTGCGTATCCTTGCGCTTGCATTCTCTTTTGGCATTTTGCGGCGCAAAATGATTTCATGTGAAGCGGTGATTATTTTCACCTAAACTGCGTCAGTCCCCAGTCCCTCCTCGCACCCCCCCCTCCACCATCCTTTCCTCTACGTCTCTGCCTTGCTCGACCGGAACGGCTGCAACTCCAGCGGCAAAGGATATTTATGGGCATTGAGCGTGTTCCGCCTCCTTGCGCACTTTTCCCCTCCCCCTTTCGGCTTCTTTCTCCTGTTTTCGCTGCTGCCTTTTGCTGTCTTTGGCCGCTGCTCGCTGCGATTGCTTCGATGGCTCCGTTTGTATTTATGTCTTCGTCTATAAATCCATGTCTTCGCGAGGCCTGCTACCCCCCTCACCCGCCTCTCTTCTTTCTCTCTCTCTCTCTCTCTCTCTCTCTCACTCTCTCCCTCTCCCACTTGCATCTTCATGTCAAAGCGTAGATTTATAATTTTCGGGCGACGACCAAAGCAATGCAACGCCAAAAAAAGGCCAAGAAAGAGAAAGGGAGACAGAGCGAGAGAGAGACATCTGGAGGGGACGGCAGGAGTGAACTCTGAACTGGGGTGCGGCACAAGTCCTGCTGTGGCACTGCAGCCTGTCGAATTCCATGAATTATGATTTTTGATTGAAGTTGAGTTATTGCAATTCAATTTATTATAAATGCGGTTGCGAGTTCGCTGCATGCACCCCTCCCCTCTACCACCCCCCCTGCCTTCACAGTTGCCTCCCCCTTGTGCTGACACCCTTTACCCTTTGCCTGCACAGGACATTGAACTATGAGTTCCTGGTGTGGCCAAATTTCCGTGTGTGTTCACCTCCCTCTCCCTTTTCCTCTTTGCTTCTCTCATTCTCATGCTCTGTGAACCGTTTTCGACACTTTTGCTAAATTTATTGCCGATTATTTTTACATTTCTTTTTCAATTTCTGTGCCTGAGCTCCCTCTCTCTCTCTCTCTCTCTCTCTCTCCCCCTCTCCCTCACTGTCTCAATTGCTGTTTCTGACTGCCATCGCAATTACTTTCAACATTTCTGTTGATTTTCCATTGATTATTTCACGTTTCCCTTTGAGCGACCAAACATCTTTCCTTCCTAGGGCTGACCTTGTGCCTTGTCATGTGACACCTTTTTGGAAAACTAAAACAAATGTGATGACAGATGTGCATGGATTGCACATAAAAATCTGAGTAATATTGATGGGCAAGTAGTAAAGTATTTGATGTACGTTTCTTTGTCAATACGGACCTAAAACTAGACGGATAATCACAAAAAACTTAATCTGTAAATCACATAATTCTGCATCAAAATCGTTCCTTTTAATGAGTTTACTTAATTTTGAAAATTTCATTTTTAGTTTATTTTGTTGGAGGGCGTGGCCAAAATAAACTTGATCAAATTTGGTAGTCCTAGGTCTTATTGTCTCTGAGATATAAATGCTCAAACAAACGGACATAGCAAGGTCGACACGGCTGTTGATGTTGATTCCCTATATATAGTTTGTGGGGTCTGCTACGCCTCCTTCTGCTTGTTGCATACAGTTTCGGCTGGCACAAAGTTATTTTACCGTTATATCCTATGGAATGCGAGTATAAAAGAAGTACAAAAGTGATGAGACTGAGCGATTAAACTTAATTTACCATTTACTATAACAAATTTGAAGAAAACATTTCATTAGATTCGCTTAACAGATTAATTAAACACTATACTATAAATAAAGGTTCTCGATCGTCTTTCAGGATTTATACGAGTACAAAATGAAGTTCTTGATAATATCAGTTTTGATCTGTTGCCAAATGACTTCTGTCTATAATAATATAGTAATTGATCGAGGTAAATTGTCAAATGAATGCCCTTTTGATATCTATTTACTCAAAAGATTATGTACTTTATTTAGCATGGTGTATGAGAGGTTGCAAGCCCCCGCCCAAGGGCTATCCGATGACCCCTGAGAAGTGCTGTATTTTTTGTAAGGGTTGGATATAATGAATAAAACATTGAATTTAATATGTATAAATAAGAATATAATATGCATGTTTAAATTAAATAACATTGTTCCAAACCTAAGAGTAAATAACTAGTTTTAAGCTATAGCTGTATTCGATATGCTCAAAAGTATTAGCAACAGTACATATATACATAGGTAAAACTTTAGTTTTAGCTATCAGTTTAGTCCACATCGCTCCATGCTTGGCTTGCTGTCCAGTCGAAAAAATTCCGAAAACCAAACGTATTTTTAATCCAAGACAGTTTATTTTTGGTGCGATCGAATAATTTTGATAAAAGTTATTCAAGAAATTTGAAATATGTACCGCCTTGAAGGTATGCAACACAGAATACGCAAAGCATAGAAGTTATATTTCACTTATAATAATATATATATATAAAAAAAAAAAAAAATAGAAGTTATATATTTAAGATCTCGTTTTGGTCAGGTATATATATACCACTGTCGAGCACACAGGACTATAGCTTACGTGCCTGTTTTATTTATATTATTTATTTATATATAATTTTCAGCGTTTTGTTGCCAAGGGAAATGTTTAGAAACTTACACAAGAAATGAGTGAAATGCGGAAGTTTTATCAAACGGAATAAATTTAATTTGCCATATAAAATACACAATTTGATGCTATAACCGATCGATTCGCTCAAGAGTGTTAATATTACTATAAATATAGCTTCAATGTGATCTATCAGGTACAATTTAAATCTTGTTTTGTTGAACTCCAAAATGAAGCTCTTGATAATATTAGTTTTGATTTGTTGCCATATAGCGTGTGTGATATCATGGTGTGATAACCCACAAAATTTTGTTGTGGGTAGTGGTGAGTTATCAAATAAATACCATTTGAGTTCCATTAACTGAAGAGACAAATTATTTTATTTAAAGATGACTGGTGTAAAGCGTGCTGCTACAACAACCCCAATTCCCAGTTCTATGAAAGAGTGCCACTGTGTTTCTATTTTTGTCCTGATGAAGATAAGCCGGCAGATGCTAAGCCTAAGCTTTAGCCTAATCTGGAAAAGGTTCAAAGAATAAAGTTCAATACCGTCAAGCTTGCAATTTTCTGTCTTCAAGTTTAAAGTAGAATATATAAAATACTTTCTAAGAGTGTTTATTGCCAAACAAAAAGTACAATGTAGAAGAATGCGGAAGTCTTGGGGAATAGATTTAACCTAATTTGCAATATAAAATATGGAATTTCCATGCATAACCTCATTGGACTCGCTTGACAGCGTTGACGACCCTCTAGTAATGAATGTCATTCTATATGAAGCTCTGGGTAACATCAGTCAATAGTTTTTACCTTATGATGTCAGGTTTTAGCGCATTTAAAGAAGATGTGTTGGTCGACTGACGTGCTGCATTTGTTAAGGTTTCAAATGGGGTTTTTTATATTATCAGTTATAATATATTGCTTCACATTGTCCGGATCTTTCGCACTGGATACAAAATGTGAGTTATTAGACGATGAATAACTTGTTGAGTTCTATTATAAAAGAGATGAATTACTGTATTTAGCTCTGTGCAAACAGCCGCATAGTCAAACTACAGTTAAAAAACCCAATTGTTTGGCGAACATTGCCCTGTGGTCCTACGATTGGGAGCAAAAGAAATGCGTTGATTTCATTTATAGCGGTTGCGGGGGCAACGATAACAATTTTTTATCCAAAAAGCAATGTATGATGTTATGTAATATTTATGGAAAGTGAAAAAGGCTCCATGAAAAGTAAATAAAATAAAAAGATAGTTTTTAAGATTATATATGTATTCTAGATATTATACAAATCTGAGTCTATACAAATACCGAGAAAAATGCCAATGCCTTAACCGACAGATTTAATCTAATTTGCCATAGTTTGTTCATAAATTTTAAGCTATTATTGCACTAACACTTTGAAAACCCTATAATAAAGCTTTGTTAATCTGAAGAATTCTTATCCAAATGATATCCGACTTTGAGACATTTAATAATTGTGAGTTATCAAATGAACAACCTGTTGAAATCTTTTACTTTAGCTTATTGTGACGACAGCTGCCATAATAACGAAACATTTTTTATCCGATAAGCAGTGTATGATGATATGTTCTGGATAATAACATGAAATGTATATATTATATATAGAAACAAGATGATATTCTTAAGTTGGGTTGGAATGGGCTCCATGAATAAAGTTCAATGCTGTCAAGCAAGCAATAAATGGAATAGAATATAAATAAAATAGAAAGAAATGTTTTAAGGGTTATGTTTTTAGAGCACATTATATGGATATACTAATATACTAATAATTGTTAAGTTTAAACTGGAATGGGCTCTATGAATAAAGTTGAATATGGAGTGTTGAAAAAATATAACGAATCTTTTTAAGAGCCCTGTTAACGTTTTATATGTATAAATCAATATATCAGTCAATTAACCGTATCTAATCCGATAGATTAACCCTAATGCCATTTAAAATATCAAATTTAATGCTTTAACTTCATTAAATACGCTTAGAAGCAAAGACAACCCTATATATAAAGCCTTCGTATTATCCTATAATCCACTTCGCTTGTGTCCAGTTCGAGTTCAATATGAAGTTCTTGATAATATCAGTTTTGACTTTTTGCTTCATAATATCCGGTTCTGATGCGGGTTCCGAAGTCTCTGGTGAGTGGTCACACGATAAATTCTCTGTCGACTTAAATTTAATGAACGGATACTTTATTTAATTTAGAGGACTGTGGACTAGACCATTCTAAAACTTCAGAAACCCCATGTGCACCACCTGTTCTCATGTGGTCCTATGATATTGTTAGCAATAAATGCGTTACGTTTTTATATGGGGGTTGCGGAGGCAACTTTAATAGATTTAATAACGAGTATAGTTGTGTTAATGCATGCATAAATTTGACATTGGGTGGTGGTTAATATAGATATACAATCACTATGTAAAATGCAGTTCCTGATGATGATATCATCGGGCACGACTGTCAAAGATTTCATCAATAAAGTAAAATTGAAATAAAATGAAGCATTGCAATAGGAAATGTACAATGTACGTTTATGTATATGTATCCACATATTTATATTTACATAAATATCGTATATATGCCTTATATATTATATATCCGTATAGGTTCTATAATGAAAAGAGATATGACTTTTCAGTTTAGATTTTTGGACAATGTTAAACTTATTCATACGACATTTTACTTATCTTCTCTTTACCAACATTCGCCTATCTTCAAATAAAGAGCAACTCTGCTGATTGTTGTTCTGGGCTCTTATAATTCCGAAATCCAAACGTATTTTTAATGCAGTTTTGGTTGCGATCGAATAATTCAGATAAAAGTTATTCAAGAAATTTTAAATATGTACTGATTTCAAAGCACCTTCATTGAAAGTATGCAACACAAAATACGCAAAGCATAGAATTTATATATTTAAAATCTCGTTTTGGTCAGGTAAATAGCGATTATATCACAGTCGAGCACACTGGACTATAGGTTTCATGCTTGTTTTATTTTATCATTTTAAGTGTTTTGTTGTCAAGGGAAATATTTAGCAACTTACACAAGAAATGAGAGAAATGCGGAAGTTTTATCAAACGGAATAAATTTAATTTGCCATATAAAATACACAATTTGATGCTATAACCGATCGATTCGCTCAAGAGTGTTAATATTACTATAAATATAGCTTCAATGTGATCTATCAGGTACAATTTAAATCTTGTTTTGTTGAACTCCAAAATGAAGCTCTTGATAATATTAGTTTTGATTTGTTGCCATATAGCGTGTGTGATATCATGGTGTGATAACCCACAAAATTTTGTTGTGGGTAGTGGTGAGTTATCAAATAAATACCATTTGAGTTCCATTAACTGAAGAGACAAATTATTTTATTTAAAGATGGCTGGTGTAAAGCGTGCTGCTACAACAACCCCAATTCCCAGTTCTATGACAGAGTGCCACTGTGTTTCTATTTTTGTCCTGATGAAGATAAGCCGGCAGATGCTAAGCCTAAGCTTTAGCCTAATCTGGAAAAGGTTCAAAGAATAAAGTTCAATACCGTCAAGGTTGCAATTTTCTGTCTTCAAGTTTAAAATAGAATATATAAAATACTTTCTAAGAGTGTTTATTGCCAAACAAAAAGTACAATGTAGAAGAATGCGGAAGACTTGGGGAATAGATTTAACCTAATTTGCAATATAAAATATGGAATTTCCATGCATAACCTCATTGGACTCGCTTGACAGCGTTGACGACCCTCTAGTAATGAATGTCATTCTATATGAAGCTCTGGGTAACATCAGTCAATAGTTTTTACCTTATGATGTCAGGTTTTAGCGCATTTAAAGAAGATGTGTTGGTCGACTGACGTGCTGCATTTGTTAAGGTTTCAAATGGGGTTCTTTATATTATCAGTTATAATATATTGCTTCACATTGTCCGGATCTTTCGCACTGGATACAAAATGTGAGTTATTAGACGATGAATAACTTGTTGAGTTCTATTATAAAAGAGATGAATTACTGTATTTAGCTCTGTGCAAACAGCCGCATAGTCAAACTACAGTTAAAAAACCCAATTGTTTGGCGAACATTGCCCTGTGGTCCTACGATTGGGAGCAAAAGAAATGCGTTGATTTCATTTATAGCGGTTGCGGGGGCAACGATAACAATTTTTTATCCAAAAAGCAATGTATGATGTTATGTAATATTTATGGAAAGTGAAAAAGGCTCCATGAAAAGTAAATAAAATAAAAAGATAGTTTTTAAGATTATATATGTATTCTAGATATTATACAAATCTGAGTCTATACAAATACCGAGAAAAATGCCAATGCCTTAACCGACAGATTTAATCTAATTTGCCATAGTTTGTTCATAAATTTTAAGCTATTATTGCACTAACACTTTGAAAACCCTATAATAAAGCTTTGTTAATCTGAAGAATTCTTATCCAAATGATATCCGACTTTGAGACATTTAATAATTGTGAGTTATCAAATGAACAACCTGTTGAAATCTTTTTACTTTAGCTTATTGTGACGACAGCTGCCATAATAACGAAACATTTTTTATCCGATAAGCAGTGTATGATGATATGTTCTGGATAATAACATGAAATGTATATATTATATATAGAAACAAGATGATATTCTTAAGTTGGGTTGGAATGGGCTCCATGAATAAAGTTCAATGCTGTCAAGCAAGCAATAAATGGAATAGAATATAAATAAAATAGAAAGAAATGTTTTAAGGGTTATGTTTTTAGAGCACATTATATGGATATACTAATATACTAATAATTGTTAAGTTTAAACTGGAATGGGCTCTATGAATAAAGTTGAATATGGAGTGTTGAAAAAATATAACGAATCTTTTTAAGAGCCCTGTTAACGTTTTATATGTATAAATCAATATATCAGTCAATTAACCGTATTTAATCCGATAGATTAACCCTAATGCCATTTAAAATATCAAATTTAATGCTTTAACTTCATTAAATACGCTTAGAAGCAAAGACAACCCTATATATAAAGCCTTCGTATTATCCTATAATCCACTTCGCTTGTGTCCAGTTCGAGTTCAATATGAAGTTCTTGATAATATCAGTTTTGACTTTTTGCTTCATAATATCCGGTTCTGATGCGGGTTCCGAAGTCTCTGGTGAGTGGTCACACGATAAATTCTCTGTCGACTTAAATTTAATGAACGGATACTTTATTTAATTTAGAGGACTGTGGACTAGACCATTCTAAAACTTCAGAAACCCCATGTGCACCACCTGTTCTCATGTGGTCCTATGATGATGTTAGCAATAAATGCGTTACGTTTTTATATGGGGGTTGCGGAGGCAACTTTAATAGATTTAATAACGAGTATAGTTGTGTTAATGCATGCATAAATTTGACATTGGGTGGTGGTTAATATAGATATACAATCACTATGTAAAATGCAGTTCCTGATGATGATATCATCGGGCACGACTGTCAAAGATTTCATCAATAAAGTAAAATTGAAATAAAATGAAGCATTGCAATAGGAAATGTACAATGTACGTTTATGTATATGTATCCACATATTTATATTTACATAAATATCGTATATATGCCTTATATATTATATATCCGTATAGGTTCTATAATGAAAAGAGATATGACTTTTCAGTTTAGATTTTTGGACAATGTTAAACTTATTCATACGACATTTTACTTATCTTCTCTTTACCAACATTCGCCTATCTTCAAATAAAGAGCGACTCTGCTGATTGTTGTTCTGGGCTCTTATAATTCCGAAATCCAAACGTATTTTTAATGCAGTTTTGGTTGCGATCGAATAATTCAGATAAAAGTTATTCAAGAAATTTTAAATATGTACTGATTTCAAAGCACCTTCATTGAAAGTATGCAACACAAAATACGCAAAGCATAGAATTTATATATTTAAAATCTCGTTTTGGTCAGGTAAATAGCGATTATATCACAGTCGAGCACACTGGACCATAGGTTTCATGCTTGTTTTATTTTATCATTTTAAGTGTTTTGTTGTCAAAGGAAATATTTAGCAACTTACACAAGAAATGAGAGAAATGCGGAAGTTTTATCAAACGGAATAAATTTAATTTGCCATATAAAATACACAATTTGATGCTATAACCGATCGATTCGCTCAAGAGTGTTAATATTACTATAAATATAGCTTCAATGTGATCTATCAGGTACAATTTAAATCTTGTTTTGTTGAACTCCAAAATGAAGCTCTTGATAATATTAGTTTTGATTTGTTGCCATATAGCGTGTGTGATATCATGGTGTGATAACCCACAAAATTTTGTTGTGGGTAGTGGTGAGTTATCAAATAAATACCATTTGAGTTCCATTAACTGAAGAGACAAATTATTTTATTTAAAGATGGCTGGTGTAAAGCGTGCTGCTACAACAACCCCAATTCCCAGTTCTATGAAAGAGTGCCACTGTGTTTCTATTTTTGTCCTGATGAAGATAAGCCGGCAGATGCTAAGCCTAAGCTTTAGCCTAATCTGGAAAAGGTTCAAAGAATAAAGTTCAATACCGTCAAGGTTGCAATTTTCTGTCTTCAAGTTTAAAATAGAATATATAAAATACTTTCTAAGAGTGTTTATTGCCAAACAAAAAGTACAATGTAGAAGAATGCGGAAGACTTGGGGAATAGATTTAACCTAATTTGCAATATAAAATATGGAATTTCCATGCATAACCTCATTGGACTCGCTTGACAGCGTTGACGACCCTCTAGTAATGAATGTCATTCTATATGAAGCTCTGGGTAACATCAGTCAATAGTTTTTACCTTATGATGTCAGGTTTTAGCGCATTTAAAGAAGATGTGTTGGTCGACTGACGTGCTGCATTTGTTAAGGTTTCAAATGGGGTTCTTTATATTATCAGTTATAATATATTGCTTCACATTGTCCGGATCTTTCGCACTGGATACAAAATGTGAGTTATTAGACGATGAATAACTTGTTGAGTTCTATTATAAAAGAGATGAATTACTGTATTTAGCTCTGTGCAAACAGCCGCATAGTCAAACTACAGTTAAAAAACCCAATTGTTTGGCGAACATTGCCCTGTGGTCCTACGATTGGGAGCAAAAGAAATGCGTTGATTTCATTTATAGCGGTTGCGGGGGCAACGATAACAATTTTTTATCCAAAAAGCAATGTATGATGTTATGTAATATTTATGGAAAGTGAAAAAGGCTCCATGAAAAGTAAATAAAATAAAAAGATAGTTTTTAAGATTATATATGTATTCTAGATATTATACAAATCTGAGTCTATACAAATACCGAGAAAAATGCCAATGCCTTAACCGACAGATTTAATCTAATTTGCCATAGTTTGTTCATAAATTTTAAGCTATTATTGCACTAACACTTTGAAAACCCTATAATAAAGCTTTGTTAATCTGAAGAATTCTTATCCAAATGATATCCGACTTTGAGACATTTAATAATTGTGAGTTATCAAATGAACAACCTGTTGAAATCTTTTTACTTTAGCTTATTGTGACGACAGCTGCCATAATAACGAAACATTTTTTATCCGATAAGCAGTGTATGATGATATGTTCTGGATAATAACATGAAATGTATATATTATATATAGAAACAAGATGATATTCTTAAGTTGGGTTGGAATGGGCTCCATGAATAAAGTTCAATGCTGTCAAGCAAGCAATAAATGGAATAGAATATAAATAAAATAGAAAGAAATGTTTTAAGGGTTATGTTTTTAGAGCACATTATATGGATATACTAATATACTAATAATTGTTAAGTTTAAACTGGAATGGGCTCTATGAATAAAGTTGAATATGGAGTGTTGAAAAAATATAACGAATCTTTTTAAGAGCCCTGTTAACGTTTTATATGTATAAATCAATATATCAGTCAATTAACCGTATCTAATCCGATAGATTAACCCTAATGCCATTTAAAATATCAAATTTAATGCTTTAACTTCATTAAATACGCTTAGAAGCAAAGACAACCCTATATATAAAGCCTTCGTATTATCCTATAATCCACTTCGCTTGTGTCCAGTTCGAGTTCAATATGAAGTTCTTGATAATATCAGTTTTGACTTTTTGCTTCATAATATCCGGTTCTGATGCGGATTCCGAAATCTCTGGTGAGTGGTCACACGATAAATTCTCTGTCGACTTAAATTTAATGAACGGATACTTTATTTAATTTAGAGGACTGTGGACTAGACCATTCTAAAACTGCAAAAACCCCATGTGCACGACCTGTTCTCATGTGGTCCTATGATATTGTTAGCAATAGATGCGTTATGTTTTCATATGGGGGTTGCGGAGGCAACTTTAATAGATTTGAGACCGAGTATAGTTGTGTTAATGCATGCATTATGATATATCCGGATAGGTTCTATAATGAAAAGAGATATGACTTTTCAGTTTAGATTTTTGGACAATGTTAAACTTATTCATACGACATTTTACTTATCTTCTCTTTACCAACATTCGCCTATCTTCAAATAAAGAGCGACTCTGCTGATTGTTGTTCTGGGCTCTTATAATGCCACCTGGTACTTGCCACACACAGCCATATGCAGAACGTCAGTCGTTTAGCTACTGGCGGCGCATAAAGCAGAAATGCTTCAGTTTCACAATTAAGCGAAATATATTAGTCTTGCAGTCGATTTAATTATTAAACAATGAAGTACAAGAGTAGTAAACAAGAAAGAAAGAGAGAGAGAGAGAAAGAGAAAGATACATAGAGAGGGGGAATGGAAACTGCGTCTAAGCGCTTCAGACAACCACATCAGAGTCAGACAAAGGCATCAAAACGGGTGGCCCTTTGGAAAATGGCAGCGCGAGAAGGAGGCGTGGCATGCTATGAAGAGGGAGCGGCACGAGGGCAGCAGGCGGGTGCGGTAACTGTAATTGCAGCAACGCGCATAATTCATATCAAATGACCATTTTAAAATCCTTTTATTTCGTTGCGTCGCACTGTGCTGGGGCCAAGGCAGCTGAAAGTGGGAGGGGATGAGGGTCAGGGGGATAGGAGAATAGGGGTGCAACGGAACGGAGCTGGCCCAAAATATTTGAAATAATAATTCTTCGAGATAAATTACCCAAAAACAGGTGTGTGTGCGCTGCTCTAAATTGCCCGGGCTGCTTCCAGCTCCATCGCCGCAGCATGAACCCAGCGCGAGACAATGACACAGAGCCGCAACAGCAGCTTCCCCCTTCCCCTCTTCCCCCCCCCCCCAACTCACCAGCTCCTCCTTCTACTGCACTCGGCAGTCGGTCAGCGCACGGCGGATGGGCTTAAGTGCTCGTGCTCGGGATCGGGTTGGAGCTGGGACTGTGACTGTGACTGTGACTGTTACTCGTTCCATTTCGTCGTCCCGTTTCGCTCTGCGTTTGGCATTTAGCATCAGGAAATTATGCTGACGCTGCCAACTGCTGGCCTGGCCTGGCCTGGCCCGGTCTGGTCAGGATTGGGAGTGAGCACCTCCTCCCGGGCTCTGCTCTGCCATTTGCCGGGGCAATCAGCGACGTCTGCAGTTGTGCATGCACACACATGTCCGTTCATGTCCTTCGTATCTGTCTCGTATCTCGTATCTGCTGCAGCGCCTGCGCCAGCCCAGCAGTGCTGCTTTCCCTCATCCCTCTTCCCCTCCTCCTCCAACTGCAGTCCTCATTAAACACACACACACACACACACCAACACACTCCGGTAGCCAGCGCCTGCTCTAATGAGTTCCAGGCCCCACGAGGGCATATGTTGTGCTCGCTGCGGGACGGTGAATCCTTTCCCCAGTTCTCTTCCTGCTTCTACTCCCGCTCTAGGCTCTTGTCCTGGATGAGGCTGCCACGCTGCATCCACAGTTGATTGCCAGCCTGCTGGCCCGTCTGCTGTGTCACACATCTGGGTGCAAATTATGGCACATTTCAAATACATAGCACCAAAGTGCACTGAGAGAAACTAGGGGCAGTGCTGCATAATTAGTTATAAATATTTATATATAAAAAATATATACACCCATTTATTTATTTATTTATTTAAAGTCAACTTATTGCAGTCTACTAATTTTATAGTAAAAGTACAATAAAATAATTAAATAAGAATCAATTTAATTAATTAAGAATATCAGAATTATATGAAAATACATACACAATTTTTTTTTTTGGTTTTTGTATAATGTTTATATATTTAAATATTAATGAAAAAAAAAAAAAAAAAACAAATTTAACTTAAACTTTTTTGTCTTTCAAAATAAAATTTCTGAACAATTCAAAAATTAGCAGAATACCTTAAAAACTAACTGAATTTATGCTTTTTATTTTTCATTTTATGTTCCTATTAAAATATTCATCGATTTTAGAAAATATGACAACTGAAAATATTTAAATAGTTTGCAATAAGTTTTGTTAATTTTTTGCATTAAATATGACAAGTGTTTTCGAAACATGTCGCATAATTAGTATGCTAAAGTTACCACTTAATTTCTCTCAGTGTTAAATTTTTGCCTAGCTTGGCGGCAGCAGAAAGAGAGCGCGATAATCGCATAAAAGTTTACATTTATGATGCTCCCGCTAGGTTCACTCGGATAGGTACAGAGCACTTTGGCACACACACACACACACACACACACACACACAGGCACACACAGGCACGCACTGGCAGAGCAAGTATGAGTGCAAGTATGGAAGGAGGAGGACACACACACCTCGGCCGTAAAACATTCGCCTGACGCCAGTGCACAAAGACTGACGGAGCTGCACGACGGACAGCGGGACAGACAGGCAGCTGTTTGCGGATAGCGGCAAAGCTTGCAGTGCTCAGGGCTGCAGGATGGACTAGGCTCAAATGCAGCAGAGCCACACAGAAGCAGGGAGTGGAGGGGCATGTGGCAAGTGGCTTGGTGCGGCATCTGCTTGGGGCATGGCAAACAAAAAGGCGCGAAAATCCATTCGCACATAAAATGCGCCACAGTGTGCATTATTTTAATGTCACTGATAAATCATTTTTATGTCGGTGCTAAATCAAAAGATGGACGAGCAAATGCCGTATTTCAAGCGTGCTATAAAAGGGAAGAAGAGGGAAGGGGTGTGGCAAAGACGGGGTTGCGGAAATGGGCATGGGGTGTCACACACGCTGCAGCTGCAGCTCGAGCTGAAACTGAAACTAGAGCGGCGCAAGGTGTGCTACAGGTACAGAGAAGAGGTGGGAGAGGAGAGAGAGAGAGAGAGAGAGAGAGAGAGAGAGAGAGAGAAGAGAAGGGAAGGGGAGAGGGGGGGACCATAGCGTTGCATTCGTCCATTAAAATGCGCTCCGTGGTGTGTCCAAAACACAAGCACACCAAGTTGGCCCCAGTCGAGCCACGTTTATTTATTATTAACACAAAAAAGACCCCCAGGACGAATTGCAGTCGTTGCTGGGCGTGCCCAGCCTCCAGCTGCTCACCCCCTTCCCCCTCTCTCTCTCTCACTCTTGTGCGCTGAGTGGCTCATAATTCGTCGCCATCGCCATCGTAGTCGCCGTCGTCGTTGGAGTCGGCTTGGCCACTGCAGAAATTCATCTGTTTGCGGTTCAAACACGTGCCGTGCCGTGCCAGAAATAATGTGCAGCAGAATCAGCAACGACTAATGGGGCTATAGGGCCACTCAAAGCCAGCTAACAGCAACACCAGCTAGCAGTTAGTGAGGTTAGGTCGTTGCTTTGCAAGCCACAACTGCGCTGAAAAGTATGCAACAAAATGTGCATTGCGTGTATGGCGCAGATGAGCGATATTTAGCAGGCAAATTATAAGCGTAATCAATAAAATAAATAATTAGTACACAGAAAAATGTTTACTTAATCGAATAATAGGACTAATAATGTATTTAAATACATCAAAATTAATCCAAACAAGGTATTGCCTCCTACTATTCTTTGTAAATATATCAGGTAAATAATTCTAGTGTCACAAATTGTAAAATAATCAGTTGAAAAGCGCCCCAATGCCAAAATAATGAAACAAAAAAAAAAAAAAAAACAACTCCCGATCTATTCTAAAAACTAGTCAAATTAAGATAAAGCAGTTAAGCAATTTAAAGATTTATATAACTAAAGGCGCAATACTAAAGAGCTACGTTGTCTAATTTAATAATAAACCCCAATAAATGTACCTTTTTATATTCGACTATAGAGCTAAGGTAAATTTCTTGAATCAACTCGAGAACTCCTTATAACTACACCCTTTTAAGTGATTTTATTCTATACTTCAAATAAATATAATGCCAATAAATTCAATGTCCATCGCGTATCCTAATCGAAAATTTGTCTGCTTATATATCATCGAAAGCGCTGAAATTCCTATGTTATTGAATGTATATAGAGTCCCGTTATGCAAAGATCTTGCGCAGCATAATGGGCACAAATCTTATGGTGGCGCAAAGCACGGCGAATACGATGAAATTTGCACGTACCTCATCTTTGGCGCGTTCCACAATACTATCCGGTTCCAATTGCTTGAGACGTATCATTGTAAACTGAATGAAAAGACACTAAATGACTGTAAACTATTGCAGATATAGTAGAGAACTTACCTGAAGAGGGGTTAGTGGTAGAGACTTAATTCTAGATAATTATCGTTAAACTATTCAATAGAATTTTCGAAAATACAGACACATAATTTACAAAGCTCTGTATGATGTGGCGAGAGTATCAAGGCAACAGTAACTAAATATCTGACAGCAAAGTCATGGCAAAGTATGCCAAGTATTCACGCCTTCTCTGGCGATTAACTTCCACTTGACTTTGAGCCGAGTTGAGTTCGCCTTCGTGGGGAATATAAATCAAATGAACAAACATCATTAACATATTTTATCCACAATATCAGCATCAAGTTGTGACACGACTCACATCAGAGGACGCCAAATCTGTCACGAGGCATTAGAGTCGCAGCAAGACGAAGACGAAGGCAGCCACAGGATAACCACAGGATGCTGTGAGGGGCAGCCGTATTTTCCGGAATCCGGCGGCACACATAATTATGCGTGTAAACAAGCGTGATGATAGTGCGCTGACGTGTGACGCGCTCAAGGTGATTTTCCCGCAGGAAAATGCCAAAGGGAAGGGGGAAAGGAGTAAAGGGTTCACCTTTTTGCCTGATGAAATGCTCAACGACGGCTAAACAAATTGCCGAAATTCCTCAAGCAGTCAACAAGGGAAGGTAGTGAAGGGGTAAGAGGGGAGAGAGGTGAGAAGACGGAAAGACTTAGACGTAGTTGTAGACACAGTCGCACCCTTCTGCCTGTCGCTTTTCCGGCTGATTTATTCGTGTTGTGTGTTGGCAACAATTAGAAAAGTTACCACAGGATGTGCACAACAAGCGATGTCTTCTTCCTCTCTCTCCCCTTCTCTCCTGTCTTGTCTTGCTGTCTCTTTCTGGGCCGCTGCGCTGTGCGTTTTAATTTGACGAAAGACTGATGACATCTCATTAATATTCATTGCCGCTGCAAGGCGCTGGGATTTGCGGCGATATATCCTGTTTATGCCTGACTTTATTCATGGCGGCGCCAAATATAGTTACAGCTGTTGTTGTTGTTGTTGTTGCTGCCCTGTTGTGGCATCTCCCGGCCTGTCCTGTTGCTGCCATGTAGATGAGTCCTGATTCTAATGAGGTGTTAAATGCCAAAAGGTTTGGAGCTGCCCTACGTCGAGGGTTGCTCGGACAGTTGATGGGAAAATCATGAACTATGAAGTGATTGAGCTGTTGAAGATGATGAAAAACACTTGGAATGTGATGGATTTATTATGGTAGAGCTTACCTAGAGAGAAGAAGGGTGAGTTTATGATAAATATGATGCTATAACCTTATGTCTGTGATGGGTCTGCTGTTCTCAAGCGCAGTAGAAAGAGTAAAAGAAGTTATCCTGATCAGGGAGTATCTAAAACTAAGATACTTAATTAATAAAAGGAACACAGATTGGAAACGGATCATATGTTACATGTTTGTTTCTTTTGCTTTGTTTTATAGAAATAATTCGCATAATCATACGGAAGTGAAAACCATAATAAAGAAACTTGCGGTAGTCCAAGTTAGTACCTTACAGCATCTTCGATATAGCAACCTTAACAGAGAATGGATGTGTTGTTAAGAGATATGAATGTATCTTCTTGAAAGGGGTTCAGTTCTTAGGCATTCAAGAAGGAGTAGAAATAGAAGAGTAGAAGTAAAAGATCAAGAAAATATCTGAGTGGATTGATTGAAGAGATTTAATGGGATATACTCGTATAATGGGAAATAAAGATTGTCATACATTTTTGTTC
This sequence comes from Zaprionus ornatus, assembly GCA_018904035.1. NCBI lineage: Eukaryota > Metazoa > Arthropoda > Insecta > Diptera > Drosophilidae > Zaprionus > Zaprionus ornatus. The sequence goes on along the minus strand of JAEIFZ010000002.1, from coordinate 6,710,164 downwards.
CCTTTGTAGCACGTTAAAGAAAGTATTTTTATATTTTCGTGCCAGAGCTGAAACCATAATGAAGGTGATAGAAGAGTGAAGGTATAACCATTCATATAGTTTGTGGAAAAGAGGTAGAAGAAACATTCTTAATTAAAGAAGATAAAATGCTAAAATACTTTAATTAAATAGGGATGCATTGATGGTTTGTCATTGATGATATATCATTTTTTGTTCTGGAATATATGAAAAGATTTAAATTATAAAAAGAATCTTCGAGGGCCATGCTTGTCCAGCTTCTGCCTCACAGCCTTATCCCCAAATCTCTCATCTCTCTCTTCCTCTCTCTCTCTCTCTCTCTCTCTGTATTTCTTGTGCTTGACAAACTAATATCAAGTCAGGCCCTTCACATTACACTACACCTGACACTTAGCACTCTACGTGGGTGTTGTCATTCTCATAATGTGCGTCCAATCTGCTGCTGCATACGATGCGCTGGCATACGGGATATACTCGGTATATTTAGCATATTTAAAATGTAACCGTAATCCAGTTTGGTTCAGCACTTTACGGGGTGGCCCGTGCGGGCCATAAGTATTTCAAATTAATGAGGACACTTCAAAATAATTATGAAGCACATGCCGCCAAGGCAGTCAAAGCAGAAAAGGCGGAGAGCAACTCGACGAAACGGAACGGGGTAGGGGAAATGGAATACAGTAAGAGGAGGAGCAGGAGCAGCTCTTACAATGGTGGGCCGCAGGATCCGGCATTTATCTCGGGCAACAAACGGTGTGTGTACTTACCGTTGGCACTTTTAAGATGCCGCCCTGACATATTTATGAAGTTCAATTATCATAAAATGCAAATGAAATCGTCATGCCCGAAAACGTCAACCTCGATTCGAGGCCCAGACCCAGCTACCTACCCCCCCTCTCCCAACCCGAAGGTCCAATAAAACAAAACAAGTGGCAGGGCCTAAGCAACAGAGAGAGAGAGAGAGAGAGAGTCCTGGGGCTGAGACATGGCCAAAATTAAGCAATTTACTTGCGATATCCGCTAGCGTTGCGCGGTGCACACCCTTGACCCCAGAACCCCCTCACTCCCTCGCCTCTGACCCCGTCTCTAACTGGGCGCGAGACATCTCTCGGCAAGACGCAGACGTCAGTGTGGTGAATTTTATCTGTCGACTGGCGCTATTAAAAGAAATTACGCTCAAAACTAAATTGCGGCCAAGGCACAAAAGGTGAGCAGTGTCAGTGCCAGGGGCGCCGCTTCCTCGCCAAAAGGGGGGGAGGGGTTGGTTGAGGGAAGCATTGAAATGAGAAACGATTATGTTGGGCCCGAGCCCAAGCGAAGCATAGCAGCAGCAGAACTTTTTAACTTGTTTGCGTGTTGCTATTTACAAGTCCTGTGGGATCTGCCCCTGCCCGTCCTGCCCTTCTCCGTCTTCCCTTCGTAGCTGCCTCCCCTGCTGCCACGTCTCAGGTAACTTCAATGCCGCATTGCTGATGTTTGCGTTATTCGCGCTTGTTTCTTTGTTTTGCTTTTTTCGGGGTCGTGTCCCTGTCTCGTCCTCATTCGGTTTCTCAACTCGCCGTAATATGTTTCCGTTAGTTTTCGGGCAAGTTGAGAGCGGCAGGGACGGGGGAGGGGGTTCCCTGCCTCCCGTTATGGTAATTTAGTGGAGCAATTTTGCGGAAATTGATGCTGCAACGAATAGATTGCCAGCCAGGGGCCGGGGTTGCTCAGGGGGGGATTACACAGTTCGCTTTGTTACTTTATAATTTCCTTAATATACATTAAAAGAGCAAGGAAAACCCTTTTATTGGCTGAACTGCAGACTGTCCATGATATATAAAATTAAAGAACATAAATTATTGGAAAATATATCCCTATCAGTAAAAAAATTTGAACAAATTACGTAGCATCTATTTAACCTTTACCAAATATATGTATCATATGTACAATTATTGAAATTTATTAGATATGAATAAAATACAATGTAATGAATTCTCAATAAAACCCTTAAGCCTGTATGCAATCAGATTGTAGGGCTACGCAGAAGTAATCAAAAGAGTAGACATAATATTTAATAGCTGCATTCCAAACAAAGCTAAATAGTTCGTCTCCTCTTTTGCGTACTTCGTCTACGTGCATGAGTACATAAATAATAAGGAGAGCAACTTCTTGAAGTATTTTCAGCATTATTGTGGTGAACACCAATACTAGAGTATCTAGGGGTAATATCAGCAGGTCCCTTGCAAAGGCCATTGTCATGATGATATATCTTTCCAGGTTCTTCGCCAAATCCAGTGCGGGCATTATGTAAATTTAGAATTTTAAGATTTGTTTCTCTCAATTTTCATAATTTTCTTTTACTAATATACATTTTTGTAAGGCTTACTTTGTTTCCTCCAAATTTAATTACTAATTAGATGTTTATTTATTTGTTTATATCCATATTAAAATTAGTATCGCGGAAAATTATTATTTAATTTTAATTATTTCAAACTCTTTCGATTACATTACCTATTGCTATTAATTGGCATCACTGCAAATAAAAAGCAACAAGCAGTTGTCTGCAACACAAATGTCTGGCAACGCCAACACTTTCAAATGTGGCGAGCTTCGATAACACAACAAGCCACATAGTTTTCGATAATTTAGTTAGATTTGCTGCAGCTTGAAGAAATTAATTGATTGAACGAATTAAAGTTAATAATATTCAAAACAGAAAAGAATCTTGATTATTGAATAATTGATTAACTAATTTCAAAAACAATTCATCAGTACAATTTGCTTGGTCAAGTTAAATTCGTAATGTTTTCGCCGCATAGAGAGAAAATAAGGAAGGGAAGAGTTCAAACCGACCGACGAAGAGCAAAATATGGCAGCTCAGTGAAGAAAAAACAACCCGAGTATGATCACAAAAAACTTGCAACCAATTGTTGCAAGAAAGAACCCAAGGCACGCAAAGAACTGGAGGAGGGTGAAGTGTCCGGCGAGGAGAGTAGCAACAGCAGCGTGGAGAATCCTTTGCCTGTTTGCCGCTTCTTTGTGCGCAACAAGTGCACGTGGGGTCCCGACTGCCGTTTCAAACATCCTCCCTATAAGAGCACCGACAACTACGTTATGTTCGAGCGACAAATGCTGCCCACGGCATTGCCTATAGCCAGTGCTAACTACGAACCAGCGCCGCCGTCGCAGACCTGGTTGGCGCCCACTGAACCGGACGATTCCTTCGACAACAACCTGAGCGACCTCAAGGAGCTGATGCACAAAGCACAAGGCTACAAAGTAACCAAACCCCAAGTCATTCACAAGCCTTGGATTGAATTCAACGATCTGGACACAGATCCTTACTACTCTCAACGTTCACCGCCGCAGCAAGCAGCTGCCCAGCCTTGGGCCTTGGAGCCGCAGCGACAGGCGACCTTGCACATCAACAGTGACAGCAGCACACCTGACTACTCCTCCACAACGAATTCGCTCAGCTCCACTTATTCTTCATTCCTGGAAAGATCTCGCAAACGTCCACGAAGCCGTTTTGGCAAACATCATTTACTTAGCAGCAGCTCATCCTGCGTCAGTGAATCATCTAGCACACACTCCTCAGAGCGCAGCTTCTCCAGTAGAGAAGGCAGTAGACACAAACGTCGTCGGGAGAGTTCCTTGGTATCTGTTAGAGCTTTGAAACGCAGTAGACTCACACGCCTCCAACATCTAGAGAGTAAACTTAAAGATATTGAGGAAAGGATTTGTAGAAAGAGGGCGAGGCGTAAGTGATGAGAGAGCAGCTGCGGAGGTTAACTACAGATCTGTTTAATACATCAAATTTAGTGTTAAGAATATATCAATAAAAAATGCATAGACTAGAATTTTATTCACTTTATTTATGTATGTGTAAAAATCCTTTATTGAAATTCGTATCGCCAGTTTTTCAAGTCCTTTTTAATATACATAAATGTAGTTTTGAAAGAAATATGCATCGAAATAAAGAAGGAATCGAGTAGAGTATTACTACACAGTACTTTATATGTAATTCATTAATGTTTTTAGTATGAATATAGAAATTAAAAATACAAAGAGTAGAGTATTATAACCTGTCATATATAAATTATTGTATGTAAGTCTCTATTTCATAGTATTAATTTATCAGATCAGTATAATATCTGAAATAGTTTTGAGTAAGAAACATATGACATAAGCAACAGCATAATTAACTGTACAATACATAAAGTCTTCTATATAATCAATAAATCCTTGTAAAACTCATCCTCTCTTATAGTCCAAACACGTGTCGAACTGCACTATCAGTTCTTGAAACACCCCAAAATCCAAACTCCATCGAGCTCCGCTTTTGTAGCTAGATTCCGATTGATTGGCTACTCTGCCATGGACAAATCCCCGACTCGTGTTGGCGCCCATGTCTCGGCGAGAATACACGGCACGGCGTAACTAGCCCCGTAAACCCCGAGGAAGCTACCGCAAAATGTGCACTCACACTGATTGCAATGAGTGTGCGCCTGTGTGTGTATCGGGGTTTGTGTGTGTGTGTGTGTGTGTGAGTGTGGTTTCTGCTAATATCCTTGTTAATATTATTAAACATTATTTATGGATTTGTTTAATTTGTATTTAGTAACGCTTCCTTAGCAGCTCGCTACGTGCCTCCGCAAACTTAAGATTTGCTTGCGGTCGCTCGTCTCTCTTCCTTTCCTTTCCCCTCTCTCATTCCCTGCTTCATGCTGCACTGGCAGCTGCTGCCCGTTGGAGCAGTAGCTCCTGCTGTAGCTGCTACTGTTGTTGTTTGCTCCGACTGCGTCTTAACCCGCCGGCAGTGCTTACTGTCGCGTCGCCCTGGTGGAACAATTACATGGTTTTGCCTAATGAATTTATCTGCTCATCAGCATCTCCACTGTGCTCTGCTTGGGTCCTGGCGCGTGTTACTCCTTCTCTGTGTGTGTGTGTCTGTGTGTGTATTGGTTGGCTCTGTGGGTTGGGGAGAGTCATAGTAAATTTTATGTAGATTTCCTAACACGAATTATGTTCATTTGCCGGCGTTGCATGTTGTTATCCCAGGCACAAGACTGCTACCCTTCTCCCTCATCCTCTTTCACTGACTGCCTTGAGTGAGAACTTTATGAAAAACCCGTTGTATGTTGTCGTGAGCTGGTAGCAGAGGGGGAGGGGGGGGAGGGTGCACCTCTCATCCCACCCACAAGCAGCTGTTTCCGTTGAGCCTGAGTAGCCATAACTTTTAGGGATGGAAACAGACTCTGCCCGCAAAATATGCGAGTTGTGCAAAAGTTCACACTGCACTTCTCGTGCAGAGATTATATTTATGGCGGATTAATATAGTTCTGCAAAGATTTGCCAAGATAGAAGGCAGATAGCGTAGATTCCAGAAAGATTTCACATCTCACATTGATTAAATTTCTATGAATTCAATAATAAAATTCAAAGAACTTCGTTGTCGAGTCCTTTATATAAATTTCTCCTAAGTGTCATCTCAATTAAAGTTCATCTCTATTCACGTATCATCTCTAGTGTCGCAAACTCTTCACATTCCCATCACTAGTTTGTCGCTGCTTTTTCTCGTGCGTGTCACGCCCGAACTATCCCCTGCACTGCTCCCATCCCTAGCAACACAAAATTTTACTTTGATTGGGGAACAATTTTATTAGCATCTTAATCGTGATTTGTGGCCAATTTTGCTGTGTCTTGGGCAGCGTATAAATTTATAGATTAAGTTTTCATATGCGTTTAATTAATACGAGTCGAGTTACCCATGCGACGACGATGACTGCAATCGGAAACTAGTATTCGAAACTAGCTATCTAGGCGTACCTCTCTCTCCTGTTCTCTCTCTCTCTCTTCTGCTCTCTCTCTGTCTCTCTTGCTCTCTCTTTCTATTCATCATCAGAGCTCGCCAGAATATCGTTTATCTGCATAATGGCATCGTTCAGAAAATGATACATCACGATGAGCGCAATAACTAACAATTTTAGCACAATGAGCTGGGGAGATAACCAAATTAATATAGTGATTATATACTATGGTATATACCGAGACTTACCAGCCAAAAGTTGGCGAAATCAAATCGCCAAATCGAGAGAAATCTGCAACGAAAAGTATTCCATAGAGTACAGCGCATGTCCTTGAGTATACTGCGTAGACGTTTGGGTAGGGACGATCTTTGACTTAGCGCGTCATTCAGTTTGTCCAGAAAGTGTTGGCGCTGAAGAAAGAGAAGATATATCGTTTTGGTAAGGAGTAGCTGAAACTAGATTAGAAGAAACTTCTCTCTGCATAGTGTATTCTATATATTTCCTGTGATTTATTCACGGGATCATCTTACTCTCAAAAGAAGCTCGGAAACTTGGTATACTTGTGTTGCTGAACCCACCTGACGCTCCAGGCACGACTGTACGAGCAGCAGGCAAAGATAATCGCAGGCAATGCAGGAATAGATTAACGCATTGCTGGCATAGAAGACCCGTTGCTTGCGATCCGGGAACAACACGTGCCATGTGCTGCTGTAGTAGACGTAGGCGTAGACCCCAAACAAAAGTCCATTCCCATTGAGGCCGAAGAGCAGTAGAAGAGACCGTTGCAGACTGTTGAAGCAGGCGCCGAAACGTGCCGCAAGTTGCTGCAGCTGCTCACTGAGGCACTGCAGGCTGTCCATGCCAGAGGGTGCCATAGACGTCATGGCCAGCGAGGTGCCTGCCACCAGTTCCACTTCATTCTTTACTTTACATCCACTGAGCAGCTCATCCAGTTCATTCTTCAGCTGCCGCAATCGCGTGCGAGTGATCCAAGCCAAGGTGCAATAGAATCGCAGCGAGCCAGCGAGTATCAGGTGAGGCATAAAGAGCGCTATGCCAATCATGGCCTCTTGCAGTGGTGGCAGTTCAAAGTTCATTTCGTAACCAATGTACAGACAGAAGAAGAAGAGCGTAAAGTTGGTGGAGAACAGCAGAAAGTAGGCAACCAGTTCCTCCAGTGGCCAACGTCGTCCAGCTCCATTTGTCAATGGCAGTGACTCAGTCAACTCACTTGCCACTCCCACAGCGCGCCATGAGGCGTAGATGGCATAGCAGAATGCCTTCACTCCCAGAAACAATTGCATCCTCATCAAGCCGTAGAGAAATGGCGATGCATCCTGCATTACCTTCAGCGCCGTCGATGTCTTGAAATGCTCCGCGAAGCAACTGACATAGGTGCAAGCGAGACAGAGCACATTGATCACCCAGCCCAGGGATATACGATAACTCTGCGACTTCCGGTCGAACCAGTGCATCTGGTAACCCGTCAACAGCAGCAGCAGATTCGACCAGCGCAACACGCGTATATTGTTCATGTTGTACGACGCGACTCGTATCGATGACTGATCCGGTCAGTTGGTGAAATAAATTTGGGGAGTCAGCATGAAATAATGGGGATCTTATCTACGCATCGAACTGTATCGCAGCATTTGGAACACAGCTGAAGCGTGTCAAAGTTCAAGTGTGATTTGAAGGTTGCATGAAATATTCACTGTCGTAACATAACATTATCCAATGAGCTTGCTAATGAGATTCGATACGTAGAAGAAGAAGATCTTGTTTTAGTTTTTAGAATTATAGTATGTGTACAATTGAGTAAATGATCTCTGTATTGGTCTAAATAACATTAAAGTAAATTTCACTTTTAAATATTACCAATACCAGGGCCGTCGCGGTGGTCTCTAGAGCCTCTGTACAAAACCTTTCGGGGCCCCTAGTTTAATTGCTTTGCTTAAATGAAAGTCTAAAGTATTAAAATGATGGTATTTGTTTCTATTAAAAAAAAACTAGAAATACATACGCTTTAAAACCTTGTTTTTGTTTGGTAGCCAGGGCACAGTTAAAGGCCCTTGTGAACCGCACACCCTGTAGAACTCTAGATACGGGCCTGACCAATACTTCCAGCTAACATTAAATATTGTAAATAAATAAACAGTTTGTTATAAAGTCGTTATCCTATCTGATTTTACTTCGTATCTGTTGCCTTGACTGTTCGCAATTCGAACTGAAATAAACTCATTTATAATTGACAACAGCTTTAAGTAAACTAAGGTAATTACACAACACAAATTGATTCTGTATAATGATTCTTCGGAATAACTATAATAATGCCTATATCTCTTATAAGTATGCTCAGTTTATCGTACTTATTTCATTATAAATTAGGATTACTTTTAATTGCGGATTCCTTCTGTCAACAATTGAAACCGTTCTTTGCTGAATTAAGGAAGATATCAACGGATTATAAGATATATGATATGCTACCAATTTAAAGATCTTAACAGATAAACATCATAGTATCATAATTTACAGTTACCATAAAAGAGCGTTAATTGAAAAGCGCCGGCAGTTAGTGGAGAGGCAAACAAAACTGATCCCAAGTTGATAACTCAAGTCGAGGAAAATGAAAGAAAACAAGAAAAAGATGAAAAGTCACCGATGTGTTTGGAGATTCGTTAGGGTAGTTCGGTGTTTGCGAATGGTGTCAAAGAGGTTAAGCGAATACATAATGAAAAGTCATAAAGTTTCGGCAAAAACCAAAGAAAAGCAAAGAAGAATCAACGGCAGCTCAGTAGTAGAAGGAAAGGGAGCGAGTGGAAGGGGGCAAATTTCACATATTCCTAATTAGAATGTGGATGCATGTCGTGTGCGGCGTTTCTCAACTTCAAACGGGCCGAGTCAGAGGCAGGTAGGGGCATCTGGTAGGTAAAATCAACACGAGGCTAATGGAAATAGAGCGCGCTGCCACACGGGTCTGTCAACACCAGATAGCGACAGATACAGCTACCGCCCCCGAAGAAGTAGTAGTAGTTGTAGTTGTAGGTGTGCGTAGGGAGACAGGGATAGGGGGAGTGACAGTGGGTGGGGTAAGCGAACTGTCAACACAGAAATTAGAAACAATTAAAAGACAACGCCGACGTATCCAAATATTTGCGAGTTGTGTAAAATCTTAGAAACTGCGTCAGAACTTGCGTTGTCTACGCGCAACCCTCCCCCGTCTTCTCCATCAAGGCGTTGTCTTTGTCTAAGTGCAATGTTTACTTAAGACGAAGAGGAAGCAGTAGAAGAATTGGAAGAGGGAGAAGACGAGGTAAACACATGTGAAATTGTGAAAATATTTAGAGGGGAAGAGTTTATTGCATTTTAAAGTGAAGACGAAAACAGTTAGAAGATATTGAGAAGTATATATAGTACATATAATTCATCTTTAAGTCTACATACATATTAAGCAAAAGTATCTGGGGTATATAAAAGGATCTGAATTATACAAAAATGTCACTTGCTGCACTCGTCAATAGTGATTTGAACATTTTACAAGATGCACTTTTTCACTCCTTGAGTATCTTAGAGTTACAAAAGTATTTTATTTTTTTTTTTTAAGAATCAAAAGTATCTTTTGAACTATTTCTCTTAATATCTCTTATACCCATTCCATAAGCATCTTCAGGATATACAAGTATTTTAATAATACAAAGGTATCTTACGGATACAAAAGTATCTCACGGATACAAAAGTATCTAACGGATACAAAAGTATCTTACGGATACATTCGTCTATATACGAGTAAGCTTAAATACGTTGAACTAGTTCCTAATCCTCATTTGTTGAAAACGTATCTTAGGGATACAAAAGTATCTTGAGGATGCATAAGTATCTTTTGTTTCATTTATCTTTATATATGAATATATGAAGTCAAGCAGGTTGAACCGTCTCCTCCCCTCTCTCTTATATGAATGGTCTTGTCCAACATTATCAGATGCTGGTATTTTAGTGATATTTGCTAAGTTATCATCTTCCTTCACTTGCATTACGCACTATTAAACAAACTATATCTTTTATGGAATAAATCTCATAAAATATATTTCGTTCATTTCATTTGATAATAGCTTTACCAAACTCTCTCTCGCTTCCTTTCACTTCACACCCGATATATGTTTATTCCAACAAAAGAAGTGCCACAGATACATACAGAGATACATCTGCAGTGCTCTCACTGGTGATTATCAATCAGCATTAAAGGCATTGAGCATTGGACCCGGGATTCGCTTACAAGCCATAACTCCTCCTTGGACACTGGGTTGCTTTCTCTGCCGGCTTTCACCTGCCCATGGAGGCAGGCAGAGCCATAATTCAATAAATAAATGCAAGGATGACATGCGGACGCGTGGACAGGCGGACAGTGGGACAGTGGGATGGGACAACATATCGCGTCGAATGCACTCAAATGCGCACAGGAAAAACTGCGCTGTGACTGCACGAACGGGGGTCGAGCAAGGGGGAAGGGGCTGGGGACGAGGCCTGCATGTCCTTCGGAATGAATGAAGTAAAATTTACGGTCGCCCATTCGTTAAGTAAAACAAAAAGCCTATCCAGCTGAGTGTGGGCTGGGAGGCGCAGGTTAGCGGGGGCGTGGCCATGGGGCGTACTGAGTGTACTGCGTGTCCTGCGTGCTGGTGATTATATGCATTCGCGTGGCAAAGATGCCACTGTCGCTGAAATACGTTTCGCGCCTGCAGCAGGAGCTGCGACCTGCAGGAGCTGAATCAGTGCAAATCTATTAACGGGAGTCCGGCGAGGTCCTTCTACTTGCCACAAGGACTCGCGTCAGCAGCTCCAGCTACAGGCTGCAGGCTGCGCATGCACTCAACGCACCACGCTGAAGTTGCACAGAGCCATGCGGCAGTTCCTCATGTCCAGCAGTTCCGTTGTGCAAGGGTGGAGGGAGGGGAAAAGGCAGGTATGGCAGGAGTAGCAGGCATACTAACAGGTGTATGCAGTAGGGGTAGTCAGGCGATGGAGCTGAGAAAGCTTGATGAGGAAGGGAATTGTTTTATACAACATCAGAAAATATTTTTAATATCTTGAAGAATCTCAATTCATTGCAATTCATTATTCATTACAAGATATGGAAAATTATGATTAATAATTTTAGATATAAATAAGATATAAATGTTATAAATATTTTAACAATTTGTATTTAATAATATTTTTGTTTACTTATTTCTATGCATTTCTTTTAGATCTCCAAAAATGCTTAAATAAATATTTTTATATATCCTTTCTTATATATTGTATAACACATATAAATAATATTATAATATTTTTTTCATTTATTTCTATGGATTTTAGATATGTTTGTTAGGATCTCGAGAAAATTAATGTACCAAATTTGAATAATATCACAAAAAATGAATAAATTCTTTTTAAAAAAGTATTGTATAATGAATATATTTATCCCTAATATCAACTTAAATAAATGTATAAAATTGAAATAATTTGAAGCATATATTATTTTATTGTAATACATCTGATAATAAAACTAAAGCAATTTTTTGCAATTTAATTAATTTCAAAAATTTTTTTTTGTTTGATCTGAACTGCACTAAATGAACTAAATATTTACATAATTTTTAGAAATTAGATTTAAATTCAACTAAATGTTTTCAATATACAATTTGAACAACAATTAATATACATTTTCTTATACTTTTTCCATTTAAAAAAAAAAATACATTTCATAGCATTTATTTCATTTTTACCCCTCCAAGTACTGCATACCCCCAATGTTGCATACAAATTTCAGGCCTAGTGCAGAAGAAAGAGCACAAGAGAGAGATGGGGAGAGATATATATTCACAGGCCTGAGCACTTCCTTGGTGGTTCATGTTGATCCAGTTCCAGTTCCAGTTCGAGGCGCGCACGATGATTATGATGCATTTTTATGGATTTTCGATGTTTTTGTGCGACTGCAGTTTTTCTGTTGCTGTTGCGGGATTATGTTTCGTCAATGTATGCACGAGGATGTAACTGTAGCTGAAGAGAGACCAGGAGGGAGAGAGAGAGAGAGAGGCAGAGTGAGGGAGAGAGAGAGAGAGCGCGCTGCGTTTTTTGTCAAATGTGAAGCTTCCTGTGTGCTGTGGAGCGCGTTGTAGGAGGAGGCGGAGCAGTTTGCCTGGCGTGTTGGCCAATTTTTTGGCCATGTCCACGAACTGATTTATGCGCCTTGATGGACGTGAGGCAGGGCAGAAGGAGGGGCAGTCGAGGGGGAAATGCAAGCGACGAGTGCAGCGAAAAAATCAACGCGGGCAAAAAAATTTATGCATTTTCATTGATATGCAAAGCGCTGCAGCGACAGTAGGAAGGGGCCGGAGGGAGGCAGGAGGAGGGGAGGTAGAGTGAAGAAAGAAGGGAAAGATGAGGGAAAGTAGGGGGGGAGCGGTGCAGCGGGACAGCGTTGAGCGGTCCGCTGAAGATGAAGAAGAGGCTGAGCTTGTGTGGCGGTGTTTCCGTTTCCGCTGCGGACTGCACTGCGCGTGCGAGAGAGAGTGAGTGTGTGGCAGTGTGTGTGGGTGTGTGAGTGACTGTGTGTTGCGTAGGTTGCGACATGTTTGGCGTATTGTCGAATTGCATAATATGCAGTTTTTCATCGCTGCCATCCGCTGTGAAATTTACAACGCGACACACATCGATTTATTGCCTGACAATTGTCCCGAATCCTCTGCTGCAACAATGCCGAGTGCGGAATGGATTTGTGTCCTGGCCACTGCCAGGCCCCTCTCCCCCTTCCCTCTTTCCCCCATCTCGGCCTGGCTTGCACTGGCGCCTGCATTCGCCTGAGTTATGACTGGCATAGCCGATTGAATGGATACGCGTTGCTCCACCTCCCTTACTCTCCGCTGCCTCCTTACCCTCTGCCCTGCTCGGCTTGCATTCCATCAACAAATTTCAATAACGAATTTCGGCCAGGCCCATCTCTCTCTTCCCCTCTTCCTTCGCCTGCACGTTGTCATCATCGTTATCCATCCGCCTCGTTGCCATTTGACGACGAATTCGCGTGAAAAATAATGTTTTTAATATTGACACAACGTGAAAAATGTGAAAACAATAATCATAAATTTTTATTAACAACAAGGGAAAGAGGCACACGCAGGAGAAGTGGAAGAGCAGACAAAAGTAGAAGAGCAGCTGCCAAAAAGCAAACGCAGACAGTTTCCCCTCAGAAAAGTAATCACAATTAAATAAAGTATTCAAATTAAATGTTCAAAAACTCACTCTCTTTCCCCCCTTTCTTTTCCACTTTCTCCCTGTCTCTTTTTCTCTATCTCTCTCTCAATGTCTCTCTCTCCCGGTCTCTCTCGTCTTCCACCTTCTCTTCATTTGTGATTGCACATTAAATCTTTATTACGTAAGTGTAACCCAGAGGTACCTGGTCATTTACATATGTATATATATATATTCTAACTTATTTATCTCTTTGCAAATCAAAGATAGATAGATTTGCAATAGAGTTAAACAGAACAAGAATATATATACTTTATGGGGTCTCCGACGCCTCCTTCTGCCCGTTACATACATTTCCACAAAGTTAGTATACCTTTTTTTGACCATTTTCAATGGTCCAAGGGTATAAAAATGTTAAGATATTTATAAACAACTTTATGGAATTATTATTGAATATAAATGGATTAAGGTTGCTATTGTCATAGTATATATATAATTACTGTAACGACGAAATATTTAGAAAGATGTGTAACTATATCTGTAACGTATATATAATCTGAAATTACCGAGAAAAAAGTGTATGCCTTGATCGACCGATTAAAATCAATTTCTCATATGAAAAATAAGATTTTAAGCTACAATTTGTTCCCCTGAGACTCTATACATAAGACCAAATCTTACGTTTATCAGATGCATTCCTAATCGATTTTCCTTTGCTCTAGTTCAAAATGAAGTTCTTTATAACATCAGTTTTGATTATGTGCCACTTGATGTCTAGCTCTGACGCACTGTGGCGGAAATTCTAATAGATTTCCTACGGAGCAAGCATGCAAAGAGAAATGTGTGGAATGAATTGCTTCTGAAGCAATTAATATACATATATCATTCAACAGCTCTTGAACGATGCTCATGCGACGGTTCTTTTGGTCAAAATTTAGCAAAAAATCGCCGAGCACGCAAAACACTTATAACCTTTACGCCTCTCACAACCAAACAAAAAATGCCATTCAATTGAATCTTGGAACAGATGTTCGGAAAGAGTGTACCAACATAACAAAACAAAAAAATCTATATTCGAAAGTACATTTGAAAAGTCACCTTACTTTTAGAACACACCTCGTATATATATATATATATATATTCTTATATAACATACAAGGTACAGATGATCCTCTTGTGTTAATATACTTTGCCTATTCTGCTTTTTTTATGGCTTTCATTGCTCAAAAGTCTGAAAAACCTCCAAGTTGCTTGAGCTAACTTTAATCTATACCAATTTGTGTTTACATATATTTAGATATACTATATATATACCATATATATACATACATATGTCACGCTATCATAGATAAACTCACTGGAATCTCAATGGGTCAACTGCAGAATTTACTTAAGTCCCTCTGCAGAACTCAAAGAGCAATCCAGCTCGAGGCCCTGGCCATGTCTTCTGAGTGCGATGCGCGCATTCTTCTCTCGCACATCATCATCGTAAATCATGGCGGGGCTTTTGCTGCTGGTACTCAAGCTGGACCCGGCTTGGACATTTCGGTTTTCGGACAACGACGAAGGACTCTAAACATGAGAATAAATAAACATTGTCCTGACAGCGGCTTCAGTTCTCGGCGAAGCTCGGCGAGAAATGCAGCACACAAAAATTTCATTGGGTCGCCGTCGCATTTTTTTCCCTCTCTTCCACTCTCTCCATCTCTCTCTGGCTCAAGAGTTGGCCGCGAGATGGCGCTGCTGTGCAGCGGACAGAAGGGTTTGTTGTTGCTGTTGTTGTTGTTGTTGCTGTGTTGTATTTCACGAACAGAAGCACAAAACGAGCGGCGCGCACACTCAAAACGCAGCTAAAGGGGTAAGGAGAAGGGGGTATAGAGAGGAGAGAGGAGGGGGAAAGGGAGAGGGGAGAAACGGGCGAAGCGGCAAAAGGATTTCATAAAAATTGCGCAATTTAAAATGTCACAACATAAATTCTGTTTGCGTTTCTTTATGCAGCAGCAGCAACAACAGCAACTACAACAACAGCAGCAGCAACATCTCGCACAGCAGCAACATCTCTAACAGCAACAGCAACAACAACAACAACTACAAGTATTAAATTTAGAAGGACCTGCAGGCCAGGGCGCAAAATGTCCTTCGGCGCAGAGAAGACAGCAGAGAAGACACACACAGGAGCGAGTAGTGCCCCAGGGGTGTAGGCAGGAGGGAAGTGGGGAGCAGGCAGCAGTGGTTGCTGACGCCGCTGACTGGCTGTCGAGCCAGCGAGGAAAACAAAAGAAATCCAAAATGCACACAAAACCGCGCGCACACACACACACACACACACACAGGACGCAGGACGCACACAGGACACGGGACACTCCACTGGTCTCCCCCTCCCTCTCCACCCTTCCCTCTTCATCACCACTGCCGACGAATGCGCAGCTCAGTTGCTGCTCCTCTTGGTGGAGGCTACGCTTAGGCGACCAATCTACCCCAGCTGCCTCTTCCCCCCTCCCCTCTCCACCCCCCTCTTTGGCCTCCTGCTGCCGCCTCTGGTCACTGCTGTTCGTCAGTGGCATCACAGCAGCCTCAGCTGCCTCGTCTCCCCTGCGCCGCCAGCCGGAAACGAGCCAACATCCACGACATCCCGGACATCGTCGCCATCGTCGCTGCTGTCGTCATCGTAAGTTTTCGTTTCGTTTTCGCTGTCTTCTTCTTCTTCTTCTTCTTCTTGTCCCTTTTGTCACTTGCTTTGCCTTTGTTGTTTCTGTTTCTCTCTGCCATTTTTGAGGCGCACATCTATTTGCACTTTTTGGCATTACAGTGCACTGCAAAAGAGTGTTGAGCAATCTAAGGAAGGTTGACAAAAGTCTGAACTGAGGAGGATGAGATTAATTAAGATTAGATGAGATCAGATGAGTATTTTGGGCAACAGTTGGGTGATCTTTCTTTAAATATCAACTCTATAAAACAATCAAATGTAGATTTTTTATAAGTGCTATAAAATTACATGAATTTTAAACGCAATCACAGAAAATTTAAAAAGTAGATTTTTATTTATATTTTATAAAGAATATATTGTATAATATATATGTACTTCAACGGATAAAAAACTAAAGAGCTCTATTCGATGTCATAAACATATATCGGTAGCGTTTACCAACACTGGATCTCATGAATAGGAACAAAGTATCAAATTGGTACGATCTCACTCACTCTCTCAAAAACTAAAGGAGCCCAAACATATTTCTTGGGAATAACATACATATATTTTAAATTATTATATATATTAATATTATATAATATTATTATTTGCTATTGTTATATATTATTATATTATATTAAAAGCCAATAAAGGATCTTGAAAATCTGACGAATATACAATACATTTATTCGATTATTTATAGTACAAAAAAATTCTATTCATCTTTGAATCATTGAAATATTTGAACAATTATTGATTATTAATTAATTATGCTCAACACTAGGTAGGCATCTTCAAGAAATTAAACAGATGAGGTCAATTAGTCCAGGAAAAATCTTAATATTTATCAGAAATACTGGTATGATCCTACAGTTCTAAGCTTTGTAGGGGTTCAATATTTTTTAGAGGTTGCAGTACAGATCCCCTTTTAAAATATTATCATAATATTTTATTTTGTCTTCGACATTTTATGGTCTATAAATAATTAAGTTCTTTCATTTTAATCCTTAACAAAATTAAAATAATTTATTTGTATAATTTTTAAAATTAAATATTAAAGTTTCATTATTTTTATTTCTTTTTTTATTAATATTATTTTTTATTATTTATTTCCCAAACACAGACGCTTTTCGCGCAGTGCACTTTGCTGTTCGTCAGTGACATAAATCAGGACACAGCTTCGTCCTAGCTGAATCTTCCTCTCCCTCTGTCTCAACCTCTGCCTCTCTCTCTCTCTTTACCTCTCTGTGTGTTCTCGCTGGACTTGTAGCAACGCCCATTGTGCAACACTTTCAATTTTTTTGTTGCACTCTTCTCTGTTTGCTTGATTTTCCTCGTGTTTTCTTTTTTTCTACTCTCCTCTTTTGCCTTCGCATTTGTTGTTGTTGTTGTTCATGTTGTTGTTTTTTCATTTTAGGTGCCATTTGTCGTTTTCATCGTGTTTTGTTTGCTTTTAATTTTTGCACGTCCTTTTTGCGCCACGCCGGCGATTTGTGTGTGTCCCCCTCAGTTGTAGCTGCGGTGGCCTTACTCCCCTCCCCATCCCCTACTGCCCCTAGTCCTTACTTCCGTCTGCCCCTGTCCTTCTCTCTCTCAGTCTGCCCTGCAACTGCCTGTGGCATCAACTTCACATTCGGAGTTGTCCTTCTGCTCAGTAGCAGCTCGAGCTGGACATAATCGCGTCTGCATTATTGGTTGATGTTGCTGCTGTTGTTGTGCATTTTTTACATAACATGCCTGGGACAAGGGGGAGGAGCGGGAGAGGAGCAGCAGCACATTTGCCTGCTGCTGTTCCACGTTTATCGCTCGCCTCGACTGCAGTTGGGGGGCATAAATATTTTGTTTGCTTAGCTCCCTCTGCTCTACCTCCCTCTTCCCCCTTTCCATGCTAGCTTTTCGCACCTTCAGCTCTAGCTATCTCTCTCTCTTCCCTCCCCCTCTCACTCTCTCTCTCTCTCTCTCTCTGCATTCGCTTCTATCATCATTGCGTTGTTTTCCTTTTTGAAGATTATGTGTGTTTTGTTGCCTGACAGGGATCAGCATAAAATGCTGCAAGCTGAGCTTTTTCCAACCCAGCGTTTTTTCTTCAACCGGACACGCCCCACGCGCCCCTTCCTCTCTATCCCCTTCCCCTGTCTCTCCCTTCACTGTTTGCACTGTTGTCCGAAAGGTGTGTGTACTCCTCAGTGTGTGTGTGTGTGTTGTGCCCCAAATGGAAATTATCCACGTATGTGCGCGTATGTTCTGAGTACCCCCTTATCCTCTCTCACTGCCCCCCTGCCCCTCTTGCCCCCTCCTGCCTTTGCAAACAGCAAAAACGGGTTAAATGCTGTGGCGAATTTGTAATTAGAAATTGTCGCTTGGCGCATTTCATTCTGTTTGTTTGACGCCCCTTTGGCGAGGTGTTGCCCCCTTCCCCCTCTACCTCCCTCACTCCCCTCACTCACTTTGCTGTTTGTTAGTTTCAGATTTTTCTTGTCTTGAATAATTTATTCAAGTTAACAGGACAAAAACTCCGAAAATTTCTCTAATTACAAAAAATGTTAGAGCAGGGGAAATTTGAATTTTGTTAGGGAAAACCTTGAGGTAGGTGAGCTATTTATAAATCTGACTGAGTTACATATGTTAAGAACACAGTTTGAAGTGAAGGGTATATACATATAACACATAGAGAGCGTTCAGATGCAGTAGATATACAAGAAAATATATGAAAAATAGGGCATGATATGAGTTGAGATATTTTAGAGGTTCAACCTTTTTTGTAACTCTATGAAATCTTCAGATAATTTCAAAAATAATAAATTAAAAATACAAAAAAAAAAAATACAATTTAGAAGTAGAAAAATACAAAAATATTTAACAAAGAAAAGATAAATTGAGGATCGACTTGCGATAACAAAACAGCTTCCATTAGTAGAGATTTCTTGTCAGTATGAATACTTAAATATGCTATAAAGATTTTAATATACTCCTACAATTTTAGTATATTTTTTTATTTTTTTTTTTTCTTTATTATTATTATTAAGTGAAGAATCCGTACATCATAATATTGTATCATAACATCACAGGGTGGAGAAATATCCTTAAGAATTACCAATTTTAGGATATTATTTTTACTTTAGCATAAATAAATCTATGGCGCAAAAAAGTATGCAATAAATATTAAATAAATAAATATACTATCTGCTATATTATTTCTAATAAGTGTTGGGTATATTATTGTCTGATTTATTCAAACAGAAAAATAATATATATATTATAAGTTAAGTTATATAAGGTATAGTATAGTATATATGGTACGTACATAAAAGTAAATTTAAAATCTTAAACAAGTAAAGCTCACCTCAAAGCCAACGTTGCAGTGCGCTTCCCCACGCTACTGACCCACACTGTATATCAACTCGCTTGTTAGCCAGCATCGTCAATAAATCCTCCATCTCTCAGCTTTATATCTCCTCCATCCTTCTCTTGCTCGCCTCTTTCCCGGCTCCCCCTCAATCTCCCACTTCTCTTTGCCGTTCATTCACTTGCGCATTTTCATTATTTTCAATATTTTCATTTAACTACTTTGTGTGCATTTTCCACGATGAAAATTATGTCTTCATATGGTCGGGAAAACTGATTATCCCCCTCGACCCCTCGACCCCTGCCCCAACCCCGACTGCCTGTTGCAATTGCTGTTCTTTGGCAAAGAGAAAGACAGAGAGAACTACAACAACTGGTAGATGGTATGGTTGATATTCGTGAATGTATGAGTGTATTCATATCGGGCCATGCATTCATTCATTCGTCTGGGGTTTCCATTATTCACAGCACAGCGAATACAGGCGAATTTATTACAGGGTCACATTTTAATGCCGATTTCCATGAGAGCGCGCTCATATAATGTGTTATTTTTATTTTCAACTTTACGATCATAAATGTCCAAAGGGGCCTTTGATTTATATCACAAACTTTTGTGCTTTCCTACGCCCCTCACCCCCTTCTCGTCCTCCCTCTCTTTCTCCTTCGTGCCTGACAATGACGTCGCTGAAATCTCTCTGTGGTTAACTCGCTCTCTCGCTTCAACTCTTCTCTAGGCTCGTCGAATTCACGACGTATTCGAATTCGAGTTCAAGCTCGGGTTCAGTTTAAAGAGACCTCGCCAGATTGTTGGCTATAAAAATAAGTCGGAAATGTCATAAATCTTGCAACACTACATAATGTGCCACAACTCATTCATGAGTCAGTCATGAATGGTTGAAGGGAGGCACAGAGATAAACAAAGAGCTGATAATACGCAGCGAACAACCTAAAGGGGTTGCAACCCTATATCGTGATGCTTTTATAGTGATTTCTTGATCATACACGTATATATATTGGTTGGCAACGTGGGTAAATTATTTTTAGCTCTAATGAAACTATAAAGGCAAAGAATATTGACAGTTAAAGTGCTTCTTATGTGTTCTTCTACTTTTATTTCCTACATTTGTTTAGCTAACATATCACAAATATCTCTAAGAATTGAATGCGCTTAATAAAAAAGAACTTCAGACTTGGGACACCTTGTTCTACCTTCACTTTACACCTTATCCTTGTTTGATTTTGTTTAGTTTTTATTTTTTTCAGATCTTGAACAACTTTATGAAAGTCCATAGAAATCGTTACTAATTAGAAACTTTAACTATCACGAAAGATCTGTCTGTCTAGAAAGTTTTACCATACACTAAATATCTGCCTATTTATCTATAAAATCTAGAATCAAGCGCAAGATCTGCAGCGAGTGTAGCCTCATTCAGCTCTAGTTTCAACAGATCTACATTATTTACATACTCAACTTTTATAAACATATTTTCAAATTTACCCAAGACACAAACCAACGTAGCATCTACCTAGACTTTCAGCTACAACCACTTGAGAATTATAAGCCAAATCAGCTTCGATTGCTGTCAATTGCCAAGCTTCTGGAGCCGCGCTATCAACTCTGCACCCACAATCCAGTAGCATCCACTCTCCCCCTTCCACTCTCTCTCTTTATCTCTATTCCCCTTTCTCTTCCTCTCTCCCTCGCTTTCTCCCTCTCTCTCTCAGACTGTCTTCTACAGTCTTCTCTCTATCTCCCCCCACACACACACACTCATTTTCTATTGCACATTTTGTTTATGGACGCTGGGGGCAACTGCTCGAGTGGCTGTGGCAGTGTCAGCGTCAGTGCTGCATGCACCATGCCAGGTGCCATATATTACCCCCCACCCACACTCTCCTTCTCCCTCCCTCTCTCTGCTGCATCTTGACGCCAGTGAGGACAATCTCATCATCGTCTTGCTCGCCTTGCGCTGCCTTGTGCTGCCAAGTAATGCTCTGATCTATGGACTCCTTTGCCTCCACTTGGAGGCGGGCTGGCTAGAGGGAGGTGCCAGCGGCAGTGGCAGGGGGTGGGGAAGAGGGAGGTGTGTGTGTGTTGCGAGTGCAATTTATGTGCAGCCCACATGGAGCTGGCGCTTGTCCTTGTCGCAGACGCCGCCGACGCTTTTTGCTTTGTTTTTCTATTTATGGATTTTCATTGGTTGGCAGCGACGTCGGCAGCGACTGTGCGCCATCGTCGTCGTCGTCGTCGACGTCGTGTCAAAACGCAAATGATTTATTGAACTGACAGCGAGAAGGAGGCATGGCAAGAGGTGGAGAGAGAGAGAGGAAGACGAGGCGAGAGCGAGTGAATTTTGTCGAGTCAAGTCGCAGGACAACGAACGTTGCTCGCTGCATGCGACACCGTTGAGCACAAGGACGACTCCGTCGACGTCTGTTGCTACTCTACTAACTCCCCTGTATCTCCCCCCTAACCCCCTACCCCTTTCTCTGCCCATCCCCCGCCTGCCACTTCGGCTACACTTGCTAGTTTTGCCGCCATTTCTTGTTGCGATGTTGTGCACTTTTCTCGCCACACTTTTTGCTGCCTCCGCTGCTGCTGCAACACGAGATTGGTGGGCGTGGCAGCCGGCAAGGGGTGCAGCAGCAGCAGCAGCAGGGGCAGTGGCAGTGGCAGTGGCAGTGGCAGTGGAAGGCGTCTCTGCTCAACTGAAAACTGAAGCTGGCTCCGGCAAGAAATGCCACCGATGTGAAATGAAGTTTTGATTTAGTTCAAAATTTTTATCAAAAGAAACGCGTTCCTGCTGCTATTTTCCTCTCTCTCTCTATCTTTGCCTCTCTCTCTCTGTCTCTGTCTCTGGCTGCTGCAGTTCTCTTTTTTTTCGCTTTCTAATAAATCACGGCATGGGTTGTCTCTGATATGGGCGGGACCTTTCGGGCGTAATGGAATTTTGATTTATGCCTCAACAACGGCATAATGCAAAAGTTCTCTGTCTCTCTCTCTCTCTCTCTCTCTGTCGCTCTCCCTCTGTCTCACAATAAACGTGGCCAACACTTGGAAATTTTTAAATAATGCCTCGACCGATATCTGTAGCCCCCTTCTTCCTCTCCTGCTTTCTTCTCGCACTTCCGTGCTGTGCAACACGGCACGTATACGTAATGCCTGCACAATATTGATGGCGCGAGGGAACATGTCGATAAGTGCATGATTTAATTGCGAATTGCGATCAGGTATTGATGTATTGCTTATAGACAACGAAATGAGAAGACATTTGTGGATGGACATCATTTTATGCCTTATATATATAGAAAATATACAATAAGGAATAATTAAACATGAGGAATGAATATTTTAAAACTTCCTCTTAGTTTTTCAGTACAAATAGATAATATAAAAAAGAATTCTTCAAAAATACTCATGGCAAAAATAAATTTTAGATTTAATAAATAATATTAAGTCTAAAATAAATGAATAAATAGAATTATATTTTTATTCTCATTTCTAAATACACTATAATAAAGTGTTAAAATAAACAAATAATTATAGATATTTTAGAAATTTAAATTATATTTATAGTTATTTATTTTATTTATATTTATATTTATTTAATTATTATTTATTTCCATTTCTTTTTTACTAATTGAACATGTGATTTAGGCCGTGCCTTTATTTAAATACAATATTTGTGAGTTACTCAACACTGTTTATTTGAGTTGATCGTTTTTTTGCTGAAAGTGGTGGCAAGTCGATATTCATTAGGTTGATATGAATTAATCGACGCTTAAATATTGACATTTTAAATTAACAATAGATGCGGTTTTTTATAAAATGATTGATTTTAATTGGATCTTCTTTAGTATTTATTTGTTATTCGTTAATTATGTGTACGATATTCATAGATCACATTTAAATGTAATGATGATATTGGTTTATTGTCCTCATTTATTTATCTATTTTGTGTTGTGATTTTTTATGTGTTTTTAAGCTTCATATGTTTGGTATTATCCTGTTTATATATGTTAGGCATTTATTTTTGTATTAATCATATCAATCATATTTAGGTATATATTTTGTTTATTTATTCATTTTATTTTTCTACAATATTTGCTTTATTTTTTTTTCATTTCTTCTATTCAATCTACAATAGTTTTAGCTTCTTTTCCAAATACTTTCTAAAATATTTTCTAACTGCTTTGGCTGTAAATACCACATGAAAATAAATCAAATAGATCGCAATCAGTTCTTCCCATAGCAGTGATTATCCTTGGCCACACACACACACACACATGTTTTCCATCAAGAACATGCACTTAAAAATAACTTAAAATAAAACCAACAACCCGAGTGTCTCTCTCTCCCTCTCTCTTTCACTCTGTCACTACGTTTATCGCTTTATAGCTCTCTTTCACTCTTCTACTGTTTCTGCCTCCTGCTCTTTCTACCTCTCTGCCTCTCTCTCACTCTCTCTCTCTCTTCCTCTGTCATTAAAATCGAAATCGTTGCGCGCACTGCCAATCCCGGATTGTCCTCTGTAATGCCACCCACTTCGGTTCTCCCACTCCCCCTGCCACTCCCACTTGCTAAATGAGCATGTGAAAATCTCAGCTAGTGTCAGTGTGTAAGTGTGTCTATGTGTGTGTGTGTATGTGTGTGTGCTCATCAGTGCGCCATACGCTTGCCATATCCTGTGGCATGCATAAAGAAAAGTGTAATAAAATTTGATTTATTGTAGACAAGATTCGAGCTGGATATGCGCTGCCTCTGTGTGTGTGCGTATGAGTATGTGTGTGTATGTGTGTGTGTGTGTGTTTGTGCATTTCGCATGCTCATTCGCTGCTGCTTACACACGCTGCCTGCGTCTGCGTCCTCTGTCATCCTTCGCCTGGCAATGGCAGCCATGTCTTCCTCCCTCCCCTTCCTCCTGCTACCCCACCTCCTCTCCTCCTTCTTCTTCTCTCCCCTCCTCGACTCGAGTCTATCCGGCGAATGAAGCGTCGGAATTTACCGTTCGCCCACCCGCCAGGCAACAACTCTGGCAACGCCGGCAACACATGACACAACGGCAACATGGCGCTACCCCCCTTTCCCCATCCCTTCCCCCTACTCTCCCCTTGCACCCTCCTCTGCCCACGTCTCTGGCCCAGTGCGACTCATGCATCATTCGTCTAGATATCATCCATCTCGTTGTGTGGCGTTTACCTCGGCACATTACCCACACCGGATTCACACACACACACACACACATACACCCCTCTGCTGTTGCCCCTCCCCCAGCCCCTTTTGCACCCTACAATCACATTCACATTTTCTGACACTTTGCAAAAGTTTCTGCTGTTCGCACTGCAGGCGCTTCTTCTCCTGCCCCCCTCTGCCACGCCTCCCTCCTTCTTTTCTTTGTACATGTGTGTGTGTGTGTGTGTGTGTGTGTATGTGTTAGTCTCATTAGTCCTCTCGCTCCGGTGGTGGCTAATGGAAGGCGGTTCCCTCGTTTTGTCCGTCCGTCTCTGCGTATGTTTTTTGTGGCGAATTACGAAAATATACTAAAGAAAATACTGAATATACATTTATCTCGAGCAGTTCCTCTTTCATTCTCTCTCTCCCATTTCTCATTTGTACTTTCTCTGTTCCCGTTTCTTTCTCACTGATAAGTTTATGAGACTTTTTTCTCCGACTTTGGCGACAGATTCAAGTCATTATGGAAAGAAGCGCTTGAAGTGAGTTCAGGAGTCTTGGGAAGGTTAGTAAAGATAGGTATAACTTAGAACTCAGAGAACGAAGAATGTGGAGTATAATATGAATAAAATGTTGATCAGAAAGATCAACGAAATCAGAAATAAAACGAAAATATACATCTGTATAGAACTACAACTAACATAATATGATTAAATATAATATGATATAATTTCGAGGTTTAAAATTTACTTTTGATAAGATTTAATTATCCCTGAGGCAATTACAGATATATGTATATATATATATATATACAGATGTTCATTAACTCATCACTTAAGAGCTGCTTAAAATATCTTTGAAATTTGATTATCATCCAACTTGTCTGAAGAACCTCATGAAAGAGAAGTTTGTTCTTAAAAATCTCTTTTGAAATTATCATATGAAATTCCTAGATGCTATTCTAAGTGTATTTGAACTCGTTTTTTTGCAATATTACTGTAAAAAAATTTAAATATATTCTTTTATATTATAAAAATAAATGAATTTAAACTCATAGCATTATCTCTTATGATTTTCTATTCTTTTCCCGAAAAAAAATCAAAAACTGCTTAAAATTCAAGACAACACTCTCTATATCTTCTAAAAAGATAAAATATATATTAATATACCATATATACCATATACATACCTATGTACAAGTGCATATCTACTTGACATGTGAGCACATAATTTTGTCAGTTACTGTTCCAAAGACATGATGTACTACAAATACTACGTAAAAAAAAGTTGGAAAATGCAAAATACAAAAACATTTCGGTCGTTGGGAAATTTGACAACGCCGTCAGCGCCTGGAGGCTTCTTTTGTTGTCGCACACATACACACACATGGCACACATGCATGATGCATGGAGATGGAGGAAGAGAGAGAGAGAGAGAGAAGGAGAGAGTGAAACTGCTCGTTGGCTTATCAAGCTCGGCGAGAAAAGGCAAAAAACGTCGAGCGTTATGTGCGATGCCTGACACTTTTCACAATTTATGTGTTTGTATCTCATTAGGCATGGCAAAGGGGAAGGGGCAGGAGCGAGAAGTGGTTGCCCAAAGGTGTAGCCGTGTGGCAGCAAGAAAGTGGGACAGAGAAAGAGAAAGAAGGAGAGGGAGAGCAGGAGAAGAAGCGCCACGTCAATGAGGCCGAAAACTGAAGCCGAAGCTGAGGCGGAAAACTTTTCAGTGGCCCCAAAATTATCTCTTAACACAAATGTGACACCAAACGCCTCATTTTGCCACGCCCACCCCCTCCACACACATCCATCCCCCGCCCTCTTTTGCCCTCCCCCTGCGGGCACACGTCATAAATTTTAAGTGAAAATGAATCCTTTGGCAATTGAAGTTTTCGTGGAGATTTTTCGGATCGTCATCAGCGTGGCACACACGCACACACACACGCACATGCACACGCATGTCCTATCTATGTGCGTGTGTGTGTTCATGTATGTGAAGCTGATATCTGTGTGTGTGTCGCGTCTTAATCCTTTGTTGCCCATAAATCAGCGAATCTCGCTCACATTTTGTCCTGCTCTCGCATGTTCCCTTGCCCGCCTCCGCCACGCCCTCTCAATCTCGTGCCCCGCACTCGGACCGTCGCTTACATAAGCATGCGGCATGTGGCATGTGGCACACATAATTCAGGTTTAATTAACTCGCCGTGTTTATTAGCAGCAAATATTAGTTTACAATTTGATGCCAAGCCCACAAATTTAGCGGGATTTCGTAAGGTGCCACACCCCTTCTCTCGTTGGGGAGTAGAGTTACTATGCAAGAGACCTCTCTATATCTATTAATATAAAAAGAAGTTCGACGAATCTTCAGCGCTGCCTTTGCATACCCTGGAAACAATGAGCACTTGCCAAGGGAGTACGATGAACACAGCAAAGATTTTATAGTTTGATTATATTTTGTTATTTCACAAAATTTGAATACAAAACTGTTTTGTACTGAATTTTAATACCAAGTTTCAGCTTTGCAAAAGTTTACTTCATTAAAACGATTGAATCTTTAAAGAAAAAATTGTTAAATTTGAAAAATATTAAAAAAAATGAGTTGTAGAACACTGAAAAAGTGATAAATCGATTTAGGTCAAACCATTTATAAAATGATTTTTCAGACAAAGATATAAGAAATTTCGACAAGGTTATGAATATGAATTGGTTCTTTGCAAAGAAATACATAGCATGAAAAACATCAAAAACATAAAATATATTTAATTTGTGAACAATATAGAGATTAAAAAGCTTTTAGTTAATGAAAAGGAAGGAATCATTGAAGAAACATAAATTCATAGCATCATTAAGAGTTACAAAAAAATTAATATCTCAAAAAAATCGGATTAATTTCAACAAAGTTCTGAGTTCTGCAAGGGTAGTCAGAATTGTAGAAATCAGACAAGCTCCATAGTCAGAATAATCCCACACAGAAACAAGTGAAATTCAATTCAAGTGTATTTTTCTTTTTGCATTGAAGTTTTTATTGCGTTTTCATAGTTTTTTTTTTTTTTGTTTTTTCAGTTTAAACCGTACTTAGGAGCTAGGCGAAAAAGGAAGCAAAAGGAATTGTTAAAAATAATATCACAAAAACTCAAATACAAGTCGTATACATAATCGTATATATCATATACATAGTTGGTTGTATATCGTATATATATATCGTATATGGTAAGTTAGATCTTCTTTAAATTATGATGATGATGTTCTTTGTTTTGTTTTTTCTCTTTCTAAATGAAATGTTTTACATTTGTTGTAGTTTTTGCTTCTTTCTTTTCTTCGTTCTTTCATTCTTCTCTAGTTTATTTAGCGTTTCTGGAAGTCTTAGGTTTAATCTTAGGTTACATACATATTTCATATCGTATATAGTAGGTATACATTTGTTATTGTTGAGTTTTAGGTGTGTACATAGATTGGTTTCAGTATATAGATTAATATATATAGTAAGGTATATCGTATATATATATATATATATATATATATATCGTATTTGTATAATTTACGCGTATACATGAGTTGCCGTGTGATTACAATTTTTGATTTGATTTCCCGTTAATATTTTAATAATTATTAAGTAATATTTATTATTGATTTTCTTCTGGAAGGAAAATTGCTAATTTCTAATTGTTATTTACATTTAACATTAATAATATTTATTGAGTTAATTCATCAATATTGCCTCTGAGCTTAGTTCGAAATAGTTGTAAACTAAATTTTAAAATTGAGGTTAAGTTTGAGTTTTTTTTTCGAAGTTTTTCTTTCTTTACGTATACTGCGTTGCATTTTTGTATTGGCTTAATAATAATTTATTTTAATTTAATATTCATACTTTTTTATTTCTGTATTTTTGGCACTCTCTTTTTGACCAGGAACCGCAATTCAATTCAATTTCACTCAATTTGCGCTCGAAACCTGCTTCGATTTGCGCTCAATTTCTGCTCAGTTTCATATATCCCCCACCCAGTGCGCTGTTGCTGTTGTTGTTTTGCTCTTGCTCCCATCACATCATCATCCAATCGCATGGGTCAGCCGATTGCTTTTATATTTTGTTTTTGCTTTACTCTGTGTGTTTGTTTTTTTTTTGTTTCTTTTTACTTTGTTCAGTTTGACGAACTGTTGTCGTCGCCTTTCGTCAAGTGTGCGCCGCACACTATAGCTGCCTCGCTTGCACGCATGCCTGCACAATTGCATTGCACTGCGGGTGAGTACGTGCGAGTTGAGTGTGTGTGTTGTCTGTGTGTGTGTGTGTGCCGTTTGATGGACAGCAGTTCGTCAAAGTGGTGGTAATTGAATTTCGTACACTGTCTGCGAGTGCGAGTGAGCAGGCAACAGAGTGAGAGAGTGATGCTGTTGCTGCGATGCTGGCGAATTGGCAAACAATAAAAATGAGTGAAGAGACGAAACGATGTGACGTCACAGCGCTACCCCAGGCAGACTGGGGAAATGGTTGTGCAGAGTCAGCAAAGTAGGGGAAATTTGTCTGCAGAGAGCGGGAGAACGGAAGAGAGAGAGAGTGTGTGTCAGCAGAGAGTGAGCGTCGACAGAGAGCGCCAACTTTGCAGATGGTTCACTTACGCTCTCTCTCTGTCTCTCTTGTGCTTTGCTCTCTCCCGCTGTGATCAGAAATCAATGCAGACGAAAGCTTCGCCGCTCTCCCTCGCTCACTGCTTAGACATTCTTCGAGGACAGTTGCTTGGCCAGCTCCGTGTACTTGAGGAATTTCGACTGCGGACTCTCATCGTATGGCGACAGCGACGTCGACGTCGCAGTCGCTGCCACTGCTGTCTGCGCCTGCAGTTGCTGCACTGCCGGTGTTGCCGGACTACGCGACGCAGAACGCTTAGGAGATGCCAACGGCATCGTCTTTGGTGACTGCGCAGCTGCCGGCGACTTAAGCAGCGGCGGTGTGTCCTCCCCACCCCCCGCAGCAGCCTCCTTCACGAAGTGCACCTTGGACAAGTGATGGCGATACGCGCCCTTTGACCCAAAGGGTGTATCACAGAACGAGCACTTGATGATCAGCTCTGCTGCGCCGGCAGAGGCGCTCAGCACTGCCTCGTTGCAGGCCCAACTGAAGGCAACCATGTCGCTGCCGCTGCCCGCAGTCGTAGTGGTGGCAGCGCCGCTAGCAGAGGAGCCCGATGCACTGCGCGTATTCGATGCCGGCGGATCTGTTGTCTCGCAGAGCTTCTGCAGCGCTGCCAGGGGATGCGCCTTGGGCTTTTTTGCGCTGCCCTGATTGTTGTTGTTGTTAAAACAGTGTCCTGTGGAGAAAAGAGTGGAAAGAGAAGGAGAGGATAAGTGTGGGTGAAAAAAATAAAAGGGAAATAAGTTTTATAAGCCTGAAATAATTGCCACCAATAATTTCCCTAAATTGATTTAGGAAATTTTATGAAGGTTATTTTATCATATATTAATTGTTATTATATTTATTTTTCCATTTTAAGAACTTAAAAAAGCCAAAAAAATCGGAAAAATTTCCCCAAAATATATTTTCGGACATTTTTCAGAAATTTCTGCTAGAGATAGGATCTAACTTATCGCGCCCTAACTCCGTGTGAGTGATTTTATAAGAAACTAAATTTAGTATTTTTATAGCCAAAGTTCCTAAAGCAATATATTATACATATAAAGGAAATATGCTAAAGTTTTTATGAATTCCATTACAACTGTCGTTACTCTTTCGCTTTTCACCTTTCCTTCCCCCTTGTTAACTGTTTCGACTCACCAGAGTTCTTTTAAAATCTAGCCTTTTTATAGTCAAAGTATCTATATATTCTCTTTAACTTTTCCTCCCTTTCCATACCCTTTCTCTGTTACAACTCACCTGAATTGTTGTTGTTGTGTTCCACTCCGCTGAGCTGATCAAACATGGAATTTAGAGCCAACAAACTGCCGCTCTCAGCCAGCGATGGCGGCGCAGTTGCACCTGATGGTGATGTATTCGAACGTTCACTTCCCGCGGCAGGACTCTCGCGAGGATTAGCCGTGCTGGCTTCCATGCTAAACTCCTTCTTGACATTAATCAAATGACGATTCATCTGTTGTGCCGGCTGCGACGGCTGCAATTCCTCACCCTCGCCCGCCTCGAGGGGCTCCGACTTGACTGTGGCTGGAGGAGGCAGCGATGCCGTCGTCTCCGGGGTACGACGCGGCGTTGGCGCCTGTTGCTGCCTGTCCGGGGTGTAAGTGGACTCCACACGACTCGCTGAGCTCGACTCGCTGGCACTGCGATCCCTGTTGGGATACGTGGAACGGAGCAACTGCATCTGCATGGCCTGTGCATCCATCAGTGGCTTTGTATAGTCACTGCTATCATCGATGCCCAAACGCTTGAGTATGCTTGCACCAAGGGGCGTGCTCGCCTCGGAGTAACCCGTAGCAAGGCCACGACCCACACGCGACTCGAAACTCTTCTCGATGAGCTGCTCCAGTGCATTGAGCACAGAGGGAGCACTGGAGGAGGAGCCTCCACTCGAACTGGGGCTGTCCTGCTGGGGTTGCTGGGTGTGCTGGGTCTGCTGCTGCCTTCTTGGCGGAATGGGAATGGAGTCACCAAGGCACTTCCTGATGTGCTCCACGAACAGCGCCGTCTCGATCTTTGTGCCACATTTCTCGCATGTTATCTTGGTGGCTGCAGCGAAATCCCGCAGTGGCTTCAGCGCCGAGTCCAAGCCGGAACTGGAGCCACCACCAGAGCGTTCCAGTTCGAGTAACTTGCGCACTGGCAGAGACTTCTTGCGCTTCTCCTGACGCGGCTGTCGGCCACGCTTGGAGGCAGCTCCTGATGATGATCCACCGGAGCTGGGTGGGAGCTGAGCTGGTGGGGACACAGAGGAGCTGCAGCTCGAGCCGTTGTCCTTATAGTGCGATTGCTGTGCCATGTGCGTGCTCAGCTCCTTGAGCGTGGAGAAGGCCTGATCACACACCTTGCAGGTCAACACAGCGCTGACACTGCTGGGCGTGGCAGCAGTGGTGGGCGTGCCAGAGGAGGCAGAGGACTGACCACCAGCTGGAGCAGCTCCTGTGCCATTGGGTGGTCTCTCATCCCCTGATTTCCAAGAGATAATCTGCTCTTGGGATATGATGTTCGTGTAATGCTGCGTCTCCTGCATGTGGCTGGTCATCTCTGCCAGAGAACGGAAGCTCTGTCCGCACCACATGCACTTGAGGATCTGGCGCGTCTGCTCGGCGCCCTTGCCCAGCCAGACATCCTGACCACGCACCAGTTTACGTGGCAACGGCATTGTCTCCTTGATGAGCATATTCAGCTCTGCCTTGGAGGAGGAGGAAGAGTTCGTGGTGGAGGAGGAACTAGTAGAGGATGTGGAGTTGGAACTAGAGCCGGAGTTGGGAGCAGCATTACGGGATGTTGCCGAGCCATTCCCCCC
This sequence comes from Zaprionus ornatus, assembly GCA_018904035.1. Classification (NCBI taxonomy): domain Eukaryota; kingdom Metazoa; phylum Arthropoda; class Insecta; order Diptera; family Drosophilidae; genus Zaprionus; species Zaprionus ornatus. The sequence goes on along the minus strand of JAEIFZ010000002.1, from coordinate 6,678,500 downwards.
GCCACCTGTGGGTGAGGGCACTTGGACGCCGCAATGTTGCGTCTCCTTCATGTGGCTGGTAAGCAGCGCCAGTGTGGCAAAGCTTTGCTTGCACCACACGCACTTGAACACATCCTTGGCAGCATCGGCGCCCTTGTTTAGCCAATGCGATTGCCAGGCGCTGTGACGACCTCCTCCACCTGATCCTCCTCCTGCTCCTCCTCCTCCTCCTGCTGCTGCGCTCCCTCCTCTGTTGCTTGGCGGCGGCGTCTCTAGGCGACTCATCTCGCTCATCTTCTCCAGCGCTTTGCTTGCCTCGCTGGGCCTTGCCTTGGCCGCAGTCACGGCAGCCAGGTAAGGATTCATTGGTGGCACCCAACTGCCTGGCGGCAGTGGCGACTTGTACTCCCCTCCTGCAGCACGTGGCAGCTTGCGTGGTGGCGCCTCCTGCTGCTCTAGGCTGGGTGTCTGTCGCTTTCGCGTGCTCACCGATAGATCCAATGGTGCCGCATCTTGATCAAGTTGCTCCTGCTCCTGCTCAGCTGCTGCTGCTGCCTCCTCCTGCTCCTCATCCACGCTGCATACGCTTGCCGCACGCTTCCTGCTGAAATCCAGTGCAGGTGCCTCCTCCTCTTCCTCCTCCTGCTCCCGCTTCAGCTGCTGCTGCTGTTGCTGGTGAGGATTTGTTACTTGCTGCACCAACGACGCTGCCGCAGCTAGAGGATTTGTGAGCAGCAAATGATTCTGTTGCGCTGCTGCCAAGTACGCAGCCATCGCTGCTGACTGCGGTGGCAGCAGCGCCGCCGCTGCCGACGGAGCCAGTGTTGCGGTCAGTGGAAGTCCAATGGGTGAACTCGCTGAGGGCGTCGGTGTTGGCGCTGGCGTCAAGCATTCGTTGGCTGAGCAGTGCGACTCATTTGAAGGACACCGAGCATCGCCGCCAGCGCCAGCAGCGGAAGCGTTGGACTCGCGCGACTGACATCGCGGACTGGCCAATTCACTGAAGGTAGAGAGAGGGAGATAGAGAGAGAGAGAGAGGTCAGTTTAGGATGTTACAGTGGGGCTAAGAGATGAGATAAACGATGTCTTCTTATACGGAAATTAATTATGGGATCTATTATAATAAGTTTAAAAATAGGTCTTTGAAAACCAAAATTTAATAATTATTTAATATTATAATAATATTATTTTACATGCATATCAAAAGAAAAGAAAATGAACTATCGGTAAAAAGCTAAGAAACTAACCAAATTACGTTAAAAGATTATAATAATAACCAATCATTAATCAAATATCAACTATCAATCTACTTTTAAGTGCTAAACATTCTTTCGTTCTTATTTTTGATTTTTTAAATTATTTTTAATTCATTTATTTCTTCAGTATTGTATTTATTTTATTATTTTTTCTGTTCTTTTATTTATTACTTTATTCATTCATTCATTGGTTTATACATTGATTCATTTTGGGCAATGATCACATCAAAGTTAATGGAAATATTATTATATTTAGCTATAGAGAGCGACTATCAAAACTTAAACCAATTCTAACTGCTTAGGTGTGAATAACCAGCAGTTTCTCCCATAAAACCGGAAAAAACTGGAAAACCAAATTTCTAATCACAAATATTCCCATTGCCAGGTGTTCTCACTTGAACTCTATGAGATAAGGGGATTCATGTACCAAAATATAACAATACAAAATGATGATAGTGCTAAATAGACAACAGCATCTTCTAAATACATAATCACTGCTACTGCTACTACTAATATAAATGTTCTACAATTCTCAAAATACTAAATAAATAAGTCCCACTGCACTTTTTATTTTATTTTAATTTTTTCTAAATTTTATAAGTATTTTTAGACGAAGCTACGTTGATAATCTTATTGGCACATCCAGAGTGTGTTATAGTTTGACTCTTCGGGCAATTCAAGTATAATTTAGTTTTTTAATAGAATGGAATCATGACAAAACACTTTCAGTGTCACTTTCTACGTATAATTTCACATTTTAGTTTCATTTCCTTTATCAACATTAGTGAAACGAGCTTCACTTTAGACAAATTGATAAGCAAAGTGTGTCAAAAAGGCAATTTAAAATAATTATTGGAATTTATTAAGTAAATGCGATGAGAATTATAATACACCTATGGAAATGAGGCTATTCAACAATAATTTAATGTATTTTACAATCTTTAAACAGATGAGTGTTTTTTATGCAGAAATATAGAAAACTTTACTACCAAATATAATTTAAGAACAAGCCGGAACTATAATGAAACTAGCAACTGTATTTATAAATCAAATTTCTATAAATAATCAAAGTCATAACCCAAACACACTCGAAAATAAAATATCAACAAATATAATTTAGGTAATTTTCTAAAAATACGCGATTCACTAATAAAATACAATAAGTTCTATCATTTATATCAATTTATCTATTTTTAAAAATAAACAGTTAGAAATTATACTGCGTATTTTACTTCCAATTTCAATAGTAATTCTTAACTTTCATATCAAATTAACATACACTTCATATTAACGGCAAATTCCACACCCAACTCCCACTGTAGTTACCCCATTATGCCCTGCCCGCTCCCTCCCAGGAGAGGGAGACACGCACATGCACGCACTTTACATCACTACTTAAAGCCAAAAACATAACAAAAACAAAAACAAAAAGAACGAACACTTTGCATATGCATATGTAGCGTAATCGTAAATAACTGTAAATTCACCTTGCACTCAGCGCCTGGCGATAGATCTCCAACATGACAGCCTCGTGTAGCATCATTTTGTCTGCTTTCCTTGTCACTCACTTTGTTGTAGTTGTTATTATTAATTTCACTTTATGTCTTAGATTCGCCTTTCTTAATTTATTTCGCTCATCGATTTGCATTAATTACAATAGTATTGTTTTTGTTGTTGCACTTTAACTTACTCACGCGAATGCGAGATTGAAGAGAGGAGCGAGTACAAAAAAAAAAAAAAAAAACGTATTTAATTTTATTTTTATTTTATATTTGTTTTCACTGTTGAAATTCTTAAGAGCGGCGTCTCTGTGTCTCTGTCTCTACGAGTGTGTGTGTGTACGCGCGCGTGTTTGTGTGCGTATGTGTGTGTGAACGTGTCAGTTTCGTGTTGAGCTTCTATCAAAAACACACACGTCAAATAAATCAAATGTCACAACGGGACGACACTCCTCCTCCTGCACCCCTCTTTCTACCACAGTCGCTGTCGTTGCTGATGATGACGAACTCTCGCTTGCTCAATATGTTCTCTGTGTGTGCGTCCGTGTGTGTGTGTTTGTATAGTGCAAGCGGCGTCGCTGCTGCGGTCAACTGCCGCCAATTTCCAAGGCAGAGCTCTGCCTCCTCCTCCTCGCACACTCTGGCAATGCCTCCTTCTTCTGCTGGCACACACGCACTACACACACACCACCACAACAGCTGTGTGCGTCCCTATTTGTGAGTGTGTGTGTGTGTATGAGGCTATTAATTTAATGATTTACTGACGCTTGCCACAAAATTTATTATTATTCTTTTGCTGCTGCCGCTGTCGCTACTTCTTCTGCTACTGCCCGCCTTGCTCGACGTTGCTGCTTTGCGTATTTTTGTTTTTGGCGCTCGTTCACTCGACGAAACTTCTTGTAACGGTTAACCGGGCCAGGCGACTCATTAGCGTCGACTGAGATTGACACGCGCACGTTGCAATTTTGTTTGTGCTGCCGGCAGCGACGTCAACTGGGTAACTACGTTACTGCGCTGCTACTGCGTGTGTCGTCGTCGCTGACGTTGAATTTCTTGCGAAAAATCCAACAATGAAAATATGCGACATGATTTCGTTCAGCGTTGCCGTTGTCGACTAAAACATCTTTTTGACACTGACAACGTTGAGAGCTGACAGCAGCAGCACAAGCAGCAGCAGCAGCAGAGGAAGCAGCAACAGCAGCAGCAGAGGCAGCCGACGTCGTTGAGAGCGACGACGAAGGCAATCAAAATGAATTGTGCGAGAGAGCCGACGACGTTTTCCCCATTAATTTGATATATGCCGGCAGTAGACAGAAAGAGAGCGTACGCGTGCTCCGAGAGAGAGAGCAGCCTCTGCCGACGCGTCGCTGCCGTTGCCTGCGCATGCGTCGACGGCGGCTGCAGTTTTGTTTTGATTTATGAGCCGCCGCTTTGCTTTTGGGAGGAGAAAAGCTTTGGCGAAACACTTGAAATGAAACTGAGACAAATGGAGAGAGAGCGGCACATCAACAACTCTCTCTCTCTCTGTGAGAGAGCACACATGTGGCAGGCACACTTGCATATGAGTTTTTGTTTGTGTGAGAGAGCGGCAGAGCAGTGCTCCTCTCTCACTGTGTGTGCAGTGCAGTGACAGGTGTTTGTGTGTGGGGGCCGGTCTGGCCCGCCGTCTCTCTCTCTCTCTTTCTTGCAATGCAGCTGGTCAAACAACTGTGTTTGTGGGGGTGGGTGCCAAACAGTGCGTTGGCGTCGCTGCTAGCGTCGCAGTCGCTTAAATCAAGGTTATTTATTGAAATTGAAAATGAAACGAAGGAGGACTGCAGTCGGCTGCTGCTACCTCTGCCGCTGCCTCTGCTGACTGCATCAAAACACAAATTTGCTTTACTTTTAAGTCTTTTGTAACTTCTGCAAAATAAAATGCTAAATCAAGTCGCGAACACACCACGCACAACACACCCCACACCCCTCTCCAGCATCTACCAACAACAACGCAGCCCAATTGTTGAATGCGCTGCGCTGCTTTTGGCGGCCGCAGTGAGTGCGTAGCAGCGACTGTGGCAGCGGCAGAGACAATGGGAGAAATGCAGTGGAATGAAGAAAATCGTATTTGCACGTGACAATTTCGTTTAGTCGAGCTAAAACGGTAGTTACGAGTGAAACCGAGTTAAATAAAAAAGTCTTTTCCATTTGCTTTGATTAAATAATAATTTTCTCGATTCGATTCTCGTCGTTAAGTTCGTTTCGTTCAGTTTTCTGTAATTATTTTCCGATACTTGTGCGCAGGCATCCATTACGCATCTTTATGACTTTGTTCTGTTCCTTGTTCTCGTTCGTTTCCAACCTCAAACTCGACTCAAACTTGACGAAAGCTTGACGCACTGCAAGCAAAGTTCTTTGTACTTTGCTTTCCACGCGAACGCAATGGGTTAAGTGCTTTCCAGGGTTATAATGGAACCTTTAAAAGTAGGAACTAGTTTAAAAACATCTGCAAAATACCAAAATTAACAGATTTTAGATAGCGTCTTATTATTTTTTAATTAGTTTGGGAAACTCTCAATTTGTTTCTTTCATTAAGAAATGTTAAAGGTATGTACCATATATGTATGTTATTCCCCTCCAAATTCATAATTTTTCGGATTTTTGCGTGTTAGTTTCCAAAAAATTCCAGGGAAATTCAATTTTCGAAGCTGTCTCTTTGTTTTATCAATATTAAAATTTATTGTCCACATTCTTAAAATTTTAAACTTTCAGCTCTTTTTTTGTAAGTTTTGATATTTTAAGCTCTCTCCATTATCAACTAACCTATTGTATATTTAAAGCTGACGTTCAATTGTTTCATACTCCCTTTATTCAAGGCTTGTCATGTGGAGAATAGACCTATCTCCCTCCCACCTCCCAGCTTCCCCCACTGTCGTATGCTCAAATATCTGAAAATGGATTGACAGGTCCTCGAATATCGCGGCACCTGACAATTGCGGCCAAAATGCAACGCCAACTGCTGTCAGACGTCAAAAGTTGGATTCGCTATACATATTTCCCTCTCTCTCTCTCTCTCTTTCTCGCTCTGATATTTTTTATATTTGTGGGCTAGAAATGTGACATAACGGAATGTTACCAACTCTCCTTCCACCAACCTCCCTTTGCCACACCCCTTTCCCACTCTATGCCCTCCTCAACACGCGCATTGTAACATGATTTCAATGCATTTTTTGTGTTTGCATTGATGAACGGAGCAGGAGAGGGTGCAACGGGGTACCATGGAAGGGGGAAGGGAGTACAAAGTCTACAGACGTTTTGATGAAATTATAATGCAAATATTTTGTTTAATACGGGATAAAATTTCAAATATTAAATTTCAGTTAAAAAACAAAAAATACAAATTTAAAATTGTTGTTATTTAATGTCATTAAATTTCACTTAAACTTAGATTCAGAAAGCTACAAAATAGGTTATTTGAACTGCTTTATTTTGTATATGCAGTACACTGCTAGTCATAATAATAGGTAGGTTTTTGAAATACATTTCTTGACGCTCTTTTGTTTAAAGTTTAAAGTTTAAAGTAAAACTGAGTTTCTGTAGATAATAATAATTATTATTTAATAATTTTTAAATAATGTGTTATTCATTTTAAAATGAAGCTTAACAGATTCTTAATAATTAAAATATTTAGTTATTAATCCGAAATTACTTTGATACCTTTTATTTTCATTACATTTCCAGCGCATCTCGCATATGGTTTACAGTGATGGCTTGAAATATTAGTGCACCTTGTTCATACACTGCAGTCTTTAAAATGTTTCCCTTTTAATTACTTCTACTACTAAGACTTGCATTTACTATTCTACTTGCATGTCTCTACCTCCTGCTCCCTCTTACCACTGTGAGTGACCGTCTTCTATACACTGCTGTCCTGCAATATTAGTACAGCTCATTCATACAGTGCCGTCAACTCAGCCTTCTTATCCTTCCCTCGTGCTTACTATTGTTTCTTACTCCCACTCTCCTTCATCAGTCAGCGCCTGTACACACTGCTGTCCTACAATATTGGTACACCTCGTGCATACAGTGCCGTCCCTTACAAAACAGCTTAGTTATATTCACACACACAGCAGCAGTGCCTCTCTTTGACTCTGCCCCTTCCATTCTCTCCTCCACTCTCACTCTCTCCCACCCGCTCTTTCTCTTCGTTTCTCTCATCTGTCACTCAACAAATACTCGCAACGCTTGATGACCGTTTCGCGATTCTCAGGCCGAACCGGTTAACGGTTTATTTTGCTCGCCCACGTCGCGGGTTGCAGGTTGCAGCAGCGATGGCAGCGGCAGCAGCTGCCAATTCAATGCCACAAAATGTCATGTTGCGCGTCCGTTTCTATTGCAACAAACTGTGGCAGCAACAACAACTGCGGTGCTACCCCCTGAGCCCCCTCACTACCCTTCCCTCGCCACACACCCCTCTCCCCTCAGTCCCCACTTCATCCCTTTCTCTCTCTTTCCTTCTGGCAATAAAAAACAAATGCGACAATTGTTGCTGCTGTTGTCGATGTTGTTGTTGCTGTTGTTTTTGTTGTTGCTGCTGTTTTTGTTGTTGCTGCTGTTGTTGTTGTTTAGGCAGCGGTTAACGTCAAAAAATCGAATTGACACACGATTTTATCACACGCGCGTTTCCATTCCACAACATTCCACGTTGCCTGCCCCAACTGTCCCCATCAGTTCCCCCTTTTTCCAGCCTTTTGCCTGATCTTTCATCTGTCCCCCTTCTGTGTGCCCCCCCCTCGGCACCCGTCTCAGTCCCACTGTCCATCTGTCAAATCTGCCTGGAAAATTGCCGCATGCAATTTCTGACACCTTTTGCGGTTGACGGACGCGCGCAACGCTGACGCCGACGCCGATTGCTGACGCCGTCGCGGCGACGCAACGTCATAAAAACTGTGCAACTGTGCTTGGCGCCAGAGTGCCACGCCTCCGTCAAACGCCCCCACGTCTCCGCCCTCAACATTTCGACGTTACGAAAAATGCGTCAAAAACATTTGTTTTGCGTTGTTGCAACTTTTGTTGTTGTTGTTGTTGTTGTTGCTGTTGCTGCAGTTAAATTTAGACGGCCACAGTTGCAGTTGCAGATACAATTCACGCATCCATGAGATACATGAGAGAGGCAGGCAGAGATAGTGGGGGAAAGAGAGAGAGCGAGACAGAGAGCAACGGGCAATAACTTCATATTTGAAATGGCAGCACCATCTACCCCCCCCCTCCCCCCTCACTATCACTTTCCCCTGCAATTACAACTGTCTCCACCTCCCTCACCCCTCACGTGCTGCAAATTTGATATAAAATTTTCCAAAAATTTCTGCATTTGTTTTTGAGTTGTGGCAAAAGCATCTGTCAGTTTTCCTATTTTTTTTTGGGGATTTTTCTCAACTCAGGAAAATTTTGATAGCCCCCGCGGGTTTGTTTATTTTTACGGATGCGTTTTTGGCAATTAATTTGCCCACAAGATGCAGCAGGTGAGGAGGGAGAGGGGAGTAGGTAAGCACATGTTGTTTAGGGCGCTGGAGCTTGTCGAGCGTTTCAGGTTTTAGTCTTCAATTTGTAGGTTATTTTTTTTTAAATTTCCACCAAAAACTGAGACGATTTTGTAGTGTAGTGAAAGTCTAGTTACACTGCTAAAATGCTCTAGGTTCTTTTTCGAATTCAGACTACAATGTATATGATAAATATTTTTTATTATTTATATATATTTATATATATATATTATTTATATATATATTTCACAATTTTTTAATTTATTCTTTTATTTTCTCCTTTTATTTTTCAAAAACATTTTTAGGTAAATCTTCAAGTTTATTTTTTTAAATTTTCACCAAAGTCTTTAGTCAGTTTTACAGTACCAAACTCTCCTATATATATGCTTATTTCGACTTTAGATTACCTATATATTTGATATATATTTTTTTGTAATTTCCAGGAATATGTCAGATAAAATTACACAATCAAACTCCCTTAGTTTCTTTTACATTTTATTTTCAGATAACTTATTAGATTAATTTTCGTATTTATTTATTTTTTTTTTTTTTCCTAATACTCTACCTATTATTTATTTACCATTTCTCAAGTATTTTTTATAGTGAAAAATCTTAATTTTCTTATACTCTCCCTATCATTTTCTTAGTTCCCAATTATTTTTCATGGTGAAAAGTCTTCCCCTAATTCACCTGCCATACTTTTTAGATTTCATCCTCTAATTTGTATTTTCTTCAGTGTTTCATATTTATTTTCTTATTTATAGTAATCTTTATCGCATTTCAAGACTCTCAAAATGTCTATAAATTTTTGTATTGCCTTTATAAATCCCATATCTTCAGAGGGACTCAAGCCATTTCACAGTTAACATTTCATTGCCTAATTTTTGTACTCTCATTCTTATTTTGTATAGTACTTTCTCCTGCTCTCTTTCTTACCCAGTTCATTTACCCAGTTCATTTATTAGTACTATATCTTCAGCCTGGATCGATATGCAGACAAATTTTCAGCAGTTTACACTCCTCTTTCTCCCTCTCTCATTCTCTCACACACACTCCATTGTGCGGCCACAACTTACAGTCGCATTATGGAAAGCTTAGCAAACATTTGCCACATTCATCAAACCGGCAAAAGGACTCCAAAACTGCAGAAGGACCTTACAGGCACTGCCCCCCCCCCATCTCTCTCTTTTCCCTTCTATCCCTTTATTTCTCTTCCCCGCTCGCTCGCCAGACAAAAACAACTCAAAATACAAAATTCATCTGCATAAACATTTGTGAAGCAATTGAAAAACAAACACAACTGAAAGAGACAGAGAGAGTGAGAGGGAGGGAGAGAGAGAAGTGTCGAAATGCAGCTGAGTGATGCCAGGCAGATGAATTGCCCTGTAAGCATAACCACCCTGTGTGTGTGTGTGACACCGCACTAGCAAATTAACAGAGACAACAACAACAACAAGGACAGCGTTGCCAGGCGAATTATTGCCGCCGGCACAGGGTGGCATGGGTTGGCATAGCCACACACAGGGTGCATTCTAACACGCCTAAGTTGCGAACGTTAACTAAGTTTCATAGGAGAGAGTGGGAGAGAAAGAGATAGTGAGAGGCAGGGGGATACAGGGCGGTGTGGGTGCGGGGCACAGGGTGACTGTGGCGCTGCCTAAGCTCGCAAAACTGAAACTGAATGAATGAGTGTCAAGTGTGATATATCACCGCAAAAACAAGACCATAAGCATGAGTGATAAACGCTGTTGAGCGTTGGTTAGCGCATTGCAACAACAACAACAACTACTACTACTACACACACACACACAAACACACACACAGTGGGGCTGCAGTCATAGACATGTCAACATGTTGATGATGGCAACTAACTAGAGCAGCGCGATAAAACGACGACGATGAGGAAGAGAGAGGACAACGCAGGCAGGCAGTCAGTCAGGGGAGAGTAAAGTCGAAGGGGGAGAGAGGGGGAGAGTGGAGGCAGCGCATGTTGAATGTTTGCTCCAGTATGCAAAGGCCAAGCAGGGAGTGAGAGTGAGAGAAGGGGGAGGACAGACCGTGGCAGGCTGCGCTGGATGACGATATAAACTCGGCAGGCAGCAGAGCGAACAGCTCTAAACACATTCAAAGTGCTGCACAGTGGGACAAGCAACATTGGGCAAGGAGTGAAATAAAAAAAATTTATTAAACAGGATAGTTACATATTATTGCGGGAAACAACTGTGAAATTATGTAAGCACTAACCACTCTTAATATAATTAAAGTAAAATCAATAAGCAATTAATAATTAGAACAAAGAACTAATTTTATTTTCAATTCTGGGCACCCCTTCTTTTTATACCCTTCGATAGTTGAAAATGTTGAAAAAGGGTATACTAACTTTTTGCAAATGTGTTTAACAGGCGGAAGGAGGCGTGGCAGAACCCACGAAGTACATAAGTACCCTGAGCCATGTCTGTCTGTTTGTGTGGTAGATCTCAGCTCATATAAAACCTAGAGATACCATGACAAGAAGGTGCCTATACTCGTATACTAAGCGCAGAACAAGATCACTTCATATATTAGGTGCCTCTGCAAATGAATAATTTATTGTTACTTGTTTTTCTAGTCAATATGATTTTAATTTCTGTGAATCTTTCAAGTTTTAATCCGATCGGACCATTTACACAGAAATTATACAAGAAAGTATGAGCATACCATTTAAGGGGGTAGGCGTTCTGCCAACCCTCTATTTCATATAGCAGGCTGTGATATTCAATCACAAAAGAAGAACTTTAGTTGAATATAATGATTGTTTATTTTCCTCACATTGTTTTAGTATTAAGAATTATATAAGTAATTTATTACAACTTACAGCTGGTACGTTTTACGGCAACATAAGGCGCAGGGTATCTCATAGTTGAGAGCGCTCGACTATTGAACCAGCTTTTTTTCTTATATGTTTTAGTCAAATTTGTATTCGTTGCTCATATGTATAATAGCACTAAGTGTTTTGGAATTGCGTACAATAATTTGAGATTATTCTGGAACACAAATATAACGACATTTTGTACTGCAGTTTTCATCATTCATTAAGTGTTCAACTTGATGCCTCAATTCAACACAGTATTCTTGACCTTTACCCCCATTGTTTGGCTGTCCTCTGGCCCAATTGGTAAACGCACCCTTCACGTCAATTTTTCCCTCAGTTCTGTTAATTTCATTCAACGATGTCCAGTAACTATAGTTTTTATCTAAATGTGGTTTTACTAATTCGAGCTCCTCTATAGATTGGAAAGTAACTAGATTTCCCCCTATTGAATGACACCTATCAACTGCAGTACGCCAGTCCACTTTTGGGTCAGTAGAAATATAATAATATTTCCATCCGATTTTTTGAAATGCAGAATGAAGTTCTTTGCATTTAGCAAGTTTCACAAGTTCTTCCACCTTTTGCATTATGTTCGTTTCTAGGGTAGCTAAGTATCTCATAGTATAAGCGTTATTATTGTCCACCAGCTTTTGAATCTTATCTAAGTGTTGTTTCACATCTTCCTGGGTGATTCCCTCAGATTTCTCATAGCAAACCTTAGCATGGTCTAGAAGGGGTTTAACTACATCATAACAATAGGTACTGCATTGCGAATCAAGTTCTTCGGACTTCAAGCAACTCTATGGGTAAGAATGATGATTATATAATAACCTTACGTTAGAATTTGCAAGAGAAACTTACCGAACAATTCCCATTGAGAACGTAGAGCAACGGAATAAGTAGAGCAACAAATATTATTTTCATTCTGATCGAACGCGATTGTCTTAGTTGACTAACTGTGCTAGTTGAAATGAAGGGCCTTATAAAGCATAATACTATATATACAGTGTGTCTTATCAACATTTCACGTACGGTTCACGACATTTGAAATAGATTATGGTTATTAAATAATTTCCTTATTTCATAATTCACTTTTCGTAGGTTGAAAGGTTATCAGTGGAAAATGAAATACTTTTGACACAAAACAGACTTTTTATATCAGCTCAATACGGTTTTTTCCCCCACTTATTTTAAATTCTGAAATATATATAAATATATATAATATTCTTAAATACTTATTGTTTGGTAATGTAACACAAAATATTGATATCGCCTGGCAAAAGTAGACGATCCTAATCAAGAACATATAGTTTGTTCTGCCAGCCAATATAAGTATACGTAATTTTGAGAAGTTTTTAAAGTATTTTGAATTCAATAGATCAGAAGATTTACTTAAGATAACTTGTAATCGGATTTAGGAAAACGTTCTCTGTATACAAACAATCGAAAAAAGATCTTAAATTTCGTTTTACTTTTAAGTTTTCGCATATCTTTCATATCTCAAATAGTTTTGTCTCACATAAATTGAGCACAATTTTGCTAACTACTGCACCACTGTGCGCACTATGCCCGAAATGGCTGGCAACATACTGCGGCAATCACGTGTGATGAACTGCAGGGACACCCAGGCCGGCAATGGAGTAAGGCGAGGTGGGGGGCGCAGGGAGGCTAATACGCTGTGGCCGCTGTACTGCTGTTGTTGTTGTTGTTGTTTTTGGCAAAAAGGCGTCAAGGCGTTTAAGCCGAAAAACAACAACAACAAAGAGCAGCAGCAATAGCAGCAACAGCAGCAACAAAAACTGGCAACTAGGAATTCATTGGCCAAAAACAATGCAATTAATTTCACTTAGCCCCCGTCGCAGTTGCCGCCGTGAATGATGATGCTGCTGTCGTTGCTGCTGCTGATCCACTGACTCCACTCTGCTTGCAGCAACATCGGCTCCATGTGGCATGTGGCGGAAGTGTCAACGAGGCGGCTTTCACTGAGCAGAGCGAGCGCCAGTTGCCGGTGATGAATTTCATAGTTGTTGATTTTATGATTGCCGTTAGCTGCTGTCGTTGTTGTAGTTGTTGCTGTCATTGTTGTTGTTGCTGCTGCTAACATTTCAGTTCATGTTGCTGCTGCTGGGGCAGGGGCAACCTCACATGTGCCTCGCTTTTTACAATTGTCAACTTCAAGTTTATTGCCGCTGTTGTTGGCGACATTGTTGTTGCTGTTGTTGCTGCTGCTGCTGCTGCTACTGCTGCTGTTGTCCTTGTTGCTGTCGCTGTCAACAACAGTTTGAGCTCTCTCTGTAAGCTCTGTCTGTCCATCCATCTGTCCCACTGTATTTGTGTGTAGTTTTTGTCTCGCTGTCGCTGCTGCTGCTACTGCTGCTACTGCTGCTGTTGGTGCCTCCACATCAGCAACATTATGCCGCATGTCAAAGGACGGACACTGTCACATCGTGAATCCTTCAACAACAGTCGCTCGCTCACTCGCTCGCTCGTTCGCTGCCCCGTTGACTGTTGCCCTGTTACTGCCACCCCCCCCTTCCCTCCTCTGCCTTTACCCACTGTTCCCTTCCTCCCTGGCCAGTCAGGTGTCCGACCATGTCGGGACGCTTTGTGGTCCAACGCAAATCTAAGCAATTTGCATTGTTGCCGTTGTGTTGCTGCTGTTGTTGCTGTTGCTGTTGCTGCTGTTTGACGATTCGGCTACCACTGGCAATTTGTGTGAACCACAAAGCGTTGCCACCAACCAACCACCCCAACCACCTTCTACACCCTACACCCTTGTTGCTGTTGTTGTTGTTGTTGTCGAGGCCAAGGCCGTCAGCGGGCACAGCAGCAACAACATACGGCAGCAACAGCAATTTTGATTGCCACATCGACTGAGTTGAGTTGAGATTTTGATTTCTTAAAATTGGAAGGGGGTTAAGGGGAGAGGTGGGACTTGAAATGGATTAAGACGGGAAATTTATATGTTAATTGAAGGTTCAAGGCTTTGAGCTGAAATTGTGGAAGAAATGGAGAGATTGTAATAGAAAGAAAGAGTTCTTTGAAGAAGAAACTGTTCTTTGGTATGACTAAAGACTGAAGCAGTGCTAAGAAAGGGTTTAAAAACTTTCATAGATGGGCATTGTTAGGAGAATTTTGAATGTTTGGAAAATGATTTTTAGTAAAACTGAGGAACGAAATTAGTTCTTTAAAAAATGGAAGAGCATATTACCAAGTTACAGCTTAAATTATGTTTAGTTAGTATATGAAAAAGCACAATGGATTTTGAATGATCTTTTCGAACATCAACAATGTTTTAAAAAAATTTCAGAAAATGGTAAAGAACGAAGTGTTCGAAAAAAGGTAATCAAATATCGAAACACATTAAGAAAGAGTTTAGCAAAAGAAGAAACAAATTTTCGTTATATATAAAAATTGAAACTCTACTAAGCTAACTTCAAAGATCTTTTAGACCTTTCAGAAGAACTTATAGTCTCGAAACTGATCCTCAAACTGCATTTACCAATACACAAAAGCTGCCAAATGTTTAGCAGTTTGTCAAGCTGCCAGGGAAGACAGAATAGAACTCTGTCCTCTTCCAGCAGTTCCCCCACTCTTTCTTCATTCCTCTTCCTGTTCTTTCTCTTTCAGTCTTATCGCAGTGTCCGCCATCGTGATGGCCTCATCATATTTTTGCAACATTTTTCAACACCACAATGCGTTGTGTCGTTTATCAAGTGGACACTGTGCAGGATCAGCAGATGCTCCACAGAGAGACGGGCAGCAAAAGAGGAAGAGAGAGAGAGAGACTGTGTGATAGAGAGAGAGAGAGAGAGGCATAGTTGGCAAAGAGAAACGCGAATAAATAACGCACATCTGTCAACTCTTGAATTAGCCATTAAGGCTCAAAGTGTGCAACATTAATAACTGACACGACTCGACTCGATTTGATTCGTGCCTCAGAGACAGAGACGGAGAGAGAGAGAGGGAGAGCGAGTGTGTTGCACATGCGCGCTATGTCAATGTCAGTGGCAACAAAAAAAACTGGACACTGGGACAGACGCCTGAGGCAGAGCGCATGCGCAGCGTCCTAATTGAAAGAAATTACTTTGAGTCGACCATGTCATTTGTCACCTTTTTGTTGCCGACTTAGCCGGACTGCGGGATCAGCTGCAGCAGGCAGCGGGTGCGGGGAGAGAGAGAGAGAGAGACGCAGCAAGAGAGGGGCGGTGATATTATGATTGAAATTAATACCAACCCACAGCTTGTCGACTGGACACAACTGGAGGCGACGCTACTCAACTCGACTTGATTGTTAGATGGGCGTCGGATTCGAGAAGATCCCCAAAGTTATGCTCTGTAGAGTATTGTAAAGCATAGTCTATGATGCTGTAGAGGTTATTGTGTATGAAATATTACATTTTTTTTTTTTTTTTTTATTATTATTAAGTATAAAACATTACTGAAAACGGATCTTGAGTAGATAGACGTAAATTTAAAGTAATAACAAATAAAAAAAGACATCTTAAAGTTGAAACGATATAAATAAATCTCGAAAAGTAAATAATATATGGTATATAATAGATTCCCAAACTTACAATGATTCTTCTTCATATTTTTTTAATATTCCATTAACTATACCTTCAACTTATACTTTCCTTTACCATTCCGCTCACTCTACACGCATTTGCTCTTGAACAGAAATTTTTATTTGCGAATTTAATTTTGAGTTTCTCAAGCAATTTGTGCAAGTGCGGAAAACGGAAGAGAAAGAGAGAAAGCTCTCTACGGGAAGGGGCGAGTGCTAATGGTACTATCAGGGCCAGTTAAGGGCCAGCTGCAGACCCGTCTCTGCCACCCACACACACACACTCGCACACCTACAGACGAAATTAAAAGCGGAGTATACAAGTTAAATTAAGACACTCAAAAATGATTAAGAAATGCAAAAACAAAAGGCAAATGGAAAGAAATGCGTAGGGGGAGGAGGTAAGGGGAGAGAGAGTGAAGAGGGCACAAAAGAAATGAGCATAAAACCAAAAAACTAAAATGAAATGGAAAATGGCAAAGCTAATCCCCTCCCCTAGTTCCCTTACCCCCATACTTCCTCCGTTGGCTACTCTGATGGAGCAGATGATATGCCCGCGGGAATCGTTGCCCGAGATGAAGTCAAGAATAAGAACATGGTATAAGGCAAGAGACAGCAAAGAGAAGATGTAGCCAAAGTCAAACTGCAGAGACAAGAAGAGAAGAAAAGAAAAGGAAAATGGGAAATGGGAAACCAAATGAGGCAACGAGAGAGAAAAACACATTTTGTAATAATTTCATTTTGCAAATGACGTGCGAGTAACGAAACAAAAGAAATTAAATTTAACATACAAAAGGACAAGGCAACCCCCTACCCCCGCCCCTCCCCCTCTCTCTCTCTCTGTCTCTCCAGCAGGAGAGGCCTCTGGCCAGTCGAGGGGGTTGGAGGAAAATTGCCTTATGCATTATGAAAGTGATGTCTCAGTTAGAAAGCAGCGCGGACAACAAACTATTCTGCAACGCGAATTGCCTCGTTTCATTTCGCTCTTTTTTTAATGTCAACGGGAGAATCGTATATATATACACTTTATATATACCATATACTGTATATATGTACATATATACCATCTATACATTGCTCTCTCCAGAGCTGGCAACGGAGGTGCAATAAAATTTTGCGCTCTAATGTGCGGGGCGATAGTCCAGACAGACGTTGATAAAAACTCATTTCAACTGGGGGGCAGCTCTTTCTCTTCTGCCCTCCTTTTAGTCCACCCCCCCTCCCCGCCCCTGCTCGGCTATGCAATGAAGCGTTATGGCGCCCACTGTGAACTCCTGCGCGCGCTTTGACGACTCCTGACATGACGAGTGCCCCAGTCGGACTCGGACTAGCTCTTCTAGCTCCCGCCTATCCCTCTCTCTCTCTCTCACTCTACATGCTTGCTGACGTTGCCAACATCGAGGGTCCTGGCTGGTCTGGCTGGTACTGCTGGCTGCTCTTGTCGTCCCAGCGTCTGCGTTATATTTTAATATATTTGATACAGACCATTACTTTTAACGATTATTTTCTAAAGTAATTACGTTTCAAGTACGAAATATGAAGAAGCCAAACGGTCCAAGCGGACCCCCCCCCCCAACTCTTCTCACATGCCAGTGAGCCACCCTACCCCTTACCCAACCTCCCGCTCACACACATTAAAATGAAATGTTCACACAGTCAAGTAACGACAACGTTGCCAACGGCTCATCGTCATCGTCTAGGCCCAACTCCCACTCCAATTCCATTCACATTCCCATTCCCAACCCTTTGACGAGTCATGAATTAAATTTGTGTGAGCAAAAATACCAAAAAAAAAAGTGCACAAAACCCTCCTGTAGAGAGAGCACAAAGTGGACCATCCAAGTTGGGCACTTTTTATCGTCGTTTTAATGAATATTACTTTTGGCTTTTAATATTTGTGGGGTTGCAAGAAGCCCTAGTCGCAGCTGAAGCTGAAATCTCGATGTCCTCATTAGTTTGGTATTTTGTAGGTAAACTGACGTGGGCTTATGTGGTATTATACTGAAATTCCATACATATAATTCCATTTTACGTTAGTTCAGCAGAAGCTTTGGCTAAGAATTGCTTTGGGTCACCGAAGATTTGGTTAACCTAACCCCAATGATCTCTTTCTTCTATTAAGAACTCAAATAAGGTCTTTCGATGGTATCTCTGCCACCCGCCAACTCTTTTTGGGTCTATAGATTTTATATATCTTTCATATTCAACAACTATATACAATTTCCTATATATAATTGGCTTTCTTATATCACATCTGCAAATATCCACTGTGTCTTTATTCTACCTTATCCCTTTTCTATATCTAACCTTCTACTCTCTTTGTGCTCATTGTCTTCTCTCACTTTTACAGTGCCTTCATGCCTATCAATCAATCTGTCAGTCACTGCTCTATATGTGTACAATGAATAGAGGGCCTTACACCTCTAACAACAACCCACTCTCGTCGGAGGTCAGAGCACATTCAGACTAAAGCAAAATTCGTATAAAAATGGTGTTGCATGTCACACGAGTTTGATGCGCAGGGATATCAAAAGCTCTCGACTGGACACTGAATAACAACAACAACAGCAGGAACAATAGTGAATGGGAAAGGGGGAACTAAATTATACCTTCGAGAGTAATTTACGTGCTTTCCTTCTTTATTAGATGCACAGCGAAGCGCATGGTATGAGCTTGAATGGGATGGAATGGCCGAAAAACCAAACAAAAAACAAAAAAAAAAAGAGGAGAGTAGAGAAGAGAAGAGGTAGAGCAGCTCTATGGAAGGTCCCCAGACTTGTCATGATGTATTTGTTGTCGAGACTCACCTCAAGCCTTCTGCCTCAAACTCGGATATCCCATTGTCAGACGTTGGTTTTATTTTACTTGCTGCCCCTCCCTCCGCCCCTTTGCGTGGTGAGCAGAGCAAGGAGCGGGTACAGGGTAGCGCACTCTCTATTGTGGTTGCTGTTGTTGTTGTGGGTGATTTACAGACACTTTGACGTCCGTCCGAGTGACGCTTGACCCATTAGTCGAATGCCCAAAGTAGAAGAAGCCTCCCTCGGGTGGCATCGCGCTACCCTCTCCATCTCCCGCTTGACCAGCTCAGTTTTGTGTGGATGGAAATAGAACTGGACTGGACTTGCCAGCGCAGAGAGAACAAAACCAAAAAAAAAAAAAGAAACAACAAAAACAACAGCAACAAAAGGGACAACAACAACGAGAAAATCATGAAATCATTGTTCATGATGATGTGCAATACATTATCCATTCCCATTGAACGCCGGCGCCGGGCGCCGTAGACCTCAAAGGACACTGCACGAATCCTTTCGAGTGCACAGAGAGAAAGAGTAGGGTATGTTATAGAAATTGAGGAAGTTTACTAGGTAAATAATGAATTATTTGAATGGTTATTCCTTCCTTAAAAAGTTCTTTCATTCATAATTGTTTCTCTGTCTGAACTTTCGTTGGTTCTTATTAAAGGTATTTTAAATAGACTTCAAGGTCCTTAGCATTTTCTCCATTTGAGTAAGAGTTCTGCTTATTTCCTCTTTGTCTTATCATAGTTTCTCTAATATCAGTTTAAATACAACCATTTCTCTCCGTGTATTCCTCAACCTTCGTTTTCCTGCCACCTTCTGCACACACCTTAGCTGTGTAGTTTTTGGCCATGAATGATTTCAGCTGGACTCAATCCAGCTGGGATAAATTCATCAATAATTCAAGCACCTTTTCAACCACCTCGTTGGTGTCTATCGTTGTAGTTGTTGCTTCAGTTTGCTGATGCTGCTCTTCTTCGTCTTTGCTCTTCTTGTCTGCGATTTGTGCATAAAGGTTGCATCGCAATGCGGTCAAGAGCTTCAGTACCGAGGCCAGGCGAGGTGATAGTTATGATAGCCCCTAACATAAAGTGAGCCCAGGTCAATCTACCCTTGAGTAGAGCAGTACAGGGAGAGGGTACTCTCTTCCTTTGCTCGCTCAGCTTAGAAAAGAAGCCAAGGATTTCGCTTACAATCACCTCAATTGTTGTGGTCCTGTCGACGGCACGTTCACACTCACACACTCTGTGTGGCAACCCTCGGTTCAAAGCACCAGACGGGGGCCACACAACAATTGCGGTAGAGTGAAAAAGAGAGAGAGAGAGAGAGAGAGAGAGAGAGGATGTAGTAGCATCAGCAGGAGCTGGGCAGAAGACACTCTGGACAGTGGAGTCTCTACCAAGGCTTGTGTCAAAGTCAAAGTCAAAGGCGATGGGCATCTTCGAGTGCAATTGGCTAATTGATTTCGATTCTTTTGCCTGTTCGTTGCGTTGCTTCACACGTTTTCCAAGCTGTGGCATGGACATGGGAGGGACGGGAAGGTAGACGCTGCTACAGCCCATCATTAGTTGGAAAGCAAACGTTAGCAGGACCTTTGGCGACATTATTGTTCCCTGTGATTTCTATTTGCCCCGTGCTAATTTCGTGACTAGAGAAAAGACGCAGACACAGCAAAGTTATTCGTCTTCTTTGACCTCCGCCCTCCTCTGCACACACTGATTAAAATGTTCATCCCCAGCTGCCCATAGACTTCCCCACTCCCCTCTGCACCTCTTCTCATGTTCCTGCTCGAGCTGACAATCGTATTGCGTCTTCAGTTTTCTTTTAACTGAAATTGTCATCAAGTGTCTGCGCAATTTCGATGTGTGCAAACAAGTGCAAGTTGCAAGTTCCTCCTCCTCTCTCCCTCTCTTACTATCACCATCTTCTGCTCTCTCTCTTTCTATCTCTTTCTCTCACTCTGTTCTCTGTTTAGTGCATTGCTTTTAATTACAGTCGACAAG
This sequence comes from Zaprionus ornatus, assembly GCA_018904035.1. NCBI lineage: Eukaryota > Metazoa > Arthropoda > Insecta > Diptera > Drosophilidae > Zaprionus > Zaprionus ornatus. The sequence goes on along the minus strand of JAEIFZ010000002.1, from coordinate 6,658,031 downwards.
CCAAGTCCAGGCGAAGCATCCCATCAGCGTCATCCTTGCATCAGCAGCAGTAGCAGCAGCAGTAGCAGCTGAAATCGCACTGCAACTTATCCTGCTTTGCTCGAGCACAGTGACTTAGTTTAAGAGGGGATTTAAGCATGAGTAGGAGGAAAATGGTAGCCGAATACCGACTGAAGATTTCTTTGGGAATAAACGAATTTGACTTAGAATAGAATGATAAACCCTATGCAGTATTAGGACCTAACCCCATTGACTCTAAAGGGTTAACCCCTTTAGTTTTCATTCTGTAGTTATCTGCTTTATGTCTTGGGAAACAGGAGCACTGCTTTCTTAAATTTTGAGAGGTTAAACCTCAGACTCTGTTTGGGATCGCTTTAGAATGAGAGGATTAATCTTCAAAACAGTCAATGAGCGGAACAAGATTCTTTATTGTACGATGCATATTTTTTAAATATCTACCCCCATTTCTATATTGAATTTTTCATATGCTACGCACCCTCTCAATCACCGCCACTGTTTGCCATTTTCAATTTCAATTCTCCCCGCATTATTTGTCTTTATTTCTTGGGATATTTGGCGACTTTTGATGTCTGCCTGTATGTGTGGTATGGTATGGTCAGTTTTTAAATGCTGCACTCGTCGGCGAACATGTCTCGACATGTTCCATGAGCCAAGGAGTTGTCATGCGATTCGATTTCGAACAATGCTCCACGAATTGATGCGAAAATTGATTCCGCTTGCATGTGACATGTTTGCCGAATTGTTGCACAACTGACAGTGGCAGAGAGTTGGAGTTGAAGAAGGCTAACTGGGGTTACCCCTGGAATGTGCTGTGTAATTATCCGAAGTGGGAAGGGGAGAGTAAAGTAATTCGGGTTCGCTTACAGAGCACAAATCTTTTACAAATCAAAAGCAACTGCGACCAAGAGAAGGCGGCGGTGGCGGCACATACCAAACGCGTCCGCTTTGAGGCTAATTAGTGCGGTCACTCGGGCTCCCTTTTTTGGTATTTTTTTACAGTCTTTTTTGGGTTTTCTTGGTTTTTTTTTTTTTTTAATTAGAGACGCGGCGAAAGGACAAAGATGCGTCAGGACAGCACAGGACAGGCAGGCGGCAGTGACAACAAACAAAAGATATCAGGAATTTCATTTCTTGGCACTCCCACACACACACACACACAAACACACACGCCTGCACGAAGTAGAAGAGGAAAAGGAAGCAAAGAAGACGAAGACGAAGACTATCGCAGACGCATTTGGCTAAAATAAAGAAAATGCCAGCGAATTAGCAGCGCGCCATGACCAAAGACAGGGGGATAGGGGGACGGACGGCTATGGCTAGTCGGAGTCGACCACAGCGATGAATTGCCCATGTCCATGTCCATGTCCATTTCCATGTCCCAACTCGCCTCAGTTGCTGCTGCGGCGCAAGATGCGCTTTAAAATTCCACTGATAACAGCTTGCCCAGTTCGCGGAGTGCCCCATTCCACGTTGGGTAACCCCTTATGCCGTCCACTCTTCCCCCGTATAGCCACTGGGCGTCAGTGTCAGCGACAGACAGAAGAAATGTGTCCCAAGCAATTACCATGGCGCTGTCCCTTCTGGAGGCCTCTGCTTCTGGTCACAGGGTGTCGCAAGACGTCTGCTTGGATTTGGCTGTAGATCTGGATTTTTAGGCTTGCAGAAGGGTAACTAGCGGATGGAAGAGTCAAAATGGACTGTAGTTGGAGTAGGTGTAAGGCGAATTACGAAATGAACTACAAAGTAACCTCGTAGGATATGGGGACTAGGGAATGAGGTAACTTAGGGAATTGAGGAAACTGATGGAACTAAGGGAACTTATCTCTACCATGAAAAGTAGCTTTAGTCGAAATTAATGAATACTTATATAATATTTAATGAACAAAAATTATCACAAGTTTATCAAGAAATACTAACTAAAGATCATAGCTACAAAACATTGGAAATATATTAAATATAGATAAAATATAGGTTCATATTCTGTGGTAAGATAGGAGATTACTAAACTTATCATTTATAATTATTACTAACCTCATCTTCCACATACTTTTTGCGATTAAATGTGCCTAACTAACCCGCAGTAACTTAAGATCTAAACTTGAATGTATTCTAAAAATATTATTTTCACTCTGAGAAAACTAGAAACCTATACATATCGTGAAACAGAAATACAACTAATAAATATTGCCAAAATCTCTTTCATTCATTATTTAATTTCAGCAAGAATGAATGAATGATTCATCAGCTGGCGCAAATCTATCGAAAACATTCAAAATTCGAAAACTTGCCCACATATGATGCGCATCCATCGACAGCTCCCATCGAGAGATTTTCATGATTGATAAACTGGAGAATCAGCGAGTATTATCTACAGCATTCCAGCAGATCTAGCAAGATTCAATTAATTGCTGTGATATATCAAAATGTAGAAATTTCGCTGGGCGTATGTGAAATGTGGCCTCATATTTTGCCCCGAAAACAGTTGGAAAAAAATAAATTATAATTCATAAATTAGAAAAACACAATGCACGACGGGATGGCAAGCAGCGAAGAGGAATACCCCTACTCGGACTTGATACTTTGGACCTGCCACATTGGCGAAATCGATGCGCTGCACGAGTGCTAAAAGAGATTTTCATCCAATCAAAATAAACAAATCATCAATCAGGCGATCTCCACGCAACAGTCGATCGTCGCTGAGGGTGGCAAGTGGAAGGGGGGAGGTAGGGAGGCAAGGGGTGTTGTGTATCGGGTCGAGGCGGCAAGCTGGGATATCTTTGACAGTTTGGCCAAGTTGAGCACAAGCGGCGACGATTGGCGGCGCAGCAGCTGCGATACTCTCGATGTGCACTCGAGCAATCAACAGGCGCGACGAGGCAATACCCCTTGTTATTATTATTGTTGTTGCTGTTGTTGTTCTCATCTGGTTGTGGTTGTTGTTGCTGCTGTTGCTGTTGCTCTCCGTGTGTGTTGTGGGAGCCAAGTTCTGCTGTCTTCTGCACAGCAGTTGGCATTGCTGCCAGCCTGATAGACATTGCGAAGCGTTGCCAAAGTGTGCACAGTGCGGGTTAGGTCAGTAGAATACTTATTAAATGTAACAATTGAGTTGTTTTCTTTAAAGTTTTCCAATATGAATTTGACAGTTTATAAGCAAAGAAAGTTTAGATTCTATTATAGATGGGCTTACATAGGTTATGATATCTTTTTACTTTGGATAGGTCGGAAAAGTCACGTTACGCGTCTTTAAAGTTTGCATGTGAGCATAATTACCTATTACTTGGATAGTTATCCTGTTGTTGAGCTTATTAAGGAATAGAATATTTCAGTCTCTTTGCATGTTCTCATTTCGAATGTACCAAGATGTCCCTGTGATGATTATTGATTATTATATGTACTTTGTATTATAATGATAGGGTTAGGGTTGTAAGCATCAAGTACTTACTTAACCTTTATTAAGCTACTCAAGTCCCTTTGAATTTTCTGTTGGTTCTTTATATGATCCATACGACCTTCTGCACTATGCCAATGTTGCTCTACAGACATCTATCCACATTAAATTTGATAAGCTGGTGCAGAATACTATTCTCACCTGTTCTTAAAGCTTAGGAGACATATCCGGACGTATAAAGTGTACTATATAGTATGTATATTCAGGATCAATAGGTTGCAACGTATTTTAGAAGACATCTCCGAACCTTTTAAGTATACTTTATATGTATACTGAGGATCAACTGGTTCTCACTGTCCGTCTGTTATCTTTCGAATATTTATTTGTTTAATTAACAAAACAATAATATCTATCTAACCTATTGCAATGCCCTGCACTGTACTCACCACCGCAAGATCTCATTGCTGTTGATTATGTGAATACTTGCTGGCTACCCAAAACATGTGTGTCTCTCACTCTCACTCTCTTTCCCTCTCTCTCTCTTCCACTCTTCTCTGGTCTCTCCCACACTCTCCCCCCCCATTTCTATCCCCCTCTTAGTGTGCAATTTTCAACGCAATTATGGAAACTCAAATCAAGTGGCTCGACAGCACGCAGTTGGAGAGAGGCATGAGGCATGCAACATTGGATTGCAATTGGTATTGGGATTGGCAAGCAGCCTACCTCGTGGCTGGGATGACAGGCTCGCGCGATCGAATCAATATCGCGTCGTGTGCGGGTGGCCAGCAATGTGTGAATGTGTGTGTGTTGCTGGTGTGTGTTGCTGTTGTTGTTGCTGGTGTTGTCTGCGCAAATGTTTGTCTAGGAATCAACGCCTCGCCGCAATGATTTGTTTATTATTGCTTATGGAGTGTTTTTGTTTGGCATGCGATTACATTCTGACAGCAGCAGCAGCAGCAACAACAGCAACAACAACAGCAGCAGCAGCAGCAGCAACATCGACAGCGACGACAAGGCGAGTCCATATAGAGAGCGAGAGCCCGAGAGAGATCGGCGCATAAACAATGGCGCAGCCGCGTTCCACCAATGAGCTGCTACTGCAGTTGACATCTGACCACGTCCGGGCTGGGCCTGGTCAGGAGCAGGCAGCAATGATCTCGACCACTCCCCACCCCCCTCACCACACGCCTCCCTTCCCATACCCTGCACAGACAATGGCCAGGCGCAGGCTCCACCAATGGCAGCAGTAGCAGCAGCCCGTGAAGCTGCCTCCCGTTCGCTGCGACTTGACATTGATACATGGCCAGGCTGTAAGTTTGATAGCTGCTACCATTGTTACATTTCTCCTTCTTGTTCTTGCCTCCTTCTCCTTCTCCTTATTCTTCTCCCACTCCGCCTCCTCTGACTGCTGCGGCTACTGCTGGCAGAGCAGGTTTTTGCAATTGGCTTCCTGCTACGTGGCCGGGCGAACGAGGCCGCGAGGCTGAGTTTATGCTCATTGGCTGAGCGATCCATGGGGACATCAATTACAGTGCAGAAGAAAGAAGGAGGAGGAAGAGGCGATTAGCAGGGAAGGGTGGGGGACACCAGAAACTGCAGGTTTTGGAATTGTAGAATTTTCGAAAGTATTTAAAGACAATACATACAATATATTTGGAACATAAATTGCATTCTTTAGTTTTGATGCTGAACAAGAATATAAATCGTTTACAATAAAAGTTTTATTTAACATTATACATTGTTACTATATACAATGGATGCTGTAAAATATATACGATCAGTTGTACAGTTCTTGAGATGATTTCAAGTCAAGAAATTGAAAAGTAATTGAAAAATAAATTTTGAAGTAAATATAAAACCAAAATCTGATTTGATTTTGATGTTTAAAGGAATATATATTATTTCTTATAAAAATGATAATATATTAACATATTACCTATATACAAAAAATATAAAATTGATACGAGATAAAGAATTGTAGATATTATGAAAGTATTTAAGAAATATATAAAAAGATATTATCAAAATCTAGTCAGCTTTTGATGCTGTATAGGAATATATATTAAATATATAAGCGGTGTTTCTGTATATAATCTAAATATGTATTTGTAATGATGTAGAGAGAAGAAGAAGCACTGTTGATTCCCTCCTAACCTCATTCGACACTCTTCTACATTATGTTCCTAGTATAACTCCTTCAACTTCTTCAAGTATCTACACCCCCAGTTCATTATGAATTCCCTTCTCCACACACATACTATACTAAATATAAATAGTCTCTATATCCATCTATCTTATCAAGCCCCATCGGCATTGCGATTTCTTGATTACTTTGCGCATCACATGCCAAACAGTTTTGAAGCGGATGCAGTAGATGCACAGCTAAAGATGCAGATACAGTTGCAGATGTGGATACAGATACAGATACAGATACAGATACAGATACAGATACAGTACGCAATCCTTGCGATCTGCATGTCTGTCAAAATAAATTTGAGGCAAACGAGCGCAGACGCGTGAATAAATCAGTTTGTAAACATAAATAAAACAACAGAAATAATTTTTCGCACAATTCATGTGTTGTTGTTGTTGTTGTTGTTGTTGCTGCTGCTGTTCTTGTTGGCGGTGGCGAAGTTGTCGGCGCTGCGGCACGGCTGACGATGTGCATGGAATATCTCAGCCAACACTGTGGCTGTGGCAGATACAATTGTATCTCATGGATTCCATCACTAGAGCTCTCTCTCTTTCTCTCTCTCTGTCTCTCCAGACACAGTCGAGGGGCCTGTGGACTGGGCCAATTTATGAGTCCAACTGCTTTATGGCTTCACGGCAAAGGCAGCTCGAAAAATTAACGCATTATAAATAATAATTTTTATGATTTGCAAAATAGATGCAATTTATTGGCCCAAAGTGGCCGCCAAACTACCCACACACGCACAGCAACGTGCACACGAATAGATACAGCTAGAAGCTGGTTGAGTCAACAAGTCGCAGGCACAGGCAACAAAAATCCAAAGGAAAAGGTACAATAAATATTTTAAAAGATTTTTAAAAATTGAAAATAAAGCAACGAATAACTTAAATATATCTAAAATGTTTTCTTTAATTGAATTCGACAATATAAATATGCAATATTTTTATTACTTAAAAACTCTAAACTAAAATTTAAATTACTGAATACTAAGACAATTTTTAATGTTATTTTTAATATAAAAAAATAAAAAATAATGTTATTTTTAATATATATGTAGATCGAAAAAACACCTTAATGTCTTTCAATATTTCCTTACAATATTATCAAATCAATTTTGAATAATTTGTGAACTGCAAATTCATTTTTTCAAGTACATAATTAAATTATAAATACTTCAAATATATAAAAAAAAGTTCATTATACATATTCTTTCAACATTTTCAATTCAAACTCGACAAACTTGTCGCCTGCACATGCGAATTTCATACTTGAAATTAGTCACAAATTTCCCACTCAGCGCAGCCCACAAATAAACATCCGATTTGTATCTGCAACTGCAATTGCAATTGTATCTGTAACTGTTGCTGCCACTGTATCTGCGCATCTGCAATTGTATCTGTATCTGTATCTTCTGGCTGCGAGCACGCATTTTGCGGCATTCGAGTGCGATATTTGAATTATTTCCCTCGCACTGCCGCTATTGACGCCAGCCTTTTGGCCACAATTGTGGTCGCACCTCCTCTACCACGCTCTCCGCACTCCCTCTCAATCTCTCTGCCCCCTTCTCCACTTGCAATCGATTGTCCGCATGGCGTGTGCGTAATGCGCTGTCGATGGGTTTACAATCCGTCAAAACAATCGGCGCGACGAGTGCATCATCATCATCATCATCATCTGCGGCACTTGGCCACGCATGGGCAAAGCATTTGGGCAAGTTCAACAAATAAACAGTGGGAATTTTAGTGGAAATTGAGATAATTGCTGTGAAGAGACTATTAGCAGTTTGAGAACTTGGGCAGAACTTAGATAAAGGAAATAACAGAACAAGAATATATATACTTTATCATATGGGGTCTCCGACGCCTCCTTCTGCCCGTTACATACATTTGCACAAAGTTAGTATACCCTTTTTTGACCATTTTCAATGGTCCAAGGGTATAAAAACATTGACGTTGAATAAAATATATAATGCATAAAATAATTAATAAATTATTAGAGAAGCCTTAAATGGAATAAAACATTAAGTTAAATATAATATTAAATGTATTATTAGGGTATATAATGAACCACTGAAAAAAATTAAGATACAATATACGAGTAGAAAAGACTATCAAGATAAAATGAAAAAGAACCAAGAAACGTGTTAGTATTTGTACACCCTTTCAGATGGTATATTAATTTTGGCCATTTGTATTGTAGATATATCTTTAAGAAATGAAGTCAATTCTAAATTTAATATATTGTATATTATAGTACTTCTAGGTATAAAGAAAAGAAAAGAATACTAAAGCAGCTAAACCAATTTCTCAGAATGAATACAAACTTTAAGAAATCCCTTCTCCCATTGCAGACCTATAAATTTGTATATATGCTCTTAAATACGTTACCATATGCAAATTCGAGCTGCTATGAACTTATGACTAATCCGAGCGCAATGCCAATTTATCTGCTCAACTAGTTAGGGGTATTCACTTGCGGGTAATCGCGAACGACTTTCTCGGCCCACGACGACAACAATGGTCACTCGACTCGACTCCACTCGACTTCAGACTCGATTGCCGAATTTCTTTTTGTCATAAAGACAGGGGCGTAGGAGGAGGAAAAGAGAGGAAGAGGGTGAGGGGGGGAGGGTGCAGTTGCTGCTGCAGGGAATGTGCACGGCGGCAACAACAATGGACAATGAGCACATAAATCAGTGTAATTAATAGAAAACTAGCCAAAGTCAAAGTAGCCACGCATGCGCAACAGCAACAGTCGCCGCACAGCAGCAGCAACATGCAACATTGTGGCAGCAACAGCAACAACAACAACTGGTTTGGGAGACACGTGCAGCGACAACGGAATTTGGCGGAGCACTCAAATGGAGTACGCGCAGCTCCATTTTGGGATGGATGCCAGCAGAGACAGCCAAATCTAGCGCCTAATTACAATTGAATGCGGCAAATGCCACAGCAGCAGCAACAGTAGTGGGTACAGTGGCAACAGCAACAGCGGTAGTAGCAACTACGGGAGTAGTTATAGCAGGAGAAATAGTAGCAGCAGCAACAGCAGTGGCAGCAGCAGCAGGCAGAAGCATAAGCAACATTAGCAACAGTAACAGCAACACCATCAGCAACAGTGACATCAACAGTAACACCACCAGCAACAGTATCATTTATATTATCAGCATCACCAACACCAGCAGCAACAGTAGCAGCATCATGAAGAGAAGAAATAGCAATCAACAGCAGAAGAAAGAACAGTCACTTTAGCAGCAACATCAGCAACCCCGACAACCTCAGCAGAAATCGGGATTAGCCTCAGTAAAAGTAGCATCACTGGCAACTCCAACAGTAGAGTCTGCAACAGAGGCAATAGCCACAGCAGCAACATCACTAACAGCAGTCTCAGCAGCAGTGGCAACAGCAACAGCAGCAGTACTAGCAGCAGCAACAGTAACTGCTATGACAGTAAGAACAACAGCAGCAGCAGCAACATTAAAAGAACCAGCAACATCAGCAGCAATGACTGAAGCAATGAAAGCCTCAACAACAACAGCAAATTCAGTGTAAGCAACAGTGCAAAACATCAACAGCAACTATCATGGAAGCAACAGCAATGAAGGCAGCAACGACAACGACAACAGCAACATCGACAACAGCAACTGCCATGGAAGCAGCAGCAACACTAAACTTATATCATTAGGCAGCAATCTCTCGATCCATTCTCGATCCGATCCGAGCGATATCTATCAATATTTATGCCCTGCAAGTGTAAACAGTTTTCCCCCCATCCCTTACTTCCCCTTCCTCTCTCTCTCTCTGTTCAATTGCTGGCAATTTATCTCACAGTTTGATGCAAACGCATGAATCTCTCAACGCGCCGCCGACTTTTGTTTTCCCCCAGCCCCTCCCCCGGCTGCCCAGTGCCTGCTCCACTTCCCCATTGTAGGCAATATTTCAATTTCAAATTAAAATAAATATTTAAATACGCAACCTCTTCACCTGCTGCTGCTGTTGCTGCTGCTGCTGTTGCTTCTTCTCGCACTTAACTTTCGCAAGCAAATTAAATTTATTACCAATAAAGTAAATTTCGTAGCAAGTTGCTTCTGCCTGGCTTGGCTCATCCATCAGCGAGAAATCTCGGCCAGAATGCGGCGAACTCTCCAAGGAACTAATTCATTCATTTCGCCTCAAATCGCTGGTCATTCGTTTTTTGGGGGACTGGACAAATGACCAGACTGAAAAGGGCTGAGCACCCTCCCTGCTCCCCTCCCGATGGTAGAAAATAAAAGTCACCTGCAATAAATCAGCGCGGTGGCAACTCTGATGCTTAGCTATCACTCGTCGGGCCCCTTCAAATTACCAACTGATTAGACTCGTGGGAAAAGCTACAGTTGCTGCTGCTGCTGCTGTCGACCAAGCTCATCTGTTGTGGCTGACACGGGAGCAACATGACAGCGGCAGCAACAGCAGCAACAACAACAGCAGCAGCCAGAATTGATGCGCTCTACGGCGCTTCTAATAGCTCACACGATTCTCCAGGTAGTTGAACAAGTGTCACCAAGTCGGGACAATGAATTGTTACGTCTATTAATAAATTGGTCTGGCAACCCTTTTTATTTCGGTAAAGCAGGCATTGATTGAATGCTTGAAATGGGTTCAAGAGTACAAACTAACAATATGTGAGGCATAGTATGGGGGGATAGAGTCAGCTCATTAACAGCGTAAGGGTGTGTATGGTCGAAATAGACTAAGCATATGTTAGAATACCTCTATACAAACACACATACATATCATTATACAACACTACATTAAGTATTTTATGTTAATACGGAGTTCTTAGCTTTTCCTTCTATTACTTCCTTCCTTCCTTCTCAAAGTGTGTTAGAGAGTTAATTTTGTGAGCATTAAATAATCAAATTATAAAATATATCAATCTTAAGCATAATTAACGCCTTAATCACACGCCTTTAATTGCATAACCTATAAAAATACTACGTTTTTCAACACTGGAATATGAAGATTTTTTATTATTTCAAAGCAATTTTTGTGTATAGCCTGGAATATTGTTTTTTTAGTTATATCTCAACTTCTTTCAGCTTTTTCTTAAATATAATTTCTCAATTTTTCCATTTTCACACCGTTTTTCATACCATATCATCATCATATGTCATCAAAAACGTTCCTCCTTACTCATTCCATACTTTGTTTTATGATGCTAATTTAGATCATAAACTTTTACAATTTTATAATAATTTCATACTGAATCATCATTGAATTAGGTCATATAAACATAGTTTCATTAGTATATTTCTGTTTCATCAGTCAATAATGTTCCATAAGTGTAGTATAGTCAGTTTTCTAATTTTTTTGGCACTACTACAAAGCTAAAATCGAATTCTACAAAATGCCAAACTGTTCAAATATTTTATAGATCAATTTCATGTGGTTCCTTTATCTCTAATCATTACAACTACTCAATCAAGCACAGCAATTGCAGCTATTCCCAGTTCTTCTATCTCGGATCTTATCTTATCCAGAATCTTAACCATTACTCAGGCTGATCCCATATAGAACCCTGCAAAATGTGTCCACAGTCATTACCTTTTCTGCCTCCTCCCTCCTCCCCTCTCTCTCTACCACTTGTGCATAAATTTGACTACGTTCAGCGATCGTGTGACACAACGAATGGTGACAACCCTAAAACTTATTGACAGCGGGCAGAGCATAAATTATGCCGTTGGCAGCGCGTTAATCGCACATTTTACTCCCAGCAACAGCAGTAGCAAACAGCAACAACAGCAGCAGCAACAACAACAACAACAATAACAACAACATGGCAATTGGGGGAATGGTAGCCTAAACGATTGGCAAATCGGCGAATGCGAACGATGCGCAGCAGCAACAGCAACAGCAACCACAGCAGCAGCAACAACTTTGTTGCTGCGATAACAATCACGAATGCAACAGCAACAACAACAGCAACAACAACAACAGCAACTGCAATCTGACTGAGAGCAATGCCTGCTCCCGAATCGCAGATCTGGAATTGCTAAGCGAGGCAGAGGCAGAGACTGAGGCAGAGGTAGAGCGAGCGAGCGAGCGAGTGAGAGATGCAACAGGCCCGAACATAAGCAACAACACAAATAATTCGCTTTAATGAGATCGCAATCGGGCGATTTGCGACAAAAACACACGCGGTGCAGTTGCCTTGTGCCATGCGGTGCGTGCGATCAGCTCTGCGAGATGAAGATGAGCAACTTTGCCCCAGAGCAGCAGCAGCACAGCAACAGCAACATAGCAAACACAGCAATAGCAACAGCTACAGCAACAGTTGCCGATGCCGATCCCGAGATGCCGATCTCAATCCCAATCATCGACGATCGTTCAGCTCTTGTTTGTTCTTGTTGTTGTTGTTGTTGTTGCTATTGCTGCTGCTGCTGCTGCTGATGTTGCGCTCATGTTGCTGTCAGTGCGCGTTGACTTGTTGCTGCTTGCCAGGTTCGAGCAGGCATCGAGCAGGTCTTGTTGACATGCCCAGCATGCTTAGGCAGGCAGCAACAGTAACAACTACAACAACAGCAACAGCAGCAGCAACAGTACCAACTACAACAGCAACATCAACTTGAACTCAGACGTCAACGTGTCGTTGTCATTGTTGTCCCCGCCCCCCTTCTTCCTTGCTCAGCACTTTTCTGCCAATCGATTTGATGGATCGCCCTGCCCCTTCTCCCTATCCTTGCCACGCCCACTTTAATCAATTCGCCGTAGAAAGTTTCCATCATGTTGCACAATTAATTGCCGCAATTAGTGCGACATGACGCGACTGGAATGATTAAAGTCCCAACGAAATTGCCCCAAAAAAAGAGTGAGAGAGAGAGAGAGGGGAAGAGGGCGAAAGAGTGAGAGAGAGCAAGAGCATTGGCAAAACTTTCAGCCCGAGTTGCGTCCATTTGTCAACTGCCTTGCGAGAATGTGTTAGATGTGTGCGAACTGATGATGACTTGACCTCTGAACTAGTGGGGATAACACTTGGACTTCATGAGAGTCATAGGCTATCATATGATAGATATGTATCATATCATATGATGATGTATGACTAAAAGTAGAATCTATAGACAACTTCATACTATATATAAACTATATATCTAAAGGATATTGAATGGAAGCTAAAGAAGTTAAGATATTAAGGTACCTATTCGAATACAGAAAAGTCACGAATATTTTTTAGAAAGAAATATTTGTATGAATAACCGATCAATTATATATCTTTATTAATTGGCTAGTACTAAATTGCATTGATATAATATCTATATGAGACTGGCACAGATAAATGTATATAATGTACATTCATATGTTCATATATAAACAATGATATTAGTGGCAGCGCTATAGTACGGCTTGCAACGCTGCAACTATCGATAGGATCAGGGTTGCAGTTGACAGTAATAATCGAGTAGTGAATTAAGTTGTTAAGCTAAAGTCAATAAATGTAGTTTAGTTGAAGTTAACAGTCGAAGTTTAAAAGGAGGAGATTAAGTTGTCGCAAAGAAGTCGTCAAAGAAATTGTTTAAGAGTCGGATAAGTCCGAGTGTCCTATTGTCGTATTGCGTTCTGTTTTTTCGAGAATCTGAGATTGATTATAATAAAAATAATAATAATTATTATTATTTAAAATGAAGTTAATTTATTTTTATATTATCCACTTGTGTTCATTAATAATAAAACTAATATTTCTATAAATGTTATACCTATATACAGAATTAGGATAAACACAAGGAGAGTACATTCTGTTTATGATGATTCAGAATATATACGTTTCTTTGCCAAAAATATAGTATTTTGTGTTTACCCTACAGAATATATATACCATACTTTATAAGGTTGGAAATATATACTGAAAATCTCTGTCAAAATTAATATACTCTCGACAAGTTTTTAAAAAGTGCTGCAGAAAAATATATAAAAGTATACGAAATAATTTAGATATAATGTATACAATATAAAACTAAAACATATATCATTATAATAATACCATATAATATTTAAAATTTATTTATATTTGATGTTCACAACATTAGATCAAACAAAGTTATCCATACATATAACTTCAGAAATATTTAGATAATATAAAAAAAAAAAAACAACAGTTATTTCAATCACCCATTTCGAGTGTAGAAAGCATAAAAACAGAACGAAGTAAGTATTTCCTACAGCTTTATTTTCCAGATAATAGAATGATTCTTTGGATTTATGCTAGTTTTCATTATAGCTCAAGATGTTGGGCTTATCAGTTCTGTTGCGGGGTGCTCTAGCCAAGACAGCATCACCCATCAAGTTGGGTCCACTATCGAACTGTCTGCTGGTGAGAGAACAGAAAACGATGCACGACGTGGAAAAATGTGGCATTCCCAAAAGGAAGGGCTACTCACCCTTTGGCAGAGATCAGATCGGTTGGGGAGAATGGGCTTTGACGCGTTTGGATGATCTTTGGAACTGGGGACGCAAGGGTTCTATTTGGCCCATGACCTTTGGCTTGGCCTGCTGTGCCGTGGAGATGATGCACATTGCAGCGCCACGTTATGACATGGATCGCTTCGGAGTCGTCTTTCGTGCATCGCCTCGTCAGACAGATCTGCTCATTGTCGCTGGCACCTTGACCAATAAAATGGCGCCTGCACTGCGTAAGGTCTACGATCAGATGCCCGAACCACGTTGGGTCATCTCAATGGGCAGTTGCGCCAACGGAGGGGGATATTATCACTACTCGTATGCTGTGGTGCGTGGCTGTGATCGCATTATTCCCGTGGATATCTACGTGCCAGGGTGTCCACCATCAGCGGAGGCACTGATGTATGCCATACTGCAGCTGCAGAGGAAAGTCAAGCGCATGAAGACGCTACAGATGTGGTACAGGAAGTAAGATGGAGAGGGTGAAGTGAGAGAGATGGGAAAAGAAGGTCTACAGGTGGGGGAGATGTTAAGAAAAAGACGTGATTAAATGCCTATAGATATGGGTAAAGCGCTAATGAAAGGTTTAAGATGTACAAATAAAGAGACAAGAATAAGGTTAGAATTAAGAAGGTATTGCATAGATATGGGAAGATCAATATAGAAAAGGAGATTCAGAGTGGATAAATAAATAACAACACCTGTTCTACTCTTAAAAGAATCTGCAAAAGAACTGACTTAGTGATCTATACATGAGTCGGAGTTTTCAAAGTTATCAGACAAAATTCTTGAACCTTCAATGATTTAGACCGATTTTAATGAAGACATTTATTCAATTTAAGCGACTTTTGCGTGGGTTTGTCTGCCAGAACTGTCTTATCTATTGACATAAACTTAACAAATCAGTAATAATGTTCAAAGAGTGATAAAGCTGCAATGTTATACTTGAAAGTAGAAGAGGTAGAAGTATAAGTTCTTCTGCACTTGTCATGGTGGGAAGATTGATCATTACAAAGAGTGCTAGGTCTAGTTTGGTTACCTTCATCTTATACTAAGTTATACACAGTATATAAGTAAGCGACATCTTGAGTTCCCCCTTCTCTCTATTATATCTTGGTTCTGTAGTTTAGACTGACTTCTAAAGCGAGTCATGCAACTTTAGGTGAAGATCGGTCGAAGATGCAAAGTTCACACTGCACAGTTCAGACTTACATAACACTCATCTCTACAGCGAGTTAAGTTACTCATTCCTCGACAAGCCAGTCGAGTTAGTAGTTGTATCTAAGCCCCTCCCCTTCCCTCTTCTCTTTGTGCTGTGCTGTGAGTCGTGTGTGCAGCCGTAAATCAAGTGCCTAATCGATTGGATTTAATTAGAAAACAGGCAACCATCAAATGTGGCATGCAGCAGCAGCAGCAGCAGCTGCTCCTCCTACAGCAACTGTTGCTGCTGCTCCTGCTGATGCTGCTGCTGCAGCTCCCCGTGTTGCTGTCCAATCTGGTCGATCTGGTCCATTCTGTCCGCCATCGCATGATGCATTCGAGCATCTCGAGACGATCGCAGTGCATGCGATTTGCAGGGGCTGTGCGAGGAGTTGTTGTGCAATGTTGCTGCCTGCTGTCTGCTGTGCCACAGCAGGCGCCCAGCTACCCGGCTACCTACTTGGGTTAGCAACGCAACGCATTGGGTACTCGTTCGGGGTACTCGTTCGCGTACTCGCGTATCGCATCGCTGCGATCGAAAATGGATTTGTATCAATATCGACTCACTAACATGATTCCAATAAATTAATATGCATACAAGCCCAGACTCAGAACCCAACTCCGAGTACGACTACGACGACTGACGATGCCTGTCGCCGTCTGCAGAACCCACTGTCCCTCTCCCTCTCTCTCTCTCTCTCTCTCTCTCTCTCTCTCTCTTTGTGTGTGTGTCTGGCGATCTCTCTCGGCGATCGACATCGCAGCACAGCAGTGAACAGCACACGATGATGCATGTGCAGTGTCTCTGAGTTGTGATCGTGTTAATGTAAATAATTGCCAGCGCTCCAGCGCCCAGTACAGACTACACAGAGTCCACAATCCTCCCCAGACTATTGCAGTTGTAATTAAAATCTCTCTGCGGCTTCTCACTTTCTGTCCCTCTGTCTGTCTCTGTCCCTCTATCTGTCTCTGTCCTTCTGTCTTACTGTCTGTCTCTCTGTCTGTCTGTCTCTCTGTCTGTCTGGGTGTTTGTCTGCTTGTTGCGCAGCCCAGAGAAAGAGATTCGTCTTGACTGATATGAGCCAAGCGACATACACGCAAACCAGCCTCGTCTTCACTGATATACCCCCCTTCCCCTCCCTCCCCACACTCTCCTCCATTCTTCTGCAGCTCTAACTCTCGATCCCGATTCCGATGCCGATTCCGATGCAGCGTCGATGTTGACAGTTCACGAGTTTTGTTTGGCATTTCGCGATATTTCTTTGCTTTTCAGACACTGCCTTCCCGATACGGTTTCGGTTTCTGTTTCAGCTCTCTGTCGCTGTCTCTGTCTCTGTCTCCGTCTTCGTGTTCGTCTTCAGTTTCTGTACGCGAGGATTGACTTAGGGACTGCGATTTGTGTACATGGGGATTCGCTTAACGAGTTGTCTAATTGGCTTTGTTTTCCTTGGTGTCGAGAGTCAACTTTGACATTTTACAGTCAGTGTGAAAATGTTGTGATCTGCAGTGAAAGTGTGGTAAAAACATGGCTGCAAAGTGGTGTGAAAAATGCAAGAAACTTTTACTTATAGCGAATAGGGATATTGCCTGGAATGTAAAAGGGAATAAACAGATTATACTTTATTTTTGAACTTAGTTCCCAATTGCCAAGTAGAAATATTGTCTGGAATGTTAAAGGGAACAAAAAGAGTCATCGACTATACTTTATTTACTGGTTTACTTCCCTAATTGCTTGGAGAAGATTCCACAGTAGCTCATGAAATTTGGTATATACACCTTTTTGCTATTAGACTAACTGTTGGAACAAGAGAAATATGAGTTGGACTAGCTAGAGCTAAAGAAATCACGTATTACATTGTTAACCCTAGAGTGCAAACATAATATATTTCTTTTCTCTTTCCCTGCCACTTCTTTAACTAAGTTACTGCCCTTACAAATGTGTATTAAGTTCTAAAGTTGTGTTGTTGTATTTCTTCAGGTGTTTCAAGTAGTTTGCATGCTCCTAAAATACTCAACTTCAAAAGTTGGGCCAATCTGCCATCGACAGTGCGAAATGCTTCGCCTGCGCCTTGGTAAACAAACTGCACGTGACTTCCAAAGGGGGTAAGCCAAGAAGAAGGAGACTAAGTAGGAGGGTAGCGGGTTAGCTGGCTGCCTACTTGGTTACTCGTATGTCAAGCCATGGGTCGAAGCCCAAGTCGCGAAAGACTGCAGGCTGCTGGAAGCAGCAGCCCTTTTGGCGCGATACATTCTACTGTCTGCGCTTATTTATGGCCAGAGATGCTGAAGATATAGCGCCAGACGACGACAACGGAGACACATCAGAGCATGAAGCTGAAACAGAGCAGAAGAGGTGGGGAGGATGAGCTTCAGGGATTACTTAGCATGGAGACATGGGGATATCTGTAGCATCAGCTGACGGCGTTTCACAGAAACTGCACAAAAAAGGGAACCGTATCGATGCATTGTTGATTAGTCCCCCCAAGACAGGATTCACAGAGAGAGTTGGCAAGTTTGGCATGCCAAATATTTGGGTTAGTTAAGTCGCCAGAGTCACGCAGAAGCAGCTTCCAATGCGATCCTCTGTTTCGATCTCAACTAAGTTGTCAATCAGCTCTTGCAACGCAATGTGGCAACAACGCACCAGCGCGTCGATGTTGCGTGAAAAATATTGCAACGTCATCATTTGTGGGAACCAATCCAGAAACTTGTATATCACGCCAGTTCTCTGAGTTCTCTCTCTCTCTCTCTCTCTCTGTTTCTCTCGCAAAAATGTACAAATCATTACTTGAGAAACAGCTTCGTCTCCGTCTTGAAACAATCAATCAATCAAACAATCGAACAGATCAAACACACGTCGCATGTCTCTTCGAAAGTCCAAGAACGGGTTTGGCTTCGTCTCACAATGGCGCACATATGACAGATCATCGGACAGTCGATCCCGATCTACATACCCCTTGCCCCACTTGACGTGCGACACTCCACTCGTTTCTATTCGTCTCCTCTCGTCTTGTCTTGTCTCTCGTTTCGTGTTTCAAGTGCACAAATGCGCCTTGTCGAGTGCGCACAAATAAAGGTTAATGAGCTTTTTCTCACCTCTTGTTTTCCTCCTTCTTTGCTTGTTATTTCTACCACTCCTCTGTCTCCCTAACCACCTCCTTCTCTTCTCTTTTTACTCTATTTTTGTTTATCTATAACTTTTTTCTATTTGTTGCTGAAGTGAAGTGTAATGAGCTGCCTAGGCACGCCGGGTTCAATTATCGTAATGAAATTATGATCTATAATAATAAATAAAAAATAATTAAAAATAACAAATAATTTTTACAGCTATCGTACTTCCATTTTGTGTGAATTTGAACATTTTAAAATTAACTTTGAGTGAATAAGGAATTTTAGAAATCTAGTATAGAAAGTTAAGTAGTTTTCTTTAAGATCATATTATTATATATGGTTATTGTAGAAATAGGTTATAGTTTTAGTAAATTTATTGATATTCGAAGTGAATCGTAAGTTAAATTAATATATAATATTTTAAACTTTAAATTGAATTTAGAACTTTAGAAAAGTTTCAATTTCAGTGCAACTTCCAACGATCGACAAAGACTCTCTCTTGATTCTGCTCGACTTCTGCCATGTGGCAACTCTCACTTACTATAGATAGAGTATGTCAACTATATTCTGCAACTAGGGATGCCAACTGTTCTCACAGTACACTGCCTTACATACTACTTACTATGATTATATAATATACATATGTTCATCCCAAACATCGAGTTCCTATATTTTTTTTACTTCTTTTCTTTATATAATCGAGGATCTGGACTTTTCATATACTAGATAATCGGATGTAATTAAAAAATGATCTTCATATAATCTTTCCCTTCCTTTCTTTAGCACCATATTATAATAACAATGCCAAATTAAACAGGTAATAATAAAAATTCCATATTCCTAATCAAGAATAGATTTGAGTTCTATTATAGGATATTCTACTACTTTTTCTTCTTCTATTTTTATATTTAATAATCTTTCATATTTTGTTGAATCAAATCATACTATAAATCATAGATATATATATTTATATTTTATATTCCCACTTCCCTAACTCCTTTCCTCTGCCACTTCCTTTTCTCTCACATTTAATCCAATTATACTTCAACCTGAAGATTCCGATTTGGCCACGCACTTGCCACATATTTTCTTTCTGCAGAATTCTCCCAGCAGCCAGCGCTATCCCCACTGCGTGCTGCGTTCTTCGTTCTCCTGCTACCTCCTTCTCCTCCTCCTTCTCCTACTTCTTCTTCTGGCTTAATGTTTGTGTTCTGCAATTAAATTCGTATTCTCTTACAATTGAGGCGCTCAAGTGGAACTTCCACGAATATCATGGATATGGATACACTGCTCTGACAAGCCGATTGAGATGCAGCTGCAGCTAGGCAAGAGCAAGAGAGACAGAAAGAGAGAGAGAGAGAGAGAGAGGGAGCATTGCGCATGCTGCATCTAGTTGTGCCTAGGCCGCCGTTGTTATTATAGTCCCGAGTCCCTGGTCCCGAGTAAATACTTGTAGAGTGTGCATGTGTGTGTGTGTGCATGTGTTTGTGTGTGTGAGTGTGTGTTTATGTTGTTGCTGGGCTCTGCTCTTGGGCTTTATCAATGGGCAAGCGGGGCGCACGCAGAGCGGCGTCTGAAGCACCTCCAAATCAAAATAATCAAAATTTTGATTGAGTGCAGTTAGTGCGTCTGTGTTTACACGATCACGCAGTAGAGAAGCAGAGTGACGGCGAAGGGGGTGGGAAGTGGGAGAGGGCTACGGATCGTTTCATTGCCTGAGCATGGTTTTTTTTTTGTGTCCAATCACGTTGTTGATATTGATAATGACATTGATGGCATCGAGTTCGACTGAGTGACTATGTGACTTCGTGCCCGACGATCATCGACGATCTCTGCTCGCTCGTTCACTCTTCTCCATGTTCGTCTCGAGTGCGAATGCAGTCGATTGTTTGCGCGGATTTTGATCGGAGACCGGAGACCGTAGACCGAAGATCGGGCGCGCGTAGGGCCTGTCAATCGTTGTCGAAATCCGGCACAGTTCGATGGAAATGATCATCGTGCCCCGCGTTTCTTCTGCTCTCGCTTCGACTCAAGTTGAATGATGATATTGACATTATCGAGAGACACTTTAAATTGTACTACACGCACACACACACACACACACACACTCGCACACGCGCAGTCACATCTCATGTAAATGATAATGCGAGCAGCACATTGTAATTGTTTCCAGTCGTGGATATCTTTCAGATACTCACACAGCTTGGCTCAGTTTGTCGTTCTCATCCCCCCACTCATCATCATCATCATCATCACCATCAACAGTGCGCTCTCAATTGGTTTGATTGATTCGCTGCACTTGACAGCGATAAGCAGCAATAGGACGCGCTGCGACGAGAGACTCCACTCCAAAGTGGTGAAAGCAAGTGGAAATTTATTAGTAATACTTCTCTGCGAGTGTGAGTGCGAGTGCGAGTTTGAGCACTCGAACGACAATGGGTACTCGCAATTGTATCACTTCGAGTTATGCGACTGCTTCGTTTCACATGAAACTGATCACTCGAGCAGATCGAGAACAATTGCATTTTAATCTCAAAGTGTTTTCAGATTGTTTTGAGAGATTCTTAATTAAATTAGTTGCATTTTTCACATGGGAAAATGCGTGAAGCAAAGATGACTTGATTTAAACTACAACAAGGCAAAGCAGACATCACTCATGTTGAAATCGTTGATCTCTTAAACTGAAAGAGTAGAAGTAATAAAATTTGGTATAAAGCTCCTTTATAACATACTTTCCCATTGAATATTATTTCTAAGTTTGAAGTATTCCTATTAAAAAAAGTTATTAAGATCATGCATAGTGGCAGTAAGAGCGTTTAAAACTCAAAAAGTACTGTGACTGACTTAAGCCTAACTGACTGACTTAGGTCAGTTATAGGCTGAGACATCGGCAAACTGCTCAAAGAAGTGTCTCATTAGGCAATCGCCTTCTCAGAGTTAACATGATGAGGTCGACTAGTCCAGGCAAAATACTGTAGTTTCTTAGAATAACTGAGCTAGTTAGGGAGCTCATAGCTTAGATCTACAAGCTCGCAGTACAACTCAATAATAACTTAGTCACAAAGATTTCAAGTGGAGCTAGAGATATATATGTGGGATCGGTTCGCAACACTAGAAGTGGCCGTCAGTTTTAATTAAATATCGATATCAATCGTATCATAAGTTCAGAGTATTATCGTATAAGTCAAGTTGTGATGCAACTCTGCAATGGCAGTATTTTATTTTTTTAACAATCTATCGAAAAGAAGAGTCGATTTGAGAGTGTCAGTTGTGTCGGTTGTGTGTTCAAGCTCATTATTTTTGGAATTATTTAAAACGCAATTTAATTTCACAATTAGTAATAAACTATAATGTTATAAAACTAAACTAAATTCTCAGTGTTTGAATTAAAGTAAACGGGACGGCCATCGAACATCCTACATATATATAGTATATTTAGTATATTTACCTTTCAATCACACGTTTACCCAGATATTCAAACATTACAGTTATCTCACTCTTCAAAATTGAAGTTACAGATATAAACAAACTAATCTAAGTCAATAAATTGACAACTCGAACCATTAATCACATGAAACGTAATGAAACCTAATGAAAACTCTTGCAAACTGCATGCTATATATTCAGCTGTAACTGTAGAATCCACCCTCAGCTGTTTCATTCTATTTCTATTTTACCATAATGTTCTGCAAAGATTTGCACACTTAATGAATTCGGGAGAGAGCATTAAATGGAATCGTGTGAGCCAACAATCGGGGCAATTAAGTGCCCCGCAAAGGAAAGCAACAAAACAATTTGCCGCTGACACGGACACGAACAATTGTCACTGCACAATTCACCGTGTAATTCATCAAAATTCCAGCGGGGAGTGTGGAGTGAAGGGAGGGGAGGGGAGGGGAACAGCAATAACAGAAATCGAGAAATTTTCTTTGTTTTTGGCACATGGCCCGAATTGATGTTGATGTCAACTGCAACTCTCGGAACTCTTTGCGGTTTCTTTGATTGGCAATTTTTCAAAATCGTCAACGGAGTCATCGAGCCGGGGAACTGGTATCGGGTCAAGGCAGAGAGCTCTCTGTTGCTGTCTCGCTCTGGCTCTCTTTGGTTATTTATAATTCGCGGCGATTGATTGATGGAATCGCCGCAAAGTCGGTGACATTTGGCAGTGCGCAAAAATAAATAGCCCGCTCGAAGCACGAATCACGCAGCCATTGACAGCTGATTGCGAAAGTCCATTAGCCGAAAAGCGGAACAGGCGGAGTGCTGAGAGGGGTGGGAAAAGGGGAGCACTCGATTGGGGAGTGTCATTGCCATTGCCAATGCCCGGCTGAGGTGCCGCACAGCCCATATGTAATACCAGTGGGGCTGCAACAGTCAAGCCTCTTCACTGCAATCTGCTTGGCCAGATTGGGGCTTGGCACAACAACCTGGCTAACGGAGCACTCTCTCTGGCAACTGGCAACTCTCATCACAAGTGCAGTCAATCAGGTGTACGAAATTTGATAATTTTGCCAGAAAAACAATGCAACATTTACTACAGTTGGCAATGTGCTCTGTGCTCGGTTGGAGAGGAGAGTTGATAACAAAATCAAGTCTGCTTTGGACAGACTGCTTTGAGCGCGAAGAGCGGTACTGGATGGATGTATGAGCTCTTATATTATAAGCTAGATAGGGTTACAGTCCTTTCGTGGCTTGTGCAAGGCTAGTATATACCCATTGTAACGGTTTACTGTCTGTTGAGGTTGGTTAAATTGGTTAAATTGGTTAAATAGGTCAAATAGGTCAAGTAGGTTAAATTCTGCAGATTTTAGATTAGAACTCTATTAAATCTACTACACTTATGCAATATCAATAGAATTTTGTATAAAAAATTAAATAACCACAGTCAAGACTCCTTCAAATTAGATATAAGATTTAAATTAGGTTATCTATAGGTTCGTTCTTTCAAACAACCTTCTTAGTTCTTGTCAGTTCCTGATCTGCCTCTACCTCCGATAGAAAGGTCTAGATACTATACGAATCCACTATTCCATGACCAGTAATCAAAGATAAAAATCCTTTTGAATTACAAGTTGAAACACTTCTCGCTCACCTTCCTAGTCTCTTTTCAGCTTTATCTCTCTGCCTGCTCCACATGGATTAAAGCAAATCATAAACATAATCACAATAATCATTGCAATGCAAACAAAATGACGTCAATTTGTTCATTCATTCGATTCGTGCATTTCACTTGCAGTCGCTTTGCTTCCCACTCCTACTCCTTCTCCGAGTGCATTCATATTCTCTTTTTGTCTAACCAGAAGGAGGCAAAGCCAGCAGCAGAGAGACCCTGAAACGCTCCTTTGCTCATTCCCCTTTCGACCAAAAACGCTTTTTGGGCAATTTATGCAACATGAAATATTCATCAGATCAGAGTTTTCTCTTCCTTTTCTGACTCGTTCCTCGTTTAACAAGTTGATGATGATATGCAGAGGGAAAATTTATATATTTCATGGTTTTTTATTCGAGAATTTCTGTAAATCAAAGCAACAGGCAGCGGGCTAGAAAAATGCAGCTCTGATTACAGGTTTGCGATGGTATTTTTAGCACTCGTATCTGAGGAACCGTCAATATTGTGACATGACATGATTTGTTTGATGCACAAGGCAGCCCAACCCAAGCTCAACCTGAACCTGAAGCTGAACCTGAACCCTGACAACGAGGCACAGCCCCATACCAGACTGGCATCATCGTTGGTGTTGGCGCATCGCATGATGATCGGCAATAAATTGATGGCCTGCGCTGTCACGAGTGCCAGAGGTGTGTGTGTGAGCAGGGGGTGGAGAAGGGTGTGAGTCAGCTAAAAGCAATTCTTGACGGATTTGAGTTGCAGGGTATGAGAGCAGCTGTTCAGCGGCTAAACAGTTACAGCAGTTTGTCAGGCATTCAATAAGGCAGCGAGTTGGGGGAGATTTGATATGAAGTACAAAGAAGGGGGATTGATAAAGAAGAATAGTGGTAATAGTAACAAAATACAAATGAAAAGCTTTATATTTTTGTGAATTTGGTTTGTCTGTCATATATCTGTCATATATCTGTCATATATATACTTTCTAAATACGAAGTGCGTTCAAAGCAAAATAAGTTTCTCATTACCCAAACTCCTTCATCTAAGATAAGCATTAAACCTATGAAAAATATCCACTACAACAACTAACCCAATGATTATTCTCAGTGTGTCGAGCTGTAATTGCAGCTGAAGACATTTAGTGTCCAGGCGAACACGCGCAGCTGACATTTACGAGCATCAACAGCAGCAGCATCGCCATGAGCTGGTGCCGGGAACTGGTAACAGGCTCTGAGGCTGTAGAACCTTACTCTTCCCCTTCCCTTACACCCTTCCCTGCGCAACGCTATTCGTGTCCCAGTGACATGAACACACTTGGACAATGGCAGTTAATGGTCATGCTGGTGAACAGTGGCCACCAAAAAATAAACCAACTCACGAGCGCTACATAAATTTCAAAACTAGCCAGGACATTGCGCATAGACAGCAGGCAGCAGCGGGGTAAAGGGAGCCCAGGGCCAGGGTGAAGTGGGCAGGGGCCATGAGGAGACAGGACAGTGCTTCCCCTCATCTGCCACACACATTTCACGCAGTGACGACATGAATCCGCCAACATAAACACTCGTCCAGGACGCACAAGGACAGACAGCACAAGAGATAGACTAGCTAGGGGGCTGTGCAGAGAGGGGGCGTGGCAAAATATTAGAGCTACTGTTGAAAAAACATGGCCAAAAGGGCAACAGCAGGCAAGAAACAAAAAAAAAAAAAAAAAAAAAAAAAAAAAATTTCTAGACCAGGCGAAAAATGTGTTTAGTGGGTGCGTGGACAAATGCAGCACAAGCCGAGCAACAACAACAACATGCAACAGCTGAGGGGTGCACGGGGGCACGGGGGGAGGGGTGACAACTAACATGGTAGTAGCCAGTCCAGGCCAGACTCAACTGGCTCGTCCCATTGCTCGTCATGCAGCAGCTCCTCGCCATGATATGGCATTCAGTAGCACTCACATGTCACACAGTGCTGGACTGCAGAAGCACCCTCTGCCCTCCCAACCCCCCCCCCTCTCGAGTAGGGGTCACTCTCTCGTCGTTGGGTCCGGCGTGCAGCCGTGGCCAAATTGGTTGATAGCTTGAAAAACTGTTTTCGCACAGCTCCGTCAAATTGCATTTGGTGTGACAGACCGCAAAATGCATCATCACCAACATGAGCGATGATTGTTGCTGTTGTTGTTACTATAGTTGCTGCTGTTGTTGTTGTTGTTACTCTACTGCGTTGATGTTTATATTTGAGAGCAGGCCCTGTTCCTCTGCCCGCTCTCTGCCTCTTATCCCACTTTGTCCAGTAATTTACGAGCTTTTTTCGGTTAACGCATGTGTTGGCTGCACGCTGTCGCAAATATTACAGTGTGTGCACACACACACACACACACACACATGCACACACACATAGATGGGTTAGGCATGGTCCATCGTTCAGGTCCTTGGGAAAGTGTTTTGAGGTTGCAAGTTTTCAGTGGCGCACCCCCTGAATGGGCAAACACTCCACAGTCCTCTCAGTCGGCGCCTAAATGCGTGCGGTGTGTGCGCGCACAGTGGGCAGGAGTTGATGAATAACTGAAGGCTTAATTTCCTGTTTAGATTTACAGTTTACTGATATAATTAAGTCACATTTTTATGTATGTATTTTAAAATTATTTAATGTGGCATTGAAACCTTTTTGATTAATTGAGATGTTTATGTTAATGTAATAAGTATTTCATACAGTGAATATTTGGATCTTTACTTCCATGTGGTGCTCTTTTATATGCCTGTATCAGGTCTGTATCATGTCTTTAACATGTCTGTAACATGTCTGTAACATTTTATTAACATACCCGTTACATGTCTGTACTATACATGGACTATACATACCTATGTTCTTAGCATACCCACTATTATCACAAGATAGAGAAAATTTATATAATTTCTGAACTTGTTAAAGTTAAATACAGTTAGTTTTTTTGTTTTTATTATTATTCAGTGAAGAATCCGTACATCATAATATAATACAGTCAGTTTATTAAAATTTACTAGTTTAACATTTGAAGATTGCAAACATTTAAGCAATTAGATAATAAAAAGTGCGTAACTATTGTTATAAATCAATTATTTTGTCAAAAAACTTCTACAAACAGCACCCAATTTAGTTATAAATTTATGCGCCTTTTCAAATCGCATCTCGAATGACCTAACCTAAAAATTATGCTCATTAGCATATGTTATATTTCCAGGTTGCTATTGCAATTCTAGGTATAAAAACAGTTTCTACAGATATATTTTCCATGAAAGTTCTCTGACCTTCTCTTTTTAATTCTAAGTATATGGATATATAGTACAGATACATTTAATAAAGGTGTCCTGATCTCCTGGGCTTAAATCTAACTTTACTTCTATACTATCTGCTCATTTGCAAACCTGTATACAAGTGTAGTATCCAGCAAAAAGACTTACTCAATGTATAAATCAAGTTTTACTTTAACTGTATTAAACTTCCACAATTTGCCACTTACCCCATGCATTTTGGCCCACTGTGCATGGCACAGCGGCAAAAACTTCATTCAGTTCACATTAATGCAGCGTGAATTAAGTGTCAAGGACATTTTTTGGTTGCATTCAGTTGCTGCTGCTGCTGCTGTTGCTGGTGACGACGCAACATGTTTCAGTCAGACGGTTGCCCGCTTTCTGCTCCTCCCTCCTGCAAATTCCCCTTCTCCTGTGTGCTGCTGCTGTCCCGCTGCCTGTCCTTGTGAGGTTATGTTGTCATGCGTGCGTGTGTGTGCCTGAAAATGCGTTGCAACATTCAAGTAAGTGACGTAAATGCATCACGAACACAACGCACAAACAAACAGACAGACAGCCGCAGCAGCAGAGAGGGAGACCGAGAGCAACTGCAGCGGAGTGTGGAGTAAATCATCATGGCCAGCAGGCAGGCAGGCAGGCGGGTAACAGGCAACGGACATCAGGCGGGCAGTTATGCCTGTCAAGATGAATGCCATATCATCGCACCGAAAATGGTGTCAAAACGTCAGCAGAGGCCCAACTGTATGCCCCGTCTCCCTCTCCCACTCCTGCTCGCACTGCCGCCTCGTGTTGTTATCCTGGTGAATTATGAGTCCTGCAGTCCTGCGCCATCAGCAACAGGACCAAACGCACGCCACGCCTGTCGTCATTGTGCCCTGCCCCCGTCTCATTCCCCCCCTTTCGCACTGCCTGGCATGCCGTGTAATCCGTCACATGGTCATGGAGCTGCTGCAGGATGCAGAACATACAGGCGCCATCGTCGTCGTCGTCGTCGTCATCGTCCTCCTCGTCATAGTCGTTGTCGGCCTCGGAGTTTGTGCGAAAAACTCGCAATTTATCCCTGAATGACCGCAGTTAAATTAAATGCTAAACGAAGACATTAACAATGCAGGACAGCAAGTGCAGGACAGGATTCCGGACAGGAGTCCTGGACAGCAGTCGGGACAGGATTGTGGACAATATGCAGACGCATGCAGTGTTTGAGGTTAATTTCATTGCCAAACGAGTCAATGCAATTGACAGTTGATGAACTTAAGCAGAATGCGATTTATTGCCAGAGTTACAGTGGGAAAGGAGTGGACGCAATGTCCAGAAAACATACATACTGAGAAAGAGAAGAAGTAGAATATTAAAGAGGAATGCCTGAAATACTTTGACGTTCGACCTGAGAAAGAAGAGAGATAGCGATAGTTATAGATATATTAAGCACTTTAAATACATTTAAGTTTAATAAATGAATTATATTGGATATATGATCTAAGAGCTTTACGAAATTAATATTCTTAGGTTATATTGTTTAGCTTGGAGAAGACGAGGTAGACACATAACCAACTTTAAATACATTTAATGCACATAAAATACTTAATCACTCATAAGAGCTAAAATATTTAAAAAATGCATATTTTAAGGTTATACTTTCAAGGATTCCTACATTTAACATTTAACCAAAAATCACACATTATAGACTCAAAAGAAAAAAAATTACTTACAAAATGGTTTCAGTATTTCACATACTGAGTTTCAGATCTGTATCTCATATAGTTTTTATTACACAGGCTATAAATTAAATAAGCTACATAAAAGACAAGTAAAATTTCCTGAATTTCCATTTAAAAACCTTATCTAATTATGGGTAGAGAAGCCATGCCAGTTTCAGAAGGCTATCAGCTAACTATCTACCAAATTTCAGATCTCTGTCCCTTACCAACCTCGAGATCCGAACGATAAAAGAGATAAATATCAAGTAAATTAGCCCATTCTAATTGCAAACAGTTCATCCCACACAATTTGCCACAAAAACTCCCTTTGAATACAGAAACTGAACTATTTGCACTCTCTATTAGCCAACAGATTCCAATGTGAACCGACTTTAAAGAGTTTTGGGTAGCTTAAAGTTTCGCAACGCATCACTTTTTGCTTTTATCCCAACAGCTAAACAATTTAGCTTGAATTGTTTTGGCTACCGTTTTCGCTTTCCGCTATGCGATGTAAATAAAGTCGTGATTTTCAGCACTTTTGACATTCCAATTACCCAACAATAACAACAGGTAACAGGCTAACACACTAACAGGTAACAGTTAACAACAACAACAACAGCAGCAGGAACAACAAGTTGAGCTAACAAAGCTGAAGGCAACGCGTAGGTTGTTTGGTCGTCGCGGTGATTACCGCCGACGATATCACGTTTATGGGGGCCCCCTGGGGTTAATTGTATCGCAGACAGCGATTGGCCCCTCGATTAAGCGATCAGCGGGACAGACAACTGTATAGTTACCTCCCTCTAACTCCCACTCTCCCTGTTATTTAGATCAAACCTGCAGAAAGGTTTTCAACTGTGATTTATATGCGCCTTGCTGGGGTAATAAATCAAAGCACAAAGTGATAGATCGAGCGAGAGACTGGAAGAAAGAGTTTGAGAAAGGAGGAGAGGGAGAGAGAGAGAGAGACAGTCGTATGATCGTCGCATCTCTTCGGGCACTTTACACTTGGCAGCAAGTGTCAGGCGGCATTAGAAGAACCTCTCCTCCAGCTTCCAGTCTTGTCTTTAGACTTGCGGGTAACTCGATGCCTTCTACAGTTGCCGTTGTGGAACCCAAAAAATTTTACGGTAGCGCATAAATTCCATGTCGCTAATCGGAAATTAATAAACGTCAGCAAATTGAATGGGGAAAGCAGTCCCAGACTGGAGAGTCAAACTCCTGCCTCCTTCCCTCTCTTTCTCTCTGTCCCTCGCAGCTTCCGCGCTTCACTTTGCTTTGCTTCTCATCTGTTTCTTTCTTTATTTTTGGGCAACTATTTTGTTGCACCTTCTTCTTCTACTTCTTCTTCGTTCACGACTTGCCTCGCTTCCACTTTGATTGGGTGTCGTCTGAGTTCAGTTTGGCGTGAAATGTCCGAGGGAATTACTTGAGCCGATGTCACACTTGATGAACGAGCAGTAAATCGTGGCATGTGGCTGTGGTTGGCTTTCGCCTCCGTATCGGGTTACACAGTGCAGGATTTCTGCAATACTCAGTGTAGAACGCGGGGCAATGCAACACTGAGGATGATGAAGAAAAAGAAAGAACTGAAAACAAGGTTTATAAGCATTTTTGGTGACGAAGGTGACAAATTTAGAAGAAGCTAAAGACTTGTGAGACTAAAAAGGTAATTTATAAGTAGAAAGAACATCACATGAAGGTATAAGTTAAGGTATAAGTTCTATAATATTGCATAGACCTATAAACTAATGCATGAGTGGTATAAATTATCCAATATTTATACTAATGATGAACTTTCTTTCAATTCTACAGAAAAAGTCTCCAAGTAACTATAATATTAAAATTATAATCATGATTCATGAGAATTATTTCGATATATTTTAAACAACTTTTCCGATATATTAGGTTAGAATTTCGATAAGTTTACAAAAAAAATATTCTCTTCTTGCAAAGCTTTTTTTCCTACAGCTTTAAATTACCAATTTCAAACAACCTCAACATATACACTTTAGCCCAGTTACTTCTATAAATAGTTGAACCCCACGCCCACATAGAGCCCACACGTGCTCTGCTGGGCCAATCGATAGGCAAATGAAATGTCGGCGTAATAAATATTCTATCGCAACAAATTGCGACATTATAAAATTACAGAGTTTAACGTGTGATTCATGATAAAAATTGACAAAGATAAACACGTTCAATCATGCCAGCTGATTGACGAGCACAGGCACACACACGCACACACACACACACACATATAGAGTAGGATATGGCAGCCTAAACCGATGCTAGCCTGACTCTGAAAAACAAAGCACAGATCAATTGAACAAGCTGGAAACAATGATGGAGAGCAAAGAGACAGAGGAAGGGGAGAGAGAGAGAGAGAGAGGGAGGGGAGTGGAGAGAGGGAACCAAAGGACAGGGCATCACAGAGCGCACATTGATGATGATGACGATAAGTGTGTGCGAGCTGTGGCGGGCCCACAGGGCGTATGCGTTCTTTTGGCCCTCACTCGTTGATTGATTGATGACGCATCGGGCAGAGCCGAAGCGGGGCGGGGCGGTGCAGGCAAGCTGCTGTAATTCATGTTGAGAGCCGAACAATTTGCGTCTGTCTCACGCGCTGTCCGCCAGTTTGTCTGCTCGTCTCCCTTCGCAAAAGGTGAGACAATAAAAATGCCAAACGCTTTTTGCTCCTTCGCTCCTTCTCGCTTGTTGCGTGTGGCAGGCAGCAACCTGTGTGTGAACTGAGCCTACAACGTCTGCAACGCCAACACAGGCTGACTTCCCTCCTCGCACACACACACACGCACAGTGGGGCAGACACTCAGACTCTCGAGTGGGACTAGGGCAAGGCCGCAGGAATTAAATTCGCATGCTCTGCGCGCCGTGTGCCAGCAGAGAGGGAGGCGGCTCGGAGGGGGGAGGGCAGACTGTGGCAAAGGCCACGCAAAAGAGACAAAAGCGGAAAAAAGTTCAGGGAAAAATTGTTTTTCTAGCCTTGGCTCCCAGTTGCTCCTCGTTTCGCTTCGCTTCGGTTTCGGTTTCAGTTTCCTTTTTTTTTCCCCAAAAATAGCGAGCGATTTTTTTCACGTTTTAATGTTGCCGTGCTGCCTCCCCACAGTACCCTCTCCCCTGTCTGTGCTCCCTCTGCCTCGCACTACCTCTACCCAGACTCGGCATGCTCGACTTCCACACACACACACCCACCCTCAATGTGTGCGTGAGTTGGAGGGAGAAACTTGCCAAGCGTCTGCCTGCCGTCTGCTTGCCTACCCCCCCCTCCCGCCACCTTCCTGCTGTTCCTGCTTCTCCTTCTCGCTCCAACATTCATCGAACCGATGGCAACTTGTTGATTTTCTGTGTGGAAATTCACATGCAAAAACCAAACCAATTTCGCCCTTCATTTGCGGGCGCCAGTTGCGACGTTGCCAGTTGCCGGTCGGCTTTCCTTTTTTTCCGCACTCTCTCTCTCTTTCCCACTCTCTCTCTCTGCCTCGCTGTGTTTGTTTTGTGTGCTCTTTTTTTTCGCCAGCTTTTCCTTTTCACATTTTTACGCTGAACTAGGCTGCCTCCGACTCGGCAAAGAAATCAATAATCGATTGCTCGATTCCTCGTAATGTCGCCCGTTGCCGATGCCATTGGCCTTTAAAGGTTCTGCGAAATTTGTTTTATGTGCGTGTTAAAGTGAGTAAGGCGCGGGTTAAAGGTTGCCAGAGCGTGAACTTGCATAGGCGAGTGAGGGTGAAGACCTTGAGTGTGCACGGTTTATGCAAAACGAGCTGCTTGGGGAGTGTGAATTGCTTTAATGGAGCAACTTTACTTGGTATCAAATATTGAATTATAATAATAAGATAAGAAATGTAGGTTGCTTTAATTGGATTGTATGCTTATTTGATATATTAGAGTGACCATAGTTGCTCAATTTATATATACAAGGTGCACAATGTATGAGTGTAATCAGTTCTGTTAAAGCTTACAGTATTGAGATGAGTTTGGTTAATATATAAACGAAATAATAAATAGGTCAATAGCTGAAGGTTATAATGATATATTAGGGTAACCTTAGTTTTTTTATTTTTTTATATTTACACTTCAAACAATATTTATATATATATTTATATAGGTATGAGTTTTGTTAATATATAAGCGAAATAATAAATAGGTCAATAGCTGATGGTTATAATGATATATTAGGGTGACCATAGTTTCTTTATTTTTTCATATTTATACTTTAAACAATATATATATATATTTATATATGAGTTTTGTTAATATATAAGCAAAATAATAAATAGGTCAATAGCTGATGGTTATAATGATATATTAGGGTGACCATAGTTTCTTTATTCTTTCATATTTACATTTTAAACAATATATAAATATATCGTTTTTGCTTGTATTACAACTTATTTAGGATAACTGGTTGTTGGTTTTTCTAATACTTTATAGAGCTGAGATCGACCTATAGCTGAAATCGACCTATAGCTTTCAGGGCAGCTCCACTATATAACCTTCTGTTTCAACACCTTACTTAATTATCAAATTATTTCAAATCAAATTATAAATATGATATTCCTACGTACAAACATGGTTCCTCTACCTCCCCAACCATTTCTCTTTAATCTTCACTAATCTCAATCATATTCATAAATCATACACCCCTCACCCCACATCCTACACCCAAATAATCCGCTCTTCTATGCATGCTCTATAAGCAAAACATTTCTAATGCCAATTTTTCGGTTCAGAGTTATTTATGGATACGGAATTACACGAGTATTTGCATCTGAACCGACAAATCGAATTACGAGCAGCGTGACACATTCGTCACAGCAACAGGATGGTGGTGGAGAGGAGAGTGGGGGGGGGAGTAGGCAACCGAGAGGTGCTAGATAGACCCCCTCTTCTTCTCTCACTCTCGTCTCTCGTGGTCAGCTTTGAACTGCCTGTACTCGTGTTGGCCTCGTCGTCGGCCACAGTCACAACCATCCGTCATGTTGGCTGACATTGAAGACATGGCCAGGGCCCCAGTGAGTACTCCTCCCCCCCACCCCTTTCCCCTGGGCCCGACACAAGTGCACTGAGCAACGGATTTGAACAGTTTGATGGATCAACTTGCGCACGTCCTCGTCATAACTCACAACACTTCCCAAGCGTCCGTCTGTACGTCCATCTGTCCTCGGCCACGACGCCGATTTGACGTTTGACGTGAGCGCACGTTTGATGGAAGATCTGTCAGAGTAGAGCAGCAAAGCAGAGCAGGTGGGGGGAGGGGGGTAAGAGAGAGAGAAGGGAAGCCGGCATTGGAGCTTGCTCCAATTCGCTTGCAGCTTTGCCTTGTCTGTTTCAATGTTGGCCAATTTGCAAATCTGAATGATTGGCGGCAGCTTTTGTTCTCTCTGAGCGAAGCACAAATTCTTCGCTCTTTATTCTCGCCCTGCCCTGATTTATTGCCAATTAATATGATTGAAGTGTCATAATTCATAAGCGGCTTTTGTAGCCGCTCTCTCCCATCTCGATTCTTTCTGTTCCTCAATCTTCACTTACATATCTAACCAATTGCCAAGCCCATGAAATAGACAGATTCGTGATGTGGGAATGATTTGGCACTTGGGAAAGCTTGAAGAAGACATGGACAGAGAGAAAAAAAAGAGATACGAAGCAGCAGCAAGGGAGATTCGAGTATGATAATGTGTTAGAAATTACGAAAATTGAGAAGTGTAATAAAATAACTGAGAAAAATGTTATAAGTATTGATCTGATAGAAAACTGAACTTGAATAAGAAATCTATTAAAGATCTGTATTTCTTGTGTGGAGATAATACTTTGTTGTTTTCTTTTAATTTTAAAACAATTTACACAATTTCAACCTATTTACTTAGATTTCTCAAATGATAGTAGCGCTGTCTGGCTCCTTGAACGTTATTCAACACTCTTCTATCGATAGGAATATCGAAGGGCCACGTTAACTAAATCATCGTACGACTTTGTATTCACTTAGGTAACACATGACTTAATAGGTATTTAATAATAGGTTATTAATATATATTATTAATAACATTGAAATTGAAAAGAGTGACCTATTAAACCTATTGTATGTACCTATGTACCTATACATAGGTCGTATATACTCTTATATTGTCTATCTGCTGAGTCTAGAGCTTCATCATCAGTTCAGTGTACTCTATGATTTTTCCTGGACTGAGTGAACTTATCTCTTTGATTTTAAGAAGGTCTCTTCCTAGTATTGCACATCTGAAAAAGGTCAATGCCGGACAAACTGTGAGTACATGTTTCAGTATCGAGATTATGATTTGCACATTTATTTGGAAACATCTCTTTAAAAATGCTGCATTATTTTCAGTCTCAAATATGCACAACAACAAATGAAAATGAGTGAGTGTTTATGAATAATGAACTTGAGAACTTATCTGAGAACTTTACATCGAAATGAGACTTCCTTCCCAATGTATTATTACTATAAATATAACTTAAATACCTGTAGTGCTTTGACTTCTTACTCAACTTAGACTTCTTGCCCTTCGAGTACTTAACCCATTGGCAACCCAAACCATTCCTTGTGCTCAATATGTTCTAAAGACCAGATGTCAACTCGCGTTCATATGCGCCTGAATTAACACGACATTTGCAACTGGAACTTTGTCGCTTAGTCGGGGTGTTTTTTTTTTTTCTACGAAAAAGAGATGTGTCAAAACTTTTATATTTCACTTAAGATTTGTGCGGCCCCTTCTCCAATTCCACTCTCCCTTCCTTCCGCGACATTTATTCGTGTAAGCCGCACGTTTTACGCCTTCTACGCAGGCTGTGTAGCTATTTATTTGGGGCTTGTCAGGCGCGCTTAAACCACAGACGACACCAAAGTCGCCACAGAACATGGGCTATGCAGAAGGCCAAAGGGGGTGAGGAGACGGTAGGGGAGGGCGATGTCGGTTCACTTGAAGTGCGTGGCTTGGGAGCTTTCAGCGTGACGCTTTCTTTAATTTTGACAAGACGTAAAGTCTATTAAGAAAGTCAATCAATGTCTCTCAAGCGAGTTGGCTTCGGGCTGCCTCTGCCCCACTGTCTCTCTCTCTCCCTCTCCCTCTCTGGCTGTCTCTCTCTTTGTGCTACAAGGATGAGCTGTAGCTGCAAGTAAAGTTCTGAAGTGACAGACAGACAGAGAAGGGAAGACAGAGAGAGAGAGAGGAAGGGAAGCACAGACAGTTAGTCAGTGGGAGTGACGTGTGAGGCAGTGATGGAGGTGGTAGGGGAAGAGGGGTGTCCTGGCTAAAGGACTCACTGGTCTTCGTTTGAGTGTCGGGCACTTGACTGACAGCTGGACGCGGACCCAGGGCGGGCACAGACGATTGTTGTGCCGTGGCCGAGTCGAAAGCGGAGGCGTCTCTGGGTAAGGCGCGTCCGGTCTGATTGAAAGTTCGCATTCAGCGTGTGCACACGGTAAAAATTATGAAGAAAAATTGAAATCGCAGTGAAAAGTTGACAAAGTGGATGACCGAGTGAGAGAGAGAGAATGCGAGAGAGAGTGAGAGAGTGAGTGAGTAGAGTGACTCAATTGAAGTCGTTGCGGAAATGCCGAACAGGTGAAGCAGGTGAAACTTTGCCCAGGGCGACATTAATTTGTAAAAGTGTTTTTCATCAAACAGGAATTAATTAAGATGCGACCAAAGTTTGCTGCAGAGAGAGAGAGAGAGATAGAGAGGGAAGATGCAAGCCAAGGGAGAGAGAGCTCTCCCCCCTGGAGAAATCCAAAAGGAGCCCGACGCCAATAATTGAAAATCATCACTCGAGATTTTGCTAATTATGTGGAATTATCATCTCAATTATTTATTTTTCGATTTCGTTGGCCATCGCCCCCAACTCGCATTGCTGTCTACTCATTTTTTTTCGCTCTCCCTTCTCTCTTCTTGCCGATACTGTGCTCAGGTGCGATTATAATCAAAGCTTCGCAGGATTTGCCGTCAAAGTCTTCGAACTTCTCAATTAAACGAATGCATAAATCATTTCCAAGACGTCTGCAGATAATTCCCGAAAGTCCCCAGCTCGATGTGCGCATTAGAGTGCGAAAATACACACACACACACACTCGCACACACACACACACACACGTGGAAATCAAAGACGTCCGACTGAGGACTAAGGACACTCTCATAAATCTGTAGAAATGTGGCTAATTAAAAAAATACGCATATTCCATCATCATTTCTGGCCCTTTGTGAGGGGCGGGGGCAGCACTGACGATATTTTTCCAGCTCAGATTTATGCGCTCATAATCCATAAATATGCTTTTACCACACACACACACTCCCACACACACACTCCCACACACACACACTCACAGCTACACATACATCTTCATAAATTCGCTCGGGCTGCTTTGGGTGTGTCATTCCATGACGCATTAATTAATAGCCACATCAACAACTTACAACAACAACAACAACAATTATAATACATAATAAGGCAAGTCGGCACACACACACGCACACACACACATACATGTGCACACACGTCTAACGGTTCTTGAGTCTGACGCGTCCTTTGGGATCGTTCGCCATTGCTGGCATCGGTCCGTCAATTGCTTCGGCAGGCAGTTGAAGTTTTACTTAAAGTACCGTTATAGGTAGGCAATAAGAAAATACTATAAATTTATGGTAGATTTAGCTATATGTCTGCATATATGCTTTACCGATTTAGACAATTTTAATGTCTGAGAAGATTCTTGAAACTTTTTCTTGCATACTTTTTGGGGCAAGCAGAAAATGCAGAAGGATATTTATTGCAGAGCGCTTATAAGCATGCTATACATATTTATAGCATACAAATTTATTTTTCCTATAAAAAATAAAGTATAACTAAGAGTCTGGAGCTATAAAACAATTATAATATAAAATATTTACTATTGTTTTTATATTTTAAGAATTGTTTTTATCAGATGGGTAAAAAAGACTATAAAGAAGTTATAAATCTGTTATTATAATATTTATAGCACAACAAAATATCAGCAAATTCCAAGTTATATTTTGCCCATTCATAAATCTATTATTCAAAGGGTATATAGAGCTTTATATGCCATAACTATTCTCATTTGCTCGCTCGCATTTGTCTTGTGACTTAAGCTTTCTATTTGCCATAATTATCCATATGGTCAGACAAACCTGGCGTAAAATTCTCTGCAAATAGACAGAGAGAGAGAGAGAGAGAGAGACTGGGATAGATGGAGACAGGGCGAGTCTGTGCGACGCACGAATTATGCCTGAGATAAATAACAAATAACCAAATGATAAATAATAATTTCGTTGAATACATCAGAGAGAGGCCCCCGGACTGCTAATTGGAATTGATTAGACTGGCAAACGCCCACGACAGAGTTAGCAGAGAGTTGCCCTGCTTACCGTTCCCCAGTAACCCCGTCTCGCTCCCCTGCTCACTGTCTGCCTCTCTCTCTGCCTCCTTGTTGCCTGAAGTTTCAATGCTCGCCCAATGCACGTTTCGCATATTTATCTGCATCTCGTCGAGTCACATATGCGACTAGAAGGCAACCATGCCTGCCCCGCCCACTGCCGCCTCTAGTTGAGTAGTTGTTGAAGTTTTTGTTGTGCGGTTTGTAGGGGGGGGGAGAGATAAAGGGAGAGGGAGAGGGAACGGAAGCGGGGGTTGCCTAATAACAAATGTGCTTCATATTTGTGATCGATGGAAAATGCTTTGTTCGCTTTTCTTTTTTGGGGCAAGTCACAGGCAGGGGCAATTTATTAGAGCCACCCCGACCCCGCCCTGTTGCATGTGGAGGCGTTGCACTAATCACTTCATTAGCTCGAGCAGCCGGACGATATCTCGGCTGTGGAGTTCTGAGCCCAGAGTCCCAGGGACATATTTATTTAACCTGCAAATCACAAATTCATCCATCATCCTTTTGCGCCGTGTGACTGACGTGCTTCCTTCAAGCGAACCCCCTCTTCCCTCCCCTGCTTTGCTTGCCCCCTTTCCTGCTGTTGCTTCGCCCTTCATCGTCGCCTTTTGACTGACATTTGACTTGAACGCTGACGAGCTTCGTTGTCGGCGACGTTGAAAGCGACAAGTTCATTGTCCTTGCACTGCCAAGACGACGCCCGTAGTAGCAACTGTCCCCCCTTTCTCCCTCCTGCTCCCTCCTAATAAACACGCCCTGTGCTGGGACTACGCACAGCCAAGCCTGGCGAGAAGGCTACGCGGAGCGCTGTGCAGGACGCACTTTGTTCGCAATTTGTTTTGTTTGCTTTATTTCTCGTTCTTCTCTTCTCTTCTCCTCGCCCTCGTCTGGTTCTTGCGTCGGACCCTCTTGAGAGGGTAGTTCCACGTCTGCCCGCTTAGTCTGCGTAAATCTCTATAGCACTGTCTGCGTGTGTATGTGTGTGTGTGTGTGTGAATGTGTGTCGTTGTGCTGAAATATGCTTGCAATTTGGGTTAAAACTTAAAGCTGGAGAGAGCGATAATTTTGAAGTAATGTGCATATTATGCTGCATGAGATATTGAATAGATTAAATTATTACTACAGACATATAGATATGTTTACAATATGTAGAAGAAGAGAAATAAATGATGTATACTTTCCCAATAGAATTTAATCTAATTTAATTAACTATAAATACATGCCATAAAAAGAAAGGAATGAGCAAACTAGCGAAAATCGGTTAGACTAGTCATGCTGAACGAGAATATATATAATTTTCTGACTTAGTATATATGTAAAATATAAATATATTCTCTTCACATATGTTACAATGATAATATGTTGAAAAATGCTATATTGTTTAAAAACTAATTAAAATCTAGTAAATTAATCAAGAATATATATAATTCTCGGATTAATTGTTATTGTAACTGTAAAGTAAGAGTTTCTTTCTCATCCATTTTACATAGTAAAAATATATTTCAAGATTACATTAATTGTATCGTATATTGATCTATGTCTATAATCTAGAACACTTTTTGTAGAATTTGGTTGGTTCATAAGAAGTAAATAGTATTGATATACTGAAAAATTTCAAAAATATACGTTTATGTTTCTTATAAGAGTATTCAGCTTGAGAGGTTATAGAATATTTTGCAAAAATCATGTAAAAATTTAAGGTATTCATGTATAAAATTTAAGATATGTATTTAAGATACAATATCTTTAAAAATAATTCGTTTATCATATGATATATTTTAGAAGTATGGGCATATATAATAAAATCATTCATTATCATTCTTTGTTTGTATTTTGAAATACTTCTATACGTCTCATCATCTTCTTAGTCCCTGTTCACTTCTCTTCTTGTTCAGCCTCTTTAAAGTTAGTCGCTTCTAACTCAAGAGCTACTGCTTAAGTGCTTTACAAGCCCGCAATGAATCACATTGCTTGCTTAAGCAGTAGCCAGATTATTCACACTCTCACACACACACACACGCACACACATACACCTGCACACACCCATAGTCAATGCAATAAGGGCATCATAATTAGCTGCTCGTGTGTCACGCAGCAATCCGTGCCGGAGTCCGCTGTGAGGCATCTTCGCCTTTTGGCTGTGACTCCAAAATGCTCAAGCGAATGTGAGCTTTGGCGTCAACAGCCAATTTGCTGCATTAGCGAAAACCGTTGGCCAATTACTGTCAAGTGGCCAGGTGGGCAAGGCACCCAACCCACAACCCCTCCCCCTCCCTCCCCCTCTCTCACTCTCGTTTGCTGTCCGCCAAGGGACATTTGAAGTTGCAAGGATTACGCACAGCTCGACGAGTTGCTAATCAAACGTTGCTCCGCTGGGAACAAGCTTAGAGAGAGCGGCGAGCAGGCGATGGCAGTCTAACGGGGGTGGGGGCGGGGCTGCAAAAACCGATTGTCAAAGCCAAGCCGGACATCTTTAATCATACAGCAGGCACTGGGAACTGTGCTCCAACAGTGTGTCCCAAACTCAATAAACGTCAACGATTTGCCAGCTAAAATGTTAATTAGCACGGCATGCATGAACATGCAGCGACTTGCAGCAACATGCAACGTGCAACGGGCACTAATTATAGTGAAAGACGACGTGGCTGAATTGCGGCTATCGGGAAAAGTCCTTTTGTTTTCGCAGTTTGAAGCGAATTAATCAGCGCGACACAAACCATTCGACGTTGTTATCGCACGTCACCGCCAGCCTCAGCAGCAACAACAATGGCCCAAGCAGCACAACAATGACAGCTACCATCAGCAGCTAAAGCAACAATACACTCACACACACATACACACACTCACACATACACACACTAAACAAGAAACGGGCGCCTTCTCCATATCTGTCGTCTGCCTTTGATGTGCTCCTTTTGACAAGTGAGTTGACAATGTCAACGTCAACAGCTGACAGCCTTATTATGGCATTATGCCCGGCTAGCCAGCACCCCCTCTCCACCCCAAGCCACTCCTCTCCTCTTCCACTGCGCCTCAGGCGCCAGCTCTGTGTCATGTGGTGCATGCCCATATCGCATGTAGTGTCAACTGTAGATAAAGCCTGCCTTAGACCAAATAAACCCCTCTTCTACTCCTCTTTACCACAGCAATCCATTTTCTTGAAGATTGATTATTGGAAACCTTTACAACACTGCCAAGAAAAGCTATTATACAGTGTGGTAGCTTCGCTTCGGTGCCTTGATTCTTCATTATATTGCCAAGAAAAGCTATCATACAGTGCGGTAGCTTCGCTTAGGTGCCTTGATTCTTCATTATATTCTTTATAAAGATATAATTAAAATCGATTACCAATCATTTTATCATATGATTAAAATCGATTACCAATCATTTTATCATATGATTAAAATCGATTACCAATCATTTTATCATATGATTAAATAATAATTTTAATATCTTATAATAACGTTCACTTAAGATCCTACCTTAGTCCCTAAATTCTTCAAGAGATTCCTTCCAATGTTCCAAATGTAAACAAATGCAAAGCTTAACTGATTAAAATCGATTATCTAGCAGGTTTCAAGTCGAGTTATCGATAAAATATCTCTCCCTAGCTCGCCTTATCTGTGTCTCTAATGAATATATCAATATAAATCACACCATACCACCATCTACATTCACATTTCCATCCATCGAAAGCTTAAAATCAGTCAAACTTCACTCAATCGCACTTCAATCAATGACAGCGACATCCAGATTGACGGCTGAATCAATTATTTTGGACAATTTCCCAACCCTCAGTCAAACGACCAACTAATTACATAAGCCAGAGTTTTTTTCGACCACATATGGGGTTTGTCATTCAAATGCGTCATTTCATATTTCGTTTCCGTTGACAATAAAAATTGCGTACACACATACACACACACAAGGGGAAGAGGGTGTGAATGGATGGAGAGGGGTTGTTGGGTGACTCACCTGACCGAGATACGCAACTGGACTTAGGGGCATCCTCATCAACAGGCATTCTTCGTTCTGTCAGCGACCATTCATGGTTCAAGTGTAAGACATGTCAGCTCCACTCAATGCCGTACCAAACCCCCTCTATCACACCCCCCTCCCCCCTCACACTCCGTCCCTGGTCATTTGCACGAGTGCGTAACACTTGTCCGTCACATCATTCAGAAGCATCAAAAGTTTCCTCATGTGAATGAAAGTTTTCCACCTGCAAAGAAAGGAACGCAAAAAAAAAAAAAACGAGATGAAAACGTTGACATATTAATCCCAAATAGAAATTTCATCAACAGGCACGCAGGCACAGCAACAACAACAATGACGGTACACACTGGACAGGACAGGACCTTCGCTGTATGACAATGACAGCAGACCTCGTACCCCAACTACCTCAGATGCGGATTCAGACTCGACTGACAGACTGTCAACGAGGCAACGAACAGCAGCAGCACCCTGTGGTGGCGTAGTCCGGAATAACTGTACATTTGTTTATATTTCCCATTATGCGTAGGACAACGGAACTTAATGATGAGGAATGAAACCCAATTCAGTTTGGGTTTTTTGAAATGCAATTTTTTAGTGAGATTTATAAAGTATATTATTAGATTATATTAAATAAATATAGACTGTTAAGACCTTCCAAACCTATATAGATTCTAGGTTATACTGATGTCGTTGTCATTTGTATATATATTTTATATACCCTTACGCTCTTGAGTAATTTATTTACCAGTTTGTTATTTCTGTTCTGAAATCGTTAAGATCTTGTCTAACTTTTCTATAGGTTAGAACAATCTTTCAGTTATTTTAACAATTAAGTCAATTAATAATTAAGTAATTAAGTAATGAATTTGTTGAACGGAGTTACTTGATACTTCTCTTATAAGGTACCTAATAGTTCGTCATACGTTTAGGGATGCATATAAAGTAATACCTGAGTTTCATACTACTCATATAAATACTTACTTATAAAGAATCAATGGGAATTCAACAAGTCTTTGCTTATGTTCAACGTCGGGACTTGATAAGTGTTTTAGAGTAAGTATATTGAATAAAACTTTATTTATTATATTATATCTATATATTCCAAAAAGATTCTAAGGTCTAAAGTACTCAAGTATAATAAATACAAGTATATACATACATTAATCACCACTTTAACCATGAAAACCCCCCAAATTTACCTCAACCCCCTACCGATGCCTTAAAATAATTTTGGAAATGAAAGTCAGACACAAAAAACTGCCGCGCCGTAAAAAGTGAAGTTAACGTTGCACATAATGAACTCAACGAACGAGCAAAATTGACGCATTCTGTGCCCTCCGATAAAGGGTCATGCCAGAGAAGGCTGTGGCGAAAGGGAGGGGGGCGTGGTGCGAACTCATTTGTCGCAGAGAGAGCAAAGTGCGATTGACAAACTGTCAAGCGACGCATTTTGCTGTTTTCATTTTCGTTTTGTCAGATGCAATGCAAGGTGCAGGGAGAGGCGGCAGGGGGAAGGCAGAGAATCGAAAAAACTCGAAATTAATTGAACAATTTAAAGCGAATTTCTGTTTTTCTCGGTTTTTTATTTTTTTTTATTTTTGGCGCGCTAGCGACGGTGTCCTGCGGCCGTTGGGGCTGTCGGTGTCAAAAAGGACATGACCGACACGGCCGAGAGCGGTCCTCACAGTGAGTGAGTGAGAGATTGTTTTATTGATTTTGCATAATAAAAATGTCACACACACACGCACACATACGGTCTGTGTCTGTGTGTGAGTCGACAATACAGCAACAATAAATTAATTAAGCCGATAGAGACAGTTTAATGTCATTTAATAAAATATTGACGTGTCACTGACACACGCAGCCGAACACACACATGCACACACACACACACACACACACACACACACAGACTCGTGTGTCTCATGCAGTGTCTCGCACACTCTGGCACGTCTGTCGGCCATTTTGTTTTTGGCTCTGACATCTGATGGGTGTTAAAATCAATTGACGAAATCAATTGGAATTGGCGGTCAGCTGCCGGTCGCGTCGCCTGATTGATTGATTGACGGGAGACATATTGGGCTGGCCACAAAGATTGATGGATGTCCCTCTTCCCTATCTCTCTTTCCCTATTAACTGAGGGCAAAGACAAACTAGCTTAGTGCATAACATTAAATGTTAGACAAAGAGTGAAGCGAAAGGAGAGTTAGAGTCTATTTAAGATATATATATATCTGTAATACATATATTCCAATACAAAGAAGAGTAAGTGGTGTGTTATAACGGGTAATTCTTCTAATGTCTTGTTTTGTTACTAAGAGTCTACTAAACTCTCCTATCTATCCCTCTCTCCAAAGAAATAAGTTCATCAATCCATCATAATCTGTTTCTTGCATTCCATATCTTCAACATATTTTAACAAGTTTCAATTTGATTTTAAAATTTGAGACACTGACTAAATATATCTCTCTCCTTCTTGCTACAATATATAAATCTATCTTACTCTTTATAATTATTTCCTCATCTCATTTCGTTGGGAATAAGACCGAAATTAGAAGCAGAAAAGAACTAAGAGAGTTAACTCTCTGAATTCCTCTATTCCATCACACTCTGTCTCTCTCTCTCTGCTAATCTGCCTTCTACTCTCTCTCTCTCTCTCTGACTCTCTCTCTTCCCACCTTCTTCCGCTTTAGCTCGC
Organism: Zaprionus ornatus; assembly: GCA_018904035.1. Taxonomy (NCBI): domain Eukaryota; kingdom Metazoa; phylum Arthropoda; class Insecta; order Diptera; family Drosophilidae; genus Zaprionus; species Zaprionus ornatus. The sequence continues at coordinate 6,613,476 of JAEIFZ010000002.1, read as the reverse complement.
ACATAAATTCGCTTAATGAAATGTTAATTTTGACACATCATTAATATATTTTGCCTTCCCAACCAGCTGAGGTTGGTCTCTATAGGGTAGCCCCCCTCCCCCCTCCCCATACCAGCTCCAGTCTACTTTTCACCTCTCTCTTTCCCTACCTCTCCCCCCTTTGGCTCTGCTCAACCACAGTGGACAGTTCATTCAATTGACAGCTGCAGCGATGTTGTAATTAGTTTTGACGTTTCTCGTTGCACAAATTAATTTATTTGACATGTCAGACGACCATCGGATCGGCCATTGACAATTGGCCCCATTGGCCATTTTGGCTTACCAACTGCCCCTCCTGCTGCCCCCTGCTTGTCTACCTGTCTACATGCTGGCCACATAGTCTCATGGTTTTTCAAATTTGACATTTATTGGATGAGCGACAAAACATTTATGTATCGCATCCAGCTGTCATACTCACAAATATAACGATATATACTATATATAAGCATGTATCGTATAGGTATGTCTGCTATGTGGAGAATGTCGTCAGCAAATGGATTAATTATTGAAGTCCGTAGCAAATTTGTCAGTTCGACAGAATGAAATTTTTAGACAGAAAGTGGAAGGAGAGCGCTCAATGAAAATAGTTCGATAATTTGATTGTGATATTACACAGTATAAGTTTCTATTAGCCATAACTTATTGCAAATGTTGTTGGATTTTGAAGAAATTTGGTAGGTTGGTTCATTATAGATCGGAATTTAAATTTCTGAAGTTTTGTGAAGATATGTGGAGAAATTAAAAACTTACTCAAGAAACAGGCATGTAAAATCTCAAGAAAAATCTTATTTAATTGAGCATTTCTTTAGAATATGTGTAATTGAATACAAAAACTTAAAATATATTATATATATAAGAACACAAACTTAACATGTACGTATCTACATATCTCTGTATAACTATTAAAATACTTAAAAACTTAATTCAGTTCATGAAATTGATTGATTGCAGAGAGAGAGAGAGAGAGCTGATAGACAAAGTGACCTATAAGTCTTGCTAAGAAAACTCATCCATCTCTCTCATTCATTTTCTTTTTCTCTTTGAACTCTTCACACATTTCGATTATAGACTTGAGTCAATAACAAAATGAGACTACAGTATAATTAAGTGTTATGCTGTGGCCCCATCAGATCTGCCTCTTCCTCTTTATCTCTCTGCGTCTCTCTTCCTTTTCTCTTCATCTCCCAGAGCGCTTTAATCAATGGTCACTCCTTTTCGTCAGTTTTCTTTCTTTTCTTTTCACTCTTCACTTCTTCTTTGCCTCAGCTTGACACTTTGCATCTTGTGCAATCACCAAATATTCTCACTGCAGTCGCCGTCGACGTCAGCTGCGAAGCCAGCGTCAGCGCGCATGGAGAGCTTCAACTTTGTATCGAAGTTTGCACACAATCAGTAAAATATTTTGGCCATCCTTCGGGGACGACCTCATTTCGTCTTTGTCGTTGTCAGTTGGATGGGCGACAGCGAGGGAAGGGTACGGGGTCAGCAAGACAAGGACGACGCTTCGTCGCCTGCACTGGGCTCCATGTCTTGCTCACCCCTCTCTCTCCCTCTGTTGCTTTCACTGTGCTGCCTTCAATGTTTTTCTTTAGCCATGCACATTTTTCCGTTTTTTAATCTTTTGCTTTTGCTTCTGGTTTGCTTTCTTAGTCTCTCACCCCTCTCTCTCTCGCTCTCTCTGTCCTGCTCTGCCCTCGTCTAGCTGAGGGCAAACTTTTTGGCGTTTCATCTGCAGCGCATCAATTTTTGTTGCTGACGAGCAAAAGTTGCAATGCTCTCTCTCGTCCAGCTCCGGCTTCAGGTCCGCCAGTGCTGCCAAGACACCCACAAACACACACGCACACTCGTACAAGGTCCTCTTCTTTCTCCTCCTCATCATCGTCCGTCTCCCTCCCGCACACTGTCGCAATGTTATTCTATTGGGTCGCACGATGTCCTTCCTGCTGTCTGCTGATTGACGGCAACTGACAAGTTTCTCTTCGACTGCGCATTGACTTTTCTTTTGCCTCGTCTCTGTCCCCCTTCGCCTCTTCCTGCCCCTGCTCCACCTCACCCTTTCTTGGCTTGGCGCTTCTGCTTCGCTTCCTTCTTTGCAGTCGTTGCATTTTACGAGTATGTTCCAAGTTCTGGCGCTGTCTCTGGCAGCATTTCAGTAAATTTCTAATCCTTAAGTATATGGCAGGAAGCATCAGCCGCCTGATGTGCATGTGTCTCCACTCTCTCTCCCCGTGTCTCCACTCTCCTTCTCTGGCTGTGTTGCATAACACGCTGTCGCCTGCCAGACGTCTCCCTCTGTCTCTTTCTCCGTCTTTCTCTGACTTCTTTCTTCCCTCTGAAGGTGTCCTAAGGACCTTTTGCTGGTCACTTTGTCAGCTCGCGCCGTGCGCTTATTGCATCCTGGAGACAAACTCCTCTTGCTTTTTCAGTTTCAACGGATACTTCAGATTCCTGCCATATTATGCAGGCGCTCTTTGTGTTCTTTATGGACTTCTTCATTTAGCACATTAAGATCAGGAATGGAGCTAGAAGAGAGAGTAAGAATAATATTTTGAGAAAAACAAAGTATTCTTTCAAAAGATGAAATCTAGCTGGGAATAATATAGAATCTAACATGAAGAGTACTTTAAGAAATACAACAGAGTCTGCTCTAGAAGTCCTACTAAAATTCTGTTGAAGAAAAGTAAGCAAAAGATCATTGCAAGAGCTTTCGAATGGGATATTTTAGGAAGTAAAGATTTCCAGAAAGTAATAAATATACACATATTTTCCTGAGAATCTACAAAATGTTGAAAAACTTTTGAATAAATAAATTCTTAGTTCGTGCATAAACCTATTGTACTATATTTCGTATACATAATAGTTATTATAATAAGGTTTACGAAACTATAAGTCTTATATATTATAACTAACAATACTCGTAAATATTATGTATCACACATTCATAAATCCTTCTCCCATCTATCTACACTTTCGAGTGCTGCACTGGCGCATCAATCAATACGTATACGCAATGAAATAAACATAGTCGCATGCATCATAAGCAAGAAAGAAAGTGGAAGAAGAGAAAGAGAAGCAGGCTACTTTGTTTCATTGCTCCTTGCGCTGAAAGGTTAGGGGTCAGAGTTCAAGCCTCCAGCTTGCTGCTTAAACTTTTCAACCAAGCACAACTCAAACTCGAATTCGGACGTGGACACAGGACAAGAAGCATAACGAGAAGGTGGAGAAGAAAGGGATGGGGGGAGGGGGGTGGGGGCTCTTTGCTCGTAGACACGGACTCGGACGTCCAGCATATATAGCGCATCAGTCAAAAATTGTTCTTGCTTGTCATCGGAGACGTGCCACGTCCGCGCGTTGCCTGCAGTAAAGGCAGAAGCAGTTAAAGGAGTTGGAATGAGAGAAAAGCGAAGAAAAGTGGAAACAGTTTGGAAAAGCATGAGGAAATGTTGCCAAGCACGAAAGAAACTTTGCAGCTGACCGCAAGATAGGCAAATTGAGAGACGGCCGACAGATGAATACGCTGAAAAAGAAAGGAAGATATACAGATAATATGGGGGAAAAGTATAAGTATTGTAAGGAATTATCCTTGAGACAAACTAGAAAATACTAGAAGAATTCGAACTGGCAAGTAACAAACTTACCAAGGAATATCACAAAAAAGGCTTCTTGGAAATGGTTTAAAGATAGAATAAGACAGGATAGGATCATATATAGATCCGTTAGGATCTAAAATAGATTGTATATTTTATATAGAAAAATTTGATGTCTTTTGAAGGGTGTGTACATGATTGTTTTAACAAATGCAATATGCATATGGTATCTGGTATAAATATGGTATTTTTTAAAAAATGTTTAAGGTAAAAACGCTTAGATATGATATAAATTTCGATATATAAATATGGTATTTTTTAAAAAAAGTTTAAGGTAAAAACGCTTAGAAATGATATAAATTTCGATCCTATACTCAGCAAAGATAAACTTTATGTAATACTCTATAAATATATAAGATTTCCTTAAAGCCTTTAGGACTTTTCCTGTTATAGAACTATTCCATCTTAAAATACACATAGAAATACCATCTTTATCATCGATAGTACTTACCCGTTTTGAGGTTAGGGTATTCAGGGCAACAGTTATTGCTGCCACATCGCCGACTCGACATATGTCCATATGTGTAGTTGCTTTTCCTGGTGGACGCCGCATTGATGAGGGCCACGTCAATAAAATGGCCAAAGAGGGGACAGGTAGGGCAGAGAGAGGGAACGTGGAAGAAGGTTGGTGGGTTAGTCGACATGAAACAAAATGTCTAACTAAGAAGTATAAAAGAAATGCGCCACGTCAGACTAATCCTTGCGCCATCATATTACAGCATCCTCGGCTCGCCTCGGAGCACGAGCTAAACTTGTGAATATTGTACAGCAGAACCTTCTTCCTCCGTGCTCCATCTCCTGCCACGCCTTGCTGCGACGACGTCTTGGTCTCGTCTCGCTGTGTGTGTATGTATGTGTGTGTGTGTGTCATGGAAGCCATCAATCGTTTTGTTGAAATGTGCAATAAAAGAAAAGTCATGAAAACTTTCTGCGCTGCTCGCAGATTTCCCGCCAGGCAACAAGAGGAGGAGGCGGGTCTTGGGTCAGGTCTGGGCTTGCTGTTAGTTGCCTAATGCCTGCGACAACATGGCATGGCTCCGGCTACAACGACGACGACGACAACTACTACGTCGCTCCGGCTTCGTCTGCTCCTCTCCTTCATCTTCCTACCGTCTTCCGCATTCGCATCCGCATCCTGTCCTTCGACCCGTCATTTTGCCTGCATTTGACAGCGCCTTGGCGACATTTGACGATTGACGAGGACGTCGAAGACGACTCTGTCCTTGTCTCGACGCCAGCTACCCCGCTCCCCCGACTCCTGCTCCTCCTGCCCGCTGCTCCATGCGTTGTTATTGTGCTCGTAATGGCCAAGACGCTGTCAGCCTCTGCCTCCTCCTCCCACCGGATTTGCCACCCAAAAATGTCTCGGGTCAAACTGTCGTTCGCACGTTGAATTGCGGTTCGTTGGTGGTGAGGGGAGAAGGAGAAAGAGGAGCAGGAGAGAGGGGCAGCAACTTGTGTATTGGATTTGCGCCTGACTGGGACCTGGACCTCACCCCGCCATGCCTTGGCTTCGTCTTAGTGTCAGCGTCCGAGCCATGACTGCGGCAGAGCATTCCCTGCTCGCTCCCTTTCTCTCTCTCCGCGTGCAGGCGACAAGTGCAGCGCGCTTGTCCCTCGCCTCCTTCAGGACTCGCTCTATCAATCCGCACGGCACATTGAACGACAGCGTCAGGATTTTTGCAATTTGAGAAGTTGCTACGTGACATTTCAATAATTTTTGAAAAGTTTCTTACGCTCCCCACTCCCCTCTCTCTCTCTTTCTCTCTTGCTCTGCCGCCTTTTCCTACTTATTTTTCGCTTCTCCATTTTCTTCTATTTTTTATTTCTATATATTTTTATAGTGTATTTTGCGCTGCGTCCTTGGACAAAAATCGAAGCGACGCAGGCGGAAGTGCATGTGGTTGGACCAGGGCAGAAGGAGAGGGTGAGGGAGAGAGAGCGAGAGAGGGGGAGGAGGGAAACTGGCGCCGGAACTAGGAATTTTATATTCTGCAATTTTCGTGACAACGTCATTTTGTCCACGACATTCTGCCTGACGTCTCCGTCAGTGGCCAGCCAGCACCTCCAGTTGCAGCCTCCTCCTACTGCTCTTCCTACTCCCACTCCTTCTTCTACCCCTCCCTATATAAGAAATTTGTTGTGTGCATTAGGAACTTTGACGCTTGACTGGATAGCTGTCAGTGGGCGGACAAGAAGGGGGGGGAGGAACATGAGCAGGAGAAGAAGTTGGAGCAGGAGCAAGAACAGTAGCATGCTACGAGAGGTGGGCAGGGGTAGTTCCCGCCCTGGCAGCTGGCAAGGAGCAACTGCCTCGGCTTCGCCTGCTTTTTGACGTTTGAATTTTGATGCTCCGACAGTTTATTCGATTGTTTTTCTCGCTTTTGCTCGGCAAATTACGGAAGTGCAGCAACCCCGGCAACGCCTCCACCTACTCCTCATCCTGCGCCTGCCCCTCTCCCTAACCCTACCGCAGCCTCAGCTGGTCTGCTTATGTAAGAAGAGAAAATTGCTGGCACAAATGGCGCCCGGCCTGATGTCCTGATGATGCTTGTCCTGGCGCCCGTCAACCCCTCCCTTCCTGCCTCTCTCTCTCCCTCTCTCTAGCTCTTTCGCTATGTGCGCGCCATGCCGGCCGGCCATCTTCATTAGAATTTATTTTTATTGTTTTGCGCAACTTTCAACTTTTACAACTTTATCAATATATGAATATAGATGCGCGCACAGTCCCGGCCATCTCGCTAGAATCCTTTAATTATGAAAATGACAGAGGACGACGACGACGACGATTCGACTCGCTGCCGCTGCTGCTGCTTCTTATGCAGAACATTTAATGCGCTGCTCGACGCATTAAAAGGGGTTTAAAATAATGCTCGGGCATGGTATTAACATTACTTGCATACTTAAGGCAACTTGATAACCCCCAATCAAGGCGAAGGTGTTAAACCCGACTGAGAGAAGGCTTGCCCTATGAAAAGGCTTTTAATTAAAGTGACAGACGTGAATTAATGGAGGGATATTATGGCACATTATTATAAGAGATCATTGGCAGTTTGAAAGGGTCTTAATGCTGAGTGAAAATGTATATTACTATTAATTTTGCTGATTTTAAATTAAAACTTACAAAAATATTTAAATTAATGCACACTCTTTAAAATATACTAAAATAATATGTGTTGCATAATTCCTTGCAAGTATATTGAATATCGATAGTTTGGCTTATTCAAATACACTGAAATTCTGTGTGTTACATAAGGCAATCAAAGAATCGAGTAAGTGGGATATCGATGCTTTAGTAGTTGCATTAGCAAGTAGTAACAATCGGTATATATAAAGCTTAGTTTTGGCGCAATGCAACACTGCAAAACGAAATAAAAATTTGAATATAAATTTACAATTATTTAAAGTTTTTCAAAATGTTTTCCAAATGTTATTGACTGTTAATGAGGAGCACTGATGACAACAAGGACGATCATATACGAAACAGGACGTGAACAAGATGGCCAACAGGAACAGGCGTAGAGTGGATGAACTTCCGCGGCTGTCCCATGCGTGACAAGAAGAAGTGAAGTGAAGTTTCAAACGTAGTTCACGTAATTGACTAGGAATAAATCGGATATCCATGAACTATATGCAGACGAGCCCCCGTGGGGCACTACTTGCAACATGCCCGGAGGCACATGGGAATTTGCATTTGAATCCAGTACAAGTTGCAGGGTCACAGATCAGTTGTGCCACACGCTGGCAACAAGTGTTCCACGAGTCGTGGGTGCCCCAGTAGGAGGGAAATGGAATGGGGAGGGCGAACAGAGAAGCCGCCTCAGGTCTTTTGCATATCGCGACATGGTCGTCGTGTCGGAGTCGAGCTGCGAGGCGACAAATAGACTTGTTTGCCCAATTCCCAGCTGCTAATGATGCATTTTCGATGACGTTTCGTGCACATGCAAATTTACTAACCACCCTCTTGCCCATCCTCTCTTCCAGCTACTCTCTACTCTGTGTATGCAAAGTCAAGCCAAGCGCAGCGTATTATACAGCAAGCGGAGGAGCAGGAGATGGTGTACAGGAGGTACAGACGTAATCACAGGCATCAGTAACGTGGCGTGCGACATTTATGACACGCTCCGCTCCGAGCGAGTGGGCCAGAGACGACAACGTAACATAATACGGCTCATCATCTCCAGCGTGCCATGTGCGCGCTGTGTGGATGAGGACGTGGATGTTGTCGTTGTTAACCTCATCAGTTTCAGAGCCGCGCCGCGCTGAGATTGTCACCATCAGCAGCGCTGTCTGCCTTGTGTCCCGATCTGTGTATATCCCTTGCTCTGCCCTACCCTGCCCTGCCGCTGCTTCTACTCTGCTCGTAATCATGCTCATCAAGCTCGTCCTCGACGCGGTTGTTCTTGACGATGACGGCAAGTAGGGAACGTTGGAGGAGCAGGAGAGAGCGAAGGAGGTACATCAGCTTCAGCCACGGCACAACATATCACATCATCACTGGGAATGCATTTTGCATCGCTTCATGTCACTTCGCCTCGCATTCGGCTGCAATTTCTTGCCTGCTCCTCCTCCTCATCTTCCTCCTTCTGCTGCTGCCTTGCGTGTCTCTGGCAAGTCAAGGATTTTGGCGGGCAAATGAGTTACGAGTCGCGTGGACTATTTTGGATGGATGTGAATAAATATTTTGCATGCCTTGTAGCGCACAGATTTGTGAGCATAGCATAGTTGGATTGGGACTGCAGATCCCTGCCTTGATTATGTGGGGTAATGCATAGTAGAGATAAAGGTTTATCTTCACATTGTAATTGCATTAAGGGTTATCTACAATATATTACATTCGTAAATATTATACTACATTTTACGTTATGTATGTGAAATTGTCTTTACAGATTCATTTCCTTCATACCGACTTGAGCTTTTCACTATTATATACTGCAAATTAAGTATAATCATCTTCCAAATCGTTCGAAATTCTTGATGTATTAATTTCTTTTTCTTACTTCCCCCTCCGTATAGACCTACAACTACAACTGCCCCAAGGGCACATCCCAAAACGGTTTCCCAGTCATTTGCTGGAACAAAAGATGACAAAAGAGTCCCCTCCCCTCCCCACATTCACCTCAGACTCTGCCTCATGGAAACAAGTTGAGAGGCGCATTCAGGCAGAGAATATTTAGCGTGCGAGTTGCCTCGGCCAATTTGTCAGTTGTTGACAAAGACGCTTTGTTGGCTCTTTTTTCGGACGACGCGTCGGTCGCGACTGTGACTGTGGCAAGTGGAAAGCGCAAAGTGGCAAGTGAAAAACATTTCCGGATGAGTAACTCATCAGTCAGCGCGCCGAGAGCTGTTGACACCACTTTGGGGGCCAGCGTCGTCATGAGAAGATGCAAAAGTTGCCTGCAAAGTGATTTTCAGCTGCAGCAGCTTGTGGCGCAACAAGTGCGCAGTAAATCAAGGCGGCAGAGCAGCAGGAGGAGGAGGATGCGGCAGCAGCAGTGGAAGCAGAAGGAGGCGGTAGAGAAGGCGTGTGGGCGCGTGTGATTGAAAACTGATGGCGTGTTGGCGGCGACGGCGCATCGCGAGATGCATTGGCATTAAATAAACAGAAATTGCGCATTTCTCACGCGGAAATGTCGACAGTCTCAGACCCAGATGCAGATACATCTACAGCTGCAGCAGATACAGATACAGATACAGATAGAACTGGCAGATACATTTGCCGTGATAGATAGACTGGCTGACTGAATGCCAGTCGCAGCTCTCAACGCTGTTGGAGCCGCATTCTGCCACCTAATTCGCCTGCAGCGCAACTTGCCACAAGGAGACAGCGGATGCAACGTGCTTCATGTTGATGTCGCAGTTGTTGCTGCATCTATTCACGTCACTTCGGCCCTGACAAAATGTATCTGTTTGCAATTAAATGTCACCCATTCTGACTGCGCCTGCCTAACGGCACTTGCTGACAGCCCCTCAGCACAGTTGCCTCTCCCTCCCCTTGGCGAAACATTATCGCGCAGTTCGGACGTAGGAATGCCAGAGATATGGCACTAGCAACAACGCGGCATGCCACAGCAATATGTCGCAATGACTAAATAACAAATTAACCACAGAATACATTCGGAACTTGCTTCAGGTATTTCTACGATGTGTGGCAGTGAATGAGGTGTAGGCATCTGGTAAGATGTTGAATTCGATTATATGAAAGAAAACTTGTGTTGTTATCAAAGAGATCTATACTTAACTAAGAAGACTTGGATTCGAATATATTATTATTCTAATATGGCGCATTTAAAAGATAATGTATGTGTTTATTGGAGTGTGTTATGATATTTTTATCAAATCATGATAATCTAATGGAATCCAAGATTTTACACACTTTTATATAAGCAGAACTCTTAACACTTAGTAGGGATACAATACGTCTTCTATTAGCAACTGAATATTATACAATTTAGGCAGATAGAGCATAAAAGATGAATAATACAATTCAATTAGGGTCTATTATATCTAAAGTCTTAAATAATAATACTTGTAATTAAGTCTACCTATTTCTAGGAGATTCACAGTATAATCATGGGTATATTATGCAACTAAAAGAAGACAGATATTTTGTATAGAATGCAAGTACATTTCTTTTCTTCTACTATATCTACAGTCTACAGATTTATACACCAAATTAAAAATATTTTAGTTTGGTATTATCATATTATAATCACATGTTACTTAGCACTCAATCCAATGTTTATTCTTCTTTATCTACAGTCCAAAATAATACAAATATTTATGAGTGTATGTCAGATATCTTCACAAATATTCCAGATAAATCTTATCTACGCAGAAGGTTCTTCGATTTCAATAGCTGCCCCTTCTAATTGGTTGCCGTGCTTAAGCTGTGCAGGAATGGATTGCGGGAGTAGCGACTGCGATTCGAACAATTACCATAAATGACGATAAATGGGCTGAGTGTTTAATCAGGGCTCAGTGCGCAACTGCAACCGGGTTGGAACTTTGCCAGTAGCCAAAGCAAGTCAAGTCGGAGGTGCAGGCGCAGTTGCCACCACGCGGCGGGGCAACTTTTGTTACAGCGTCGGCGTGTCAAACGTCAACGGGAACTGCGCGAGAGTTAACATGCGCTTGCTTTGTGCCTGGCGCGACTTTCCCAAGCAGCAACCTGGACAGGAACGGGCACCCATTTGCCATGAAATATAACCTCAATCAACATTCGCTCATTACCCGGCGACCAGGCCAGGCCAGCTCTGCTCCAGTCGTTGGAGGAGTCCGGATGACATTTTATTTATGAATACCAAATTGTAAATTATTAACATGTTTCACGCAAGTTATGGCCGACCAGGCCAGGCCAGCCTGAGTGCGAGCTCTGACAGCGAGCGTCCATGTCCATGTCCAACTGCCGCGAGGGGAAGTGCAGGAGATGGAGGGGGGATAGTTGTGTAGATGGATCGCTGACTGGTCCGTTGGTTCGTTGGACAATCTCCATCTGGCTGGAGCTAGTGCTGCATTTGCTCAATGCAAAACTTTTTCGCGTGGCAAATGAAAAGTTAATGGCCCGCTTGGACATACAAATGAGGTTATTAGCGCTTGATTATGGCGTCCATTTAGAAATGCCATTCCAGGGTCGCAACGAACTAGTCTTCCTTTCTCGCTCTCTCTTTTTCTGCATCTCTTTTCATCATTCTCTTGTTCCAGAACTAACGTGCACTCTGAGTGCTAGTAAAATGAAGAGTATTTACTCAAAGGTCAAAGCTATATAGGGAATATAAATGAGATTATGAATAGTATAAAATATAACACTATAATAGTGTAGAATAAGTGAACGGATTAGTAAAGAAAGGTTTCAAAGTATTGAATAACTACAATATATATAACTATAGGAATACATATATAAGTGTTATTAGACATCTGATTATAAGTAGAATTCTTTTGCAGGCGCACATAATATTTGTACCTATATAATATACAAAAAACATATACACAAACAATATTACAATATCATATTTAAATCTAAATGTAAACTCTAACGTCTTTTATGCTATAAAACTAACAGTTATACAATTTTTTCTTAATAATAAACTTTCTTTATTAACCAACTTTCAAATTTGCCAAAGAAACCTACACATTTGATATCTTATATCATTTCTGTATTCAAAGAAGCATGTTAATTTAACTGTTATGAAAGTTTCCTTTATAAGAGTTGCAATTCAACTTTCAAAAGAATCCTCTCTCCTTAAGAATCCTACGCACTTAATTTCCGTTGACATTTTAATAACTCTGTCAATTACGCAGATTCTGCCAAGATATACCAATTAAGGACCTACAGCTCTCACTCTATACCCAATAAGACTAGTTATCTTCCTCGGCGACCCCAAAAATGGCTGCGTTAATAAATTAGCACCCAACCAGGAGAGAAAGAGAGAGAGAGAGAGGGAGATGAAGATCGGAATCTGCAAGTGAATACATACGAATACTTGTACTCACATTCGCACTCACACTCAGACTCATGAGTATATATCATTGCTGGGCACACAAATCAAAGCGCTGTGAAAAGTTGGACATTTCCTGATCTCTGCGCGGGAACTGCTCATGGATCGTTGGTACGAAGCATCGCATTGGAGATCGTCGTCGGATCGTTAGGGACGTTTCAATAATTTACCTGAAAAATTACATGCGACCAGGTGACGAATGAAAGCAGCCGCCGTTGCCGACAGCAGTAAAAGTTGGCGAGTGAAAATCGCGCCAACTGATTGCGATTTGGTCAAATGGACAAGAGGAGGACGGACAGTTTGGAATGGATGGACAATCAGACAGACAGGCACTACCAGGTCTCTCACCAGGCTCAACAGCATCGCGTCGTCGATTTATCTTTCTCATATTTTGCGCAGATAAACACGAAAAGTAGACGGACTGCAAACAAATCATGCGACTGACTGCATAAATCACACAACACATTTGACACTTTTGGGATGCCACTGCAGCCGGGCTGGATGCGATCCCCCTGCCTGCCTGGCTGGCAATCCTGTCGCCATCTCTCCCCGAGAAGTGCTGAATAAACTTTACTCTTTTTGTTGTAGTTAAGCAAAACAGCTCGCGTCATTGATGATGATTGGAAACGAAGGAAGTATTGGGGTGGGGCTGGATGGGATGGAATGGGGAGAGGCAGTTGGGATTGTGATGCTGCGTGGGAGTGTGTACGTTGACCGAGGTCAAAGTGGTCAGCTACTTGTATTTTTAAATGCTCTACCATGAGATTAATGTGGAAAGGTTAATATGATTTAAAGAATAGATCTGCAATATTTATAGGGTAAATATAACAAAAGCTTAATAGTTTTTATACATTTTAGCAACATTTTCTATGTATATTTTTGGTTTTGTATATATTTATTTAATTTCACAAATGATATATAGAATTTATAAGGAAAATCAAGGAAAGTCCCCTTTAACTTAAAGATAATATTTATATTGTTTAATTGAGTATTATGAGAATTTCATTCTTTAATTTTATAATTCCATACAATTTAGAAAACAAAGAATCTAAAGAATCTTTATATATTATAAGAACGTGATTAACTTTAAGAACATGGAATCATAGTATATTTTAATATTACAATAACTGTATGAACTCATCATTCTTTATAATCTTTACTAAAAAATATATATTGTAGTTATTAGAAGAACTTTCCCCAAAACACAATGAATTCATATTGCTGTACAAATATCTTTATGTGAGTATCTTCCCATCATTCTCTCTCACATTCTCTCTCTCTTCTATTCTTTTCCCCGCCTTCCTACCTCGCCACCTTCTTTAAACCAAACTCACCTCACTACCCTGTTCATAGTCCATAGTACAGTATCTCCATCATTAATCGACTGGCATGCCAATCTATCGCAGTCTCTCAACTTCGACATGCCGTCGATAATACCCTCAGTTTATCGTTCACTTCCTCCTGCTCCTCCACCACCAACGCTTCTTCTGATTCTTTCCATTTTTTTGTGTGAAATTTTTGCTTAATGAGGCTAAAGAGTTAGGGATTGTTTCGACGGCGGCAAACGCTTCACATGCCACCCATAAAGTGCACTGCAGTCCCGAGTTGAACCGGGACAACTGGACAGTGGTTGCTAGTTGCCAGTGTGCTGCTCCAGCTTCAGCGCAGCTCGACACCAAGTTGATTACGCTGATGGCGTTGCCGTGTAGCTGTCAGCATCGCTGCCTGATGATGACGATGATGAGCTCGAGGACGCGGTCGCTGCGCCGGCTTACTATGCAACCTCTGCTGCTGCTGCAGTTGCTCACTGGCGGCGATTGCTGCTGTTGATGCTGCTGCTGCTGTTGTTTCCCTCTTCCTCTTTTTTTTTGTTGTTTTTGTTGCCGTATCTGTTTGTTGTCAAAGCCGAGGCGAACGTCTCGTCGCGTCCCGTCCGTCCCGACCAGACAACCTCCGGGTCGAGTCGGAGCTTCGCTGTGTAATAAATCTGTCAGTAGGTGATTTTTATGGCCCCGCTCGACACTCGCCGCTGCCCCTGTTTCCCCCTTCTTGTCTCCTCGTCTTTCTGCAACAACTCGCTGCTGTTTATAATCAAATAATAAATGCGCTTCCAGCTTCACAGCCTGCACAGGGATCTCGCCTCGGTCCGAAGCTCGCCTCAGAGTCCATCTCCGCGTCGCCGTCTCCGCGTTGCGTTGGCGTGGCACAACGTCAGCGGATGGATTTATTGTCGTTATCCGAGTCGGGGCGAATTGTTTATCATAATGCAGACACACATATTTTAGAGAGTATTTAAGTAAACAATAAACATTAAGTTGATTGAGCAGCACAGCAAGAGTTGAGCCACAGAATGATGGACCCCGTGTCTTGATGGGGAAAGAGGGAAGAATTAAGCGAAAGGAAGACTTAAAAAGGGAATGCAAGACTTTCAGGGGGAAGAAAAAGCTTTAATTGAAGAAAGACTTCCAGAGAGAAGAGAATTCTAGGGAAAAGGGAAGACATAAAAGAACAAGAGAGGACTTCCAGAGAGAAGGTAAAACTTTAAGGGATGATACTAAAAGGGAAGCATATATAGAATATAAAGATAGTTAGTTATATAGTTAGATTCGCAGATTATAAATCAGTTTTTTTATGAAAACTAAATAAATCAAATGATTAGTATGTTTTTAATTAGTGCAGGTTAATCATATAATATGTAAAACTCCCTGTGTTTACTTCCTGCCACGTCCAAAGCCGCCGCGGAACTCCACCGATCCAGTGCCGGGTCCCACACTTGCTGTCTTGTCTGCACCACGCTCCAGACGACGATAGTTGGCACGATCATCGGTACGCTCCTTGCCATCACCACGTGGTGCACGAGCGCGTCCATCATCTGCCGTGCGGAACATACGCACTGGCTCCGTACGACGCTGCAGTGTGGTTGGCACCACCTCAGTGGGCAGCTGCAGGTAGCCCCTGAGGAACTCAATGCCATCGTTGTTAAGGCACCAGTAGTAATGGCGCCAGGCGCATTGCTCCGACACGTAACCACGTGACTTGAGCGACTGCAGAGTCTTGATGACTTGCAGATTCGTCAAATGCTTCAGATCTTCATCGGAATGACGCTTTTGTGGCGAGCGCTCTGCAAATAGTACGCCCGAGTGGAAAAGCACCTGATAAATGGCGTTACGATCGGATTTCTTCATGAACATGTTGCAAAATAATATTAAGGAAAATTCGTAAAAATATTCGAAAACTTTTCCAGTTGCCAATTGTGAAGGGAATGAAAATTACGTTCGATTTATGTCGCGTCATAGGTTACAGTGTTGCAGAATATGTCAAACGGGCAATACGATACGTTAAAGTATCGATACTTATAAGTGCTGGCTGCCATTGTAGCTTTTCGCTTTGTGTAGTGCTGTAACTTCATATTATAATTTAAATTATATTGTAGTAAAACAATTAAGTTGCATTAATAATATAATTTGAACTATATATATATGTGCATAATATATACCCAGATTTGTATATGTGTATTTATGTGTGTGTAAGTGTATATTAATGCTCAATTAGGCGTATACAAATTGGCCCAAAATATTTGAAGCACATACACACACACATGCATACAAAGGCATGCATGGTTGCATTCATGTGTCAAATCAGGGTGCCGCGACAACTTTGTTAAGTGCAAGTCACTTGGCGATTCTCATCGTCAGTTTGATGGCAGCTCCACCGCACCCCTCTGCCTTTATTCGTCGTATCTCTGCCATCTTGCATCATGCGATGTTGTCATTTGCAACGCTTTGCTGCAAATTGTCACCGTGTCTGTCACAACAAAGTCAGCCGAAGCCAAGGAATGCCTCATCTACCCAGACATACTATGTACATATGTATGTGTGTATGTCGAGTGTGTGTGTATTGTATGCTAAATGTACCCACATTGTTGTTGTTGGTTTTGGCAGCGCCCTCTGTTGTCGCGTAGCCCTTTGATGGATTGACGAACAGCGCCGCCGTTGGCCAATTCGAAGGTACAGTGGGCAGAACTGGCACTTTTATAACTCAATTATGTCAGTTTGCCATAAAATCCAAAAGAACTTTTTGTATATAATTAGAAAGTATGGAAACATCCCTTGCAATCAATCACAGTTGACAAACAGTTCCAGGAATCCGCCCCGGATATAGTGGTGTGTGATATCAGAGCAGAGAAGATGCCATAAATATGTAATGTGTCGCACTAGTCCAAAAACTAAAAAAAGACATAAATTCATAAATCCGCGCAACATTTGGCCACAAAACTTTTATGGTCCACGCCGGGGGCATAAACACGTTGACTAACTAAAGGATGGACAGAGAAGAGGGAAAGGAAGAGGTACTACGGAAGGGGAGCAGACAGTCTGCTGTGCGCGACTTCAGTTCTTGACGAACTGTGAGTGAGAAAATAAATCGTCAGCTGAGTCGTCTCGTCTACTTCGTCACTCTGGCGTATGAATAAATGTCATATTCGCAGCTAGCCAAGATGACGAACTGCTGACAGGTGGCAACGTCTAATTGGGCTTCTTAATTTTTTGACACTCGGATTGCCATAGTGCGCATCAAGTGATTTACATGCGTCGCGCCGACAGAGACCGCAAAAAAAATACAGACAATTGCCTGAGTCCGGGACTGGTCGAGTAAATTCCTCAGAATTGCCACATCTCTTCAGTTGTGGTGGTTGTCGTTGTCATGTTGACAATCCGCGATTGCCACAGTGGGGCAAAACGGGGAGGAGTAGGACGACACTGCTGCAATTGGCAAGAGGCGGTCGAGCAAATCGGACAACCACGCGTTCATCATCATAATCATCATAATTCCCTGGCAAAAATGAACAGGCGAAAAGATAGAAAGAGAGCGCATAAGAAGCATATGTCACCATGAGGCGCGTCAGTTTTGTCGCATTGGCACAGTGGAATGTTTTATGGGAATAGTTTTATTGATTCACGATCGAGCTGGGAAATGTAAGAAATGCGGATGGAAATAAAGAACTGACTGATTGTGTTTGCAGCGTTGTTCAAATTGACTTGAAAGGTGGATTTGGAATTTTTTTAAGGTTCCAGATGAGAACTCTAAATCTATCAGACTCTATTAACTTGTGTTATAAAAATATTTTCTTTTCCATGATTTCAGCTCATTATTCTTTCATTTTAACAGATTTCTTACTTCACTTGCTTCTCACATTTAAGATTTTTATACCGCTCTTTTTACTGATGTTAAGCAAACTTTCTATTTCCTTGATCTCATCTTACAATCCCTGTATATCATACCCCTTTCTTATTGTTTTCTCAATTTGATATGAATCGTAATCAAAAACATTACATTACATCATAACTTCATTAAACTAACCGGTTCTACATCTTCCTCCATCCTTATTTTATTATAGATTATTTCCTTTGTCCCTTGTAAATTATAAATACCAGTCAACTTTCATTCACCTACATCCAATTGAGTTCCACTGTGCACAGTCGAGAGCAGCAACAGCAGCATCGTCCACGCCGAAGAACCCGAGAAAGAAGACGCCGACGACGACGTTGACGCTGAAGCTTGTCACTTGTCAGTTGTTTGTCATCTGACATACATGTGAGTGATATATAAACACACACGGTCGGTCGGTCGGCTCTGCGACTTGACTTGGCCATGTCCACATCCACATTCACATCCCGACCGCATTCACGTCCGCCGTCTCTATCCCCATTCGTGTGCTCAGCGCGGGCACTTAGTCTAAATTCCCGCGTACTTAGCGGCATGTACTTGCTATATAACAGATACATATACTATATACCTCATATATACATATATTCCTACTCGCATCTGCAGTTCGGTTTGGCTGCTTGTTTTTTGTCAGCAAAATTTATTGCTTCATTTGTTTTGCAAAATCCGCATCCAAAACTCGTCGCAAGGCCTCAGAGACGAACGTTCTTAGTTTAGTTTTTCATATTTTTCAGATGTCAGTGATATATCATTCGAGCAAATGGACAGCGGCAAAGCACACCGAGG
This sequence comes from Zaprionus ornatus, assembly GCA_018904035.1. NCBI lineage: Eukaryota > Metazoa > Arthropoda > Insecta > Diptera > Drosophilidae > Zaprionus > Zaprionus ornatus. The sequence goes on along the minus strand of JAEIFZ010000002.1, from coordinate 6,595,283 downwards.
CACGAATCGTCAGCTCGTCGGGATCAAGTGCCACTTCCGCTCGACTTCCTTTCAAGTGCGAGCAGAATCAATCAATCATCATATGTGGGCAATTTTTAGATCATGAATATGGGATTGGAATGTGCGCATAGTTCAATAATCATCGCATATTTTACTAAGTCTGTTCAAGTACTTTGTAAGTACAATATTAAATAAATTGTGTGTTTAATTAATGAATTCTCTTATTTCAGTTCCGTGGGAGTGCAGGGAGAGACTTCTTCTTCACCTAAATGGACAGTAACACGTGCCTAGCTCATCCGTTTGATGGCACACATGCTGCTCCAACTATATATATATATATATATATCAAAAGCAACGGTATTTATGACGTCCATTGAACGACAACGAATGCAAAACGTCACGTAATTTTGATTGACGAAACAAGCGCACAAAGCAGAACTCGAAACTAAGTTTCTCCTCGTAGCACTCGTCTCACTCCCTCGACCTATTCTGACAAATCGTCCGACCGAGCGACGCGTCGAAAAACTTTGCGCATTGCATTTGCACGAGGAGAAGCTTTCTCTCTCGCAGGACACGGCGCAGGATTCATTCCGTTTGTACGTGCGTACATATACTACACATGCTTTCTCTATATATACTATACTATACTATATAGTATATTATATAAACCTCTACAAGTTATTTAATCTCATCTGTCTATCAATCTGTCCGTCAATTTGCCAGTCAGTCAGTCAGTCCGTCAGGCGAGTGCAGTTCCGTCTGCCACCCAGAGACGCCACGGCGTAACAATGTGAGTAGTCCACCTTCCAAGCATTTCTGCCCCACACACACACACACACACTAGCTGGCTGGCACACACACACACATTGTGTAACTACGATGGCTGTCCATCATTTTGTCTGCTCTATAAATTTTCTATTTTAAATTGACAGCGCCTCGTCCAAAACTGAAACTAAACGGAACCGAGGCACTCAACCTCAGGTCCTTGCGAAATGGAACATGGAATTGAATGGATTGAGTGACGGAGCAGACGGACTGACGGGGCGGACAGACGTAGCAGACGGACGTACAAACTGACATCCTGTCTGGGCAAATGAGCGAACGGGTCGAGGCAGTTGACAGATTGACGTCCTGCTACGCCCCCCTCCCTCCTCTTTCGCTGGGACTTTCTATTTAGCGTTGAACTTGAGTTGAGAAAACGGATTTTCAATTGGCAGGTTGCATTAAACTGTACTCAAGGACGAGTTCAGGGCGCAAAATTGCAAATTATAGTATATTCCGAAGGGGGTTTCTCTGTATCTCCATGTGCAGTTATCCTTGCGAATAGTTGTTACTTTCAGTTTCCTTGAATATGATTGATATCTGTTGTAAATATGCAGCTATTGCATATCACAGAGATAATTATAGACTGTACGATATAGTGATATATATACTCGTATATCCCTTAGTGATGATTATATGCTGTGCTGTATATTATTGATTCTTCTCTTGCTCAACAGTCACTTGGCATGAAGGACTTTCATAAGTAGTGCGATTATTTGGTCACCCGAGACTCGTAACCCCAGACGAGAACAGGTTGATTGCACACACACTGGACATCAGGCGGCGCCAGTCGCGTCCTGTTGGAAATTTATGCAAGCCTCCTCGACAAGAACAACAACAATAGCAACAAAGGGTAGTTGAAATTGTCTGTTTACTTTAAAAATTATTTTCACTTGACTGAAAAATCATTATCCCTAAGGTAACAGTGTGCAGCAGGAACAGGAGCAGGAGAATGAATAGAAGCCGAAGGGAGTGTAGCAGGACCAGAAGGAGTCAAGGCAAAGAAGCGCAAAAGGAAAGAGGAGCAAAGTGTAAAGAGGATGGGCAAGAAAAGTTCAGGCGATGTCCGTCAACCGATGGCAGGACATGCGTTCGCTTGGCTCGCCCTCCTTGCTGATTGTCTGCACATTGGACACGCTGAAAGGGTGTGAGGGGTGGGGTGGGGTGGAGGAGCAGGTTGTACCAGAGGAGGGACCTCTGCACATTATGTGTGTATGAAAGGATAGAAACCTGTCTCTGACAAGTCATCGTCAGCTGTCAACTTATTCTTTTGAAGTGTATTTAGTTGTGTTGTTGTTGCCGTTGCTTTTGCTCGACTGGGTGTGGGGGGGGAGTGGTGGTGGTTCTGGGGCATCCGTGTTTGGTCATTCATTCCAACCGACTGAGAGATTGAATGAAGCGTGCGCCGCTGAGTTCGTCAGTTTGTCAACTTTGCTTCATTTTGCTTGCTTTCTCGTCCTCGTCCTCGTGCTTGGCTGATGCTGTTGACACTGCCGCACAATATAATGTAACGGTACAGTTAATGTCCAGCCCTGGACAGAATGTCAACCGTGTCCAATAAACGCAGACAAAGACCCGACACACACACACGCCTGTCTATATGTGTGTGCGTATGATGACAATTTGTTTGTGCAATAAAAATATAACAACTTTTAAAGAATTTATGAAAGCTCAAAGACATGAGGTAGAAATAACTAAGGGACTTAGAGGGAATTAGAAAGATTTAAGAAAGGTTTAGCGATATCTGTAGTTATTTCTATATAAGTAATGTAATTAGAGATGAGAGCTTCGCTTTAAAGAGGGACATGTAGTAATATATCTTATATAATACTTGTAAAACACCACACAGAGTTTTAATAGATCAAAGTTTGCTTAATGTGTGAGTGGGTGTGAAATTTAGATTTGTAACTCCTATTAAAATCATTTTCATAAGTAATTTCCTGCAGATGAATTGCACCCTTTTTAAAAATCTTTTAAGTTTATCTTTAAACCAAATTCAAAGTCATCTCCACTTTCATCCATTTTAAATTCTAAGCCCACTTTAAGGTACATTTTTAAAGCCAAAGCTCTTCGTTGCTCCTACTTCATTATCTGCTGCAATTTTCAAATTGATGTAGCTGGACCTCCCCTTCATCACATCCCTCTTTTGACTGTCCTTTGTGTCGCTGCAATTTGTTAGCCTCGCAACTAAAATCAACATTTCAATTAACAGGAATTTGATAAAGTTTTTTGCTGAAAAACCTGCAGCAAAGCCAGCAGAGTCAGCAGCAGCTCGAGTCAAATTTCTATTTAATTTTAACGCAAGGACCAAGTTCGTCAAACCAAAACTCAAAAGTGACGAACTCTGGACGACAACGAGGACGGCTATGTCGACCCTTCATCATCAGCCTGGCGACCCACACAAGAACAACAGGAATTATTTGAAAAGGAGCGCACTGGCACAGCAGCGGGACGGGCAGGGGAGCAGAAGGAGCTGGAGCAGGCGACGTGCTGAAGAAAAATACAAGCAGAAGATGGACAAATGAAAAGCATAAGGAAAAGGGACAATATTGGACAAGTTGGCACACATGCAAGGGGCGGGCAGAGCAAGGGAGAGGGGAGAAAGAGACAGAGAGGAGAGAGGAGTAGTAGATGAAGCAAGGGCAGTAGACATCCTGACGAGATGTAAAGCGACAGGCCAGTGGTGCTGAGGCAGTGGCAGAGGCAACAGCCGGTTTGGTTTGACTTGAGATTGAGTTGATGACGAAAAAGATGACAAGTTGAAAATTTTTCTAATGAAGGACCTTTTGCCGCACAAAGGACATGCCACCCACACACACACACACACTCACATAGAGCAAGGCTGGCATGCAAACCGATGGACAGACATATCGTATTTATATACAGGCATAGTATATATAGCTGTGTGCATTATGAAAAGAGGAGAAGAGGTTGCAGGGCAGACGACGCAGCGGGTGTGCTTCCAATCCTTCAGCTTGTTTGCATTACGCCAGCACTCAAACCATAGACCGAAGCTTGTGTACTCTAGGATTGGGTAGAGTTAAAGCAGGCAGAGTGTGAGGAAGGTCTGCGGGCAATTTAACTCATTCAATTGGATTTGAAATGAGGCACTTCTAAGATATAGAGTGGAGAATAAGAATTATATATGAAGGATATAAATCTAAAATCTTGTAGTTTGATGAGGGAATAAATGAGAACTGCATATATCAATTGAAACTAGGTATACAATATACTATTGTACATGCATGTGAGTATATACGAGGGTCGTTTGATAAGTCCGTGACTTTTTGAATAAAATATATTTTTTTCGTCAAAGAAGCGTTTTATTTCTCAACATAATCTCCTTTTAGCTCTATACATTTAGTCCAGCGTTTTTCCAATTTTTTTATTCCTTCCAAATAATAGGTTTTCTCAAGGCCCTCAAAATAGTCGTTTGTTTCTGTGATGACCTCTTCATTTGACCCGAATCTCTTACCGCCGAGCCATTTCTTCATGTTTGGAAACAAAAAATAGTCACAGGGGGCTAAATCTGGAGAATATGCTGGATGGGGTAGCAGTTCGTAGCCCAATTTATGAAATTTTGCCATGCTGACTACACACGTGTGCACCCGTGCATTGTCCTGATGGAACAGCACTTTTTTTTCGCCAAATGCGGTCGTTTCTGCTTCAAATCAATATCGAATCTGTCCAAAAGCTCTGAATAATATTCGCCGGTGATCGTTTTACCCTTTTCAAGGTAATCGATGTGAATGATACCTTGTGCATCCCAAAAAACTGTGGCCATGACCTTGTTGGCCGACAGACCCACCTTGGCCTTCTTTGGTGCACGTTCACCCGGAGAAACCCACTGTCTTGATTGTTCTTTGGTCTCTGGTGTGGTGTGGTGGATCCATGTTTCGTCTACGGTAACGAAACGGCGCAAAAATTCGTTTGGATTGCGGTTGAACATCGCCAAACACTCCTTTGAAATGGTCACACGGTTGCGCTTATGGTCGTGTGTGAGCAATCGCGGCACCCATCGCGCGGAAAGCTTTTTCATGTCCAAATATTCATGTAAAATGTGATGTACCCGTTCAGTTGAGATGCCTACAGCCTCAGCTACCTCACGCACTTTCATTCTCCGATCATCCAATATCATTCCATGGATTTTGTCGACGATTTCTGGCATGACGACCTCTTTTGGGCGACCTGAACGTTCGGCATCACTTGTACTGGTACGACCACAACGGAACTCAGTAAACCATTTCTTAACCATTGAAATTGATGGTGCAGAGTCCCCATAATATTTATCAAGTCTTTCCTTGGTTTCGGTGATGGATTTTTTACGCAAAAAATAATGCTTAATTAGCACACGAAATTCACTTTTTTCCATTTTCGTTAAAATTCACGAGATCGTCTGCTTTCAATGCCTATAAAACGCAAACTAAGAAACGCAGCTTTCTCAAAATTTTACAGTCAGCTGTTAATCGATAACTGCTGACAGGAGCAGTGTTGTATTTAGAGCAGGTGCGCGGCAAATACAAAAAGTCACGGACTTATCAAACGACCCTCGTATAATGTATTCTAATCAAGTCAATTATCTCTTCGTTTCAGTGAATTCGCCAAGCTTTGCCGCTGTATGTAATTTTGGCTTAAGAAGTGAGAGGATGAAGAACTCACAACAATATCTTTGGTCGTTTTGGTCGAATTTGCTTACAGCCACCAATAACTAACCTAAATTCTTAACAACCTTACCTTGCAGATCTCTTAAGTATCTACAGAACTATCCTCAGTTTCTGTGAACTCTTTGCCTTCTACAAGCTTGCTGACCCCATCAATATACCACAAAGAAGAGAGCAACAAAATGGATCTGAAAAAGTAAGTAGAGGCAAAAGAGAGAGAGAGAGAGAGAGAGAGAGGGAAACTGAAGTGTGCTTGTTGGTGGCGTCAGCGTCTCGACTTTGAAGCATGAGAAATTACAAAGTTACTCGCCTCCAGTTGTCAATCCGTTGAAGGATCTTTGTTATCTGCTCCAATGCACATGCGGGTGGCACAGGCAGCTGCCCTCCAGAGAGGAAGGGAGGTAAGGCGTTGCCAGTGGCCAAGACGTTTGGCCTGACGAAGTCGCAGCAGCTACAGCAGCAACGGCGGGCACGAAGTTGTTGTGGAAGATGATGTCCCTGAGTGGATAGATAAAGGATTTGTGATAAATGAAAAGCAAGTGGCGTATGAAAGCAAAAACGTAAAGAAAAGAAAAATATGTGTGTCGCACGACTGACAGACAGAAGGACAACCAGAGATGAGCTGGAACTGGTTCATTGGCGGTCCGGCATTATCCTGTCGTCGCTCGCTCCTTGTGCCGACATCTGCGTCAGCGACAGAACTCTTAACTTTGATGTGTGTCCCAGTCGAACTGGCTCCGATTGTGGCGAACAGATTGTACGGGTTTTTAATTAGAATAGAGCAGAGCAGTCACATCTCCCTCTCTTTGTCTCATTCCCAGATATGATCTATGGGTAATTTTCGAGAAATTGTTTCAGATATCTCAGTCAGCGGATGTGTTCGAATAAATTGCGAAAATAAATTGAAAAACATGAAATATCGAAGGATGCCATATCGAATGATTTATCCTTCCGTAGTGCTGAAGCTGGACCTGCCCTCTGCCCCCGCCCACTCCCATTGACTCTGTCGCTGTGTCCATTGTCAATTCGTTTGTTGTCACATGCGTGTCCTGCAGGGTTGTTTCATCATCTTCATCGTCGTCGGACAACGTGGAGGAAAGAAAAATGAGCTGCAGAGCTTTTTGGGTTTGATTGAAGGTTGTGATATTTGACAGATTCGATTGAAAATCCTTTGGGCAAGCACAAGACGAACTCGTTACTGGCCACTCGCCTCGTCTCGTCTCGTTTCGATTGAGTGAGTGACAGACGGACGGACAAGCTGACCGGCCAACTGACAGCCAATCTACTGGGGAGGGGGTAACCATAACCAGAACTGGACGGGTCCAGTGGTCCTCCACCCTCGATGGGTGTTGCAGATTGTGACAGGCGGCAAAAGGGTAAATAACTCAATGGGGGACGGGGGTGTTGGTGGCTGTGAAAATAAATTGAAAGTGCTCTGAACGAAAATTGACGAGCTGCCAGTGGAACGAACGAAGGGGGTTACCCCTCTCCGCATCATATCGAGGGATCCTTCCGCTACAGTTTGTCTGATTGACTGAAAGGTGATTGAACTTATTTGCATAAAATAGCCAAAACCGTAGACAGTTTCCCCGTAGACTGTTTTGGACTTTAATTTTTGGCTACCAACTGGAAAAGCAGCACAGACAATTGCGTCTTGTGGTCTGACAAAAATACTGTAGAGTAGTGAGAGGTACCAGGAGGATAGAGAGAGTGGTTGGGGAAGACCTTTTCCAAAGACAATGCTCGGAACAGGCGACTGAATGGAATAACACATCTGTTTCGTACAAATTCATTCACTCGATTGTTCCCAGCCAGACAGAGAGGCATAGACTGGCAGGCAGGAAGAGGGGGCACAACTGGCAGCTGGGGGCGTGGCTGAGGCGACACTCAATTCCGTCAACATAAAAGTTCAATCAGAAATTAAGAAAACAGCCGCCGCGAAAAATTGTCGCTAGCAACGAAGCGCGCGAAAAACTTTGCACCCCGCCTGGCTGAGCCCCAGACCAGGCAAATGAAAATGGAAAATGGCATTAGACAATGCTGAAGAAAATGAAATGGGGGCGCGCTGAAGGCAGTCGGAACATTTCATCGCGTGTCGAAGACGCATTTGAAGGCTCGACGACACTTCAGACATTTCCGCAGCCAATGTCAGGCGGAGGTTTTTTGCCAGTAATCAGACAGTCGGAGTTTTTTTTTTGGTTTTTTGTTTTGAGAAGGAACGGGGACGGGAGCGTACTGCGACGAATATGTTGATAAATATCTTTAAATTGCTAGAATATTGTGCAGCGTAATATGACTTATCGGCTAATAGTGTCATGGGGCGTATTTGTATAAAGGCAAATATGAATTATTGTGAGCTTGGCTTATGCAGCTTAGCTTTGTCTAATATGATATTCTTTCTAGCTTTTTGTCTAGATTTGACGATGTGAAAAGGATATATAATTGTCTAAAGAAACCCAGGCAAGTTTTAGTCTTATATTACTTTATTAACCAAAATGCTAACCTATTCTTTTATTCACTTTTCAGGTAGCTGATATCATCATAATAGCTTAAACTTAGTGCTAACTGTGAATTCGGAGTTCATTCTACCTTTCTATTGTACTTTTGAACTTATAAGTAAGTATGTTTAATTTTGACTTTCCAATTTAATACGATTGGGTTTGTCTGGGTTTTCCTCAATCCTCAGCAGCAAATGATAGAGTGGCTAATTCGCCATCAACACAGATATATTAGCTGATAACTTATTAATTTAAATTTATTTTAATTTTATACTTAAATTTTCTTTTATATAATCATGTTTTATTCAAAATGATGAGTATCAAATAGTTTATAATATGTATATATATTGTTTCCTAAAACTTCCTTTCTTCAACTTCATAACAATGTTAGTACAACTTATCCTTTGGTCTTTCTCTGACCTTCCCATTACAAATTTCAACTCCCTCTCGCTAAAACTTGTTTCTCTAATGCCCAAAAGTATGACCAGAACGCCCCGCTTTCAAGGCCTCGCCCTCGTCTATGCGGCTTGTTCGCATATCAAATTCATTTTGCAATCCGTTCGCGAGATACGAATTGACTTGAGTTGATTGAAAAAAGAAAAACAGGGAACGTGGTATACGAAGCGCACATAAATTTCGCGACTGGCAAATGCCACAAATTCAATTTACGACGAACAATCAATTTCGTATCGAACGATCGCAGGTTGACTCTTGGCCCCCATTCGTTAGGCTTCTCTCGTGCTGCGGCCCAGCCTCGCTGGGATCCCAGAAGACACACAGCATAGCACTACACACACACATACACAACTCGGCACACACCCCCCAATAACAAGAGCCGAACACATTCACTTACATATTTCATTTTGTTTATTTGCATTCCGCCGCACGCCCCGCGAACTTGGCAACTTCTTGATGTTACGACTGAAGTTTGATTCGAGTTCCCAGAGACCCAGAGAAGACAGCAACATGCGAAAATCTTGACTAGTTTCTGCTTTCGTTGCGGAAATTGAAATTTGCCGACCAAAGAGTGAAGGCGGATCGATTGCAGGCGACGATCAAAGTCAACGGGGCCCGTAACACTTACTCAGGCTCAGCCGATACTCTGGTATAAAGCTAAGAGATACAGTATCTCTCGCTCTCTTCTCATCTCTCTGCAGTTTCTCCTCCTCTCTTCCTCTCTCTCTATCTCTCTCTCTCTCTCTCTGTTAGTTGCGATCTTTGAGGCACTGTGCAATTTTTATTGTTGGCATTATTATCGTCACATGTCGCTCACTAATTGATTTTTCTTGTCGCCTGCCTCGTCGTTCGTTCGCTTAGTCTCACTACCTCTCTCTCTCTCTCTCTCTCTTTGGCGATCGACTCGATCGTTGCTCGATCTGAATGATTGGCTATATGGCTGTGGTTGTTGTTTTTGTTAATTTGGTTGCTGTTGTCGCAGTTGCTTGCAAATTTTGTGCGCACATGACACTTGCCACAGACAGGCTACATCAGCGCTGCCAGGGCTGCCAAATGTGTCAAGTTTCCTACGTTAATAAATTTCGCGTGCATCACACTCGCTTCCCTCCTGCCATGCACATGCTCTATATCTCAGTTGGAGTCTCTTGCAATATGGAAACAGTCGCGGCTAATGACTTTGGGTGGATCTGTTGACTTTGTTGGGGCTCACTGAACTGTAATCGGTTTGGTATTATATCTGTCTAATGATTGACTTATAGGAGTGTTTCCATACACATACTTAAATATGCATATATTAGAGTACCTTTTCTTAAGCTCAAAGATAAATCTATTGTGCTCTAAATTATCTTATAGCCAAGTATACTTCGACTTCTTTAACTCGAACTTATGAACCCTTATTGTAATGCACCTCAACCCATTTTACAGTATCCACATTTACAGAGCATTTACCATTCTTCTGCCAGTCCTCGCTTTTCCTTCTGCTGCTGTCCACCAACTGAATCCAAGCAAGCAACGATCGATGATTTGGCCATTGGGTTTGCTTGGTCCGTTTGTTTGTTGTGTGTGCCTGCAGTGTGTGTGTGTGTGTGTGCTGTGTGTGTGTTGCTTGTTTGCATTGACATTTTGTCACTTAATTTGTTGTTGTCGCTGCAGGTTGGTTAGTTGCTTAGGCCGGACAGCACCAACTGGTTTGGCTCTCCTCGATCTCGACTCAGAGTTGGACTGCGACTCTAAGTCTGGTCCCATTCCAGGCAGCTGGCAAGACTGGCTATCGGGTGCTCCGGGAACTGGGACTGGGTATCGGGTGCTGCTGCTGCTGCTGGTCTGCAATTGCAGCTGGGGCGCTGCAATTTGTTGCAACGATCGCAGATAGGGCAATTTTAATTGGACTTAACGGAAACTAGCAGAGCAAAAGAAATGCATGCAAAGCAAAGACAAATAAATACGTTAGCTTAGGCAGTGTGAAGAGGAAAGAGGGGAGAGGGCCCAGGGGAGAGGTACCACTCACTCGACAGGGGGCCTGTCAAGGTGCCGGCAAGACTTGGGCTGCGAATTGAGCTATCTGAGAGTGATCATTGCAGCATCGATCGCAGTTTGATTGTGCCAGCGGCATCGCTACGTTTGACAGCAGCACAGCCAAGCAGATCGTGAGAAATTCTTTTTTATAGCCTCGACAGTTTTCAACTCCAGTTCCACGAAAAGTTCAAATTCCAAAAGGTCTTGAGTGAGATCAGTTTGCGATCGTCGTCAACGAACTTTGAACCAGAAGGAATGAGATTTGGCTGATCTGCAAATTTGATGGGTAAACTAGCAGGGAGCGATTGCATTCGGTTTGAAGAAGAGTCTTCTCAGGAAAGAGAAAGGAGATTGCATTTGCATTTTATAGATCCCTAGATATTCGATGCATTCACCATTTTGTTTACTTCCCAACAGTTTCAAACTATTCTTTATGGAATATCTTAGGCCTATTTGATTTCATATTAAAGGAAGCAGACAAGGGCTCTCGATCATCTTATTTCATGTCAGTTTTACCCAATATACCTCCTATTTCATGTTCTCTTACAACTTTTCAATGAAGTTGTCTACCCTTTCACAACTCTCAGCGCTATCTTTCTCTAGAGACATCTTTCATCACGATCATTTGCAGACTTGCTGCAATTTATTTCCCCCAATTGATTTCTCTAAAACTCGAAAACTAACGAAAATAGTTTCAGACAAATGTGAGAACATTCACAACAACAAGTGGAACGAGTAAGTTTCTCGAGTGTGCAACCCGAACCCAGAATATTTATGATTGATTCGTAATCCGAACTCTTTCGTCGCGTCCTGATTCGTCTGCTCTGGTCTTTGGTCCGTCGCGTCTTGGTGAAACACCTGCGTCATTATTTAGCCTTATTGTCGCACATAGCGGCGCCCATATATCATTGATAGCCGATGACGATGACGCCAACGACACATGTGTGTGTGTGTGTGTATGTGAGAGAGATGCCTGTGTGGCTGCCTCAAGTGCTCCACGTCTCGTGGATGTTGCACATTTCTCAGACGTCACGACGACGCCTTGCCCAGCCCTGCTGCTGCGACCAGTCTGACCGAACTGCTAGGGAATTGGGCAGCGCACGCGAAAGGGTGACGGGCAGAGATGGTGCTGGGTTGGGTAGGGCCTGCGTTGGGTGACTTATGCTGCAGCCGGCACATCCATCATCTATCAAAGACGAATACATCTCCGTCAAATCGCTGGGCATGGCCGCTTGCGCTTTGAATGTGGGCTACAACATTTATGAATAAATTGCACGTACGACGACACCTCTTGGGTGCTAACCCTCCTGCCTCCGTCCTGCTCTCCACTTGCTGCACTACTCTCGGTGCAGCAGCCACGTCGTCATGTCAGCCCACTTGGCCGGCCTAGACGCGACTTCGAGTTGCCAATGCCAAATGGGAGCAACAATCGCTGGCATTGGACCAGGCTAAGAAACAGCGAGGGGGTCTGACAAGGAGCCGAAGGGAGACGGGAATGGGGTGAGAAAGAGGGGATCATTTGCTGCCGCCAGGAAATTTCAAATTTATTATCGCATTTGCCGTTATTTATGATTTGTGCGAAATCTCGTCGTATATCAAAGTCAATGGTGTGACATAAACTATCGATGGCTATCGATAATTTACGTCAACTCTTTCCAACTAATAACAGCAGCAGCAACAACATCAGCAACTGCGAGTGCAACTAAAATAATGATGATGATGCGACTGACGTTGTTGACAGTGTGCACTATGGAACTGTGCTTCGTTCTACTCGTTCATCCGTCGTGGGGAAACACATTTCGCGTCTGGCATCCGGTTCAGTGACATCTCTTCCAATGTGAACGTGCTCGGTATGAATGCGAGTCTTGCTCGAGTTGATCCAGCTAAGTGCAGGGGTCATTATAGAAAAGATTTATCTTGGGAATGAAATTAAAGAAGAACACATAGGGGAAGAAGATATTAAATTTGAGTACTGAATCATTAAATATGGGAACAATTATTTGATAATATCAAGAATAGGCATTATTTCATTGAAATTCAATGCATTAAAAAAAATAATTATTACTATTTTTAACAGATAAAAAAAACAACAAGAAGTCTTCAATCCTATCTACTGCAAATATTCTAAAAGTCTGTATAGAATTTCGGTCTAACTTTCTCAATCTACACACATAGCTTATATTATATTAAGAAGTACATTTCCTGCCAATATGCGATGCCATTTTAGTATCGATTTCGAAACGATTATAATAATTATTGGTACATTAAAGTCAGAAACGGCATCAAAGTCGCCTCAAATGCAGCGCGGCAACGACTTTGAGCGCAGCGAATTTACAGTTGCATTATACAGTTGCACAATCACACACACACACACACACACACACACACACACACACACACACACACACACATACTCTGCACACTTGCAGATGGCTTGCAGAAGTTGTGCCGGAAAAATCTCTCACATAATCATAAAATGACTCGGAGAAAAAGGAAATTCCAACGACAGATTTATGCACTCGAGAAAGCTTTTGCGCCGTTACATTCGCTCGTCGAACTGTAGACGTCCCTCCTAGCGCAGTGAGCTTCTCTCAAAAGGATACCCCATTGGGAGAGGGTTATGGGGGTATGAGGGTACTTCTCCCGGGTACTTGCTGAGGCCATTTCCACGCTGAATTGCGATGGCGGCGGCGCAATCGCTTGGATTTAGTTGCAATTATTTTTAATGTTGTTTACTTACACTTCAATTGATGATGCCAATAACTGTTTCAAAACTTTTGCCTCAAATCGATATACCGCACATATATTCACTCCAGTGTTGGATAATGTGCAAAAAAATATCCCAAATGTGCACTTTGAGGTCATCGCTAATGGGGGAGATGCATGTGATGCGGTTTGTTTGGAGATAGAAATATGCAAAGCAGAAGGATATATGAAACTAATGCTGTCTTATCTCTATAGTAATGTCAGTTAAACTTTGTTATGTTATCGATTAATTTAAGTAGGGTCAAGTCAGCAGAGAAGTGCACTAGTGTTCTTGATTTTAACCAGAGATATGTTAAAATGTCATGATGAATGCAGAATATAACGGTATCATAATAGAAATGAAATCATCACTGCCCAATCGATAATTAAAAACCGTGTCATTCCATCGCTGTTTGATAGTATTATTGAAGATATAGTTCTGTAGGACCTTAACACGATAATAGGACTACAATATATGAATCGGTGTTCAACCAACTCCTTAAACCAAATACCTATTCAACATTTGATAGACTGTTAAAGTGCAGGACTTCTTCAAGCCCAACCACATACATATGTACAAAGCATATTTCAAGGGGACATTCCCCTGCCAGTGTTGTAAAAGTATTCATAAATAATCCCCTTAAATTACCGCACGCACTGAACGCATTCCGTTTTCATGCCTATTTTGGGCAATGTCAATTACCAAGAGAGAGACACAAGTCGATCTAGTAAAACTAATCAAATGTCGCTAGACTTCTTCCTCTCTCTCTCTGTCTCTCTCTTCCCTTCTACTCCAAAGGAAGCAGCTGCGCCCAGTCCCCACCTCTCCAGTTAGAGTGCACGTGGAATGCTCTCAGTATGAAACATTCATTTGACGCATGCGACATGACACGTCAGAGCAAACTCTCTGTTGGAGCGGGAGTCGGAATCGTAGCTCGGAGACGGCTGCGAGTGATGCGCGAATTGGATATTATTGTATATGGGCGTGCGTGACGTTGCATCCTGGTTGGAAATGGATGAAAGTCGTGATGGAAGCGCGTCGAGCATAACAAGAGCTGACAACGACGACGGCTGATGCCTGCATCCAAATCGACATCGGAATCGGAATCACATCGTATCAATGAAAGTGGCGCCAAGAAGCAGATGAGAGTAGTATCGACTGCTGAGCACCCTCTCCAGACTCTAAAGCTCTGCCAGCTGCTGCTGTTTGCGTTTGCCATTCGCACGTACTGCTCATACATATCGCAAGCAGAAAAGCAGGAGGGAGAGGAGGAACGAGAGCGAATCCCACAGGGAGGTCACATTTAAGGACGCACATTAGGCAGATATTTCGAGAGGACGCACAACATGAGGTTCAAGCGTTGCCAAACTGACTGAACTAACTAACTTAACTTAATATAAATACATAAAAGATTAAGTAGTTAAGAGCTACAGTACACTGTCAGAGAAGAATGTTCATAGTAGTATGATAAGTGATGTGAAGTAAAGTAAAAATACCTTCTGAATCTTGGGCGCAGTTGAAAAAGTCTTGTTATCGTCTTTATGTTTTATCGATGTATAGCAAAAAACTGTAGATGTGAATATTCCAATAGAGAGAATAATTAAATCGCTGGATCTGAACATCCAAGAAATGACTTAAAGAAATAAACTGTCCAAAGTCCAAAGTCTGAAAAGAACTTTGGGATCTTTGGAACTCGAAAAAGTATAAAATTATAGGACAACAATGATACTTCACTTCAAATCGTAAGAATTTGGAACAAGTTAAGAGATATGAAAACGGAAAATACAAAACAGATAAATCTTGGATATCATAATAGAACTAAACTCCTATTTATAAGTACTAGATCATTTGAGTCCCGAAAATATGTTAACCATTTAGACAAGTCTTCTAAGCATCTACAAATATTCTTACACAGTGCAAACACTGTGGTAGATAACAAGTTCAACCAAAATGATGGTTCAACAACTCAAAATTCCAGAGGAGGGCGGGGAATGGAAGGTCTTGCTGCGTGTTTTGTTGCATAGTTAGCTGTGGCAGCAGCACAGAGCGCCGCGTCGCATCGCGTCGTCTCGCATTGGTCGCATCACATCCCGCAAACATAAACAAAGCAAAGTTACGGGCGCAGCTTATGTCCTGCCAAGCTGGTGCGCATCGCTCGAGCTGGAGCCGGAGCCGGAGTGCGAGACAAACTTTCGTGCAATTCGGAGATGATTTGTGCAGTTCGTGCAGTCGAGGCGAGAACGACGAACAAGACCAGGACGAGGAAGAGGACGACTGTGGCTGATAAACGTTGTGCTGGGCCGTGCTTGTTTCGCACCTGTGCCGGGCTGCACTGGGGCAATCAGCCTGCCAGAGTTGTAGCCGGCGATGGAGACGGAGTGGGAGTCATAAATAGAGAGCGAGTCAAGAGACCCAGCGGCATCGTTGCCAATGGAAAATATGGCAACGCGCTGTCGGTAATTTGCGCAAATTATGTGCCGCCGACGCCGATGCCAGACCAGGGTTGCGGGCCCAGAGTTGCCACTGAGTTTGCCTGGCGCGGTTCAATCTTTGGAATGTTCGCACGTGCTAATGGCCAACGGAGTCAACGAAAATCGCCAACATCAACATGAGGCTAGCAGTGCTGCCTTCCCTTCCCCCGCTTACTTCTTCTCGCTCCCCTTTGCAGCTGAAATCTCGACGTGGCAGTTGGCGGCTGTGGCCCATTAGCATTGGCAGAAATTTACGCTCCACACGCGTGCCCGACGATGCCACTGGATATTGACACGATTCCGTCATCATCAAGTGCCAGCTGGAGACTCAACGGGGTGGAGAAGGAGAGCGGAGGGCAGAGTGAAGAGTCGTTGGGCCTCGCGCTTATCAGCTTATTTGCAAAATGTTGCGCCAAAAATCAAATTGTAATTTTGTTAAAGTCGTTGCTCGGGCGAACCCTAAGGCGGGGACTTCGTGGATAATGTTAATATTCAACTGCAAGACTACTGATTTTTTATGCCTCTGCAGTAGAGAGATAGGTAAGGCAGAAGGGATATCTACAATATAAACAAGGTATCTTCAACATAAGTCCCTTGTAGAAATTGGATAGTCCGGACTTTTCAAATATCCATAAGAAATTAGAAATAGTCAATTGCGAACATATTCCCACTATGGTCAATAAAGCTCTGGGCGTGCTCGGCTTTCTGGGAGCCTAATCCAAAGGGTTATCGACAGCTTTGACTTGTTTAACCTGCTACACTTTTCTGTCTCATTGAGAAATATTATTTGAAGTTCTTTAAAGCAAGTCTGATAAACTTAACCTCACTTGTTAGCATATTTACCTTACCCTTTACACTATATGGCACACTCAGACACCCTTTCGCACAAGGCCAACTCGTCGTGCAAGCAGACAAACAACTAAATCAAAGCGAAGTCGGGTAAAAAAAGACAGCGTCTAGTTCTAAATAGGGGTTAAGTGGCCTGGTCTGTAGTTGGGGGAGGCGAGTTAAGGTTTATGGCCACATGCGGCGCTATTTATGACACGTTTCCGTCAAAATATTCGCGATTTGCGAGACAGGAACTGAGTGCAACGTGCACTCGCTCGACTTGCCTTTTCCTCTCTCTCTCTCTCTCTGTCCCTCCCTCATGACGCTTTCCCCCACTTCCATTTGCCCAGACAACTGCAGCCTGGACCCCAAAACGGACTTGAGCTTTTCTCCCTGCGCGAAATTCGACGAGTTTGCAACTTCAAAGGAAATGCCTATCGCTGTCAAGGACATAAATTGCGCTGACAGCGAAAAATGTTGTAATGCAACGTCCAACCCCACTACCTCCCCCCTCCCTCTCTTACAACAGGGTGCCACGTCCCCGTTATGTATGCAGCAAAATATTTTTTAGCCAGAGACATCAATAAAATAAATAACAATAATTCTGCAAAACGTTCATAAATCCAGCGGGCGACGTCATAACTTTCGTTTTTATGACTGCAACTAGACACGGTGACGCTGCAGTGTGTGGCAAGCAGGAGGGGGAATTGGAGGGAGCACCTGCGTGGCAGGCTACACAGAGCAACTTGGCGGCACAGGGCGCGAGGCACGTCAGTCAGACATAAATAAATGCAAGCTGGCAGTCAGTTGGTCGTCACACACACAGGACGACGCAGGAGACAGGCAGACACGGTTGACCCCTGGGGGAGAGGGGGTCAAGGGACGGGGGGTCATGCAGGGCAAATTGCAGTTGAAATTATTGCATTTAAACAGGACATTATCACACACATACAGGGAAATGTACAGACACGGACACACACATACAACCTGGAACACACACTCCCAGCACACACACATACACTTCCAACACACACACCGTCAACGTGGACAGCAGCTCCGCGGGGCAAAAATGTGCAGCAGTTTGCCCTTTTACAATTGTTGTCCTTGCACTGCCCTGTTCCTGGTGCCGGTTCCGCTCCTGCTCCTGCTCCCCTACTGCACTGTTCCTCCGTTGTCTGCCCCACCATCCGTCCTGCCGTCCGTCCATCCACGTGTCATTTGTTGTTGCGACTCATAAATTAAGTCCTCATAACGGCAAAGTTATTGAAGTAATAAAATTTTACACTGACATTTGACAATCGATGCGTCGCCATTGCCAGGCGCACATTCAGTCTGCCATTCACCCTACTCCACTCCACCTCCCTCTCACTCGCTCTTCTCCCCTTGTCCACTCCATGTCCGTGTCCATTTTCATGTCGTTCGTGTTGACGAAAAAACTCGCGATAATCAAATGAAAGTTGCGAAGCTTCTCGGGCGTTTCATGTTAATTTGGTTTACGCAGGTGTCAGCAAGATAATGCGATGGTATATGGTAAAGAAGAACCTGGAAGAGCTTCTGCATATTGATAATCAAAGTAATTTGAATTGCGTAATGGGAATGAATTAAGAAGTAACTTAAGATACAGAAAAGTTAAAGTTAAACTGAAAAACCATCGATCAAATAGAGTGGAAGAAGATCAGGGTAGGTTTTAAAATGATTTATGCAAATTAGTCATTATCGGTATATAAACTGTATTCATAATATAATATAAAATTTTGATATTATGATCTACACATTTTTTGTCTTTTACAGCTTCCGTAAATCAAATTTCTTGCCTTAACCCACTCAACAGCCGTAAATGAACTATACAAATTTTTCCATGGGTCCACTAATCATAACAGATGTATCTTCTTCTCAACATTATTATCTTTTGTATGTATGAACGCGTTGATCTCAGCCACTGTAATAGCTAGAGATTCTAAATTTGACATTATGATTCGTGTATAGTATACGCAGATAAAATTTAGTTCCAATTTGAGGTGCCACGCCCACCGCCCTTCCAAATCGGGAATTTATTTATTGCTTTTATTTACGAAATGGGGTAAAGGGTACCTTAACTCCTCACTTGCAACACATGTGTAGATCCGTCATATGCACTTCTCTGCTTATCTTTAACATTATTATATATATCATATGTTCCTCAAAGTTCATTCACTTCCCCTTTTAGCTTTTTCTAACCCCCTCTAGAAGTGGTCAAAAGATTCACATGCTCATCGAGTGGCCCCAAGTCAATTTGCATTTCATACGGTTTTTCATGTGGTGCTTTATTTACCCATCGCAATGCATTAAAAGTCGAGATAGATGTGCGCCCCTTTGATGGGGGTGGGGCGTGGTCTGGGGTCCATACGCCAGACATTTATTTACCGTAATTTACCCACACTGATGTCTAATTAAATTTACCGGCGATTAACCAACTTGCCGGCTAAAACTCAAAACAGAAGCGTATAGAAGCACACATACACACACCAGACACACACAACCCTCACACACACACACACGCACGCACGCACGCATACACCCGTGCGTAGAGGGCACCCAACGAACCGGGGAGACGACAGTAATTCGTTTATAATGCGTAGGACATGTTGACAATGCCACAGGACATTCGTAATGAGGAGGCAAATGGGGAATGCCAGAGGCGTGCAGCAGTACAGGGGGAAGGCGGAGGGGAGGGTAGCTTGATGCGTGCATCAAAAGCGAAGAAACTTGCTTGGCTTGGGCAACTTGAAAGGCAGCGCCCACACACACTTTGACAGAGACGCGACAGCGGGAAGATGCGCTGCAGCAGCATGATGAGAAGGGAAGGGAACGGAGCAGAAGGGCAGGAGTAGTTAGCGAAAGAGGGGGTGAGGGGTAGCCCGCCTGGTCAGACGGGGGTTGGCCTCGCTGACAGTTTGGTGCGCGCTGGCATCAGGCCAGGACGCTTCAAAGGTTTCGCCGGGTTTGACACATGTAAATGTGGTTGAAGTAATGACGAAATGGGCACTAGACACACACAGACACACACACACGCGTACATACACACCGACACCCTCACGCACACACACACACACACACAGAGGCAGCACAGCCTGATCTACCCCTGGCCCAATCCTTTGACTTTCAGCCGTCGCCTGTTGTTGATGTTTGCCCTCATTATTGTTGTTGTTGTTATTGCGGTTGACATCGTTTTGTTTGCCTAAAGGACGACCGCAATGTGGGCAGAGGGAAGGGGGTAGACCAGCGGCTGGGCAGGTGCTCTACGCCGCTTTTGCGCTGCTGCTGCGAGTATTTGTCAGTCGCGCGCATAAACCCTTAAATCCGGCTACTGGTCCACCTCGCTTCCCTTTCTCTCTCCGTGCACCCACCTTCCTTGTTCTACCTCACCCAGCGCCTTGTCCTTGTCGCTAATCCCTGATGTGTCTGTGACATTTGCACTGACAGTGACAACACTTTGATGGGCAACAGCAGCGGCAGCAACAGCCGCCCGATCCAGTTCCAGAGTTATGGCCACAGTGCCAGACAATGCGAATGATGCGACATCATCTCCCCGGGCATCTGCTCCCCTTCTCCCTTAAGCATCTCTGCTTTTGTCCTGTCTGCCTGGCTAGGACTTTCCCTCTGATTCCTTCGGTCCGGCATCAGCTTATTGCTTGACGCACTTTTAAGTGGCGCATCTCAATCAAGGGTTCATTCGGCGTGAACTCAATTAAAAAGTTGCTTCCAGATTGTATTATTAGATAGTAATTTGGCACTAGAGAGAATTAAATTACGTTACGTTTGAGAGGGAGAGGACTAGGGATAAAAGCTATTGAATGTATATTGCGAGAAATGGAATTGGAGTGTAAAATTGTCAGCGATGAATTAAGAATTTTAAGGTCCTCACTAAAGCTTTCTTAGATTACGTATACATAGCTATAGCAATTTTATTTTGTCTTTTGAGATATGGTACTGCAACTATAGCAAAAGAAACAGAGTAGGTACTCTTGGAAACTCTTGGAGAGATGTACAAATTAATAAATATTTCTTTATAATAAATTATCAACTTGAGCTTTCGGTTTTATGTAGAATCCAAAGTTTATATAGTTGCGATTCTTTATCTGTATTTTCTTCTCTTCTGAATAATCTTATATTTTATTATCATTCCATTTTAAATCTATTTCCAAATATATTTACTTATACCTATACAATACCTCTACTTTTCCAGAGATCCATCTCTCTTGCCCCTCGCCCTTACTCCTCTTAGACTATCCCACGCTTTCAGATCGTCGCGGCAGTCAGCACTTGGTTAATGTCCTCTAATCGTCTTGGGGAATCTGCTGTCTCTCGGGCTGCCGTGCAACAGCTTCTGCCACAGCAAGTGCGACGCGTCGTTGTACAACAGAAACTTTTGTCACCCGCATTTCTCGCAAGACTTCTGCAACAAATTTCAAGATCGTAGGCGTTGCATTACAACGGCAACAAGTAGGAGAAGGAGCTCTAGAAGAAGACGTTGCCACCGCTCTTCGACTGCAGACAGTCAGACAGAAGCAGCAGCGACGCTTGTTTGCTAAAATTGTTAACAAATTTGGGAGTCTGTCGTTGCTGTTGTTCCTGCTGTAGCACAGTGAGAGATGAATATCTTTATTAGAAGCGAAACGAAAAGTTCACTTGAGGTGCAGCAACTTTGGAAATATAATATGAGAGACTGTCTGCATTAATATGCAATGGGATAATGCAGTGGGATAAGTATCTACTGCTAGAGGGAAGTCTTTGCAACAGCCTTAGCAAACCTGTTTGCAATTTAATTTAACTTGCTTAGGTCTCTTAAT
Organism: Zaprionus ornatus; assembly: GCA_018904035.1. Classification (NCBI taxonomy): domain Eukaryota; kingdom Metazoa; phylum Arthropoda; class Insecta; order Diptera; family Drosophilidae; genus Zaprionus; species Zaprionus ornatus. The sequence goes on along the minus strand of JAEIFZ010000002.1, from coordinate 6,573,956 downwards.
ACGCATCTAATTTGGCATAGGTTAGGTAGTAATTTGCATCGATTTGAACCTAGTATCTAAGGAAAAGGGAATGCGCAGGTCTCTCTGGAGGTACTAATAGATCTGTACCTATTTATTCATAGGTTAAGTGGTAGGTTAAATCGAAGGTATCTAAGTCTTCAAAATATCCTAGTGAAGACCTTTTCATAGCTATAGTTGTAGAGGACATAATGAGAATATATACCTTAAAAAAAAAATGGAAATCAAATCAATATAGAAATAAGATTCGGGAAATGAACATACGCAATATAGAACCATCTATATCGACTACTTATATGGGAATTATCTGAGATCTTTCGATATGGCATCAAAAAACTAATCATCCTGCCATTCCGTTGGCATCTTTCAACAGCTTTGTTTTTGCTCCTTCTTCAGCTCGACTTGTTTGCCTTTTTTGGCATTCTCATTGTTGTTGTTTGTTGTTTGTTGAGTGTGTGTGTGTGTCAGTGTGTGTGCGAAATGGAAGTGTGACAGGCGAGCCAATAAAATTCAAATGTGTGGCGATTGTCGCAGCGCGCGGACTGTCGCTTCATCTTACGACTGTCAAACGGAGCGAGAGAGAGAGCAAAAAGCAAAAAGCGAATGAAATGCGAAAAAACAAAGAAGAAGAACACTGAAATGAAACGAAACTGGCAACGCCAAACAATAAGACAATGCAAGGGGAGGAGGAGGAGGTGGAGGTGGAGCAGGCAGAGGCGACAGAGGACAGCGGTCGCGCTGTCAAAGCGAGGACATCAGCAGTGGAAACAGCAGCGAGGATGAAACGAGACTAACACGACAACATGCAAAATATCCAATGCAAGAAGTGTGAGAAGAAGAAGAAGGAGGAGGAGGAGAAGGAAGGAGGCAGCGGAACGGGTGGTAAACAACATTAGGGAACATGAGCCCACATATCGCTAGAGCTGCTGCCACGACTTGGACTTGAACTGCTTCTCCGACTACTCCCGGAGTGACATCTTGGCCACATATTTTGCTTGTCGAGCGACGTCGAATGAGGACACAATACTGTCAACCGTCGGAATGCCCGCACATTCATTTCAACTGACTTTGAACCCGCTACCTCCTCTTCCTCCTCCTGCCCCTCCTCAAGGGGTAGACATCACATCACAGCATCAGCTCGATTGACCGAAATAGAGAAATTCTATAGCTTGTGAGACTTCGCGCCACGCGGACCCAACATCATTTATCAGTCGGCGAGTTATTGCCAACTCGTCCAGATTTCTGCATACCACGAAAGCCCAAGCCCAACATCGCAATGTGTCACAGCTTGTTTCGGATGCTTTGGATCCTTCGCCATGTCCTGATGTTGGCGTGTGTGATGGGTGTGTGCATGTGCCTGGCCATCTGCAATTTGTTATCCATCAGTTGGAGTTTTTTTATTCGCCTTTGATAACAACAGATTGAGTTCATTTTTAACTCGTTGTTCTTGCAAGTTCAATTATTGGAGGAGAGGGAATTGAAATGAAGAATGATAGATAAACAGCTTATATACCAAATATCTGCATTATATTTTATGTAACTGTTGGAAACTGAGGGTAAATGTACATTTTGAATGTTAGTTTCTGTATTTGTGATTGACAAACTACAATTACAGTAGATATAATGTTTATATAGTTGTTAGACCAAATTTCAGCTTGGTAGCATATGTCATTGTAAAGATATATAGATAAATACAATGAAAAAACTGCAATAACAGAAAGTACTTATGATGTGTCAGGAGTTACTTTACCAAATTTCAGCATTATATGAATTTCACTTATAGAGATCTATAGATAAATGCATATTAAGAATAAAAGATGAGGCCTAAGGGAGTACAAACTGGCAATAACATATAGTTTAATAAATAGAGAGCTTGCATACCAAATTTCAACTTCGTATCACATTCACTAACAGAGATTTATAGATAAATGTAATTTTAGAATAGATGATGCGTAGTATGGAATTAAACATTAGTAATAGTATAACGTTCAGTGTGTAAGAAGCTAATATGCCAAATTTCAGCTTAATATCTCTCCCATTTCCAGAGATCTATAGATAAATGTAAATTCTGAAACATTTGCTTCATTTCTACCTTGACTTGATTGTTTAACAATCTGCATACAGACACATCTGCATCAACATCCATAGATAAACTTCCCATTTGCTTACGAAAGTAACGATTTCTATTCAGCTTCTTCTTTCTATCTTTGTGCATCTTGCATCGCACCTTGACTATGTGTTATTTGCTATTCGATCTCATTATCATAATAAACGCTTCGAGTATGCTACGGGGTAACCTTGACGTCGTCGTCTTCGTCGTGAGCGAGCAGTGAATACAAGCTGCAAGCAGGGAAAATGCTAGGAAAATGCATTTTCCTTTCAACTGTTGGCAATAATTTCGGCAAATGGTCCATTACAATGGAGAATTTACGATATGGCAATATCGTATGCGAGTACAGGCTACACACATGGGAATAACATTTGCTCATAATTTTATCAACTTGCTCAAAAGAACTGAGGAAGGTAGAGAGTGGCGTAGCGGAGGGCGGGGGGAGGCAAAGATGTTGCTTGCATATTATTTTGGCAATAATTTTGTAGGCAGTTCTCTGGGCCTGGACCCGGACCCGGCGAGAGCACGTAATCAGTCGAAATAAACACTTGCGCCTCTAAAATAGATAAAAATATCTACACTTCAATAAACATGAAAATCATCGACGGCGGTCGGACAGAAAGACAGACTGGACAGAGGGACGGACAGACTGGACAGACGGAATGGAAACGAGCGCAAAATGTGTTGAAAATTGCGCAGCAATGCGATCCATAAAGCATTCGCCATTAATGACACAGCCCGACAGATACATCCCATTGTCAATAACTTTTACGCGCCGCAGATTGCCCCGTTCCAAAATCAAATTCAAATTTCCCCCTTCACATGCAGCATGCAGTTACGTTGTAGAGTAGGGGGGTGCCCCAGCGAGTGATGGCATCCGCCAAGCGAGTGGGAGAGAGATGAAGAGAGAGAGAGACTCGCACAAGACACTCGGCACATCCGTAAATTTATCGACAAACATTTGGACAGCCCGCGCCGGGACAGGCGACTGGCGGCGTCGGCGTCGACTAGACAAACTGCGCGATACGCGACGAGGCACAACCAGGCAGAGCAGCAGAGGGGGAAGGAGTAGAGAAGCAGATGCAGCGATGCGAACTGGGCGAACTGGCGGATCGTTGCTTCCTTTTCAATTATTAAGTGTTGCCAACTATGCGCGAATGGGCGATAAACGAGAGAGAGAGAGACACACTCATGCACACACAACATGTATGTGTGTATGTGTGTGTGTGTGTGCAACTGTGGGGGCACTCATAATTCGCGACACGTCGCTGCCGTCACCCCGCACCTTTTCTAGCAATACTTCGAGTTGCCTCTTCAATCTTGTGCAATGGATCTGTAACTGCGTTCATGTAGCCATTTATATCCTATTGCCTGCCAGATAACTGCCGAATCGTTTGTATAGGCTACAAGAGAGAGGGTATTATGACTATGGCATGCAGTTTGTAAGACCTAAGAGATCTTTTGTTGAGTTATTTATTCGCTCTGAATTGTGTTTATTCACTAATAGTATTAAATTTCTATAGTTAAGATCTAATGCGGACAAGATATCATCAATAAAACCATGGATCATATATAAAACTTTAAGATATGTTTCATTATATTAATATCAGTAAGTTTTAAGCCTGCTCAACTGTAATTTAATTCACTTCCTGAACTACTTTAATATATTTTAAGCAAGAGAGAGCATGTAAGCTTCGGCATCGTCAAGTTCTAGAAGACTTTCTGGTTTTCTTGTGCCCTTGCCTGGTGGCGCCTTGTGCTTGTTATAGCGCGGCGTGCATGACGTGTACTTATAGCCAACATCTGTGTGAGGCCTAGGAAACCTGGCACCTTTGGGGCATTCTTCGACCATTTGATAGTCAATTCTTTTGCCAATTCTGTCGACAGAGTTGACATTTACATTCAAATGCTGCCCTAATGGGAAGGTTGTTAAAGGAAATTAATTATAGGTCTGGGTGGGGAGAAAACTACAAGTCATATAAATTCACCTTAAAACACAGTAGGGAAGGGATATAGACTAGTACTTGGACATCGTGTAGTCATGTAGGAAGAGTTCTGCTACTATTTTCATTACTTATTGAGTAGGAAAGATGACTAGAACAGGAATCTTTATAATCTAGGAGGCTCTATAGTGATAAAAAGTATACTGAAGATACTTTTATTATACACTTAAGATTCAGTATACAGCTTCAACTATGACCTTTTAGTGGACCTTAAACATAAGTTACCTATATCTTACATTACCTAAACTTGTCATTTAATTTCCCCTATCCTATTATTATATACGATGTACCTTCATTATATATACCAAGTATTTCATCTACTTGTCCGTATCCCTTTTACAGTTATTATTCCCTATTCTCTTTATGTATATAGAGATATAAGTTGAGTATTATACCATACTTATCTATATCCTATATGTATATATAATATATTCTTTTATACTCATCTATATTTCAACATTCCATCTTCGTCCCTTGCTATATTTATAGTTCCTCATTTCGGGGCAATGTTGACTTTTGCGTAATGGATGCAAGTCGAGACTGTGCAGTGTACACTGCATTACAAAGCACACGGATTCAGCCTGAAAAAGTCCACTCATAAAAATCCACAAAGCGCGGCACAAATATTGAAATAAAAAGAGGATTTGTGACTCGGACCAACCAAGGGATGAATGAAAGTAGAAAGGATAGACTAAAGGATTAACCTAAATAAATACAAAACAGATGTAAAAATTGTGCCAGGCGCCAAAAAAAAAAAAAAAAAAAAAGGAAAGCGCGAAAGAAAAGAAAGAAAGAAACGATGAAAAAAGCCCACTCACTCCCCTTGCCCCCAGGGCAGAGGGAGAGATGTCATTTTGAATGAGCTGGCACTGGGGTTAGGACTCAGACGCGGACTCGGACTCGGACTCTTCATTACGCTGGACAAATGGAGCAGGACATAACCCGGCAGGCAGGCCGACCGCAGTGATCTACAGCAGGAGGAGAAGAGGAACAGGGAGAGGAGGTGGAAGCAAAGCAAACGCCAAGTGAAATAATAAAAGTCGACAAAGAGCGAGAGTCGAGCGAAAATGATGGGAAAAACAAATGCGCGTAAAGGGATATTGTGGCTAAATGCAGGCGAACTGAAGGCAGCACAGGGAGACGGATGAAGAACAAGGCAGGCAAGGATGAACAGAGGCATGGAAAGAAAGATGAGCGGTCTGTTGGAGGGCTCTGTTCGGTGGACTCTCCGGGAGACAGTGCGGAAGGGATCCGTCGGTTGGTCTGTCGGGCGGCCACTTCATTATGTCGGCAATGCATGAAGTGTTGAAAAATGATTCCCTCAGCAAGTGATGGTGGCATAAAGGGGGCACAGGAGAGCGGGGCGTGGCGCCCAATGCAAGTGCATTTGACTTTTATGCTCGACGCCCCTGAAGGCCTGCGGGGAGAGTTGAAACGCGCGTTGAAACGAATCCGCTTTCCGCACAAAGCGCCGCAGGATTTCAAATAGTTTCCAATGCAACAGACAAAAGCGAATGGCGAACAGCTCTTCCACCAGCTGCTCCTTCAGTCGGGCGTTAAGTGCAGCGGACACAGCTGTGCAGTGTGGACCAACCTCACCTCCCACTCCCCCCCACTGCCTCATCTGCAACTCTGGGCTAGCCTCATCAGGCGCGTCGACGACGACGTCATCATCAGCGTTGTCGTAAATTGTTTACTTGATGCCAGCAAAAGTTACTTCAAACAAAGTCATGTGGACACTGAGCAGCAGCAGGAGAAGCATCAGGCAGCACTAGGAGCAGTAGCTGGACTAGGAAAGGGAGCTGGAGCAGAAGCCGGAGCAGAACTGCCATCAGACATCAGGCAGCGTTGCGGCCATCAAGTGCAAAATGTTTTGGGATCGGGCACATAATGTGAGTTCTTTAAAACTTTTCTATATGTTGATGCACATGCTCGCACGCATAGTCCAGTCCCCTCTCTCTCTTCCTCCCTGCAACTGTATATTGCATATTAAAGTAATAATGAGATGAGCCAAAGTGCCAGCTGTGGACTGCACTCCTGGACACGCGGATGGGGCGAGATGGGAAGGTCTTTGAGGTGCCCCACAGGCTGCAAATTTATGCAATCGTCAGCAGAAGATTTGACTCTTGACTGCTTGGACTTGGGTTTGTTATTTTGAAAGAGGTTTTTATATTAGAAACCTGCAAGAATCCATTTATTCTCTAATACATTCATACAATATGGGACTGAACATTTTCTACGGATTCTTAGTTAATAGCGCAAAGCTCTCAGTTCATTTAGAAAAACTTTCGATTACAATCCAATTATCGCAATAAACTGCAACAACGTCTTTTATCTCCATTCAGTCAACTCGTATTCATTAAATTCGCACCTGATTAAAAATCAATTTAATATTAATCTATAAATACTTTTCTGTTTGTCTCTCTCGCATCGCAAAACGTTCAAGGATAGAAGAAATAAGCGAATTGCACTGAATCACTTGATGTCAAGTTTTAAAACAAAAAACTGAGCAGGATGAGAGAATGAAGTAGAGTGAAGGGAGAATGGGGGAAGATAGGAGAAGAGAGAAGCAACTCTGACAGTGACACGGACGTCACTTACAAAATGAAAGTCCATTGCCCACTGTACACTGTCCGTGCCCACATTCCCTGCCCCACCTTGCCACCGCCGCCCACACACCGCAGCGACTGCATTGCTTTCAAAGTGTCCTGCAGAAGCCCTTAGTGCAACCTTTGCGTGTGTGTGAGAGTGTGTGGCAGTGAGTGTGTGTGTGTGTGTGTGTGCGTGTGTTTGTTGCTGGACACTCTATTTGTATTTGCTCTGAAAATTTATTGTAAAACTTAAAAGTTTTGATGGAAAAATGAAATAAATAGTGACATCACTAAAAGTAAAGAAATTATAAAGTGTCACCGGGGATGATAAGTGGGCTACAGCAGCAACAACAGCAACAACAGCAACAAGAACAGCAGCAGCAACGAGTACGTCGGCAGCAGCATCAACAGCAGGAGTGACAGTGCCAGCAACAGCAACAACAACAATTGCCACGACGAGCACAAGTTGAGGCAGGACCGTCAGGACTTTAATAAGGACATTGGACAAGCAACAGCAAGAGCAGCAGCAGCAACAGCGGTGGCAGCGCTGCCAGCTGGACAACTGAACGGACGCAGGGACAGGGACAGACAGGCAGGACGCAGGACAATGCGGTGGCACGTGGCACGGAGGCCACGAAGGAGCGGGTTGATTTAAACCAAAACATGCAGCATAGAATGACCAACAAGCAGAGGTGGCAACCAGAGCTTCAGCACGCGTGATCGCTTCACGAGAGTGAACGTATCGATAAATAATGATGAAGAAAAGAATTGGAAATCGAAACATGTATGCTACTAATTTAAAGAATTGTGAATCATGTTGATACTAAAAAAAACTTGAAGTGAACAGATCAAGGTATGGAGATAGTAGTCGTGAGTAAAACTATCGATAAACGAAAAATTGTAAATAGATAAAAAAGAACAATGCTTTGAAGAACACAGTGAAAACTAAATTAAAGTGAGGTTGTGAGAGACCAAAAACAAAAAAAAAGCAGAAGAGAAGAAACAAGATACAAAATGACAATTCCATAATTCCAATTCGCAGAGAACTTATCGGTAAATTTGTTTCTTCATCATTATTAGCTGATCGCCCGAGATCGTAATATATTGAAATGGTGAGAGGATTTAAAAAGAGAGCTAAAGCCGAATTGAACTACTCGACAAATTCTAATTAATTTAGAGCAGTTGAAAGAAATCGATAAATAATTGTCTCCTCCCTAGCTACGATTATCTCCGTATATCGTGCTCTCGTGAGCACGTTATCCACTCTCACTGGCGCTGGTCACAATCAACTGAACGTTGGTCAGTGTTGCCAGACAGCCGCACACACACACACTCGCACACACTCTCACTCGAGCTCACTCACATGGGGCAGGGCAACTCTGAAAGGCAGCAAATTGACAGCCTCAACGAGCAGAACGTCAAAAAACTTGAGAACTATTAAAGTTCTCTTTATTTTTATTTTAGTATTATTTTTTTGTTGGTATCTACTGCCACGCTGCTGCCGTTGCTGCTGCTGTACAAGTTTAATTCTAGAAGCATTCCAACTAGTCGCACACACATATTCTCAGTGGGACAGTGGGCAAAAAAAAAAAAAAAGAGAGGAATGAAAATAAAATGCAGGACATTCGCTTAAAGTTTTGCTGTCAGTTTGCCTTTTGCCCTCGCCTCATCGCGTCGGTCGGCCGGACAGCGTCGTCGTGTTTAAGTTTCCATCATTATTTAGCACAAAGACGAGGCGACAAACCACAAGGGGCCAGCACCATCAACTGACCACGATTCAAGCGGGAAGCTGTAGGAGCTTCAGTTGTAGAAGCTCCTCTTGTTCCCGTTTGAGCGATGCCCTGAGGTTCTCAAAGGCCTCCTCCGAATACTATTTGAATTACTTTGATGTTGTTGATTTCTACAGTAAAAGGGGAGAATCATACGTTGACAAGAGAAGCAGATAGTGTAGTAAACAGAAGAAGTGTTGAAAAAGATTGGGAATGTTGAGATTTTAAAAGAGTATTTAAAAGTTGTTTGATTAATGTTTATTGCAGATTCCTACGCAATCTTAGATTATAGATTACCAAACATGGAACCAGGTAATTGAGTGCTATATACATAAATGTGTACAAGCTAGAAGAACCCTATGCTAAAGAAGATAAGGTGGAACAAAATTTTCTTAGACTACACTTCAGGAACGCAGAGAGGGAGCTAAAGATAGAGATAAAGCTATGTAAAGCGTCGCCCTTATGTGCTTCAGGTATTTGTATTTTCTCATTTTTTCCAAACATGAAAATTTGTAAATTATAATCAGAAATTTAGAAGAGAAATCCTCACTTCGTTCAGGGTTTTACTCACTCTCTCCAATATTTCCCTGCACCTCCTGTTCACATTCCCACCTTGTTCTCTGTACCTACATATTGTATGTATCTTCTCCTTTGTGTATTCTTGCATACCAAAGTTTGTGACACCTCCCACCTCCGCCCCACTGTGCGCCAATTTGAGGCCTGTCCACTCTCGCCTGGGGTCGAGTTGGCAGCCTTCAGGCAGTTTGACATATCAAAAGTATGAAATATGTTTTAAAAGAAATGCTCTTGGTATTTTTTTTCGGGTGCAAAAAGTTTTCAATTACAACATTATAAAGATCGACAAGCTGTCTGCGGCAATAGCTAGCAGAGGGTATGCTACACGAACAGAGACACACACCCACACATACACACATGTTCACACACACACCCACACACACTATACTGAGAGTGTGTGCCAGAAATTATTATTTATATGCGCTGCGAACGAAATTCATGTTCGACACACGTCTCCGAGGATTAACAGAGCTGACCACAAAATCATCATCAGCACAAAAAGGCCAAGAGCAGTTGCCTGATGGTCAGCTAGAATAGGAGGGAGAGAGAGAGAGAGAGAGAGGGGAATGGTTGAGGGGATGAGGGTGCCAGGCAGGTGCAACGAAGTTTGACGTGTGTCTGAGCGGAAGCTGTGTGAAAGTTGCTTCCGAAAACTGCAAAAATTCATGTATAAAAATGCTCGATGACTCAATTGACGAGCTACCAAAGAGGGCGCAGGCGGGGAGGCGTGGCAAAACTGAAATATGTAGAAAAATGTTCCCAAGACAGCGGACAGCGGTCGCTGGGGGGTTCCAAACCGTTACTAGATCTGTGGAATATGCTATGCGAAAAGTAAAAAGTGTCCATCAAGTAGGAGCAAAGAAAGTGCGAGAAAGAGACAGCGAAAGAGATGGAGATAGAGTGGAGGGGGGGGAGATTGGTAGCCCAGCATGTTGAGAACTTTTTATACCAAGTGTGTCCGAGCTGTCAAAAGCCACTATAAACTTGTGACGTGTCAAGCGTCACAACATTCCCCAAATGCTCCCCCTTTGGTACTCCACTCCCCTCCTCTGCCCTCCCCTGCCCTCCCCTACCACTTCAAACATATCTTGACTGCATGTGGAACTTTTGAATTTATTTTTCTTTCGTTTTTTTCTATTTTTTCCCCCGTCCGTTTTTTTTTGCACTTTTAACGTAAGTATATAATTTTTTAATAACGGTAAACGGCATGCCATGAATGACAGTTGAGCGAGTGCCATGGGAGGTGTAGAGAGGGGTCGGGAGGTCATGGCGTGTGTATTTTTTTTCTGCTGTTGCCTGCATTGTACATAACTGTCAGCTTAAGTGAAAAATGTCATACGCGCGTCTGTTTGCAAAAAAAAAAGCGAAAAAAAAATACTGAAATGGAGAAAAAAAGAAAATGAAGTCTCGTCATGTCTGGCCTCAAGAACTCAGAGGAGCACCGTAGCCGCGAGCGCCCCCTGGCGGTCAGTGGTGTGTGTGTGTGTGTGCAAACTTTGCACATCAAAATCACACGCCATGTCAACGTCAGCTGCAAACTGACCAAGCGACGCGATGAGCTCGAGGACGAACCGAACAGGACGCGAACCCGACAGGACCGGACAACAGGGTCAGCAACGTCATGCGAATGGCGCTGGGGCTCCAGTCACATGACGCGCCTGTCCCCCCTCACTGTTCTGCCTTGTTCCGTTTTCGCGGTTTGTCCAACTGTCTTCAGCCCGACTGGGTGGGACAGGATGACACGCATCCTTCATGAATGCATTCGCTTTTACGGCTTAATGAGTGCCAGCCTGATTACGATATTCAATTGGGAGTAGGTTGAAGTGAATAACAGTTGTTTGTTTTGTGGTTTCTCTGTGCACCGCATTCTTAACTGTTTTTTTTTATGTCAAGCTGTACATCTTTTAAACTCTATCTATGTTTATGTCTTCTCTTTCCATTCCATTCTTCCTTAACCTTTCTCAGCCTGTGTTTCGTTTAGTTTTTAAATTATTTTCTTGTTAATTTTCCAATTTCTCAATTCGTTTTCCATTATCCTTAACCTTTTTTTTGTCTCTGTACATGCTTTTCTTTTTGTCCATCATATTCTTTACCTCACTCTTTATATATTTATTACACTTTCAACTTGTTTCTTCTTTGCAGCTTACTTTTCTTTCACAACACAGTTTTTGTTTGTATTTTGCTCATTCCCTTTAGTCAACCTATCCTTAACTCATTTCTACCTATGCAAGCTGACTCTCTTTTGATTACATGCACAAATCTAATTCTTTTCTTAAAGTTTTCCACCACATTCTTTTTCTCTAACTGCATCTGAATATATGTACCTTCTCTCTACGTGTCTTCCACATTCCCTTTAGCAGTCGTATCCTTAACCTCTCAGTGGCTTTGGGCTTATCTCTCAAAGCGAAAGCGTCATCAGCTATTCCAAGTGACTTTTCAGTTTTGTATCTGGCCAAAAATAAGAACAATCCATTTAATGGATGCCACCCGCCCACACACACACTCAGAGTACTTCGCACATGTTTTATAATACTCGATAAACATTTATTTTCAAAATATGCGAGAGAGACGGGCAGGGACAGAGAGAGAGAGAGAGACAGAGATTGTGTGTGTTGTAAAAGGCCAGTGACATTTTACAATCGGACTTGTGACTGAGCCGGAGAGACACTTGCACAAATGAACATTTGCAGAAAGAGTTTGTGAGACTGAGTGACAGTCGGCAAGACAGCCGACAATGTTCAGTTTTCAAATAGTCAAACTCTAAGATGGCAATACTTGCACTCCACACACACACACACACACACACATGTACACACTCGCATACACACACACACACACCCGCACACTCACTCACGTAGCGCAATAGACACTGCTAACTAAACAAACACGTACATACTTGTATGTCAAAAGTATTTCGAGATTTTTAGCTACAAAACTGCCAATAACAAAACTGCAAACCCTACCAATCCCTCCACCTCCTCCCTCTGTGTTCCTCCCACGCCTTTGGCGGATGCAGTTCGGACAAATGACAGCAGACACGGCCCCATCTTGTCTCATCTCCACCCGCTCGGCGACAGGGCAAGACAAGCAAATGATGAGCCGGCATAGAAAGCTAGAATCACATTGCTTCAATGGATTTGTGAGAGCAGGAGACTTGAGAGCAGGGGCAAGTGCATTTTCGGCTCTCGAAGATGTTCATCATCAATTGGGTAGGCGAATGAAATGAGCAAAAAACCAGCCTGTCGTTTGACAAGTACAAAAGTTTATTTCCATTTTTGGTCCCCCTCTTTCGATTGTCTATCGTGTTTTTTGTCATGTACATGAAAATATTTTATTTCATTTGTGATTCTCAAGTGAATATGTATATAGAGAGTCAAGCGAATAACGAGTACTCGAAGTCGAACTCTTTCTCTCTCTAGTTCATTCTTGGAAAATGTTTGGCTATAAAATCTTCTTTAGCTTGAAAAATAGTTGACATTTTAAGTTTTATTTAAGTGTGCGTCTGTGTTTTGTTTCTTATGTTCCACTCGAGCTGATGACACTGACAGGCATGCAAATGCATTTAATTGGAAGGGTTATGTCCTGATTGTCAGGTGCGGCGAAACGGCAGCTCAACTTTGGAAGGGATCGTGTTAATGAACTAGGAATAGGTACTAGGTGAGTGTAGGGAATACTTTTGTGGCGTTTCTGTGGACAGACCTAAGAGCTTAAAAGACTATGCTACTGTCTTTTTAATCTATTATTTGTTATAAGTTCTTTCAGTATGACCAGCCCGACTTTTAAGTAGTTATTACAGTCTATGTGACGGCCTATTTACATATTCCCACGAGTAACTCGTCTCTGACCCGTTTTGAAGGCTTCCCGACTTTGGTAGCTCCTGTCTTACCTGTGACTAACTTAGCTCTATTCAAATGACCTATTTTGACGACCTATTTCAATAACTTTATCAACCCCTTTTGAAACTATCACTGCCTACGCCACTGCCTAACTTATGTGCCACTGCCTGCGGCCTAGGCCCAGCTTCAGTCGAGCTTTCAACAATAAAATAATTGTTCACCATGTATTTTTCATTTATCAAAATAGCTTTCGTTCTCAGTTGTCCCTCTTCTCCCCTCTATCGCTCTCTTCTTGCTGTCTTTGCTCGTTGTCAATTAAATAAAAATAATGGAACTGGGTATCAATTGAGAGATTGGCCTTGGCATCGTACAAGTTGATAAGGTACAAATGGAATTAACTTTGCTTTCAAGTTTTCCAAAGAGTTTTTTCTTACAGTGCAAAGGGCTCAGGCATGTAGCCTGGCAATTACTTGTCCACCTCAGCCTAACCCAACCTAACCCATTAACCCTGCCAGCCACCCACCTATCCATCTATCTATCTTTCTATCTGTCCATCTCTGTATGCAACTGTCGGGCTGTCTCTTCGTTGCTTCAGCTATCCATCTAGCACAAAACGCTCAGCTCAGCTGTCCAAAGTGTCCATTCAACTGGCCATCTAATTGCAGCAGTCAGTTCGACCGGATGACCAAGCTTCCTCCCTCTTCTTGGTTACCTAACAAGGAATGTCCTTACGACATGCCTTCTCCTCACATCTGTCTCTCTGTGTGCTTTCTCTGTCTATCTCGTCTCTCTTTAGTTGTAAATTTTAGTGTTTAGTCCATTATTATTTTCACATTTTGCAGTCATTTACACTGCTCAGCGGGATAATTCAGTTGCACTTGTCTCTCTGTCTGTGTCTCTATTCTCTGTGTGTAGTGTCCAGCTCGGCTTTCGTTTGTGTAGCCCGTCCATCTCGCAGTGTACATCCGTCACTGTTGTCCAGTTGATGTTGTCCTTCAGTTCTTCTTCCTTGCTCATTCTTCGCATATCTGGCACTTGCAGTCTGTTTATACTGCACAAGAAGGGGGCAATAAATAAGGAGAGTTACAAGAGTGAGAGAAGGTAATGGAGGTGGACGTGGTACAAGTGTGTGACGTGTGGGAGAAGTGTATTGAAACGAAGAAGCAGATGCAAGTGATAAGCAATGAACTAAAAACAATTGTAACTGAGGAAGAAATAGGAGACAAGTATCGGCGAATTAAAAGATGAAAAGGGAATAGGATCTTACTCTGGTAACAAGATTGTTTAATCAATTTAAGATTTTTAAATGGTAAGTAGTATGTGGATCAGAACCATGAGTAAAATCATATTCTAAAACCAAAATCAACAGATCAACAGTCGATAGCTAAAGGTTCTATCGAACTTTAAAGCAATAGCACAATAACCTAGCTCACCTAAGAACTTACTACAACCTTTTAAAGCGTTAAACCAACTATAAATACTTTGAGTATTTCACCGTTAAATCGCTCAATTTGTCGCCAGCGAATCCAAAGTCCATTTGGATATTGTGTGTTTGGAATTGTAGAGGGCGGCGACCTGGACGAGTCGGTTCTCATTAAACGGGCGAAAAGTCGGACGGGCATCATTATGCTGGCATTAATATATCACATGGCCAAAAGTCAGCCAGAAACTTCGGGAGGGAAGGGGGGATAGAGAGAGGGGAGGGAGGCATACCGTAATTGCGGTTATGTCTCTGTGCGTGTGGATTGAAATTATTGTTGTTGTTGGTGTTCTTTTTTTTGCCGCGTTGCCCGACATTATTGGCAAAAATTAATTAAATATTTTCCGAATGAATGATTCAACGCAACAATCATGCGGGGCGCAAAGGGGGGGGGAGGGGAAGAAGGGTCGTGCGGGGGTCAACGCGTTGGCAGGTCACTCTCTGTGGCATCAGAATCAGCAGGAGCAGAGCCTAAACCAGAACCAGAATTGAATCGAATCGAATCGAACAGTTGAGTTGCCATTTTGAACAGAGACGTGGCAGGAGGGAGCACGTTGGAAGGGGGCGGCGGCGGCGGTGGTGGTGGGCGTGGACACTTATGCACTTCTGCATTTGAATTATGTCAAATCCATTTTGTTTTAATGAAACGTTGATTGTTTCGCAATTAATTTTCTATTGTTTGACAGTAATTATTATTATATTATAATTTATATTTGCATTGTTTTGAAGCACACACCACACACACATGCATACACTACACACACACACACTCACACACTCTCACTCATAGAGATAGGGACACTCAGACAAAGCATGCACAAATTATGCTGCATGCAAAAACACATCCTGTCGCTGTTCAGTTGCATGTCTGTTCTCTGTCTCCCTCTCCATCTACCCCACTCTCTCCCCCTCTCGCTCTCGTGTTGCCACTCTTTGAGGCTATTTTGTGTGCAAATGATTTTGGGTACAATTGTTAACTGATTCGAATAATACTTGATACATGTGCAAAACATGCTTCGATTGAGGAATGAGAACGGAGAACCTAACTGAAGTGAAGCGTCTATTGATTGAAGCCTGAAACTGCTCATAATAAAGGAGCTTGAGGATGGGAATATTTAACTGGAAGCCTGTAAACAAAATTATAAAGGTTTTCGCTTATTAAGCTAATGTGGTTTGTTCAAATTGTTGAACTTGATTGGGAACCCTGTATAATATAGGAAGATTCATTAAAATTTCCAATTTAAACTGCCAAGTTATTATATATTCTTAATTATTTTGAATTTAAATTATTACATTTTCTGAAAAAGAGAAAAATGTTATAAATATATAACTTTTAACCTATTTGAAATACTGCATTTTTACAATATATGGCATAGAATGATTCTATATACCAGCTGGAATATATTATAATATTGAATTAATCTAATAATCACAAACTAAAATACTTAATATAGATGTATTCTAATTTGTATGGAATACACATAGACTTAAGGGAATAAAAACACGGAATTTTGAAAAAATTTTCAAAAACATCCTTCATAAGAAAGGTTGCCAAAACATCATAAGATTTTTTAGATCATTCTTGGCATATATACAAATATTTCAAATAGTTTATATATATGTATAATATTAATTTACTTAACTTTCTCAGTGTTTCTGAGCTGACAACTCTTCCAATCAAAGTAAAGTTTCTCTCGCTGGTCACTTGCTCTGCTCTTCCTCTTTTCTCTCCAAAGTTAACTAGAAATTCGCCTCAAACCGAAAACTCGTACGACAACAATTTATGTCAAGTGATGGCCATTTTCATGGCGATTGCTCCTGCTGCCTTTCCCTTCCCCCTCCCCTACCTCATGCAGACGTATGTTTTTAGCTGGATTTCTCGATTTTGGTCATGTGAATGAGTAAGATAAAAGGAAGAGGGCACTGGGGAGAGAGAGAAAGAGGAGGTTTTCGCCATCTTGAGCATGGGCCATAAATCGTGCATGTTGGTTCGTCTTCGTCAGTTAATTTAAAACATGTCAGACAACTCCGACAACTTTGGACAATTGATTGACGTTTTAAAAGTTTAGCCAGGAGAGGAGGCGTGTTGCTTACTGCAGCACCAGCAGCACCAGCAGCAGCAACAGCAACAATAACAACAACATTGTGTGGAGACAACAAAAAGACCACAAGAAAATCAACTGCAAGTGGACACAGCGACCTCTCACAGTTCCATACCGTTCCTCCTCTCCTGGCCTACTCCAATCCGGTCCAGTCTGGCCCCGACGCCGGCTTGACCAGAATCTGCAGTGACGTTTTGGTATTGCAAAAAGGCCCAAAAAGTAATTTATTTATTCTCCATTTGTCTTGACGATGAGCAAACGAGCCAAGTGATGGGCCCGTCCACGCTTCGATGAATGGCGTCGGCGTTGGCCCCAGCAGCCTCACCTTAGTCAAGCGCAAATGAATTTGGGGTTAGGGAGAGAGCTTAGCCATATCAGACTCTGCTCAGTGAATGGGTGGACTTGTTGCAGCCACAAAATGCAGTGAAGTTCAACAAGTATTTTTTGAATACCATAGAGTTTGAATTGAAATTTAATACTAATTGAAAACTTATTTAAACTTCACATATCTTTTTAAATATGGGTTTCTTATAGGAAAGGAAACTATTTAATCAGATCTCTACACTTCATTTAGATAAGCATAGCATTAAACTTGCTCTATTTTAGTTCTAAAAAAATAGAAATTTTGAATAAATATTCATAAAATACATGATAAGTATCTTTCTTAAGATTATTAAATTTCATATGCAATTTGTGCTGCTTATAGAAAATATGGAAAACTTACTATAGGGTCCTGACTTCGTCATATAGTTTGGTTAGTTTTCTTCATTTCGTCAGATACTTCGATTTGTTTTATATTGTATCCAGTTCAATTGAAGTTCCTTGGCTATGAAGTGTTCTAAGAAATTTTTGGAACCTATACAAAATATAAAACGTACTAGATAAACTTTTGCTTTCAAAATAGTTCAGTTAATTTCGTAGCTTGCTCAATTAAATATCGTTAAATTGCTTAATAAGATTATAAACAATTCATTATGTAATGATGTTGTCTATGAAATTAGTGGAACCTATGTACTTATATGCAACCTATATTCAATTGCTATAAAATGTTAGCTTTAGCATTAAAGTATCTGTGAAATTTCTAGAATCCATATGCAATATATAAATTTTACCATATAAACTTTCTGTTTCCAGAAAGTTCGTTTAGTTTCCAAGCTTGCTCAATTTGAGTTTTGAATAAATTTGAATTTCGAATAGGTTTTCTTTCGCTTAAGCAGTCTAAGCGACTCTGTCTCTCTCGTCTCGTCTTTGTCAATTTGAAACTTAGCCAAGGGCAAACAAGCAGCTGTCCAGGCAGTCGCTCTATCTCCCTCTCTCCCTGCCCACTTCCTTTCTCCCGGCAGGTTGCGCCTTTCAACATTCCTCTTAACTAACCATCAAAAGAAATGGTCAGCAACTTTTTATAAAAGAACAAACAAGAAAAGCCATCAGAGAGTGTATGCCAGTGTGTGTGTGTGTACGTGTGCGTGTATGTGTGTGTGTGTGTAGGGGCCAGAGAGCATTTCCAATGCAAGATGACAGCTCATTCGTCAAATCACACAAAGAAAAATTTGAACTCTTCATCAGCTTTTTGGGTCGTCTCCGACATCGTCGTTGTCTGCTTGGAGTCGTCTTGTCCTTGTGCTCTGTCTATCTACTCTTCTTTCCTCTGACTCTCTTTCTTCCTCGCACCCTCTTTCGATCTCTCTTTGCCCCTCTCTCTCTCTTGCAGCGCTTTGTCTCTGCATTGAGCGCCATTTCGCCGCTGGCGAGTTGATGTTGACGTTTCAATATTGATGCAATGTGCTCCGCCTCGCCTTGCCGAATCTGCAGCATCCCCAGCAAGGCTCCCTCTCTCTTTTCCTCTCCCTTCCCCCCCATCACTTCCTCTCCCTCTATTCTATAACATATTTCAACGGGCATGTCCTGTTTTGCTCGCTGCTTGCCAATTCTTGACTGACATGAAAAATAACAAAACAACAAAAGCGGTCAGTGCCAAAAGGATAACGCGAGTAAACAGGCAGCCCCCTCTCCTTCTCCCGCTCTCTCTCTCTCTCCCTCTGTCTCTCCCTGCCCCCTCGGTCAACGGATGCAGCGTAATCCATCGTAGAACGCCTTGCTGCATGTCCTTGGCGCTGCCTGTCGCGTTGCATATGCCGCGCATTGCACTTGCTCGTCTCTCTCTGTATTCTCTTCTCCCTTCTTCTTTACTCGCCTCATCCTTAGCCCTTTTGCCTGACTGGGGGGCTGCCTGCTGCTTGGCCAATTTTCTGCAGCTGTCGCTCAGCGTTGGATGGATGATTGTGCCCCGCTTCAGCCCCGCTCCCCCCTATGGCCCTGGCGCCATTCCATTCCACAAATCTTGCGACTAGAGCAACTTGCACGTCAAACTTGATGGAGTAGGCAGCGCGCAAGCACAGCGTACGAGCACGAACTCAGCTCCACTCAAGCCGTGCAGTGCTGCCAAAGGTCTTTATTACAGCACAACCATTTTGATGCGTTTTAATGGTCAAATAAATTTGGGAAACTCACGATTTTCTAGTGAAAAATTTAAATTTTAAATTAGTTTCAACTTTATTACGACTTATTTTCTATTTATTTTCTAAAAATACATTATCTTCTATATGATTTTATTTAAAATTTAAATTTGTATTAATATTTACGATCATATTTGGTGCAATTAGAAGATATTCCTTTCGTTTCTTAGCAGACAGCTTTGGCTTGTCACTCATCAAAGTTTATAGTCCTTTTACTTTATGTTTGTTTTACTGAACCTCTTTCTCTACCTCTTTCTGTCTTTCTGGTTTTTTCTAACCCTCCATTCCTCTTTTCCTAGTTTTTCTTCCTTCGTTCCTCTGTCTTCTTGTTTTTCATTATTTTATGCTATAGAATAGAATCTCATCTATCTCTTTCTTCATCTAAGTCTTGTAAGTATCTTCATTACTTATTTTATTTTTCCTTTTCTATCTATATCTTTCTTTCTATCGTACACGTATGTACTCCCGTCTTATGTCACTTGTAGTCTCTAATTCTCTTAGTGTCTTCCTCTCTTCCCATATCCTTTCTCACTTTCCGCTCTCATACTTTCATTAAAGTCACTTTATTCTCCACTTTCAATACCTTCTCCCCTACCTCCTCCTCCTCTACTGGTATCCATATATGTATCTCAAGCAATCTCCACTCGAAACCTTTTCCGATCATCCTCACAGGATTCGCTCCGTCTGCTTCCCATTTCGTATGTGTCGCGAAGAGGAAACTTTTATTGATGCCCAGCATCATCAGTTGGCTCATCCACAGACTGTCACTCAGCCCGTGACCCCTGAACCCAGCGGGCTTGACCCACTTCAACCCACTCCGCGTGCTCCGCCTTGTCGCCGCTATAAATGATGCAATAATTCTTAAACTTGAGACAGCAGCAGAATCAAGAAAAATTTGCCTCAGGGAGTTGAGGTTCTGCGCCAAAGGATTACGAACAAGGCGAGACTTGGCATAGGTTAGTTGTCTCTCTGTCTGTGTGAAAGTCGGGGAGAAAGAGAGGAAGAAGTGCAAGAAGACTTTAAAGAAGCAGCTGCTTTTGGATGAGCTGCAGCTGTTGTCCTGTCCAGTCCAGCAGCAGCAGCTTCTTCTTCCGTCATCTTTGGAGCACGCGCTGACACTGACGGACCCGACTACGTTCGGGGCACTGTTAATGGCTTCGGTCCATTATCTCGTCATGTTTGCTACGAAATTTAATTACTCTTATTTATTTTTCGTCCTCGCTGCGTCACATCTTCCTCCCTCTCTGCTCCCTTTTGCCGCCTTGTCCTTGCTGCTGTTGCGTTTTATGATTTTCAACTTCATCAAAAAATGTGAAACACAAAAATGAAATGTGAAAAAAATTAAATTAAAAAACACTTTTTGTTGCCCAGGATGCGTCCTTGTCGCTGTCTTCTTTGGCTTCTTCTCCTCTACTTCTTCTACTGTTGCTGCTTTCACTTCCGGTCTCATGTTCGCCTGTCCGCCTAATGTTTTCGTCAAAAGGACAAATCAGCGAAGCACAGCACAGTGCACTGCACTTGACCCGCTTACCCCCAGTTCTTCTTCACTCCTCCCTTTTGCCACTCTGTAATGAGCGCCCTTAATTTGTTTTTACCACCCAAAAAGTACGAGAATGTTCCCCATTTGCACCCACGATTAATTTTTTAATGTTTACACTTTGATTTTTTCCCTGAGCTTTAAAAAGATGTGCTTGGGAATAATTAAAGAGAACAACGTGGGTTGTCAATCTTAACAATCTAATAATGATAGAAGGAAAAACTAAAGATTAATTATAATATTTAATCATAAAATATAGTAGATGAATTCTCTGTGAGCTTTAAGCTTTAATTAACCCATTTACATGTCTAACCCAACTTTTGTAGTTTGAAATATTGTAAATTGCAGAATGTCAGTCTTGTTCTTTAAGTGTTTTTATTTCGCATGATTACTTCATAGTAAGACCCACGAATGATGAAATTTAATACACTTCTCTATTGTCTTTAATAATTGGTAGCTGGAAACTATAAGGAGCTTTCGAACGTGTTTTAAAAAGTATAGGTTGTATCATATTCTTTAAATATAATGTAATGTACAATTTAAATAGAAATAATACTAATTAATGAGCTTTAATGTGCTTCATTTTTGATTGCGCAGCTTTAAGGAGCTTTCCAAGCTAATTTAAACATACATAACGTATAGTATACGCATTACCACTGTGAGCTTCCCATTTGCCTTTACAGCGCACTTTAACAACATTACTTAAGGTGACTCCTCAATATGACTCTGCATTAAAGCTTTTCTTGATAACTAGAAAACTTAAAGCATCTACAGAGCTTAAAAGCTAAGCTAAACCATTTTTAATCTAGCTTAACTTAGATATGTAATTTAATTCATGCTCCCATTAAATCTTGCCCAACTAATTCGATTTCTTTCAACTACTCGGGAGGAGAGAGTGGAACTGACCAGCTGCAAGGCAAATAACTGCGTATTTCTAATCGCCCTTTTGGTCGCCAGCGCTTGATGCGCTCAATATGCAGCCAAGTGTCGTTCCCTCTTCCCTTCCCATTCTTTCTTTCACTCTCTCTCCCTCCCAGGCACTCTTTCAGTTCTTGGCTAGCATACTCTGCCCTTCGCTGAGTTTGTCAGTTTCTGAGTATTACCAACAAAACGTTCGTCATTTGCTTTTGTCTTTCGGTTTTGTTTGCACACGCCGTTTCTTGCACAATCCTTGCACTCGTCATGCCACGCCCACACACTCACTTCAGCCCCCCATCTACTCTAGAGTAGAATCGAGTAGAGTTGAGTCGAGTCGAGTCTCCAGCTCGACTGCAGCCCGACTCGGCCCTGCAGCTGTCAGTCAATGTGTCGTGTCACAGTGTCTCTCCATCTGTCTGTCAGTCTCCATGTCTGTCTGTGTCTATCTACGTGACATCAGCCCGGGCTGGCTCCTTGCGCAATCCTTGCCAGACCCAAGACCGAAGACCGAAGGATGCCTTGGCAGGCAAGGCGAAGGATGCTCGCTCGCTGCAGCCGATGGATGGATTTTTGGATTCGCAACTTGCACTTGGATTACAAGTCTGATTTTGATGCGTACATGCGATGCACCAGTTATACATATAGTACACATATATATATATATAGATATGTCTGTCTTTGTGTGTAACTAGTGCACCCCAACCCAACCTCCTATATGGGTCAACCACACACACACACGCACACTCGCAGAGAGGGGGAGAGGAGGCAACGCTCAAGTTTTCTTATGCTTTTGTCTTTTGTCCTTTTATTATTTTATTCCTGGCCTTGTTTTAATTCACAGCGTCTGTGTCTCTGGCGCGTCATCCTCCTCCTTGCCAGAGAGAGAGAGAGCAGAGCACTTGCTCGTCTTGCTCTCGTCCTTTGGCAACGTCTCCAGCAACATTGTCTCAGTCTCAGTCTGTGTGTCGCATCGCATCTCATGGCATCGCATCCTGCTCGAGTGTGTTTACACATGGCCATGGATACACACAACTAACTACTTACACACACACACACACATACTCACACATATGGGTAGTGCGTGTGTGTGCGTGTAAGTGACATTTGCAATTTTCAAACTATTGAATGAGTGACAAGTTCTGCAGACACGATTGAAACTGACAGCTACGTCGCACTGTACGCTGCACTGGCTTCGCCTCACTCCTCCATTCTCTCTTTCCCCTCTCTCTCCCCCTCTCTCTCTGTCTCCAACCCAAGGGCCAGTCACACTTCCTTCGACTTGGTCTGCCTCTGCCTCAGTCACTGTCTCTGGCTTAGCTAGCCCGGCGAACGGGTTGGCAAAGCTCTCGCTTTAAGCCCAACTCCGACTCCAAATGAACATTGCAAGAACTTAAATAAATTCTAGGAGCATTTTAAGCCCTTCATGCATGGCGGTGCTATCAATTATTTACTTGACTTTACAAAGTTTTACATGCTTTATTGTATTGGCGGCAGATAAGTCGAAAGTTATACTACGTTTTGATGAGGAATAATATGTTGGAATTGGAGTTACTTCATGGGGTTTTGAGGCAACTTTTGAGGCAACTTTTAATGCTGAACTTTAAACTTAAGACTGCAGAAATTTAAACACATAACTTTGTACAGATTCACAGATTTTCTGTAAATGTCTCACGTCATAATAATTATGAAATTCTTTAGATTATATGAACCTCAAATCAATATAATTTTCTTATACTTAATTGGTTAAATAATTTAACCTAAAACTCCAGATATATTATAGGTTGCTAAACCTAAAAACTAAGAAAGAGTTTACTCCGTATTCCATCTGATATTCCTCCCATCTCCAGATCTTTAAAGTGTTTATTAAACTTTGTTTTGCAATCAAGTGCAGTCAATTACTCGCCTCACTTATCAGAAGTTAAAGTTTTGAGAATGGGAATATAGACAAATATGGCATGTTAGGTAGTTCGATTTAACGAAACCACAAAACTAATGTAAGCCGATTGATCTGGCACGTTGAAATGAGCGTTAATTGGCAGAGGCAGGAGACTCTAGACGGCTTTAACGATGCTGCAGTGGAGCAATTATTCAGACTAATGCGCAATTTGCATAATGCTGATGGAATATAACAATAAAATAACATATTAAATGGGCAGACGAAAGGCAACGTTACCTAGCAGGCGGACAGACTAAATGACAGACAAACAGACTGATGGAATGCCTCTTTGACTGACTGACTGACTGACTGACTCGCTGCCCATTAACAATTTCATTTATTTTGTCGCATCGAATTGCAGTTACCCCTCTTCCGATTGTGGCGCCCTTCAGTCCCGGCTGTCCGTCAATGTCAACATCAATGTCAGCATTTGGGCATTGTGTGGGCGCTTGTCAGACAAAAAGCAGGCAGACAGACAGACAGACATTTTGACAAATAATTCAAGCCGCATTTTATAATGAATTCCAACCCAGTTAGGAACCACACAGGCCCAAATTGCCTGAGGAGCCTGCTACACATACACACACACACACAGATACGATATATAAATACGATATCCATGTGGTCTGTCAGTGTGTCTGTCGCATGTCTGTCATGTTCGCACAAGATTTATGCCATATATAAATGCAATCGACGATAATCGCAATGATGAGCCTGGTTTATTTTGGCTGCCTTTAAGTGGCTGGAGGTGCGTCTCCGACAACGATGACGATGACGACGCCTCCGTCACTCACTCAGTGCCGCATTTGAGTGTCAGTGTGAGTACTCGTAAACTGATGGTTTTATTGCCCTTCCCAGTGTTAAGTCCGGCTCTGGCGCTCTTAAATGACGATCGTAAATTTGTCGAATATTGCAATAAAAAAAGGCTAACAAAGCAGCGGCTGTAAGGCAAGTGGCAAAAAAAAAAACGAAGGGAGTGTACGGCTCTCATCTGTAAGATTTTCAGACGATCTTCAGTTCAGAAGCTTTAAATAAACAAATGCATCAAAATAAACATTAAATAAGTTAGTAACCTAAAGGGAATATCTGAAGTCTTGTTTTCAGAATTTGAGTAAGTTCCATCAGAACAAGAGCTACAAGTTTTGACACTATCATCCTGTAATCTACATATGTATTTCTTCCCGAAACAAGTTCCCTTACTAGCTGTGATCGCCGTCGAATCGTGTTAGTCACACACAATCGACTCCAAAAAGCGTTTTTATTTACATAACATGCTGTTCCCACTTATCGATCGAAAAAAAACCCCAAAGGGCACATAAATTATACGAATATTACGCTCATTACGACCGATGACAGGTGCTATCATATTCGATCGAAGCGCATCAGCGAACTCAATTAGCATTAAATTTCTTATCATGTCGCCAAAAATAACCGTGAAATTTTTGATTAAAACGTATATTTTTGGCAAACTCGATAAATATATGGTATACTTATATATCGTATACGAAATACGAAAATGAGGAAGCACTTATTGGGGATCGGCTTTTATTCATTGAGAAACGAGATCGGCTCGATTAAGACTTCTTCTTTTTCTACAGGATTGAAAGCAATATCCCCTACAGGAAATACTATGGTCTTTAGCTCTTCGCCAATCAGCATAGTCTCATAATGAAATCCATCCTCTACAATTGCCGCATTTTGCTTTTTGTGCGCGTATTGTATGATCGGCTCCAAGCAAATATTTGTGCAGTTAAAGTAGAATGTATTACACGCTGTGACCGCCACGACCACCTGATATAGCTTCTCCACTGACTCATTCCACATAGATATGCTGACATAGGGTTGAGCCTCGTTCTTGATTATCTCGATAACATGCTGATTATCGGTAAAGGTGTGCAGGGACAAGACTCCCGAAGTACCGGGACCCAGTTCACTCTGCGGTAGATCACACACTACAATAGGTGTAATAAATCCTTGTGGTGCATCTGCTTGTGGTTTCGTTATGATCTCCACATTCAACTTGTCCAGCATCTTGAGAGTACTCTGATAATGCGGATGTGTGAAGGTAACAAGATCCAGTTCATGTAATTTATCCTGCAGACGATCCACAAACTCATCGCGAATACACTCCTCGACTAGTAATGTGGATATAGCGTTCGATCCAAAGGGTTCGTTAATCGAATTCAAAAGGAAGTACAAAGCACAATTGAAATCGCCGCCTGCATAGACGATCATTAGCTGCGGTGTCGTTAAACCATCGCCATGCTCGGAGCTCTCGATGTTGATCGTATGGTGCGATATACTAAAGCCGGGCTCATTGCAGATTGATATCGCTGGCGTTGGTGCATTGAAGGCCATAGGACCTTCATTGGGTGCTGGCACTTTCACCATTTTCTCAGTGATACGTACGTCCCTATTGGAAACCGATGTCACAATTTCTTCCTCAAGTGTTATGCACGATGGTACCTCGATTGCTTCGTAACTACCGGCCATGCGTCCACCATCCATGTTGATGCAGTGTATAAATACTAACAATTTATGGTATTACGGAACTTAGGAAAGTTCTATTCAAGCAGATGTTATAGCAAAAATTGGTATAGTTCTATTTAACATAGATGTTCTTGGTAGTAAGGAAAAGGTTGTCAAAACTTTGACAAGAAGAGAAAAATTTATCGAAAGATAAAAAATTATATTGAATCTTTGGAATTTTCTTACAAACTGAGTTGTTAGTTGATGAAAAATAAATGAATGAAAATGTACTTTATGTTAGATTAGGGTTGCATAATTTATATTTAGTATTTTTATTGCAAATTATTCGTAACTAGTTTCAAAGCAACAACATTACCGTTACTCCGTCAACTAAAATCCTTATTTAGTATATTTTAAATACCGCAACATAGTTAATACTCATTTTTGGCTTCTGACTTCAAAGTACTGAAATAATCCTCAACTCTGCTCTGGCATAAGTAAGCCAATTAAAATTAAATTATATTCTGCGACTAATCTGCCTAGCAGAGCGAAGGGTGCAGGGTTGCCACCCGCAGCCAAAAACGTGAATGCGAATTATTTATTAATCGGCAAATTTATGATCAAATGTGACAGTAAAATTAAAATATCAACAACAGATACAGATGCAGATGCAGCCCCCTTACACGCACAGGGGAAGTAGGGGGAGGAAAGGCGACTGTGTTTGGATTTGCTGAAATTAGCATTAAAATATTATAAATATTTGGTCAAAATATTATAATGCCTAGGCGGTTTTTTGGCCTCGTTTTTGGGCCAGCGCTAACAAAGAGCATATAATGTTAATTTTTAGCTAAACAACAACGACAGCAGCAACAACAATTGATAATACATACAATTAAAAACATTCAAAACCGCGAAAATATTTTTGGTATTTAGTGCGATAAAGAGGGGGAGAAGAGGCGCAAGGAGGGGTGGGGGGCAATAGAAATAAAATGCCAGCAGCAAAAAAGAAAAGAGGGGGTAGAATTCCCTAACGAGCTATTCGAGCAGGACAGGCACTGGGGAAGAGGGGAGGGGAGTGAGTGAAACAAACCAACATCAAGTGCAGTAGATAGCAACAACAACAACAACAGCAAACAGAGAAAACAATGCGCGCTAACGATGACTATTTACATTTATCAAGAGTAATTATAATAAAATGCCAAAAATAAAATTTAAATTAATATAGAAAGCCGATTATAGCATAGCCGCCGCTCCCCTTCTACCCGTATCTCTCTCTCTCTCTCTCTCTGTCCTGCAGCAACAACTGTCAAATATAACAAATCCCATAAATCAACAATGAAAATGTGTAGCCCGAAAAAAAAGAGATGCAATAAAATAAAACACACAAAAACAGGCCTCTATTTGCAATGCAATAAATAAATAATTGAGCACAAACAACAGCAACAAATTCGCCATAAACAATAAAAAAAATAAAACACAAAAACTATTTACATGTACTTAAAAACAATGTGCGCAGATTTTGAGATAGTTTTTGATTCTATCTCTCAGCGGGAAGTCCGCCAACATGCCACATACCTGATATTGCACCTGAATATGTTGGGTATATCTCGATAGGTAAACGAGAGCAACAGTCGAGCGGCACGCGCCTCAATGATACCCACCGACCTATGTATGTTCAAGTGCAGTACACATCATTTCAAACTATTCTCGCCAGATGTCCCTCGAGTTCGTCTGCTTGCCTTGTTAACTGACACAAGAGTTATACTCATACTTTCTTATATAACTTCCGTGTTTAATCTTCAATCGAATTGAAATTTAGAAGTAAGACAGATATTATACTTAACAAACTGTTTGTGGAAGTCAAAAAGTTTTAATTATATACGTCGCTAAGAAATCGACTTAAAAATTTAATTATTGATTTGCTGGGGTGGTAGGCGTGGCACCCAACATTTTAAATAAAATGGATCTGAGCAAAGTATACAGGAACAACCATCATGCCAAATTTGGTGTCTCTAGTTTTTATATTAGCTGAGATCTGTGTGTTCATTTAGTGAGACAGACAGACAGAGAGACACGGCTCGATCGACTCGGCTAGTGATCCTGATCAAGAACATAAAGACTTTGTGAGGTTTGTCACGGCTCCTTCTGCAAAAAGCAAGTATTGTATATTCTTATTTGACCATTTTCAATGTTCGAAGAGTAGTTAGTTAGTTGGTATTTTAGTTATTAAGTGTTCTATATTTTATAATCATGTGTGCTTAGTTAGATCCATCAAAAATTTGTACAAAATTGTATAAAAAACTGTCAATAAGAAATACGCATATGAGCAAATTTACTACAATCGCAAAGATCATTACGATTTGTCATATTAATATTTAATTAATTATAAATTAAAATAGTATAATATATAGATTTCACAGAACTATAAAATATCTAAAACTGCATTTTAAATTTTTCTACAATGCTTCGCGGTTGTCTCAAGTTCTTTTCAATGTTAGTGCTTTCGGTAAGTACTGATTAACACTTAAAATATGTATATCTCTATGTTACAATTTTCTATACAATTCCTCTTTATAGTTGGCCATTGTGCTAACATTGCGAATAACTTTGTTCACTGCCATTGGCTACAGTTATCCACCTTATCTGAAAGCCCTCAAAATGGCAGTGATAAAGGACTATTTGTATTTCGTGGCTGCGCTGGTGCTGGAGATGATGTTGTTCTATCTGAGCATCGCTTTGATCTTTACAACAACCGAGTGGATCTCTGTGCTTGTAAGTAATATACGAGGGTCGTTTGATAAGTCCGTGACTTTTTGTATTTGCCGCGCACCTGCTCTAAATACAACACTGCTCCTGTCAGCAGTTATCGATTAACAGCTGACTGTAAAATTTTGAGAAAGCTGCGTTTCTTAGTTTGCGTTTTATAGGCATTGAAAGCAGACGATCTCGTGAATTTTAACGAAAATGGAAAAAAGTGAATTTCGTGTGCTAATTAAGCATTATTTTTTGCGTAAAAAATCCATCACCGAAACCAAGGAAAGACTTGATAAATATTATGGGGACTCTGCACCATCAATTTCAATGGTTAAGAAATGGTTTACTGAGTTCCGTTGTGGTCGTACCAGTACAAGTGATGCCGAACGTTCAGGTCGCCCAAAAGAGGTCGTCATGCCAGAAATCGTCGACAAAATCCATGGAATGATATTGGATGATCGGAGAATGAAAGTGCGTGAGGTAGCTGAGGCTGTAGGCATCTCAACTGAACGGGTACATCACATTTTACATGAATATTTGGACATGAAAAAGCTTTCCGCGCGATGGGTGCCGCGATTACTCACACACGACCATAAGCGCAACCGTGTGACCATTTCAAAGGAGTGTTTGGCGATGTTCAACCGCAATCCAAACGAATTTTTGCGCCGTTTCGTTACCGTAGACGAAACATGGATCCACCACACCACACCAGAGACCAAAGAACAATCAAGACAGTGGGTTTCTCCGGGTGAACGTGCACCAAAGAAGGCCAAGGTGGGTCTGTCGGCCAACAAGGTCATGGCCACAGTTTTTTGGGATGCACAAGGTATCATTCACATCGATTACCTTGAAAAGGGTAAAACGATCACCGGCGAATATTATTCAGAGCTTTTGGACAGATTCGATATTGATTTGAAGCAGAAACGACCGCATTTGGCGAAAAAAAAGTGCTGTTCCATCAGGACAATGCACGGGTGCACACGTGTGTAGTCAGCATGGCAAAATTTCATAAATTGGGCTACGAACTGCTACCCCATCCAGCATATTCTCCAGATTTAGCCCCCTGTGACTATTTTTTGTTTCCAAACATGAAGAAATGGCTCGGCGGTAAGAGATTCGGGTCAAATGAAGAGGTCATCACAGAAACAAACGACTATTTTGAGGGCCTTGAGAAAACCTATTATTTGGAAGGAATAAAAAAATTGGAAAAACGCTGGACTAAATGTATAGAGCTAAAAGGAGATTATGTTGAGAAATAAAACGCTTCTTTGACGAAAAAAATATATTTTATTCAAAAAGTCACGGACTTATCAAACGACCCTCGTATCTATGTCATTTCAGATATAACTTCTTTAATATCTTTATCAGTATATACCCCTTCTTGCATTTAGCCTACTTAGCTCATATCCCTCCTACATTGTGTATATGAAGAAAGTCTTAAACGACAAGGAGATGAAAAATTTCCTCATCGAACATTGGCAGAACTATGTAGAAAAAAACAATCTGTTCTGGATACAAATACAACGCGATGTAAGTACATTATATATATTTGTCATTACTATACCTTCTTGAACCATTGCAGTTGCACTGCTGCGGTCTGGAAGGACCAGCTACGTATCTGGATTATCTGCGCAAGGTGCACCCCTCATGCTACGTGAACAACATCGAGGGAGGGACCTTGATTACTCTTGGTTGCGAAACATATATTGAATATAACTTTTGGGCTATAAGAGCACTCGGTGTTGCACTCAACTGGCTTGTGCTGATAGTACAGCTGCTCATACTATTATTTTATATCGGTTGGGTTTGTCAGTTATATGTGAATCTGA
This sequence comes from Zaprionus ornatus, assembly GCA_018904035.1. NCBI lineage: Eukaryota > Metazoa > Arthropoda > Insecta > Diptera > Drosophilidae > Zaprionus > Zaprionus ornatus. The sequence goes on along the minus strand of JAEIFZ010000002.1, from coordinate 6,543,512 downwards.
TATGTCCCAAATCCGCTAGACTAAGAATATATATGATGAAAAAAGGAACTAGGTTGGGTTAGAGACCTTGAGAACTTAGCTTAATTAGAGTTTGACACTACGTTATTTATCTGGCATTTAATCCCGAATTTATTTATTATTCATTCCACTTGAAAGGGTTAATATCGGGTTAATATCTCGTGATTTATTTCGATTTTGATAAAAACAATAGTTATGTGTTTCCACTTTTTTTTTAGAAACGTCAGTTTTATCTGTCTCTCTATGCGCGCTTTGTGGCGCCCCTGACAAACCTGAGCGAGACGCACACATATATACACACTCTCGCACACACTCACACTCTCACAGACAAATAAAATAAATCGAAATTAGCTTCCTTTGTTGCCGTTGACAATTTGAATAAAATTAATATAAATTTTGCGCCCGTTTTCGCCATTTTGCCCATTTTTAATTAATAAATGTCAAATGCTTCGCGTATGCGAATTTATTTGCAAATTTATTTGTCTGATTTGTAATATTTACAAATATATATACGATATGTATATGTATTTTTTCTTCTCATTTTGCTGTTGCATTTCACGCAAAATTGATTTCTACCTTTTTTTTGCGTTTGGCGATAACAAATTTCACGGCTCGTTGAGGGGGCGAAAGACCTTCATAGGCTACACAGGAGGGTGCTGGGACAGCTGGGCGCCAAATAGAAAAAAAAAAATCTGAATGTAGCCAGAGAGCAGGAGGGCCAAGTAGGTGCGGAAACATACTTTGGGCTCTCGAGCGGAAACGGAAGTCAATATTAGTAGGCAAAAATGAATTTTCACAATTTCGCAAACAATTCACATTACGCGATATTCGACAACAATTATTAATGGTCGGAGAGCTGTCGCTATTTTTGTGGCGCAAAATGTGAAAAAGATTTAGAAATTTATATTTATATATAGACAAATCAGGAAATCATTTCACCAAATTTATTACCCAAAGAGACATTGAAGAAGAAGGGAAAAGGGTCTCCAGTAGAAAGGTGGGAAAAAGTGTGTTAGGAATCCAAATGGAATACTGGCAATTTGAGATTGTAAAGCCTATTTGAAGACTCAAACCAGTCAATTATTGTAGAACTTCATAACGAAATGCCAAATATATTTCTATATTTTAGGAGTTTTGATTAAGATAAAAAAAGTTCAGATTATCAAAATAATAATAAAATAATAATAATATAAGCTGCATATAAAATTTCATAAGAATCTGACCGCTATAACATAAAGCTACCATAGGAACAAACGGTCGAAATGCAGGTTTTTGTATGATTTTAGAAATAACTTTACTAATCAGTGTCGATGAAAGTGAGACATAATATTGAATATACACAATACCATTAAATTCTGCACCATTATAAAAAAAATCATTGGAAAGTTCGAAGAATATAAGAGCCTGCAAGGGTATACAGCATTCGGCATGCCGAAGGTAGCTTTTCTTTCTGGTTTTCATAGAAAGTTCATCAAACAAAGTGAAGTATTTGAGCTAGTTCTTAGTTGTAACCTTTCTTTTAGCAGATACTGAAAACATTGATTGCTAAATTAAATGATATTTACTCCTTATTGCATAGTACTCTTCTATATTATACCTTGACTTACTATTACCCAACTAATTAGTCCGCTAAGTGCCATAAATAAATAATAATAAATTGTCTTTGTAGCTAAATAAATTCATTGCGGGCCACTCTACATAGATGGTACATCTTGATGGATTGCTCTCCACAAGTACCATAGCAATGCTGCAGATAAGGTCAACCGCTTGATTGATGGCACCAGGACTGAAATGCAGATAAAGTCGTGTTGAATTTTGAAAAAGAAACATCGCGAGCAATAAACAGTGAGAGAGCCGCCAATTCGCAGTCATAAATTGCAAAGAGCGACTAAAGATATTTGTGTGTGTGTGTGAATGTTGGCTGGCAAGTGTCAAACATTGGCCATCAGAGCGAGACTTATCATGCGCTCATAAAAATGTCAAAACTATCTGGATGACGTTGACTGATGACGACGGAGCCAGGCAGCAGATGGAGAAGGAGACGTAGACGGAGATGACGACGACGACAAGGAGCACTTGACACTCGTCGAGGATCTCATGTGGCAGGATGCCAATGCTAAATGCTTTTTGCGGCACCCATACAAAGCGCTTCTCTCCCCTCCTCGCTGCTCCACCCCCGAGTGACTCATTCAGCACGCATTCACTGTGCGCACTGTGAGTGATTTCAGTTGCTTATTTCTTTTTTTTTCCCAGCTATCCATCCATCCAGGCAAGCAAGCAAGCAACGTGCCATCCATCCGTCAGTGGAGGAGCGACGCTCTTGAGGCCATCATCAGCATAACATTCCTCGGCTGTCATGATTCATGGCTTCGATTGAATTTTGATTGACAATATCGCAAGCATTTAAAGTGTCTGTTTCCCGCATCCGTTATCTACGATTATTCCTTACTCTCTCTGTCTCTCCCTGTCTCTTTCGACTTGGCAAAGTGATTTTAAAATCGTTTGTCAGTCGACAGATGAGTCTTTGATTGACTGCACTAGCTTCAGCATGAATACTAGTATGGAAACATCACACTGTAGGTGAAGAGGAAGAGTAGTTACTCACTTTATAGACCCCTGACACGTAATGCACCTGCTGCTTATCATACTGCTCTACATAATGGAGCGAGCGAATTAAACGTGCTGGAATTTACGACCTCTCTTAATAATATATGTGTCATCCCCACCAACTCTCACGACCCACAACATCAATTAGCGATAAGAACGATCCGTTTACGTAGTTTATATGCCCACTCTCTCTCTCTCTCTCTCTCTCTCTCTCTTTCTCTCTCTCTCTCTCTCTTTCTGTGATGTGTAATATCAATTTGTTTTGACATTGATTGAATTAATTTATGACCCAAAGCAAAGCAACGATCGACACCGTCACGCAACGACAATCTCGAGCTTTATATTTATTGTTCCCCATGAACAATCTGAACCAAATCAGAGTACGATTTGAGTGATTACCCCTTTTGCCCAATTTGAGATTTATATTTCGAGCGCGTAGAATTTACAACCGACCAGGCAAATCTGTGAGTTGGGGGCTGCCATATCGATTGGAACTGTCGAGATAAGCGATACGCGAGTGTGCACGAAGCTTCTATGGCAGATAATTCAAGAAATATATTGGTCTATTTCAGTGAACTTAATCGTTTTTGTCTTGCCAGGGCCAAACCCATTTGTAAGCATGATTAGTAGGATTACAGAGACTCAAATTCATAAAGTATAGGGAAAAGTTCGCAAAGTAACGGGAGATTTAAATTAGATTATTACACTATAATATAGTGGTAGTTTGTGTTAGTAAAAAAACTTGAAAATAAGAGATATATGAAGTACATAAAACAGATGAGATAAAAGAATTCTTAATTTCCTCATATAATAAAACATATATACGACATACTATATAAGTTGTTTAAGTAGAAGAATATAGTAGATCTTTCCTATGCTATATACTATTCAATGAGTTAAATTTTCAGTTCCGATATATTCAATAATATTGTTTAAATTTAAGGCCTCCCAGTCATCTTTTCGTACTGAAACTTCTCCATTAGCCTCCTCTGCACATGTCGATTCTACTCTGCACTGAGCTCACTCGGTCCTCTCAATTAAGCCATTTTTATACCATGTGACAACCTTTGAAAACTTCAAAAATTGACTGGCATCTGGCACTTGGCATCTGGCAACTGGCAGGCACCGACTGACGGCGAGAGGAATTGCTTAATTTATATACTTTTATCCCATTATGGAGCGCAACAATAAATAGCACAGGCGTGAGAGAAATGTAGAATTGGGGGAAGGGAGGACCCGGTAGGCCACTGGGGAGATCACGTTCGGGGCGCATTTCAATTTACGCGGAGGCTGTCAGCGCGTCAGAGAGCAGCAGAGAGGGGGAGGGGGGAAGAGAGGAGAGGTGAGACAGAGAGACCCGTTTGACAATCGCCAACAATCAGTGGGAAATGCGTGTTCATTTTAGGACATTTTGCATTAATTGAAAGCGAGTTGTGCCCGCACAGCGAAACGAAACGAAACGAATCCATTCGTTGGCATCCACAGCAGCGTGCAGTCAAATGGTTTTTAATTATTTTTTTAAATTTATAATTTTTGCTAGTGTGTGTGTGTGTGTGTGTGCGAGTAAGTGTCTGCACATATTCGTAAATAAATTGCAAATTATAACGAATGCAATTTTTTTTTTATTTTGTAGTTCCCTTTGCGCCACATATTTTAATTTTAATTCAATTGCATGTCGCTCATCGCTCTTCACTTGGGGATTCCGGGGGCACTATGGGCAGCGAGCGAGGCGGAAAAGGGGGGAGGGGGGGTGGTGGAAACTGTCTCTTCAAATGAACTGACATTTTGACGCAAATTATCCGCTGCGGCCAATCCCAATGTCAACCTGATGCCAACGGCATTCATTGCTCGGTCAACTGTCTTTGGCCTTAATCAGTTGATTAATGCAAAAGGATTTTGCTGGATTTTTTGTTGCCATTTAAATGACATTTTCACAGTAGCTAAATCACCTGCAAAATAGTAATAATAATAATATGGTAACTGCAGTTAAGTGGTATGAATTGAAAGAACTCGGCAAAGAAAACACTAACCTTCATAAAGTTCTCAACCTACTTAAAGAGAACACTCCTCTTAACTCTATCCAGTTATTAATTATTTAATAGCATTAAAAAGATTTAATATGCGTTTCAGAGCATTGTCACATTTATCAAACTTACAGTATTAGACCTTATGGGATTTGCATCTTTGAGCAAACACCTTCTAAGAGTAGACGAAATAAAGTCAACAAGGAATAATTATGGAAAAGAAGCTCAAGACACAGCTGTTATAGAGTTCCACATAAATTACTCTGTAAAAGTTTGAAAACCACTTTTAGAGTCTCGCATTCCGCCATTAAACACAAACAAAAATATATATTTAGTTTGACAATCAGAAATTATAACCCAAATAAAAATCATAAATTCGAAATGCACACAAAAAGCTACGACAAAATAAATTTGATGACAATAAATATAAAAAAACGACAACCCAAAGAGATCATAAAGTGAGGCACAGCACAGAAAAATCACTAGAAACATAAAAACAAACAAAAAGAAAGATAACCTTCGGCATGCCGAAGTCTCTATACCCTTGCAGGTGCTTACAACCTGCGATCCTTCCAAAACTTGTTATATATAATGGTACAAAATCTAATGGTATTGTGTATATTCAACTCACTTTGAACGACACTGATAAGTTAAGTTATTTCTGTTAATCAGAACAGGTCTTCATACAACAACCTGCATTCCGGTCGATTGTTCCTATGGCAGCTTTATATTATTGTGGTCAGATTTTTAATGCATATTATAGATAAAGAAAAATTTCGATGTAATGATTTTGTTTACAATATCTTAACAAACAAAAATAGTTTGTACGAGTATGACAGCTATACGATATATCAGTCCGATCTTGCTCGTTCCGCATGCAGTAGGCAAACGGATTAACACCTAAAAAGTGGTAACAGCTCAGAGTCCAAAATGGGAAGCAAATAATACGAGTTATGGTTATCTTATATGGAAGATGGATGTCCTAAGAGTTGGACATATATTCATATCATATTAATGGAAAAAGTTCCATGTAGTAAATTTGGTAACAATATCTTAACAAGTAACAGTCAGTTTGTATGGCAATTGTACAACGTACAACGTGTATACCAAGTTTCATTAAGATAACTCCAAAACAGACTCGTTTGCGTTGCAACAGACGGACACACGGACACGCAGACAGACAGACAGGGCTAGTTCCTCTACTGGTGTTGATTCAGAATTTATATACTTTATGTGGTCGGAGATGTCTCCTAAGGTGCGTTGCAACTCCTGGCAAAAGTAAATACATATACCCTCTGCCAGGGTTTAATAATACTCTTTTTGATGACAGAGACAGTGATTCACTAGGCGAAGTTGAAATACCTTTTTAATGAGTAAAAGATACACTGAGTTCTAATTTGTTCTAACTTTGAGAACAACTTAGTAGTCGAGTTGAATTTACACTGTGCTCTTTTGAGTTATTAGGTTGTTACATCTTTCATTGATATTTTACTATACTCTTTTTTAGGGTATACACATGACTCGCCCAGCGACGCGTGTCATAAACCATTTGACATTTATCAGTTCGTCAAATTGAAACGAAGCCCGGAGCTCATCTCGCTGCAGACGAAACTGGAATTGGGTTTGTGGACGAGGTCGACGGGGCGATAACTCTGGCGCTTTCGAAATGAATAAATGTTTTACAGTAATTGCCGTTAGCAAGTGAGTGCTTTACAGGATGGTCAATGATTCAGTATTCAAACAACAGTAAACATTCAACTAGACAAGTTTGAGTGCATTCAGTAAGCACTCGATTTATTCACAAGTAAATTTTCTACGGTTGGCAGTAACAATACATTTCAATACGAACATTACGTATACAATACGATTGATTTCCATATCGATTTATTCTTAGAATGGGTCCATTCAGTGCCAGAGAGTAATCTCTGGCAGTTATGGTGCCCTCGAAGAGTCCCCCACCAGGTGCAGTGCGTAGTTGAACCTTGTAATCGTATTGCTTCCGACTTCGATCGAGTATGTATGCATCCAGTATGGAATCCAGTCGCAGTCTCTGGCATTGTTGATAGTTGATTGTTAACTGGTTGATACTGCTTACAATGAAGTAGGCAACCTTCTGAACATTGTCATCGTCAGAGTCAATCTGGCTGAAGGTGTGGCACAAGCAGAAGGCCAAAGGAATACCCGCCATGTCGCAGTTTCGTTCCTCAGGTATCGGCAGAAAAAGACTTATGCCTCGCGGTATATTTCCACCTAGTTTTTGAAGGACCTCTTTTCGATCTGCAACATTTTTGTTACAAAGTGGATTCTTGTGCGTGAGGTCCTTGAGCGTGGCATGCAAATCAAATGTAGTGATCAAACTATGCGCATTCATCTTGAGATTCTCAATGGCCAAAGGGTATTCCTGTTCCATCCAATAAGGATAGATAACTGTCAAAAAAGGTTGAGACTCTTCTAGAATTCCCTGATAAGTCAATCGGTATTTGCCCATTCGTAGACCATGGTCGGACATCAGAAATATTATAGTATTGTTCATAATACCTGAACTTTTCATATGTTCAAACAATTTCACGTAAGGTGCATCTATATATTGGGCGTAATTGAAATAGTCGTGTACTCCTTGCGATTGCCAGAACATCGAGAAATGCTCATTTTCCTTTAGATGAGGCATAATTTTGTACATGAACTCATAGAGAACTTCCTGATACTTCCGACCAGCTGTGCAAAGGATCTCATCTTTTGCATCGATACTATAGCGAGTGTGATATTTCATTTCCAATAACAAAGGTCTCATATAGTAGTCAGTAGGCTGACGGAAAAATCCATTCAATCCATAGTTAAATATCCCAACTTCACTATCATCAGCCAAGACAGTTTTGTAACCCGCCGCTTTAAAGTCTTTCCAAATAAGGGGGCAGCTGTCGAAGTTCCATCGACCCTCATAACACAAATCGATCAGCTCTGACACATGTAGACCTGTTAGCATTGGCCCCAGATTTGGAAAGGTGTTGCGGCCCACTCGATTGTAGCCCCAGAATTCAACATGTGGCAATTCTTTTATATAAGCATCAAGAAGTGGCATTGTGCGTTTGAAATGCATATGGGAAAGCGAATCAATTCCGACAATCATGACAGATAACGACTTAGGATGGCGTCTAACTAAATGAGAAATTGGTGGTGGCGGTATAAAGAAGTGAACATCATGATAGACACTCGTCGATCCTACGAAACACTGGACACGTACGATTGTCGGACCACTCGGGATGCGAACCTGTTTCTGGTCATTGGTCTTTAGTCGAAAAACTCTTTTCTCCGTATAGTTATTGTGAGAGTCAGTTAATCGTTTGACTATCTTGAAGACACACTGGATATCTGATATATCATTTACATGAAAAGCTTCTTGAATTTGGTCTTCAGACATTATCAACTCTAAATAGTTTTGTCCCTCTCTGGTTTCAGCCGACATCAACTGTAGCTCGGTACATTTTAGATCCTCAAAATGATGAAGATATCGTAATGCAGTCTTCGAGAATGGATTAATGCGCAGCATATGACAACCGGACGTGTTGACGAAGTATCCTTGAAGGAAATGATCCTGATTTAAGGTTTCGTCTTTCGCATCTATTTTGAAGTATAATAAACCACAGATTAATAAGGAAGCCAGACAAATCCAGCGCACCAGTAGATTCCAAGCAATAACTTTCTTTTTTGGATAAGCCATTTTTAGAATCTTTGTGTGTACATTACATATTACAAAATCTTTTGTACTCCCAAAAAAGTGATGACTAAAAATTCAAGGCAACTATAGCTATACTTATTACAGTACATCTTTATTTGAACATCAATCAAAAACAGGCAGAAGGAGGCGTGGCAGACCCCATATTCTGAATCAGAATTAACAACTGAGTCGAGATAGCCATGTCCGTCCGTCTGTCTGTCTGTCCGTCCGTATAAACATCTAGATCTCAGAGACTATAAATGCTTGGGCTAGCAAATTTGGTGTCAATATGTGTTATTATTGCTCGCAGATCAAGTTTAATTTAGATTTTGGCGACGCCCTCTTCCGCTCCTGTAAGTCGATAACAACACAACTCCAATCGTATTTTTAGTGTAGAACATTTCAGTTTTGGTAAACGCAATATTTATGAATAGCCAAATGATTTCTGAAAATTTGGCTGCGATCGGATATTTTAGATAGAACTTACATAAGAAATTTTTAATATAAATTAGTTTCGAAGCACCTCCTTGAAAGTATGCAACACAAAGTATGCAAAACATAAGTTATATATCACAGTCGTGCTTGTTTTATTTTATAGAGTTATGTAACATGCATGGAACTTATTGTGTCTTCCATTCAGTGTCAGGCGAATTCTTCCATGTAAAATCAGAATCCCTGAAATCTAGTTGAAAGTTTGGCACAAACAGTAGATTGTTGGAATACCCGCTTTCTTACAGTTTCGCTCTTCTGGTATTGGTAGAAACAGACTTATGCCTCGAGGTATATTTCCACCTAGTTTTTTGAGCTTCTTTGATTGTCGTTCAATGTTTTCGGTTCGCAATCGATTCTTGTCAGTGATATCTTTGAGCGTAGCGTGCAAATCAAATGTAGTGATCAAACTATTCGCATTCTTTTCAAGGTTCTCAATGGCCAAAGAGTATGCTTGCTCCATCCAATAAGGATAGATAATTGTTAAGAAAGGTTGCGATTCTTCTAGAATTCCTTGTTTGGTCTTTGAAAAAGAACCACGTCGTTGACCATGGTCGGATATCAGAAATATTATAGTGTTGTCCATAATACCTGAACTTTTCATATGTTCAAACAATTTCACATAAGGTGCATCTAGAAATTGGGCGTTATTGAAATAGTAATGTGCTCCCTGCGATTGCCAGAACATCGAGAAATGCTTATTTTCTTTTAGATGAGGCATCATTTTGTTCATGTACTCATAGAGAACTTCCGAATATTTCCGACCAGCTGTGCAATGGATCATTCCTTTCTTATCGATACTATAGCGAGTGTTTTTATCTATTTCCACCATCAAAGGTCTCATATAGAAGTCGGTAGGCTGACGAAAGAATCCATATAGTTCATAGTTAAATGTTCCAATATCATTATTTTCAGCCAAGACAGTTTTGTAACCCGCCGCTTTAAAGTCTTTCCAAATAAGGGGGCAGCTGTCAAAGTTCCATCGACCCTCATAACACAAATCGATCAGCTCTGACCCATTTAGACCACTTAGCATTGGAACCAGATTGGAAAAGGTGTTGCGGCCCACTCGATTGTAGCCCCAGAATTCAACATGTGGCAATTCTTTTATATAAGCATCAAGAAGTGGCATTGTGCGTTTGAAATGCATATGGGAAAGCGAATCAATTCCGACAATCATGACAGATAACGACTTAGGATGGCGTCTAACTAAATGAGAAATTGGTGGTGGCGGTATAAAGAAGTGAACATCATGATAGACACTCGTCGATCCTACGAAACACTGGACACGTACGATTGTCGGACCACTCGGGATGCGAACCTGTTTCTGGTCATTGGTCTTTAGTCGAAAAACTCCTTTCTCCGTATAGTTATTCTGAGATTCAGTTAATCGTTTGACTATCTTTAAGACACACTGGATATCTGATATATCATTTACATGAAAAGCTTCTTGAATTTGGTCTTCAGACATTATCAACTCTAAATAGTTTTGTCCCTCTCTGGTTTCAGCCGACATCAACTGTAACTCGGTACATTTTAGATCCTCAAAATGATGAAGATATCGTAATGCAGTCTTCGAGAACGGATTTATGGGCAGCATATAACAACCGGACGTGTTGACGAAGTACCCTTGAAGGAAGTGTTCCTGATTTAAGGTATCGTCTACCGCATCTATCTTGAAGTATAACAAACCACAGATTAATAAGAAAGCCAGACAAATCCAGCGCACCAGTAGATTCCAAGCAATAACTTTCTTTTTTGAATTTCTCATTTTTAGTATTTCTGTCAGTACATTGCATGTTACAACATGTTTTTTACTACCAAAAAGTGTTGACTAAAAAGTCAAGTCAACTTCCTCTACGCTTCGAAGTCTATTCTTGTTAGTGAAATCAATGAAAATAGCATACAAATCAGATGTATTGATCAAACTATGTGAATTATTCCCAAGATTCAATTAGGAAAGGTTATTATCAGAATGGGCTGCGATTTTTCCTAATCCCTGTTTGGTCTTGAAAAAAAAACCGCGTCGTAGAACATGATCGGGTATCAGAAGAATTATAGTTACTCAAAAATCCAGACTGCGTCAAAGTCGTACACAACTTCACGTAATGTTTGTTTTTAAGTTTAGTGTAGTTGAAATAGTCGTGTACTCCTTGCGTATTCCAAAACATTGTGAATATATGTCCAACATCCAAAAATGCCAAGATGCGGCGCGGTACCAGAGTCCATGCAGACTCAGGGCGGCTCTCAAGCCAACAACATTAGTGCTGAGATGGAAGAAAGCCTCCTGCGCTTCCCAGTCAAGGGTTCCAACTCCCCAAGTAGGGAAGGGCCCAAAAAGACAAAGGAGGGCTTGAGAGCCAAAGCCCAGTACAAAGCAGCCTTGAAGATCAAATCTCGGCTCGCTGGCAGCAACAAACTCACCGCTGAGGAGAGGAAAAAGCTGGAGTGGGGCAAAGAGAAGATTGAGGAAGGCCGGAAACATTTCGAGGGCAAAATGGCAGTGAAGGCCACTTCAAGCCAATACGCCAAAAAGGTCGAGGAGTTGCTGCTCACTGAAAGGCAGCGGTCTGAAGACCAAAAATTAGAGAAAGCCCCCAAAAAGCTACTGCCGAAAAGGGAGACGGTGAGCGATGTGGCGCGTCGGCACTTAGTCGTCGGGCTCATCGACCGCAGTAACCCTCACGGCAAAATAACACCCGAGAAGTGGAAGATGGTAGAGCTGAGGCTGTTGGACGCCCTATTCAAACGAATGGAGGAGCCAGAGTCTCAGCCTACCACCTTCGATGGAGCGGGGTGGCTTAACGGGGTAAAAATACTGAGCTGCAAGGATGACCTCACCCTGAAGTGGGTCACCGAAACTGTGGCCAAGATGGACCGTGCTGAGCTGGAGGTAGTTGACAGAACCTGTATTCCGTCAGTACCAAAAGCGAAGATACTCTTCCCGAGGGTCGTACCTAAGAAACAGGCGCTCAAGCTACTCCGATGGCAGAATCCGGACGTGCCTGCCGCTGACTGGACGGTAATACGCGTTGGCAAGCTGGAAGGCAACGGCCAACAAATGGTCCTCCAGATCAACAAGGAGGCCGAGGATCTGTTATACCCGAGGTTTGGGAAGATGGTGTGGGGAGTAGGCAACGTATACTTACGACTCAAGAAACGCCACCCGAACGACACCAATGCCAACACGCTGGAGGCCGGCGAGGTGGAAAAAGACCTTGAAGCCTCGACCGACGCGGCCAACAGCCTCGACATAGAGGATGAAATGGAGGAGGATGGACCTGACTATCATAGCCAACCCATCCAAGCAGAAGGAATCCGAAAATAGCCATGAAGCTACGGATCCTTCAGCTACATCTCCATAAGAGCAAGTTGGCGTCGGCGGAGCTCCTCTTAACCCTGGAGGAGGAGTCCGTCGACGTGGCCCTAGTCCAGGAGCCCTGGATCGCATCGGGCAACAAGATCGCTGGGCTAGGGTCTAGCAACTACTCCATCTTCTACCCGACCACCGTAAGTAAAGCTAGAACTGCAATTCTGGTAAGAAAAGGCATCTATGCTTATCTTATGTCTAATTACAGAACAGACGACATCACGGTGATAGCGCTAGAGGGAACCACTCCTGATGGCGTCCTGCTATCTAGCGCATGACAGGGAATCGCCGACAGAGGAGACGGAGCGTCTGATCCAGGAGGTGAGCCAGAAGAGGCAACCCCTGGTGATAGGCGCTGACGCCAATGCTCATCACACCCTATGGGGCTGCAAGGACGTGAACAATAGAGGTGAGTCACTTTTAGACTTCATTCTAAAATTTAACCTTAAGATCGCTAACAGGGGAGAGGAACTCACCTACCTAGGTCCCACCTCATCTAGCGTTATAGATTTAACACTCGCGTCTGGAACAAATACCGAAGTCACGGAGTGGAGGGTTCACAGCAAACCTTCCTTCTCTGACCATAGGTATATCCAGTTCGAAGTTCAACTCGAGTGCACAGTGACAAAAAGTCTTTACAAAAATCCCCGGAACACCAACTGGGATATGTTTAAGACCAAAGTGACAAGGACACTCCCATCTCCAACACCAATCTTATCAACGGTGGACATTGAGAAGTCCGTGAAGACTCTCTGTCGTCACCTAACCTCAGCCTTCAACGCAGCGTGCAAGACCTCAATCATAAGAAGGAAACACAGGCCACCCTGGTGGAACCCACAATTGAAGACACAACGCACCGACCTACAAGAAATCTTCAAACTAGCTAAACAAGCAAACAAAGATATTGTATGGGACGAATACAGGATAAGGCTCCGTGACTTTAAGAAAAAGGTCCAGACAGCCAAAAGAAACTCATGGAACTCAAGGGAACTGCCAGGCTTAGGAAGCTTCTGTCGAGCCAACCGGCAATTCAGAGCCAACTAAGAACTAGCGATGGCCAATGGACGAGTAGCAGCAGGGAAGCGACTAATGCCCTTCTAAGCGAGTACTTCCCCGGATGCACAGATGTACTCGATCCACAACAATCAGTGCACACGAACCCAGTGTCCGACGTACTTGGGAATATAATCACACCACACAAAATCCAGTGGGCCATAGACTCCTTTGAGAGCTACAAATCCCCTGGGCTAGATGGTGTAATACCAGCCATGCTGCAGAAGACCAAAGAAAAGGTCACTCCATGGCTGGAATCGATATTCAAAGCATGTCTGAGGCAGGGATATGGACCTGTATCCTGGAGGACAGCACGTGTTGTGTTCCTGCCAAAAGCAGGAAAATGCAGTCACATGCAGCCGAAAGACTACAGACCGATAAGTCTCACCTCTTTCCTTCTAAAAACCTTTGACAAATTTTTGGATCTATACATAAGGGGAGGCATGAACCGACTCGTAGAATCCAACCAACACGCATACACAAAAGGGAAATCGGTGGAAACAGCGTTACACTCCCTAGTAGCCACCATCGAAAAAACCCTACACCAAAAGGAATTTGCCTTAGGAGGGTTCCTGGACATCTCAGGTGCATTCAACAATGTATCAACGGAAGCGATCATGCGGAGCCTGAGAGCTGCAGAAACCCACGAGGCTGTAAACTCTTGGATAGGATATTTATTGAGCTGCAGAAGAGTAAGAGCCGAATGGGGAACCACAACCATAACCAAAGCAGCGCACAGAGGCACGCCACAAGGCGAAGGGTTGTCGCCGCTGTTGTGGAATTTAGTGGTAAAAGACGTCTTAAGCAAATTTAAACGGAAAGCCCCAAAGATAACCGCCTATGCAGATGACATAACCATAATTATCGTGGGCAAATGTCCAATGACGATCAGCTCTGTCATGGACAGTACACTTAAAGAAGTACTGAAGTGGACGATGGAGGTCGGACTCAGTATCAATGCGGACAAGACGGATCTAATTCTCTTTACCAAGAGATACAAGATACCGCAATGGACTGTGCCATGCTCGAGCCAAAAAAGAGCGTGAAGTATCTAGGAATAGTACTGGACAGCAAGTTGAGCTGGAAAACCAATGTCGAGGAAACGGTAAAGAAGGCCACAAGTGCACTATATGCATCGCAAAAGATGCTAAGTAGCACGTGGGGCTTGTCTCCCAAACTGATGCACTGGATCTTCTACTCAATTGTTCGTCCAATACTACTCGACGGTGTCATAGTATGGCGAAAGGCCACCAAGAAATCCACATACCTCCTGACAATGGAAAGGGTACAAAGACGTGCACTGATGTGCATTACTGGGGTACTGAGATCTACTCCAACAAAGGCCTTGGAAGTGATACTTGGAGTTCTGCCCATTGAAATACAGGCCAAACTACTAGCACAAAAGACCGCGCAACGTCTTTGTGCTACGGGAAATATGGCCTTCGCAAATTATAGGTACAGCGAAGTAGGAGAGTCACTCAATAGCACGGACTATATGACCCCATAAACAACTTTTCCAGAACGCCCACTCTAATGGGACATGAAGATTGGAAAATCGGCATGGACGAAAACGCAACAAAGCTATTTACGGACGGATCTAAAAAGGAAACCGGCGTGGGCGCCGCGGTCTACTGTGCAGATCCGCTCATTCAAGTGTCGTACAAGTTGCCGGATTACTGTAGCATCTTCCAGGCGGAGGTCTTCGCTATAAAGAAGGCTGTAGAATCTCAACAAGAATCGGGTCAGCATCTTTGTTGACAGTCAGGCGGCTATCAAATCTATGCAATCCTATGTCATCAGCTCCGAAAGTGTACTGGCAAGCAGAGAAGCATTAGATGCATAAAGCAGCCGCTCGAAGGCGCGCATCTTTTGGGTTCCCAGCCACCAGAGCATTGACGGAAACGAGATGGCAGACAGGCTAGCGAAGGAGGGTGCCGAAGCTAGACAACTGACAGTTCAAGACTTGAAGATACCGCTACGATCTATAAGCCACAGCTAAGAAGAAGGCGCTGCAGTAATAGCTGGAAGAAGGTGACACAGCACAAAAAACTGCAAGATAGCCTGCACTATGTGCAACAATACAAACGCGAAATTAGCCCAATATGTCATTCAGCTCCCGAGAAGAGACTGTAGAACAATGATGGGTATACTCACGGGCCACTGCCTGACCGCAACGCACGCTAAGAAGTTGGGCATTACCGACAATAACGAATGCAGGAAATGCAAGGCACCAGAAGTAAAAGAAACTCTGGAGCACCTCATCTGCGACAGCCCCGCTCTCATGACCTCGAGAGCGAAGTGCCTTGGAAGCCCCCTGCTTGCATCACTGGAAGAAGCAGCGGGCCTGGCACCCCAAAAACTCCTGGCTTTTGCCAAACTAACCAGCACACTAGACTGGGATAATTAAATCGAGAAATTAACAGCCTCCATCACTTATCCGGCAACACTAAGGATCATACTGATCTATGTGAGGGCCCCACTTGGGGGCCTGCCGATATAACCTAACCTATGATTATTTTCTTCTTTCCAACTCCAAAAACCTCTCATTGAAGCGCCCCGGTCCAAACTATGCTCTGGACCAATTGCATGAGTCAATTCAAATTCACTGGAGACGACAAAGATAATTACGATTATATGGAGTGAGATGCCGAGCAAAGCGCCAGTACGGCGTAAAATAAAGTTAGTTGTGATGTAAAGTTGAGGAGATAGAGGTACTGACGGTACCCTCGTATAGCTACGAGAAAAGGATGTGAGGGAGACAGAGAGAGACAATGTGAACAAGATCATAACATACCACACTATCGCTTTGCTTTATGGTTTGATAAAAAATCGGTACGCAAATGGAGGTAAAAGTGCCTAGAAAATGTATATTTCACAATACCCTTTTTTAGGGTATACATATGACTCGCCCAGCGACGCGTGTCATAAACCATTTGACATTTATCAGTTCGTCAAATTGAAATGAAGCCCGAAGCTCAGCTCGCTGCAGACGAAACTGGAATTGGGTTTGTGCACGAGGTCGACGGGGCGATAACTCTGGCGCTTTCGAAATGAATAAGTTTTACAGTAAGTGAGTGCTTTACAGTATGGTCTATGATTCAGTATTTAAACAACAGTAAACATTCAACTAGCCAAGTTTGAGTGCATTCAGTTAGCACTCGATTTATGCACAAGTAAATTTTCTACGGTTGGCAGTAACAATACATTTCAATACGAACATTACGTATACAATACGATTGATTTCCATATCGATTTATTCTTAGAATGGGTCCATTCAGTACCAGAGAGTAATCTCTGGCAGTTATGGTGCCCTCGAAGAGTCCCCCACCCGGTACAGTGCGTAGTTGAACCTTGTATTGCTTTCGACTTCGATCGAGTATGTATGCATGCAGTATGGAATCCAGTCGCAGTCTCTGGCATTGCTGATAGTTGATTGTTAACTGGTTGATACTGCTTACAATGAAGTAGGCAACCTTCTGAACATTGTCATCGTCAGAGTCAATCTGGCTGAAAGTGTGGCACAAGCAAAAGGCCAAAGGAATACCGGCCATGTCGCAGTTTCGTTCCTCAGGTATCGGCAGAAAAAGACTTATGCCTCGCGGTATATTTCCACCTAGTTTTTGAAGGACCTCTTTTCGATCTGCAACATTTTTGTTACAAAGTGGATTCTTGTGCGTGAGGTCCTTGAGCGTGGCATGCAAATCAAATGTAGTGATCAAACTATGCGCATTCTTCTCGAGATTCTCAATGGCCAAAGGGTATTTCTGTTCCATCCAATAAGGATAGATCACTGTCAAAAAAGGTTGCGACTCTTCTAGAATTCCCTGATAAGTCAATCGGTATTTGCCCATTCGTAGGCCATGGTCGGACATCAGAAATATTATAGTATTGTCCATAATACCTGAACTTTTCATATGTTCAAACAATTTCACGTAAGGTGCATCTAGAAATTGGGCGTAATTGAAATAGTCGTGTACTCCCTGCGCTTGCCAGAACATCGAGAAATACTTATTTTTCTTAAGATGAGGCGTCATTTTGTACATGTACTCATAGAGAACTTCCTGATACTTCCGACCAGCTGTGCAGTGGATCATTTCTTTCGCATCGATACTATAGCGAGTGTTTTTATCTATTTCCACCATCAAAGGTCTCATATAGTAGTCAGTAGGCTGACGGAAGAATCCATATAGTCCATAGTTGAATGTTCCAAAAACAGTATCTTCAGCCAAGACAGTTTTGTAACCCGCTGCTTTAAAGTCTTTCCAAATAAGGGGGCAGCTGTCGAAGTTCCGTCGACCCTCATAACACAAATCGATCAGCTCTGACACATGTAGACCTGTTAGCATTGGCCCCAGATTTGGAAAGGTGTTGCGGCCCACTCGATTGTAGCCCCAGAATTCAACATGTGGCAATTCTTTTATATAAGCATCAAGAAGTGGCATTGTGCGTTTGAAATGCATATGGGAAAGCGAATCAATTCCGACAATCATGACAGATAACGACTTAGGATGGCGTCTAACTAATTGAGAAATTGGTGGTGGCGGTATAAAGAAGTGAACATCATGATAGACACTCGTCGATCCTACGAAACACTGGACACGTACGATTGTCGGACCACTAGGGATGCGAACCTGTTTCTGGTCATTGGTCTTTAGTCGAAAAACTCCTTTCTCCGTATAGTTATTCTGAGATTCAGTTAATCGTTTGACTATCTTTAAGACACACTGGATATCTGATATATCATTTACATGAAAAGCTTCTTGAATTTGGTCTTCAGACATTATCAACTCCAAATAGTTTTGTCCCTCTCTGGTTTCAGCCGACATCAACTGTAGCTCGGTACATTTTAGATCCTCAAAATGATGAAGATATCGTAATGCAGTCTTCGAGAATGGATTTATGGGCAGAACACGGCAACCGGACGTGTTGACGAAGTATCCTTGAAGGATGTGATCCGGATTTAAGGTATCGTCTACCGCATCTATTTTGAAGTATAATAAACCACAGATTAATAAGGAAGCCAGACAAATCCAGCGCACCAGTAGATTCCAAGCAATAACTTTCTTTTTTGGATAAGCCATTTTTAGAATCTTTGTGTGTACATTACATGTTACAACATGTTTTGTACTACCAAAAAGTGATGACTAAAAATTCAAGGCAACTATAACTATACTTATTACAGTACATCTTTATTTGAACATCACTCACAGTAACAATACACTGAAATTTGAAATTTGATAATTTGCTATACCCGCTACCCAATTGGTTGAGGGGTATAACTTTGTGCCAACCGAAAATATATGAAACAGGCAGAAGGAGGCGCGGCAGACCCCATATTCTGAATCAGAATTAACAACTGAGTCGAGATAGCCATGTCCGTCCGTCTGTCTGTCTGTCCGTCCGTATAAACATCTAGATCTCAGAGACTATAAAAGCTAGGGCTAGCAAATTTGGTGTCAATATTTGTTATTATTGTTCGCAGATCAAGTTTAATTTAGATTTTGGCGACGCCCTCTTCCG
The DNA here is from genome assembly GCA_018904035.1 of Zaprionus ornatus. Classification (NCBI taxonomy): domain Eukaryota; kingdom Metazoa; phylum Arthropoda; class Insecta; order Diptera; family Drosophilidae; genus Zaprionus; species Zaprionus ornatus. The sequence goes on along the minus strand of JAEIFZ010000002.1, from coordinate 6,524,716 downwards.
CTCCTGTAAGTCGATAACAACACAACTCCAATCGTATTTTTAGTGTAGAACATTTCAGTTTTGGTAAACGCAATATTTATGAATAGCCAAATGATTTCTGAAAATTTGGCTGCGATCGGATATTTTAGATAGAACTTACATAAGAAATTTTTAATATGAATTAATTTCGAAGCACCTCCTTGAAAGTATGCAACACAAAGTATGCAAAACATAAGTTATATATCACAGTCGTGCTTGTTTTATTTTATAGAGTTATGTAACATGCATGGAACTTATTGTGTCTTCCATTCAGTGTCAAGCGAATTCTTCCATGTAAAATCGTAAGCCCTGAAATCTAGTTGAAAGTTTGGCACAAACAGTAGATTGTTGGAATACCCGCTTTCTAACAGTTTCGCTCTTCTGGTATTGGTAAAAACAGACTTATGCCTCGAGACATATTTCCACCTAGTTTTTTGAGCTTCTTTGATTGTCGTTCAATGTTTAAGATATTGTAACCAAAATCACTACATCGAATATCTATGATATGGATACAAAATTTCATAAAAATCTGACTACAATAACATAAAGTTGCCATAGGAACAATCGACCGGAATGCAGGTTATTGTATGAAGACCTGTTCTGACTTTAGAAATAACTTAACTTATCAGTGTCGTTGTGTGAGTTGAATATACACAATACCATTCGATTTTGTACCATTATATATAACAAGTTTTGGAAGGATCACAGGGTATAAGGAGCTGCAAGGGTATTGAACCTTCGGCATGTTGAAGGTATTTATATCTCTGTCTTCTTCAAGATGGCAAGCAAAGCCAACTTTGACAAATATTGTAGTACACAGATATGTAGAAGTATTTTTGAGCAAATTATAAACAATTTATCAGTAATTCCTATGATTATTTTCTACTTTCCAACTCCGAAAACCTCTCATTGAAGTGTCCGCGGTCCAAACTTTCCTCTGTACCAATTGCATGAGTCAATTCAAATTCGCTGTAGACGACAAAGATAATGAAGATTATATGGAGTGAGATGCCGATCAAACCACAATATTGCTTTGCTGATAAAAAATCGGAACGCAAAAGGAGGTAAATGTGTAGCTTTATTATTATGTATATATTTATATTTACAGAAGTATAACTTTCCAAGTATGGTAGAACCAAGGCAGGCGGAGAAGGCCATACGAGGATATTCCTTGAGAGCAATGCCAGCATTCGCCAACATATCCAACAAACGCGTTCCCCAAGTGTACAAGGTGAAACCAATGAATGTATGACTCCAATTAAGAGTAATACCCAATGTTTCCAGTGAAGAAATAAGAGTTCATTGCTGTTCAAAAAATTAGTAAACATAGCGGAAGCATTGTTGCCCAAACCCAGGATCGTTGCGCTAGCAACATTTTCATATAAATTCATTATCTTCGATGCATTTTGAGGAACAGGCACAAAGCTAATAACAAGAAATAAAAAAAGTAACGCTGAGTATCCTCTCTTTAAGAGCGTACGTCGAGTATCCTTGAGAAAGTACCTTGGGTATCCTCTCTTAAAGAAAGTAACCTGAGTCCACTCTTTGTAATAGATTATTTTAGATTACCCTCTCTATACTGTAAACTACACTAGATTTCACTCAGGTTGGAATCTTTGACTATACCTACCGGTACCACTAGTTTAGCGTTGTTACTGTGCGCCTCGAAGTACGGTGGTGGTTGGTTTGTCGTATTAAAGTTCTCAAAGACGTGCAATGAATTCATTTTTAGCGAGCTATGCTAGTATTCAAAATATCATATATTTATATACTTATTTAGAAAGGGTATGTGTTTAGAAAATTTAGATAAATGTCAATAGAATAATAAGTTGAACAAAGATAACAGATGATTATAATAGTTGGATATAATAATATTTATAAAATATAATACGCTATGAAAAGCTTTTATTGAATTAGAAATATTTACAATAAGTAATAAGTTAGACAAGAAAAGATAGTACTGCCTCATTACTCTGTCTAACATTATCTACATACATTTCGAATACAGTAATTAAAACCATGCTGGTACTGAAGAATTGAATACAAAACAAAAATTTCTATTCTTTCCTATGAAGATTAGAACAGCTTGCACACTATAGTAGAGACTCGTATTGAAGAACCTTAAAGCAAAATATGTATATTAAAAATGATACACATTTTTTGTCATTTTGTCTAAACTATTTTCCTTGATTCATTTTCGAATTAGTATGAAAAGGACCATTGCATTCCCTATAGCCAATGGTCACTGTAGCCGTTGGCGCAGCGAAAATTAATTAAAATCGACAATCAAATAGAAATTTTTAGAAAAATGAGCGAAAAATTGAAAACATAAATGAATTAAATTTGCAAAACAAACCAACAAACGAACGAAACAATTGTTGATCCCAAATTCCGATATGACAAACATAATGCATAATAATGCTAACTGGCAATAAATTGGGAACCAGTTGAACCCACACCGAATACAACTAAAACAATGGTAACAAATAGGTATAATTCGCGATTGTTCTAAATAAATAATAAGCACAACTGTACGCAGTTTTTAGTGTGAATTATAAAATCTAATCACCTTTGTTTAAAATTTAATGAACGTAATAATTTCCGCGCATTTGCGTGAATCCGGTACGGTCTGCAACGGGTTGCGATCGCATTGGGTTGAGACCTTCTTCGATAGTAATTGGTGACAGCCTCTGTGGCTAAACAATAGTAAAAATAGAATTTGGTCAAAAGACAAATACAAAACAAAAACTAAATGTAAAAAACAAACAAATGGATTTGTATCTGTTAACGCAAAGTTCCCCAAACTCTGAATATTATACGATATATGTATATGCGGGGCAATATGGCAAGGAAATTTGTTGAATATTTGAATATTCTTTCAATTGACTTATTTAAAGATAGAGATTTTTTTATATAAATTGCACTTTGTTTGAAACCTTTATTCATAATTAACTAATTTAAAACAAATAGATATAAAATATATAAATCTATCATTTCCTGTTCCTCAAATAAATCAATCTTATTTTGTTTCTAATGTATCTTTACCATAATATAATATATATAATATATCTTGCCTAAAGTTATATATGACTATATATAATATAATCGTGATACTTTTTTCTGTCTATCATTATGAATTACTGTTCATCTATTCAAAATTAGAGTACACAGTAGTCACATCCTTCAAGTTAGAATTTCATGTTATTTATTGCAGTGCAAATAACAGTGACAACAACAACAAAAACAACAAATATTCCATTTCATACGCATTCACAATAAAAATCGCACAATTTATTTAACAAATTATCCATTTAAACGCTATTCGCTTTGTTTTGTCAAATGAGGTTAATTTGTGTTTAACCCGCTATGCAGCAGCAGATCTGCATCTGTATGTATTGTTTGTATTTTTATACGGGGTACGGTGTACATTGACACCCCGTCATAGGATAGTGGGAGTTCCCATTTATTGAGAATTAGATAATATAAAGTTAAATAACCAAGTCTAACTGAAAACTGTCAGACAAAGTGACGAAATTTCATAACGCTGATATCGTACAAAATTCAAAAGAGTTTAAGTTACGCCATTTTTAAATACCCTAGAGTAGTATGCCTAAGAAAAACTATTGAGAATGAAGGGGGTATATACTTTTAAAAATCTCCACAACTCAATGCAGAAATTTTTCATTTCAAATATTTTATTTTTAAGTTTTGACCTGCTCAATCGATTTTCAAGAAAGATTGTACAATATAAATAAAAACAATAAGATCCTTAGAGTTTACATTCTTAAATCATAAATGTTATTGCTATTTTGAAAGCAAACTATCCAAAGAATTCGATGTATCATTACTGTAGACAATTTATTAAATATGTTGACAACTTGGCTATGCTTATACTCTCCTAATATAAAGTAGGCTTTATATGATTTTTCTTCAGTTAAAAAATACATTTGGTGTTTGAAAAAATTATATTTAAAATGCAAAAAAAATTTGTAGAAGTTAATGCAGCCGCAAGTCCATCAAAGAATCCTTATGCTGTACGAACCTATATGGGAGATAACGTCACAACGGAATGGAATGTAGAGAACTGCAAACCACGTAACCGCGTCTGCCAAGAGAAGCCAAAATGTAAAACAATTTGCGTTTGTAAAGAGCATAATCTGTTAAAGGTTGCCCAACCATATAGAAAATGACGTTCCAGACCAAAGTTGGGTGATTTTAATATAGGAAATGAGTACAGAAAGTATATGATGACTTTGTAAGGGCTCTTGATGGGGGCATAGCAATTCTTGGCATAATTGTTTAATAAAATTTAATATATTTCACTGATAAGAATTTTTTTTTATAAATTATAGATATATATATTATATTTTATAGATATATAAAAATTAGATAAAAATATAATACATATAACAGATTCTATCTAAAAATACATATGCACGTATAAACAAGCACTCATAGTTCCCTCTTTCGACGTGTTATACAATCTAAAATAATTGCAACACATTCACAACCTGTCGCCAGTGTGCAGCTGGTGAGGAGGAAAATGAGGTTAGATTCGGTGCGAGTGTGAGGTTAGGTTAGGTTTGATTGCGTCGAATTGGATGGGGATCGAGAGCTGTGTTGCATTGCATCGCATCGCGTTGACGTTGTCATCAAAATAAAAATTAATTATGCATTCTATGGGCTGCATTTGAATTGCTTTTGTTGTTTGTTACTGTCATTTCAGTTTTAGTCTTTGTTGTTATTATTATTCTAGTTGCTGTTGTTGTGCGGGATTAATGCGGCATTAAGGCTGCACACACGCACACACTCGCGCTTTTTAGCATTTGGATCTGATAAGCGTCGGGCGCAAATAAATTACAAATATAATAATTAAGCAGCATTATTTTTGACAAAACAAATGTCCGATTAGTTTGCGCAGACCTGCCACACCTTCTCCCACTGCACTCCTGTGTGCTGTGTGCCATAATCGCTTCAACAATCGCGCGACACACCACGTGGGGGCGCCCAACGTGAGGCGGGCCTGAATTGCATTTGTGCATAGGAATTAATTACGCATAATGACAATTTGATAAAATTGAAAAATTACATTTTATTTAAATTGATTTATTGTAATTAAAAATTCCATAATGCCGCTAGAAATTTCATTTTATCGGCACCCACTACCTACACACATAACAATTACTCGCGTAATGGCGATATCTGATATATACATATCGTACGTAAATATCGTATTGTACTTCATAGGTCAATTTACGAAAATATATAATATAATTTTCCATAGAGTGTAGCGGTACTTATAGTTGGTTAAAGGGTTTATAATAGACCTTTTAATTATATCTATCGATGACTTTCTTTATTTATTTTTCTTCATATAAAAATTAATTATGTTGACTACATATTCTGCAAGCTTTAGCTTACGGAAACCATAAATATACAATATAAATTCGATATTTATCTAAAGCATATTAATTATCTGTATGAGTAAAGAAAAAAAATCTTTCATCTATATACCTATTTTTTAGATCTCTTAATAGGTTTATCATTATTCAATTTTAAACATTTTATAACTATAATAAACTCTTTTAATAAAGATAAAATATGTAGGAGACTTTCTGCTTGAGCCATTGCATAAAGCTAAGATTCTTTTTGGAATTTGCTTGAAGTACTTTTGGGTTGCCAGGAACTTGTGTACTAGCGCGTTGTAAAATCGTTATTGATTTATGTACCTCCATTTCGATATTGCCCAATGGAGTCTGGCGATCATTTGAAGCAGTCTCCACATTGGTTTCTTCATGGACAGCAGCAACAGAAGAACGTACGGACTGGCAGGGAGTAGTTGTAGTGCAGACAACCTCCTCCACATTCGACAGTCGAATAGCCTTCTCTACCACAGGACCCTCTGGCTTAATCCTCACATGTATATCGCCACCATATCCGATCTTCTGATTGTCATAGCTAAGGGCAATTTCATAATCCGGGAACAAGGAATACTTGAGATACATTAAATTTGAATCGGTAAAACATTTATCCAATATGTGTCCGATATCGTGAAAGAATCGATATACAAGTAGAGTTCGTTCTGGCGGATAACCGCTTATCGATACCCAGAAGGAGTTGTTCCTGTTCGGAGTCTGCAGTAGCTCTTGCACCTGTTGCATGCCACATGTCGGGACTTTCTTTCTGTTTCCCATCCTCAATTGATTCGAATCAACTCTTTCCTGTCGCGTCTCTGTCTGAAAGGATTCCTCGACATAGTCGCCATAGAACGGTGGTAAGAACTGTCGCCTACTCGAATTATTCTCCAGGTTTCGCTCATACGATGTCCTAGGATTCATGTTGTACCAGAATATATGATTTTTAGGTTAACAAATTATAAAAGTAGAAAAGTTAAAATGCTTCTCTTTAGATAGATTAATATTCTCTTGGGCTAATTTCGAGTTATGACAGTTGTGGCGTAGAAGAGTCTAGATTTTTGTAAAACAGAATTTAGTTTCCGATTTCGTCCAAGGGAAATACCAGATATGTTTGAAGACATATGTTAATCGAACAAAAGCATTCCACATTTATTCGGCAAACATCAAACGTTCTTTTTACTTTTCCGCCCCGGTTTGAGCACCTTATCTCTCATTATTTCAGGCAATTTACGATCTATCTTATTTCAGTTTTTCATTCTACGTAAATTTCATCACAATGAGAGAGAGAGAGAGAGTTCAAAGCAAAGTTCGTGCTGCGGTCAATAAAATATTAAAAATTACTGTTATAATGTAGAAGCCAACAGTGGGCGCCAGAACTTATTGGGTAAGTGGTTGCTAGGTCGAGGCCCACCCACACACCACCTCAAAGCCGCCGACACGGAAGTGTCTTTCAATGGGAACCATCGACGGGTTGGCGAGATTAAAGGCGGATCGCTTCCGTGGATCGACTTCAAAAGATATGGAGTCAATATTGTGTGTTATTGTTGCTGTTGTTGGTGATGAACCTGTTGATGCCGCTAACTATAATCTGAACAATTTGAATGTGGGAAAGAGTGAAAGAGAGAGGGAGAGCGAGAGAGTGAGACAATGGGCAACTGTTTATTTGTTTGCATTGTGCGTCGGCGGCGACGGCGGCGCTCTTTGAACTTGCAACTCTATTGAACTCAGGTGTGAACTGATGAACCAAAGAAAGCGCTCTAGAAAGAGACGGCAGTAGTGGAAGGTGGAGCAGGGGGAGGTGAGATAGATTGCGATAGATCTGTAGAAGGTGTTAATCATCCGCGAATCATAACTCAAGTTTCAGATCAAAGCTTAGTCCGATTTGTCAGCTGATAAAATAATATGAGCTATACGGGTTTCTTAACTATTCAAACAATAAAGCAACACTTTCTAATATGCCAATTTGCACGTCATTTTTAAGAGTATTTCTTTTGAAGATGCTTCTGGAAACGGTAGATTCTCGAAATATGAAAGTAATTTCAAAGATAGTGTGAAGATCTCGAGGAGTATATAGGGGGAGAAAAATAAATGTTTGCACCTTATGAACAATTCTCAAAAACTTAAGATAATACCAAATAAACAAATATTTTAAAGGTTCAGCCTAATTTTATAATCTTTAATCTTATTTAAATTTTTTCATTTCATTTTATAATAAATCATAACTTTATTTTAATTTTTGTTTTTAGTCTGCTTTAAATATAAATAAAAAATTTATTAAATATTATAAATAAAACAATTAAAATAAAATTCTTAAATCAACATAAAAGAGTTCTTTATCAAGTTGAACATTGCCTCACTGTAAATTCAAATAAGAATCGTAGGGAAATTCCACTGTATCTGACTCCAATTAACTGTTACATAACAGACTTAACAATAAACTTATTAGCCAAAAAGAATGATAGAAAAAAAAAACTAGTTTCAGCGTATTACAACAAAAGCAAAATCTGGCTGCACTTTTACTCACACCATGTGAGGTTGGAGGTCGACGGCGCTGCTGCAGCTGGCGTCGTTGCCGACGTTTGCCGGTAAAGTTTGCACATGCAGCGGCTCCATGTGAGTGTTTTGCTCTCAGAGTGTGTGCTACCAACAATAACAAATCTCTCTCGCGCGCTCTGTTCCTGCAGCCAGTTCCAATAGGTAACGCAGTGTGCTCTCCTCTCACGACTACGCTCTCTTTGCTCTGCTACGATTTCCCCTTTGCAGACGCAGTTTCATTGCCAGTCCGTTCCGCACTTCCCCACTACGCAGCGCTACCCCTGCGCTTGCTCTCCCGCTGACTGTCCGCTCTCTCTCACGAGTGTGTTCTCTCGAGTGGGAGCTCTAGCGCTGCCGTCATTCGCTTCGTATTTTGCGCTGCCCCGCTCACACTTGCCTGAGCAGCGCCTCGTGCCGTCTCGCTTGTGCGCAACCAATGAGCTGTGCTAGTCGCGCGGATTGTTACGTTTCTTTTTTTGCTGTTGCTTTTGTTTTGTTGTGTGTGCGCGTTAATTGTTTTTGTTGTGCTACTGCAAACACACACAAACATCGTTTACCCCACCCCTCGACCACACAGACACGTACACAGTGACGCGACAGTCATTTTTTGACGTGTTTTATTTTTCGCAATTCTCACTTGACACTTATTTTGCAATTGTCTTTGCACTTTTATTCGTCCAATTGACAATTTGCGTCGATAATTATCGATTTTATGGGAAATAACGATTTGTCTTAAAGCAAGACTGGTGACATTTCGGGATTTTTTACTGCGATATTTTTACTACGAAAATATTTAAAAATCGACAGTGTAAGTATTTTTATCGAGGGATATTTACAATAGGAAAGAACGTAAATGGGAAAATATTGAACCTCTTTAGTGCTAAAGAGAAGGAAAGAGTTAAATTACCAAGAGATTTTAAGTTAGACGGTAAATGTTAGGATATTTATAATGAAATATTCTTTATGCGAATAAATGAAAAATGGTTCATAACATAAAAGGATATATATTGGGAATTTGTGCTTAAAATTGTTTAGCAGTCACAAAGGAACTTAACCTCAATTTAAATTGTATTCGATACATGAAGTTTTTGAAACAAAATCGAGAAATGTTTCGAGGTAGTCTTAAAAATTGATGTGTTTTCCCGTGGCAAAATGTGAAAATGTGTTCGGTGAAATCGACGGAGTGTCCGACGTCTGGAATCCGCCAGGGTAGTCGCATCTCGAGACCCGCATATGGCCTCACGGCTTTAGATTATTGCGGTATCTCGAGATGCGTCAACTCTGACGGATCGAAGCGCGTAAGACAAGTTGGTTGCCGGGTAGCGAAAGGATTAAAGCGCTTAAAGGAGCCCACGCATCTTGAGATATGGACAGAGAAGAATTACAAGATCCTAAGTGCTGTAGCACAAGAGGCAAAAATGAAACCGGAAAAGATCAGTGAACTGTTGTACGAAATGAGCCTCAAGAAGTTCAATAAGTTGTTGTGTGCCGTGTCCGAGTGCGAGTCCTGCAAGGTTCCGATGGTGTCATTGCAAGCCAGCGATTATTACTCAGCCATCTTCGATAAGAAAAAGAACTTACGCTCCCCCATGCTACCCGATGCGATGTCGAAAGTCATCGAACTGTTGCACCAGCTGGGCAAGCAGCAACCCATGGACGATGGTATGGACGCCCTCTATGGAGATACCAAGGCCAACCTGGGTAAATCATTCCCTTGGTTGGAGCCCGGTTCCTTGGCATACGAGAATGGACTACGTCGTCGATCTATGGTGGATAATAAAAGTAGATCTCCGATTGATGATCTTCTCCCTAGAGATTATCTAAATTCTGATTATGTCCAGAGAAAAAAACATCATCAACGACGAAGCGGAGACAAGGCGAAAAAGTTAATAGAAATTGAAGACAGATATAATCGTTTTAGTTCACATACAAAATATATATATGAGGCGCCTCAGCCCATTCCCATGATTTTGCCCGACAATGAATCCCAGGTGGGGAAAAATCGAAAACGTTCCTCTGACAGCACACGTCATTTCACTTATTATTATGGCGCCCAAGTCCCTATTTTGGCCCATGAACCTTTTGATTCCCGCAAACCCTCGACTTGGATACGTCGTCATCCGCATCCAATGAGATTAGCCGATAGAGATGGAACTATTGTACAGGATCACCCGATAGCGCGATATAAACGTGAATCGATAAAAAATCAATTAAACGAGGCTCGCAAACGTCTCTCGGTGCGATCCGAATACAATACTTCTTCCAATCGTGGATCCATAAGCTCTTCAGTGCTTTCTCATCCGGTTTCTAATTTGCCCTGGACCTCAAGCTTTACATCTAAAATGAAAAAAAACAAATCCAACGGAAGTCGGATGAAATCAGTCAAAATTAATCAGAAATCTCACACGGTATAAGATGAAGTGTGTCGTGTAGACTTTTGGAATAATATTATAGTAAATATACAGATAATTATAGATAGAAGTCTTCTATAAAAGAAATAAATAGTTTATCGATTAAAGGTTATCGGTCTGTCAATATTGCTCTGTTAGAGCACTTCTATATACAATATCTATATATATATGTATATATTCCTTTTTTATCTGCTGATCTGTCAACCACATTTGGTCTGTTTTGAATTTATCCATTGGCCTACGTAAATTGGCATTGGAAAATCCCAGGTAAAGCCCACAGAAAGTGGCACAGCTGTGGCTCTAAATCATGCTTGGCACTCATGAGTGCACTCACTCACCCATTCAATCCATTCACTCACTCGCGTGTTCACTTCGAGATTTGCGTTTATTTTTAACTTTTTTCTTCATCTGTGATTTTGCTTTTATGACGTGTAGTAATTTGTCGGCTCGTTAAGTTGTTTTAATAGTTCCCCCCACCTTCCTCTACCTTCTCAGTATACCACAACCCTACCCTACCCGACGCCCTCTTCTAGAGCAAACCGCATCCCTATTGATTCCCCTACTAAATGAAATGCACAATCCGTTCGCGGCAACTTCAAATTTCGATGGCTTTGGTAAAAAATGAAAATGGTAAGCATACTCGACTAGTGGATACCCTGTATACTGATTTGCAAAGGAACTTCCTTGTGAGCTTTACAAATTTTTAATAATTTTCAAGCACTTTTTTTTTAATTTTAATACGAAACAAGTATTTGATGACTGACCGGCTTGTAAATTCCCTGTAATACATTGCTAATGTATTAATAAAAGAATTTAGAAACATTTACTCATAGACTCACTTTACAATCTACTCATGCGGCACTATACCCCATTGTAGATTTACAGGGTATTTACAAAAATGCATTTTACGGCCAGCAACAGAAACAGAAATATTTTTTATTGCACCAGAAACACTCAATAAAAGCGAATTATTAGTGTTGAATTGCTTTCGTTGTTGTTGTTTCTGTTTCTTTTTTTTTCAGGCCCTTTACGAGAGCACACCCCTTCCATCTGTCCCACCTCGGGGGCTTGCTCGACTTTCGTTGTTTAGTTTTTCGATTTTCGAGGTGCAAATGCATTTTTATTACGAATTTAAAAACCAAATTCCACTTTATTCGTTGTTGTATTCGCTTGTATTCATTTGCATTCGTTTTATTCATTTGCCTGGAATTCACATTTGTATTGTAATTTGTTATCACGTTTTTGTTAATTTTTATGTTTGCTTCTCGCTCTTTTCTTTTCATTTCTCTTTCGCTTTCGTTGTAATATTTTGATTTACAGCAGATTTTTTTATGGCTTTTCGCCATTTCGCGCTAAATTCGAAATTCGTGCTATGATTAATTGGCACTTAGAGGCGGTTGAGATGGCATTGTGGGTTAGCTAGTATTCGCAGTGATTTGGGAGTGGGCAATTGGGGGGGAGTATGTTAGAGATACAATAGTGGATGTTCGAGAGTTATTTAAGATTGGAGGAATCTTTGACGAAATTGGTTTTAGGAATGTTCAAACTACTTTAATTTTTACGTCTTGAAAAAGTATATTTTAGTTAATCATTTTACACTTAAAATGCCAGTATTTTTGAGTATTTTCAATAATGTCGAATGTTTTTAATAATCAACCTCGCAAAGTTTTATTTAATAAAGAAATATATAACAATATAAATATTGAACAAAATATTTGATAATATTAATAGTTACAAATATTTAAAGCGTGAAATGCAAAATCTTCAGAATATTAAAATATCGAATAAATTCTAAAATTTGTTTTCGTTTTTATAATAATACAGAAATGTTTATGATTTTTCATTAACTTCAGCTATATTAATTGTTTTAATTATTTGTATTATTATTATTATTATTATTTTTCTTATTATTATTTTTCTTATTATTATTATTAATACAGAGTAAAATCTATTAATTAGTAAAACTTTTAAAAGATTCTTCAATATATCTGTTAATGGTATATTTTAATAATCTTAATCCTTAATAGTTGCGAGTCTAATTAAAGACTGTTTCTTCTTATTGAAATACTTTAAAAAATTATTATAGATTCATAAACAATCAAATTGGACTACATAAATACAAAAAAAAAATCCCTTGACAAATTTCCCTTTTACAATTTCGCATTCATTGCTTAACTATTTCACTTGCTATGCAATGTGAGGTTATGTCATCAATCAAAAGAAGCGCAACCGCCGAGCAGCTTTGTCAGGAGGGGGAGGAGGGGGCACTGTGCGAGGGTAGGCGGAAGAGTTGTGAACGAGTGTGTCGCCTGTCAGTGTCTGACATCATAATAGTGTCATTGTCAGCAGCGCAATTGCAGTCAGACAGCGAGGGGAGAAGGGAAGGAGGAAAGGGAGAGATGAACCAAGCTGGAACTGCCAAAAACAAGAAGAGGAAAAACCGCTTTGGCAATCGTAAATCAAATAGCGCCGCAGGCAGAGAGCAAGCAAGAGGGGAGAGGAGGGAAGAGGGGGAGAGAAAAAGCTAAACAAAAACAATTAGAAATAAGCGCCAAAAACTACATAGAGGATGCCGCCAGGCAATGTGCCCCATATGCCAGGCATAAATAAACAATGCAACAAGGACACAGACAGCAGGGAGCGGGGAACATAAAGGGGGGGGTCAGGAGGGTGTAGAACGTGAGAGGACAACGACGACAACATTTCATCAACGCAAACGAGCGAAACGTTTATCAACTGCTCAAATGGCCATTAAATGTGTTGTGCGTGTGTGTGCCAGTGCGTGTGTGTGTGTGTGTCTGTATGTGTGTGTGTGTGTGTGTGTGATGGCATCAACATGCAGTGTCAGTGTGTGTCGCGCCTGGTAGGGCACTGCTATCTGCCAGGACATTCATCAAACGATAAATTGAGTGAATGACTTCATGAGCGCAGCGCACAGGACGCACTTCCTCCTCCCCCTTCCCCTTCTCCCCTTCTATCTGCACTTGCAACTGGTGCGGACAATTGGCCAGTGTCGCTTGGCAAAGGCGTTTGACACGCCCCCTTCGGTATATCCTCCTCCGTTCGACTTAAATTGCCATCACATCCTGTCACAGCAGCAGAAGGGTGAAGGCGAGAGGGACAGGGGGGAGGGCTGCACTGCAATTGTTTCTCTGATTGGTATTCAGTTCCATCCATCCACACACGCAGTGTGCTACGTTACGTATACGCCGCGTTGCAGCATCAGTAGCCAAACAACAACTCAGTTATCACACACAGAGGCACACAGAGCACAAGCACCCCGTCTCACTCCCTCCGCCCACTCTTCCGCTGCTCTTGTTCCTGCTCCAGCTGGACTTGAACCATCCGTCAGTTAGACACTGCGCCACGTCCTGCCTTGTCGTGCCTGGTGCCTCGTCCTGCGTTGCTTTTTGGGCGCCGTTTTTCGCCTGCATTTCCACTTGGCCTTAGGCACATCCATCATTCGCCTCGTCTGACGTGACGTTAGTGTTTTAATGGACTCCACTTGTCCGCTTTGATCACTGGTCTCTCCACTCTAGACAGATGGACAGCACTGGGAGCTCGCAACAGTCTCTGCAGTCTGTTTGCCTACGTGTTGGCAGCCAGCAAGGAGTTTCCTTCTCATCTGCTTCTGCATTGAGTCATTTGCATGTTTATTAGACTCGCCACAGGATTTATTCTTGCAGAGTTCCGAGTGTTCAGAAGTTTTGCAATCGATTAAGTATTTATCGATGGAACAAGGGAAAGAGTGAAGAAAGAGAAAGGATAATTGTTGCTTATGAGAGGGAGATATAATGAGGTGCATGTGAGATTGAAGATGTTCGTACATGTCAAAATGTTTATTAGATGGGAATTAATAAGGCATATTATTAAGGTTCTGTAGAGTATGTTTATGCAAAGTTATCGATAGTAAACGATTATTCAGTTGAACTAACTTATAAAACGAGTATTTTCTTTTAGAGTCCAAATTATATAAAACAATTTAATCAAAGCTTTCGATTAACTAATTAAAACTAATAATTACTTTATTCAATTATCGATAGCAGCTATCGAATACTTTATCAAACAATTTTATCATTATATTCGCTTATCTTTAAGAGAATATATATTACACCTGGGGGATTATATTATATTGTAGATAATTATATTATTTCATATGTAGATTAAAATTAATACGATAAGTTTGATAAGTCCGTGACTTTTTGTATTTGCCGCGCACCTGCTCTAAATACAACACTGCTCCTGTCAGCAGTTATCGATTAACAGCTGACTGTAAAATTTTGAGAAAGCTGCGTTTCTTAGTTTGCGTTTTATAGGCATTGAAAGCAGACGATCTCGTGAATTTTAACGAAAATGGAAAAAAGTGAATTTCGTGTGCTAATTAAGCATTATTTTTTGCGTAAAAAATCCATCACCGAAACCAAGGAAAGACTTGATAAATATTATGGGGACTCTGCACCATCAATTTCAATGGTTAAGAAATGGTTTACTGAGTTCCGTTGTGGTCGTACCAGTACAAGTGATGCCGAACGTTCAGGTCGCCCAAAAGAGGTCGTCATGCCAGAAATCGTCGACAAAATCCATGGAATGATATTGGATGATCGGAGAATGAAAGTGCGTGAGGTAGCTGAGGCTGTAGGCATCTCAACTGAACGGGTACATCACATTTTACATGAATATTTGGACATGAAAAAGCTTTCCGCGCGATGGGTGCCGCGATTGCTCACACACGACCATAAGCGCAACCGTGTGACCATTTCAAAGGAGTGTTTGGCGATGTTCAACCGCAATCCAAACGAATTTTTGCGCCGTTTCGTTACCGTAGACGAAACATGGATCCACCACACCACACCAGAGACCAAAGAACAATCAAGACAGTGGGTTTCTCCGGGTGAACGTGCACCAAAGAAGGCCAAGGTGGGTCTGTCGGCCAACAAGGTCATGGCCACAGTTTTTTGGGATGCACAAGGTATCATTCACATCGATTACCTTGAAAAGGGTAAAACGATCACCGGCGAATATTATTCAGAGCTTTTGGACAGATTCGATATTGATTTGAAGCAGAAACGACCGCATTTGGCGAAAAAAAAGTGCTGTTCCATCAGGACAATGCACGGGTGCACACGTGTGTAGTCAGCATGGCAAAATTTCATAAATTGGGCTACGAACTGCTACCCCATCCAGCATATTCTCCAGATTTAGCCCCCTGTGACTATTTTTTGTTTCCAAACATGAAGAAATGGCTCGGCGGTAAGAGATTCGGGTCAAATGAAGAGGTCATCACAGAAACAAACGACTATTTTGAGGGCCTTGAGAAAACCTATTATTTGGAAGGAATAAAAAAATTGGAAAAACGCTGGACTAAATGTATAGAGCTAAAAGGAGATTATGTTGAGAAATAAAACGCTTCTTTGACGAAAAAAATATATTTTATTCAAAAAGTCACGGACTTATCAAACGACCCTCGTATTATATTATTCCTATTATTATAGATATATACTTTGCTATGCTTATGCTTTATAAATTTTTACTTTGGCGTCATATATAATTTCAAGATATTTTAGACAATATCTTAGAATATAAGTAGCTAAATTGTGATCCTAATAAGAAACTTCCCCCACTTAATCAACACCAGGCATTACTTTTGAAAGATGCGCTGACAGTCGACTACTCTATTTGGTATATCTTATGCATTCGTATTTCCTTGTTCGCATGGTCTTTCTATAGCCAATGGAAACTCCTTTCCCACGCCCCAGCACAGCTGATCAGCGCATAAATCTGCGATAAGACGGATATCGTAATGCGGCAACATTGTTTGCACTCACAAGATTTCTGTTTCGATTTATTTAGCGGGTTCTGTTTGGATATCTCTACCTCTCTCTCTCTCTCTCTCCCTCTCTGTTGGTTTCTCTGTTCTTTGCCGTCAACTGGTTAATGAGCTTACATCGGCGCTGTCAGCTGACGGCTTCCTTCTTGGACAAGCCTCCGCTCAGTCTTTCTTCCCTGTACTGAGGCGTCTCCTCTCGTCATCGTCCTTCGTCTGCGGTAGTACGCCTCACAGAGCGAGATCATTTGCAATGATCTAATGAGTTTTCGCTTGATCCAAATCAAGTGACGAAAGAGTGAGAGCGAGAGAGATAGTGTGCCGCCTCGAGGCGACTCTCTGTCGTTGTGGCAAGTGACTGTGTTGCATCTGTTGGCTCCGTCAACATTGTCTGCAAATGCAGAGACGGAGGCACGCTGTCGTTGCCTGTCATAATCCGATCAGCAGCGCTAACAAACTGAGGCAAGGTAGGGGTAGAGGAAAAGGAAGAGGGGGAGGTAGGGGGCACATTGCACGTTGCATGATCGCTGCCCGCCCCACTTGACTCGCATCTCATTTCGGTTTCGTTTCGTTTTCATAATTCGCCTGACACATGTTCAGCCATAATTAGAGATTAATTGTTCTATATGCGAGAATATTTTTGAACATGCGCCTCAAGGTGCCGCAGACAGGCAGACAAGATATACAGAGATAGACATAGATACAAAGAGAGACAGACATGTATGTCGTATAAATATATGTATTTATATATGTTTGCCACATCTCTCTGGTTGACAGTGCCTCCAAATGCGAACTGACGGCAACAGTTGCCAAATGCGGAACTAGTTGAAGCTGAACCAGGCGATGATTAGCCTCAGTAATTGCCAAGGGGAGAGAGGGCGAAGGTGGAGGATGGGGACTGTAATAGGTCCCAGTATTATCCAGTATAATCAGCTAACAAGTAAAGGGGGAGCATGGGAAGGCGTTGAACATAGAGATTGTTGAAGATTATGATAGATTGAAGATATAAGACTGGAAGCAGAAGATGAAAGATGGAAAATAGTAGATGGAAGATAGTAAACAGAATATGAAAGATGATAAGATAGAGAGATAAAAAGAGTTTTAAAGTTAGAGATAGAGATGGAAATAAATTCTTAAGAATATATAGATATAGGGGGAAAGAGAGATATATAGATAGTTAGATATATAGATATATATTTACATATATAGAAGGAGAAAAAGGAACAGAGATAGGTAGTGATAGAATGGGTCTGTGCTATAAAGAATGGGACAGGGGCAGTTGCAGCTGGACCACTCGATGCGGATCCACTTCACTTGCTTGGCCAAAGCATCATTTGGAAAAAATCGTATCGTAAATTTTGCAGTTAACATCAAAATTGTGAAAATTATGTACAATACTCTGGCAACAACAACAGTGAGAAAAAGCAGGAGAAGAAGAA
The DNA here is from genome assembly GCA_018904035.1 of Zaprionus ornatus. Lineage (NCBI taxonomy): Eukaryota > Metazoa > Arthropoda > Insecta > Diptera > Drosophilidae > Zaprionus > Zaprionus ornatus. The sequence continues at coordinate 6,507,072 of JAEIFZ010000002.1, read as the reverse complement.
GAAGCAGAAGCAAAAGCAGAGCAAGAGCAACATTCATAACCAAATTTATTGCAAATAAGAAAAATGTCCGCAGCACGATGGACAGACAGAGAGACGGAGAGACAGACAGACGGGGGAGTAGACGAGCAGAGGGACAGACACGGAGATAGAAGAAGACAGCAGAGGTCCTTGCAGGACAAGTGTGTGTGTGTGTGTGTGTGTATGTTGCACAGGATAACAACAAGGACGAGTGTGGTCAGCAGAAATGTGGGGGGGAAACAGACACACAAACACAGAGATAGATGAAAAGCAGAGCATAAAAAACATAAATTCACTAGAAGAAGAAATAGAAAAAATAACACACACCAAATAGAGAGAGAGAGAGAGAAAGAGAGAGAGAGTGAGAGAGCGAGAGAGCGAGAGAGAGAAAGAGAGAGAGAGAGAGGGAGGACTGGGTGAGAAAACTAGAAAAAAACGAAATGATGAAAGACAAACATGCGCCACAAGGATAATGGACAAGTGGACAGCAGCAGTAGCAGTAGAGTCAGACCGAGGCACACACATTCGCACAAAATACACACACACCCATAACAAACACACTCACAGCGACATTTTGTGGGTGTTTTCAGCACAATCTAGGCAGGCAACTAAGCAGGAGAGGAGGAGGAGGAGGGAATGGGAGCAGGTCAACTCGGACGAGCTTCGGTTGGTTTCCATCAAAACAAACAACGCTGGCAACACTTGACGAGCATTGCGGCGAGTGAGAAGCGAGTAGAACGGCACCAGCAGCAAATGATATTCCAGTGGGTTGTCCCTACGCGTGTTGGAATGTCTCTGGAGAGACGGTGGGGGGGGGATAACAGAGTTGGGGGAATTGCCAAAAAAAGGGATGTGCCCGGCAACTAATACAAGTCGATGCTCGAGTTTTGGTTTGCAACTTCTCGCATTATGTAACTGTCAAACCACAGTGGCAACTGTCAGTGTACGCACATACATACACAAACTCTATATACGTATAATAGTATATGTAATATATGTATAATCTCTGTCACGTACTCATAACTATTTGAAAAACTAAAGTAAAGCAAGTGTTTTTGTAGTTATGTCTACTTTTTTGTTTGCATATAAAGTAAATAAATTAAAATTTTAAAATTTTTAAAATTTCATTGCTTACAAATTACATTTATCTGCAGATCCTTGTTAATCACTTGCTTATTATGGTGAAATTTGGTCATTAGTTAATCCCAATAATTTTCTCCAATATTTCATTTCGAAATGCAGTAATTTCCCTTTTATAAGCACATTTATTCGCAGATCTCTGTAAATTATTTGTTTATAAAGCTGAAATTTTACCAATTGTCTATCTCTATATTGTTTTCTTGAATTCCACTGCGAGTTGCAATAATTTCACTTTACAAACTTTAAAACACTACATATATCTGTAGATCTCTGTAAATTTTCTAGTTACGCTCACAAAATTTGGACTATAGCTACTATTCATATTGGGCTTTTTAATGCTGTTCAAAATTTAAATTAATTCAATAGTTAAATCTACAAAAGTACACTTATCTGCAGATCCCAATAAGTATTTTGTTCACAATAATAAAATTGGTTATACGGTTGCTTCTTTTGATACTCACTACGATGTTATTCTTAAGACATTCAAAATAGGTTTTACTACTCATCATGTTTCTTTGCTAGCTAGAAAATATGTTTTCACTTGGAGCTTTAAATTCGATTTCAGCGGGATTAGGGCTGATCTCGAGCTGTGTTCTGGAAGACAACCTTGTGTTTATTTATGCTTGGCATATTGACGAAATTCTATTCTTTCCCTGCCTCTTCTTTGTCTTCTTCTTGTATTGGCTGCAGTCAATTTTCCTTTCTGTTTTCATTTTTGGCTTCTCTGTGTAATTTGTGCTATTTTGACCATAAACTTGATGGTTTGCCTCGTTTGTTTGACATTCCGCAGGACATGGCCGAAAGCCAGAACGAAGCCAGAGCTAAAGCTGAAGCTGAAGCATATTTTATTTTCCCTAATGATAGCACACAAAATGTCTCCAAGAAACGAGGCAGGGAGGCAAGAGCCAAAGTGGAACCCAAAAAAGGAAAAGGAAAAACCGAAACCCAAACCCAAACCGAAACTGAAACTGAAGCAGGGAAAAGCGCACATAAAATGCGAAATTTATGTTTGGCTTTCCTTTGTTTTTACTCAAATCGTACATAGATTATACAGAATTATGACGAGCGCGTGTCTATCCATCGAGGCAGGACAATGGCATCGGCGTGGGGAGGAGTATTTTGTCCTTATCGCTGTCCAACGTCCTGGGTAAATAGTTTTCATAAATTAATTTTATTTCGCCTCTTGCAGACATCGTGGTTCGCCTTCGGCAAAAGAGGAGGAAGGACGGACGATGGGAGGTCCTCGTTGGGTTTGTCGACCAATTTTCCCTCGCACAATTTCTCATATTTCTTTCTCCTAATTGTGCGACATCGTTTCGCTCGTCTCTGTTCCGAAATTGACGTAAATTAGAGCACTTTGCGTCGATTTGCGACGATTTGTTCGACAAATTCCCGTATCGGAAATACATAAATATTTATGTATATGACCAACTGGCGAGCTTACTTTATGTACGTGTATATACTATATATATTGAAGCAGTATATAGCCGAGTGCATAAGTTGGCCCACTATGAAATACGTTTCGTTTATATGACAAGATGATAAGTGTTTATTGCGGGGCACTGCTTATAAAGCAGATAAGTTAGAGCACTTCAAGAAGTTGCAGAGAACACTGTGCTATAACATGAAGAGCTGAACAGAGATACAGAAAGGAAGAGAGTATGTCTGATGGGGGTATGTCTAGCTAGTATGGGAAGTGCATAAAGTGAAATATAATGATATTCTTAATGGATCTTGTTAAATTTTCTAGTATTAAGTATATCTCACAGAGGGTATGTTATAAGAAGAGTATATGTAGCTGGGATGGTTGAACATATACTGATATTTCCTATTGGTCTTCTCAATTTTTATACCCTTGGACCATTTAAAATGGTCAATGAAAATGACCATTGAAAATGGTCAACTTTGTGCAAATGTATGTAACGGGCAGAAGGAGGCGTCGCAGACCCTATAAAGTATATATATTCTTGCTCAGATCTTTAGATGTTAATAATGTGTATATTCTAAATCTTATATATTTAATATACCATATCCTAAGATATTTATAAGGAGAACAGTCGATATATCATTAAATATTACTGATATCTTAAGTATTTCCTTTTCGAATACACTTTTTAGCATATCATATTAACTTATATTTTCAATCCTTAACTACAAAATCGATGTATATAAGAAAGTATCTTATTAATCTTCTATCAAATACATCTTCCCATTCACCGAGTTAGCTCGACTTTTACATAGTTAAATGGCGGAAAGACTCTATAAATGGGGCATTGTATAGTGTACATTTTGAATGCAGATGAAATGTCAAATTTCCAGCTCACCCACTCAAACTCTCTCCCTCGTTTCTCCACCCCGCCCCTGTCGAAACAAAAGAAAAGCAACCCAAACCATGTGGAGATGCTTTGTTTGCAGCTCCGACTTCGTTTACCCGTCTCCGGGTAAGTAGCCCTGGACAGGCTGAATGAAGTGCCAGGCATAATTATGTACAAGTGCCACGCCCACACACAACCAACCTCAGCCGAATTGTGAATTGAGAAGACAGCAAAAAAAAAAAAAAAACAAAAAGAACAACAACAACGAAACCCGACAAGCAGAAAACAAACAAAAACGAGACGAAAATTTTGCAGATTTTTCAGCTGCGTCAAAAAATTGTCAGCACGATGTGCTCGGCAGCAAATGACAATCTAAAATGTTAACCAGCCTCTCTGCCTCTCTGCCCCACCCCCCCAGTTGGGGGACTCTCACCCAGCCACGCCCCCCCTCTGTGGCATGGAGACACATGTGGACTGCGGCTCGACGGTTGGAAATGTGAGTTAAGTTCGCAGCAAAAATTTGACAGTTGAAATTTTGAAAATTGTTGAAATCGAAATGATAATGAAAGATGGGATATGCAGGGAAATGTGGATATGCTGGAGATGTCAGTAGAATGGCAATGGAAATGGTTGAAATGCCATTGGGCTTTGAATTCTAGAAATGGACTGTGCAAAACATTTTCGATTTATTTCTAATTAGAGACAACTTTTTGTCGCAATTTTGTTGTCAGTTCTTTTTGGGTCGACTCATTGTTGTTGTTGTTTAATGAGTTGCAACATTTGCTCGTAGCTGAAAACAGTTTGACAGTTGTCATTGTGACAGTTTTAAGCCGAATGCCAGAAAAATACGGTTTGGAAATACCCTTGCCTGAAGATTTTAAGCAGATGAAAACTCTAAGTAATTGTGTTGGAAGTTTGGTTTAAACTTAATCAAATTTTTATTTTTCTTCATTCAATATTATTGTTTATTTGATATAATTTAACAAGAAGGGTATATCACAGTCAGGCCTACTCGACTGTAGTTTTTCTTACACATTTTTTTCGACTTTCATTACCGACAAGTGCGATTATATTTGTACCTCACAGATGCATCCTTTGTATTCCTAACACGGAGTGTCATTCATTGAAGGATATATTTTTAATTCAACGCAATGTTCTGAACGTCAGCATTGTTCATTGGTTCCCGAAAAGCCAATTCTTATAAGGTACCCCTTTGTAACTAAGGTCATATATATATATCTTACACTCTACGCTTGAAAAGGAGATCTAACTTTTATTGATCGACAGAATGTACTTGCGGGAAATCAGTTTAGCGATTTTATTGATAAAATAAATAATATATCGAATCAATTTTTTGATATCCCACCTTGAAATAGATAATTTCGTTTGCTCTTGATCTAAGATGGAACATTTGGGTTTTTTTGCGAGTATTTCTTATTACAGAATGTAAAAATGTGTGTACGTTGACAGTATAATGTCCTATATCAATGATATGGTAGGTATACTGCTCTCTCTCTCTCTGCTCCTTATCCTTCTAACTCTTCCTCACTCTCGTTCTCTATCAACAACTAATTGAATAGGGTTATTTATTTATTTATATAGATCTATTAGTCACGTGGTATGTGTATATATGTATATACCACAGACCTCGTCGAAGAGGCCGTTAAACATGTTGTACCCATTAAGAGGAATCATTTAGGCAAATTAATTAACTTGTTGTTCCTGGCGACAACAATTACCGAGAGTGAAAAGAACGCTTCCATCATTGTGAAATATTTGCCGATGATGCGTGAAAATTAATAAAAATTAAACATATACGATATACAAACATATATCGCAAGTGAGACGCCTCTATACATATAGAACGGATACAGATACAGATGTATGTGTGCTCGCATGTGCTAAATATAAAAGCTTTTTTGGCTTTTGTTGGTGCCAGTCGCCATTAAATCATAATAAAAAATGATAATTGCGATTTTCACCCGACCGACCCGTAAATAATCCCAGCCCGGAGAGTGCCGTCGTCGCCGGACAAGTGTAAGTCGTGATTCAAATTGACGTGTGGACAATTAACATAACTCTCGGCGACTGTTAAACGATCTCCGTTTGCCCCCTCCATCCCCACCCCCTCTTTCTTCTCGTTCTTCAACGATTCTCATCACCTCCCACACATTTGAATTTCCGCATTTTGCTGCACTTTGCGATCGTTTTGGGTCTCTTCTTCGTCAATATCTCGTAAATCGGTCCAATGTGCTTCACAGTTCGGAGACATTTCTTCGTGCCCCCCTCTCTCTCCCTTCTCCTCTCTCTCTCTCCCTCTTTCTTTTGGATTTGTTTTGTCGCGTGGGTGGCACACTGTGGATAAGAATGAGAGGCGTAGTGAACCAAACAGATCTCGGGATTGTGAAAGAAAATATTTGTGAAATAAATAAGCTAATAAATCATTATGTTAAATTGGCACAATACGAATATTTATCTGAGGTCGTTTCGTCTTAGTCGGCTTCTTCGTCTTCTTCATTGTCTTCTTCTTGCCCCAGCAAATGAAAATAGAATGGAAACATGTGTATGTGGAAAATGCTCGGCATGTTCGCTGTCATTCAGCCTCAAGTTTACATCTGCCCGTTGCGATAGACAGCTGCCATTAGGGCAGGGTCCAAGCCCCCGTTCCCCCCACCATATAACCAAAATCATTTTGTGGATTAGCTAGGAAAATATATCACAGGATTAACACCAAATCACTTTGTTTACAGGGCTAACGCCAGGGTTTTGAAATTAAAACAAGAGGGTGTACTCTTTGTAGATTGTTATTATTTGATATTATCTCTTTTCATGAAAGATCTTTTGGAATAAAGTACTAAATATGGAAGAGGAATTATATGCATTTTAAGCCTTTTAGTACAACATTTTATTGGATAAATAAATAATAAATATTTCTAGTACCTTAGAGAAGAATTTACATATATACATATATATGGTAAAGATCGCCTTCGATCTTATAAGAATTTAATAGTAGTAATTAATTGATTTACATTTAACTATGTGATCTTCTTAGTGATTTATAGGTATATGCAATAGAAAAAAGATAAAAGATCAATGTATATTTTATAGTATTTAGATTAACTATTGATCTTTATTTAGTATTTTTGATTGATCATTATATATCTTTCAATCAGCAAACAGTTCTATAGCCGCGCTCATCTCAATTGTTAATCAAACAAATCCAGCTAAGTCTTTTGGTTTTCTACGATAATTAGCTTTGATTTGTTCACATAGTGCAAAGAGGTATAGAGAAAGTAGAGAGTAGAACAGAGAACACTGACAAAGAAGGAGAGGGGAATAAAATATGAGTATTTTATGGGCAAAACTAGCGTGAGGCAGGAGAAATGCCAAATTTAATGTTATACTTCAATAAAAACTGTTGGCCCAGCCACAGATGGGGGCATGCCACATAGACTGGGTGGTAAGACGTGAGTTAGTGTGTGTGCCTATCTGTGTGTGTGTGTGTGTGTGCGTGCGTGTGTGCTGCATGTCCGCATTCTTGCATCGAACATTAATTTACAAAATATTAACAACTTGAGAAGGAGACAGCAGCAAGCGAGAGAGAGAGAGAGAGATCTATAGAGAGAGAAAGAGAGGGAAAGAGAGGGGGAAGAGTGCACCGCTACTTCACGGCGGCACGAGGCATGTGGCAGGAGCAACAACAGCGCCAACTTTTTATTAATTGCATCCAAGCGACAAATTTCTCGCAAAAATTTTGCATTCACAGCAAATAAAGTTGCCGGAGGAGCCGGCGTCATCATCATCATTATCATCGTGCGGAACATGATCATCATCATCATCATCATCGAGTGCAACAACACGATGCGGCCCACTGTGAGTGCAACACATGCAAATTGGCTGCAGTCAATGACAACTGCATGTCAACTGAATGTGCCAGCAGCAGAGCAGCAGCAACAGCAGAAGAAACCGCCGCGTTGACAGTCAGAGGAGGGAGCGAAGGAGTGAGAGAAAGAGAGAACGGGAGAACGGGAGAAGAGAAAAGATGCAGAGAGAGGCGCTGGCAGAGGCAGCCAATAAATAACAAGTGTAAAACAAATGGAAAATATTAAAAACTGACGGATGGCTGCGTTTGTCTGCCCTCCTCCCACTCCCCTCCCTCACACACACACACACACACACACACACACACAACACGATTTTTGGAAAGGGAAAGAAAACGACGCGCAGCCAAGACAAATGAGAACAAGCTGCCGCCCGTCGTTGGGCTCCGCCGCTCTCCCTCTCCCGCTGCACAATGCAACAGTGTCGCCTTCTGCAAGTTCAATGCTTGCCATGGTTGCACAGTGGTATCAATACATGACATGGAGACATGAAATTTTACTTAAGTCTAAAAGATAAATGAAACTCATATGATAATGCTAAAAAAGTTAAAAAAATATTTATAAACTGACAGTATTAATGCAATTAATAAATATAATTACAAGTTTAAGATATTAAAAATATATATCAATAATTTTCAATAAATTAAAAAACAAAAATAAATTATATTAATGCATTTTTTACAAATAATACCTATCGGAAGAGAAAATAGTTTTTAAATTTTATTTTTATATTGTTATTATCTGCTATAAATATTCGATTCCACGTAGGTTAAAAGCCCTCAGCCCACTGTACTGATGTGCTAACTGTAGTTTAGTTCTGCTTTGGCGCTGCAATTCGTCGTGCGGGCAATTGAGAGCGCCGCGCAAATGTCTCTATTAGTGCGAAAGCTAAAACAGGACGCATAAATAGCAATTGTGTGGTTGGGGGGAGGCAGATAGATATAGACAGAGAGAGAGGAAGAGAGATGGGAAGAGAGCGCAGTTCGGTTTCGAATATGGATTCGAGTTCGAATGCGATCTCGATATGTTTGATTGCCCCGCACATAATTAAATGTTGATGAGCCCCGTTGATGGGCCGTGAAAGGCGTTTTACATAATCAAACGAATATCAAAGACAAGAAAGCGATAGAGGAAGGGTGGGAGGGGGGCTGTGTGTATAAAGAAATTTGAATGAATATAAAAATTGCTGTAAATCACAATCAAGCCGAATCGAAGAGATACCAACAGTCAGATACACCCACTATTTATAATTTTTGTGTGTCGGTCTCTACTCCTCTTCTCTCCTCCTTCCCCGCTTCTTCTTCTTACTCTGCGCCTTTCACTGCCAGTTGGTCGCGACATTTTGTCGCCCTGCGACAATTTCATCATTGAATCAGCTCGTTCGGGATAGAGAATCCCAAAAAAAAGAAGAAACCCGAGCATATTTATTACCCTTGTCTGTCATATATTTGTTTTATAGCACGCAACATTTTCAAATTGACCGAAAAACATTTTATTATGGTACCGAATTAGAATAAGAGAGAGACACCGAGACCTCAAAATGCTCGCGACAATTAGCTAAATCAGCTGCAACTGTTGGTGGGGGGATGCATTAGATAGCACCAACAACAACAGCAATAACAACAACAAGTATCTGAAAGTCAATCAGCATCTCTTAGATTGTGGCACCGTGGTTAGCGCTGCCATAAATAATCGCCAAAAATAAATGCGACGACACAATTTGTGTGTCGCCTCTAAAACATCCCATAAATCGAGCTGAAACTGTCAGTGGGCAGAATCGCAATGAGAATTCATCAAAGTGTTCACTTGGGAGTACTATGGAAATTTCTTGTTTTTTTGTTTTGACATTGAGAATGATGATGAATATTAGTTAGTTTTATTTTTTTATAGAAGATTAAAGGAAAACTTTATTTATAGAATTGCTTTAGTTAAAGCATATTAGGGAAATAAAACTGATTTGATTTATGTTTAATAGATCAATAATAATATTTTGTATTTATTTGATTTTGGTTTTTTTCATAATTTGTACTACACAAAAGTGCTTTAAAACAATAATAATACTTTATTAAATTTGGAATAATGTACTTCTGCACATCTTTGAATGTTAGTGAGGGTGAAAATGGTGATTATTTTAAGATCTGCAGAAAAACTTCTGTTTGTTTTTAGCATCTTAACTACGTTTTATAACATAAGATTTATAACATAACAATTATGAAATGATTATATATTAATAAGTGGAGGAGATGGTCATAGACCTATAGATACTCGTATATTGTACCAACTGCTGAGTTTAGAGCTCCTTATACAGTTTAGTTATTCTTAGGACATTAAACAATAACTTTGTCTATTCTGAGCATATATATCCAGAATACTTTCCATCACGTCTATTTAGATCTGATACCTGCACATGTTTATACATATGTATTTATAGTTCATGAAAATAATGTTACTTTTATCCTGCTGTAGTTCAGTTATCTAAACTATATCGAGAGACTCTTTAACTTTTATTAAATAAGATTCAATTTAATATACCATATACATATCTGATAACTATACAAATGTTCACTCTATTCCCAATATATTCTATGCATTTTCATTGGGTCTCCATTTACTTATACACACAACAAACGCGGCCCGATCTTGTGACCCTCACTGGGGCACAATCAAGGCGCGATCGATCGGATTCGCTTAGCTGCGATCTTTATGCGGGGTTTATTGAGTGCAAAAGCCCGAAATGTGGTGCAAATCTATGCATGGAGGGAATAAACGCCGGCATTTTGCAATAATTTACTTTATTGTGGCGTGTGGCGAGTTGCACGTTGCCCGTTGCCCGTTGCAAGCAGCGAGTGGGTAACGAACATGCAGCATGAGATTTGAAATTCAAGCAGCTACAGCTTGACCAATGGCTGCCAGAGCCATAAACAAAACGTTGCCAGAGACTCGGGGCCAAAACAACAAACGCCAACGACAACAGCAGCAGCAGCAACAGAGGCAGCAGCAACAGAGGCAGCAGCAACAGCGGCAGCAACTGCAACAAAAAGTGGCAGACGCAACAAGGCAGCAAACATTCTCAACATGAGCAGCTGATATTTCACATAAACGACATAAACACCACGTCGAGGATTGGCATCGGCATCGGCGGCAGGTCGGGGCGAAGGTGTAGCTGCTGCTGCCGTTGCTGCTGTTGCAGTTGCAATTGCCGTTGCAGCAGCTACCAGCAACAGTTGCTGCTGACGACGCGGATGGACAACAAAAGCGACTGCAGACTCAGCAGTTTGCGGACGCGACGACGCCATCGCCATCGCCATTGCCATCACAACGACGGTGCCCAAGCGACGACTGACCATCCCCCTGCCTAACCCTCCTCCCCCCTGCCTACCCTCTTTCCCTGCTGCGATCACCCTCCTCCTTTTGCTGGAGGAGCAAATATATCAAATGCGATCGATCGCCAATGTCGGGAGCTGTTGTTGCTGTTTTCATTTTGTGCAACGCTGCAGTGCGAAACAAAGCAGCAGAAAGTGATCTGCACAACGACTTGTGTATACCCTGTAAGTGAATTGTACAGAGATACTCATATTATAAAGTTGTGAAATATTGCAGACTATAAAATATATTGTTCTATTTGGCTTTTAAAAGCTGTAAAAAATAAATTAATATTAATTTTAAATAATAATAATAGTATAATTATATATTATAGACTTATATCGGCATGGATAAATTAAATTTCTCTTATCATTACATAATATTGTAATTAACATATTTTTCTCAGAAAGTCCTTTAAACTGTTTAACGTTATAAATTTAAAAGAATTATTTGAGGTATTGAAAGTCTATGAAAAGTTAAAATTAAAAATTTTGTATATTGTAAACTTATAAAAATATTTAGTCCCTAATTTTTTAAAATTCATGATAAAAAAAAAGCTAAAAAGTTTTTGAATAATTTGAAATATCTAATGTATTATTTTCAAGAATTTTGAGATCTTTGATGGTGTACTAATAAGATTGATAATTTTAATCTGTTAATCATTGATAATATGTGGTATAGTATTGTTAGTATTATTACGTAATTAGTTTACATATTTCAATATGTTTTTTTAATGTTTATTTAGAACTATGAAGAGCTCGATAAAGCCTATAAAGAGTAACGATTTGAATATTTAAGATTTTAACTTAAGGAAATTCACACAGTTTTTTACCACGTAGCGTTGCTTAACAAATTTGCAACTTAATTCACGCTACAGTTTCCGCCAGTGCAAATTGGGCCATAACTCGTCGAGAAAAGAAGAGGGAGGGAGAGAGAGGGGGAGAGAGAGAGAGAGTGTACCCCATAAGGGGGCGCTCTGCAGAGGCGTTACAAGCTGCATGAACAAGTCGCTGCGACTCTCTACCAGAGGCAATTGGGGAATGTAAATCCAATTTTATCTGTGCCGAATGCTTTTGTTGTTCGATGTGGCAGCCGCTGCAGCAAAACTGGCAACTTTTCGAGATTGGCGATCTGTGGATGAGGTTGCTACAGTGACTGCTGCTGCTGCTGCTGCTGCTGCTGCTGCCGTTGCAACTGGCAACTGGCGAACTGACTTGGTCCAACTTGGGCTACCTCATGCGATGCGATCCGATTGGCATTGGCAGCGGGCGCTCAAAACTTTGAACTGTTGCGCGGACGCGGACGCGAACTGAGGACGACTTGCGACTTGTGCCGCCTTTCAGTTTGTTGTGCTCATCAAGGGGACAGACGGACAGACAGACGAATGGACGTGCACATTCGTGTTGTTCTTCTTGTTGTTGTTGGTGCGGAGGCTGGCGACACTTTTCTTGCTCCTCGCGCATTGTCTGCTACAGATTCCTACAGACTGATATTGAGTTCAGGTGGAATTAGCATATACTACAGGCAGATGCAATTGAAGAGGATCAAGTACAATATGGCTCTTTATAGCAGACTATCTTTGGCAGACGAAACCACAGAATATGTAGAATTATTACTGAAAGATTTCATACTCTATAGTAGATTAGATTATCACACAATGATGTAATATGTGTGAAGGTACCTAATTGTAATATCAAATTTACAGACAATCCATCTCTGAAAGGCAAAAGAAGCTCCTGGCTTATATTACGTATAGATATGGTAGACATACAGATGCAACCCACTAGATTGTTCAGTACTATATAGCAAGTTTACCATCTCAAATAAGGAGATAAAAGTATGTATTGTAGAATAAAAAGTATTAGCTAGGTGACTAACTCAGCCGGAAAGCTGAATGGCAGACAGACAGTGAGACAGTCAGACATACAGACATACAGACCGATAGACAGTCAGACATACAGACAAACAGACAAACAGACATACAGACAAACAGACATACTGAAATACTGCCATACATATATGCAGACACTCAGACATACAGACATACAGACATACAAACATACAGACATACAGACATACGGACATACAGACATACGGACATACAGACATACGGACATACAGACATACACACATACCGACAGATAGACATACAGGCATACACACATACAGACATATAGACATACAGACATACAGACATACAGGCATACAAGCATACAAACATACGGACATAGGGACATACAGACATACAGACATACAGACATACAGACATACAGACATATAGACATACAGACATACAGACATACAGACATACAGACATACAGACATACAGACATACAGACATACAGACATACAGACATACAGACATACAGACATACAGACATACAGACATACAGACATACAGACATACAGACATACAGACATACAGACATACAGACATACAGACATACAGACATACAGACATACAGACATACAGACATACAGACATACAGACATACAGACATTCAGACATACGGACATACGGACATACAGACATACAGACATACAGACATACAGACATACAGACATACAGACATACAGACATACAGACATACAGACATACAGACATACAGACATACAGACATACAGACATACAGACAAACAGACATAAGGACATACAGACATTTAGACATACAGACATACGAACATACGGAAATACAGACAGACACATACCGACAGACAGACATACAGACATACAGACAAAGGACATACAGACATACAGACAAACAGACATACAGACATACAGACAAACAGACATACAGACATACAGACCATACAGACATACAGACATACAGACATACAGACATACAGACATACAGACATACAGACATACAGACATACAGACATACAGACATACGGACATACGGACATACAGACATACACACATACCGACAGACAGACAGCACCCTATTGAGTAACATATATAGACAAAAACATAAAGGTCCCGGATTAGGCGTGTACAAAGCACAGAGACTAGCTTAGACAGATATATATAGCGCCTTGGAACTATCTGTGTGTGTTATTCACAGTATATTTACCAACTTATAGAGTACTTTAAAACACATGCATGACAAGCTAGTAAGCTAACTAAGCTTAGTAAGCTAAATTTGAACCAGAAAAAAGTGTTTTCTAAATTCCAATTGAAGTTCAACTATAACTTAAAAAACTTCAAATTCCAAATTCCAATTTAGCGCCAAACATGTCTTCCGAGGAGACTAAGAATGTACCCGAATCACACGGGGTTAAGTCCAAGTTTAAGCCCATCATATTCACCAATGAGGCTGTCCAAAATGAAAGACTGCAGCAGGAACAACTCTCGGAGGGACGTGAGAATATCAAACGATGGTTGGGTCGCATGGTACGCGTAACGCTGCAGAACAAACTGACGCTGGTGGGGATCTTCAGTTGCACCGATCGTAATCAGAATTTGGTACTAGCCAACTGTGATACCTTTACGCCCGATGATTTTGAGCCCACCTCATACGGTACGGTGATGGTGCCGGGAGATCAAATCATCAGCTTTGAGGTGGATATGCCAGATGAGGAGCAGCAACCAAAGGAGTCTAAGGAGTTGGAGAAGAAGGAGGAGGAGACTAAGCAGGAGGAGCAGCAGCAAGTTGAATGATTCAAAGTCGAACAAATTTGGAAACTGAATAAAGCACAAGCACAAGCGAAATGTCGCAAAGTTGACCCTGCCTGGATAGCAAAGATGCGTCGTGAGACAGATTTATCTGCAGACAGTCCATTGTCTTCTCTAGAGAGAGAGAGAGAGGAAAAGAGAGGGAGTGGGGCTGATTTCGATTTCGTTGCTCGTATTGTTGCATCATTGCGAGGCCCTTTTGGCTTGTCATCCATGGAATGACTCCTCTTCTTTTGCTCCAGAGCTGCTCCTGGAGTAGGTGCCTTTATTTATGTTTATGGCTTATGAGACACGACGACACTGCATTGCATTAGGCTGCCTGCCTCGGCTCCAGTTGCCTGCGATCCCCCCTCTCTCCCTCGTCTGTACCTTCTGCTGCCACATAATGGCGCACAATGTGATTTTGCGTTGACATTTTGGAATTCGGTAAGCGCGCGCGTTCATGTCTCATCAGCTTGTTAGGCGTACTCCAAGGGTTACCTTCCAGGGGGGGAGGTGGTAGGTAGACAGGGGCACAGGAAGGGAGGGAAGAAGACAGGCAAGGCACCTTAGCCGGGCGAGAGAGATGTCCATCGCAATTGTCTGCTGTTAACTGAGTTAGTAGCTGCAGCTTCTACCTTTCTGCCTTGGCTCCTTCTTCCTCTCTTTCCTCCACAATCTCTGTCTCTCTTTAACCTTGCGCACGCGTGCGCATTTAATGAAATTTATTGGTGCCTCCGCTCTGGAATTTGGGCTTGTGTTCTCTGTCTGTCTATCACTCGAGCAGCCCAAGCAGCCAATGGAGGCACCAGGCAAGGCTCCAGCGAAGTCTCCATTCGATCTGCTGTTCCATTGTTATGCGATCGATTCTTCAGCCCCAGCCAAAGGAACTATTTCCTTGACTCTTTCTCCCCGTTCAACCTTCGCTTCTCTCTTCGGAGTCTTTTCTTTCTTTTTAAATATTTTATCAGCCTCGACTGCGAAGTTTGCTGGAACCAATGCTGATAAGCATCGCGACACTTTTTCGCCAAACTTAGTGGAGAGAACGAGGAAGAAAAGAAGTCTAAAGAATTCTCAGCTTCTCGCGTAATGAGTTCGTTTCACAGCCAGCAAAAGAGCTGCTGAGGTTTTGGCAGGCAACATCTGACAATGTGATTAGCCCCGACCAGCTCGATCAGCGATCGATCCAATCACTCTTCGGAGAAGGTGAAGAGTGCAGAGAAGAGACGGGTGTGAAAATTGGTAAATATAGAGTGCCAGAGAGTAAGAGAGAGAGAGAGAGAGAGAGAGCGATTTATTGTAGAAAGGGGCTCCCGACTTCCCAATAGAACCACAAATAGCATAATGTTACCTTTAGGATAACAGTTCTGTTATAATCAGCAAGTCCAAATTTTCCACTCTTTTGACCCATTTGAACAAAAAAGACAGTAGACGCGTCATATAATGATAATATTGATTGCTTCAGAAAAATGCATTGACTAATTCCAGAATTCATTCCACACATCTGTCTTTACACTCCCTCTCGCTCATAAATATATTGTCATTACCTACACAGCCCCCATAGAAGAAGTGTACACACTCATTATTTTCCGAATCGTACGAATATCTGGGTAATTTGGCAAAACACTTTCCACGTACACTATGGGGCAGGCCACACACCTCTAAATAAAGTAATATATCTCATCAGTAAATAACACTCAACAAGTTATTCATTATCTGCCAACTCACTATCTTTAAGTGCGTCAGAGCTGGACATCAAGTAGCACAAAATCACAACTGATGTTATCAAGAACTTCATTTTCGACTGGACCAAAGGAAAAATGACAAATAGACGATAGGAAGGCTTCATTTATAGGATTGTCAGTACGTCAAGCGGAGCTAATGAAATTATATCTTACAATTTTATACTATACATGACTAATTAATTTTAATCAGTTGGTCAAGGCATTTACTCTTCACTTAAATCACAGATGGTATATACACGTAACATATTTAAATGTAAAGAATATATAGTACAAAGAGTACATATAGTATATGTTCATATATAGTACAAAAACATACTTATGGTAAAAACTCTTTTTTCAAAAGAGAGCTGACGGATAGTCATATATTTTAACCTTTAGAATCTATTTAGATCCTTAAATATGCAATGTTTATACGTCCAGATCATTATTCACTTATTCGTAATGGTAATTTTAATGAATTCTTTAAAGAAAGTCTTCACTTTCTCTTATTTGTACCATGACATACTAGACTAGTAGTCTAGTATAGTCTGCTTTAATAATAATTTATAGAACACTTTAAAACTAAGCTTGCTAAAGTACAGTTCAAATATTTTTAAATTAAAGTATTTTTAGCTTTGCAAATAGGTTCTAATTGGCACAACAGTAACTAAGAATGGTTTAGTTAATTATCTTTAGAGTTATATTTCAAATTTATACATTTCTATTCTTTTTGCCATATTGAACAATTAATGACAAATTCCAGTGAAATGTCTCGATTGCAACTTCCCGATATGTTTTCAAATTCCGTTAAACTTTGTGCAACGGCTACCGAAATCGGAGTCAGATTCGAGTTGAATCCAAACAAACTACTGTTGAGTTGAGTTGAGTTCCCTCTCCTCCACATATGATATCGTATTTCAGACAATTTGGTCGGGGCCGATATGCGTATTTAGCTTCTGTTGACTGCTCGATTGGAGCGGAATCGTCGTCGGGCATTTGATTCCCTGCCAAAAGTAAATTACGCCAGAAATGCACTGAACCAGATTAAGTCGAACATGTGCTGGACGAGGTAGAGGGAGGGCAGCTGGGGTGAGGAGGGAGATGGAGCAGGACGATGATCAGAGGCATTCGAGCTGGGAATCTGCGCAAATTTGAAATGCCGCCACAAGAGGAACAAAATTAGTAGAAAGAGTGAAAGGCAAATCAGAAGTTCTTAATTCCATGTGGAGAAGCAACCGACTTGTCCCGACAGGGTGTGTGTGTGTGTGTGTGCTGGTTGTGTGTGCTCTCTCGTCTTCCAGACGAACTGACATTCAAATTAAATTGGATTAGCCGCGAGTTCCCTTGTCAATCTGGCGGCCAAAAACGCGTCCCGAAAAACAACTCGCAGAGGCTTCTCCAGAGGCTTCTCTTCTCTCCTGTCTCTCTTTTTCTCCCTCTCCCACCCCCTCCTCTCTCACTCTGTTCTTTCTGCGCAAATCTCATCTGGCTGACAGTGACATATTTTGTGACAGCTGATGGAATATGCCGCAGTTGGAGTTGGGTCGCGGAGTTGATGTTCCTGATCTGACTCTCTGTGTCTTTGCCTGTTTATATGTGTAGTCTGATCCATCATCGGTGGAGTGGAGTGGAGCGAAGAGTCGGGAGTGTAGTCTCGGGTCGTCGGCAGTGTCAACTTTATTATAATGTAGAAGCTCCGCATCTGCGGCGTGTCGGCTCCATTTGATCGCCGGACTAATCCTTTTCGCAATGACTTGACAGCTGCCTCTTGGATCCTTCTTGAATTTCGCGGTGCCATCAATCAGAGCTGCGCCGGATGATGCTGCTGCGGCTCGTCGCGCTAATTAGTCACCGACTTGGTTAGTGCCTCAGTCAGTCAGTCACTCAGTCAATCCGACAGTCATACAGTCAGTCTGTCTGCCCTGCAGTCTGTCGATCTGTAGAGCGATCTGTGGCCGCACTAAGTACTCCTTCTTCTGCTGCTGCAGTGATCAATCAATGCTGATTAATGCAAATGCAAGGTCAGTCTGCCACGCCCCCCCCCATCCCCCCGTCTTTCCGTCGCAACGCCACACACATCAATCATTCATTAGCAGCTCAAGTTGTCAGCTTCTTCTTTGGCATAGTCTGATTATAAATTCCTTCGCCTGTCGCTCTCGATGGAGCGAGCACCTGATCCAGCAGACGACTCCAACAAGTCCCACTTGGACTGCCGATCCGACTCCCATTGCAATTAGCAATTGCTCTGCGATAGGCTTAGCTAATTAATTTGATAATTGACTGCGCATCTCGTCTGACACAGCCCCATCAGATCTCACTTGCCTCCTCCTCCTCCTCACGATCCTCCTAGCCTGATAGAGTTGCCGCCAAGCGCAAAGCTGACTTAATGCAACTATCTGCTTGGACATCTCGACAAGTTCCTGTTCGAGGAAGCTGGGAAACTTTTCTGCGTTCGATCATGAGTGAAATCAAGAGATATAAGTCGATTGCTTAGTCGAGCATAACTTTGATTGACTGAGTGTGCAATAGATTCAAGAAGTATTTTGCACTTTTCTTTCCAACCAAGCTCAACTTAAGGCACGAAGTGTATTATATAATCTATAATTGCTATGTAAAATCTTTCTCGTATATCTCTAATACTTTTCGTAGTATTACCATATTTCTTTGTCTATCTCTTGACCTTCACTTTCTACCTTTTTCTCACTCTCACTTTTGTGCCTAATGAATTCCAGTTAAGTCTCAAGACCCTGACCAAAATCACTGTCAACAAAACGCCCTCGGGGGCGGGGGTGAGAACACAGTATGAGACTGTAACTAATTGCTCGGGCCACGCTGCGTGCGTCACGGCACGAGAATCGGCAAAAAGATTTGCCCAACTACCTGATACAACTTTCACTAGTCGGGATCGTCGTCTCTCGCTTCGTTTCGGTCTCGAGTAATCCGCACTAATCCGTCAGAGCGACTGTCCGAGACTGTCGCAATGTTGGCAAATGCGATTTTCCTCGATTTTCCCGGCAACTGCAGCGCTGTCACAACACACACACACACACACACACACGATTTCCCGCTGTGCCGCAACGTGTTGGCCTCGTGCTCTGTCTTGCTCTACTACGCGCTCTCTCTCCCCCTCTCCCTCTTGTGTTGACACAACACAATTCGCTCGGTTGCAATTTGCATTTGCCAGACAATGCCCTGCCACGCCCCCTTCCCCTTCTGGTCTTTTAGTTCCTCTCTGATTTATGACCCGAATTTCACTTTCGCTTCGAACAGGATCAGAAGGGATAAACTGTTACAGTTATGCTTCTGGCGATCTTCCTTGAGTTCCTTTCAGCTGTCAACCTTATGAATAGGGATCTCATGTCTGCTTTCCCCTCGTAAATCACTCACTCTAACCCGTAGACCGCTCACAATTGATCGTACACTACCGTAGTGAAAGTTGATCTATTCTTCTTCTAGTCCTTGACGAATTTCCTTTCTTTGTGGTAGGCAACTCTGAAATGGAGTTAACGTGATGCAGCGCATAGTAAGAATAAGTTGGGTAGTAACCATACTGTCGATATTGATGTGAGAAGAACAAGTTAAGAATGCTGAAGTCAAGCGCCCTCGACATTAAGATACGTACTTGAAGACTGAAATAGGTCACTTGTTCTTCTATATATTGCGAAATTTCCGAAACGAATCAGCCTTGACCAAGTGATTTAAATTAATAAGTCAAGTACGATATAAAGTTTAAAGCTATTATATAATTTCATAAGCTCCGCTTGACGTACTGACAATCCTATAAATGAAACCTTCCTATCGTCTATTTATCATTCTTCCTTTGGTCCAGTCCACAATGAAGTTCTTGATAACATCAGTTGTGATTTTGGGCAATTTGTTGTCCAGCTCTGACGCTCTTAAAGATAGTGAGTCGGCAGATATTGAATATATTATTGAGTGTTATTTACCGATGAGATATATAACTTTATTTAGAGGTGTATGGACTGTCCCATATTTGGGTTAGTCATCTTCATGATAGTAGGATGTGTTCAGTCGACTTTCACAAGTTTTCCAACTATTCGGAATAGAAGTGTGCTCTGCTGGGTTAATGCCAATAGATTTGGTTCCGAAGAGGAGTATAGAGAGACATGTGTGGAATAGGTTGTGTAAATAATAGATTCCAATATATTTCGCTGCAGTTGTAATCAATTCTGCATAGATTATAGCACGCTTTACGCCATGCATGATATATCGGCAGCTGTTATATTAAGATTATATTATATTTTATTTAATATCATTCCATATTTCCACATATGATGCATGTAGGAGTATTTTAATTAGAAGGTTCTTCACAAAAAGGCCAAAAGGAATAACGTCAGAGAAATTTCAAGCTGGTTTTTTTCCACCTGTTTCGGGGCGCACCTGTTGGTTTTGTTTTAGCGTTGAGGGTGTTGCCGGAGCACGTCTTGGATACGATTTTTGACAAACAATGCCGGCGGTTAATTTTAATTGGATTCTGACAACGGCAACAAGAATAACAACAAATCCTTTTAATAAAATTAAACATCAAACATAGCGTGCAATTTTTTGTCGTATTATGCCTGACAACGGCAGCCATTGCTGGAGATACTCAGCAGCAGAGGAGGTGGAGGAGCAGGGAGAAGCTGATGGCGAGGGTATCTGTGGGCGGGGCAAAGGACGTTGAGGACGAGGGCGCTGGATTTAATTTAAAAACACGCCAAGTCCAACGGCAGCAGCCGAAGATCAAAAGGCATCACGAAATTGTTGTTGCTGTTGTTCTTGTTCCCCTTGTTGTTGTTTGAGTTGTTGTTGTTCTCCTTGTTGTTGTTGTTGTTGTTATGCAAAGCGAGCGGAAAAAGAGCAAAAGCCAAAAAACTGGCGGAAACGGAAATCGACGCGCGGCG
Source organism: Zaprionus ornatus (assembly GCA_018904035.1). Taxonomy (NCBI): domain Eukaryota; kingdom Metazoa; phylum Arthropoda; class Insecta; order Diptera; family Drosophilidae; genus Zaprionus; species Zaprionus ornatus. The sequence goes on along the minus strand of JAEIFZ010000002.1, from coordinate 6,486,072 downwards.
CGCTCAAAAGGTTGCAGGTGTCATGTGACAAGGTCGTGGCAAGAGAGGGCAAGTTCTGGGTTAAGGTGGGAGTGGGGGCGCTGGGCAAGGGTTGGCAATTGATTAAGCAAAGAGCGAAGGGGAGACAGAGAGAGAGCGAGTGAAAGAGAGAGCGCGGCAGGCAAAATCAAATCAAAGTGTTGAAGCGGTTAAGCACTTGACTTAATGCGTGCGAGAGGGGGAGAGCTGAGGGAGACAGCAGATGAGTGAGAGAGAGGGGGAAGAGTGAGAGAGAAAGAGAGTAACAGGGAGGGGGAGAGGAAAGGAGAATGCCAGGCATACCAAGCAATGGCAGCGAGAGAAAGAGAGAGTGGAGAAGCAGTTGCAGATGAGTGCGAGTTGAAGGGGGAGGGACAGGGACAGGGGAAAAGCCAAGGCAAGTTTGGGTTAAGGGTTAAGGGTTGAGTTGCTGAGGCCGCGGGGTTAATTTGTTGCGTCGCAGCATATGCCGCGTGCAATGAATTAGTCCCCAAAGGCTTTAGCAGAAATCATTAAGAAGAGAAGCAAGTGAAGAAGAAAGCACAAAAAAGACTTCAAGACGAAACGAGTCGCGTTCTGTCTGGCCTTAAATTAAGAGCGAGCGAGACAGAGAGAGAGAGAGAGGGGGAAAGAGAGAGTTGGAGAGGGAAGGCGATAGCAACTGCCAAAGCAGAAAACAATTGAGACAAGCGGCCCCGCGGCAGCACCAGGTGGGCACCAGCAAGCAGGGCAAGGGGGCGCGGCTGTTGCGGCTGCAGGTGGTAGGAGGTGTGGTAGAGGGGGTGGAGGATAGCTGGGTGGGTGACAGCCTTGCCATAATTTTAAAACGCGCCGAAAAACGCGAGCCCGCAGCAAAAGTCGAGTGAGAATGGCGAACGCGAAAAGTATCGAAAGAAGAACGTCAGTCACCCTACCCTGCCCACTAAGCACCCCCCCTCCCACACTCTCCTCCTACTCCCACTGCTGCTGCTGCTGCTGCTGGCAGACTGTACTGAGGGTTGGTCTGCGGTATAAAGAACTATTAAAGTGTTTTATGGTGCTCGAGACAAGCCGAGCAGCTAGAGAAAATAATGGCAATACGGCTGGACGAGCTCTGCCTGTACCCCAGCCCCTACACTCCCCTCTCTCCCCACTCCACTCTCCACGCTTCTACTTCACTTTTTGCACACTTCTCGCTTGTACTTCGTGTAGTAGCCAAAAGATTTAGAGCTTTTCGGGTCTCAGGTTTTTGTGGTGTTTTCCTTCAACGGGACTTTATCTTGCCGCGACGTGTGCCACACACAGTCAGACACGGGACTGATGGGTAGTGCTCCTCCCCTTTCCCAGCCCGAAAAACTCTGCATGCATTCGTCTTGTGTTGCACTTGCCATTCGAATTCGCATTCGCATGTCTGTGAGGGTTGAAGTGAGCCTAGATTGAGGTTAACTTAGTTTCTGAAGGCTAAGGTTGCCTATAGCAAGTATAGGACTTTTAATAATCTAATAAGATATTCTAAAGATCATTTTCCAATTCAAAAAGTGGAGTTAAGAAATTCAATTTGTGTTTAGTTTGTAATGCGAACGAGATTCTAACTTTGATTCAACATATGATAAAGATTCGAAATCAAGAACTGAGATATTATCTTCTGTTAGCTTAAACTCTTTTATCTCCTCTTTATTTCTTCTTCTTTTTTGCCTATAAGAACTTTACTTGCAATAAGGAAACATATCTCAAAACTGAATAGGTACCGTACCGTACCTAACCTCTCTAAAATTGATTGCTACTACCCACTCTGCACTCTGTCTATCTCCTTATCCTTTTCTCCTTCTTTCTTTGAACTTTGATTAGACATATCATAACTCTGAAATTAAGCTGAACTATCTTATGGTATTATATACTGTTTTATCCATGCCTACTCAGCACTCTTCTCATAACTCCTTAGGAACATCGACTGTAGTTGAAATAATTAAATATTCCCTAAGAGACCTTACCGTATCTAACCTATCTGAGATTGAGTTCTTCTACCCACAGTGCACCTCATCTATCTATCCCTCTCTCTTCCTCCCCCTCTTCCACTCTTATGGAAATACCTCACGAATGTCAACTCAAAAACTAATTCATTCGCGAAGCCTTTCTCGCGCCGTTTTGTTCATTTCGCCTTTCCGAAACATTTAACAGAACCTGAGGAACGACGACGCGAAATTGCCAACGCTGCCAACAAATAAAGAATACCCAGGCCAGACTGCAGAGAGAACAACAACAGGAGGAAGAAGAAGAAGACAGAAGAACAAAGTGTCGCTGCTCATTTAACCCCAACCAGAGTCGAAGAGGCGAAGGCGAAGCCAGCGAACCGCATTGAAAAGTACCTTCAGCTCAATAATTTAACGGATTTGGCCCCGAGGCGTTCGTTTGTGGGTGCCATACGATGAGGGTACAGAGGGAGAGTGGGAGAGGTTGAGGGGTTCCTGGCACAATGAGAAAATTTTTGGGAAAACATTAACATTAGCCTAAAATATTGTCCCATAATTTGCCGCGAGCGCTGGCTGACAACGCGCCCTTCCGATGGGGGTACCCTGAAATATGCCCAAATGAAGCCACTTGCCAGCCGAGGGAGGTGGAGAATGTAGACCGGCTTGGGGTTCCGGGGATGCTTTCTGCCTGCTTTTTGGCGACAATTTTAAAATGCCAAAACGGGCGACGGCAGCAGAGGCAGCGTTTATCACGCCGAACACGACGTCGACGACGACATTTGAAGGAAGCAACAACCCTCGGAGCAGCCGTACCGAGAGAGCTGTACCGGGCAGAGCGAGCAGGCCCATCACTCAAGTCGCAAAATTAGGCAATTAAAAATATGCCGAAGGCGCTCTCAACTCAGATGAATGGAAGCCGGCAAGGAATGGGGAGAGGGTGCCTGAAGTCGGCTTAGAGAGGCATATGAATCATCAGCTCACTGAGAGGGTAGTGGGAATGGGAATTGCCTTGCCTCGCTTGCGGTAGTCGCATTAGCCAACTGGCACTGAACGAAGCAGCAGGAGCTGGGAGCTGTAGCTGGGGCAATACCCTCATTCCCTTCCAACCTTCTCTCCCTCTCACTTCACCCACATATCACTGAAATTGCAACGAAACTACGTCGAGTCGTATTTATTTATTGTTTTCGGGAACTTGGCGGAATGTGTACGGTCGCTTGCTGTGCCAAAACCTAAATACCGTTAATACTGTAGGGTAGAGGGAGCTGGGAGGGTGCTTCAACTGATTTGAGGGAGCAAACCTAGGGGTAGCTCGTCTTGATTAGCTGACGAACAGTATAGGAAAAGTGATAGGCAAGTTTAGGCCACTGCGGTTGTTGCTATATATAAAATAATAGAATAAATCTAGAGAGATAATGAGGGTTTGTGAAATTCATATAGAAATTCCCTAATAGGTCGATGTCAAAATGCAAAAAAAATGACTTGATCAGCAAATCGTAGCTTTTCCCGAAAACCCAAAAGAAATATACCTCTGACCTGTATAAGTTGCGCTTGTCTCCGAGTACCGTCACTCAAAATTACAGAGAATATTCAGAGTAATACGAAGAGAATCGGTGATATAGCCAAATCAACTTGACTTGAGCATATTTAACTTAGCATTAGTTAGTCCTAAATACGATAAACAATATTCATATTGAGAATATAGATTACAGATTCTGATATTGTCGAATCTAATTGGCTTCTCTTAGATTTATGTTTGCTGAAAGTGCAAACTTTAATGAACTATTTATGATATACCAATCTTTGTCTTGTTCTATCCCCTTAACATACATATATGTAGTTATATTCCACCACTTTCCTTTCTAGTTAAGATAGCAAACTCCTTAATCTGTTTCTCTTTCATGGGATACTTCACAGTTTTACCTAGATACCCTCTACATCTGGTTCCACAGTTAATGCTGACGCATTCCTCCATTCCGAAACGTCAATTGCGCCTTGGCGTGGTCGACAAAGCGTCAAACGGAACGAGCTATCGAAACAAATGGCGCTTGCTCTGTGGCAGCAGACGTCGCATTAGGCCACACCCACAGCAAGGAAAGAGGCGGAGAGGAAGGGGGAGGGGGGAGCAATCCTTTTGGCAGGCCAAGACGTTAGACGATTCTAAATTTCGCCTCGCATTGTCAATAAATCGTCCAGTGGCCGTAATGATGCCGGGCGAGCAACTGCCTTGGCAGCGCGCTTCGGTTTCACTCGGTCTTGGGCGATAGCAGCCGTTAATGTCAGACGAGCGAAAATATATGGCACCCACACCAGCACCACCATGGTCACCCTGGCCCCCAACTTCCCCCCTCGCAACTGCCCTTAGCCGAAAAGTATCTGCAAGTTGGAGGGTTTCATAAAACTTCACGTCTTCGGCCCTTCATGATGATGACGATGATGTTGATAATGATGACGTCGCCTACTTGGACAGCACTTGGAGCAGCCTGGGGGGTGTCTCTGCCTCTTTCTTTCCCCCTCTCCGTCTCTCTCTCTCTCTCTCTCTCTTTCTGCTGCTGCTCATCAAGTTAGGTTCGTCAAGCAACCCTTGGTCAGGTCCGACTTGGATTTGTTTTATGCGTCATGCGGCCAAATATTTCCAGTCCCCCTTTCCCCATCTACCCCTCTCTTTGCTGGTCTCCCTCTGGCTCCCCTTCCTCTTCTCTCCTCTCTCTCTCTGCTGCCCCGCCCAACGCTCTGGCCTAGGTCATTATGCGCTCGCTTTGGACTTGGACTCATCATTTATAAGCACTGTGCGCCATTTCGTTGTCAGTTGTGGAAGGATTTACGCTAGTCCTGCCACTCTCTCTCTCTCTCTCACACTCTCTTTCTCTGTGTGTGTGTGTGTGTGTGTGCTTGAGTGAGTTATGGCCCCGGCTGATTTCTTTTTCGTCCTTTTTCTGTCCGCCCTTCGCCTGCACAGTGGCAAATTTATTGACAGATATAATTTCTTATGCGTATAATTAGAAATTCGGCAATCATTAGAACCGCCCGATCGTCGTCGGACAGAACGGACAAGCCACTAACATATATCAAGTTAATGGCCCCATTCGCTCTCCCTTGTCCGCACGAAAACAAACAAAATGTCGGACTGAGAGACAGATTCGCCTTGGCATTGATTCCTTGTCTTCGTTGTCGCTGAGCTCATTCAGAGATTTATACTTTGTCCGGGAATATTGATTCGCAACGCGGCTCAATTAACTAAAAGCTTGTTCCAAATTATTTTTTATAATCCTCTATATCATATTTTGCTATATATATATATATTTATTATTATACTTGGCTAGGCCAATTTCGAGTTTGAAAAACTAAAAGTCGTTTGGGAAAGTGTTCATTATTCACGGACATAACTCACTGTGCGAAGTATTCGAGATTTAAGCTCAATTTGCCATAAAATAAATTCCTTTTGCTCAAATAAATAAAGCACACACACACTCGAACACACATACACACACACACACACACACTGGCACACACAAGCAAAGACAATTACCAAATTTGCATTCGCGCGAAATGGCAAACAAACAAATAAATTCAAACGGCAGAAATGACACATAAACAAAGCAACAAAAAAAAAAAAAAAACAAAGACAGCAACAACAACAGCAATCAAATACATTTTTTTGATTTAACGAATGTCAAAAATATGAAATGAAGACGAGGCTTTATGTACAGCTTTTCAATGAAGCTGCACTGAGAGAAAAGATCATATCAATTTTTTTTTAATATTAATTTAATTTAAATTTAAAAAAAAAAGAAATAAATTAAATGTAAAATTGTTTAACACATTAACAGAACAAAAAATTACATATATTATTAAATTATTTGAAAATTCATATCGAGTTCATTAAATGTAAATAGCTTTTTCAATAATTTTTTTTACCTATTAAAACATTTAAATTTACGAATATAATATAATAGATGTAATTATAAAAGGAATCCAAACTGAGAGTTAAAAAAAAAACTAATAAAAATTTTTTAAAAACTTATTAAATTACGTACTATTAAAGTTTTAAGCTTGTGATCTTTGTATAAAAGTATTATATTCATTCATAAATCAATTCTATATAAAAAAAAAAAATCTCTAATTAATGTATTTAAGTATTTGTTGTAAATAAATGAAATATGTAAAATAATGATTTAGAAATAAATGTTTTAGGCTATACAAATTTGTAATATTCATTACTTTATACTTCTTATCTTGCCTATATTGCTCTGACTACTCTATCACTCTCTCAATCTTTCCCTCTCTCCCTTTCTCTTTTTCGCATGTGCAAAGCCCCAAGCTCAGTTTTATTTGACAATGAGTGATAGAGGGAGAAAGAGCGATGTCAAATCAAAGCTGTTCATTTCGATCAGCCAGGCTCGCTCTCTCTCTCTCTTTAGCTTTTTCTCTCACTCCCGCTCTCTTGCAGTGTATTAAACAACTCATTTGGTTGCGTTTGTCAGTTGGAGTAGAAGCGGCAGCAGCGCCGGCAGCAGCTACGCCGACAGCGACAGCGGCAGTCGCTTGTGTAATGTGCGCGAGTATTCGGAATCCAGAATATACATAAATAATATTTATTAATGTATTTTTATGTGCGCTAAGAGTACACAATGTAATAATTTATACAGTCAGCCTACCCCTCCCCAACACTACTGTTATCCCCCTCTCACACTCTCCCACTCTCTCTCTCTCTCTCTGCTGTTCTCTCTACATTATGACGCTCACAATTTACTGTCCACGCTTTGTTGTTTACTCTGACGACGTCGGCGATGATGATGCTGCTGCTGCTGCCGGTGCTGCTGCTGCTGCTGCTTGTACTTGCCTCCCACTGTGTAGTTAAGGTGGTTGAAGGGAGGTGTGCGGCGGCTTGTGTTGCGGGGGGGTGTGGGGCAACTGGGTGGTTCTGCTGCTGGTCAGGCATGTGACAAACTTGCTGGAATTTTCGTTGACAAGGGTGGCACAACCCCTACCCCACTCAACCCCCCCCCCACACACACACACACACAGTTACCCTGCCCCGCCCCCTTGCCACTGCCCTGAGCTGACAGGGCGCATTTCAAACAGAAAATGCCAACAAATGCGGCGGCGTGCAAATAAAAATGATTAATGATGATGCGCGCTGGCAGCAGCAGCAACAGTAACAGTAACAACAACTGCGGCAGCAACAGCAGCAGCACTTGTAATGGCCGCCACGCAGGCGTCAACGTCGACCTTTGCGCCGCACAGTCACAGTCACAGTCACAGTCGACGTCGACGCTTGCAAAAACCCAGAAAAAAAAAAAAAAAAAAAAAAAAAAACATAGCTAGAGGTTCCGTTTAATCTTGTACTTAGCAACTCACCTCTCTCTCTCTCTCTCTCTGTCTCTTCTCATCTCCATCCCTCTCCCACTCTCACGCACAGTGTGCACTAGACACTCATATGTTAAATATTTATATTATATAAATAATTAAATAAGTTAGTTCTGCCGTCCTTTGTTATGTAACATTTTAAAGCTGGCTCGAATGTAATTGAATTTAATATTAATTGTGAACCTATTTAACTGCCCAGTTGTGTGGTTTTCCATGAAGAAGATCACTGTGCCGCACTCACACAATTTGATTGAACGCATGATTTGCTAACTTACATATTGTTTTAGCAAAACTTTTTATATTTCCCGATTTGTTTTTTGTTAATCATTATCAAAATACGCGAACGAAGACGACCTTCGGCATGCCGAAGATTCTATACCCTTGCAGCTTCTTATATTCTCCGGTCGTTACTATACTAGTTATTTATAATGTTGCAGAATATTATGTCTTACTTTGATTGGCACTAACAAGTTATATTATTTCTAAAATCTTAACTGATCTTCATACAAAAAACCTGCATGTCGACGGATTGTTCCTACGGCAGCTATATGTTATAGTGGACCGATTTTGATGAAGTTTTATATGCATATTATATATATAGAAAAAGTCCGATCTAAAAAATATGGTTTGCAAACTCCCGGCCAAAATTAATATACCCTTTGCAAGGGTATAAATATATACCATATATGTACTTGGTATGTATTACTAATGTAGTCTATAATCTATAGCTTTAAAACACACAGCAGATCGTCGAGTAGTCTCAGTTTGCCTAAAACCATCGCTCCTCGTAGTTTCTATTTCAAAATGAAGATTCCCATTCTTATCGTGCTGTTTTCGCTCTTAGTGATCTCAGAACAATTGGTAAATTAAAATATTATATGTATTGTACATGTATAAACCTATATAAACAAGTATATAGACATACATATACATATCTGCAAGTTGTTTTCAAAAAAAGAAGTTAAGTAAGAAAACCTCTTAAACGCATCATTGCAGAGCTGGTCTACAATTGAAGGTTCAGGAGATGAGCAACCTAGTGATGGCCCCGAATATATAGAATTCAATCCACAAAGACAAAACACAGACATAAATCGCATATTGAAGGCTATTGAAAAGATGCAGAAGAGGTTCGATAAGGTCGATGCGAGCATGAAGGAAATATCCAGTAATCTAGGGCAATTGTTGAATAGGCAACAAGATTCGAGAAAATTTCAGAAAATCGGCCATAAAATGTATTTAATTGAAAACACACACACTGCCACAGCAATGGGTGCACGTAGGCAGTGTAGAAAATACGGTGCGAAACTGGTCACTGTGGCAAATCAAAATGAGTTCAATTTGTTAATTGCGGCGTTAAGTCAGAGGGATTACTGGCTGGATATCTATAGAGATGCTACAAACCCCAATGCTTTCCATTCTTACGGATCTGAGGTGTTCCTTTCGTGGTTAAAAGATGAACCCAACAATACTAATAATAATGAAGATTGCGTCGAACTACGGTTTTATAACGGCATCTATGGAATGAACGATGATAACTGTAACGTCAGGTATCATTTTATATGTGAGATGAACTAAGCTTCTTTAATCACAACAAATAAATTGTTAAATAATTATTTCTTTGTATGTGTGATATCATCATTACCCGGGGGTTTTTTTTTTTTTGGGCAACGAAACTAGCAAGATTTAGTTCAGTTGATAAGAGCATACAAATTTCTGGTATTTCCAAATCAGCGAGGTAATTCTCGCAGCTTCTTATCACACTCGAAAGTAGTCAAAGAGAGAGAAAGAGAAACAAAGTAAGAGAAATTGCCAAAAATCTCATTCGTTTATTTCAGAGAGATAAAGATAGAGCATTAAGCTCGAACTGATGGATGGTAATGTGAATAACATCCTTATATACCATATAGGTATATCATGTGTGTTTTTCTCATCGATCCCCTCAGTTGTCATTGCTCGTCCGCTGCGCACAAATGAAAAACCTTTTGATCAAAATGAGAATCATCTTCTTCACTCTGCTAATTTCACTTGTCGTATTGCAGGAATGTTCTGCGGTAAGTTAAGGCAAAACTAGAACGCACTCTATAAATTAAACTAAATAAAACACAAATAAACATTGTATTTTTCTTAAAGCAATACTTTGAACCTCCTATTCATCATGAGTTCTACAACAGGCTTTCTGAAACTTTCGAACAATATAAACGAGAACTTCAAGCTTTGTTCGACACTCTTCAAAGTAGTATACCAAGCAAATATGACAAGGATAAGGTGGAGGAATCCTTGATTGCCTCAAAATTGTGCAGTAATGAGATTGAAAATACAACCCTAAAGTCCCAATCGCTAGAAAACTCTCTGCAGTCAAGCATTGATAAGCTTGAGAAGAAGCTACAGGACACAGTGGATCAACTTTCTCACATCAACAAAAGCTGCAAGTGTCGAGCAGGTGCAAGGGAGAATTTCCAGAAGATTGGTAATAAGTTCTATCGTTTCGAGAACAAGTTGAAGTTGAATTGGTTTGCCGCCTACAAGAGATGCCAGAAACTTGGCGCACATCTCTCAAGTCTACAGGAGGAGGACGAACTGGAGAAGCTTAGAGGGAACCTAACCGAAACTGACTACTGGTTAGGCATCAACGATCTGGCAATGCCGGACGAGTACCGTGTCGCAAGCACAAATCAAAGAGCGACAGTTCTTATCTGGGATGCCGGAGAACCGCAGAACGATGACGGAGAATCGCACTGCGTCAAGCTACAGCGAGATGTTTCCGACTACGCTATGAGCACTAGTGGATGCAGGCTACGATACAACTACATCTGCGAGAAAGTCGTCTTCGAAGAGCCCAAATGAAGGCTAAAGATCGAATTTTAAACTTTATTGAATATTAATAAATAAATAATCACATATTTCATCGTCAAAAAACCTAAAGATCTTTATCAATAAAAACAATTTCTATATTTTGTTGTATTTGTTATTAAATAAATAATTTGACAATAAAATAATAATGTTGGAGTTTTCTGTAGATAATGTATTTATAATGCCAGACAGGCAGAATAAAATAGAGAGAAGGCAAGAGAGTTTGAGGAGAGATAACTCAAGAGAATTTATAAGAATTTAATGTGTAATAATACATAGAGACTAAGTACTGAATAGATTAGTCTGCATTAGCAGCTCTTCTGCTTAGGACTAAGAGAGTAAAGAGAAAGTTATTTGGATTAGTACCGACTTATTATATAGGTATATCAATTACGTGTAGCTCATCTCTGTCTCAGTTGTGTCTGATCGATAGACGAGCTCAGGTTGAGCAAACTTTAAACGCAATGAAAATCATTCTCGTCAGTCTTCTAATCTCCGTCTTCGTAGTGCGAGAAATCTCTGCGGTGAGTTGAGGAATCAATTATGAGAATGCCAAGCGACTCTCATATATTAAAAGTCTTTTATCAACGTTTTTTACATATATTAAAATCACGTTAAATATAACTAAAATACAACATCTTTGTCTTTATCTACTTAGCATCATTATCATGAAAATCTTCGCACTAAACTAAATGAATATGAGAATAATTTGAACATTTATTACAATTCACTTCGAAGTAATCTAAACACAGCGATTGCGAATTACGACATGGAAAAGATGAATGAAGCCTTGACGGCCTCCAAACTGTGCAGTGATCAGATTAAGAACTCTGCACTCAACACCGATACCCTGGAAAACACAATGCAAGCAAAAATCGAACAACTTGAGAAGAAGCTTCAAGAAACTGTCGAACAACTTCTTCATACAAAGGAAACCTGCAATTGTCGAACAACTGCCATGGAGAATTTCCAGAAAATCGGTAATAAGTTCTATCGTTTCGAAAACCTGTTGAAGTTGAATTGGTTTGCCGCTAACAAAAGGTGCCAGAAACTTGGTGCACATCTCTCAAGTCTGCAGGATGAGGAGGAACTGGAGAAGCTTAGTGGGAACCTAATCGAAACCGACTACTGGTTGGGCATCAGTGATCTAGGTATACCAAAAGAGTACCGTGTCTCAACCACGGGACAGAAAGCGACAGTTCTCCTCTGGGATGATGGAGAACCGAAGAACGATAACGAAAAATCACACTGCGTCAAGCTGCAGCGAGCTGGTTCCGACTACGCTATGGGCACGAGGGCATGTATGCTCGAGTTCAACTTCATCTGCGAGAAGGTCGTCTTCGAAGAATGTGAGAGCTCAAATGAAGGCTGCTGGGCAAACCGATAGGGAGATTGAGTAGGAATATGTGCTTTTTTTGAAAGAAATAAACTATAAAATAGACAGATCAATTAAAATCGTTATAGGTATTTCTCTTTAAATACAATTAAAGTTATATATTTGGAAATCTTGGGATTCTCTGTAAATAAAATGTTAATTCAGGTAGAAATTCAGAGGCCGATAGAGCGAACAGCACAAAATAAGAGCTGGAAGAGAGATAACCCAAAGTTTATTCCTAACAATTGCTTCAGATCGATCTGCTGTAGTATATATAACGTTAAACCGAATCGTCAACTGTAGCTGCTCTTCAGAACAGTCTCTTTACTGATAACACGCTAAATTTGATTAGCATAGTCAGAACAACTTTGAGAGAGCTCTCTCTCGATTTGTTTTTTGATGTACTTAGTCTTTATACTATAATTATAGGGAGAGTGTATAGCACTTAGGCATATAAGTAAGCTTATTTTCAGCAAGATCCTCAGTTGTCTAGTTCGAGTTCTTTAGATCACAATGAGAATCATCTTTGTTCCTCTTTTAATTTTATGCCTCGTGGTGCAAGACAGTTTTGCGGTAAGTTCGGCAGAACCCAATGTTAAGGGTATACGTACTTTATTTACTTTGAATTTTTATTTTCAGCAATACTTTCACGAGTACCATGAAGAGTACAGAAATCAAATACGAGAAGAGTTTTCGAATTTCCAAAAAAATTTAATCAAACAGTTCAATAATCTTAAGCAAAATGTGCAAAACGAAGTGGGATTGAATCAAGATAAGCACTTCGAAGAAGCTTTACGCGTTTCCTATGAGTGCAAAGAACATGTTTCGAATTCTACGCTTCGTCTGGAGACGCTCGAGAAATCGATGCAACAGAGAATTGAGGAGCTTGAGAAGAAGATCGCAGACACCTTTGAGCAGATTCGTCAAATAAACGAAACATGCGAATTCAATCAACGCAATTCGGATGGTTTCGAAAAGATCGGTCGAAAACATTATCACATTGCGAACAAACAGAAATTGGATTGGTATGCGGCAAATCAGATTTGTCGACAATTCGATTCGCATCTGGCAAGTCTGCAGGATGTGGACGAACTGGAGGAGCTTCGAGGAAAACTAACCGAATCCGATTATTGGCTAAGCCTCAACGATTTGAAAACTACGAATCAGTTTAGAGTAGCGTACACGGGACAGAGAGCGAGCCTGCTCTTCTGGGGTCGAGAAGAACCGAAGAACTCAGCTGAAGACTCTCATTGCGTTGACTTGCAGCGTGTTGGCTCCGCTGAATACGTGATGAGCTTGAAGGGATGCGCTCTGCAGCTCAATTTCATCTGCGAGAAAGTTGTCGAAGAAGACTGCGATGATTGCTTGGACACCATGAGTGGAAGGCACTGTACTTTGTCTAGAAAACAGCTAAATATATGTCAGATATGGTTCGAAATTACTAAATGACAATAAACTTGCTATAAATTCCTTTAATTTAAAAACATTTTGATGTTGACTAGAAAACAGCTTAATAAATGCCAGATAACTAAACCCTAAAGACTTCAAAATAAAGATCAATTTGCTATAAATTCATTTTCTTGGAAATCTATTAGTTTGGAATAGAAAACCGCTAAATAAATACCATATAATTAAACAAAAAGGCTAAAAAATAAATATAAACCCGCTATAAATTCCTTTTCGTTTTAAAGCAGGTTTACTTTGGCTATAAAACAGCTAAATAATTGCCAGATAAAGTTATGCAGATTCAAAAATTGTAATAAACTTGCTATAAATTAATTTTCTTTGCAACCTTATTAGTTTTAGCTAGAAAACGGCTAAATAAATGACAACTAAGACTTAAGAGGTTAAAATATAATAATAAACTTGCTATAAATAGCCTTTTCTGAATGTTTAGGCTGTAAAACAAGTACATGCACACTTCAATGAGCTTTACTTTATAATAAACTTGCTATAAATTTGTTTTTTGCTTCTCATTCATTAATCGTTGTCGACCACTTTGTGGGGTGTGCCTCAGCAATTGCCCTGAGAAGTTTGTTTAATTTCAGACGAGCGAGTAAATCAACAGCAACTCCGACTTGAGGTGGCTGAAGAGCGAGAGGTAGTGGGAGAGTGAAAGAGGGAGTGTGGGAGAGCAGGAGCGAGAGTGTGAGTGAGGGAGAGACAGACAAAGGTTAATAACTGCCAGAAGATGATGCATAGCATGACGCGGCCACGGCGCAGTTGACAGTTGACTGGCAGCCAGGCAGGGCAGGAAGGCAGGCAGGAAGCTCAGCCTGGCCAGCTGGCCTCGCCTGGGGAGGCAATGAGATGGCTGGCAGAGCAAGGGGAGAGGAAGGGACGCAGCTGGCAGCCATTTTTATGCACGCCAAGGTGGAATTCGGCCAAGTTTTGCGCGATTATCGCAAGTTGCTGCCGCTGCAGCAGGCTCAACTCGGCTCAGGTGTGTGTGCAGACAGAGACAGACAGACGGGCAGACAGGCAGACAGACAGACGGACAGACAGTTTCTGTGAATGTGCGCGCACTTGGCCAGCACAGGCTGAGTTGGCAACGCCAGCCAACCAGGGAGCGCAGCTCGTTGCCAGCGGGGTGCATTTTCATTAAGAGTGAAAAATGATGAGCAATCAATCATTGCGAGTGGAGGGTGTTGCCCAAACGACGTGCATGCTAGCTCGCTCTCTCTTGCTCTCTCTCTCTCTTACTCACATTTACTTCCCTCTTTCTCAGTCTTTGCTGCACTCTCTCTGTCTCCCTCTGTTAGATACAACTTGTAGATTGATAGCATTACCTGCCTCTGGTATTCAGAAATGGCTTCGCCTGGCAACTTGTTTCCTTTCCTCTGCTTACTCCTCCTCCTACATATTCCTCTGTCTCTACTCCTACTCCTACTCCTCATGCTCCTCTGTCTCCTCTCCCTACTCCTGCTCCTCCTGTTGTTTTGACCGGTCAATGCTTCACATTTAGTATAATTTACATCTTCATTTTCGTATTTTTAGTACTTTTTATTGTGGCTTGTGGCTTCGCCTCATTTCTTCAACTATTTTCCTACATTTTCTGCTTCTTCTTCATTTTTTATTATCGCTCCCGGTGCGATTTGAATATATTTCACACTTGATTTGTTGCCCCGCTTCGAGTTGGAGGCGGCAACATATTTTTGTTGCCCACTGTAGTGTTAGTCCAGTGTGCTGGGCCTTAGCCCTGTTGAGTTGCCTGATGAGCTCGAGAATTCTGGCAAATTAACACTGTATGTGTAGAGGAATGTGGAGGAAAGAGAGAAGCTAAGAAACATCTTATCTTTATGGGAGAAAATATGTATCATAAGGGAAATAGACACTGTAAATTAGTCTTAAGTTTATAGAGAGGAAATATTAAATGATACACAAATAAATAAATAAATAAAACATAAAACAATGAAAGAAAAGTAGAATAATATTTGTTAGTTTATTTCATTTAGAATTATAAAAATTTTAATGTTTTTTTACCTATAAAATGTATTATGGTTTACTTATTATAGCAAGTAGTTTATTAAAGTCTCATCAAGATAATAAAACAGAGCGTTGTTTTGTAGTTTATTTTGATTGCAACACACAAATAAAGTACACTGCCTTCAAAATGCATTATAGCATATTTATTATAGCAAGTAGTTTGATAAAGTATGAACCAATAATCCTCCACTCTCAAAAAGTCGAACTCTTATGCAAAATTTACTGCTGGTACCATCAAAATAACATAAAGAATGCTTTAAGATTTCGTTCCTCACATTCCACACTCTACAGGAAATCGATAAATATCCCCTTATACATTTTGCTCCAAATATTTCCAAACTCAGCTTAAACCAAAATGATCTTTGCCTTTAAAGTATCACGCAACTTTCTATCAATCTCCATAAAGCTGTCTGGGCATCAGTACGGAATTTCCTGCCGCTAGTCAAAGAACCCATCAGGGTGATCGGATCGGGGAGTCATCGCAGTCAAGCGAATGATCATCAGAGCCAGCCGACATCAGGCGTCACATTCATAATCGTTAGTCTGACCCGTCAGCGACATTTCCTAAAACGTTTTCAAAACATTTTCAATTCCAATTCCAATGCCACAAGCTGAGCCCAAGTAGGGAGAGTGGAGGGGGGAAGAACTGAAGCTGGACCCATCGAATGAGAAACATTCTCAGCCGTCGACGAAAATGTATTTTATTCTTGTTGTTGTATTTCGTCGTTGTTTTTTGTCTTTGCGTTAATTTATCGTCTCTGATTGGGGCGTTATTCTTATTGATCCAGGCCATAAATAAGCACAGCCTCTGACATGCCACATACATTACCGACATTTTAGCGTTTGATTTGTTATTTATCATACGAACGCGAAAGAGAAAGGTAGAGAATCCGAGAGAGATCTTGCCGTGAGTGAGAACCATGTTCGCATCTCATCGGATTTCGAATTCGAATTCGGATCGGATCGACCGGGGCTTACCTGTAAAACTAGTTTCCATTTTGAACATTTTATATTTGTTTTTGTTTTTGTTTCTCTTTTTCATTCGTTCTTCGTGCACTTTGTTGTTGCTTTTTTTTTTGTAGTATTTCTGCCCGCTGTTTTTAATGATGAAATATACATTTTGAGTTTAATATATCAAAGCGAATGGCGGGCGATCGCAACGATCTCAACTCAGAGCCGCATGTTAATTTGCGAAGCAGATTTTTATTTCATTTTTTTCACTCATTTTTTTGTCGTTTTTTCGTTGGTTTTTCTTAATTTTGATTTATTTCATTTTGGAATTAAAAACCGATTGAGTAACGCAGCAAACTGTCGATCGAGCACCATTTACATTTTATACTAGTCGTCCGATCTGCCCCCATCTCAGGTAGCTCTTCATGGATTTTGAGTGATTAATTAAAATTATGCTCGGAAAGCAAACTAATGAGTCTAATACGACGAGATCCATTAATTAACGACGAGCCGAAGCGTGTGTGTGGAGAGAGCGAAACAGAAGGAGACAGCGTAGCATCAGATCGAGAGGGAGTGTATAGAGTGGGGAGGAAGGGGATTACGACCTCCATAATTAAAGCTCTAAATCTAAAAACATGAGACGAGACGAAGTCGACGAAGACGAACAGAGACAAAAGGCACGACGACAACAGAGCTTCATCATCATCATGGAGACGAAACTGCAGAAAGAGGGAGAGGGAGAGAGAGAGAGGGAGAGAGAGAGAGGGAGAGAGAGACGGACCCAAATGAGCGCTGATGAGTTCCATTTAAATAAAATCTTGATCGGCAAGCGGCATCTCAAGCAGAGACGGCGACAGCGACGCTCAGCTCGACTCGGCATAACGTATAGTAGATATATCCGATAATTTATGAAACATAAATAAGCAAAACAAAAATACAAATCATTTGTGCGATGACAGTCGCGCTGAGAGACGCGACGATCGAAGATCGAAGATCGAAGAGATCTCGCAGTCGGACTTGAAGAGCCATCGAAAATAATTTGAAATTGATTTCGTTCGTTCGCGCTCGTGTCGAGAGTTGAGAGCCCGTGTCCAGCTGGGGTTCATTTCGGAGATGCCCTAGTCAAGAGACTTGGGCTTTCTCGGGCCGTTTCATCTTTCGGTTTTCAATTTATGTAAATTACGCGCTGAACAAGGAAGTCGCTTAAAGAGTTCGATCCGAACGATCGATCGCACGACGAATTATGAATTTACGACTATGAAAATAACTAAACATAAATTTTAGATTATTTCTTTTGTTTTAAAGCTACGATAATCGTTTTGTTGGCGGCACTGATGGAATGTCGGAGGCGTGGAAAGAAGATATTGAAGTTATAGCGAGAGATCGTAGATTGTTGAAGGAAGAAATGAACAAATTAAATTAAAGAATGAATTATATGGATGAATTTAAGAAGGAATCGAAGTCAGGATTGAAGAAAGAATTGTAGGTACAATTAAAGAAATGAAGAAGAAATAAAGAAATAAAATTAAAAAAATGAAGTAAAAACTGAGGAAAGAATTGAATGAAGAATTGAAGTAAGGAGTAATTGAAGAAGGAATTAAAGAATGAATTGATGAAAGAATTAAACGAAAAAAGAAAAGAAGGAACAATTAAAAAACGAATTGAAGAGAAAATAAAAGAAGAAATTATAGAAAGAATTTATGAAAGAGTTGTATAAAGAATTTAATAAAGAATTGAAGATCGAGTGGAATATGGAATTGATTAAAGAATTGGATATTGAATTGAAGAAAGAATTTAAGCTTGCAAAGAAAGTAATATTTAAAAAAGGAATCAAAGAAAGAAATGAAGGAAAGAAGAATTGATGGAAGAATCGAAGAAAGAATTAAACAACATTGAAGAAATAAGTAAAGAAAAAATTGAAGGAAGAACAAAAGTTAGAAAAGTTAGTAAGAATTGAAGAAAGAATTCAAGTAAGAACTGAAGAATGAATTGAAGGTAGAAATTGAAGGATGTAATGAACAGAAATTAAAGTAAAAAGAGATAAATGATATGATGAAAGACCTGAAAGACTTGAAAAAAGAATTGAATAAAGGATTGAAGTAAAAATTAAGGAAAAAAATTGAAGGTATTGAATTGAATAAAGAAATTAAGAAAGAATTGATGACTGAAGTGATGTTTTCACTGTTATTTTCAGATTCCTAACCAGTTAAAGAAAGAAAGCAATGAAGCTAGTTAAGAAAATTGATAGGTTTTCCTCGACAACTTTAATAGTTTTTCCCCCCACAAAAAGAACCGCTAGTTGTACTGTTATGTCAGTTGAGCTGAGCCCATAACTAACCTCGGCCAAGCGCTGCCCCATTGCGGCAATACCAGTTGCAACTCAATTGAGGCGGTGGGACGCAGTGGGGCGAAATGGAATGAAATTATCAAAGCGCAGCTGACAACTGCCAGAGGAAAAGACACGCCGCACCGTGCACGGATGCCGACAGACAGGCACACACACGCACACACACACACACACGCACACACACACACACACACACACACACAATTGCAGCTGCAAATGTCAAGCCGCCAAGCACGCACTTTGACACACGCACTTTTCCACACACAGGTGCGCCCCATAGAGGGGGACGAGCGCGGGGGGTGTGTTTGCCAGCAGGTGATGTATGAATTGCTTTGAATTTAGTTGTCAAAGCGGCGACGTCGACGTTGCTGCTGCGAGTGGGTCGCGGTGGGTGCGCCTCATAAATTTTTAAAATGTGTCAGAAGCGAACAAAACGCCGCACAAAAGCGGCACAAACGGGACAAAAAAAGGGGGCAGCTGACGAATGCGGAGTGAGAGGGGGAGGGTGGAGACTCTGTGGAAACTCGGCTGACAGTCGAGAGTGGCCAACAAAGCGGACAGGCAACAGGAAAGGGCAGTGCGAGCGAAATCAAAGCCAAAACAATCGCGATACAAAGGCGAAACGTGTTCGCAGAATGCTGCACGCTGCCTCGGCCTCAAGCTGCCGCTTGTTGCATGCCCCAAAGTTGCAGTTGTGCCCCACACATTTACACACATAAACTCCCTCTCTATCTTCCTCTCTCTCTACTTCTCTTTACCGCTCTCGCTGGACATGTGCGTTTAATTTGCAAGACACATGTTTGCCGCGGATCGAAGGGTCCTCTAGCCGTGGTACACTGTCGTACAGGGTACACACTGGCACAGCGTACACTGCGCAGCGTGTGCTGCGGCCACAGGTAACCCAGTAACAGTAGGCCTGCAGCAGGCTGCGTTTTCCAGCTATGCACAGTGGTACCAAGTGAGGGGAAACCATTTTACTTAATGTAAAATTAAATTCACAGGAATTTTCTTTTACGAGTTGGAATACTTTGTTTTACGCCAATCATTATATCAGAATAATAAACATAAATAATTTCTTGACTTTGGGTTAATAAAATTATTTTCTTTAACAAAATTTAGACATGAAAAATTAAGAAATTCTTTACAACTTTTTAATTTTTTTTTTTTTGAGATTCAAATTGAAATCATTCCTCTTAAATATCACAAATACTATCTAAAAATAACCTAATGAACAGTAATAAATTTTTTATATTTTTCCTAAATTTTTAATAATCAGCAAAACTTTACAAGAAAAGCTTTTTTAGCTTTTTAAGCTTATTCCAAAAGCTTCAAGCTTCAATTATTATTTATACTTCAGTTCTTCCCAACCTCACTTTAGCTATTCACAAATTTCTCACCACACCCTGGTCCACTGTGCGCAACCATTAGATAGCCAATGGACAGTCTGGCCGCTTCTCGGTCGACGTCGACTGTGTTGCATGTTGCTGTTTTGCGTCGCCGTCGACGCGATTTGTAGCCAAGTCGGAAAATGCATGTTACCAACAAATGACACCTTCATGTGCACTACACACTGTGCACAGTGGGCCTCCCCCTGCACCCCTCTGCCCCAGCCCCTTAGTTGGCTCATAACTGGTCGGCCTCAACATGTTGCCAATTTGGTCGCTTGGCAACGGTCGCCTCATTGTTTCAATGGACATTTCAATGCTTCTCCCTCCCCCCCAAACCTCAGCCTCTTCCTGCTGTCGCTGCCACTGCTGCCACTCCCCCTCCGCCCTGCATGCCGCCTCCCACATGTGCGAAGTTGCATGTTTTTTTTTTCGAAAAACTTTTTCGCTGCTGCCTTTTAAGGCCGACACTTTTGCTCATTTCGCCCACCGTGCCACAGCCACAGCCACAGCACGCCCCCATGCCAGTTCCCACCCGCCCCCTTCATGCCTGTCCCTTGGCCAGAGCAGCTGGCTTTTGTCCACGGCTTGGCTTCTACCCCCAACGCACTTGGCCAGAAAACGGCGCGCGCGAATTAACCTGTTGAATTTTGCCGCTTTTGCCACTGTCGCTGCCACTGCCTCCGCCTGTGGCATGTACTGAAAGCAGGAGGCCACCACGTCGCCTTATGGCCATTATAATTGCCAGTTCGGCCAGCTCTGCGTGTGAGTCTGAGTCTGTGTGAGTGCCCGCACTCGTTAAAGGAAGCCGAAGCCGAAGCCGCAGCTGGAAGTGGCCCAACCAGAGAGAAGCGTTCGATACTTTTAAAGCGATTCGCTTTATAGATCGAAAACGGTTTTTTCTAGGTTACTTTTAAAGTAGGTAACATTTGCTGGGGAGACTTGGTAATGGTATGGGGTTTGGTTAGGTATAGCACGGAACATTTCTTACGAATAGGAACGCTTATAATTTAATCAAGACTTCTCAATTACTTCTTGGGAATGTGAATTAGTATAAGGTTTGCAGTCCCATCGCTTGATTGGTTGAAAGAAATTGTTGTAGGATTCATAAAGTTCATACAAGCGAAAGTTTGTAGAACGTTTTTATGTTATCAGCTTTCCTAAGATATAAAAACTCGTTATGCACATTTAATATCCACAACCTATTCGAAAACCAAATAGTTTCTCCTTTCGAATATAACTTCCTTCAGTTGTTGAAAATACAAATTGTCAAATATACCTAGTAATTAATTCAACAATAGAACAGCAAACACATTACTTAGTATACTTAAAGTTTTTATGACAAACTTAAAGAGATACTCGATGTAAAGAATGATCTTATTTGGAAGAATATGTTTAAGAATAAAACCCATTGATGACTTCATAGAAAGCCATAATTTATCATGAATGACTTGGGTATTTCATATCAATCTATTTATTTATTTATCTATCTATCTATATACATATCTATATATCTATATATCTATATATCTATATATCTATATATCTATATATCTATATATCTATATATCTATATATCTATATATCTATATATCTATATATCTATATATCTATATATCTATATATCTATATATCTATATATCTATATATCTATATATCTATATATCTATATATCTATATATCTATATATCTATATATCTATATATCTATATATCTATATATCTATATATCTATATATCTATATATCTATATATCTATATATCTATATATCTATATATCTATATATCTATATATCTATATATCTATATATCTATATATCTATACATCTATACATCTATACATCTATACATCTATACATCTATACATCTATACATCTATACATCTATATATCTATACATCTATACATATATACATCTATACATCTATACATCTATACATCTATATATCTATATATCTATCTATCTATCTAACATCAATCTATCAATCTATCCATATATAATATCTTTCCATTAATATATATATCATGCTATCTATCTTTCTATCATTTCAATCCATATCATTTCCGTCATACACCCAAGTTCTATTCTATACCATATCATGAATCACTTAACTATATTCTAACATTTTCTCTATCATGTACACTTGTACTATACCACATATACTATATACCATACCATTCATTATCCCAATCACTTCAGCTACTGTTTTTGAACTTAGCCAAACTCACTTAATCATTCATTCTGAGTTATTTCCAACTACTGCAAATGCATTCACACCTCACGGACGAGGTGTCGTCCCGCGGCATTTGCAGTTCGCACTCGACTTGGCATGAAAATTCAATTTTCTTTTTATTTTGTCGGTTTTTTTCAGTTTCCTCGCGCAACTTTGTTAAATAATTAAAATATTTGTGCGGGCTAATGAATTTGTTTACATGATCGAACTGTGCAATTTTTCAACTCACGGCGAAAAATCAAGAAAATCCGCCAGCAAGAAAAGACTCCGAGTGAGAGGGGGACAGGTGAAGAGAGAGGAAGGGGGGGAGAGAGAGAGGGAAGGTAGCTCCGCATCGTTGACTCGGACTCAGACTCGGGCGTCCATTTGAATGTGCAAAAATCGTTTAAATCACACGGCGAAAAATGTGGACGGCCAAACCGGTTCACCTGCCATGGGCAATGGGTGTGAGCGAGACAGCATGTTGCCGGTGGAGAGCAGTGCAGCGCGAAACAAATGTCAGAGGCAGCGAACATCAATCTCCGGCTCGAGAGTTGCCCCAGCTGGCCAAGCGACCATTTGTGCAACGAGTTCTTTGGTGGCCACAAAAGGAAAAGCTGCGACGCCGACAGAGGCAGAGGCACGGACAAAGAGAGAGAGACGGTGGTAGAGGCAGAGGCGACGCTGCAATGATGGAAAACCGGCTAAAAGGTGGCCAAATGCGTTGGCCATCGTTGCTGCTGTTGTTGCTGTTGCTGCGCCTGTTTGGCTGACTGACTTGACGTTGCAAGGCAGCGTTGCAAGCGTTGAGAAACTACAGTTGGGTTCACAACCTCATTTCAAATTGGCCAACAGGTGCGACACAGTTGCCGGCTACAGTTGCCACAAGGCGACAGCAGGCTGCATGTAACACGATACGTTAACTGCGCGCACTGACTGTATCGTATGGTAAGGACAGTCAGTGTGCGGCCTGAAATTTGTTAGGCCATTAAAACGATATAAAAGATCACGAAATCATAAGACGGCAAACGGATGTGAGAACGCGATGGAGAGATTTAAGAGAGCTTTGAGAGAGCTTTAAGCCTAGTCCATGTATTTTCTCTAGTTCACTAGGCAAAAGCTCAACAGTACTAGCACAGTTTGGCAGGATTGTTGTGGTACACATGTAGAAGGAGGCGTATTGGACTCCACAAGGTACGCAAGCATGTACTTATGCATACATATATATTCTTGATCAGAATCACTTGGTGAGCCGATTAAGCCATGTCTGTCTGCCTGTCTGTTTGTACCATATGTCTGTATATCTGTATGTCTGTTTGTCTACATGTCTGTTTGTATGTATGTCTGCATGTCTGTTTGTCTGTCTGTCTGTCTGTCTGTCTGTCTGTCTGTGTGTCTGTCTGTCTGTATGTCTGTATGTCTGTATGTCTGTATGTATGTATGGTATGTATATCTGTATGTTTGTATGTCTGTATGTCTGTATATCTGTATGTTTGTATGTCTGTATGTCTGTATGTCTGTATGTCTGTATGTCTGTATGTCTGTATGTCTGTATATCTGTATGTTTGTATGTCTGTATGTCTGTATGTCTGTTTGTCTGTCTGTCTGTTTGTCTGTATGTCTGTATGTCTGTATGTCTGTATGTCTGTATGTCTGTATGTCTGTATGTCTGTAAGTCTGTATGTCTGTATGTCTGTATGTCTGTATGTATGTTTGTCTGTTTGTCTGTATGTCTGTATGTCTGTATGTCTGTATGTCTGTATGTTTGTATGTCTGTATGTCTGTATGTCTGTATGTCTGTATGTCTGTATGTCTGTATGTCTGTAAGTCTGTATGTCTGTATGTCTGTATGTCTGTATGTCTGTATGTATGTTTGTCTGTTTGTCTGTATGTCTGTATGTCTGTATGTCTGTATGTCTGTATGTCTGCATGTCTGTATGTCTGTATGTCTGTATGTCTGTATGTCTGTATGTCTGTAAGTCTGTATGTCTGTATGTCTGTATGTCTGTATGTATGTTTGTCTGTTTGTCTGTATGTCTGTATGTCTGTATGTCTGTATGTTTGTATGTCTGTATGTCTGTATGTCTGTATGTCTGTATGTCTGTATGTCTGTATGTCTGTATGTCTGTATGTCTGTATGTCTGTATGTCTGTAAGTCTGTATGTCTGTATGTCTGTATGTCTGTATGTCTGCATGTCTGTATGTCTGTATGTCTGCATGTCTGTCTATCTGTCTGTCTGTCTGTCTGTCTGTCTGTCTGTCTGTCTGTATGTCTGTATGTCTGTATGTCTGTATGTCTGTATGTCTGTATGTCTGTATGTCTGTATGTCTGTATGTCTGTATGTCTTTATGTCTGTATGTATGTATGTATATCTGTATGTCTGTTTGTATGTTCGTCTGTATGTTTGCCTGTCTGTCTGTCTTTCTGTCTGTCTGTCTGTCTGTCTGTCTAGATATTACACCTTGCACTGCATGAAAATACAATTCAATTCTCCCAGATTCTCACGCTCTAATCCAACATTGATTCTATATGCATACATATATTTCTATTCTATTCTATTCGAAGCTATTCCATCGTGAACCGTAATTCATCACGTTGCACCGCGTCGAAAGTTGTTCTCATTAAATGGCAACCAATCAAACTTCAATCGACCGACGGTTTTATGCTTTGGACCTCGACTAAATTGCACCTGTCAGGCAATCGAATAGACCAGAGCCCCAACCCCAGTTGCAGCACTCCCCCTCCCTCGCCCACTTGCAAATCATGACATGAGTTCAATTTGTGACAATTATTGTTGCAACATTTCAAATCGAAGCGAAGCAGTGCGAGCCACATTTGCATGCGGCCTCCGGCGGCCTCTGACAGCAGCGCGAGATTTTTATCGTTTTTCATTCGATTTGATTTTCATTATTTTTATTTATTTATATTTTTATTATCGCCACACACCACACACACACACACACACACACACACACACACATAATGGCAGCTGTGATTGTTGCTTTTTTATAGTAAATTAATTGTTGTGCATTTTTCAAGCGTGGCGCATTAAAATTGGGCGTTGACTAATAATTGCATTTTTATTTGTTTATTGCATTTTATTTATTTTCATTTCGCTTTATTGCTTCGTCAACTCTCAATTGAATTCCGGCAAAGGTGAAATATCATTGTTTTCCATAGCGTACGCTAACCAGTTTTGGTGTCTGTAGCGAGGGGGAACTGCACTGAGCTTAGTCAATTCATTTTGAAATCATTAGAAGGCGGAACTAGAACAACGTTTAGTGATTGAGTAGATATTGATTTATTTTGATTTAGGTTTAAATGTGTTAAGATTGATTTTTAATAAATATTATACACTTTAATATATCATATTCAAAGTATAAAGATGTATTCAATTTAATATTATGGACCATGAAAGAATAAAATAAATATTGTATATATTAGGAACTCTTTTTAGTTATTGATAATATTTTAATTGACTTGAGATTGATTATCTGTAATAAAATATCTATTACAATCTATAATATTAAATAATCTTATTCAGTGTGATACTGCGGAACTCTTAAGTTTTTCAGGTTTTTATAATGGTTTTATTCTAGATTATATAGTACTGTATGCAAAACTGCACTAAAGAACTTTTTAAATTTTTAAAATTTCGAATTGTTGGAGAAATTTGATGGAGAAATTATACAAAATATCTATTAAAATACACATATTTAATATAAAAGGCAAAAATAAATCTTTGGAATTTTAACGACTGTTCTAATGACTTATTAGACACTTATTACCAAGTAACTTAACTATGGTACAACCTTAGTAATACTCAAAACACTTGAGAACATTTGAGGTCATTATCTTATAAAGACTGTTCAACAGCATAGGTTAATTACCAAGGAACTGAGTTGAGTTGGTAATGTTAGGGAACATGCATTTCAATACTTTAAATCCTTAAGAAATTAAGAAGTTTTAAGTTCATTATTGACTATTCTTTAATAATGTTTTAAGAAGGGATAAATTTATTTGTAATAGGTTAATTCCAAAACAACTAAATAATGAAAATCTTAAAGAAACTTTAAGCTCATCGTCTCTGCACACACATAGCAAGCTCTGTTGACTTTCCTCTAAGCTTTCAAGCATTGAAATCTGTAGAATCAGACTGAACATTTCTAACTGCACTCAAGTTATCAAAGATATGATATTAGGTATATGTTTGCCTCGAATCCGATGTGCAAATATAGAACATGTGGCCCCAGTGAGTACCCTCATGACAACCCCTGTGAGTGCCTCCCTCCTCCAACTCATCCCGAGCGAAGCAATAAACTGGGTAATTATGGAAGCTTTATGATTTGGTAAACTCAACTGTAAATATTGCAAGCGGAAGGCGATCATAAAACGTAATCGCCTCCCTCTGCTGTGGAGCCTATATGGGCAATATAAACACTTGTGCGCATTTTTGAGTTAATTAAATGTCCAAAGTGAAAATCAAACCACAAGAAAATTGCGAAATAAACTGAAGAGGAGAGTGGGAGGGGTGGGTGGAAACTGGGGTCGGCTCCAGTTTCAGATCTGAAAGATCTTCAGCAAATATCAGCGATGACTTTGGGTGCCTAATTGGAGGCTGAAGCGATGCCCGAGAACGATCCCCACCTGGTTCTCTGTATGCAGCATCGCCGTCGCCGTCGCCAGACACGGCGATAGTTCATTGCTTAATTGCTCTGCTGACGCCGCTGCTGGCGCAGACAAACAATAATTGCGTTCGTGCTGAAGATATAAATGTATCCGGTAGATACAAAATGCCGTGAGTCGCGAAGGTGCTTGGGGGGGGAGGGGGCGAGAGGGACGGCCTGTTTGCTCTCTTAACAAGCAAACCGCGAGGCAATTTCACAAACAAATAACGAAATTTATTAACCCTTGAGTTCAAAAGAATCGCTGCGCACTTCCTCGATACCCGATTTGACAATCGATATACGATAAAATCGCACTTCAATCTTCGGGCGAGGGGGGAATCTGCTTAGAGATCAAAGACAAGAGCGGAACCCTTCACTCATGTTTTGTGTCACATTTTTGTTGGGTATGTTCAAGTCGAGCTGGGTAAGAATTTCCCACACAGTTGCCACATCAAGTGGATGCTGCCACTTGAGGCAACTATGTATGTAGTGCTGCGGGGGCTTGGCTCGGCGCCTGTTCGAATTTAAGCACAAATTACTAATCACATAAAACATATAAACAATAAACCGCGTCTCCGCGTCCCTCGTTTGCCACTCCCCGTTCCGCTTGCAACACGCAGCATGTCAGAAACTTCATTTTTTCTCTGTTTTCTTGTTGCACGTCCAATGCTAAATATGCTCGGAAATCTCGGGCACGACAAGTTACATGCATCAAACTGCCTCCAACGACAAACGAATGCCATAAAATCAAAGCCCCCGAGTGCAGGTGAGTGGCGCAGGGGCATAGAGAGGGGGACGGGATCAGAGCGAGGGGTGGCACATTTCAAAATGCAGCAACAACACTAACATCGGTAAAGGCGACCACAGCCTCGGCGAGGCAACCTGTTGCATATGTTGCGCACCCAAATACACACACACACACACACACACACACACACACACAGACACATACACACATAAACACACACTCTCAAACACACTCGAATCTTTTAAAATGCATTTCATTATGCTATGACGGCTGGCAGGCGACAAATTTGTCACTATTGAAGAAAAATACCAGTTTTATAGAATTCATTAATGTTTGCAATGCATTTTTTATATTCCATTATCCATTTTAGTATATAATCATAATTCAATTTAATATTGATCTCTTGGTATGTTTTTTTTTAATTTTGAAGCCTTTTCTCAAATGAAGATAATTTTGTGATATTGCAAAGAACTGTACATTTTTTTATCTGTATTCTATCGAAGCGATACATTTCTTTTGTTAATAAAGTTTCTTAAAACGACTTGAGCTCATTTTTAGGCAAATTAAACTATTGTAAAATATATAAAAACATAAATAACTTAACTTAACTGCTTGAACAATTTCTCAATATTCGCAATATCAGAGTTTCAAATAATAAATACAAAAAAATACTTTATTGTTGATTTCTTGTTCATTTTAATGCAAAACATTTTAAAAATTGTATATAAATTTTTTAATTAATGAATAAATTAATAAGGAATGTAAGGACAGCTTATAATTTGATTTGATAGATCCAATTCCTGTTTTTAAGATATATATTATATTTATATCATATTTATAGCTGGCTCGAGGTCCAGAGTAGATCAATAAATAAAGTGTTTATTTTGTCGTTCTCGACCTCAACGAGATATGCCACATACACGTATATGTTTTATTTATTTCGTTTATATTTTAATATTTATCAGCTTCCAGGTTTAATCCAATATACTTTTCTTTAACTTCCACTTAATTATCATTTCGCTTTCGTCACTTTTGTCTGGTGTGCGCACAGCGAATATGCGGAGAGTCACACGCAGCTCACATTAAGCAAGCCCAAGAATCATTTGCACTTTAGCCCCACCAGAGCCGAGAGAGCTGAGGCCCGTCTGCGATGGAGTCCAGAGCTCATACCCAGGCCCAGAACCCAAACCCAAACCCAATCCAAAAACCCAAGCCAGACCGAGTTCCAGTCCCATTCCCTGAGCTGCTGTGGCTGATGCTGTGGTTGCATTGTCCGAATCAATTGTGGGAAACGCACAGAAATAATCTGGAGATTGTGTGTGTGTCAGTGTGTGTGTGTGGCTGTGTGTGTGTGTGCCAGTGTGTGTGTGTGGCTGTGTGTGGGTGGGTGGCATTGCCCCCGCGCGATGTTTGTTGCTGTCAATTAAAGCGCAGCGACGGCGTCGGTGGTGGCGACGACAGCAGGAACTGGAACTGGAACTTGTTGCACGTTGCCCATTGCACGTTGCACAAGCAGTCGCTGCAGTTGCAACGCATTGCAGCACGTTGCACATTGCATTGTAGACTCTGCTGCCCCTTTGGCTGTGCCACATTCGTCGTCGTGGCGTTTTTGACACTCGCCGCTGCTGCCTTTTTAGCAACATGTCCCGCTGTATCTGTATCTGTTCCTGTCCCCGTCGTTGTCAGCGTTGTCCCCCTCCCCCATCCCCCTCCCCCACTCCCTCTCCTGCTGCCACTCCTCTAATAGGCAGCTGCCTTCCGCTTCAAGTGCACAGTGGATCAGGGGCAGTTCGACAGGCCCGCGCGATAGTCCCGATTGTGTCCCTTGTTGACCAACTTTGTGGCAACTGAGAGGCAACCAGGCCGCAGCTAACTGGGCCGGCACAATAAATTGACAGTCTCCAGTCCAAGTGCCGCGTTGAGTGCACTCGCGAATCAGTGAATGAATGAATGAATACCAAGCTGACGAGGCACAAGTATCGTACTTGCTGCGCACTTGCAGATACATTCGTAACTATGGCAGCTCGCGTGCGCCTGCAGCAGGTTCCCGCTCAAGTATCTTTCGCTTTTTTAGTATCTTTCACTTTTATACAAGATTAATTGGGCCTCCGACCGACAATGTCTATATCTGACATCTATCTGCAGTCTCTGCTTCATTAGAGTGCAAATGTAATGTTAATCAATAACGGTAATTAAACCCAACTATGTTAGTTAACATCATGTGGTACTTTCTACAATAGTTTGATAGCTTTATTGAATTTCTAGGTAACAATATTTTCAATTCATCTTTATTTAATTAATCATAATTTAATCAGAGAATTTTTTTTTTTTTTTTAAGTCTTTTCTCAAATGAAGATGATATTGATATTTAAAAACACTGAGCATTTGTATTCTATGGAAGGGATACATTTTTTTGGTTTCTTAAGTTTCTCAAAACGACTTGAGCTCATTTTTAGTCAAATTAAACTATTGTAAAATGTATAAAAACATAAATAACTGAACTTAACTGCTTGAACAACTTCTCGGAATATTAGAGTTTGAGATAATGAATACAAAAAAATATTTTAATGCTGATTTGTTGTTCATTTTAATGCGAAATAATGATATCTTTATTGGACTGCGAAGTAAGAATATTTTCAATTCATTTTTATTTTATTGCACATTCAATATATATATAGTATATATGTATATATGTATATATGTATATATGTATATATGTATACAATATATATATATATATATTTTTTTTTTTAAAGTAAAAGATTGATAGCGGCAGTTGTATTTTGTTGATTTATTAAAAAACAATTAAATTGCCAAGAATTTTAATAATTCCCAACAACAAATTGATTCTTTGCTGTGAGCTTATCTGTTGTATATACATATGTTTACATATTATATACCCTACTTGTGTTGCAGATCTATCAATACATACACACGATATGTATTTATCAGTATTCTGTCTATCACCTAGTTGGAGCTCCCTCGCTGGGCTAGTTCGGGTACTCGCAGTGGACTCCATCTGATTGGATTGTAGCTGTCAAGTGGAACATCGAAAGCGACTGCGAGTGCATCAACATGAGGTGGGACTGCTGTACGACGAAGGGCAGAAGGGCGGATGGGCTCTGCAAATTGATGGGTTAGTGGCATGCCGACGCGGCAATGGGTGGAGTGGCAGGGGAAAGGGGCAAGGGCATTCAAGCCGCTGTGCAAGGGCCTCGAGTGGATGCTGCCTCCCACTGGGCAACTTTGGCGCTTCTTGCGCAGATCGCTTGCTGTGAAGGTGGCAACGATGGCAGCAGTTGCTCAGCTGTCAAGTTGTTGTTGTGCGGGTTGTTCGAGTTGTTCGTGCTGTTGTTGTTGCTGCTGCTGCTGCTGCTGCGCGTTGATTCGTCGTAATTCATGCGAGGCAAGCCGCGTCACGTAGCAGGCAGCACAACAAGTGGCGGCCTGCAGCTCCAAATGTATCTGTATCTGTAGCTGTGCAGCTGCCTCTGTGTGCGTGTATGTGTGTGTGCAGCTTCCATGTTTATGGCTGCCACTGACGAAGACGAAGACGCAGCTGATAATGATGTGTTGCCTCGCTGCCGTTGCCTGCCCCTGCCCCTGCCCCTGGCACGCATTTTGATTGCGTGTCCGCATGGAGTCTGCCCAGCCAGGCAGGCCTCTGCCTGTGCGTGCGTGTGTGTGTGTGTGTGTGTAACGTGCTGCAACCGAGTCGCCTCCGAGTTGGCACTGCACTCTCTGGGCGACTACCTGCGCATCAATCGGCCATAAATTAGCATTTGAGTAAATTGCTTAAATTCGTTATTCGTTATTCGGAATTAGGATCCAATGAGCTGACGCTGTACCCCTCTCCCTCTATCACTCCCCCTCCTCTCTCTCTCTCTCTCTCTCTTTCTCTCTCACTGTTTCCACCAATATGTGAGCAGCCTCACAGCAGCAGCTCCCCGCGAACTTGTTTATTTTGTTTTCAGTTCGATTTCTTTCTCTTTCTCTCTTCCATTTTATGTTTAATTTTCGTGTTATTGATTGATTTATTTTTATTGTGCGCTTCTTAATGGAGAAAATGTTTGGTTTTTCGTTCGAATTCAGCCTCTTCTTTCTTTGGCAGATTTGTATTTTTTTTTTTAATTTTTTTTTTTTGTTTTCATCTCTGCACACTGTGAAAAATTACAGCAATTAATGAAGTCGCGACGGCTTCGCGCTGTGGAATCTGCTTCTTTTCGCCGATTCGCCAAACGAGGCAACTCAATTGGCTAAGCGAAAGATATTAATAAGCTATGTGAAGGGTAGCAGGGTACAGTCAGACAGCGCTAAGATGAACCAGCTGGTACTTGGCAGCATAAGATGCAGCGCAAATTCAAGCGCAAATATCTGATTTTATATAACGTTTTCGTATTTTTATACGTTATTTTCAAATACTTAAATTCTGCAAAAATTTTTGTAAATTTTAAAAATATTTATTTACTATATTTATCATCTAAAATCAAGTGGAACTGCTCTTATATAAACCCAACAGTGATTACAAATATTAAGGATACGAGTTAAAGAAACAAAGTTGAAAATTTGCTTAGATTTTATTTGGCATTGCTTTACATGTTGTTATTCTAACAAAAATCTGAAATAAATCATACGAGTTCAGTATATATTTAACTACTGTATAAACTGCATAAGTACAGTGGAACTGCTCTAAGCTGAGCAAAGCAGCTTTTGCAAAACTTGAGATGCAAAAATAAAATACAAACAAAAAGTTGACTTGAATTTGCTTTAGTATTTTTTATATTATTTTTTGCACTATTAAAACTCAACAAAAAAATTATAAACTATATTTAAATATGCTCTTCTTACTGTATAAATTATTCAATTTGAAACAATTTCATTTGGAACTTGAAAAACAGCGCTATAAAGATGGAAAATGCGTGCGTCAAGACGTTGAACTCTTGAACTCGACGCGACGTCCAGCCGTGAACTGGGCAGCAACAACAATAACAACAACAAGAACAACAACAAGGAGGAAAATAACTGGCAATCCAAATGAAAAAGATTTCAAGTTTCAAGTCGAATAAATAAAAATGTTGGAATTCAATTTGAGCAACATGGAGAGAGCTTGCGATGAGGAGACTGAAGGCAGCTGGGATTGAAATTGCCGCTGACTGCATAAATCAATCGAATTTATTGACCAATGACAAATGCCGGCAACATGATGAGGGAACGAAAGAAAGAGAGAGAGAGAGAGAGAGAGAGAGAGAGAGAGAGAGTGGGGCAGCTAGGCGAAAATCAAAGGCAAACAATGCCAACGAGATTTCAAGCCCAAATTCAAATTAAACGACCCGAAAAAAGGCATTAAAAGGCTAAGCCAGTATGGGGAAGGGGTCCGAAGAGGGGGTGCGGGTGCAGGGTGCGGGGACTGAAAATCGATTAAAATAATGCCGAGGTGGGAGCTGCGATTGGCGCGGCGGAATGTCAAATGAACGACACGACA
This sequence comes from Zaprionus ornatus, assembly GCA_018904035.1. Lineage (NCBI taxonomy): Eukaryota > Metazoa > Arthropoda > Insecta > Diptera > Drosophilidae > Zaprionus > Zaprionus ornatus. The sequence goes on along the minus strand of JAEIFZ010000002.1, from coordinate 6,453,235 downwards.
GACGCAGACAAAATGAAGAACCCGCGCGCAGCAGCGAAGGATGAGCATGAAGAAGGAGAGATGAAGAGCAGGTGAAGGGAAGGGGGAGTTGTGTGGGGGGGGGGAGGCAGCCGGCTCAGGCATCTCTTCTACCCAGTTCGGGCAATAAAAATGATAAAAACCAAAACAGAATCAAATAATTCTCGGACTCTCCACAAGTCCAAGTCGAAGTCTGAGTCGGAGTCGAGTTGAGCCGAGCCGAGCCGAGCGTCGCCTGTCTATACCACAAATCAAACGCCAGCAGCGCTGCAAGATGCCGCCGACTGCTGCCGTCTCTAGACACAGATGGAGACTGTCTCTGTGCCTCGTGTCCACGCCCCTTTCGCCTACCCCCCCTTGTCCATCCTGCTCTTGCCTGGAATGAAACCTGGATGGGGACTTCAACTTGCAGTCAGTCAGGCCGCTGCAGGGCGTCCAACGGCAGCGTCATAATCACACGCTGCAGCTACACACATACAGACACACACACACACTCATACACTGGCACACTCGCACACACACTCGCTCGATAATTATGACGGGAAATAAATTGTGTATGATTGCTTGATTGGCGATTTATTGACTCACATTATTGGAGCTGCTGCTGCCGCTGCTCGTGAATACCCAAGTGAGTGTACGAATGAGTGTGTGTGTGTGTGTGTGAGTGTGTGTGCTAGTGAGTGCATCCGTGAGTGTCCATAATCGATGCGGGCTTGACAGCGTATTTATTACAAAATGCGCATATTTTTCTACCCCCTTTGCCTACCCTTCACTCTCCTCCCCCTTCTTCTTCCTCTTCTCCCACTTCTTCTGCTTTGTCTTTTGCCTTTTGCAAAGTCACTTGCACAGTGCGATGATTGAAAATTGCACATGTCTCAAAACCGGAAGCTATTAAATACTATAATTTAATGCCAGCTTGGCCATAAGCATCGACTTGAAGAGAAGGGAATTATATCAATCAGGTAGATTCCAAGTAGTATCTGACTGAAAAGAAGAGAGAAAGAAACTTTGACTTAGGGATAAGTTTAGTTTTTTACTAGGAATAATGCATTCTGTAGGTGCAACTTTGTTTGATATGATATCAGTATTTTTAGAACTCACAATGTTGTATAGAATCTTTCATATATCATGGTATTATCTAAATACCTTTGGTAAGGTTTAAATCATATTATCATTAAATATATCATTAAATATCGATATTTCTATATTGTTGATATTTATTGATATTTGATATTTTAATGCATATAAATATATTGTTGATGATATTTTATTGCATATAAATACATATAAAATGTTGATGATATTTTAATGCAATGATGATATTTATATATATATATGTATAAGAAGAAAGATTGTCTTCCAGCAATTATTACTTTTATTATTTTATTACTTTATTACTTTTATTCCCGATATTTCATGGCTGTTAAGCTTCGATCTCTAGATTGGTTTCGCAGCAAATACTAAACACTCCTGTTAGGTCTTGATCTCCAGATCCGATTCGCATTGAGAATGATGTGCCAGAAAATATCAGTCTTATTCTAATTGTTCCAATTAATGCCCCCTTTTGCAGATCCAACAACTGTCTTTAGACTTCAAATGTCAAACGATCTTTATCATTATAATGTTTAATGTGCTGATTAAATACGACTAATTTCTCTTTTTAAATTTTCCATTTCTAAATTTGAATTAAAAAAATATCTTAAGTTTTTAAAATTAAATTAGTAGCGCAATCGATTTTAAAGGAACCCCCAAGTAAGATTTATTTTATCAATAAAACTATATAAATTTTTCTGGTAAAAATTATATATATAATTATAATTATTATATCCTTGTTAATTTACCAAGTTTATTCTTAGTATTAAATGTGGAGCAGCTCTAACGCATCTTGACATTCCGAACATAATATTTCTTTACTTCAATTCTATTTTTATTTAATATCTGCATATTTATTACATTTTAAGTATATAAACAGTCGCAAACACCTTCCCATAACATGTCAACTCTTTCCTAACTGCCTTTTCCCTGTTCAAAAGGAGCTCAGGCATGAAATTCTTCACCCATATACAATACATAGAAATGGACAGAAGGGCAGCAAACTCCCCTCATAAGTAGGAAGAGATAACATACAACATATACAAATTGATGCACCTAAATACAGCTCGAGCCCCGAGGAACCCTTTACCTTTCCCCTAGGCAACATGACCGCAAACAGTTTCATCAAAATTGTCGCGCTACAGTCATAACTCGCGAAGATGCAACGAGGCGAGAGTCGCCATTTGTAAGGCAATAAAAGCGGCCAAGTGAAGAGTGAAGAAAAAAAAAAACTGAATAAAAAAAGGAAGTGGCAAGGGCGACAGAAGCAGAGAAAGGGGGAGGGAGGAGAGGAGGAAAGGAGGAAAGGGAGGGGAAAACGAGGCATTCACACGCACATAATTCAATTGGCTCAAACAAAAGCACATTTAATTTTATTTATTATCGCCGGAATGTGTGTGTCAGTGTGTGTGTGTGTGTGAGTGCGAGTGTGAATCATGTTGTGAGTGTGTGCAAGTTATCCTTTGAATGGACGCTGATGAGCACTTGCCTGTGCACGGATGCCGAGAGATATCCGTCAGATACTTTCACTCCAGAGGCAACGATTTGATGCGTTCTTATGTTATCGCTTGACGTAGGACGCCCCGTAGGAACCCCATAAATAAAACGCAATGTGAACGAAGGAAAGCAGCGAGGAAAATGAGAGACACAAAGAGAAATGTCAACAAATAAAGTCAGTGTGTGTGTGTGTGTGTGTGTGTGTGTGCGTGTGTGTGTGTGCTGCGTAGATGGAATTCGGACAGGCAAAGGCAGCCGCATGACGACACATGCTGGCAACAAAAGATACAAAGATACACAGGCACACACACTGAGAAAGCGAGAAAGAAAGAGAGAGAGAGAGAGAGAGAGAGGCGGACTGACAGAAGGCAATTTCATTGCTCGCTTTCAACTTTCGAATGATGCGGCGATAAATCAAGGATAATCTACTTTTCAGGATCATAATTTCAGTGCGAATTGACAGGCGCAGTGACAAAAAGAAAGCAAACTGACAGATTTATGTACGCACACGCACAACCACACACGCATACCAAGTAAGAGACTGTGTATGCGTGTGTGTGTGTGATAGAGAGAGCTCTCCCTTCATGATGTCTGCCTTCAAACGGATATCAATTTCACATAAAACTCTACTCTACTCTGCCCAGGCCCGAGTCGAGAAAGTGGATGATGATGACAGTCACACTGCCAGCAGGGGGAAGGGGCAGAGGGGGGAACGAAGAGGGGAGGGGGAGTGGCTGTCCTTGGGGTGGGAGTAACCCTTATTTGACACATTAAATGTCATTTGAGCATGCGATGAACGAGCCAAATGGTCGGCCATCTTGCCCGAAATGTATCTCTGTAGCTGCCGCTCTGCCTGTATCTGTATCTGTATCTCCAGCTGTAGCTGTATCTGCTGCGATGCGGGTCGTGCATTACGAATGAGTCGCACGTTTCGTTTAGTCGTCCATTTATTGGCGACATTAAATCATTCTATCAATCCCAGGCACGAGCAAAGTTCCCCCGCTCCCTCTCCCTCTCTCTCTTGCTCTTTCTCTTTCTCCTTCTCTGCTGTCCACTTTCACTTTCCTCTCTGCTTGCCACCCCCATTGGACAGCGCCTCCATTAGTCATTAATCGCCGCACTGACTTTAATGGCATTAAATAGTCGCAATTATATTTTAATGTCCACCCGAAAGAGACCCCAGAAACATAAGGAAACCCATACGGCATCGCCCACCCATTTCTTGGGGTGTTTTCCTCGCCTTCCCTTCTTCGCCCGGCTTCCTTTGTGGATTTAGTTAATTGCCCTCCGTCAGTGCGGGCAGCTTTTCCTGATTAGCGCATCTCGATAAATTCTCGACCATTTTCATCCAGCACAAAAGTCGCCATAAGATTTGAATTTGCATAACATGATACCAGGAACAATCTCTGCTATTGTACTGAATTTAGTTTATAAGATCTTTACAACTAGTTCGATTAGACTGTTCTTTCTGTATGCAAAACTAATATGTAGTTGAATTTTAATTAATATTTGCAAACTAAAGAAACTATTTTACTTTAAATTTAACCTATTTTCTATGCAATTTGACCTATTTTATTTTAAATTTAACCTATTTACTGTAAATTAAACCTATTTCTTTAATTTAAAATATGTTCTTTAAATATTACCTATTTTCTTTGGAATTGAACCTATTTTCTTGTAAATTTAACATATTTCCTTTAAATTTAATCTATTTTCTTGTAAATTTAACCTATTTTCTTTTTTAATTTTATGTTCTTGTAAATTTATCCAATTTAATTTTAATACGATTTACTAAGATTCTCGAGCAAAATAAACCTAATAGAACTTGTGATACTTAAAGTAAATAAATAGTTTCATAAAGAAGTTTCATATACACAGAAGTACAATAGTTATAGTATTTTTTGCTAGAACACATTGATTAATATGAATTAAATTAATTATTCACCTCCATATAATACTTTTTAGTTGATAATTATAATCTCCAAGTCAGAAACCTCTTTTTAATGATTTCTAACTTTGTAATAATGGACAAAACATAAATCCAATAAGTTTCTATACCATGTCATATGAAAATGTCTGATATAATAAACATCGTATTGTATCATAAACAAACCCATTATAATATGATATCACATGCAGGCACTCAAGTGCCAATCCAAACTCAATTCTAACCTAAGTTTTCTTTCCTTCTTCCCCAAAAACCCCCTTAAGCTCTTAATAAAGCTTCCGCCAAAGTTTTTTCCGGAATCTTATCGCAGTTCAGTAGAGTAAGTTCCCCCCAGTTATACGTCAGTGCTGGGGAGTGCTGGAGTGACAGAATTTGAAATACGTACAATATGTATCCATAGCGCAAGGCATACTTTACACGTCTGAGACACAGCAAAGCAACCCCTTCTAGAGATTTATGATGGGCGGAACTGAAAGCCAAAGGAAAGAAATGAAAAGAGGAGAATAACTAAACAAAAAGAAAAGCAAAACCAAAATGAAACCAAACCAAAACGAAATGAAATAAAATCAAAAGCAACTAATCAAGTTTTGACAGTGGAAAATCCACCTCGAAGTGCCTGAGGTACTGCGGTTTACAAGGGAGAAGAGAAGAGAGAATGAGGGAGAGGGGGAAAAATATTTGGTATATTTGGGAGCCACAGATCGGGCACGGAGTCTCGGGATCACGTGCTGATAGTGGCGAAAGCAACATGGCGCTGACGCTGGGAAATGTGTATGTTTCTAACTAGGGAAATGGCCTCCATGAGGCATGAGCACGACGAACAAACACCCCGCATGGCTGACACAGCACCCTCAAACAGTCGCTGTCGCTCTCTCTCTCTCTCGCTCTCGCACACATGCCGGCAATAAAACAATGTCACGCAATTTAAAGAAATGTCAAAAATTGAGTGATTTACAGGCGAGCCCTGTCCAAGTCGGGTTGTTACGGGATGGATATGGCCAGAAGTAGTAGTAGATGTCGCTGTTGAAGTTCCTCTGAATTGGGAAAATGCTCTCTCGCAGCGCAGACATAAAGGAGTTCATAATTTTATGTGTATAAGAAAGAAAGTGTCGTGAAGCGAACCGAGGCAAGGCAAGACGAGGCGAGGCGAGGAACCCCCGCGGGCAACTGCAAGTAAATTAGGCAAATTTACGAAATAGAAAAAGGACATGCCACACAGCCGGCACACACCCACACGCACACACACACACACACCCGGCAGCAGGACGACATAAATCACGTAGAACTGAAAACACTCGTCTCGTCTAATTTGGCAGAACGAAACGAGACTCTGCGATCGCAGCAACGCGCATCCGTCAGATACTTTTGCGCAGGCGCGCGTGAACAGCTGGAAATATGAAAATTATGAAGATGATGAGTGCAAGGAGAAAGAGAGAGGAGAGAGAGCGAGCTAATCAGATTTATGACCTTGACAGCCCATTGAAATCGTCCATCGAGCTCTAATGCACTGGAACGAACGAAGAAATGGACTCACCCGACTTGGACTACGTCGGACTCCGCTTGGACTCCCAGCCGGGCCATGTCTTTTATCTGTGCGTCGCACTCCAGAAAACCATTTGATCTTTTTTCGCTCCCAAAAACAGAAAATTTTTAATATTTTTATGACGCACATTTCCCGTTTCCATCTCCCTCACACTCTCTCTCTCTCTCTCGCTCTCACTGTCTCACTCTCTCACTCTGTCGCCTGTGAGTGACGACGAGGCTGTCGGTGGCGAGGAAGATTTATGCGTTTCTTCGATTATGTAAGCCTTGGTTTTTCCATCCTCGAAAGTCAATTATCAAATTTATGGTCTTTTCTCCCTGAGACTTTTCCTTGGCGGCGGCATTTTTATTGCTTTTCATTCCCACATTGGAATTGAATAAATGTATATTGTATTTGGTTTATGGTACATAAGGTATATATATGGTATTATGTAGTATTTCGTTTCTTGATGCCTCCTCGCATCTGCGCTCTTTAATTTGTTTGTAATTTTAAGTTATTAGTCATAATTTTTGGTATTCTTCCCCCCCTCCCGATTTGGTCGCTGACAGCGATAGAGCGAGAGCAGGTCGCCTTAATTAGAGCTCTTTAATCAGTTCAGTTCAGCTCGCCCCATGGGAAGAAGATCCAAAATGGAATTATGAAAAAAGCATAAAACGGCTATGTAAATGCGATAAGAGAGTAGACTAATAATTCGTATCGGTGTCGCCAAAGGGGGTATGTTGAGTTTATTGTTTTTTACGGTACATAGATAGATTGGGCTTGTCTTTTGAGACGGCCTTATAAAGCTGATTGTGGTAATTAACTGAACTTGTGGCTATATACTAATTTTAAAGGTATTAACTGAATTTGTCTCTACACTAATTTAAGATTAGAAAGATAAGTATATTTTATTGTAAATTGCTTATGATGATATTATAGTTGTATAAAATATATCTTTGACAAATAGTTCTACTACCATGAACACCGTGTACCTCTACCACATTGTCACACTTAAGTTGTGCTGATGTACTTCTTTAATAATCAAACTTTATCGGTTAGGAATATAAACCTTTTTCCTAAAATACACAGTTTTTGAATGTAACAATTCAACTATATCATTCTTGTTATAAATCTGTTTTTATACCCTTGGACCATTGAAAAGGGTCATTTTTATTTGAATTTGTTTGGCATATTCTTTACAAAATTTCAGAATTTTCCTATATATATATATAGATACTTTACTTTATTCATATTAGAAATGTTTCTATATCTCTAGATCTATATATTTGCTATATGTAACATTTAAATTTATTTCTATATTATATGTAGAGTTCTTCAAGTTAAAAGTCTAGCAATAATGGAATATTAAATGAATTATAGTAGTTTAACTTTGATCAATATCATCTCCTCCCATCTCTTCTGCCTTTTCCCCGCTATTTCCAGCTTTATTTTACTCAAAAGCGTCTTGAACACTTTAGCATATTTATCTTATCCATAAGCCCAGTAATATTGGATAACTTTTCACATTGCTTAAAGTTGCTCGAGAACTGAAACTGTTTGCGTTTTGTCTCTCTCTTGTGCTCATCAAGAAGATAATCGAAACTCCCACGTTGACCACGTGCCCCCTCCCGAGGCGAGGCAAGTATCATTGTTCAAGAATCGTTTGCTTTCGTCAAAATTAACGCCGAAACTTTTTAATGAAAAACCCGCATCAAGACGGGGAAAATTGCCCCCGCACACACACACACACACATACATACACACGCATACTGAGCAGAGCGAGAACTTGGCTGAGTTTTCTTTTGCAAAAGTGAAAGAGAGAGAGAGAGAGGGCAGAGAAACCATCAACGGGGACTGGCAGTCCAACTACCCCACGCCAACGCACCAACACAGTCTCACATACACACACACACTCACACAGTGACAGCATTTTCATTCCATCATGGCCGACAACGACGACGACGACGACGTCGTAGCTGACAGTCTGTCAGTTCGTCAAGACGAACCCCGACGAGGCAAGCGAACCCTGCACGAACTGGGGGCAGGGCAACAACCGCACACACACACACACACTGAGGCACATCCAGGATGTGCGGGCTGTGCTGATGATGATGGAAGAAAAGAAAAAAAAAAAAAGAAAAACAACAACAACTACCAAAGTCATTTCCAACCACCGTGCAGCAGCGTTTTCTTGACTGAATCGGGCAACGAAAAACGAGAATCGAGCGAGAGAAAACGACCCTTATATGCCTCGTCTACGACCTAGTCGAGTCATAATTCTTTTTTATTTTGTGACACGAATAAATCACTCAATTGTATAAAATTAAGCGCAAAAGGGACGAGCCGAAAGGACGCTGCAAAGGCAACACCGACAAACAAAATGGCAGACAGACGACGCCGTCGACGACGAATAAAATAATTCTGATTCGTGAGGCCGAATAAATCAAGAGATTGGACACAGATATCATAAAAATAATATATCCCTTTGCACTCCCCGTGCATATGTGTGTGTGTTCGTGTGTGTGAGCACATCCTTTGCATCCTGGCAGACGTCGCAACTTGACGGGTCCCTGCCCGCAGTGCCACCTCCCCTAGCCATCAACTGAAAGCCCTGCCTGCTTCTTGTCTCGACATTTTCACGGCTTTTTTGCTTTACGCAGCATTTTGGAGGGCGTAAATGAGCAGTCGACACACACACACATACATTCCGAGATAGACACGCACATGCATGTCAACATGAAATGTGAAGGGTATTTAGGCAGTTGTCACAGTTTATCTGGGCAACCAACCCACCCTTTTCTTGGGGTAAATACTTCAGACTGCAAGTAACTGAAATGAAGAAAATGGGAAACAATATACGAGTATTATATGAATTGCATGAGTTTTAAAATATTAAAGACAGATTATTAACAGGCTACAGATATAAATATATAATGTACTATAGAATGACACTGAGTAGTGTGTACATTTCGTAATGTGGAATTCCGATTATTTTAAATAATATTATTATTATTGTTATTGAATAGTTTCAAATGTTTATCAATTTTATGATGTGATTTTCATTTTAAAGTAATTTTTTTGAAATTTTTCAGTATTTTTCAAGACACTTTTTATCAGAATATTAAAGAAATAGAGCAATAGATATGATTTTATTTATATTTTAATATTTTTCTGACCTATATGACCTATGTATATGTGTAATATGAGTAATTTTAGCTAACTCAAGGTCATTATTTCGGTTAGAATTTGCATTGTAGCTTAACATCTAACCAAAAAAATACTGCCAAAACAACAACAAACTTTTATGTTATAATAAACATGTTCGTAGATTCACCCAATAAATACAAGTATATATATATATATATATGAAGAAAATTTTAAAAAATCATGCATCACGAAAAAAACCTCAAATTTTCAAATAGGTTAATATATTTCAAAATTTAAAAAGCTTATTGAAAAAGTTATAAAAAAATAAATTTAGTAAGAATATTGTTTTTAATATATTTTATAATATCATATATGGTATGTAGGTATAACCACATTCTCAGGCATGCTTAATAACAAATTACTCTTTCATTAAGAAGTGCACACTATATACTTTGCATACCCTTTAGGGTATATTAGCGTCGGTGCTACGTTTCAATCCAAATTCCTACTTAAATAGTCATTTTTTTGGTTTGTCCATTTTCTGGTGGTTGCGCTGTCCCGTTGCCATTACAGAGCTGCTGTGCGAGTGCGTGTTTGTATGTGTGTGTGCGCCAGTGTGTGTGTGTGTGTGTGAGTGCGACCATCACATGGCATAATAATTTGATTTGTGATCTTTGATAGCGAATATGAATTATAGAATGTGCATGTGTATTTGCCGGGCAAGTTGTGAGTTGAACTTGTTGTTGTTGTTGTTGTTGTTGTTGCTACCACTGTCGCTGGCTCTGCTGGCGTCGCCGTCCGCTGTTGGTGTCAACGTCATTCAGCATAAACGAGCTGCCAGTCGGCATGTCCTGCCCGGCGTCCTGTCGTCCTGGCGTCGCATTTACAACCCTTAGCGCGCATAAATTACTTTTATTACCTGTCAGGGGTATTTGCGCACTTACCAAAGCATGCCCCCTCCCCCCACCCCCTGACTCTTCTTCTCACTCCCCTTTCACTCTCTTTCTCCATTGACTTTTTGCCATTTCGTTTTTAGCTATATTTTAATTGCATATCGCGCTATAACTATTTGCACTCTGCGACAGCAGATTGAAGATATTTATTAATATTAGATGGGGCAGACAGACAGACAGGGAGAGCGACAGATACTGAGAGAATGAGAGAGATAGATAATGAGATATCGAGAGAGAGAGAGAGAGACAGTCCTGCTTAGAGTGCGCTTCGTACTCTTCCCTTCTTGCTGCATAATTCCGGTTCCATTAATTCTTTTTTATTGCGTCACAGGTTTTTAGATGATGTTGCACGGTGTGCGAAGGGAGTGCAGGAGAAGGGGGATGCACTGTGAAACATATTCATAATTCACGTCATACAAATGATGTAAATAAATTTCAGGTTTTCCGCTTTTTTTACTGTCAAACTCTGCTGGGATTTAGAGTTGGCATTATAATGCCGAGATACCATGATAAGGTACGTACGTACGAGATAGTAAGGCAAACAGTTGGAAACTTTTGGGATTAGCAATATGAAATTAGTCGATTGCACTCCCTGAAAAACAAATAATTTAAATGTATTCATAAGTTTGTAGTATCTTGTTATGATTTATATTTATCTATGAATGGCTGATAAAGCCAAAGGGAATTAAAATTTAATTTTATACTCTGTCTGTCTATCTGTCGGTCTGTCGGTCTGACGGTCTGTCTGCCTGTCTGTCTATGTGTCTCAGTCTGTCTGTCTGTCAGTCTGTCAGTCTGTCGTTCTGTCAATCTGTCAGTCTGTCAGTATGTCAGTCAGTCAGTCAGTCTGTCTGTCTGTCTGTCTGTCTGTCTGTCTGTCTGTCTGTCTGTCTGTCAGTCTGTCAGTCTGTCAGTCTGTCAGTCTGTCAGTCTGTCAGTCTGTCAGTCAGTCTGTCTGTCTGTCTGTCTGTCGGTCTGACGGTCTGTCTGCCTGTCTGTCTATATGCCTCTGTCTGTCAGTCTGTCTGTCTGTCTGTCGGTCTGTCTGTTTGTCTGTTTGTCTGTTTGTCTGTCTGTCTGTCTGTCTGTCTGTCTGTCTGTCTGTCTGTGTGTCTGTGTGTCTGTCTGTCTGTCTGTCGCTCTGTCTGTCTGTCTGCCTGTCTGTCTATGTGTCTCAGTCTGTCTGTCTATATGCTTAAACGATCAACGCACAGTCTGGTATATAAAACAAATATCGCCTTTTATAATATTGCAACCAAACTCACATGACATACATATATTATGCTCATCAAATAAGATTAATAAGGAAACAATCTGTTGTACTTTCATGTTAATCGAAATATTGTTTAGTAAATTTTGAATGGATAAATAAAAAATAAATAAATAAAGCAAATACTTTAAATAAATAAACTATTCATTGCTTGGAGCTTTTCTTATATAGATCTTGATAAATCGTCAGATATTCAGATATTTTCACCGTATAGACCTATATCTATAATGTAAGACATGGTATATAGCATCTGATTACCCTTTTCCCTTCCTCTGACTAGAACCAGTTGGAGATCTTAATAAATACATGTGACAGGACCCAGAGAACGAGACTCCACTCTTCCACTAACAAATGACCCGCTTCGTCGCGATCCTTTCAGGCTGCTCTTGGCCAGAGTTGAGAAAGATGTTGCTCTTATCGCTGAATTAATAGAGCTATTAATAAGTCTTTTGTCGTCTTGATATCAAAAAGAAACTTGGCTGGGGCTCCGCTTCGATGCAACCTTGAAGATTGAAGCAGATTGGAGAGGAAATGGAGGGAGGGATGGAGGTATAAATCCTTCTGCCATAAAGGAACAACTGATTTACCTGCGATGAAAGTGACATGTTAATTTTTTAAAATTTTCCCAGAGATTGCGGACAGCAGATGGAGGCAATCGGAGGCGACTCTGCTGCGTTGCACATGGCGCAGCTCCGACTTCGACATCCACTTGGAGTCGGAGTAGGAGACGGTGCTGAGACGACTTTGATAAATACCATGACAAATTCAAAACTGTCAGACATAATTTTTCAAATCGTAATTGCATTATTATCGGACGACTACGACGACTCTGGCGGGCGGACACTGAGGCGGGGGAAATGAAGATGGAGATGGAAATGGGAAATGATGAAGGGAACAATTGGCGCATTAATCTCGCCAGGAAAGGTTACAACATGTGTGTGAGAGGCACTGCTGCTGCTGCTGCTGCTGCCTTTCCTTTCCTTTTCATAATTGAAATGTCAGTTGGAAGACAGACAGAGAGAGAGAGAGAGAGGGAGGCAGAGAGAAAGGAAGAGATAGTGAGAGATAAAGGGAGAGAGAGAGTGAAAGCAACAGAGATGGAGAGGGAAAGAGCTGGAAGAATTTGTTTGAGTGGCACACTCAATGAAGCAGAAACAGGTACCCGCATCTGCCTGGCTGAGGGGGTAGTCCAAAGTGCGTAGGTGGCAGCAGTTTCTCCGTTCATGCAGAGGAAAGATCGTATAAAGTAGGGAGAAATGCTAGAGAAAGTATTAAGAGAGATACTTGAGAGCACAAGGCATATTTCTAAAGTTCGGAGCATTCAATTTTGAATGGAATTGAAGTGAACTTATAGAAATATTAAAGACCTTATAAGGACTCTATATGTATTGTATAAGTTGTATATATCCTTATAAGATTTTAAGTTCTTAATGTAGTTCGTAGAAAATGGAAAATATTTGTACAGTATTTGAAGGAATATATCTATATTTTCAGCTTCAAGGTATTTTCAGTAGTGTGAATTTAATCGATATAATTTGATTAAAATTATATTGCTATTTTATGAAATGTTAAATATTCTCATAAGTATAATTCAGTTTATATTAAATGGAATATATATTTTGGCTTGTATACAGTACTATTTATTTACATTTGTATTGTGTATATTATGCATTATATATATACATCAGTATTCTCAGCAATAAATCATGTCCTTTAAGGTATTTCCTTATACTATAAAGAATGAATTAATAGAATCAATAAAAATACAATTAAATTTTTAATTTATAATTATAATAATACTTAAGCAATGTTTAGCAACTTTTTTATTCCATAAGAAGAGTCCTTGATCGTGTAGCTGGTACCTTAAAGGTTATTCAGCTGGTTTCTTTGTACTCCACGCTCTAGAAAACTAAGGAATGCCTTATTTTTCTTCTCTTTCATTGACTTTCCTCTGGGTTTTCTTGACTTTGCTGCATCGTGTGCACGTTGCATGCAACTCAATCTCCATCTCAAGTGCCTCAAACGGGCCGAAGATTAATTGCGCGTGGAAACTCCTAATTAAATCATATCATGACCCCGACTCGCCCATGCCGCGCCCCGCTCTCCATCCCTGCCCCTGCACAGTGACTGTTCCTAACGATGTTGTGATGTGGTCGATTTTTCATTAGCAGAGGAAAATAGGGAAAAGTAGAAGAGTGGAAGAGCGGAAAAGTGGCAAAGTGCATTCGAGAAGTTGCATATTCAAGTGACTCAATTAAGCAGAGCGAGCAACAGAGACAGACAGATAGCCAGAAAGGGAAAGAGAGAGAGAGAGAGAGACACAGATACAGGTTGCACAGCCAGAGCACTTGAGCAAGACGTCTGCCATTTTGTATCTGTGTGTGACCGGGTGTATCTTTGTCTGTTTCTCTCTATGCCTGTGTGAGTGTGTGTGTGTGTGTGTGTGAAGTGCACGTGAAATCCTTTGGCAAGGGGCAGCGGCAACAGCAGCCGACCTGATTGGTAGTTGACTGTTCCAAGCCCGGCATCAGCATCAGCATTCGCTCTGCTCCTGCTGCCGCTTCGTCGTGTTGCCAGATTCCATCAACAACAAAGCCAAGCAGAAGCAGCAGCAGCAGCAACAACAACAATGAGAACAACAACAACAACAAGACGAGGCAAACAAACGAAAACGAAATGTTGCTGAGACATGAAGTTGACAGCTCAATGCGCTCGAACAAAACTCACAGATACAGCTACAACTACAACTACACACACACACACACACACACAGTCACTACTATAACTACATTCACACACATACACACACACACTCAGATATACACTGCACATACAGTACACACTAATACACGCGCAAAGTGCGCTGAAAACGCAAAAGAAGCAGCAACTAGGGAGCAAAAACAATCAAAGGCAGCTCAATAGGTGCAGGTGAGGGAGGAAGGAATAATAAAGGAATAAAGTCATAGAATACAGAAACAGATCATAATGAAATCTACTCGTGAGAGAAAGTCTGGGAATATTTTTATTATGCATTTCAAGATTTATAAAACAGATCATAAATTGAATTTCAGATTTGTAATATATTTAAATATTCTAGAATTTGTATTATATAGTGTTTATTACTTACGTAACTTATGTTCTTCATTACAATTTATTCAATTATTGCTGTTTTGTTATTGTTTACCATTACTTGATTCCCAGTATGATTTTTAACCTAAGTATACTTTAATAAATTATAAAAAATAAATATTATTGTACAATATTCATTTAAAAAAATATATGTTAAAACTATTTAAATAAATTCCAAAAAATAAATCAATTTGTTTAAATTACTCTGCTGTTCCCTCTGATGACACTGAATAGAATATATTATCATCATAATACAGGACCGTATAATATAATATAGACAGAATTCTTAAAATATATATTCCATATAGCTAAACTTTAATTTAATTGCCTTCTTTGACTGCATTAAATATTTTAAATAGCGCAGGTTTACAAGTAATTCTTACCCGCCTACTTCTTTACAGCACGTGCTTCTATCGAACTCACCGGGGCTGTGCACAAGCAGCGAAGCGTACTGCAAAAAAGGCTGCACTCCACCTCAGCGCTGCTGCTGCTGCTCTCGCTCTGCTGGGGCCCATCCTCATGCTGTTGTTGTTGTTGTTGTGGTGAACGCGTTGAAGAAGAATCCATCAATTTTTATGTTGCCCTCGGTCGACATTTTCGTCGATTCCGTTTTGTGCTCTTTGCCGTATTGCTATTGCTCCAAGGCTCGTAAAATGCAAATCGAAATTCATATCGTCGTCACACGCACACACACACACACACACACAGAGTAGTTTTGCTCGCCTTGGTATTGGTGAGTTTTGTGTTGAGCTTGCGATGTGTGGTGAGTTGTTTGCCGATTCCACCCCTTTTCTCATTGTTCTGTCCATCAAAAAATGTGCAAAGCAACAACAACAACAACAACAGCCAGAGAGAACGAACAAAGCAGCAGCTGAAGAAGAAGAAGAAGAGCAACAAAAAAATACACATGAAGTTTTTGTCGTTGTCTCGTTTCGTTGACTTTTTCGTCTTATGCTGCTGCTGGTGCTGCTGACGCTGCCGTTGACTGCTGCCTCTGCCTCTGCCACTGCTGCTGCTACTCCTCCTGCAGCCTCTGCTACTTCTGCTCAACGTCATCGCCGTCGACGTCGTCGTCGTCTCTCATTGTTCCTGCTGCTGCCGTTGATTCGTTGGCTGCGCTTCTTCTGCTGCTTCTGCTGCCACTTGAGCTTTTGCTGCCTTCTTTTCAATTGTTGTTGTTGCTGCTGCTCTTCTTCTTCTTTTTCTTCTTCTTCTAGTTGTTGTTGTTGCTGCTGCTGTCGCTCGTTGTTATCGTTTGCTGTTTCGATATTTTCTCTCGTCTCCATCGTCGTTTGCTGCCATTGTTGCTGATGCTGCCTCCGCCTTAGTCTGCATCGCTGCCCGCTTCAAATGTCTGCCAAAATGCCACCCCGCCCCTTTTTAGAGGCTGCCGCTGGCTGTAAGCTTTCAAGCACCTCCTCCCCTCCCCCGTTTCCTTCTCTATCTCTTCCTCTTCCTTCAACTTGCAACGTTCAAACTTCATTTCGTTCGCTGTCGGCCAATCTAGAAAATCCGAACGTTTCATTCAAACCCCGCTGCATTCTCTCATAAGCTGCCCCCTCCCCTTCTCTCTCTCTATCTCTCTCTCTCTTTATCTATGTTTTCCGTTTTTTTTCTACCTGCCAGAATCGAAGGCAGCGTCTGGCTTCGGCTTTTTGTTGGAAAGTTTAAATAACGTTTCATTTCAACATCATTTCTATGCGCAGATAAGTCGAGAAATTACCCAGTCCCAATCCCAGATCTGTTGAGGAAGGTGCTGTTCATTTGGTAGAGGAAAAATAGTTGGGGTATTCATAAGTAGATGTACGAATTGAAAATGGGTAGATGTAGAAACAAAGAGTCTTATCTTAGAAAAGATTTATGCAAAATTGGTAATATTTAGTTTAACTTACCTAAAAGTAATAAATAGATATTTATATAAATATTTAAATATATTTAAAATAATTACGAACGAAAAAAACAAAATAACTAGGACTTGGGTATATTATGCCCATTTGATATAATTTGTAATATTATTGCCAACTATGAATATTAAATATCTGCTTCACTAAGTCTTAAAAGTTTAAATTTTTATTTAAAAAATAATAAAAGAAAAGATTGTTAATAGAGTTTACTAATAGAATTGAAATTCGATTATATTTCTAAATTTGTACGCATACATTTCTAACTTTCTATGCATATTCTAAAATTGTAAAGCAACCCAACTATCCCTGAACTATACAAAATCTGTTACTAATCAGTTGCTTTATGCGTTGATTTAGTCCTTCATTTAGCACGTCAGTTTGGCTCGATTATAGCCAAATTTTAAGCCAATTTAGCTAGCATTATTACAACTTTGTCATAAGCTCGCAAAAAAACAGATGCCCACAGTGCTACTATCCCCTTCCCTCCCCCCTTCCCTTACCCAGTCCCCTTCCCCACTTCCTGCTTTGTGTTATATAGAGCATTATTGGTGCAGTGTCTCTGGCGGGTTCGAAATTGATGCCGCCAATTAAGAGGCGCGAAAAACATTGCGCGGAATGTTTGCCTGGCGAGGGAGGAGGGGGTGACGGAGAGGGGGATGAGAGAGTGAGGGAGGGAGGGGTGAGCGAGGTTTGCCAATGCCAACCACACATATCAGCACTCACAACATCCGACACAATCCGATGTTGATTACCGCATAAAAATCCATTGCTGACCAATTCGAATGCCCTCCTCCTCCCCTTTACAACTCTTTTGCCCACGCCTCTGTAAAACCCTTTAACTGCTCGCTCTGCACTCTCCTGCTCTCTCTTCTCTCCCACAACAATTTTGATTGCCTTGACGCTGTGCAAATTATTCCTAAAAACAAATACAACACACACACACAGGGAAATACTCTCACGCACACATATGCAGGCAAAACATTTACACACTACACACACGCACCCACAGGCAAACCAACTCCCGCACACATGCATGCAAACATTCATACACTAACGCACAGGCAAGGCGGACACACAGACTCACTCAGTCCCTCTCTCACATCAACACACATGTGCAGCCTGCAATACAAATACAAATTCATTTGAGTGGATTTTAGCTCTCCGCTCTCCCAACTTCCCACTCTCCCAACTCTCTTTACTGCCTCCCTCTCCCTCCCGCCCACTGCACTTGCACACACTAAAATCCTTTTGGTCCCTTTTTCGCAGTGCATTTTATGCGCGTCGCTGCTGACGTCGCGTCGCCGTCTCTGTCGGCTCGTGACGATTGTCCTGCAATTTGTGTCTCTGCTGCTGCTGCGTTCGCGTTGCCAATTGTCGTTCTTATTGCCCATTGCTGAAATTATTTTGCGCTAATGGCAATTACCACTTGCCCACGTGTGTGTGTGTGTATGTGAGTGTGTGGCCCCCTTCTCCCTCTCCCGACCCTTTCCGCACTCTTCTGTAATGCAATACGAAATTATTTTTAAAGAAATTTAATGATTCGCGCGGTTAATTTATGTTAAGTGTCCTTAAGTGAAAATTGTGCGATTCGAAATTAGCCAAAGCAGGGGCGTGTTTGAGAGGAGCGGACAGGGGGCGTGGTTTATTATCCAACACAATTAGTTGCACTTTGATGGGGGCCCATCGCAGCGCACATTGCACATTGCGCGCTAAAACGGCAAATTGCATCATAATTTCAGCTTAATTTGCAATTCCAAAAAAGGATTTCACAAAAAGGATTTCGACAGCAAATGGAGCAGTTGAATTTCGAGAGAATGATGGCGGAAAAGGGGGGAAGTAGTGAAGGATATTGGAGGTTATCTAGCTGAAACTATTTTATACATTTTATTATATAATGTGTATAATAAATATTTATGATATCATATTGTAGGGTATTAAAGGGTTTATTTTTTGAGTACTTAATAATGTTGACAAATACTGTAGGAGACAGAAAGATAATATACTGAATTATTGTAGGTTGTCACGATATTTCTTGAATATTTTCTGATGTGAGAAAATTTTAAATTATTAAATATGTTAGGTTTGTCTTTTAACTTAATTAAGTAAAGATAAAAAACAAATAATAAAATATATTTGTTTACTTAGATTATTAAAGAAGGGATTTGTATTGCTACCGATAAAATCTATTTTACTCCAGCATGTGCTTTGCTAATGTTATATCCTTAGTGAATGATAGATTTATTGACTGTAACCTAAGTTCTTCAATCGATTTATGATATCATATTGAAAACAACAAGTATTTTAAGAAGATACTGTACAATTTGTGCTTGAAACTATCGATAAACACATAATTAGTGATACATTGATAGTTTGATATATTCATTTTTATACTGTATACTCTTGATATGGATATCCACAATATTCTTGGTACAATTCTAACTTATCAAGGTCAGAGTATTTCCTTCGTTCTTTCTTTATACTTTTCTCTTTATATTTATTGTTTTTTTTTCTTCAAACAAAGTACTAAAAAAATGTCCTCATTCAATCTTCTCTATATGATTTCCTTTCTAAGCCCCCGTCTTCTCCCCTATCCCACTTTCCTGTAATATATCCCCAGCATATCTACTCAACTACGTGCTATAATTATGTAACATCCATCGTAGAACTTCCCACAGACCGATACTTGAGGCTACAAATTATATAATTCAAAATTTTACGATGCCGACACAGCTGCCGACACACACACACACACACACACAGAGAGACACACTCGCACACACACAGAGAGAATCGTTTGTGCTATTTAGAAATTTCTGTTTGAAGAACTGAAGAGAGAAAGAGGAAAATTGTTTAATTTTCTGGAACTCGTCATAAGCGAAACCATAAATTATCAGATATAGAAAAAAGAACAGGCGAGAGGGAAAGAGTGAGTGAGAGGGTGAGCGAGAGAGGGAGAGGGTGGGCACAGTGCGAGGCAGCTAAATAACTCCGAAGAATGAATTATGACAGTTCTAATTGACTGAAATATGGCGCGATGGCTGCTTTCCATCATCCATGGCGAAGCAGGGCGTACTCTATATAGAGCAAGGGGTACATATAGGGGATATAAGAGGGGGGTACTTAAGGGGGTATATGTATTTTTGTGCGGGCTATGCACACCCACATGGAAACACAGCAAGAGAGAGAGAGAGCGAGAGAGAGAGAGGAAGGCAGCGTGAAGTATCTTACAGATACTTTTGCTTCACTTTCGTTTTAGCTACGGCAAAAAGAACAACAGTGCACAGCAAGAAGAGCAAGAAGAAGCAGCACAAACAATGCGAGTGCATTCAGAGAACGAGAGATGCCCGAAAACCTCGAACCAAACACCGAACCGAACCCAAAAGCCAGTGAAATGTGTCTAAAGAAGGCGACGGCAGCGCACAGTATTTCATTTTTTTGAAGTGCCAGTTTATGTATCTGAAAGATACGCTTAGCAAGCATACTCACACTCACACTCACACACACACACAGACAGAGGAAACGCCATGCCAAGCTGTTCTGTTCAGTTCTGTTCAGTTGGTAAATGGAAGAAATGGATTTTTGACAGATTTATGACTATCGAGCCCGAGTCTTCCCCATTTTTGAATTATTGCCATCGAAATAGACGAACGAAATTTCGTATTTCTTTCGCTTCTACTTCTTCTTCATCCGTTACGCCCTCCCGCCAGCACATTGAGGATTTTCGTTTGGATTCGGTTTGGATTCATTTTTGGAATACAGTTTGAGGATTCAGTTCGAGCAGCGGCCCCTCTGACTGGGCAGGAAAAGGAAGCCAGGCTGTGTGGCAAGTTTCTTTTCAATGTGTGCGCCCGCTGAACTCCTTCTTACCTTGGCTAAGCCACGAGAAGGGTTTGCTGTAACTTCCCCCCTCTCCTCTTTTTCTTCACATTCCCCTGCCATCGCCTCACTTCTTCCTCAAGTAGCTGAGCATACGCTCCGTCGGAAGCGCAGGCGGACGATATTGCTTTGCTTTTTACGGTCGCTTGGGTTAAGCTGTGGTCGCATAACTGTTTGGGGCGTTCAGCCTGTTGAAGGTACTTGAACAAGTTGAGAAATTATATTAAGATTTTTACCTAGCAAATCTGGCTAAATGTCAATATGTCTATATACAATAGTATAAATATATTCTATTCGTATATGTTTATTTAAGTTTATCCCAGCTTATATCTTTATCTTATATAATTATATATAATCTGTCTATGATCTATCATCTGCCTGTACATCTATCTGTCTTTCTACCTACTATATACTTTTGTATCTATGAATATATAACACATTTCACATTCATCTACGTATATATGTGTAAATGTATCAATCAATTAATTATTTATTAAATATATATCTAAGTATATATTGATTCTTTAAATTAGTTTTCCATCTTTACTTTCATCTCTCATCCTATATTAATCCTATATTAATACATTCACATATAGTTTTCAATCTATCCTAAATTCCATCCACCTATATAATGTCTATTATTTGTCTACATACATATATATAATGTATATTATAATAGACAATATATTTCTCTTCGTTTATTGCTCATTTAATTATCACATATTCAACTTTCATACAATATATACTATATTCATATTCTTATCCCATTTGTACCTATCTTCCTTATATATCTTCCTATTCCATTTCAACGTTGATCTGACTCTCTATTATATATACTTACATATACATTTAATTGTCTATCTATCTTTCAGTTTGTCTTTCTTTTATCAACTTATCTAACTATATATCTCTATATATCTATATCCATCTATATCTATATATTTCTATCTATATCTATCTACACTCTCTTTCTAAATACTTCACTATTCAACCTATTATATTATATTCTTTCTTCATTTTACACATTTAATAAATATTCTAATACCATAAAATATAAAATTTAAAATCTTAAAAACCCTTAAAACTTTTAGTCGAAATAACTTTCGTAATATTTGTTAAAATAACTTAAACAATGTCACATTTTCCCCCAAAGATCTTTACCTCATATAACACATTCCTTTGCCCGTATGCTGCTCTTTCTCTCACTGCCTCACTGCCTCTCTGTCTCCCTGTTCGCACACAGAGTTTTCTCATTGACTTTCCTTTCCTTTTGGCATAACTCGCGCATTTCCATTGAGCTGACCAGGCTGAAGACGCCAGCTGCGCCTCGTTTTGCAGTGCAAACAAAAGCGGGAGAGATGGAAGGAGAGCAGAGCAGAGCAGAGGAGAGAGAGAGATGAGGAGAGGTTAAGGAAAACGATGGAAAATCTATAAATGCAGCAGCAATGTGCGCCGTGGTAAGCTGCAATTTACGATCGATCGATTTCGCGTTAAGCAAATGCGACGCGCAGCAGCAGCAGCAGCAACTGTTGCAACGGCAGCAGCAACTGTTGCAGCCGTTGGGCACAACAGCAATTGTTGCTGAAGATGGAGTCGCCAAAATTGTGAGGCAGTAGCTGGCGGAGGGGCAGGGAAAGAGGAAGGGGGGAGGCTGGGCATATGTCAGCTGAAGCCCCGTTATGATGTGCGCTTGATGCCCCCAAGGCGGCAACGGCGACGGCGGAGGCAGTCGAAGCATTTTGCACTTAATTTAATTTGTACGGCAAACAAACGAATGAAGAAGGAGGAAGGGGGAGTGGAGGGAGAGAGAGGAGATGGAGAGAGGAGGAAAGACGAGAAGAGAGCAGAAGGAGGAGGCAGCAGGAGAAGGCAGCAAGTGGAGGCAGCAGGGGGAGTTAGCAGGGGAAGGAAGAGGAAGAAGAAGGTAGCAGGAGGATCAGGAGGTAGCAGACGGAGAAGGGGGAAGTAGGAGGGAGACGGCAGTCAGCGCCGAGTTCACTTTGCAGCGCCACATCAAGCGATTTTGGCCGCAGGGGAGGCGTGGCAAGGTAGCGCGACCAAAGAGAGAGAGTGAAAGAGGGAGGGAAGGGAGGCAGAGTTAGTTGAGGCCGGCAGGGAGGGAGCAGTAGCAGCAGCTGGTGGAGGTAGCAGGAGGAGGAGCAGCACAAACTGCGCCTGGTCCATATCAGTTTCATGGAACTATGGTCACGATTTGGCAATAATGTTGCTTAAATACGCTGCAGCCAAAAGCGGGGGAGATGAGGAGAGGGCACTCAACTGGACCTGCACCGGCTGTGTGTGGACTGCATGTGGACTCCATGTGCTTCACCGGCTCCGGCTCCGGCTCAGCCTCAGCCTCGACTCGCCTCGATGGCCAATTGTAAAACATTTCGTTTGCAAGATTTGTTTGCGGGATAAAAATAAAATTGTTCATTTAAAGTAGCTGCTTCTGTGCAGGCAGCAGGCGGGAGGGGGTAACGGGAGAGTGTGGGGGGGGGAGTGTTGTGCACAGACTGCTCTGTGCAGCACTGTGTGTGTGTGCAGCTTGCCCCACGGCCGCGAGTCGCAACTGTTGCCGTTGCCCATTGCCCGCTTCCAAATTGGCTTTGTTTATGAGATCGCTTTTATCGTCGTCAGCGCGGCAAGGACCTGCGGGTTCACATTCGCAAGCGCTACTTAATTTTTAGCCAGCCACGCCTCCCTGCGCCCCACACCTTCTCACCCTCCCCCCCCCTTGCATTACCTGCCCCTTTGTGGTTGCTACTAATTTTAGCGCGAATTCCTCTAAGCTTATCAAAAGTCATTAAGATAAGGCCAAGTTCTTGTTGTTCTTGTTGTTGTTAGTTTTGCAATCGATTGCCAAATCGATTTACAGTTATCGATACGCCCGATCGGGCATTGAGTTGAAGATACATTCACATCTTGTTCAAACATCACGAACTACTAAATGTTTTTTTCGGGTCTATGAAAAGGTAGAGAAGGCGATGGAGAGAGCTGGAGAAAGACGAAGAGAAAATGAGGGAGAGATCTCTTGAGAGAGAGGGGTAGAGGTAGAGAGAAAGAAAGGGAAGGGTTGCAAAACAGATAGAGTGAAAGAGAGCGGAAGAGAAACCTCTCAAATTGTATTGTGCGCAGTCTGGCGGAACCAGAAGAATTGGGCACATGTTTATAAGGAGTGTGTTGTGGCTTCTGAAAGTAGAACAAGAGTTTAGAGGCAGATTGTGTTATTGAAAAGGAACTAGATCCCCAAACTTGTTAAGCAAATATGTTACGTAATCTGTATTTCTGGAATACCAATAAAAGCTTTAGAAATTTGTATAAAACTTTGAGTAGGAATCCCAAAATATTGTTATATCTTTATTATATCAATATAATCTGAATCAATCAATAGTAGAAAGGCTTGAGACATGAGTTGAATAATTGAAGAAACGGACATGAAAATAATCTGTAAAGAAAATATATATCTGAAGGTTATATTCGTGCTGATTAAGGAAACTATTTTCATTGTGAAATTCCGAGTGAATAATTCCTTACCAACCCTTATAAGCTAAGAAGTTAATATAAATTTGCGCCATTTGTCTTTCTGTTCGTATGAAAACCTAGATCCCAGTGACTATAATAGCCAAGGCAACCAAATTTGTGTTTAAGATAAAGCTAGTTCCTATTTCCCCATCCGCACTCGTCAATCGATATAAACCGAATTCCAAACACAATTAAAATGCAGGACAGTTGATGACATATAAATACAAAAACCAAAACGACCAAACGATATATGAAAGTTTGGTTGCGTTATTTAAGAAACAGTTTCAAGAGTTAGGAATTCCCAAAAGTAAACTATACTACAGGAAATTCGCATATAAATAAAGGTTATATATTTAAGAAATCATTTGAACTTTTAAGTCTTCAGTTGGCAAAGTAGTAGAATACGATACTCCAAAAGAAACTGTTCTAATCATACAAATATGCGATCTCTTGTGATTCCTCATGCTTAGGACATTTAAATATTAGTAAAGTAACACTGAAAACTGTGAAGTAAATGAAATAATATATTATTAAATTTGTATTATACATATATATACATTTTATATATTGTACAATATTATATTTATTATTATCATAGTTACATTCTTCATATTGAGATCATAGAACAAGTTGCAATGGAACTATTCCATGAATCAAAAACAAAAGAGAAAGAGAGAGATACTACATAAAGATAGTTCTTATATAGAAACCTTCTACTCCCCCCCCTCCATGTTCTACTCTATTTCGCCTTCACAACTCTGAAGATCGCGACAGGCAAATAGCTTTGCCCCAAAGGATCTTGACTTTTGCCAATCACAGCGAGTTGAGGCAGGTCGCAAACAAGCGTGCTACAAATATGGCGTGGCATAAGTGGCAACAGTTGCAACTTGCAACAGTTGGCAATGCGAAATTCGAATACTGCGCAATGTAGTTGATCTTGTTGCAGTTGCTGCTGTTGCTGTTGCAGTTGCTGCTGCTGTAGCTGTCGCTGCTGCAGTCACGGCCGATTGGCCTCAACGAGCCGAGAGCTTTTTGTGCCAATCGCAGGCAGTGTCCCGCTCCTATTGCAATGCCCGCTGCTGTAGTTGTTGTTGTTGTTGTTGCCGTTGTCGCGTCGTTGTCGAACGACCTGCAGCCTGCTCCCGTTGTAAATGTTGTTGTCGTCGTCGTCGTCGTCAGAGACGACATCACACATTGACCACAGCCCGTTGCAAGTTGCAACTTGCCCCGTGCAGAATTTGGTGCAATTGTCGTGGCAGCCGCCCTCACTGCAGCCCCTCCCCCCTCCTCTCTCTCTCTCTTCCCAACCGACCCCTTGCAAGGTCTGGGGGCCACTCGATGTCTGATTTACGAGGCAGCGCGTGGTTGCTGGCGATTCCCGATTCCCGATTCCGATTCCGTGGCCAAGATCGTCGCCAGTTTGCAGGCTCTCCTGCTCTCGCTTGCTTATGTTATGCCAGGTCAGTTCCATTATTTTCCGGCCAATTCGCCATTGTTACAAATGCTAATTTTGATATTTTGTATTTAAATGCACACGGGCCTGGGCGAAGGCTGGAAGAGAAGGCTGGAAGAGAGTTCCTTCTATCTAGGCTGCACCTTACCCTTTGCTGCTGCACTACACGAGACACAGTGGGAAAGGTTGTTGCAATTGTGGCATGAGTTTGGTTGGGCAAAGGAATGCGTTAGATGGGGAAGCTTAAAGTTGTTAAAGGAAGGGAATATTGATACTTTATTGATATTATTTCAATTAAAGGGAATTCTCGTTAAAGAAGCTTCTTCTTGGGGTGGTACCTCGAAGTAAATAGGTAACAATTTCATAGATTTCTTAACAAATTAAAGCTCATCATCATATTGAGTGAACGTAACATTAATGTGCTTCGAAAGCTCTAAAGAGCTTTGGCTTAGAAAGAATATTTACATGACAAATAAACAAAGTACTAAACTAAGCTCTCTTTACTCTTCAACGTCAAGATTTAGAAGAATGAAACAGCTTTAATGTGCTTTTAAAGCTTTGAACCTTAAATTTAAATTGTTGTTGAAACTTTTCCTCAATTTTAGCTTCAATTGTCTTGCAATCAGTAAGATAAAGATAATTCTATGAATGCCCTTCTCATTTCCTGTCTTTGATTAGAAAATGATTAGGAGATTAATTTCACTTTAGATAGACATTAAATGCTTCATAAGCTGTTGAGTATTAAAGCTTCTTCTGCACTTCTAAAGTAAAATAAATTTAGTTCCACAAATGCCACTCCTATTTTTCGTTATATCTAAGAGCTAAATAACACATTCAGGTATTTTAAAAGAACTTCTCAGTTTTAATGTGCTTTCAGAGCTGGCAGAGCTTTTCTAGTATTAGAGCTGTTTAATGAGCTTTAAGTAGTTCTATAAGTTAAATAAATAAAAAACAATGCGCTTTTTAAGCGCTAAGAAAACTTCAAAGCTCTCTTAAGTTGTAGAGCATTCACTAGTCGCCTTACTCTCCACTGCAATCTTCCCTGTGTTATTTTCTAGTTCATGCTGCAAATGTGGCATTGAATTTCATATTGCGCGCACTGCAGCAGCTTCGCGCCGTTCCCCAAGCTCCCTGCCCCGCCTCACTCACTCCCCTATGGCATTCACAATCGCAGGCTGCACTCGTCTCTCTCTCTCTTTCTGTCTCTCTCTCTCTCTGTTCCTCTTGTGGCAACATGGTCGTCTGGGCCCGATGCGCTGTAATGGATGTTATGTTCTGGCGGCGATCGCATGACAGGCGCATGTTGCAGCCGCTGGCATCCGCACCATTATGGCAACTGGCAACTGGGTCCCAGTCTGAACGAGATGCCATGCCCCCCCTCTTGCCTCGCTGCCCCTCTTTCCACCTCCTGATGCCACCATTGGCAATGCATCGCATCGCATTCCCCAAAAAGCGTGTAATCAATAAACAACAAGAGCCATCGAAGCTACGATCCGATGCCCCCTTCGAGCTGGGCACCCTCTTCCCGCCCAGCTCCCTCCCTCCTCTCTCTCTCTCTCTCCTCGTCTTCTCCCTTGCGAGACAGGCATCTCGTGTAACCTATGGGAATGCCTGGACGCGCTCTGGCCCAGCCTGGCCTGGCCTGGGCTGAGTTGAGCTGAGCTGAGCTGAGCCGAGCCGAGCTCGATTGTATCTCGCTCTTCTTCTGCCTCTCTCGCTTTGTATCTGGATAATGATCCATTGTTTGCATCTTGAACTTGTTTTAAATGCGCGCGCACTCACACACGTTCCCCCCTTCCTTCCTCGTTCCTCGTTCCTCCTGCACTCCTTGGGCAATCTTCATTTCACTCCATCTTGTTGCTGTTGCCTCCTCATCATCCTCAGCCGTCGTCAACGGCTGCAGCCATATCTGGACACTGGAGCAGGGACTGTAGCCGGGCCTGGAGCTCGGGCTGATTCATTGGGGCAAAGAACAAAACAAAAAAAAAGGAGAGAAGACTGTGGAAATTGTTGCGCTATCCCGAAGACATGTTCAGCAATTTCTTTTAATTAGAAGATATTTTTGCGCCTATTAGAATATGTTACGTCACTCAAGGAATTCTCGCACAGCACACAGTGCATTCCCTGCTGGACAGGGCCACCTGGTGGGGAGAACTGGGTGAGCACACTCTAATGAGAATGAGTTGGCAATGAGCTAGTTCAGTTGTGGAGCGATCAGCACTAAAGTGGAATGAATAGTGAATAGAGAGTTATGTATAGTTTCCCAATATTTGGCAATACCTTCTATGTGTATATCTCGTTTATGTCTTAATTTATATGCTTGGTAGTGAATATAGATTTAGTTCAATATTCTACTTATTCATTGTTTAAATTTCATATCTGAAGATGCACAATAACCGAACTTATCAGCATAATTATGTGCAAAAAAAAAAAAAAATAAAATAATAATAAATAAATATTCGCATAACGCACTTATCTTCGCAGACACTTTTCTGAAACAGGGCTTTTGTCTAGCTTCATATTTGATCTATCTACTCTACAAATTTCAGAACAATCCAATTATGAATACCAAATTTATCAAGAAATAAATGAATAACTTGCTTATCTAAACGGATACCTTTATAAAACTAAGCACATGTTGAGCTTACTAATAGATTCCTTCACTCTCCAAACTTCAGTGTAATTCAATAATAAATAAATAAACTATTGAGAAATAAATGAATAACTCTCTTATCTCAACAGATACCTTCTCCAAACTTGGTACATAGCTAGTTTTAAACATGATCTCTGCACTCTAGAAACTTCAGAATAACTCAAAAATAAGTACGAAATATATGAATAACTCTCTTATCTCAACAGATACCTTCTCCAGACTTGGAACATATCTAGCTATAGACTTGATATCTGCACTCTAGAAACTTCAGAACAATTCAATTATATACTCCCTAATTATCAATAAAGATATGAATACCTCTCTCATCTCAACAGGTACCTTCATGAAACTAAGTATATGGTTAGATAAATATGTGATTCATCCATTTCCCAAACTTCTAAACAATTCACTCATAAATCCCGAAGTAATCTACAATCTACTACAACTCTATTTGCAAGTCATCTATTTCTACTTAAAAGCCGTCACGTAATTCTTCTATAAATAGAACTTCTGCATTAATCTCAAGTTCAGACAATAAATTCAGAATTCACTCACGTGAATGCGAGGAACTAACCTGTTCCAATTCGAACCGTTTCGTTCCTCTAGCGCAGTTGGCAATATCAGTTACGTTGCGATTCGCCCCCATAAACAATACATTTTTAATCTAATCTGTTGCAATGGAAATAAAGCCCAGAAAAAATATGATCAGCTGCGATGATTAAAAGCTTCTAAATCAATCAAAGCGTATTGATAGCCCCCATTGACGGATTTACAACCTTGAGGTCTCTGGGGTCTGTGAGGCGTATGAGGCCTATGGGGTTTATACTCATAAATCAAGCAGAGAGATTGGCATACAAAACGATCGTATTATGAATCGATCGTATTGCCAAAAGTGACTCAGCGTGTGTGTTCTTTAATCTCTATAGCTATCGTATATATTCCGGAACGGTGAAAAATCGTTTAATAACCTGCAGCTAGCGATAAGAACTGGAATATTTTTGCAGTGCCTTAGCCGAGAGTCAAGAGTCATACTTGAGGGAAAATGATTTGCATGGCGATTCCAATGAAAGATCCTTCCAAACTGACAGCCATAAATTCTCTGGGACTCAAAACTGAAATCTTTTGTTAAACTTTTAAATATTCATGCGCGATATTTGTCGAAGCGACAGATCTGCTCGAGACGTTGTCGTCGTTGTCGATCGATTGTCCATGGAAAGATCCTTTGTTTCGCCTCAGGGCCCCCAATGCCAGTCGACGATTGTTTGTTGTTTAGGAACCAAATGCCAATAACAATGGGTCATTTAGTCGCTGTCCGCGTTGTCGTACCCTCTCACCCACCTCTCTCGCCCTTCTTGGGTTGGTTCTGCTAACTTACCGAAAACGTTACCGATCCTGACAGCCAACAAGTATTGCACGACTCTACAGAGCAGGCCCGGCCTCAGGTCCTCAGGCCTGGGCTGCTGTTACTGTTGCTATTGCTGTTGCTGTTGCTGTCCTTGTCCCTGGAACCTGCCTGAGTGATTTATTTAGTTTGTGTCAATTCTTGAAATTATTGCACCCAAAACCGAAGCAACCAAACCCATTTTGGTTCAGTTTTGTCGTCGTGCTGACGGCTCCTGCATAACTTAACACATTTCGGTATTCCGAATTCGGTTTTTGGTATTCCCTGAAAACTCGCTTCATAGAACACGGAATCCCTGGACGCGATCTACAGTCGGATATGACGTGGCACGGGATGTAGTAGTTTAATTAAGCTTGATTGGTTTCTTTTTATTTTAAGAGAACTTAATGAATATTTGTTTCGAAGTAAGTTTGAAATTGGTTTGCAATAATTTGCATACATTTTTATGAATTTATCATAATATATTTGATTATTTTGAAAACTGTATTATAAAATAATATTAAATTAAAGAGATAAGATCAATTAGTTCAGGAAAAATCGTACAATTCATGAGAAAAACTGCACTGATAATGTGGATGTATATTTCTATTTTCTATTTGCAGGGAACCTATTTTATATTAGTCATAACTGACCAATTTTCTGTCGGTTTCTTAGCTTAACAACGTTTATATGACCTTTGATACCCTTGCAGATCTTAAACATTATTTTTTGTATATTGTAAATAATACTTTGTAATTTTTACTAGGCAAAAAAATATAAGCATACAAAGACCATTAGCTATTTGACATGACACTTTCCATACTCTCTTTAAAAATCTAGCTCACAGTTTACAACTCCAACATATCACTCTAATTAACCAATTAACTGTGACTGTGCACTCTGCAGATCGTTCCTTTTAGCCAAGTTCAACCGTAATTGAATAGTTGACGTCGAAGATGTTGCACTTTTTGTGCATTAAATGGCAAATCACGCGAATGATTTGTGCCCAAATCGCAGCAACTTAATCGACTTAAGAGCACAATAGAGAAGGAGAGAGGGGAGTGAGGAGAGGCGCGCATACCGGTAAATGCCAAACTAAGTCGAGTTCAGTTCAGGTTGCAGTTGTGAATAGGTAGCACTTCCCCAAAGCGGCAGCCATAATTTAAATTTCCCTGCGCCGCCGCGACGCGCCTGTCAATTGAGCGCAGCGAACAACTCAGTTCAACGGCAGCAGAGTCAGCAAGAGAGGGGAAGAGAGGGGTAGAGAGCGAGGAAATTTGAATACAAACAACAGGCGCAGTGCACAGTGGGACAAGGCAGGCTGGCGCTAAATCAAACGAGCGCGCACGAAATTGCCATAATGATGACAGAGGGAGAGTGAGAGAGAGGCAGAGTCAGAGGCAGCGGCTGCGCAGCAACAGGGCACGAGGCTGTAGCAGCAGCAGCAGATGATGATGAGCGAACGACAGCGCAGAGCAAAGAGAGGATGTTGATGAGAGAGGGAGAGAGAGAGAGAGCGACAGCAGACGAGGATATTGATGGGAGAGGCGAAGGCTGCACGGCGAAGAGCGACAGCAGAGCAAGAGGCGCAGCGACAACTGTAGCGCAGTAGAAGCAGAATCAGCGCAGCGGCAGAGGAGTACGAAGCATACCATGCTGAGAGAGGAAGGCAGCTGCTGCGACTGCGCTGCCGCGGCCTGTGCGCCCTGCTGATGCTGCACACTGTCGAATAATCAGTGAAAAATGATTGGAAAATCGTCTGAGCATGCGCAAATGTTGCAGCCACAGCAGCAGCAGCAGCGGCAGCACTTGCTGAAAACTCAACGCTACTTGCAATTGCAACTTGCAACAGTTGCAATGCCACAAAAAAAAAAAAAACTGATTGCAGCTCATGTGTGTGTCGGCAGAGCGAAATTATCGCATAATCGTGTGCGCTGCCTCTTCCCTCTCTCCCTCTCCCTCTTCCTCTTCCTCTCTCATTCTGCTGTTGCAAAGTGCAAATTTGTGGCAGCTACTCGACTTGCAACCTCATGTGTCGCGCGAAAAGTCACTTTGGTCACGATTAGCGAGGCACATCTTGCCTACAATGGGCGTGGCACACTGAGTCATGCACCAGGGATTTTCTAAGGTAATTATAGTACTATAAAGCGTAGTACTTTTTTATGGCAGCAACTTAAGAGGGTGAAGTGACTGGACATGAAGTGACTTAAGAGGTTATTATATCTTCTAATCAGACATAAACTGCGCAAAGACATGATTAATGCCTGCATAAGGCGATTAACTAAGTGATTTCTAGGTATTGAAGAGAACTTTGCTGATGTTTAAGGCAAATTAAGGGAAATTCTTGAGGAAGCTAAAGTGTGATATATAGTACTTAACTATAGGATATATTAAGGATATTCTTGACTACAAGTGCTATAGAATAAGATGTGGTTAAATTTATTATACTTTCCTTATCAGCTTGAAGTTGAAAGACCTTTCTTCTCTTTAAAGATTTCTTCTTCAAGGTTTCTGATATGTTATATGAAATAATGCTATAGAAATAAGATAAAGATAAGAAATAAAACTAAATTTGGTTACGATATTTATTGAATAAGCATATCTTAATAAAACTGATACTTACATATACTATTAAATCTATGAAATTTTGGGAGAAATATAGTTGAACTTTGACTTTTAACACCAACCCAGTTATTATAGAATTTGTTATGTAAATATCCAAGTATTTTTTTTTTTTTTTTTTTTTTTGTATTATCCAAGTATTTAACTAAAAAACTAAAAGTAAAATGAAAGGTATAAATAATTCATAGCCACCCTAATTATACTAAAATTCATATTATAACACTATGATCACAAGTAATCCTTGACTTTATAGCAAAGCCAGGCACTTCAACAACTTCAATCAAAGAAAATATTCACAGAACACGATTACGTAGATAGAGAACTCAATCGCAGCGCACAAAATCGGAAAATGTTGAAAAATCAGAAAATCATAAACCAACTATTACTCCTTATGGTCTATGCTGGGGGCGTGGCACTGGCGCAGTTCCAGCCGATGCAGCCGAAAGAGAGTGACAGCTTTAATGAGTTGCACGAAGAAAGAGAAGGAGAGACTCACAACTTGTACACAATTGAGGGTATTATAATGCACCCCGACACGGAGTTACGTGTGAGTGCCGAGTGGCCTGCAGATATAACCCTCTCTATCAATAGTGGAGAGTACAAGGGATTTGTACGCCACAATGGGAACTTTGTCATTAGTGGAATTCCTTCTGGTAGCTATATACTGGATATATATCATCCGGATGTTAACTTTCAATCGGTGCGTGTCGAAATCAATACATCGGGCAAGATACGAGCACGCAAATTGAGTTACCTGCGCCCACAACAGATCCAAAAATTGCCCTACCCACTGCACCTGAAGCCCCTCGGACGTCGCAAGTACTTCCGCATGCGAGAACAGTGGAGCATTACTGATTATGTCCTGAATCCCATGGTGCTACTGATGGTGGTGCCCCTCATGCTGATGCTACTGCTTCCCCGACTGATCAACGATCCCGAAACGAAGCGAGAAATCGAGAACATACAGTTTCCCAAAATACCAAATGGAATGCCCGATCTGAGCGATATGCTGAGTAGCTTTCTGGCCGGCAAACGTAACGCCGAAAAGCCCAAGAAGGCGATAGTAGGTACACCTAACAAAAAGCGATCAGTATAAAGAGCCTGATCGGGTTAGTAGTTCTGCTTTATATCAGAATAAATAAATAGCTAGATGATACTGTGCCTTTTTTAGCATAGATATATTCCTATTTATAGCTGAAGAACGCCATAAATAATAAATAAATATAGAGCTGGGCAACATGCTTCACATCCGTCATCTTGTTTTCGTTTTTGAAGGCGTTTCCAAGAATTCTAAATTACGAGTTAAGGGTTGAACAAGATCTGTACGTGGCACACTCTTTTTATTCACAGAAAAACTATGTAGCACCCTAACTTATGTAG
Source organism: Zaprionus ornatus (assembly GCA_018904035.1). Classification (NCBI taxonomy): domain Eukaryota; kingdom Metazoa; phylum Arthropoda; class Insecta; order Diptera; family Drosophilidae; genus Zaprionus; species Zaprionus ornatus. The sequence continues at coordinate 6,419,868 of JAEIFZ010000002.1, read as the reverse complement.
CTTCTTTTTTAGATAACGTGAAAATATATAGTAAATATACATATTTAGAAAATAAGATTTATGTTCTCTTTCAATTTTCAACTTGTTTGAAATCAAAGTTATAACTTATTTCTAATTCTTAAGAAGTTCTATATAGGTACCATTTCTCGTACAATCTAACATTTTCTAGACTCTTAAAATTCACAGTAAATACTTCTGTAAATTATCAAAATATTTTTTAATATTTTCGTATTGAAAATACATACTATAAGGATTATTAGCTTGAAGAGATTCTGTTTGTATGGTATAAGTATTTCCATAAGTATTTTCTTTCCATCCATTCAATTTAACCTCAAACTGAAATTCCCTCCAATAGTTCTCCCACAACCCAGTTAAAAAGGCGCTTGATTTTTTTATAAATTCAATAAAAGTCGGTTTATTTTGATCACAATGATTCTTTTTTCCAAATTTCTCGTTCTCTTTGCCCCAGGCATTTGACAGCCCTCACAAGGGCTTTTCTTATTTTTTTTTTTTAATCATTTGTATCTTTTTTCTATATTTTCATTTTCATTAAATTTTCATAATTTTTCAATTTGCTTGGGCAATTTATCTGAGAACGTGGAATGGGTGACCCAAACGCCTGTTTCAGCGGACAAAGAGAGTTGCCACAGTCTTTCAAGGATAGCTCCGAGGCGCAATGGGAATCCTGCAAGAAGAAGACAAGAGAAAGAGAGTTGCTGGATGAGTAAACAGATAGAAATATGATGGGAACTCTTCAAAGAGAGTAGATAAGAGAAGAATCATTTAAAAGAAAATAAAACTTGAGATCTTTATATAATAAAGATTGAGAGTAAAGGAAAGAGAATTAGAAAAGATTGGGTTAAGAAGAGAAGAGATAGATATTGAAAAAGTGACCAATCAACAAGGGAAACTAGAAATCTTCTTTAAAATTGGAAGAGTTGAAAGGGAACTAGAACTAGAAATCTTCTCTAGTTAAGATGCTATGATTCTATATTATATTTAACCTCAAAGTAAAGAAAAAAAGCTAAACAGCATCTTTATATGGATAAGAAATTGAAAGAAAACAAAAGAACGAAAATGAAAAAAGTAAAAAGGAAACTAGAAATCTTCTCTAAAATTGGAAGGGTAAAGGGAACTAGAACTAGCATTCATCTTATGTTAAGATCTTATGATTTTTACCTTGAAAAAGTCGGCCCAGTTGCGCCATGGCTGAACGAAGGGGGCGTGTCAAAGGGGGCGTTGCTGCACCCGCATTGTTCCGGTCGAATTCGGCATTCGATCCACTGTGCTATATATCATTATCATCATATATCATATCATATCATATCATGATGATGATGTTGTTGTTGATGATCGTATCGTATAGTATGATCTCTCGCAAAGTTGAGCGAGGGGCAAACAAAAAGTTGTGACACCAAAAAGAAAATCGCGTGTGTGTTTTTTTGTTTTGTATTTTGTTTTTTTTTTTTTTTGTTTTTTTCGCTCCGCACGAGAAACACAACCAACAAAAAATGAATCCGGCAAAGGCAATTAGCGCCACGCCCACATCGCTTAGGCGGTTTTCTCTTTCTTTACGCAGAATTGCCGCAGTGCAGCAAGAGAATTGCTCGCACTGAGATTCTCTGGAGATGAGGCATCACCAGATGCTGCCGCTGCCGCTGCTGCCACCGAAGCGGATGCTGCTGCTGCCGCCGCTGCTGCAGCTGCGAGCTTAGCACGCGTATTGGCGCCGCTGCTGCTGCTGCTGCTGCCGAGTGAATCGAACATGGAGGAGAGGGCGTTGAGGGAATCGCTGGGATACTTCTTGCTCGCTGTGTTGCTGCCCCCTCCGCCTCCCAAGCCCTCGTGGCTGCTGCTGTGACTGGAGGCGGGCGATTTGGGCGTGGCCGAGCGTTGACTGTCCGCTGGGCTGCGGGCGGGCAGAGGCAGCGACGCCGCAGCCACGGACTTGGGTGATCTGCTGCCATTGTTGTTGTTATTATTGTTGTTGTTGTTGTTGCTGCTACTGTTGTTGTTGTTGTTGTAGCTGCCGCCGCCATTGAGCAGCAGCGAAGGCTCTGGTTCTGTTTTGGGCGTTACCACGCCCCCTGCTGCCTCATCCTGCGCCTCATCTCCACTCATCTCTGCTTTGATTTCCATTTTCTCCTGCTTTATGGAGTGAGGGGTACTGCTGGGGGTCACCTGCTGCTCCATGGTCGTCGTCGTCGTCGTCGTCGGTGTCGACGTCGTGGCAGGCAGAGGTTGCTCTCGCTTCTCTGGTGTAGGTGCCTCCGCATGACGTGGACGTGCCTCGGCGCTGCACTCGCTGCCGCTGCGCTCGCTACTGGTGTAACGGTAATGCTGATAGTAAGGATCATTGGTATCGATCAGGGGTTTGTTGTAGTCCACAGTCTCATCGATGCCCAGACGCTTGAGTATGCTGCTGGCCACAGGCGAAGTGTTCTTGGTGGACGAATTGCTGGGACTGCTGGCCGGGAGACTAGCATGACGTGGCGGTGTATCAAAGCTGGTGGTGAACATCTGCTCAATGGCGCTGAGCACCGACGACCCGGACTTGGCGGCAGTGCCTGCTGCAGCTGTAGCTGCTCCCGCTCCCAGTCCCGCTCCACCAGCGCCTGCCCCGCCATTCTTTTGCTCCAGCTCTGGCGAGGATTTGTGCTTGGCCAGCAGCTGCGCTGCCTTGGCAATCTCCTCGGGTGACTTCACACCCGTTATATATTGCCTCATGCGCTCGGCAAACAGCGCTGCCTCTGTCTTCTCCTGCTTCATGCCGGCCGACTTCTCCAGCTGCTCCTCCGGATTGGCCTTGAGTTCGAGCAACTTCCGCACTGGCAGCGACTTCTCACGCTTCTTGGGAGCAGGTCGCTTACGTGCGCCAGCAGATTGCAACAATGGCTCCGCATAGTGATTGTTCTTGGCCATGTGATTGCTGAGATCCCCTAGAGAACTGAATGCCTTGTCGCACACCTTGCACGTGAGCACAGCGGACAGTGTGCGACTCTCCTCGGAGCTCAGGCTGTTCTGTCCGCCACCATCTTTGCCATGATCCCCGCCAGCACCGCCTCCGCCGCCAGACTTGATGCTGATGCTCTGCTCTTGCGAGAGTATGTTGGTATAATGCTGCGTCTCCTGCATGTGCTTGGTCATCTCGCCCAGGGAGCGGAAACTCTCGCCACAGCGCATGCACTTCAGAATCTGCATGGCCTGCTCCACGCCCTTGCCCAGCCAGACGTTCTGGCCGCGCACAAGTTTACGTGGCAGCGGCGTCGGTGGATCGCCGCGATACTGGAACGCGTTCTTCACATTGGCCGAGGGAGATTGCTGCTTGCGCTGCTGCTGCTGCTGTTGCTGCTGCTGCGAGGCATGAGGATGATGCGATTGCTGCTGTGCATGATGATGCGACTGTTGCTGCTGCTGCTGGGAATGATGATGATGCGAGCCTGCTGCTCCTCCGGCATTCGGTTGATTGCTGGGCAGATTGCCAAATGGCGGCACATTCACGCCGCAGTGTTTGCTGTCCTTCATGTGCGTGGTGAGTGCCTCCAGTGTGGGGAAGCTTTGCTTGCACCACACGCAACGGAACACGGAGCTGGCAACGCCCTTGTTCTGCCAATGCGATTGCCAGATGTTGTGGCGCGCCTTGGTTACCCCAGTACCACCTGAGGCAGCTCCTCCTCCAGTGCCGGCACCAGCTCCTGTTCCGCCTCCTCCTCCTGCGCCTGCCTCATTGTTGCCGCCAGCAGGACTCTTGCTGGCTGGTGCCGCTGCAGCTGTGGGTGGCGTTGGCTTCTTTTCCTTGTGCATGCCACTCCCACCTCCTCCTCCTCCTCCCGAGTTGCCCTTGACGATGTCCGACATCTTCTCTAGTGGATCCACCACCAGATCACTCTTGCCATTCCAGTCGGGGAACTGTCCAGCACGGAATATATTCGCTGCAGCCACCGCTGCCAGATAGGGATTGACACCAGGCATCATCGGTGGCGCCACAGCATGAGCAGCAGCGGCGGCAGCAGCAGCAGCCGCTGCATGAGCGGGTGAGGGTGATGCATTCTGTGGTGGACTGTCCGTCTTGAACATCTTCTTCACCTGTATCTGTCCAACGGCATTGGAGCCAGCTCCATTGTCCACATTGTCGTGGCTGCGCTTGCGGGTGCCCACAGATAAATCCAATGGATTATTGCCGCCATCATCCTCCAGCTCCTCCTCCTCCCCCTCGGAGGCAACTGGCTCAGCGGACTCGGCGCGTGCATAGAGATTTGTGCGAAAGTCGAGGGCTTCCGAGTGATTACTGGATGCGGTGGGTGAGGCCTGTTGCGGCGGCAGTTTGAACGGTGCCGCTGCTTCGCTGGCCAATGGCAGCGGCAGGCGTGGTCCGCCTCCAGCGGCGGCAGCTGCGGCCAGAGGGAAGCCATATTGCTGTGCCGCCGCAGCGACCATGTGGAGATACGCCTCCATGGAGGAGGGTTGAGCGGGCAACGATTGCGGCACCGCCGGGAATGTCGAGTGTTGCAAGCTGCCGGGTACGATACCGGGCAGGCCGACGCCTCCGCCTGCCACGCCCACGGACATGTTGTTGTTGCCCATGGTGTCGCGCTGTCCGTTGTCGGAGGAGTTGGAGTCGTGCGAGGGGCAGCGCTCGCTGGAATTTGCCGATTCCGTGGAACGTGGACGTGCTGTGGGCAGGGCGCTGCAGGTGAGAGAGAGAGAGAAAGACACAGAGAGAGAGAGAGATAGGGAAGAGGTTAGTTTAGGTTCACCTTACTATCGACAACTTAAATCGATAAGCGATTAATCGCTTGCAACTCATTAATGCACTGAGAGAAATTCATAACAATATTTTAGACTTTATTCACTCCCTTTTCTAAACTTAAAACAATTTTTAATCATATTTTAAAACGATGCGACTCACTTCTATCATTTATACACTGAGAGAAAAATTATTTATTATTTAAAATGTGCCTATCCATTAATTCAAGTGTATTACACACTGAAAGAAATTTTTTAATGCTAATGAATTAATTAAATCGCATACTGCACTAAGAGAAAATAAAATTGCATAAATTAATGAAATACACTGGAAAAAATTACACTTAATAAACTAACAATTAAGTTTAACTCATTTTTACACTGGAAAAAAAACTCGCAGAAATGTTTAACTCATTTATGCACTGATAGAAATTATAATTAAAGTTTAAATGTTTAAAAATTATTTTAAACGTATTCTACACAGGGAGAAATTATGTTTATGAAATGCAACAAACTTTCTGCACTGAAATAAATTCTAAGCAATATTTAAATACCCTTCTGTATAAGATTATTTAAAACCGTTCAGGTTATCAGTTATCTACACTGAAAGAAATTTGTTACCAGAACATATACAATAAATTACTGCTGTATCAATGCATATAGCTCTTTCATATCAATAACTTTAGCACCTATAATAATATAATACCCAACATAAATATTGTACAAAAAGATTAAACAAATATCTTATACTTTTTATAAAGGCACTTCTAGTCTCTGCTATACTTCTTACTTGATACGCCCCCAAATGGAATTCCACTGGCATATTTGGGGAATTCCATCTTAATTTCAAAATATTGTTCATTCATTTCGTTGTGTGATTAGAGAATCAACTGTCGTAACCCCCTCGAAACCCCAATTAACCTCCAGGTTAGCGTAATCTAACAGCAACTGATTAGACTAGTAGTTCGTCATCCTCTTTATGTCGAGTGTACGTACTTTGTGCTAATTATACTATGGATTCTATAATTAGTCAAGGCAATCCACGTGATCATGTGATCGTTCTGTGTGGGGATCATCAATCGATCGGGCATGTGCCGCAGGTGAAGAGTTCGTGAGAACTAATCGAAACTCTGATAACATCTGAGTAATAATTAATTAGCTACAAGTACTTTATATTTATAGCAAAATTACGCGATCAATTAGAGTGATCAGTTATCGCATTTGGGGGTGCTATAAAAAGGAAATATTTGAAGCAATCTAAGCAAACATACTTAGCTTGGATGAATATAGAAATTAATCTATTAACTTTAGACTTTATCATGAACTATCTGTCAAAAGCAAAGATCAAAGACATAAGATCACAAGCGAAGTTTTTGCAAATTCGCAACTCTTGCTGTCTCTTTCTTCACCCATAGATCATTAGTGAAAGCTTTTATCACAGAGTGAGACTTTCACACAAGTAAACGAGAAATCTTTATTGCTCTCGATATACAATATAGTATACATATACATATATCTATGTAGACCTGCAACAAAGTATAATCAGCGAGCAACAACAACTACAACAGCAACAACAACTACAACAGCAACAACAACAACAACAACTCGAGCAAGTGGCACAACAATGGCAACAATATGAAACATATGTCAACATTTCATTTGTTATTCAAATCTCCCCATAAACCAAAACGAAACTGTGCCCAGCTGTTAGGTTCCCCTCCTTCCCCCTCTCCCACTCCATTGTGACAGCCCCCTCCTCCCGCACTGTGGGGAGACTGACGAGTTTTGCTCGTAAAAATCGTTAAAATGGAACAATGGCGTTTAATTCGATCGCCGTGAATTATGATCGAAGCTCATCATCGTGATTATCATCGCAGTCGATCTTGTGATCTTTTCGATCTCTCCCTCCCTCTCCCTCCCTCCCTCTCTCTCTAAGGGGTATCATAAAATTGACGACAAAGCGCCAGACAAAGCCATATTCCACATATTTTGCATAAATTAAACCTCATATCAAAAACCAAAAACCAAAAAGTTTTATTACCTTTTCGACTATTTGTTTTGCGCGCGTTTCCTCAATATTTTTTTCCACTGTCGATATTTTACAACACTTCCAAAAAAAAAATATATTCAAACGTTTCGTTACGCTACACTTTATGAGCTTTTTACGAGCTTCCCGCTTTGTCGTCTTTTTAATCACTCCAAAAAATTCATTTGCAAAAATTTGTAACAAAAAAGAATTCATTTTTTATATTTTTTTATCTGATTTTTTTTGTCTTTCAGTGTATTCAGCGTGGGAGGCGGAGCTTACAGTGCGAGCTTTGTGACTTGATGAGCTGATGATTTGTGCGGAAATGGCGAAACTTGATCAATAATAAAGACGTATTATGACTTGAGTGAGAAGCGCAGAGAATAACAAGAATACACAAGAATTATGGCACTTATAAGAAGAAGAAGAAGAAGAAGCTTGGGGAATTATGCGACTTATAAGTGAGGTGAGCAATGATGGCATTAGTCAGTTGCATATGGAGCTGAGTTATGATCGTTAAATGACCTTTAAAAGCGACTTTGCAAGGGTATATTAGTTGATGACTGCCTTTCGATATAAGGAAATTGTATATAGGTGTTATAAAGATGATATAAAGCTTATGGATTATATGCTATTGAATATATTGATGATATATTAAATAAAAAGAGGGGGAAAAGAAGGAAAGATGATTGCATTGCATAGAGTATTAGAACATTGTAACTGTTTTAAAGCAAGATACAAATTTTAGAAATTTTGTAAACACTTTTAATTTGATTTAAAAAAAAATTATTTGTAAGAGTAATACAGAAATATATAAAAGAAAAGTAAAAGACATGAGAGTTCTTAAGTGAAATAATATTTCTAAGCACTCATTCAATCTTCATCATTATTAATAAATGAGTTCTTTAGTTACACAACATTTCCAAGTTCTCCCTAAAGACGCTTTTAACTAAAAATGTGATAAACAAATCTCGTGACTTATTCATTTAACTATTGTTTCCCATAACTGACACCCCTTTTTTTTCTGTAGATACATTAAGTAAATATTGAAATTTGTAATTAATTAGTCTGTAGAACATGCACGTTATTATCTCAGCGCCTTTGTTCAACCTAAATAGGTATTTTATTTAGTTGTTTTTTTTTTGTTTTTTTTTCTTTCTTCATGGCTTGTCAACTTCAACTGGAAAACGATCAGTCACAGGGCTGTTTTGTTTTAACGTTGCCTTAACTTGTCGATTTGGTAGCTATTGAAGTAAAAACTTATTGATGGATTGTTAAGAGAGGAGGAGAACGCCGTCTAGTCGGGGGCTAAGTGCAATAAAATTGATGGGCCGGTGATATGTATTCCTCATTGTTAATCTCTATTATTAATGCTTGACTAAAACAGTGACTCACTGTGACAGCTGATAGACTGCGACTGTGACTGTGATTTAGTTCCATAGATTTTACACTTGCTTAATCACCCCCCTCTCTCGCCTTATCTCTATCTCTTCTCCTCGCACTAATTGGATTTTCAGATTGCAATCCACGTATAAACATTTTTGAAAAATTCCACAACAACAATAACAACAACAACAAGTTTTCCCCGTAGAGTAATCATAATGCGGAATCTTGTTGGGTTTGATGAGGCTGTTTAAATCATTTTGATTTATGCTCGGCATCTGCACACTGTGCAGTTAATTACAAGATGCAATTGTCTCATTAATAATCAGAGATTGACGAGTTGATCTCCGCTGGGCAATTAAATAAGGTAGGCAGATAGTTGTATTAGCTACATATACTTGTATTAGCTGTAGATACAGCTACAGATAATTATATTATTGTAGTTATAGATACAGATACGTATCGATCTATCGCATGACTAATCCCAAACTGAATATTACTACGCGGCCTTCTCCAAACTGTTGCTATCTCTCTCTGTTTAGCTGCAAATTGCGAGCATAAATCTTTCAGTAATAGGCACACACGCAGCTACACACGCACACATACTCAGACACACGCAGCTACACACACACACACACACACAGATACACACACCCACATACACAGACAATTTTTGATTTAACTTTTTGGATACGTGAAATCTTTTGCTGATGATTTATTCAACTCGTACGTCATCATCATCGACACTAAAGCTGATGATGATGAAAATCGGAAAATGGAAAATGCTAAGCTAATAAAGAAAACTGAAAAACTGTAGAAAAACTCTGCGCGGCAAGTTTGTCGCTCTCGAGTGAGACAGCAAACTCGTTTCCCCCGCAATTCAAAACGAGTTTAATCTGCCAATGCCTATGAAAACATTTAAGCAACAGATAATTATTATTTTCGAACCAGTTCAATAGAACCGAAACAGCAACAACAACAATCAAACGTATTTATGATAATATTACTGTGTGCCTGATAAGTTCACCCTTTATTCGCGCTTTCTTCCCGCACATTATAAATCAAAAACACTGCGCAAGAATCCGAGAATCCAACAACTTTCAGTCACCAAGTGCCCCTATAGAGATGGTTGTGGGTGTGGGTGCCTGCCTGCCTGCTTGCTAACATGATGATATATGGCCTTTATATTGCCGCGATCTAGAATTTATAACGACAGGTGCACGACGACATCGGCTGACGATGTCGATCTGGCATTGCGATGTCGCATATTCGTCAGAATTATTTTCGAAATCGAATCGAATTATAAAGAAAGGGGTTAACAATTTTATGGATCACACACACACACAAAAACAACACAACAATATATCTCGCTCACATTAACCAGTTTGAGTAATAGCTAAGGCTAATTAGCTGATGGATATTTCACATATCGGGAACCAGTTTCGGAAATGCATTTGAAAGCAAGTATTATTTCAGAAAGATAATGCCACAATTTAAGCTCTAGAGCACACAATCTAAGTGAGTGAATGGAGAATGATAATTAGCATATCTTAAGTACGAATTATGGATGATATTCTGTGTGTGCGGAATGATTTTTGATGGATACAAGGGGAATATATAATAATTGGAAACAATTCAGAATAATTACAAATGACAATTAAGTGAATTAAGAAATTTCCTTATCTCATTATACTAGATATAAAACTTTTATCACTCCTTCTTCACACTTTTCCTCTTTTATAAACCCTTAGCAATCATTTTCATTAATTTATAGCGCAACTCTTCAAGTATTTAAGCTCTACAAACCCTAAACTGTAACACAAAATCAACAAGTCGATAAACGGAACAGTTAAACAAGATAAAAGTGCGACCAGCCATCGATTGCAACACACACACACACAATTGGATGCCATAAAAAACACATACTTAAGCATATCTTAGATAATATTATAGTAATATATAGTCCAAGTAACTGTAGACCAATTAATTCATTGCAAATAATACATTAATTTCAGTTTTAACTGCAGCAAAACTTGCTTCAAGTAGAGCACATTTTATGGCAACAATTTGAATGAAAGCGCTATAACAATTCATCATATATAATTGAACACAATTAAATTATGGCATATATTTATAGGTAATTGTAAGTGTCACACTACAAAGGTTGAGCTAAGTGAATTTCATGAGAATTTAAACAAAATTGAACCTAGATCTTTAAAATTATTTTTCTTATTTTCAAATATTATCAAGAGGTTTTCTTACCCGGCATTAAGCGCCTGTCTGTAGATTTCGAGCATCAGCGCTTCGTGCAACATTTTCAGATTTTGCTGAATTTTGATGGGATGTGTGAATCGAGGGGGTTTAGTACAACTCGTGTCTCCTTAGTGCACACTTTAATAATTAACTTAGTTTAATTTGACACAAAAAAAAAATGTTCTCTGTTTTTATATTTTGCACTTGGTACGTTTTCCTTTCGTATTTCGTATAACTTTTGTTTGTTAAATAGTGTTATTTAATTTCTTGTTAATTATTTATAATTTGTATTTTTATATTTTACATATACATATAATATATTTAATATTCTCATATGGCAGACAAAAAATTTATTTTAAATGTTTATTATTTTGTGTTTTTTTTGTTTTGTTTTAATTTAGTTTAATAATTGCATTTGAATCGTATACTTCGTTTTAATTTGTTGATTGGATTTTTATTTTGTATTTTTTAAGTAACTTTTTGTTTTAGTTTTTGGTGAGCAAAAAAAATGTTTAAATATAAATATTTTTGTTTATTTTTAATAAATATATATATATGCTATAATTTGTTGTTGTTTTACGTATACTTTTGTTGAACCATTTGTTGTTGTTGTTATTTTGTAGTTAGCTTCGTCTTCTTGCTGTTCTTGTTGTTGTAGTCAGTCTTTTTTTTTAAAACATTTCACGTGCATTTTCTATTGTTATTTTCATTTCTCTCCTTCTTTGTTCTTTTCTTGTGGATTTTGACTAGATATGCTGCATGTGTTTGTTGTTGTGGTTGTCGCGATTAATTGATTAATTTTTCACATTTAATTGTGCATTTCATTTTCATTTTTTAATCTTTAATTATTTTTATCACACGTTTTAAATGGCGTTTTGATTTAAAAAAAAAAAAAAAAAAAATTGAATGTCTCTTGTTGCTACTGTTGTTGTATTTTAGAGAACGCGCGTCGCAGTCGCAGCTCTGTTTTGGTTGTTGCTTTTGCTTTTCCTTTTGCAGCCGTCGTGTCTTGTGCGGTTCATCCGGATTCCGTCGTTACTCGTTTGAGAGTCGAACAGCGAATGAATGTGTCGGCGTCGGCCGTGTCGTCACTGGCTGCGGCCCGTCGCGTCGCGTCGCTGCTGCTGCTTCTTCTCTTCTTCGCACACACAGTTCTTCTACGCTGCCTCTGCCTCTGCTGCTGCGTAGCTGCGCGTCGGCTGTCAAACTGATTCAGTCAAGAATCAGACACAAACAGAAACAGCAACAACAATGCGTCGTTCGCTGCGTCGTCGCTATCGCGCTGCTTCGGCTCCCTCTGCCTCTGCTGCCGTCGCTGCTGATTGATACCAAAAAAATGAAGTTCAAGCGCGGTGGCAGCGACGCGATGAGACGCGCACGTTTCGTTTCGTTTCGTTTTGTCTGCTTGGTTGGGGGAGCTGTAGCGAAGGGGGGATGCTGCGTTGGCGGTGCGTCGTTGTTGTTGTTCCTCTTTGACGAGAGTTGGACTTGAAACACGACGCTGACAACGACGATGACGACGCCGACGACGACGACACGAAGCGCGCGTTTGGCGACGGCAATTTCTGATTCGATTGCGTTAAGCGACGGCGCAACGCAATGCGCTTCTGCTGCTGCTGCTGCCGCTTGTTACTGTTGTTTGGCGCCCCCAACCGACGTCGACAGAGCAGCGTGTTGATTACTTTGCTGCTGCTTCTTTTTTGTTGTTCTCCTCTCTTCCCTCCACACACACACATACACACGCACGTTGCTTGTCACAAATGCTGTGATTAAATGTGCTTCTATCTCGCTCCCACACAGACGCTGACAGCGACGTTGGCTAATTAATTACAACGACGACTGCGTCGACGGCGACGTTGACAGCGCGAATCTGTCGCACGCGCTTTTTACCCTTTTACGTTTTACGTAGTTATTTGGCGCGTCACGCAAAGCTTTTCGAACATGATCGTTCGCTGTAACGGTCTGTTGTTGACTGACTGTTGTTGTGGCGCGCGGCCGGCGAGACGAGAGAGCACCCGCCTGACGCGAAAGAGAGAGGGAGAGAGAGAAAGAGAGAGCGACGTCAATGCGCATGTGCTCTTTCCCCTGCGCACCAATTGGAAGTGCAATAAATCTTGTTTATGTGCGAACGAAGTGGAAACGAAACACGAAACATGCCAACGCAGGGGAAATAGGTGCTCGCTCTCCCACTTTGGCCCGCTCTCGCTCTCGCGCTCTCTCTCTCTCGGTGTTGATGACTTTGACGTTGCTCTCTCAAATTAGCTGCAGCGACGGCGACGCGACGTCAGCGTCACCCTTTGCTAGGTCGGCTTCACATTCCGATTCCGATTCCATCACTCCGCCACAATTAAGATTTATGACAGTTCAAAACAAATTTTCTCACTCGCATGCGCTGTCTCAGTCACACTTACACCCCACCGCTTTCTCGCTGTAGGTGGCTCGTTCTAATTTGTTGTTGCTGCTTCTGCTGCTGTTGCCTGCGCCGCCGCTGCTGCTGCTGCTGCAGCTGTCGCGCTTTCGACATTTTGTCTCTCTGTCTGACATTTTTTGCACTGTGCGGGTGTTTCGTTTGCGTCTCTATGCGTGTGTGTGTGTGTTTGTGCACGAATGACAATGTAATAGAAGTAACTGTATGTACAGGCGTTTGTTTGTATGTAAATGTGTAAATATGAGCATTATTGCTGCTGCTGCCTTTTCGATTGTTGCTTTGCGCTTTCATCGCCGTCGCCGTCGCTGTCTTTTGCTGCTGCTGTTCGTCAATTTGATGCGCAGCAGCATCAGCATATGTGAGCCTGCACAGTGGGAGGGAGTGGGTGTTTTGTGTTTGTAAGTAAATAATCTGTTTTCTATTTACAAAGAATTGTATATTGTACTACACAATTATTATAGTATTAGACTACTATTATTTAATACTATTAAGTAGTATTCTTTTTCAAAACTACTGATAATAAAAAGTATACACAAAATTTGATTTCTATTTATTACTTGTACGTATTAAACGTGATTCTACTGTTACTATATTACTATAAATCTATCCTTCTACAACTTCTCAATGAATCTACTAATTATACATATTAAGTACATAGACTTTGAAATTCAAGTACTTTTAAAATGATTTCAATTGCATTATACCATTTTAAGTAAAAAACAAATGATTCCTATGATTCTATAACATTTCACACACTCTTTAAATAGCAAACTACTAAACTTACCCCAAGAAAACCGAACCCAATGAACTATTTTACGAAATAACCCTCCAAAAAACTATTTGATCCCATTCCAAACATGTTGTGATCTTTTCAAATGTTACCCAAATTAGTTTTCTATGCAGATTTCGGTTTTTGATCTTGCGGCGCACATTCCAAAATCAAAATAGGCGAATAGCTCTGGGTATATTTTGCGTACCTTTAGCAACGAATTCCAAATAATAATTTATCAAACGGATTTTACGATCGGCGAAAACATAAAAAAATTAATGTGCCGCAAAAAAAAAAAAAAAACGAAACGAAAGAACGAACGAGAAGAACAAGAATCTCTCGGACTTAGGCCAGTTTAGAGTCGTCTTCCCCCGTCAAGAATGAAGAAGAAGAAGAGGAAGAAATATTAAATAAAAATGCCCAAATCAAATTATAGAATCGTAAAAGTATTTATTACCCAGCGAGCAAAGACCCAATCGAACGGGATAGGGGGAGAGAGGATGAGAAGGTACGATGGGACGAAGAGACGATGGTCGTCAATCGCGCAGAGACAAGAATTATGCGGCGACAGGAGCAATGGCTGTCGCGCCTGTCCTGCACTGTAGCGGGTCAACGGAGACGGCGCGGGACGTTGGGGGAGTGGCCTCAAGTGATTTGATTATCATCGGTTAATTGTCTGACTCGTAAAAACTTTTACGATCCACGCGGTCGGGCATTAAGTGGGCACGATTGGAGCAACAAGTGCATTTCAACGGACCCCAAGAAGAAGATGATGTTGCGGATGACGATGATGATGATGATGATGAGGAGTCAGCTCGACTCTGGGATTGGCCATCAATAAAGCCTTCCACCATTTTCACTCAACTGTCGTCGAGCGAGCTTCGGCAGTTGGCTTTTTTACGGCCAGCATTCGTCAACAATTATGGACTTAAGACTCCGATAATGCGTTCTTAATGCAGCCCCAAGACTACACTACACTGAGCGAAATTGCACCGAACTCTGCTTAATGGGCAACCATAATCGAGTTTGGTATCCCGTGCCTTGGTAAAACATTCGGTTAGCTTGAACCTAATGAAGTCGCGAATGTTTACAGTAATTTATGGAACATTTCGTCTCAAGATTCGGCTTTACGGTTCTCTAATTTACATAGATCCGAGTTTTATAGACCGAAACCTGTCGTTGATTATAAAAGAACAAGTGTACAAATTTCAATATCAATTTGATTAAACTCGTAGGCGAAAAATCAATGAAAATTGTAAAGAATTTAGATTCTGGTGAGTTTCTTATAGTTCCGTTTCTATTCTACACTTTTAAGATAATATTCAAATTAAAAATACATTTACTTTCTTATAAGAGTTATTATTCGCTATATATTCGGTTCTTTTGATTCGATATTCAATTTGTTCTCTAATATCACTTTAAAGTCCCCAAATAAAAACGTTAAAGGCTTTTAAATATTCTTTGTATCTTATTATGTTCTCCTTTTTCCATAAACAGTCTTTTATTTGCATTATATGATCCAGTTATCACTTAGTTTGTTGTATAAATCACAAAAGTTGTTAGTTAGGTTAGTAAGATCTATAAAAATCCCAGACAAAACAAATAAAGTTCCAATTTGTTAAGTTTTTTCATGCAAATTTTCCATGGACTTTTGCATTATATTATTCTCTGATAAAGCAATCAAATAAATAGCCTAGAAGCGCAACGCAATAAAGGAATTAAAAAGGCATTTGTACGAAATGAAATTATGAAAAGACATAAGGCATAAAGCTCACGACTCGCCAAAGAGAGACCCGTAAAGAGATTAAAGACAAATTTAAATGTTGTGAGCGGCATTCGTCATTGTCGTCGCCTGTCAACGCTTCCGGGCCGCGAATCTTACTCAAATCGGTACAGCTGTAGGTGAAATATAGTATATTTTTTAAATATTTGTAGAACAGATCATAACGGGTTGATGCTGCACCCGTTCCGTCGCCCACCCACTCGAGATTTTGTTGAATTATTCGTGCGTCCAAATGGGAACGATCCCGATTCGTGGGGCCGTGAGATCTACGAGTTATTTTGATGGCCTGGCCATGCCTGGGATTTGTTTTTAATGGCGATTTCATGTGGCCCGCGGATTAACACTTTCCATTTTTGAATTATGAACGACGCGTAAATCTTCTTCCCGACTGAGAACATATATATATCAATGCGAAAATGTCAACTAAAGCTGAAATATGATTTTGACGTTGGCATCAAAAAAATCGTATGTGGCAAGAAGGGATGTGCCGAAGGCGTTATACTCTAATGGATGTGTTAGATTCTCTATCGATGAATATTTGAATTTTTATAGGACTTAATTATTTATCAATATCAATACGAAACTTGATTTTTTATACAAGAATATGATTTTTTGATTTTCCTATGGAAATTATATATTATGGTATATCGATCAGAATGTTATTAGTATATTTTATAGAATATATAAATATATCTTGATTTAGGTTGACCGTTTTTTCGATAGAATATATAAATTTTGATTCCTAATTTCAGTGAAAACTATATGTTTAAGTGTCTTGATTAGTTTTATATCAATAACAAGAAAAATCTATGAAAATAATCTTAAAACCTTAAAAATTATAAACCTATAAACCCATATATTCTAAGGTCCCCTGAGATCAGCTACAGCTTCCGCCCAAGTCAAGCAACCTTACGCATTATAAAAGTAATTAAAGGCCTCCACGTGTGCGCTCCGGCCGCCACTTTTGATTTCTCCCAATGACGTTTTTGGTTTATTATGCCTAATATTATTATGATATTATGACGAACTAAAAGGCGTACGGATTGCGAAACTCGTCTGCGTGGCGATGTGTCTGATAAATATTTATTCATTTCGATAAATCAATCAAATAAATTACAATTAACAAAAGCAATAAACTTGAAGCGTTTCGTTTTTTTTTTCGGTTTCATTTCGAATTCAGTCAGAAAACCCAAAGCGATCAACAAATACCGAACTTTATAATTATAAATTAGAAATTTATGGCGCCACTTATGGCGGAGGAGGAAGAAGAAGCAGTAGCAACAAACAGAAATAAAGCGAACTAAAGCGAAAACAAATCCCCTAATTGATCATCAACAGTTAGTTCTGTATAGCTGACTGAAATCTGGTTTCGTTTTTGTTCCAAGTTCGTCTTAATCAAAAAGATTTCAGCAGCAAACAATTCAGATCGTAAAACATTTATTCAACAATATGACGACGACGCTGACGTCGACGATCCCAAAGATATCACTCGAGTTTCGCATTAATTAACGCCAAGCTAAAATACAAAAGGTACAATAAAAGCAACAACAATAAAGACTGAGAAGTAGCAGATAGAGAGAGAGGGAGAGAGAGAGAGAGAAGAAAGATAATACTAAGCCCATATGGTAAATTGTGTTTCGGTTTAAATGGTCGAACATTAATTTAAATGGATGTCGAGAGTCGAAGCCGTGCTCGATGACAGTAAAACTTTTTAGCATTCCTAAATAGGCATAATTAAATAGTAATTAGTACAGTGGATCAAGTTTAAATTGGGACACAATTCAATGGAGATCGAGATCGTGAAATGAGCACGAGCGAAATTTGATGAGATACAGTAACTGTTTAAGTGTGATTTAGGGGTTCTCTGGTGGGATGAGAAAGATATAAAAATAATAAGAGAATGAAAGTTGAAGATTTCTGGCATAAATATTGCATATACGTGTATGTATACTTATACATATTACGCCAAAGTTAGGTGTATTTCAATGATTACTAATCTCAAATATTCAAGTCAAAATCTCCAAACAAATTATTCATAAGGCAGTAAAACAAATTCCAGAGCTAAAATATACCAGGTTAAGTTTAGTTTGTTTGTAGAGTCTTCATTAATTCTTTTTCACTTTTTACTTGTGTTCTTTCACTTTTACTCACCTTTTCAACACGCCCCCTCACAAATCCTATATAATTCTCATATACCCTTTTGAAATCCTTCATTTTGTTTTGCCATCACATTTGCATATGAGAGTGAGTGCGAGTGTGAATGTGAGTGTGAATGCGTGAGTATGCGAGACTGATTCAGTATTGAACCGGCTTTACATTCGGTTGAAAATCGAATCGTTTGCATTAAATTAAAATTGTTTATTGTACCCGTTGGATTGTTTTCGCCTCGCTTCATAATCAAGCGGACGCTCGTAAATTGCGGACAGATTCCCCCGTTCAGTTCCAACTGGCGAACTATAAAAAAAAAAGACCGAAAGATCCTAAATCCCTACAGTCAGTCCCAGTTGCAGTCCCAGACTCTCCCATGGCCATTTGGGATGTGGTGCGTAATTTACCGTTGGGCGCTGCATTGATCCCGCAGAGCTTAACAGTGTCTCTCATAATTTTACGACTCGCCGCCTTGTTGCGCTCGATATGATTTTTGCTATTTGCAAATATCCCTCCCCGTCTCCCTCTCTCACTCGCTCTCTCTCACTCTTTTACTCTCTCTGGACCCATCGTAACACGATTAAATCCCGCCAAGTTATAAACTACAAACCATTAATTTGTTTTTGTTGTTCGAAAAAAATAACTACGACAACAAAAACAACAACTCGTTGGCAATGTCATCGTAAATTTGAGTTTTTGCATATATTTTCTATAAATTGTGCGTTGTTTGCGTCGATTTTTCACGCTTTTGGGCCTTGTGTTTTGTGGCCTTTATCCGCCGGCAAGCGAGTACATCGCGTATCCAGCGACCACATGGCTTAATATCGTAATTAGTGATAGGCTATATGGGCAGATAAGTCGTGCCATAAGTTGACTTTTTGCATAGACTGTAGAGGGCGAAAGGGAGGCCGGGCTTATCGAGCGACATCTGGTGGTAGAAAAAAGCGACGGGTTTTTCAATTTGTGAGTGGCTGTTTTGAAGGTTTCTAGATTGATTGAGGGTGCTATAAAGAGAGAATACTTTAGAGAAGAGTGAGTACTGCAGTGAGAGGAAAGAATTTAAATCGAATCTTTTATGTTACTATTGTACATAAGGATAAAAATCTTAAATGCTATAATCCTTATAGAATATTTGAATCAATGTCTATATGCTCTGTGGATTCCATTCCATTATATCACATTGTATTTTTTTATTATATTATATTTTTATTATTTTTATTTTATTACATTACATTATAACATTTTAATCATTACATTATAACATTAATATAACTAATCTAGATAGAAAAACATATTTAATTTATAAGGTATAAAACTAAAACTATATATATTCTTGTTCTACAAAACCATTTAAATTTCCTTTCATATAGATTTTGAACTAGTTCCAAATTTCTCTAGTTGTAACGCCTAAAATCGCTTGAGATCGAGGAATTTTAGAAATTCTTAAAGCAAAGATAATATTTAAATCAACAGCCTTTAGTACCTACCCCAGTTAACCTAAAAAAATATAAGCGACCTTTCGATTTCGGCGGCAACTTCAACTTGATTAACACATCCGCCATGCGATATGTGACTCATCTCAGGCACTCTTGAGCTCATCTTGTTGCTGTTGCTGGATTTGGCTGTTGAGAAATCAAAGTCGCATCCCGCCTTGGTGGGTCTCCCTTGGCCCTTGCACTACAGTCGCCTTACTTCGGGTCGGCAATCTACGGTCTCCAGTTAATCTTGAGATTCACATCCTCAATGCCATTCGTCGATGACATGTTGTCGTCTTCGACTTCGTCTTCTGTTCTTCTTCTTTCTCTGCTTGGTTTTTTGTCTTCACTGATCGTTTCGTCTTCGTGTCGCTTTGTTTGTCTCTCTCTTCCTCTGGGGCGGGGGTTACGGGGGAGTTATTTATGTGCATCATTATAAAGTTGCCCATTTTATTGGTTCGCCCTCGAATAAATAAGGCACAATAAAGTTGTTACTTTATATTGACACTTGCAGGCGGCAATCGCTCGTCACTTTTCGATCTCCCTCTCCACACTCTCTCTCTCTCTTTGCTTCTCTTTCTTTCCCTTTCTCGCTGAACAATGCTACATCTCCAGATGCCACAGATCCCAGTTCTGAACCCTAAGTTCTTGTCTTACTTTGCTGAAATTGCTCTGAGTTCTCTTTCCCTTCTCCCTTTGCCTTCTTTCTCTGTGAAAGTCTTGAGAAAGTCTTCCCCCTTATGATATCTCGAGCCTTGTTTAATGTACTCATAAAATCGTAAAATCTTTTCAATATGTTCTTCTATCTCCATTTGATTTTCAATCTTTACGATCTTGTTTATTTTCTTTATTGATTTGAAAAATTTTTAAATGATTTTATTAACCTGATCATGTTCAATCTGATCTCCAATTAGGATTAGAGATCACTGCGATTATCATCTTTAGTTTATTTGTTTTGGGTTCTATAGGTAATTTTAGTTGACATTTGACATGTTCACAGATCGCATAAAATCGGGTTAAACTATAATAAAATTCTTTTCCCGCTTGGAAATTTCTTTTTTTATGGTATAACTCTGTCTGGTATAACTCTGTTTAAAGCCATAAAGAGAAAGAATATCAACATTGTTTGCCGCTCTAGTTGATCCCTAGATAAACCCCTGTTCTACATATAGTTTTATTGTATTACCCACTTTATTGGCATTTTTCTTCAGCTTTTTTTTTACACTATAACACGCCCAGTTAAATTATTTTCAACTGGCTTTTTTCTGGCTGTCAGACGACAGTGCAAATATTTCGCTGCAATAATAACTCAGCTTTTGCGGTTGTTAATTTTTGACAGCGACGTGAGTCGCCAACAGCCGCCGCAGTCAACACACAACAGCAACAATAACTACTGACAACAACAACGAGAACAACTTGGAATCGTGTTGTGGGTGTTCAGGGTTCACTTTCGGGTTGTGGGTCATTGTTTATTTTGAATCAACGCGAAACGCCGCCAATTATCGCAGGCCGATAAAAAAATATGAACTAGTACACGACGTAGTAATAATAACAACAATAACAAAAGCCAGTTAGGTTTGCTATGGTAGGGTGTAGATGACTATGAGATACCCTGCAGAAAAGTTTAACATATTCTGAATTTAGTATTAGAAAGAAGTAACCATTTTTTAGGGTTTTTGTATAGATTTGTTTTTTTTGTTTATTAAATATATGAAAAACAATTGCGTATATTTGAAATTTGGGAATTGCATTATTGGGTTTGATATATGGGCGTCTGTATGCCAAATTTACTGAGCCGCGCTTTTATAGTTCTCAAGATCAAGACGATTATATATGAAACGAGTCTTATATAGTGCCACCATATAGTGCTGACAAAGATAACTTGTCTATGGAGGCCTTTAAACATCAACAAATCAATTTTTTAACATTACTCTACATAGATATTGTTTGCATATTGTTGATATTTCCATTGTATTTTTAAGAAAATTTCTAATTTCGTAAATGTTTTAACTGCGTTTCATATTTAGCCATCTATATGCAAAATTTACTGATCCTCACTTTTATAGTTCCCAAGATCTAGCTCCATTAAAAGTCCAACAGCCATAATCAAACTACTTTTTACTGTACGTACAACAATGTGTGCTAGATAGAATCTAAAAAGTCAATATACCCATTAATAAAACATCCACAGGGTGTCTCTGCATAATTATGACGTCAGTTGTTGTTGTTGTTGCGGTTTTTGGCCAGATGCAAAATGGAAAAACGTGAAAAACTGCGCTGATTGGCCCCGGCTTACGTGGCAAATGTACCACTAGGTCTGGGGGTGCCTACGCCATGTATTGTGGAGTTGGGGGCTGGTTTGTTCTGTTCTGTTCTCGAAAGGGCGGCGCCAGCGTCGGCTACGTCAAAGCATGCGGTGCCCTTTGATCGGCCCCGAACGGGCTAATTGCTCCGTGTGCGCTGCCTTTTGTAATTGATAAGTGCCCGAACTAAGCACCGCATTGTCTGCTACGTCCGGTACGGCCCGGCCCCGTTCCGACTCTCCGATGTAGCTCCGACTCGGCTCACATCCATCAAAGGCCTTAACGGTAAATCACTTAATTTTGCCTGACCAACAAGCGAAAAGCTCCCGAACTGACCAACATATTTTACTTCTTTCTACTTTTGGTATACCCCATTTGATCGATTGTGAATTTGGCAATCGCCGAGAGAGTCGGCAGGCGGGCAGGCAGGCAACTGTTTTGACGGATTAAGACTCGATTCGGGCCTAAAACTGCATTATGATAGATGATAAAGCGATCGCTCTTCCATCATGAAAGTTCAGTTCGGTTCAGTTCGGTTTCGGTTTCGTTTTCATTTTCAGTTTTACAGTTTTTTCTGGGCTTAAGTTTTCGCCTGAAAATTGATTGAGCAACTCGTGTCGTTGGGTCTGGGGTCTTTAGCAGGTGATATATGTACAGTGTATGATATATCCCTCTCTATGTCCGCTGGGCCCCGAAAAGCGCCAATTATTCATTTTGGTTTTTGGGGTGGCGCTTTACGCATTGTCCGCCTGCCAAGTCGATTCCATTCGTTTCCATTCGCTCCATTCTATCGACCTTTCAATACACGTTTCTTCACACTTGATGGATGTCAGCGAAGAATGCGATACACACACACACACACAACGGTACCCACAATCCACAATTCACGGCCCACAAGTGCCAAGTGCGAAACAGAATCGAGTCGAAATTAAACAAATAAAACGTCTCAATGTGACGCTGATTTATGAATGGATGAATGCGTGAACGAGTACACTCAATACGACTCATGACTCGCTGCGACTCATGACTGGCCAAGTTGATCAATCGTATGAGTCTGGGTTTTCTCTAATCCCCCAAAAACCTATCGAATCGATCTTGTTGAATTGCAAAATTATCAAATTAAGATAAAAGTTTTCCCATTTTATTGATTGGTTACAGAATGTAATAGAAGGGGGTGTTTTGAATGATCTGTAAACATCAATTTGGTCTATTTTTGAAGTGATCAAGGGTATTATGTTCTCAATATGGTCATCTATAACAGTAAGATTTGATTGAGAGCAGAGAGAAATGATTTCCACTTAGACAAATTAGAAAAACTTCATTATGAGTTATTATTATGAGTATTTGAAAGATATATATTATATGACAAAAGGAACCTTGAACCCAAACCTAATATAAAAGATATACTTATGTAACCTTGAACCTTCTGACTAGATAGTATAGACCTGTTATCGATATATAAAGCATCTAAATCGATATCTTTTAGATAGATCCCATATTCGATTTGTTTCATTCACCCCTTCCATCTTCACCCAATCGAGAAGGTGTCTTCTCTCGCTCTCTGCGGGTGTTCCCATTCCAACTGGCGTTAATTGGTTCAAAAATTATATATATCTTGAGTTAGATATATAGGCTGATATATAGGTGAAAGCGTAGCTGCGGCTATTTATTTATTTTCAGCGTTGCTTGCGTTGCGAAAAAATAAACAAGACTGCGTGGCAACGTTCCGACCCGAGGTTGGAGTTCAATTTTATGCACTTTTAATGGGCAGGAAGAGGGTGGGGTGGCTGAGAGCCCTGCGGGGCCTCGCGGGAGCTGAGCGATGAGCGCGGCTGCAAAATAATTTAAGAGCACAGCGCGTAAATACCCCGCACATTGCTCATAAATCTTTCACTTGCGTTGCTTAAGCGTTTTATTTCTCTCCCATATTTGTTTTGATTTGAGAGCGAGTGAGACAGCCAGAGAGAGTTAGAGAGGGGGAGAGCTAGTGAAAGTATCGCACAGATACAACAGATTCTAAATCAAAACATCTGTCAGTCAACGCTTGCGTGCTGACAACAATGTTGAGATACAAATTATCTAAATTGTATCTGTGCCTCGTAGCAAATGCATCTTGTGGATTTGTTTGTTTTTTCGCCTTGTTTGTTTTTTTTTTTTTTTGTTCCAAGTGGCAGCGCTGCTCTTCCCTATTCTCTGTTCCCTCTCCACTCTGCCGTCTCTCATGTCTTGCCATTTGATTGGCCCGTGTTGAGTGCTCCCATTGCGCTTCTCCTGCCCCCGCTTCCGAGTTCAGTCTTCCTCACAGTCTCTCTCTCGCTCGCTCTCTCTCTCTTTGGCGCTCTCCCGTCGCGCTGCCTCTTAAGCGTGGTGAGAGATTTCAATTTAAACATTTGGCTGACAGATTTATCAGGTATTAGACGATGCATGCGTCAACGCTGGGCCCAAAGAGCGACTGCCAGCCACTGAACCGCCCCTGCCCTGGAGGCAGACAGACAGAGAGACAGCCGCAACTGATCGAGAAGAATTACCATAAAATTATAATTAATTTGAAGAGTTTACTCGGTTGTTGCTGATTGATGAATTTAAGTCAATATATAATGTAATAAAGATATAATAGAGTAGATAGAACTTCACGTTAGTTGATCTCAAGTTCTGCGAGTTAAGATCTACACGATCTCATTTGCTAGAATCTTTTCTTGCCTAGATTGACTATAGTAAACAACTTTAGAATGTTTATTTCTGGTAGATCTTTTATTTTCTTTCGAGTTCAGTTTCTTCTAATGTTGTACTGTCAAAGTATCTTATTTATGATATAGTTAACCATCTTTTTAGACTTAAGATCTGGTAGATGCCTCTTCATATTAGATTCTGTTTGATTTTCCTTATTTTAATTCACTTTGTCCTTAGCATTTTGGTAAATCTAACAACTTTGAAGAGTTCAAATTTAATGAGTTTAGTAAAGCTTGGAAACTTTCTATATTTTGATTTGGAAGCTCTTTTATCAGGCTCAGTTGCTTCAAAAC
Organism: Zaprionus ornatus; assembly: GCA_018904035.1. Taxonomy (NCBI): domain Eukaryota; kingdom Metazoa; phylum Arthropoda; class Insecta; order Diptera; family Drosophilidae; genus Zaprionus; species Zaprionus ornatus. Next base: position 6,395,531 of record JAEIFZ010000002.1, on the reverse strand, counting down.
TTCATCCCCATTTATAGTTAAGATCTTTCAAATACTTTTTCCAGTTTGATTTTGCTTAAATTTGCTTAGAATAGTTCAATATTTGACCTTAACAACTACAACTCAAATTCAACTTAGTTAAGATCTAGTTGAACTTGTTCATCTGAAGTAAATTTAGAATTTTCATTATATAGGAGATATATATTGTAGTATATACAATAGTATCTCTATATATATGTACAGTTATTGGTTTATCTCATAATTCCCTTTTTCCCACTACTCCCCTTCCACAACTCTTTTTAACCGTTTCAATTGCATTTGATTTCGGTTCCCCCAACTGCTCAGTCACGGCGCTACTGCGGGCGCGTTAAGCGACCCACTTCGAGTGATATTCGGTATCTCAATCTGTGCGTTTTCGGTGCCTCGCTTCGGTTCAGTCATCCATCAATCAAAATAAACTGGCGGATGTCCAAATGACTAAGCGACCAAGCGAGTGAATAAATGTTGCGTGAGTGCCCCCTCTGTCCCGCCTCCTCCTCCTCCTCTTTCTCCAGCACTCACCTGTATGCCCCTTTCCCCCCTTGAGTGCCACCTGCCGCCCACCTGTGTAAGCTTAATCAGTTGTAGATGAACTACGGCGCAGCTCTACGAAATACTCTGACATTTTGGCCAACGTCAACTCGACGATCGATCGATCAATCAGTTAACCAGCCAGCCATCCATCAGACTACGCCACACACACACACACACAGAGACAGACTGCCTGGTTACTGTTTGATTGATAGCTGAATGCCAGGCAAAAAATACAGAGAGGGAGGGAGCGAGCGAGGTAGAGAGGAGCATGGAAAACAATAAGAGCTGACGCTGGCAACAATAACGAACGATGACGTCCAAAGGCCCCAACGCAAATTTACTTAACCGATTTCGATTTCATTATGTTTCGTGGCGCTTGGCCCAGATAATGCGGCTCACGAATCGGACGTCATTATTTCAATTATTGATATACTTAATCGAAATGATTAGGCCACAGTGGAACTGTAATCGCAAAAGCTGTTGAGTCATATGAGTAAGTGCAGAGAGTACAGTGTAGACTCGCGAGGGGAAAGTGTGAGAAATATAGGGAAAGAGTGAGAGAGAGTGGAAAGCGAGATTGAGAAAGAGTAGAAAGAGAGAATATATTAAGGAATATATAATAATATAATGTGCAAGGCATGGTATGCAACGCACCTCAGGAGACATCTTTGACATCATAAAGTATATATGTTCATCGAGAAGTTGATCTGTCCGTCTGTCTGTCTGTCTGTCTGTCCGTCTGTCTCTCCGTCCGTCTGTCTGTTGCAACGCAAACTAGTCTCTTAGTTTTGAAGCTATCTAGATGAAACTTGGTACACATGCTTCTTATTGTTGGACAATGTAAATAAGTTGGAACCAGCTGGATTGGACCGATATATCGTATAGCTGTCATACAAACTATCGGCCCATTTTTGTTATTTTTTAAGATATTGTAACTAAATTCACTACATCACGCTTTTTTCATATATCTAACATGCATATAAAATTTTATCAAAATCGGATCACTATAACATATAGCTACAATAGGAAAAATCAGCAGAAATAAAGGCTTTCATATGAAGACCAGTAGTATATGTATATCATTAGTATAGGAATGATCGGAGGATGTAAGAAACTGCAAGAGTATATAGCCTTTCGTTCTGGTTAATAAACTTAAGAGCACTACACTCACTCTTCTCGATATGCTCTCTTGTCAGAAGCCTTAACTTTCTTTCTCAGCTGCAGATCGTCTGCCCAGAATACCCCTAATTAAATGCCTTGCCAAATCATCATCAAGCATACAGTTCAGTTAGGGGGCATAAATATTAAACGTAAAATTTAATGGAACCCAAAATGAACGATACCCCTAAGTAAAGAAGAAGAGGACAGAGAAGAAAGGGAGAGAGAGAGAAACGTACGAAAAACGTTAGAAGAATTCACATGTTGCACGCATAAAATAAAATTTTATTTTATTCATTTCTCATTTTCATGAAATGCAAAATACAAACAACAATTTATGCGGAGTAGGAACAGGGGCAGGAGGGATGTGTGTGTGTGTGGAAAACTTTGCTCGGGGGGCAGCAGCAGCAAACAAAGGAGAAGAAAAAGCAGAAAAGCTGCTGACGAAATGAATAAATGAGAGAAAATGTTTGTGCAGGCGCAAACATAACTTTAAATTTGTATTACTGCCAAGAGCCCAATGAGCCACACACACCAAGACACGCACACATACTCCCACATACACACACTGCCACACACATACACTCCCTCACACACACACTCCCGCTAAGGCATTGTTAAGACGGCGCCAGAGACAGAGAAAGAAAAAGAAAAACCTGAATTCCATTTTTGCCAACTCCCAGAGACCCCAACGGTGCCCCCAAACAGCTCAGAGACCACCTCGCTCCCACTCCTTTCTCCTCTCTCTCTCTCCTTTCTTCTCTCTGCCTGCCCACCTTCGCCCGATTTCCCTCACTCTACGCCATGCAGTTTAGACGCCAAATGAAATGCTCAAGTGTGCACGGAATTTTGATTTTCGCCGCCAATCTAACAATCCTTCGAGCCGCCTTTCTCCCTCTCTCCCACTCTCTCTGTGCCTTTCTCTGCCCTTCTTTCTTCCGTTCGTCATGTCGTTCGCTTGCAAATCAATTTAATGTCCGTCATTTTGCCGCTAAGTGGGAAATTTTTGAAATTTCATCAAAAATCCGTTGCGTACCCGAATCCGTATCGAGGCTGGGGTTACCATATGCTGCTCCGGGGAATTGGCTGCACTGAGGTACTTCTTTTTGCAGAGGGGGTTGGAGCAAGGGAGCAGGCGGGGAGAGGGTGTTGCGAGGGGAAGCTCGTTGGTTACGTTTCGCATCTAAGCGAAACACATTTGAATGTAAATTTCAGACGCGTTGCATGTCCATGAATTCTCAGCCAAGTAAAGGGAGAGAGAGAGAGAAAGGAGGAGTGAGAGGGGAGAGCAGCACGTTATTTGCCCTTTGTTGTGTGCGGGTGTGCGGGTGTGTTTGTGTGTGTGCAGTTTTCCCTTGGCTTTGTGCGCGGCACGGAAAAAACAAATATTGTATTAAAATGCTGGAAAGCAGCTAAAACGCATAATAGTAAAATTTTATGTTATCACCAGTGTGAGGAAAACACGTCAGGCAGTTAGTCAAATAACACAGCCAAATGGCCAAAGCAAAAGAACAACGCACAGCACACACACACACACACACTCGCAGTACGCACAACACACAAAACGCCAATGAAAATTTAGATGACTCTCGCAACCAGAGAGAAAATTCGAAGCGAAGTGAACTGATGAAATGCGGTACATATGTGAAAGAGTCAGTGTGTGTGTGCGTGTGTGTGTGTGTTAGTGAGTGTATACTTCCCAAGTACCATATAGTATGTACATAGTTTGTATATAATATATAGCCAGTGGCATATCTCTCAGATACATGTGCTAAACTGCAAACTAGTCACTATAAATATGAGAGAGAATAAGGTTAGGTTATGTTAGGTTAAGGTTTAGGTTAGGTACAATTTATAAAAAACAATATACGACTATAGTCAATAAACTATTACTGAAATAATAATTTAACATTAATTTTGTTGTAGAAAACTTAAAAAATGACAAACCATTTTGTGTTTTCTTTTAAAATGAATCTACGATCGATCCAGTAGGTACATTGTTTCAGTTTCCGCTTTAAAAACAGAAATTATTAAATTAATTTGATGAAAAAAAAAAAATAAAAATACTAACATGTACCTATATATCAGGCAGCTTGTGTAGCCCAATTCCATGAAAACGATAGATCGGTAGATAGACAGTTCGGCAGATCTGTAGATCAACATAAATTTGTTGCTGTTTCCATGCTAAAAACTGACTTAGATGTTGAGCTATCCTTATGAAATTTGGTATGACTAATGATTACTACTGCAGTTACTATATATTAAAAAATCAATCAGATCGCATAGTTAGATCATGTAGACGGATCAAAAGTACATACTTAATTATTAAAATTGACTTAGTTCATCGAATTGTTGATTTATTTTCGAATAGTATCTCTTGTATAATACAATACATTATTAATTCATGTCATGACATAGCCTAATATAAGCTGCATTATATAACCCTATTATGTATATATAAGAAACGAACTATAAAGATTTAGAGTACTTTATGCTCCCACATAAGCAATGAACTATCAACACCCAGCATGCTTTCTTAATGATGATAAGCTAAAACTTACAAAGAATCTTCTGTTACATTTTCAAATTTCGATATCAACAATGTTTAGTTAAGGTATACACTACTTTGCACTTCAAATAGGACCCCCCCCTGTCTAAATTCGCTTTAACCTAATCCCGAATTATGCGTTTTCTTTTGAGTTCGCATCATTTGCGTTTCACTGCACACGGGCGCCCCCTGGCGCTCAAATTTCAAATCGAACGAAACAATCGAAGCTTCAAATGCAATTGGAAAAATGAAAGGTTACAGGGAGAGTGGGCTGGGGGGTTCTCTGCGGAAGCAAAGGGTTAGCGAAATGGAGAAGGGAAGGGGAAGAGAATAAAACGAAACACATCAAATAAAATCAAACGCAAAACAAGCGAGAAAACATTGTTTCAAATTGACCAGCGGTAAAAAGCGCTTTAGGATTGCGAATGGGAAATGGTACCCGGAATGGTGATGATGTTTGGGGGGGCAGGCGTAGGGCCAGGCAGTGCAGAGGGGGCGTGGCAAATGTTCGCCAATTCAGGCGCAACTAATTCCACACACAACCCAATGCGATGCGATGTGAACTGTGAAACTATTCGTACATTTCTTTTCGTATTTCGAATTTTGTTTTTTTTTTCTTTCTTTACTTCCCACTTTGATGGGGTTTGTCCAGCTGCCAGTTCCAGTTCCAGTTCGATTCGGTTTGGTTTGGTTTTGCGTTTTCCCCATTGCGAATATTTTATTGTGCGAAAAATGATTTTTTATTTTCAATTTTCTGGTTTGATTTCGGGGGGGAGGCAAGGCCAAGGAAGGGAAGGGAGCGTCGTTAGAACGCGTTAGAAATGAAAGTAAAAGTAAAAGTTTTCACAGCCGACCGAGCCGAATGGGAAACCAATTTGATTTTGAATACGTTATGAGGCGCAAAAAGAAAGTGTGAAAAAATCCGGAAAGCCGTAAAAAATCGAACAGGCTAAGCAACAGACCCCCCGTTCCCCTTTTGTCTCTGTTCCTTCCACCACATCGACATGCACATCAATTGTTTGCAAGGGTTTTCAAGTGCCAATTTTCTGATTGTTTGCCAGCCGCACTAAAAACTAATGATTTTTCATATGTTTGCTCAATGGATCGTACGGAATCGGCATCCATTGCTCTCCTTCTCTTTCTCTCTCTCTCCTTTACTCCCTCAACTCTTTCCAAAAATACGAGTGGGTATAAATTGAAGTAAGCAGAGCAGAGAAACCTTTTGTGCTTTGTACAGTGATTATTGTCGGCAGGGAAATGAGTTTTTTTTTTTGGACAGGAACGGGTTGGAAAATGCTAGTGACAGTTAAGGTCGAGCTTCGTTTATTTTAATTATGCGTAATCACAGTACAGCTGCTGTCCAGTAATATTGCAATTTATGTATAAAATAAATGTTTAAAGATTAGTAAAAAAGAAGCTAGCAAAAGCTTATAAATATATATGGATTTTTATGATATATTAGAACCAAGATATGAAATCTACTGGATCTGGCACTTTAAACAGCATAGATAGAAGTATATATATGTAAAAAATCGTACAGAAATAAGACTGCACTCTAAAAATTAAATTTTCGGACGCGTTAGATATATGGAAACTTACAAACCAAATTTGATGAGTCTAGCCCTTAAAACAACAGAGATCGAAGCAAAAATTACATAGGAAACAATAAAAAAAAAATAAGTATGCAACTTTAAGATAAATAGTTTTCGTATGTATTAGTTATACAGAAACCAAATATGAAATTTAGTGAGAGTAGCTCTAAAAACAGCAGAGATCAAGGAAAAAATAATAAATAAATTTCAAACAGGAGTTCTAACTACTTCTACTAAATATTTTCGGTTGTGTCTTATGTGTAGCAACATTTCTACCAAATTTGATGGGCCTAGCTCTTATAACTCTAGAGATCGACTGTTAAATATGTTGGAAACTATTCAGTTCACTGATTACATAGACTCGATTGTTCATATATTGTTTTGAAGACGTCAAAATGACTTTCCTCTTTAGTTGAATGCCTTAACTGATTGCAGAAGTTAAAAATGTATAAATGTTTATCAATTTTCAGAGTTGTGTTGTAATTTCAACGCCTCGACTCAAAATCGAACAAAATGGCGCACATCAATAACAGTAAAACACGCAAATGGCGGCTAGTGGGATATAGCGAGTGAAAAAATGGCGTCATAATGCAATGACACAAGGGGGGTAAAGGGAGCAGGGTGTTGGGGGGGGGGGGGGAGTGGCAAGGGGTAACCTCACTCGACAGGCGACAGTTCAGTGACGACTGAAACTGACTCTCTCTCTCTCTCTCTCTTTCGTTCTCAGCTCGATATTTTAATGGGCCAGACGTCATTTTCTGCCGCCATTCGAAGCCATCGCAGCCGCCAAAGCGCAAAATTTATGACAACATAACGAGCCAGACGAGGGGGAGGCAGGGCGCACTGGGCAGTGCTGTAGAGGCGTGGCAGTGGGTGGAGGTGGTGCGCATTAAATGCGCCATTCAGAGTCGAAAATAACAATAATCATAATTAAGGATATGCATATGCAGACTGCAGCTGTGTGCGTGTGTGTGAGTGTGTGTGCTAGTGTGTGTGTGTGGGCTGCAAAATGGCCGCCCACTTGATCCTCTGTCGCATGCCCAAAACCAGCAGCAAACAACAACTCGCTATTTTGCCTGGCACTGGTAAATCGATCCATTTACAGAGCGAGAGAGATAGAGAGAGAGAGAGAGGCCATAGCGAATATTCCACACGAATGATGATGTCCCCGTCCTGCAATGTCCGCAGCCAGATATCATTGAATAATGACTGTTAATACCCTTCAATGTGCCCATTTCGGCACACAGACATGCACAGGGACACGCACAGACACGCACAAAATGAAGTGGATTTCAATGCACTCAGAGCGATGTCAGCGAGCAGCGCGAATCCAACTGAATGAGATAGCGTCGTGCATCGAGAGCCACAGACAGAGACAGAGACAGAAACAGAGACAGAGACAGCGCCGAGTGGCAATTGCAAATGTGGAAATGTGGAAAACTCAGTTCGACAAGTGACCAGGCGAAAATATTATGCGAATTGTGCGAAAATAGTATTCGATAAGGCGACACAGGCCGGGAGAGGTGGGGCAGAGGGAGGGGCGGAGGCAGAGGCGAACATGATGTGCGTCCTCAGCATGTCTCGTCGTCGTGCCTTGATTAACCCATCTGCACAGGGTGTTGATGTGGCACACAGGGTGTACGTGTGACATTCGGGAAACTGAGATGAAACGCATGTGTTGGAACAGGGTGCTTCATGGGAGACTAATCTGCCTAAGAAAGTTCCAATTAAGGGACAGGAAGGTCTCATATTTTTTGATATGATTAGATTATAAGTTTCTGCCTTGATAAAACTATCCACACAGGGTGCTATTGTGGAACACAGGGTGTTGTTAAGACACAGGTGGGTTTAACTACGCACAAGGAAATATTTTTGTGGAGTAAGAGAAAAGAGTGTAAAGAGAGATAGGGCTCACACTATAAAGAATATAATATATAATTAGAAAATTAATATACATTAATATCTAAATACTTAAGAGCTTTGTATGACTGACAATGAATAAATATCGGTATCAATGTGCTTATTAATTTTGAATATAATTCATATGTCAAACTAAAAAAACAATTGATTTTTTGAGATCTTCGATTGGTACCAAGAGGTTTATATGAATTAGAGTATTAGGAGTATTATAAGAAGATCCAAAATGGATCTTAAACATATATAAATATTTTATTCCAGTTGCAACATATAAAATCAAAGCAGGTGACTTATATTTGTAACTGTTTTTCGCTTACAAACGAACGTGAGATATTCTACTTATATAATAAATCGATTCTATCAATATTCTTCAAGAATTCCATATATTATATTCACAGCTGGAGGTCAGTAAATCAATTTAAGTTTAATTTGTTTACCGAATTTCAAGATTTTCCTTTTCTGACAGAAACAAATTAGTTTGGAAACGCTGGAAAACGCTTTATAAAGATTTCAGCGTGAATATTTTCATTTTTTATTTAAACTTCCCAAACACGTTTCATCGACTTAATCAGCGAACGTTGCAACTGCAAAAAATTACACAAATATAGTGTGCGTTTTTTCTTCTCCTTTGCAGAATAACATTCCGAAATAAACTAAAGGGGGAGAGGGAGGTGAAATACTCAACTGCACGTCGAAACTTTGCATAAAAATGTACGAGGGTCGTTTGATAAGTCCGTGACTTTTTGAATAAAATATATTTTTTTCGTCAAAGAAGCGTTTTATTTCTCAACATAATCTCCTTTTAGCTCTATACATTTAGTCCAGCGTTTTTCCAATTTTTTTATTCCTTCCAAATAATAGGTTTTCTCAAGGCCCTCAAAATAGTCGTTTGTTTCTGTGATGACCTCTTCATTTGACCCGAATCTCTTACCGCCGAGCCATTTCTTCATGTTTGGAAACAAAAAATAGTCACAGGGGGCTAAATCTGGAGAATATGCTGGATGGGGTAGCAGTTCGTAGCCCAATTTATGAAATTTTGCCATGCTGACTACACACGTGTGCACCCGTGCATTGTCCTGATGGAACAGCACTTTTTTTTCGCCAAATGCGGTCGTTTCTGCTTCAAATCAATATCGAATCTGTCCAAAAGCTCTGAATAATATTCGCCGGTGATCGTTTTACCCTTTTCAAGGTAATCGATGTGAATGATACCTTGTGCATCCCAAAAAACTGTGGCCATGACCTTGTTGGCCGACAGACCCACCTTGGCCTTCTTTGGTGCACGTTCACCCGGAGAAACCCACTGTCTTGATTGTTCTTTGGTCTCTGGTGTGGTGTGGTGGATCCATGTTTCGTCTACGGTAACGAAACGGGGCAAAAATTCGTTTGGATTGCGGTTGAACATCGCCAAACACTCCTTTGAAATGGTCACACGGTTGCGCTTATGGTCGTGTGTGAGCAATCGCGGCACCCATCGCGCGGAAAGCTTTTTCATGTCCAAATATTCATGTAAAATGTGATGTACCCGTTCAGTTGAGATGCCTACAGCCTCAGCTACCTCACGCACTTTCATTCTCCGATCATCCAATATCATTCCATGGATTTTGTCGACGATTTCTGGCATGACGACCTCTTTTGGGCGACCTGAACGTTCGGCATCACTTGTACTGGTACGACCACAACGGAACTCAGTAAACCATTTCTTAACCATTGAAATTGATGGTGCAGAGTCCCCATAATATTTATCAAGTCTTTCCTTGGTTTCGGTGATGGATTTTTTACGCAAAAAATAATGCTTAATTAGCACACGAAATTCACTTTTTTCCATTTTCGTTAAAATTCACGAGATCGTCTGCTTTCAATGCCTATAAAACGCAAACTAAGAAACGCAGCTTTCTCAAAATTTTACAGTCAGCTGTTAATCGATAACTGCTGACAGGAGCAGTGTTGTATTTAGAGCAGGTGCGCGGCAAATACAAAAAGTCACGGACTTATCAAACGACCCTCGTAAATTGCGGCAAGTTGCAGCAGACGCAAAGCGCAGTGCACAGTGCGCAGTGGCGCCCCCTAGCTGCCCCAAGCTCAATATGCCTGGGACTGACTTGCAATTCCAGGCAGCTTCAAATCCATCCAATAAAGTTGGAAATATTTGAAGGGAAAACTAAACGAACAATGCATGATCTGTAAGGGAAGGGGAAGAGGAAAAGTGTTGGGTGAGTTGAAGATAAAGTCTTTATGCTATGGATATGATACAAAGATTCTTTTGCTGATTATTCCGTTGGTAGAATTAAGAATTGATAGATAATATTCTATTTTTCATGATATATCGGAATCATCTTGTTTATTGTTCATGATTAATGAAATGATTAATAAGTTTGATACTTCATATGAGTATCGGATTATGTTATATATCATATCATATCACATTATATTTTCAACACCACTATATATAGCACCTCCTATCATATATATCATTTATAGTATAAAATAACATTTGATATTTTAAAAAGATTCAATCATAATTAAGAAGATCCTTTAGCATATTGAAATCGACCTATTTCTTAAGAATTCATTGATATTGATAGATCTATCAGATAGATCTATGGGATATTTATACTCGCATACAGACTACAAAACATAAGTTCTCTATCATATATAGTCTTTATAGTATAATATAATATTTGATATTTTAAAAGATTTAATCATTATTAAGAAGGTCCTTTCAAATATTAAATTCGACCTATTTCTTAAGAATTCATTGAAATTAATAGATCTATCAGAAAGATTTATGTTTATACACTCCTATATTTCTGTTTATAGAGTATATCTTTCACTATAGCAGGTCTAATCATCATATCATATCACACTATATAGTATCTCTCTCATCTCTCCTCCATTCAATGATACCCCAAAAAAGGAGCACAAATTTTGCCAGCTCAGAGTCGAAAATTGGTTTTAATTAAATCGAATTGAGTTTTTTCCCTCCACGTGGCAGCTGCCCCTCTATCATCTCTCCCTTACTCTCACCCGCTTCTCCCTCCCACTCTTTGCTGCAGCTCGTCTCTGTTGTTTCTCTTCTTTTCCGTCATTTCGTTCTGGCAAACTGTTTCGCTTTTTGCACGTCGCCTTTGCATGCGAATGAGGCAAAGTGAATAACTGAGTGTGAGTGTGAGTGTGAGTGCAGGCTGGGTGAGTGCGAGTGTGAGTGAGTGAATCGCAACTCATGCCGTGGCAGGGACATGGACACGAACGCATTTAACGCTGACGCTGGGAGTTTATATGCGTCATTGAGCTGCCTCATGGACTCTCTACCCCTGCCACGCCCACTCTTTCTCTGCACTGTGTGTGCGCCCTCTTTTGGTTGGGCACTTTTTGCAGCCTGTTTGATTGAAATGTTTGCTGGCGTTGCAACTGTCCAGCACAGGGTGGCAGGGAAGGGGGCGTGGTGGAGAAAGAGTTACAGAGGCGCCACTTGCTGAGGGTTTTGTGCGCCACATCAAAGCATTCGCAATTGTTGGCTCGTTGGCATTTTGTTTTTACGGCTGCCACTGCACATTGCAACAATGCTGCAGGCAACCCCCCCCCCGTTCCTCTCTTCCTTGTCTGGCTCAACCCTTTTGTCGCGTCAGTGCGTGATGTATGGTCGGTCAGTTTGCGGACATGCAGTGGACACTCGGATTAACATGACGTAATTGATGCGGAAAGTGTTGAGTGTGGCAGCTGCCACAGACCCCGTGCTGCAACTGCTGCTGCCTGCCCCATTTGCGCCATACTTGCCTCCCCCTTGGGGACACAGGGACGAAAACTTTTATCAAAATTGATTCTGAAGTCGCAATGTCAAATTGATAAATAGTTCGCTAATCCTGCAACTGCAACAATGGAGAGAGTTCTTTATTATTGCAACAATGAAGAGAGTTCAAAATTATCGCACATTTTCAGTGTATTTAAATATGTAAAAGTTATCGATAGTATCGTTAACAGTTTCTTTTTGTTATAAAATTATACAGATTCGTACAATGGGAAATTTATAAGGCAAAGATAAACTAACTAAGACTAACTAAGACCAGGCTTGCAATTTTATCCTTTATATCGTCTATATATATGCTCTATATTTTCTTTCTCAACTATCGATATATTTATCTAACGGTTTATTGTGCTAGGAAGCAATCAATTTACTTATTTATGATTTTATCTATCAAGATATTTATATATTTTGATCACTCTATCGATATATTTGCCTTTCTGTTTATTTTTAAATATATCGATCAATTTATAGCTCTATCATTTATATGATATGACTCGTAATTTATTAGTCTATTTATCTATTATTCTATGTATTTCTTTATATCTGTTTAGGTCTTAATTTTTTTTGTATATGTCCTTCACCCTCCAATTTAAGCCTTCAACCTCCAATCCCTTATTTCTCTCTTCTCTTCATTTATATATTTAAAGAGTATATATCTGTTTATTTATCTAAGAACATACCTATTACCTATCTATTCATATAATTATCTACTCTTGTGTTTCCCTCAAACAACGTTTAAATCTTTAATAAAAGAACAAAGTTCGTATGATTCAATTGCTTAAACCGTCCTCATCTCCACTCAAAATTGATTTAAAAATTCCCACAACCATCTGCAGGGTATCTGCCCATCGAGCACCCCCTTGCACATGCATTCGACACATGCATGAAAAAAAACCATTGAGAACTCAGAAATGCAAATGAAGAGAAGGCAAAAATAAAATATTTTCTAGTTCATTGGCTCAAGGAAGCATGAGGAATCTTATTAAACCGAACCATATATCGACTGGGCACACTACAAAGGGTGAGGAACGGGGGGGGAGGGAGAAGGGAAGGGGTTTACGAGTGTGTTGCTGCATTAGGTCAGCTTGACTGATAAAATTGAAATGTTTCGCATGTTGTTGCTGTGTGTGGAAAGTAAATTAATTTTTGAACTTATCAAAAGAGCGAGGATGCGGGGGGCGGGGCAGGACGAGGGGCGGATGAAGGCAGCGCTGAGGCAAGGTAACAATTTGTGCTGTCGAGTGCACTCATCATACTTACATATGAGTGCAGGACGAGGCAGTAAAGGAGGTGCAGAGAGAGGGGGTGGAAAGGATACTCCTATATGGCTACCTTTTTATTGTTGAGCAGTTGAGTTGTTGCTGCCTCTGCTGCTGCTGCTGCTGTTGCAAGCTGGCAGGTTGCATTGCAAATTTGCAGCTGAACATGCAACGTGCATTTGGCAGTCCGCACAATATGCAGCAGCAGCAGTGGCAGGGGGAGGGGCATGTAGAGGCGATGGGCAAGGGGGTGCTGCAAGCCACAGACGCTGCCAATATTGACTGAGCCAACGTTTTTTCCTCTCTCTGAGTATCCTTGCAATGCGATGCGAGTATTTTTAATAAAATAAACCCAGAAATGTAATCAACATAAAGGATTTCACACACACACACAGTCAGAGAGGGAGAGAGAGTGAGACAGACAGATAGACAGACGGACAGACAGACAGACAGACGGGCAGACAGACAGAGAGATGGACAAAGAGACAGACAAAGTTGTGTATGAAATTTTGCTGTGCGCATTGGAACGCTTAACGAGTTACGTTGTGAGACGCAGCAGATACGTAGCTGTTGTAGCTACGAGATGCGAGATACACGTAGATATCATTGACGATGCACCACAGCCACCTCCCACCTACCACAGTGGGGCAAAAAAAAGAAAAGAAGAAAACCACAACCACAGAGCGAAGAACCCTTTATGAAATGCTGCTGCTGCTGCTGCTGCTGCTGCTGTCGGACGTCAGCTGCCCCCCCTCTCCTCTCGCCCCTTTTCCCAGCGCTGTGTGTGCGCTTGTGTATCTTTGAGATACATTTGCAATTATCGTGACTTGAGCTTGCAGTAGCAGCAAGGCACAGACAGACCGAGACCGAGACCGAGCAAGAGCCACATGTCGGTGACAGTTTATTAAATCGATTACTTTCGGTTTTGATATTCTAAATAAACATATTTTTACAAGGCAACAGCCGAGCGAGAGAGAGAGAGAAACGGACCTAACCCAACCAAACCCAAGCTAAGCCAGCGATGCGACCACCCACCGTTTGATGGTCAATTCGACTCGTTATACCCTGCGATTATTGTAAACGATGTAAACAGGGTATACTAAATTTGAGTAAATGTATGTTACAGGCAGAAGAAGGCGTGGCACAGCCCAGTATCACTAGCAAAGTTAATTGAACCTTGTTCGTCTGTGCGTTTGTCTGTCCGTCTGTATGAACGTCAATATCTCAGCTATTATAAGAGTTAGAGCCACCATATTTGACGTGAAGGTTTCTGTATACTATGCGATAATACAATTTATTTCAAATATTGGATGCCACGCCCAGTACCCACGCAAATGGGTTATTTTTAGTTATGTGGCAAACTATCCAAGTCACAACTTTCTGCATTGACATATATGTAGATAAATACCATATTCACTTACCCAAATTTCAATCCAATCGGGTAATAAGCACAGGCACATTTTGCTATTAGAAGATCATTCAAAATCGGGCGAAGGGTATCTTACTGCTGGGAGCTTTCGATTTTAGCTTTGTTATCTGCTTGTTGTTGCTGTTGAGGTTGAAAAATGTGCAAACTCGTGACGGCCAACAATGGAAACGAATCGAGAACGGGTACTTGAACCGGGCATCCTTGTCGAGTCTGGCAAGAACAGCATTTTGAGAGATTAGTTTATTGTTAATCAAAAAAGATGGCGAACAGACCAGATACATATAATATACATATATAGAGTGGTCTATCGCTTTTGCATTAAATTGACTTGGAAATTGACAGCATTTGAAATTGCCTGAACTTGTGTATGTGTGTCTGTCAGGCACAGGTGTGTGTGTGTGTGCGTTGTCCTGGCTTCAGACTGAATTTGACACTTTTGTTGGGGGTAAATTGGCGCTGCCAATTTGGTTTGTCATTAGGCACATTTGAATTGATTTTTGATTTCTGCGCCAGCCACATTTGCATTGCTAATCATTGTCATCATCATCACACATACGTGTAACATACGATACATACCTATCTGTTATAATCGCATTCCAAATTGGACCTTTTGTTCAAATTATGAATATTAAATCGGGCTTAGTTTTAAATCTTAAGGCGGGTGGAGTGACGTATGAAGCGATGATTTGCATGTGTGACCCTAAAAAGATAATGGCAATAAAAGTTGAGAGGCACAATGAGGCAGAGTAGAACAGGGAGAGAGGGAAAGAGAGGAGAGAGAGACTGAGAGAGAAAGAAACCGTTGGAAATAGCAGAGCGAAAGGCATAGAAATTGAGATTGGAACATGGAAGAAAAAGAAGAGAGATTTAGATTGATGTATAGTATGGAAGATCTAGAGTTCAATTTTGATATAACATACGTGTAATACAAAGGGAGAAATAGATTGAAATACTTCTAAATTTATAATACTATATGCTTACGTAGGTGGCCAAAATATACACAAAGTATAGATATTATCTAAAATAACTGTTATATATACAAGAAATAATCAATATTGTTAATCATTTTCTTAAAAAAGGTTGTAATATGGATACCTTATCTGACTGATTAAGTTTAATTTCTGGCTTTGAAGTAAAGATTGCAATTTGATTTATATCAATTTGCTGACACAAATACTCAAAAGTGTTTAAGACACCGAAATACCATACACATCATTGTAATGAATTTCGAGGCTCTAGCTCTTATAGTCTCTGAGATATAGGAGTTCATACAGACGGACAAACAGACAAAAAGACACAGAGACAAACAGACAGGCAAGCGTACAGAGAGGCAGGCAGACAGACTGCCAGACAGACAGACATAACTTTATGCACTCGACTGTTGATGCTGATTAAGAATATATTGTATAATATATACTTGATTGAAATCTATAGAATTTATACTATGTACATATATTCAATATATCTTCGATTACTTTTTCCTTGGCCGCAGCAATCGTTATTGCTGTTGCTGCGGGGCAACATTTGTTGTTGTTACTGTTGCTGCATTGGCGGCAATTGCCAATCGACTGGGATTTGTTTGTTTGGCTTTCGTCTGGAGTTCGGTTCGGATCAGGCAATGAGGTTGATTTTTATGATGAACATGCAACCGCGGGACATTGATGCCTCCGACACGCGGGATATGGCGACTGTGAGCGAGCATAAAACTGGACAATTTATGGCGATTGCTGCTTTGCTTTTACTTTCATTGTGCCTCAAAATGTTGCATGCGCGTGTCGTGCATGTTGCCAATATGTGTGCGTGTGTGTATGTGTGTGTGTGTTTGCTGCTGATTAGCCGCCAGCAAGCAAAAGTCAAAGCATGTTGCGGCTGCCCGGCAATTATTCAAAATGCGCTTAAATTATTGCATCGCATCGTTTTCGTTGATGTCGAACGCGCTGTTTTCTAGTCCAGGATGCTTGTAACTAGTAATACCCTGTAAATGTAAGGTAACTGATAACGGGAGCTAACTGTAGTGCAATTAAAGAGGTAAAGCTGTGATTAGTAACCAAAAATTGGATAGTTTTCAGCATCTGCCTGAGCAAAATGTGCAGATCTCTGTGGTTCTAATTGCGACAGTCATGAAATTTTGTATACAGCTTTAACTATACTTTGGATATGCATACGTAATTTGAATACAGCTTAGATGTGCTCAGTTAATTATATATATTAAAAAACCATTTGATCCCAGCTGCTATAGAAGCTAGACTCATGAAATTTGGCAGGTGAAAACCTTAGCAACTTAAAATTACTTGGGGGTTATCAAATCAAAGCTATCTTACTGTTTCTCTTCTGAAAAGTCGAAACAGAATTGTAAACTTTCTTATCTAGTAGTAGCTCATATAGTCTAATATATGCATATACATTTTTATATAGTTCAAGCAAGATATTGTTGCTAACCTCAGTCTTTTCTTACACAGTATCTCATAGTCATTACCCACCATGAATGGGCCTGACTCTGTTGCTGCCGCTCTCAACCCAGAAGCGTTTTAGCAACCACATTGCAACGACTACCATCATCGTAGCCACATCAGCAACATTAGCGGCAGCTGCAGCAGCAACAACAACCAGTGAAGCTGTGACTGCCCACATCATGTGCACGCAATCGACGCGCCGCCATCCTCAGCATCCGCATGCAATGATCCATGCCACATCCAGGCCTCATTCAAGCTCCATCTACACATCTCCCTCTGCTCCTCTTCTCTCTTTGAGGTCTATTTGCAACGCTACGCTTGCGCCACATGTGGCCATTTGGAGAAGGGAACTGCGATAATCACGACGATCGCCAATCGATGGCGTCTTCTTCTCCGGCCACATTTCATTTCTGGTGTTAATATAGAACACGGAGAAACCGTAAAAATGTAGAAGCTTCGACGGGCTGAGAAAACGCCATGGGAAGTCCAGATAAATTCGCAAGAGGCGAGAATAGCTAGATTATGGTAAATGTAGAGTGGGTTGTGAGGTATAGAAATGTAAAGGTTAAAGAGGGAGAAAGATGAATGAATAGTGAGTGAAAGGCGATTGACAGATACAGCTAGAGATAGAGGTAGAGATTGATATACAGATAGAACTTTAGATAGTGGCTCGAATTTGATAGGAGATGGAGATAAAAAGGAGCAAGAGATCGAGATAGAAAGAGATATAGATGTATAGTAAAATTATTATATGAAAAGAATATGAATAATAAATAATAAGAAGTAACTAATAACTGACGGAAGAAGTAAAGATAGAAGAAAAAGCCTTATAGAATGAATATAAATAAGAAAAGTTATTCTAGTATAGTAAAAAGCTTAAGCCTCCTTTCCTGCAGGTATGATAACGCTCGTTCTCAACTCTCTACTTAATTCCCTTGCTAATCCTTAATTATATCAACATTGTAGAAACGAAACAATCCAATTAAGTACCTCAAATTGGTTGAATAATTTAGTAATTTGAATTCGTTTCTTTAATTCACGACTGACTGGGTCTGGCACCTATTTAGAGAGTAATTTAATGAGTGCATTGTGACACTTAACGAGTACCCATTGAATTGCTTAGGGGGCAATCACATGAGTACGCGTGCCTTTGTCTCGTCTGGCCAAGTGAATGAGGAATCAATTTGGCTGCACACAAATGCGAATAATTGCATATTCATATGTGGCAAGCAGTCCCAATTTGTGTGAGTGTGTGTGTGAGTATGTTTGAATGTTTGTGGGTGTATATCTTGTATCAATTCAACGCCTAATTGATTGTGCTTACAATTGTCTGGGGTCTCGCCCGGGAGGAATGTCAATGCTAATAATCGCCATGCAAATTGCCTATGAATTTCAAATAGTCTCAGCTGAGTGTTTCGAATGCATTTCGAATAGCTTGTGCCTCCGCCTCAACTGAGCTCAGCTGAGCTGATTGATGCAATTAATCGTGGCCAAAGCAGTCTGTAGTACACCTCTGTCCCCTTCCTCTGCCACTCCCCTCTGCTTGGAAGTAATCCATCAATAAGTTGGCGTCATCTAAGCGACATTTATAGATTGTTGGAGACTTCAACTTTACCTGCATCTCAAGCCAGACCAGGGCAAGTCCGTGTCTCAGCTAGGTCCACTTGTCATCCGACTTCAGTTGCATTTATAGTCCTAAATTATTTTCAGACTGGTTTCGCTATATAAATGAAGCCTGTCATTGTCAACTGACAGCTGAGCTAATAATTGCTTGATTGCTTGATCTGTCGCGAGGTGCAGTTATAATTGGAAACAGCTGAAGGTATTTCCGAAGAACGGAATGATATTTTGTAAGCAAATTTCATAGATATTTTAAGCAGATTCTTAACTAAAATATCTTTATATTTGCAGAGTTTCAAGTGAGAGTTTAAAGTTCTATATTCAATCTCTCGTTTTTGTATATCAACTTCAGTTTGAAAACCGAAACCAAAGTGAAACCAAAAACGACCTAAACAAATGATATGAACCTCTAAATGACTACTAAACATAGCGAAATCTTAATTCAAAATCAAGTTTAACTAAAGACCAACAACCTAAACACGCTGTCGCCGGCTCAAGTCATAAATGTTTTTAGATAAATCTTCAAGGGGGGGGGAGATAGCGATTCGAATGGAGGTTAGGTTAGACCTATTGATTATTGCCCGAGCACATAAATTGAAATTCGCAGCACAGTTTAATTTCGAGTCAGACATTTAATATTGATTAATTCCATCTACTTTTCCTTTTCTTTCTTAAGCACAGCCGAGTGATGGAAAGATGCGCAGATACAGATACAGATAAGCTGGGTGAATACAGCAGATACATGTGCTCAAGCAAGACAGAGAGACTAAGACCCAAGCGAATCGTTGAGTCTCGAGTCAAGTCGAGTCGTACCGTAAATAAATATAAACATAAATCTGAAGCGTAGAAGTGACTAAAGAAAAAAAAAGAGATGCGACTGCGAGAAGTGGAAAAAACTCATTGAAGACAACATCCCCAATTGACGGTAAATCACTCAAGATGACATCTATCGATGGGGCCCGACAGATAAGACCATTTCGTCTCGTTTTCGCACTTTTACACAACTCGAAGACACCGCGCACAAGTTGCCAAACCCAACCAGGCAAGAAAGAGAGAGAGAGAGAGAAAGAGGGAGAGACGCGTCCGGCCTCCTCCTCGCTGGGGACTGGAATTGGTATTGGGTTTGGAATGGGTCTGAATCTGAGTCCGGGACTAGGTCTGGGGCGACAGGCGACATAATCGTGAAGCATGCCAACTTGACGTCATTGCAATTTAAAGCTAGGCCGCATTCGATACGCGTCCACCCCCCCAGAGCAGCCCCCACAGTGACAAATCAAAGACGAATTCGAACCGCAGCGAAGCGAACCACCCAGCACCACCCAAGTATCCGAGTATCGAAGTGTCTAGCGCCGGAGCGAAGCCAACTTCTGCAAGTCCAATGACACACTGACGTCGTCAGTGCGTGGTCTGACTTTGATGGGGCACAGTGGGCAGAGAGTGATTGAAAATTACGAATCAAATAGAGTATAGAGTTGAGTAGTACGAGAATACTGAGCAACGTTACGTGAATAGGGATAAAGAGATTATATTGCAATATATCATTACAATCTAAAGATCAATCATATGTTATAATTCTACGCATTTTTTTCTAGGAATATTAAACTAAAAGGTCTTTAGTTTAGTTTGAAACAAGTTGTAGTTGAATTTCAAAAAAAGAAAGTTGAATTGTTATTCATTATTTATTGAAATTATTTATTTGAAAAGGCAGATATAGTATTTTGCAAATTATCATTATCAACTTGGTGTTAATAAGATGTTATAATTATAAATTGAATGACAAAGGTGTTTAAATATAGTTTACAGCTAGTTTTTATTGAGTTTTATTGTTTTTAATTGGAATAAAGTAGAATTTTTATGAAATTTATTACAAACAATCTACTGTTACTACGAGGGTCGTTTGATAAGTCCGTGACTTTTTGAATAAAATATATTTTTTTCGTCAAAGAAGCGTTTTATTTCTCAACATAATCTCCTTTTAGCTCTATACATTTAGTCCAGCGTTTTTCCAATTTTTTTATTCCTTCCAAATAATAGGTTTTCTCAAGGCCCTCAAAATAGTCGTTTGTTTCTGTGATGACCTCTTCATTTGACCCGAATCTCTTACCGCCGAGCCATTTCTTCATGTTTGGAAACAAAAAATAGTCACAGGGGGCTAAATCTGGAGAATATGCTGGATGGGGTAGCAGTTCGTAGCCCAATTTATGAAATTTTGCCATGCTGACTACACACGTGTGCACCCGTGCATTGTCCTGATGGAACAGCACTTTTTTTTCGCCAAATGCGGTCGTTTCTGCTTCAAATCAATATCGAATCTGTCCAAAAGCTCTGAATAATATTCGCCGGTGATCGTTTTACCCTTTTCAAGGTAATCGATGTGAATGATACCTTGTGCATCCCAAAAAACTGTGGCCATGACCTTGTTGGCCGACAGACCCACCTTGGCCTTCTTTGGTGCACGTTCACCCGGAGAAACCCACTGTCTTGATTGTTCTTTGGTCTCTGGTGTGGTGTGGTGGATCCATGTTTCGTCTACGGTAACGAAACGGCGCAAAAATTCGTTTGGATTGCGGTTGAACATCGCCAAACACTCCTTTGAAATGGTCACACGGTTGCGCTTATGGTCGTGTGTGAGCAATCGCGGCACCCATCGCGCGGAAAGCTTTTTCATGTCCAAATATTCATGTAAAATGTGATGTACCCGTTCAGTTGAGATGCCTACAGCCTCAGCTACCTCACGCACTTTCATTCTCCGATCATCCAATATCATTCCATGGATTTTGTCGACGATTTCTGGCATGACGACCTCTTTTGGGCGACCTGAACGTTCGGCATCACTTGTACTGGTACGACCACAACGGAACTCAGTAAACCATTTCTTAACCATTGAAATTGATGGTGCAGAGTCCCCATAATATTTATCAAGTCTTTCCTTGGTTTCGGTGATGGATTTTTTACGCAAAAAATAATGCTTAATTAGCACACGAAATTCACTTTTTTCCATTTTCGTTAAAATTCACGAGATCGTCTGCTTTCAATGCCTATAAAACGCAAACTAAGAAACGCAGCTTTCTCAAAATTTTACAGTCAGCTGTTAATCGATAACTGCTGACAGGAGCAGTGTTGTATTTAGAGCAGGTGCGCGGCAAATACAAAAAGTCACGGACTTATCAAACGACCCTTATGTTCCAAGAAAAATTGAACTGAAAAGGAGCCAAAATTTTATATAAGACTTGATTTTGCTGAGTCTTAAAATAAAAAAATAGAATTTTTGTAAAAAATTTTTATTTTTATTTAAAAATAAAATAATATTATTATTATGAATATCTTTATTTCTTGAAATTGATAGAAGATCTACAGAGAACCGTTCCGTAAATTTAGATAAATTGCAACAGTGTGCAATATGAGTTCTTCCTCAACAGTTTTTTCATTCTTTTACCCTCACACTTGTGCCACTGTGCTTGGGGGACAGTAGCCTCTGTTTCGGTCAATAAGCGTAGGAGCGTACAAAACTACTGCGAATGAGTGATTTATTGAGAGCGCATTGAATTGAAGTTGATGGCGAAAGACATAAGAGACAGAGACGGCAAGACGTAGATGAAGATGAAGAGAGAAAGGGAGACAGAAGACTTTGGGCTTGGCAACTGAGGAATCGAGAATAAGTTGTGTGAGCGCTGACAGACTGAAGGACAGCAGGGACAGAAGGACAGGCGGACTGACAAGGCGACGCCATTTGCGACGTTCCAAAAATTAAATGTGGCAAAGTGCTTGCCCAGTAACAGCAGCAGGGGGCAGTGGTGGGGAGGGGAGGCGAGGGGAGGAATGAAGAGTTCGATAAGCGTAAAATAAAGGCCGAGCTAGAGGCCTGTTCGGTTCAGTTCGGTGGTTGCTGTGCCGTCTGGACTGTGATATATCACACGCAACATTAAATCAAACCCAAGGAATTGCCCCGGCCCCAAGACGAGCAAGGTGTGTGAGGGGGATGGGTGGGCAGAGGGAGGTGAGAGGAGGATATTACGAGGAGGGGTGCGTCAAGCAGGGCGAAGTAAATGATGGCCGGGATTCCTTTTTTTTTTCTTTCAGCTGTCACTTTGACAATTTACTGGCAAAAACGCTGAAAGCCAAGCGAGGCGAGAGGGAGAGAGAGAGAGAGAGAGAGAATGAGCAGTAGCGAGAGCAAGACACTTTGTTGGCTCGCACTTATCTGATGGATTCCTTGCTATTTTTCTTCACATGCTTGTCCTTCTTGTGTCTTTCTCTTCTTCTTCTTGTGCCTCTTTCCATTTTCATCGTTCACAGTAAACGAACTTTTCGTGTTGTGTGCAATTTGAAAGCTCAGCAGTATTGGCTATAGAATGGGTTCGGCCTAGGCAGGGGGGAGGTGGGAGGGAGGAGGAGAGAGGAGAGTGGGGGGCTGCCTGACAGCAGCCCCAAAGAGTGAACGAGACCATGAATAATATTTATGAGGATGAAATGTTCCCAAAAGCGACATAAATATGTCCACAGCACCCGCACATGAAACGCGTCTCAGCATAAAATGCTGCGTTGAAGGAAAGGAGAGAGAGAGAGAGTGTGCGAGAGAGCGAGAAGGGAAGAGGGAGTGAGAGATGGAAGAGAGAGTGTGCTTGTGACTGGCCTGATAGGGGTTGTGTGCGAATACAGACGTGTGACACTGTTCCTCCAGCTGCAAAGGACAACGAGTGAAACATGTTAATGCCGAAATGGAGACAGTTCATAATTAGAGAATGTTTTACTGTACTACAGTGGGCTGTAGTTAACGGGAGTTATAATATATCATAGCTAAGTGCGTTGGAGAAACCTAAAAGGGTATAATAGATGACTAAGGTAAGCCACAGTTCCATTAAAGTAAGCTTTACACTTGAAAGAACTTGAAGATCTCGTATTGCATGCACCTTGCTATAAATATAATAAAATAATTATATATGAATATATACTATATAATATTATATTATTATATATAAGATTATATGAATATAATAATAAACCATGTATTACAAAATCCAAGAATAATATCTTAGATTCCATTAAACATACAATAAAATTCAAACTAAAGACGGTATAAGTACGTAAGAATCGTATAAAGAACTCTAGGAGAGCGAAACTTTAGTATCAAAAGGATCTCGAGTAACTTACAAACAATTTAATTGATAAGTATTCATATAACGTACAAGACTAAGTGACTTTACTATATAAAATATAAAGAAATCTATACCTTACATAAAGTTAAAAATATAATCCTTTTCAGACCTAATTCAATGTACTCGTATATGTATTCTAAGATACTCTATGTAAAATGTAATGACTTATTTTCTACAACAGAAAACCTCAACCATGTTCCAAGAATGCATCCATTTTTTCCCTTGTGCTACCATGACAGAAATCAATCAAAATTTAAGGGTTGATTTTGCATCCCCCAAAGAAAAAGCAAGTGTAGCCGAAAGCAACCCTAGAGCAGACTCCGAGGCAGACAGAGTTGATGGATTGCTGTCATTAGTATTAGGGACAGATGCTCGAGCTACTGCACAGTGGCTCAGAGGCGACCAATGAGAAGAAAGATGTAGAGTAAAAGAGACGAAGTAGAGGAAGACGACAAGATGGCAGGAAATACGAAACGAAAAACGAAGAAACTAAAGATCGGCAGCAGATCCAACGAAAACAGCGACCACATGCAAATGACTAATTCGTTAATTGAAATGCCAATCAACTAATGAAGAAGCAGATGGAGAGGGGAAGAGAGAAAGAGAGAGAGAGAGAAGGAGCGAAGTAGGGAGGCGAGTTGAAGAAGCTGCTACATTTTGCCGCATCATGTCAGAGATTGATAGCCACAAGTTGCCGCCGACTTGATGTAAAGAGTGAGTGAGAAGGGGCCCAAAAAAGAAACAGCAACAAGAGTTGCGTGAAAGGAAAACTGCCGATCTGTCCCTCAGTCTCTGTCTCTCCATCCGTCTGTCTGTCTGTCTGTCCGACTGTGTTTGTGTATGCGAACTCATTAGGCAGCAAACGTAAATCATTTCGATATCGATTAAGAAATATCCACCTAAGCGGGCCACCGCACGCAATGTGCGGCGCCTGCGCAGCTGCCTCCAGTTTGGGGCAGGGGCAGCAGCTCGTGCGGCGACAGTGTGCACATCAATTAATGAACCTGTCGCGCCATGCGTAAATTTGTCGCCAGCGACAGAAAGAGAGAGAGACAGAGTGAGAGACAGAGTGAGAGAGAGAAGGAGCTCAGCAGCTGCCCTCGATCTCTCTCTCTCTCTCTCTCTCTCTCTGTCCCCTCGCTGAAACTGGAACTGACTGCGACAGAACGATCGACTGCCCCATCGACTGACTGACTGACTGGACTGACTGACTGGACTGACTGACTGGACTGACTGATCGACTGACCTGCTTGTCAATCAGGCAAATCATTTTGGCGGCATTGGAATTTTTTTCGCTGCATTTCCACATGACTGCGCACACCTGTCATAATCGATCACATCGCGACGCGATTATAATGCATCAATTATCGGCCCGAACTGGGCGCGTGTGAACGTTCCACTATCCGTTGCACCTTCCCCACACTCCGTGCTTCACCTCCGGCTCCACCTGAATTGACTTATCTGCATCTTGGCGTATGAATATTGATAGACAAGACTATACTGAGACGGCAACGAGACGAATTGAGACCGGCTTGATATTGATAGTCGGCATCCGGTTCAGACTGAAGCGATTAACTTGAAGCGGACGACGGCGTCAAAGATAGTTATAACTTTAGTTTGAACTAGTTGTTGAGCTTAATATATAATGACATCATATAGTATAAGATTATAGGGTGTGCAGGGAGTAGTTAAATGTGTTCCACATGATTTACTATCGATAGCAGCGATGAGATGCTCGCAGTGCGATGGGTTCCATCTAACTGAGCTTCTTCTAATAAAGTTAACTGTCTCTAGTTATTGATATTGTCCTAAATATGATATCGATGACCTGCCTACAGTTATCGATAGTTTCAATTTGTCAATTTAATGTCTACTCTTGCATAGTATGATTTCGATTGTACCTTTTACATTCCCGACTGTTATTCAAGATCTACTTATTGATGGTACGATATCGATATTATCTTAACTAAAGCTAAGCATCGATATAACTATCGATTACTGCTAAAATGTATATTAATAATGCACATTTTATCGATAGTTTTATATCTTGCGAGTCAGTTTATTATGAATACTTTTCAGACATCCAAAAACTATAGTCATCTAACTCTTACTCTATCTCTTAATACTACTATCGATATATATTTATTTGCCTTTTATTTTACTATCGATAAACATATATTTTACTGGATAATCGTCTGACTCGACCTCATCCACTTTAATCCCAAAGTAAGACGAGTTTAAGTCTCATGGATGCGTCTTCTTGGGAATGAATAGAGAAAACGGGAATTAATTTGTCAATTAAAATGTGTCTGAAGCGTCTCGTACTTCAATTACGAGTGCGATTCATGAATGAATGAATGCAGCGACCTCTGCAAGGGGAAGAGGCAGAGAGAGAGAGACAGATAAAAAGGGGAAAGAGGGGCAAGACTGCAACTTCAGACGGCGCACTAAAACTGAAGACTTTAATGAATGGCCGCGAAAGTGAGGCATGAAGAGGAGCAGGAGAAGGAGGAGGGAGGGAGAGAGAGAGAGAGAGTGAGTAGAGAGAGATGGTAAAGGGGGACTGGCAGGGGCTGGGCAACTGGGTCAGTGTCTAGCCGAGTGGCGCTGCGAGATGCGTAAATATGCGAAATGGAGAATGCAAATGCAACTGGGGATGGGGCTGGGAAAGTAACTCTGGGTTTGGGGCTGGTGCTGGTGCTGGTACTGGTGCTGGTGTCGGGGCTGGGCCTGGGCCAAACTAAAGGAAGCAAAAAGAGTCAACTCGAACGAGCAAGCGAGCGATTGAATGATTTATTTTTGACAGGTTTTTAACTTAAAATTAAAACGGTAAATCAACTTTTGACAGCTTTGGAGGCTGCGACAAGGCGACAAGGCTGCCAACAGCATCAACGTCGCCGCAGCTCTTTGCTAATGATGCTGCCAATGTGTGTCTCACTCTCTCTCTCTCTCTCCCTCATGTGTGTGTCTGTGTGTGACTGTACCCAAATCAAGAGGAGATGTCACTGTGAGACCGAGGGAGAAAGAGACAGAGAGTGTGAGAGAGAAGATGACTCGGAGACAGCAGAGCAAACAGTTGGCGACATTTGCTGCTGCTGCCGAAATGTTGCTGCTGTTGTTGTTGTCGTTGCTGCTGTTGTCGCGACAAAATGTTGCTGTCGCTAACTGTCGCTGGTGCTGTTGCTGCGGCAGTGGCTGTCGCTGTCGCTGTCTCTTGTCGCCAAGGCAGATGAATGACGAGTGAGTGTGGCTTCCATTCGCGAATGTGGGTCGTGGCAATTAAGCGAAAGGGCTGTGAACTATCGGTTGAACTATCGTATGTGTAAAAATGAGGTAACTCTATCGAAAAGAGCTATCGGCAAAACGATTGCAAAAGCTAAATAACTATTGTTGACGGAACACAAGAAACTATCGGTATTACTATCGTATTATTTGCAGGTTTGGTTTCTGAATGTTGCGTAGGCTATAATATTTTATACCATAATACTATCGTATAAGTTTATAAGCGATTTCTGTAAACTACCGTTTAACTTTTGCCAGAAATTCTTATACATTTTAGTATAATATGCTTCTGCAATAGTTTAATTGATATGTTATATTTTTAGAAACATTCTAGACTAACAAAAAAATAGTTACATCGTTATTTTTACGATAGTTACATCAGTAAAAATAAAGTACTTCACATACGATAGTTATTGATAGTTTTCTAGTAATAGTTTTATTTGTCACGTGCTTGGTCCGATTTGGGATTGATGAGCTCTCGTTGAGCCATCGCTGAGCTGAGCTCGTGCGATATATTTACATAAACGATTTCTCTGCTCTGCTTAATGCGCTGAAAACAAAGCCATAAATTGTCTCTCGCTTAATTCTCTGTCAGTTGAACTGTAATAAATTAATATAAATTTCTTGTCAACCAAAATGCCCCCCAAAAGAAGGGAAACGCTGTAGAAGAGACGCGAGAACATTACAAGTGCTTGCCGAGAACAGCAGAGAGAGAGGAAGTGAGACAGACGACAATCGCGATGAACAAGTGAGTCGCTTTTATTCTTTGACAGAGCCCATTGTTCACTTTTCGAGATTGTCATGAATTTTGATTTGCATATTCTCTGGCAAAGAAGGGTCCAACACACATGCAGAGGGGAATACGCTATAGAAAGCAGGCTGAGTTTCTTAGAGTGATGGCAGGAATGATATGTTGTATATTGACAGGTCTGTGAATTAAGATCTTTGGAAATTGTGTCAACAAATGAAGTTGCGCCTTTCTTTTTAATACATTACAATTTGGAGTTTCAATTACAAATATCATATGATATTTGATGAAATTTGTGATCCTACAGATAATGAAAAAACACATTAGAAAAAGATAAATAAGTTAAAAACAAATTCAATTAATTATTAACACAGTAATGAAATTAGCAATGAAACAACTAATGAAATATGTATTGAAATACACAATTAATGAAATGAATAATGAAAAACACTATGAAACTTCTGGTGAAATAAAAAATTATCAATAAAAACATTGCAAATAAAATGAGAAATTGAATGAAATACACAACTAATAAAATAAATAATGAATAAGACAATGAAATATCAAATTCAATGAATGAATGAATCAATGAATAATTAAAAATATAATAATTTGAAATAAAATGAGAAATGTAATAAAATAATAAATGAAGAAAAACTATGAAATATCTAATGAAATGAACAATTAACAATGTAAATATTAAATAAAAGCTATATACGTGTATAATGAAATACACAATGAATGAATGAAGCAATTAACTGCTAGCTTAAAACAGTAGATATAAACAATGAACATAAGATAATGATATCCGTAATAAAATAAATAATGAAATTTGCAATAATATTATAAAGGAAAATTCAATTTACTCCTAATGTAATTTGTAAAGTTCTTCATCTTTTTCGTGTCGATGGCAAACAAATTATCGATAAACTTACATAAATTCCATGGCAAGGCCATAGGGCGCATCGCCTTGTGCTTTGGAGTATTTGGAATGGGAATAATCTTAATATGAAATCAAGTGTCACGATATGGATATTTGCCATATGCAGCTGCTGCTGTTGTTGTTGTTATTGTTGTTGTTGCTGTGTTGTTCCATGCTAAATTGGATTAGACATTCACTGTCGCAGCTCAGGTGATCTTTAGCACATCGCCAACCGAGTGAGACTCGGACTCGGCGCAGTCGGAGACTGTCCCAGTGCATATGCATGTGTGTTGCCCCGAGGAGATCGATGCATAGAAGAGCGAGTCCCAGCGAGAGATGCAAGCACGCGCGTTAAGAGACAACAACAAACCCAATGGGACAACCACAGCGACGACAACGACAACAATCGGAAAAGCAGCAACAAAAACGAGCAAAAAAATGAACGAGCTGAGCAGAAGGTGAATAAATCAAACTGATTTATTGGCGTCGACGACAATGACGACGATGAAGGCGACGGCGAAGACGACGGCGACGGCGACAAAGACAGAGACGGACACTAAGACAATGGCAAAGGGGTATAATGGGAGAGTAAAGTGGGGAAAGGGGGATGAAGTGGGGGCAGTGGCATGCCCAGCTGCAACAGACATGCCCACTTGCTGCATCTCAAGTTGCCCAATTGGCTTAGTTGGCGAGGGCGAGAGAGGGAGAGCGAGAGAGAGAGAATGGCTTCAGCTGATACTTCGACATTAAAGAGCTGTGTTCATAACATGTATGATATGAGAAGTAATAACTTGCAGAAGTTATTATGAATATATGGATGGGAATATAGACGTGACACAAACACAACTCTGTTATGAACAACTTTATATGCATGTGTATTTAACCATTGAACTCATTGACTTTCCTTATCTGTGTAAAATATAAAAACATGTATCCTCAAATATAGCTATATTTCAATTATAATACTACTTACTTAATATTATTATAATACTACATACTTAAAAATCTATTTCACAAGCAATTTCAAATAACTTGTTTTATTTAAAGTATTTTAAAATGTATAACGAGTGCGTCTTTAAACTGAATCCCCATTACAGGTAAACGAAGTACCCTCATATACTCTCTCATACCAGTTCTGCTCGGCATTATGCTGAAGTCTGCCATTAAGTTCCGTTCCAGCAGGCACCTTCTCTCAGTTTTATTCAGATTTTCGTCTGAATTTTCGGTGCTTGTCTGCAGCATCAACATGTCATGGTCATATACCAGAGGCAGCCTCATCTCGTGCCCCAATCCGATGTTGCTGCTGCATTTATGGGCAAATCATGAGCTGCCCCGCTGCACTGACCAGTCCCAGTAGCTCTGGGTGCCGGCGCATCTGTCTGCACTTTGTGTGCCGAAACCGAACAATCCCACAGAGAGGGAGAGAGACAGAGAGGGAGACTGTGAGAGTGAGGGAGGCTGGCAGTGGGCGGCAGTCGAGGTGGGCGTGTCATGCTGGCCGTGATTTGGTGTTGGAGCATTTCGGTTTTGGCATTTATGTGTGCCACTAAATCTTGCTCACTCACTCAAATGTTGTTCCTCTACCCTCTCCCTTTCCCTCTCATCCCCTCTCCCGCTCTAGCCGTTTTACAGCCAGGATGCTCGCCAAATTAGCTTAAAAACCGACAAACTTTGGGCCCCATTGGCACACGCATAAATTGCAGCTAAGGACGGAGGCAGACAGTAGAAGAGGCAAGGGGTAGGCACTCTGTGGCAAGCCAGGGTTGCCACCTTCCTCTCCCGGAGAAAAAATCAAATCGAGTGCAACGTTTTGCCAACTCAATCACCGAGCGAGCGTAGCGACCCAAGCGAGGCACAGGCACAGGCTCTGGGTAATTATTTTGTGACGCCACACACTCACACACACACACACGGACAGACACTCGCACAGTGTGCGACCACAGCAGGACAAGCCAGGAGGGGGGAGGGAGGTTGCACAAGGCAATCGAGTTTTTGGTGCAGCTGATGCCGCCGCAGTCGACTCGTAAATATGCACGCATGTCCTGCCCCATTGCCAGGACAATTGCTGATGGGGTTGAGCCAAAGGGAGGGAGAGTGGAAGGCAGGGGAGGAGGGTTGGGGGGTGCAGCTATTTATGCGTTTTATGCTGCGTGCGTGCCTATTTGCAGCAGCCTATGCACAGCTCTGGTTTGGGGGCAAGAGAGGCCTGTGAAATCTGTGCGCCAGATAAATTCCTGGCCAAAGGTTCATGAAAATGCAATTTTATTTTCTAAAAACACAGAGAGACGCACACACACACACACTCACACACGCGTACAGTGCACAGTACACATTCCACCACAGCTGCAGCTGCAGCTGCACCAACGGCATCAGCTCCAATCCGCAGCCAGAGTTGGGTTGACCAGCGCGCTGGAGGAGGACGTTGTCCAATCGGCTGTGAAATGATGCCTTCTCGGCCAGGACGACTAATCAGGCAGCTTGATGGCACAGTGGACGGTGATAAGGTGGGAAAGAAGTGAAATATGTGGAGTAACTGGTTGAAGGGGGGGTAGACAAATATTAAAGTAGTTAAACAGTTAGATAAATAGATCCATTGATAACTTAAAACATAGATGTATAAATAAATTAATAGATAGAATTAGGTGATAGATTATAGATAAAAGACCATATATGATTGATGATTCGATAGATTGTAGATAATAGATGATTCGTTAGATGATAATTGTTAGATGATAGATAATAGATAATAGATGAAAGAGGATAGGGGATAAAAGATGATAGATAATAGATGATAGATGATAGATAATAGATGATAGATGATAGATGTTAGATGATAGATGATAGATGATAGATGATAGATGATAGATGATAGATGATAGATGATAGATGATAGATGATAGATGATAGATGATAGATGATAGATGATAGATGATAGATGATAGATGATAGATGATAGATGATAGATGATAGATGATAGATGATAGATGATAGATGATAGATGATAGATGATAGATGATAGATGATAGATGATAGATGATAGATGATAGATGATAGATGATAGATGATAGATGATAGATGATAGAAATAAAAAATAGATAATAGATGATAAATGATAGATGATAAAAGATAGAAGATAGATAAAAGATAATAAAATATAGAAGATAGATAAAAGATAATAAAAGATAGATAATATATGTTAGATAATAGATGATAGATGATAATATGCCAATTATTCATTTATGACTTGCAAATCACTGCAACAGATTTTTAAATGTTCGTATTTTGATCATTTTTAACCCAGCATTTGCCAACACTTGTCCCACTGTGCAGCACAGATAGCAATTGTGTGCAGCATACTCGAAAAATTTGTGCTGGCCACGCAACACGATTGACGATTGCCACAATCCTGTCGCTCACAGAAAGAGAGAGAGAGAGAGAGAGAGGGAGACAGAGCTAGAGAGCAAGAGAAAGCAAGCTAGAAAGCCAGAAAAAGAGCAAGAGAGGGGGCAACATGCACTGAGTGGGAGGGAGATGGCAAGCTGTGCTGCAGCACTCTAAATATCGGCAATCAATGACAGTCACTTGTCCGGCAAAATTAGATTTACTCCACGTAGCATTTTACGGCGTTTTCCCCAGCCTGAATACAGTTGGCAACCCTGCTCCCTCTGCACCCCCATCTCCATCCCCCTTTCTCTCCCTCTCTCTCCCAAAGCGGCGCCTGAGCAGCAGCTGGAACATAATTTCATTCTCGTTCCACGTTGTACTTGCAATATTTGCGAATTGAATCCCGACTGCCCGTTGGCCTGGAATGGTTAATACTGCTGGGACTGGCAGAGGGGAGGAGGTATAGATGAGGCTGCCTCTAACCCCCTTTGCCCCTTTGTTTTGTGGGAATTGCGAAGCGCATCGAAATTGAATTCGAATCGAAAAACGCAGTCGTCGCCGCGTTGCCAACCTTCTTCTGTGTTTTCCACTGTGATTTGTCTACCCTGCTCGCATATCCTGCATATCCTTTAAGGATAATTGCCAAGCAAATTGCAACGACTCGCATTATCCTTGGGCATCACTTTGAGAGCGCACTGCAATTTTCCAGATTGTCCAAGCCAAAGAGAGCTACGGACAATCTATTTACTTGCAAAGTCCTCGAGGCAATTTGGGATTACGAAATGTTGGATTAATATTTTTTTTGGCGATTTCTTTGATGGGAGCGAGGCGAGGGGTTTGAAGGGAGGAAAAGGATTCAGACTTGAGTGTGTTTTTAGTTTTAATAATGTCTATTACAGGTTAAGTTTCCTGAAGGAACCTTTTAAATAGTTTATTTCATTTAACCATATTATAGGAGATCTATATATATTGTATATACATAGAAGGTCGCCAAAATAGAGTAACTTATTTAAGATATTATATCATGTTAATATATAACTCATTCTGTCCATGCTCTCATATTCCTTTATATCGATTTCCAGTTGGCATGTTAAAGAAATTATTTATATCAACAATACATCAAGCCATTATATTATATAGGACAAATTGAATACTCCAGCAAAAAGAGCCTAAACAATAAATTGATCATGGGATATTAGATCTAAAACGTCCTATTCTATACTATACTATATTTAATATTATAATTATTTCTAACATCGTTTAAATACTCATATTGGTCCTCACTTGATAGTAATACTATCCTGAATATATCTTGTAATCTTTGGGAAAGTATTTAATAATCTTAACAGATATTTTTCTTTATATCCAACCTACCATATTATCTACATATCAGTTTCAATACTCCAATCAGTTTTCTTTTAATTCTTTTTAACATCGTAAACTTTCATCTAAAATGCATCAAGCTACTCGTACATGCGGGTTTATTCTGTCTCGATCTTTTTTTGGCTTTTCCATTCAATTTGCGCTGCATTCAGCGTGTTTCTCTCTTTTTCTCTGGCCAGCTTAATGGCTTTTCTGGGCTGTTAACCAGCTTGTGCCTGAGGGCACTTGGTTTCATCGTCATCGTCATCGTCAGCGTCAGGCGGCGTCATCATCAACGAGAGCATCGTCAAATTTGAAGGCCTGTTCCATGTTCAGGGAGGGGTTCCATTTAAAATCACTTTGTGGCCATCGTCCTCGCCCAACACGGTCGTGTTATGCATAAATAAACGCCATGAGTCGCCCAGAGAGGAGCACAGCACCTACACCTCATGTCTCTCTGCCTCTCTCTCTCTCTCTCTCTCCCACTTTCCTCTTCCTCTGCTCATCTTCTCGTCATTTGCTTATCCTTGCTTGGGCCGTGATTGATGGGCAACTTTTGGCCGCTTTTGGCTGCTTCCCTCCAAGTTTGGGGAACTTTTGGTGCCTGAGTTATGACGTGTTAATAATGGCGCATAAACACACCGAACTCGGGTGGGCGTCACCTGAAACCCTGAGCCTCGACCTGAGCCAAAGTGTGCCACAATGACGGATGTGCTGGCGCTTCTCCTTTAGCCCCCTCTCCTCTCTCCCGCTTCATCACTCTAGGTGTGTGTGTGTGTGTGTGTATGGTAGCGAAGCCATTAACAAACCGCCAGCGGCCATGCCACCGAAATGGGGAAGCGCAGCGAGATTAGCTCATTAATGGGCGGCAGATTGCTGAAGTTTAGTGGCATATTTCAAAAGTGAGAAACACTGTGAATGGGCAGGGAATTCTACTATAGATAGATATGCACAATATATGCTGGAGTTTTCAAAATATTGAGAACACAAGTCGAAGATTAAGGGATCTAATGGGGCAAGAATACGTAGAGATATGCGATGGAAAGATGGAGGGAAAGGTAAATAGATGAAAAGAAATATAGATAGATAAATAGACAAATAAAAAGTTTGATACTTATGTTGATAGGTAGAAAGATATATGGATAGTTAGATAAATATATATATCTGAATGATATATAAAAGATATAGAAATTGAACACGAAATTATAATGAAAAATCTACGAATTTTTGAAAAGATTTTAAAGTTGTTGTTATAATAATATAGTTAATAGTTAAGTGTTCTAAGGAGGTAGGATTAGGAAAAGATATGATTCGATAGAAAGATAAATATAGATAGTATAAGTTGTATGTGGTAGGTAGAGAAATATTGCTAGGTTTCCAAATTGATATTTGTTTTAAAAGGCTGTAAGTTAGATCTAGTTAGATCCTTGTCATGAAGTTTAAAGATGACAATCAAATCTGTATACTTTATGACAATTACAATTCATCACAAATTTCGAGATTTGTACGGTATAAATATCTATAACTTTGCTAACTATCTATAACTCTCTCTCCATGCAAACATCCAAATATGTTTATCTATCTATTCAGTCATGACTCAAAGACTTAATGAAAATACTTATAGAGTATTGTATAGACTTCAGTCGATCTATACCAGATTTTCGACTGCAGAGATTACATATTGGATCAATTTAGTTTCTATTTTATTTCTCTACAACCTTTTCACAAGTTTTCTATATTTTATTCCAATTGCAATATTATAAGCAAATAAATTATGAACTTAAGTATCGTTTTCAAGGAAATATCCACGGTTTATATAAATTATTTCTGAATCTCATAGAAAAGATATAAAACTCGAAATGATTTAAAGTTTCCCATCAGGAAATTCCGAATGAAATTCATATTCATAAAGTTGCCTCCCCTGCAATATGCCAAACATTAATTCCAATCTTCTAGATCGACAGCAACTTGATATTTGCCACGCCCCGTTAACCGCAACAAGTTTTAAGTTTTAATTTTAATTTTTCGCTGGCAATCAAAATATATTTTAATCGTGAATTCTCTCTCTGAGTCTGACTCTGTTGCCATGATCAGAAGAATCCCATGATGCGTCGGCCTTCCCGCCGGAGATTTATGAACATAATAATTACAAATTTGCTAATTGATTTATTGTCGAGTGTACAAACACCTCTCGCTTAATTTATGTCGTTGTTGTTGTTGTTGCTGTTGTTGCTTTAAATACCGGTTTGCCGTTTGCGGGTCGTAGTAGGCCTGGCCGAAAAGAATTTATGCATTAAGCCGAGGAGGAGCTTCGTCGTCTCCTCAGCTCCTCAGCAACCTGTGAGCCGAGGCAATCAGGCCGAGATGGGGCACACTGGGCGCGCATTTCGATGATGTACGACGGATGTCCTGGCACACACACAAACCGTTCATTATAAAGGAGTCAGGTCGTCAGGTGAGCCAACAACAACAACAACAACAATAACAACAAGAACAGCAAGTAGATGAAGAAGCAGAAGAACAGTCCAAGTCGAAGACGAAGACGAAGACAACCGCAGGCAGAAGACGCAAATTAATTATTAATCAACGAAACGCAGCCAGATGAAGAGAAGGATACAGGGAAGCAGGTGCGCGGGAGAGTTGAAGATGGAGAGGAAGGCGATGCAGAAGGAGATGGGTGATGCAGAAGGAGGAGGATCGCGAGCCGATCAAGCCGAGCGAGCTCAGCCGAGGAGTGATTTATGCCCCGACGACCGCCAAAGCTAACGAATCGCACATTCTGACGTTGTGCCAAGATGGACGACGAGGCCGTGAAGGAGGCGAAGCAGACGAGGCCGCATCGGCAACTGACGAAGGCCTCATGCAAGCCGCAATCAAGCGAGGATACACTGAGAGAAATTAGGTAGTGTCATATGTATTCATATTCACAATAGCAAACTTTAATTGGATCAAGGTAAGTGTTATCGAATCAAAGGATTTTTCAAAATTTTTTAAAAGAATTCGATTTGAATTAAATTATTATCAAGTTTCAAAATAATTTATAATATTTTTATAAAGTATTTGAAAAATGTGGAAATTTTCAAGCTTCCTAAAATTCTATTAAAGAAGAAATAATTTAATTTTTTTTAAATAATAATAAGACAGCCGAACATTTAATTATCAGTTTGTTTGCTTGATAAACTGCTACCCTTTTTTTCTATAATATTTTAAGAAAAAAGAAACTCAAAAGAAACTGTTACTTTAAAGATTAGTTCTAAAAAACTTTTATTTTAGAAAATGTTGACAATAAAATACAGTAATATATTGAATTAAACTAACAAGTTCGATCACTGCAATTTGGCTAGGAAAATTTCTGAAAAATTGACATGAATTCCTGAAAATTAAATATAAATAAGAATCAAATAATAATAATTCAATAATTGTATAATCTCCAATAAAAACTCAACTTTTGAATTAGTTTGTACTGTAAACATATACATATATATGTATATATTTCTTTCAGTGTATAATTATAAATGAGGCTCTTTGAAATTGATCATCAGGTTACTGTTACTTCATCCAAATTTCGATCAAATACTACTGTTACTAATTAAAACTAAGTATGATTTTTCTTTCAGTGCACACCTGAGCAGAGATTGTGCATGGTAAACTGCAGAGGTTCCCTCCCATATCAGTCAGGGCTGAGTACGTCACTCAGTCAGCGTATGCGAATGAATGTTTGTCCGTCTGTCTGTCCCTCTCTTTGTCTGTCTCTCTTTCTGTCCGTCCACTGTGCACATGCACATGCAATGGAGTTGGGTCTCGCCTCCTGCTTGTGGAAGGATCAGCATGCGATGCTCAGCAGATACCTGTGGCACAGAGGCTGCTCCACCTGCACCAACACCGCCCTAACACCCGCTGCCCTCACACACACACACACACACACACACACACACACATACAGACACACTCTTCGCTCGCGTCTGCGAATCAGAAATGCCAGAATTGAAATCGCATTTTAAATCATCCTCGCCTTGTCCAACGACTTGGTCGTCTGCCTCGTCTGGCCCAGCGCACATGATTCACAGTCACAATCGCCTCAAATCTCGAATAACAAATCGCATAATTACGGGGCAGCCGCTGTCCAACTGCAAGTCCAGGTCCGAGTTGGAATGATTCTCTGGCAGGGCGCAGCCCGAAGCTGGGCGCGATGGCGGGAGATATGAAATATTTTAGCTAAATGGCAGCCAAAGAAATAAAAATGTGGGATTGAAGCGTATAAATCAACGCCAGCTGGAAGCCCCCAAGAGTCAGTCAAGCCAAGCAAACCAACCAGGAGGATCCACTTCGATCCTCAACCGATCCTCACCCGATCCGCGTCTTGCACTTGGGGCTTCATTAATATGTATGCGAATGTGAGGCATAAAATCAACCCGAGGCGATAAATTGAAACGATTTCGCAGTGAACACGCAATTAGTTCTAGTCGCATATGAAAACAGCTACAAATCGAGAAGAAACAGAGACAGAGAGAGTAGAAGAATCCAATAAAAAGGAATAACCCAAAGAAACCGACAAGAAATTGAACATGAAATGGTTGCTTGGCTGAGAAATTGCTTTGATTTCGCAAGGGAATATCTATGAGACGAGTAAGTGAAGACTAATGATGCAGGAAATGCTCGTTGCATGCGTTGCCTATATCATTTGTGAGGTTAGGCACGTTTAGGGTGTTATTTGATTAGTAATATGTGACGGGTAAGGACTAATTTGACTCAACTGTCTTAGACAATTCTTAAAGAATTTGAAAAGGTTTGCATAAAAAAAGCTGAGGATGAGGTTAATAGATCAGGCGGATTAATTAAGATTTACGGATGATAAAAAGTATAAATAATTAACATTAAAATAAATGAACGCAATAGCAATACTTTTGTATAAATTTAATTTTATTATAATTTCTTATTTATTTCATTAATTATAATTTATATCAAATTTTTACTTATTTTATACTTATTTGTTTCTATTATAACTAATTTATTTCCAATTTATACAGCTTTTGCAGATTTTAATTCAGCAAATACAAATATTTCCCACTCCCTACTAAACTTCCCCTCAATATTAGCAGCTCAACATTTGCAGCGCTCATTCGAACTCGTTTAACTTCCACTCATGCTCTCACTCTCTCTCTCTCTCTGGCTCTCTCACGAATTTACTTGTGTTTTCGAATTTCGAACTGAGCGTGGCGACCAGCTGTTCATGAGAGAGTCAAATGACGCGCGTTGTCGAAAAGTGCGCTGTGCAAAGTTCCCGCTTGAAATAAACTAAAATTGTTGTTATAAATAACGTGCGGAAGTTTAATAAATTTAACTAATGTGTAAATGGAAAGGGTGTAATACGCGAATGCAATGTGCAGTTAAGTGAACTCTCTACATTATTTCCAATTCGCATTCTGACCAAGCACGCGGTAAGTGAATGAAGAACGCAAGTAAAATAAGCAGACACAACTTTGGATGATTTTCAATTTAATAGTGTAGGTATCCAGTGTCTTTCTAGCTATAGCAGAAGACTTAACGGAAATTTATTATTCATTTGGTTGTAATCAGAGAAACAACAACAAATTCCCTTGTTTATTGCACTTTGCAATTGGACGCGGTGCAAGGCATTTGCCGCTTGTCCGAAAAACAGCTGATTTATGTGAGCGCGAGAGAACGCGAGAGAACGCAAGTGAGCTCGTGACGTTGAGAGAATGAACAGCGCGCTCTCTTTTGCTTTTGCATTGTGAATTTTGAGTGAATTTCGAATGAGTGTTTGCGAATGAGTTGAGTTGAGTTGAGTGTGCTTGAGTGACTTCGAAACTACTATTACAGCATTTCAAACAGGTATTTCTTATCGGAAAGAATTAAGAAAAACTAATAATGGCATATTTAACAATTTTGAATTAAGTAATTAAAAATTAAGATAAGAAATTATAAAGGGAAATGTTTTCCTTGTTCGAACATTATATTTGTATGGTTATATTGAGGTTAATAACAATGAACATGTAGCAGAGTTGATTTTTTGTTCATGTTAAGATTAAAATCTAATTTAAATAAACTTTATATATCTATTAATATCTTCATTTATATTAAAGAATGAAATAAATTAAGAGTGAATCATTTCTAATAAGAGCTCTTAAAATATCTTAACTTGTCAATCATTATCTTCATTCCAAGCTAAAAAGACTTTGTCATCTACTTAATCAATTACTTTTTATTATGTGGTTATTGCTCATATACAGATTTCATACAGTCAGTCACTCCCCCATCCCTCTCTCGCTTTATAAACAAAAACCTGTTCTGCTCTTGCTGTTGTTCTTGTTGTTGCTGTTCCACTGTGTTCTTGCTTCCTCTTTTTGGTCAAGGGCGGAGCAGAGAATTTGTGTGTTTAGACGAGAAGCGCGCTTCTCTCTTCCAACATTCGCGAAGTGAGTGAGCATCCACATACACTCCATCTCGCTTGCACATTCAGCATTCTCGCCTGTCAATCAATCACCTGTCAACGTGGCCACGCTTACTGGTCCACCACACTAACGCACACACACATACACACAGTAGAGCGAACTGACACACACTCTATAGGAGAATTTCGAACTGAGCGCAATGGCAGTTCGAATGGCAGCCACCATCGCTGATTATCGAATCGAATGAGCATTCAAATTGGCATTTTTCGGTTTCGATTTAGAGGGGGTGGAGAATGTTTTGATTTATAGCATGATTTATAAAAATTACTTGAGTGTGTGTGTATCTGTGAATTACCTAAGATTTCTTTAAATATTTATATAACTTGTGTAGTTTTTTTTTTGCATTTGATATGTGCTAAATTGTTGTGCCCCAGAGAACAATTGACTCGTTGCAGTATTTAAAATGTGTTTTTCTAGTAAGTTTTTTCTTTTCCGGCACTTTTGAACTTTTGTTTTGAGTGATTAATTTGTTGAGCTAAATTTAAAATTTATATTTAAAATTTATAGGAAATTTTTAAAGATAAATTTAAAATTTATTGGAATTTTTTAAAGATATAGTTATAGTTTGGGATACCTCGAAAGTTTTAATTTGAAGCGTTTTAAAACTATTACAATAGTTAAGACTAAATTATTAAATCACAGAAATAGTTTCAAAATCAGTTTCATTATAGTGTTTTTCATTAAAATATCTAATAAAAATATCTTTAGTTTAGTTATTAATAAAAATAATTATTAATATATTCTTATAAATATATTAAATGAATATGTTCACTCAATATTTATCCTTTATGTGTTTACTTAAATATTATTTTGAAATTTGTTGATTTTTAGTTAATGTAATAAATATTAATTGCATAAAAAAATTGATAATAATAAAAAATATTATTATTATAAATTATATATTATTAATATATATTATAACTATTTTCAAATATTGTACATATATTAAAAACAAAATCTGACTTAGATTTTATCTAAACTAATCTTATATTTATCGATTATTTATCTCTTGCTTATTTCTTCTGATACCAAAATACGATATCAAAAAGGACTCACTAATTTTACGAGCTGAATCGACCATAATATTTGTAGTATCCAATTGACACGCAACAAGCGATAAAACTGTTATGTGCCACACAGATGTCAGTGTGTTGGTGAGCGTGTTTGTGTGTGCCCCTGCAATATGACGACATTTCCCAAATCTCATTTGAACAATTTTGCAATTTTAATCAGCTTTATCTTTATGTGATGGCTCGAGAGTGTGCTCGAACTCCCCACGTGGCACCCCCCACGCACCTCCCCCACTCTCTCACTCCTTGTTGGACTTGTTGTTGATGCCGCTGTTGCTGTTGCTGTTGCCTTGTCATAAATCTATCAAGTTTAATGGCCGCCTCAGCGACTGCACATAATTTTATGTATTTTATGCTGCAAATGGTAGCCAAAACGCACACAAACACAAATCAGCAGCAGCAACAGCAGCAACCCTCGTTGGTGCCACCACCCTCAGTGCGCAGCTTACCCCCGCTCCTCCACTCCCCTTCTGTCTCTTCTCTGTGGCTCACGATTTTCACGCACATCTCAGAAGACTCACAAATTTCATAAAGTGGCAATTCAATCAATCAATTCTGACAGCCAACCACCCGATGGGTCTCCGATTGCCCACCCTGTGTGGGGGGGTGGCATGGACCGAGGCCATTTTACCGTTATGCTCACGTACACAATCACACAACTCAAGCGAACTCAAGAGAAACAAAGGAAAAGAAAGAAAAGCAGTCAAGGAAAGTATGCATAAATTTTCTTGACCCACCCGCGCTATAAAGTAGAAGAGAAAGAGAGTCAGAGGGGTGGAGGGAGAGAGGGGGGTCTCTGTTCTTCAAGGCGTCCGTCAAGCTGCGCCACCGTTGGCCATTTGGCAGTTTAAATATTTTTTAATTGCCTTTCGTGGCATTCGCCCTGACGAAGAAGAAGGCGAAGACGACCGAAACGTAACTCGAACTCGGCCATTAACCCCTTCCCTTCCCCTGCCCTTAACTAACCCAGTCAGTGCCACCCCTTTAACGGTTATTCCTTTTCTTTTTCGCTGTTTTGTTTTGTTGTGTTTTGTTTTCTCTTATTATGCTTATTTATTTGTGTTTTGCTACTGTTTCATTGCCCTTTCCTTCTTTGAGGGTTCTCGATAAATTTCTGAGCAGAGACGAAGTAGAAGAAAGAAGGCACGTTTAGACAAAAGTGTTGAAATAGAAATAGGCAAGCGGAGTGAAGGATTGAAGAACAGTCGACAGAAGTCGAGGGAGGGAAATATGAAGGTAGGAAATAGGGCAAAGAACGAGGAA
Organism: Zaprionus ornatus; assembly: GCA_018904035.1. Classification (NCBI taxonomy): domain Eukaryota; kingdom Metazoa; phylum Arthropoda; class Insecta; order Diptera; family Drosophilidae; genus Zaprionus; species Zaprionus ornatus. The sequence goes on along the minus strand of JAEIFZ010000002.1, from coordinate 6,353,538 downwards.
CTACTACTATATATACAGATATGTATAAGATAGATACGATTTGTAAGAAATTATTCCATAAACGTTCTTTAAATTAAACTTACAACTTGATATCATCTTGAGATTAGCTTATATACGATATATAAAGCTATTAAGCTCCTAATTTTAACCTATGTACAGCTAGATACCATCTTGAGATAAGCTGAACATGCTGTCCCTATATTAATATAGGTTTATATTCAACTGAAATAGGTTCTTTTACTGCACATAGGTTTAAAAGTCAATATAAATAAAGTGAATACTTATTAATATATATAAGATAACAGATTATAAAGCGCACATATGAATAGAAAGAATAGGAATAGTAAACTTTTACCGTAGATTATACAATAGATAAAGAGATCTGATTTTAAAGATATAGAGCTTCAAGGAATACCTATAACTTTGCCACTTCACTCTTTCTATTGTCTATCTAGTCTAGTTGGTAATAAATGTAATACATGTTAATATAATATATAATATAATATAATATATATAATATAATATCCATCCTTTGCATCTTCCTCAATTTCACCTCGATCTATTGTATATTTATTTATCTTATCTTAATTTAATTTAAGCTTTGTCTCTACCTTAATCTCCAAAGTTTTGGCGAATAGTTTTTGACAAGCTTTGACAACCCAACGTTCTGCTAAAGCGCTGCTCAAAATTGAATTTGCCAGCTTGGAAACTTTGTTATGCCCTCTCAACGCCAGACTTCGATAAAGATAAATTCTTAGCGCATTTGATGGAAACATTTTTGGGTTAGAGAAGAAGAAGAAGAAGCTTCTTCTCTTGCTCAAAGCTTGTCTAAAACTTTATGACAGACATAAAGTGCGAACTGAACAGAAAATCGATAGTTTTAAGCCAACGTGGAGGACCTTTAGTAGGGGTTAGGTGCCGCAGCAATAGTACCTTCTGCTAAGGGGAGAAAGGGTTGGGGTTAAGGGTCCACAGCAAGGACACGTGTATCCCAGTATCCAATTTGCGTAGAACTCGAGGCTTATTAAAATAGATTGTTGAAATTAAGCGGCAAGCTAAATGAACACAAGAAATGAGTTGAATGAGGTAAGCAACGAGGAGGGGATGGTGCTGCTTGGGAGGGGGGGGAGGTATAGAGGCAACTGCTGAGGCAATTACCCAATGATTGAATGGTAATTTCAGCAGAAAAGTTGCGCTGCCTTTTGTTTTGTTACTGAAGCAGGGACAAGAGAGGCAAAGAGGGAAAGGATACAGCAAGAAGGCGGGGGGGAGGGGTTGTGTAGGGAGTGGGAGGTAGCAGTTTATGCCAGGCATAAATTCCCATTATTTATGGGGCAGTAACTGTTTGTGATATTTTATTTCGCGCAAGGATAGCGAGGATAATTTGCGCCCAGGCGCACCCAACTTAACAAAGAAAAAGCGTCGTGAATGTTTGGAATTAATTGCACAGAACTTCCCTATCAGACCCCCCCTCTCCATCTCTCTCTCCCCCTCATTGGAAATGGAAATCACAAAAACAGGAAAAAAATGTTTTAATTAATAAATTGAATGTGTGCGAAAATTGAAAGGATTTTCTCTGCTCGGAGTTCTCATCCAGAGATCCTGAGTTGTTGCTCGCCTCGTCCTGTTTGTTATTGTTGTTGTCGTCCCTGTTTGTTGTTGTTGTTGCTGTTGTTGGAGCATTCATCTTGGGGCTCTCATTTGCAGGCCACGCTCATTTTGTATGCAAATGATTTATGCCAAAAAGTGCTTGGCAGCCCGGCAAAACTGGATTAGATTGTGCCAGCCCCGAGTCGAGTCGAGTCATTCCCTACTCCTCTACTCCCACTCCATCATCCCCCCACTCCTCCTCTCTCCCATTGCAAATGAGCGGCCAACTTTGAGGTCGCCTACGATAGCAGTGTGAGTGACTGCAGAGGGGGGCGAGAGGGGATGGGGTACAAGGAGGTTCTGCGCGAAGCTTTTTAAAATATTTACTTAACATCCCATTATCCCTCTGTGTGTCTGACGAGACGACCCTCGGCTTGTATCAACAGTGAAACGATAAACTCGCCTACCCAGTGCCCGCCTTCCGCTACGTCTCCCACTCCCCGCAGACCAGCGCGAAAAATGCAAAAGGACGAAGGACACGTCTTGTCTGTCACACCAAAATGTCACCGCGGGGTGAAATACGGGCGAAGACAAAAATGCAGAGAAACAACAACAGTAACAAACAATAAAGTCGACGAGCTGAGCATTTCCAAATGTTGCGTGCGTTCAACTGCTGATATACCCTGTAAAGGTGCAACTATTTTGATATATTACGTGCATCGTAAAACAGATTGAAGACTTTTTTTGAACTGAGATACAAGTATTGCATCTAAATATGAAAGATACTTTTGAAAAATATTTGAGAAATTTAATATCTGTAGTTTTCTTAGTTGTATACAATTTATTATTATATATATATATATATATATATATATATATATATATTATTATTACAATACTTAAAATTTCAGTAAAAAATAAATATTTAAAACCATTTTTCATTTTTAAATGAATTGGAAGAAAGTAAACAACATTCATGATTAACTTAAACAATCTTAAAATACCTATATAGAATTTTTATTCTAATGTATATAAATTTAAAATTGATTCCGTGAATTTGAAAATTGCTTTAATGATTAAATAATCTATTTATAAAATCTGTCAGGAATTTTTTTCGAAAAGTGTATTCTTTTCAAATTCCCCAAAAGATTCTAATGTTTAGTATAATCAAACATAATTTAAAAGGTTTTTCAAACATTCTCAGAGTTTTTAAATTTTGCAAAGATTTTATAAAATTATCAAGAAAGATTCTTCAATTTTCCTCAGTAGTTTCTTTAATGTTAAATGTGCTTAAATGTATTTTTAAAATTGTAAATTTTCTTCTTATTTCAAAGAAGAATTCTAACAATCCCAATCTATATTAACCAATTCACTAGCTCAAAAACCTTATCCGATTTCCAAGTGTTCAGTTACTGCCCACATTTACAGGGTATGCACAGCCACGAACAGCAACAGAAAATGCGAAAAAAGAAGAACAACAGAAAGGAAAAATCCCTAAACAAAACGTGAAACACAAAGCGCGTGCGAGGGACGCTGCGCAGTGTGAGAGAGCAGTGCAGGAGCGAGCGAGACAACGCGAGGCAGCGTAGCGCAGTCAGGGCGGAAAGGGACACGCGCAAGAGAGCGAGAAGGCGAGTGAGTGAGATGGCGAGAGGAAATATGCCAAGCGTGTGAGTGATTTATGGCGCTGCGAGTGACGAGGACGAACCAGAATTCTTCAGGATAATGCCGACATAACGAGATTGTTTTATGTACACATTTTCTCCTTGTTTCACTCGGTGCCGAGCCGAGGCGAGTCGTGAAGAGAAAGACAGAGAGAGAGAGGGTAGCGGGGGGACGGGGGGGGGGCGTGACAGTAGGGGGACCGGCGCACAGGACAGAAGTTGGCTCCGCTTGTGCTCTGTGTGTGTGTGTGTGTGTGTGTACATATAATGACACTTTGCGCTGCAAATGGGGGCGAGATATGCGGGCACACACACACACACAGACACCCAACTGTTATTTGTGTTTGTTATCTGCTGCTGTCTCTGTGGATGTTTGTGTGTGTGTGTGATATATCCTGTTGTGCGTACGTCTGCGCTTATGCCCAGAGGACCTTCAATCAAACGCGTAATCCTTATTCAGTGCGTTAATGAGCTTCACATTAATTTGTCACCTAAAATGGCGCACCTGGCACATCTCTCCTTCTCTCCTCCTCCCCCTTCTTCCACCCCCATTTAGCTTTATGTTTATGTTTCTCGTTCTGTGCGGCTTTCGTCTGACATTCACTGAAGGTCCTTGAAATGATTTGCCAGTGCAAGAGCTGAATTTAAGCTGCTTTCCTATTAGGAGACTTGAGTTGCGCAGGTTGTCAAGGGGGAGTATATCATGAGGCATTTGAAGTAAGGTGTAATAGTATGTTTCTATGTATGATATAGGGCGATGTATTACGATATGATTTGATATTATATGAAATATGAACAGAAACTTTGTGATGTAGAAAGGTTTCTATTGGTTTTTGATATTGATTGCGCTGTTCAATAAGAATTTAGAAAGGTTTGCTGTATCAGCTGACAATATTTGATTTGGGATAAGATTATATTGTGAATTATAGAATATAAAAATTTTAGTAAAACAATTCGGTCGAATTGCGAGGAATCCTGGTCTATATTGATTGCTAAGTTGGTAACGAATCTTAATAGGTTCTGAAATAATATCTTAACTACTTTAATACTTTATATATTCACTTATAGAGAACCGAACCACGTTCAAAATATTTCTGAATGAGTTTTTGCTATCTCTTTTCATAAAGTATTCACAATAAACTCACTTAAGAGCAGTAAAACTGTACAAACCCAATCTCTTTTTAGCGACATTCGACTGTACTCCAGAAGTTTTTGCTGCCACAGCTTTTCATGGTCAGCTGGGAACAAAAACAAGTTAGGAGCACCCAAGCACACACAAAAAAAAAAAACAAAGGCACAAACAATTCCATTCACAATTTCATTTGTTAAGTGCACAATTTACGAGTGCTTTTTGCAATTATAAACAGAGAGAGAGAGAGAGCGAGAGAGCAAGAGATGAAGTCGAGCCAAAAGACGAAGCATGATTCATGCCGGAGTTCTCTCGCTGCATATTGTACTATGTTCTCCGGGCTCTCGAGATATATGAATGTGTTCGGGTATTCTTCATAATTTCTAATTCCGGCTAAAAATAATTCTAAACATTAAGTAGAAATTATTTGAAAAACTTTTGCCGGAAAAATTTACAACTAAATGGCGCACAGAGGCGTACAATAACTTCCCTGGCACCCCCTTCCTTCCCACTGTACACACCCTGCCCAGACTGACGTCGATACAAACAAATTCTCATTAATGGCGCAAAGTCTGAGCCGGGGCGAGTTCGCCCGAAATGGCACCCAAAGAGCTGCCAGAAGAACGCGCCAAGCGTTTTCCCGAGCATGTAAATGAGTCGACCAGAGAGAGGAGAGGAGAGGAGAGGGAACTCTACACTGGCACTGGCAGTGGCACAAAATATGATTTTGACAGAAAACAACAAAACAAAATCCATAATTCAGGATAAAACATAATTCCACATAGCGAAGGCAAAGGCAGCAGCAAAGGCAACTGAGGCAGCCCACACAGATGCACAGAAAGAAAACGGAGCAAAGTCGGGATGAAAAGCGCAAAAAACAAGTGACAGAAAGAGTAAGCGACTAGCAGTTGCCCTAGGAAATGGAGAAAGGAGTGTAGACAATACGATCGACGAGTAAAAAAGTTTTGAGAAACGATCCATATTGAAAGGGGGTTTTCATTCATCATTATGCTCCGATTAATTTGAAACTTAAAGAATAGTTCAATGTTTTCATAAGCTGTGTTCTGTAAGTAGCACAGAAAATTTACTATAAAATTCACGATTATAAACAGATTTTTGTTAAAATATTACTTAATTTTATATTTATTGTTATGAAATTTTCTGGTTACTTTTATAACTGAATAAACTATAATTATACCATTAAAAGGGAAACATTAAAACCAAACTCGGAATTATTTTTAGTTTTTTCTTCAAAATATTATCTTATTTTGATTCGATCGATATGAAACTCTTAAGATATCTTTGTCGTTTGATAAACTACAAGAATACCAACAAAATCAAAGCTTTACTATCACAATCAGGAAGATAAATAGTTTTTTTTCTTTAAAATATCATTTGAAATTTCATCTATTCTTACATCATTGATATATTACCAAAACACATGATAAATTGTACAAATTGCGATTACAAACACTTCTAAATTCGAATATATTTCATAATTTTGGTGATAAATGATATTTCTCTCCGCTTCAGCATCCCCTTTTAAAACCGATGTTAAAGGGTATCTTCAGAAATATAACAACATGAATAACGCTGCAGAGCGATGGCAAATGAGCGTCGCGCTGTGTGAGCGAGAAGCAGTTACAGTTATTTATTAAATCCCTTTACGCATTTTCATAATAATTTCACAAAATATTTTAAATGCGAGTACGAAACGACGAAGGACGAGCTGTGGGAAAAGAGAAGAGGAGGAAGGGAGGAGCGTACAGGACGTAACAGCGACGCCTGCCATCGGGTGATTCATGTCAGTTCCCCCTTACCATTCTGTCTGTCTTGCTCTTTCTCGCGCACTTTGTTCCCTCTTCCCCTCTCGCTCTCTCTCTCTCTCTCCCTTTCTCCCTTGGTGTGTGCGTATGATTAAACATTTATGCAAGGAACAACGCGAAGGGCAACAACAACAATAAGAACGAGAAAGAGCACTCATCATAAACAGGACAAACGAGCGTGAATTTAATCCCTTTTGGCAGAAAAATCATAATTTCTCGCCGAAAACTCAAAAAAGCAAGGCAGAATAAGAGAGGGAGAGAGAGAGAGAGTGGGCAACAATAACACGAAATAGCACAAAACAAACACGAAATTGAGAATGAAATTGAATGCGCACTTAACTCACGGTTAGGTTGACTTTGGAGTGTCCTACAGGCGATGAGGCAACTAGAGAAAGACTTGCAAAGTTTGGAAACTGCTAGATATATAAACTATGTATATGAATGTTAAGTAAGGAATTTCAACTAATATAGTGTGTAATTATTTTGAAGATTATTTTAAAGAATAAATCCTTGATAAATACATAATAAAATTTAGATGAAGATCAAATCAAATATATCGCATTTATAGAGTGAGTTTCATGATTTATGTAATTAAATTTGAGTTTAGAGAGAAAGAGAATGATCTATGAATTTTTATATATATAATATATTCTAAATAAGTACCTCACAAGTTTTACAGAAATTTAACTATATAAAAGAAATTTTAAAAGGCTTCAAAGGAATTAATTGACTCAATCCTCAACTAATCTCAATATCACCCACAAAGTTAAATCTCTTTAATCTCAACCGATCTCAAGTTAAACTGTAAACTCGAATTCCGTAAGGCTCTTCAGATCAGTGCGGTTGTAGCGCAGAAGCGAGACGAAAAGCAGAAACAGAAGGTGGAGTGAAAATGAAAATGACAGCACGAAAAATAATTCTAATCTCCTCATGAATATTCCTTTTACATTTTCATTTCGCAAAGAGCGCTAGCCAGCGTAAAGCATCAACAAAAAGGACAACACAGACGCGTTGAGTATTGTGCTGGACAGAGATGGGATAGAGAAGAGAGAGAGAGAGAGAGGGATGGATAAGGAGGAGGGGATATGCTAAAGCGTAAGCTAAAGAAATACGACGGCGTCAGGGCGGCAGGTCCAGTCGCAGGCCCAACTCGGCTAAGTACTACAATGGAACTTTGGCAAATGGCTGTCCCGTTTGTTATTTTACTTTATTTGTGCGCGACAGCAGCAAGAAAGAGTGAGACAGATGAAGAGGGGGATAGAGAAAGAGAGAGAGAGAGAGACAGGGAGGCACTTCGTCCTTGCCTGGTCACTGATGGGCACAAGTCGTTCAAGTGCCGCATTTGCCAGGCCATCGTCAATGCTGTCTCGCGCTGCCTTTTCCATTTCCCTCACTCACACTGGGCATTTTCCATTTTCCCCATTCCCCCCACACCCCTCATCCCTCTGTCGAAATTATAAACTTGGCTGCTAAAGAAGGTTAAGTGATAAATTAACGCGACGCAGCCCGCTTGGCCCCGTTGGCCGCCATTTGAATTGGAATTGGGCTAGAGAGATTCGGCTAGAGTCGGAATCGGGTAACGGGGAACGGAATGTGAATGCTTTATGCACGACTGGACCTTTTAGTTTATTGTTATTTTAAAGGAGCTGAAGCGCCTGGCTCGCTGCAATGACATCGGATAATTAAGAAAAGTGAACAGAGCAATCGCCCAATCGAGCTGAACTTTGTGGCAATGTTTATGTTAAGGGGGAACTTGAGGGAAAAAGAACAAAGTATAATTATTTTTGGAATTTAGAATCGAAGCATATCAAAATTTTAGATAATACGCATGTGTGCTATATACTGAAGACAAAGATATAAAAATAGATAGAAATGGGAAACAACTTTGCTACCTAGTTGACTATCTCCTTAAATCCCATCATCATCATTGATTCTTATTTAACTATACGCTGGCATCCTCAAAGAATGAAGTATCTAGTTTCTTTTCCGATATATCATATATATTATATATCATATATATCAATCAATAACATATCGATAATATATTCATTAATGTTCATAGGAAACTTTAATAAGAATATATCAACTTTATCCATGCATTTTCTAAGCTCTACTCGATTAAGTTTCGTAATTTTAAACAACTGCAAATTTTGTAAAAGATTTTTAGAATGTTTCCCACGTTTTTCTTTACACATCCAACTTCCCATTTCATGCGATTAATGGGAAAGTGTTTGCCCAAACGCTGGCTTAACGTTTCTCTCTTAACGAGGCAACTCTGAGCTTAATCATCTCGGCATCCATTAAGTATTTCCTGCGACATTATTAGACAATCTTCAGTCAGGCTGTTGCCAATAGACTGAGCCCAGGACATCGTCATCACATCATATGCTGCTCCGTCGGCAAAGGATGTGCAAGGAAGAGCAGTGCGAGACATGTACTACGACGTATGCGCCAGAGAGTTTGCCTAATCTGATGATTTATAGAAATTTTGGGTCGCCATATAGTCGCATTAATTACGCCTCATAATAAGTGATTTATGCGAGCTCAGCTCTGCGCTCGGGTTCGGCTTGGGCTTGGTCGACTGTTCCGACTGGGGAGTTCCAGAGAGAGAGAGAGAGAGAGAGAGGGAGAGAGATAGAGGGGTGTGGAAGGAGTGCAGAGAACCTTTTGACTTGGCTTCACATTCGCATCGCACATCCTGCGCCTTGATAACAACTGATTGCTCCGCCTGCGGCCAGAAAATCACATTAACACAGAATGCCGTAATTATGCTTTTTATGATGCCATCCAGTCGGCGTCAGCGTCAGCATCAGCCTGGGAGTCAATGTCAGTTTCAGTGTCACATTCAGATTCAGCAGGAAAGTCAGCTTCGTATTCAGTTTCAGCCTCTGCTACTGAGTGAGAGATGAGCTGTGATAGTGCTAACTATGAATCCGAATTGCAAGCGTAATTTATATGCAGCACAGCTCGTTTTTTGGTTAACACAATCACTATCAACACCTTAATGATGTCTGAAAATTTGGTTTTGATTGGTTAATTAGCTTACAAATTATTTAAGAAATAATTTTAGAAGTTATTGATTTTCAAGGTGCTCCCCAAAGTATGCAACACAAAATTTACAAAAATTAGAAATTATATATTTAAAAAATCCTGGTCAGCTGGGTAGCGGGTATATCACAGTTGACAACACTGGACTGTAGCTCTCGTGCTTGTTTCTTATCTTTACTACAAATCGATTATAACCTCAGTAAGAAAATCGGTCTAAGTGCGTTCAGATTAAATCGGATAAATGGTGGATTATGCTTGTAAGAAAGCACATAACACTGTCTAATAATAATGATTAATGAAACCCTAAAAAAGATCAATGCAATGTTTTCAATTCTATTAAAATAAATATATATTCATTTTTTTTTTTTTTTTTTTGAATTTTTTATTATTATTAAGTTATATATTCATTCTTAAAAGATTAATCTTTCTAAATTGTTCATTAGAATTTTTCTTATCTGTGTATAATTCTGATACTTTTTCTTATCTGTTTACAATTCTGATACATGCATACAATTGACATTCCTATCCACACTTCCCAATTTGTTTACTTCTTATAGGGTATGTGTTAGTAATATTTTCCGATAGGTGTAGGGTATAGTAATGTAAACCTATTTTTCTGTTGGTCAACCAGTTTGTTGGCATAAGAAGTACTTCCTCCACTTTTCTTGCCATGTGCAAATGGCCTTATCAACACACACGTACACAGAGAGACACTCACACACACACATGCTGACATAAGAACCCACACACACACATACATAACATACACACACACACACACCTCGTGTGTGTTCCATAAATGCACTAAATTTTACGTATTTTTAATTCCCTTTTTATGTGCGGCGTCAATCACACACAAAATATTTATAGTTGGTTCCTCAAACTCAGCTGAGACTTGACTGATTTATTGGCCAAGCTGCAATCGTTTGCGCCAATGTTTGCGGCCCGAGATTTATGCAAGATTGACAACCCTGGGCAACAATAGAACAACTGCAGGGAGGCGAATCTGTTGTTGCGATAGGACTATAAAAATCCAGATGGCAATTTAATGGGGCTCTTAAAATCGTATATCGGGACAACGCCCAGCGAGGGCGGTCACAATAATTAGCGGTGTTTTGAAAGAAACTAACAGACGGACAATAAAACAGAGGAATTTTAAAGATATATAACTGAAGATTGAGTAAACAACTTCGAATTAGACTGTCGAATAGAATTTTAGAGAAATATTTTATACGATATATCGATATATTTTTAGATTTCCTCGTTAATCGTTTGCTGAAATTGTTCCTTTTAAACTAAACGATATCTTTGGATATTGTTCCATGCAATATGCTTAAGAATATCTATTTAAACTCTGCAATTGTAAATGTTTTCCTCATATCATATATCTTTATCGATGTCTTTGTTGATAGTATATATATTATTTTCTTATTTCTATTACCCATAACTTCATTATATCTTCTCGTATACCCTATTCTATATCCGCAATATCCATAACAGTTTGCAATATTTACTTTTATATGCATTTCTAATGGTTCTAAATCATTTTGAGGGCACCAAGGCAGCAGCAGCTCGTAAAACGGAAACGATTGTACAGTCGTTGTTCGGGTCGTAAATTCGGTAAACGCGCTTAAGTGATTTTCACACTAAAAACCAGCGGGTCACTTGGACTATGGTACTGCTCCGGGACTCATTCGCTTTATGCGCTGACATAAAATTAAGTTTTATGTGCGTGTGAGTGGCGGAGAGGGGCTGATGAGGGGGGAACACAGTTCAACAATTAAAGAACTATAAAAGGCACTCTGCTCCGCTCTGTTGTTGTTGTTGTTGTTGTTTGACTTTTAACGAGCATCAACAATTTTGACGTGTGACAAGTCGGTTGCGGCCCACGGTGCAACTGCAACTGGACGACAAATCTGTCACGCCTTACCTCACGCCTCACCTGGTGCGGCTGCTTCTTCTTCTTCTTGTCGGTCTTCCTTGTTTACTGTCAAATAATGGCCAAGGTCGTTAAATGTGTCACTTTACGAGCGCTTAAAGAGGATCGTTAAATCTAAGACAAGACCCTGACGGGACCTGGTCACGGCCCGGTCGAGGCCCCCATTTGGCATTTGGTGTTTATTTAATTAGAACTCTACGGACACAACAACAATAGCTTGGGATATAACAGCCCTTATCACACTGTATACTATATAGTATACTAAGTATATAGATCGGTTTGTATTGCTTGTGACGCCCACACGCCCCTAATAAAAATTTATGGCACTTGGCAATTGATGTTGATGTTGCCGGATTGAAACAAAGCGCAACTTGCAGCATCCTCACAACAAATTGTTGAATTTACGACGATGATCCTCGACACGATCGTGTTGCGGATCCCACGCGTTGCGCATGCGTCAAAAACGGAAGCGCCTGTGAGTTCTCTCTCCCCTTCTCTCTCTCTCTCTCTTGCGCTCTGTGCAGTCACGCGCTTCATGTGTCGTTAAGTGTGCACTTAACGCGGATTTATCACCTCCACCCACATTTAAGAGCTGCCATAAAGATCAGTCGATGTAGTCAGGCTGTGGGACGATCATCACCATGCATGCCCTGGGCTAATGGCATCATCAGTTGCCTTTCCAAATTGATTATATAGACATAAAAATAGTGAGAACACGTTAAATTGAAAAATCTTTCAACTAACAAATCTGTAACTAAGATAAATGATAATCAAAAGTCGTTATTTTTTGAGGAATCAACTCAAGTGCAATAAAAGTGGATTTTATGCTTTGGAGGAACATTGTTTTACTGCTCTACAAAGATTTTTTATTTAGATATGTTTATAATTACACAATTTTGGTGACTAATTACTTGGGTAATTAAACAATAATTATGAAAGGTTGTAACTATTTTAAGTTCAGAAAGTATATAAGTTTAAATTCTAGAGTTTATTACTTTGAACTCAATATAAACTTAATATGTATAATTACATGTTAATTACTTGTTAATTACTTCAGTAATTAAAATATTATACGTTTCTTCAGCTAAGAAATACATATATGATTTTAAATAGAATACGATTATAGCCACTGTTTTACATTCAGTAAAGATTTTACCTTTAAATACTAAAGTCATTCCATAATCTCTATATATTCCATTAAATACTCAGCATACTCATACTCATACGACTCTTATTATACAAGTAGTACAAGCATTATCTCCATAAAGAATTCCCCTAAATACTCATCGTATTCATAAAGTAACCGTCTACTTAAAGGACTCCTACGTCGCCACTCCTCACTCACTCACTTCGATTACAATTATCGTTAATAAGACCTTCTGCATTTTCCAACAAATCTTCCCACTGTCCCCTCTTCTGTCATACAATCGCAGTTATATCTTCTCGTTCGCGCTTAACCGATTGCCGACACAAATTTTGCATTTATTGCGAAAATTAAATAGATTTCCGCTTGTCTACTAAATATTTGCGCACAAAATCTCATATCATATTTATGGCCAATAATCGGCAAGGCGGACAGAGAACGAAACAGATGGCAAGAGAGGTGGCGAAGAGGGGTAGAGTAGGGGGGCAAAGCAATCAGAATACTAAATCTGATGTACGCAGCTAATTGCGCATAGATTACAAGATGCATGAGCGATATTAAACGCCGCCCAATGCCAAAACCCGAAGTGCCCAACGACGATCCGATGCGATGCGAACAACGATCGGTGCACAGCGACAGCTCAATGAGAAATTGCGACAGAGACAACTCTATTTGGCGGACAAGCGGACATTGCGTATACACTCTGAAGGGGACTGGACGGGACTGGGCTGGGCTGGCACTGGAACTGGAACTGAAACTGCGATTGGGGATTGGGGATTGAGACTGGGACCGTTGCTTATTTATTTCGAATTGACCCATTTGGTAATATTCATAATTTAAGTGCGCACGAAAGCCGCCGCTACAACAACAACAGCAGCAACAACAACAACAACAACAGCAACAACAACATGAAGGAGGGGAAGAACAACAGCAACAACTTTAACTACGACAACGACGTCGTCGCGGCCAAAGAGCTGCATAAATTCTCGCGCCCCACACTGGCAGCAGCTAAGCTTGAAGCTAAAGCTGGTAGATTGGAGAGTAGCTTGTGGAGAGTGCGCTTGTGGCTGTGGCTGTGGAAGATCAGAAGGATCGGGGGCCATTTGGGTTTATTTGCGATCGAGGCGCTGTCATAAGTTGCCGCCAAATTGTTGCATTGTACCTGCTGCGTGCAGCGGATGCCCCGCTTGGACTTGGCTTCAACTTGGTTGCACTTGGTCCACTTGGTCCACTTGGTCGGTGCTTGTAACTCAGAAATCATTAAAAGTGCCAGATACTTTATGAATTCGTCGTGGGCCGCAGATGGCGGCGCGACTGGCGTGAAATATGCACATAAAATGTACGCGTAGCCGACGCGATCCAATGCGAATGCAAACTAGACATCTCCATGGCTACCCCCTGTACCCCTCCCTCCCACAGTTCTGCCCCCCCCCCTCTCCCTTTGCACCTTCCTGTCCAATGAGTTATTGTTAACGATTTGCAGTTAATTTCGATTCATAACTTTGTACTGCGATTTCACGGTTCGCCTCTTATTGACTTTATTTTGAATGCTAATGGCTCGATCAGTTCACCTGAAAGTTGATCTGTTTATCCCTAAGTAGGTTGGACGATAGTAAAACGAGCATGATTGAAGGAGATCGGACTGCGCAGGGTGTGCTTAGGTGGGAGCTGAAAAGATAGAAAACTGAATTCATGATAGAACCTAGTTGCCCTCAGGGAACCTCATGAATCAGCCTTATGTAATATGCATTATATAAAATCGCATCTCCTTGAAATTGCCGATAAGACACGTCGATACCTCCACAGACAGATTCAAATTAATTCGCCACATATAACAAAACAAATTGTGAGCTATAATTTCATTTGATTCGCTTAAATCGCGTTGACAGCCCTATAAATAAAGCCTTCCTAGCGTCTATCATGTATATTGAAGTCTGAAATGAAGCTCTTGATAGTTGTGACCTTGTGCATCGCTGTTGTACAGTGCAGACCACAGTATCAGATACAGCCAGTGTATCAGGTTGAACCACAGTACCAGCTACAGCCATTGTACCTGCCCCATTTGCAGTACGAGCCTGCCCCACAAGAATTTAGGGACCCGTTATCCTTCTACCGATCCCCGCTCAGTGGAAAATTACTTGGGTGTAAGTTATCAAAAAAATGAATAACTTGTTGAGTTTCATTTATTAAAGAGATATTTTACTTTCTTTAGCAATGGCTGGATAGACCTGGCTTGTGGAGGAAACTATTACGCAATTAATCCGAATACGTCTTCAGATTTGGAACACATGAAGTGTGCTGAGCTGTACAAAATGTTTGAATCCGATATGTAGTGAATATTGTGTAGTTGAATTGTGTAATAAGTCAAATCAATAAATGCATTAGTTGCGTATTAGAACATACAATCAGTTAGTATACCTTATTTTGACCTTAATCAATCGAAAGCTTTCTATTCATATTCCTGTACAATGAGTTCAGTTGTTCAGTATTTGCAGTAAATACTTTATTTATTTTGAATGCTAATTGCTCGATCTGTTCTTGAAAGTGAATCTCTTAGTAGGTTTTACGATAGGAAACGATCAAGATTGATTGGGAGCTAAGCTTAAAATATAGAAAATTCAACAAAGCATTTAATGCATTTAGTGACCTATTGCCTTTGGGGAAAGCTGTTAATCGATCTTGGCTTTATGTAATATACATTATATTGAAACATATTTCTTTGAAATTGCTGATAAGACACGCGGATATCTCCACGGACAGATTCAAATTAATTTGCCACATATAATAAGAAATTATTAGCTATAATTTCATTTGATTCGTTTAAGCCATATAAATAAAGTTTTCCTAGTATCTTCGGCTTATATTCGAGTCTGAAATGAAGTTCTGGATAGTTGTGACCATGTGGATTGCAGTTGGCCAGTGCCAAACACCGAACCGGTTTCCGCCAGTGTCCCTTTACGACCCACGATACCTGATTCAACCGTATGAGTACCAGCCACAGTACCGTTCCCCAGTACATTATATACCGTTGCAGTACGGGGACCCGGAACCTTTCTATCGGTCTCCGCTCTTTGGAAAACTACGTTTTTGTAAGTTATTACAGGATGAATTACGTGTTGAGTTTTATTTACTTGAAGGAACATTTTGCTTTCTTTAGCTTTGCATGGACAGACTTTTGGATGACACTGTAAAGCAATAAATCAGAAGAGGTCTGAAGATTTAAGAAAACTGTGTTTGCAAATTGTGTAGTCAAGAGGTATATCAATAAATAAGTAAACATGTATACCTATAGTTGGTATGCCTTATTTTGAGCATTTTCAATGCTGGAAGGGTATAATAATTCGCTGTAATTAAGCCCAGCTGCATTAAGAAGCGACTTTAATATCGAAAGCTACTTTAAAAAGAAGAACTCGCTGTATTGAGTGCCCGTTGGTTTCGTGAAACAAAACTTATTCACATCATTATTAAATTAATGCAATCGATTTGCATATTTTCTTTTACGACCTGCATGTAATTTACCGTGTGGAATTTATTATTATTTCATTTCTTGATTTCTCGCCGTCAGCTGCAGCAGACGGCGGCCTGTTTCAGCTCTGTTTTATTGTCGCAACTTCTGCGGATGTCCATGTCCATGTCGATGTTGATGTCGATGTGGATGCCCATGTCGATGTTGTCTCCAGCGGAGCAACTGCTCTCGGCTTTGACCATGTGTCATTTACATACGCAGCCACAAGCTGTGGCGATAATGACTCCTCCTCAACTTACCTGGGCTTACAACGAACCCTTTTGCTGCTTCTCCCTTCCCTTTCCCTTCTGACTGCCCTTTCGTAGTGTATCTGCGTTGGGATCAGTCATCAGGTTTATGTGGCATATAATTTTTATTTGGTTCGTTCATAAGTGGATCGTAAAATTTTTGATGACGTTCGTCAAATTGCAGTTGTCGTTGTCGGTTGTCCGTTGTCGATTGTCGTATCTTCTCCTCGTCTTCTGCTTCTGCTGCGGTTCCGCCCGCTGAGCCACAAACTGTATTTCATTTGCAGCTTGTTTTTTTTACCATAAAATAACAAATTTATGTCATACGTTTCTGAAACTCAGCTAAACGATATTTTACCGAATTGACCTTATTCAACAATTATATTTAGCACACACATGAAAAGGTTATCGAGAGGTATCGATAAACTAATTAAAACTTAAGTTGTACAGATGGGATTTGCTAAACTTGTGTATATATTGTAGATCAATATGAGCATACAGCATATAAATGTATACAACGATGCCAGGTGGCAACGCTGCAGGCGAATATCAATAGAATCAATTGCTATTAACAGGAATTATCGAGTAGTGAAGGCAGTAGTTAAGCTGAAATCGATGTTAGAAGTTGAACTTGAGACTACTCGTTGAATAAAGTCGTTAAGGAAGTTGTTGAAAAGGCGGATAAGTCGGTCAGCCTTTGGAAGCGTCGATCGGTCAAGTCGGAAATAGAAGTCGTGCTACGCGAATCTCTATAAGTTTGTTAAACTAAAACTGAACGTTATCAACTTGACTAATTTGTTCATTGTAGCTAAAACTATGTTCGTTAAATAATATTAATAAACAATAACTTCATATTTCAATAATTATTAAAAAAATATAGTTTTGATTAATCAAAGATCAATAAGATCATGCAGTACATACATATATTCAATATATTTATCATAATATATGAGGTGATTCGTCAGGATCTCTGTTATTGTATAAGTAAGAGTCACTAAATTTGGCAGTTATATTCTATAATGATATACACATCTGACGATTTTTTCAAATTGAAAATGCCACGCCCTACGCCCCTTTTTCACATATTTAAGTAAGTTGTGCAGGCAAGAAAGCAATCATTGAATATAAGTAAGATGTTTTCAGTAATCAATCATTAATCAGTGTTGGCTAACGTATCGTTACAAATTATTTTTAAGATCTCTGTTCAGAAATAAATATTTTGTAACTTGGCGCCTTTCAAACATCATTAGTTCGCTACCAAATGTGGACATTGAGTAGGCCTTGGGCCCCCATAAGTCTAATTAAATATAAAACTGAAAAATTGCAAGACATTCGTCTCTCAGCTCTTGTCGAAGACATATCAAGCTGCCAACTTTGAAAATTTATATTGAATTTTAATTTGAAAAAAAAATGAACAAAAATCGTCGTGCTCGTGAGGAAACCTCGGATGAGGATGATGCAAGCCTGGTTAAGTCATCACGTGCGGGTAAGTTAGCATATCTTCCCGACTCGGAGGAGATGTCAAAGACCCTGGAGACTCTGTTGGTCAAGTTGGGTGAATCCAATAGCAATACGTTGCATGGACGCATCGATCATCTTTACTTCTTTGTGTGCGACTCACTGGAGAGCTACAAGAAGGATCTGATGCGTCTGTTGATCGGCTGTGTTGCCCAGCATCCCATGCAGAGCGGCACCTATGCCACCTTTGTGGGTCTGCTCAATGTGAAGAGTTACGAGTTTGGCGGTGAATGCGTTGCCAGGGCAATGCAACAATTTATGGTGGCGCTGTACGAGGGCAGCTGGAAGAAGGCACAGGGATTGATAATGTTGATGGCGGATCTGGTGAATACAAATGTGGTTACAGTGGATTCGCTGCTGCAGTTGCTCAATGTGCTGGCGGATGTGTGCGAGGAAGAGGAGACCACAAAGGCATGCCGTGATTTCTATGCTCTGCTGGTGCTTATCACCTTGCCACTGGTGGGTCGTGAGCTCTACGAGAAGAAGGAATCGGCACTGCAGTTGCTCATCAAGCGATTGCAGGTGTATGTGAAGAAGGATCGCAACAAGGCACCGGTAGTGCAGTTGCTACGCATATGGAACTATGGCGAGATGCCGCAACATGAATCACTGGATCTGCTGTGGCAACAGATCTTGCGTCTGCAACGTGATCATTGGATCGAACATCAGTTGCAGCGACCCTATGTTGCCTTCGATGAGCGCCTGAGTCCGGCGCTGCAGCATCATTTGTCGGTGTTGAAGCCGCCCAAGCATCTATCCGAATCTTCTATACGCTACCCACGAGAGCGTCTCGTCTTCCATCTCTTTGAATTGATTGACTTTCCCAATCGCATGAGCCTGCCCGAGGAGGTGGATATCGAGCGTTATGTGATCGAGGCACATATACGCGAGCTACTGCAGCTGCATCATCTGGAGCGTAAGGAGTGTGCCCAGAGGATGCTGGACTTCTGCAGCGCCAAGCCCATGTTTGCCCTGGAGCATTGCGTCATTGAGCTGCTGCTCGGCGAGATGCTGCAGTTGCCCCATTCGCCGTATATGACCCTCAACTACGGGGCCATCATCATTGAACTCTGCAAACTGCAGCCAGTCAAGTTTCCACGGGTTGTCGCCCTCTCTGCGGACGTACTCTTCAATCAACTGGAATCGATGAGTGTCACCAGCTTCGATAGATTTGTCAATTGGTTCTCGCATCACTTGAGCAACTTTCGATATCAGTGGAACTGGCAGGATTGGGAGAGTTGTACCAAGCTGCCGTTGCTGCATCCTAGTGCGATGTTTGTGCAGGAGCTGCTCAAGAAGTGCGTACGGTGGGTTGACAATTAAGTTACTATCGATTGGTTTATCGATAGCTCGTTATGGCACCCATTTGGTCGATAGATTGCGATAAATCGCATTGAAATGCAAACCTTCGCTTAAATAATTATCGATATATTTTTTCGATACATTAATCGATATATCTCTTTTAATATATTTTGGTACTTTCTTCGATTTACTTATTGTGAAAACAATCAATATCCTTCTTCAGTACTTTATCTATCGCTGTCATTCAATGGGTCCTTCGAATTTTTCATTGAAGTACCAATCGATATGTTGGCAATCGATAAATATTTCGAATTTGTATTTTACCCTATTACAAAATGCATTTATCCTTCGGCTTTTTATTCGAAGTACTGCTCGATAAGTCTTTTGACTGTTGTATTTCAAGTCGATTTTTAATTCAATATATTCGATAAACAATAAATTGGTTCATGCGGTATCCTGCGTCCCACAGTCTAAGCTACTACAAGCACATCGTGCAGCTAGTGCCGGAATCCTTTGCACGACTGCTGCCCCCCGTGCCCGATCCCATTTTCAAGTACTTCAACGAGAGGTTGCCCGGTGCCAAGTTGGCCAAACATCTGCTTGTGGCGATGCGTTGCCGATGCAACCCTGAAGTGGTTGGTGGTCTCATTGAGGCTGCTACGGATCTGGACAGTGCGCTCAAGATCAACGTGTTGGTGCAGAGCTTTCTGCATCTTGGCTGCAAGTCTTTTACGCATATCTTCGCCATCTTTCGCAAGTTTCATGCCGTGCTGAAGGTGAGTTGGCCACCAGAATCCAGGCACAGATCTGGAAGTAAACTTTCCCTCCTACCTCCCTCGTTGCCCCCCTCAGATGCTGGTCACCGACGAGGCCAATCAGTTTGCTCTGCTGGACGCGCTCTTTGAGGTTTGGGAAAACAACGAGCAGCTCAAGTCGGTGCTGACCGAGAGGCTGCTGAGAATGGATATAATCAATGGCAATGTTGTCATTTCCTGGATATTTCGACTCAAGGAAGAGCTATGCAAAATGTATCTCTGGGAACTGATCAATTCAATCATTAGGCACACAAAGAATCAGGTACAGGCAGCGGCTCAAAACGGTGAGAATGAGCAGCTGGCAGGTCGTCTCGAGTGTCTACTCCTCAATATTGTGCAACAATGTGCGGCAGTATTGACACAGCATAAACCGAGTCAGGAGAATGACGATACAGATTACTGGTTCAACTGGGTGCTGGGACATATGCAGGCGATATTCTTCAACCATATCGATGATTTCAATCGTATCAGATCAAAGTTGCGTCAGACCGCAGCGGATTTAAAGGATTGCCAACGTCTTAGTCAGATGATTGATAATTATCTTGATTATATACAGTAGTTTATATACAAAACATAGGTTATGTACAGTAAATAGGTTACTATTTCATCAATTTAATGCTTATAATTAGAGGAGGTTTTTAATCGTTGCAAATGTTGATGAAATTAAATAAATCTATTTGCTTTTAAAATAATATATACTATATTTTAAAAGCTTTTCAATTTTACTAAATAGAATTTTGATTCTCTTTTCTTTTTCAGAACACCATTTTTTTATTTACCAGCTAATTTATTATGTAAATATGATGAACGTTATGAAATTTTCAATATATTGAGAATGTTTTGGCCCCTTAATAGCACCCCATTTGCCACATACAAATATCATTTACAACACTTCACATAGAAGATGTCTTGGTATATCTATCTACCCCTCACTCCGCCTGCCCCTGCCCACTTTGACCTTCTCGCACCCTGCACAAGCCATTCATATGGAACCGTTTGGGTTTGACACAAATGCCATGTTGTACAGTATGTCTATTTGGTGTTCAACCGAGCCCCAACAGATCCCACATACATTAACCCCTACTCACTGTACACACACACACACACACACACACACAGTGTGTGCTCATCCTTGTGATTGTGTGTGTGTGTGTTATTTCGCGCTTGTGGTGCTAAATTGGGTGATAACTCCTTTTTAATGGTTGAGCTTCTGCCTCTGTTCTTGTTGCTGTTGCTCTTGTTGTTGCTGCTCTTGTTGTTGTTGTTGTTCTAAGTTTTATTTTTATTTGCCCCGCTAAAACTCAATTTTCGAATCAAACAACCACGAGGATTTCACGTCCATATCCTCGCCTAACTGCCTGCCTGTCGGTTTGTTCTGTTTGCCGATGATGTCCTCAGCGCAATGTTGTGTTGCTCGCATTGTAATTGTACCCTGGAAATGTTGAAAGTGATCCAAATGGGCATATAAGTTGCTTACAGGCAGTCGGAATAAGTGAGAGATGTATATTGTTTAGGTTTTGTTGGATTTTATCAAAAATGTAGTTGATTATACATTATCCAGTTCTTTAAATGCGCAGATCTCTGGATATATAGAAGGTAGGGATAGGAAATTTTATATATATGCTTATCTACACTTCACACAGTGGAATCAATTTTAAAGAATACTCTGCCACGCCAACAGCCCCTCGAAATGTGACTTATTTGAATTGAGCACGTCAAAAAGCATGCATTTGGTTATGTAGGATATCTTTAAGTTGTGTATGCCCAACGACAGCTTGGCATATTCGTTGCTGTTGTTGTTGTTGTTGTTGTTGGCATTGCCATTGCTTTTATTGTTGTTGATGGGTTGCCTCGTTGGTTGCTCGTCGCCGTTGTCACAAATGCAAATAATGGCACAATTGTGTTTGTGCAGCTCTTAACTGCTTTTATTATTTAATTCCTCAATATTGTTGCGTACGACTGTGCACACACTCACACACACACACACACACACACACACACACACACACACACACACACACAGAGAGAGGCGTGTGTACTTGTCTGTGGTGCTTGCATTTCGACATGCGCAAGTGCTCATTACACTCTTTTCATTACGCACACACATCGCGAGTCTGCGAGGCACATTATCAGCTGGGCAACTGCCCCGCCCCCATTTTTTCTACGTTCCAGTTTCGCATTGATTGTACAGGGCACTATAGATTCTATAACAATTATATGTTAATATTATCTGTGTGACTATAATATGGAACAGCAATTTAATAACCTATTTTACTACATGAATTTTATTTGAAATTTGTATTGCATACTTAAAGGAGACTCTTTTTTTTAAACTTTGAATGGTTTTTTGTAGTCAGTAGTCAAGTGTTTGTTTTTAAGTCAGTTTATTTATCTATCTATCGCATATATCATTCAAAAATGCCTTTTTAAAACCTTGCAACACTGCTAACTCTCTCCACTGCCTACTCTTTTAACTCCCTTTACTATCAAAGTCCTTAAGTCTCTCAGTCGTGTCTAAATACATCTATAAATCTTCTTTACTGTTTTAAATTTCATAAAAGAGGGTCTTATTTGTTTTTGTAAAGTGTTTTCCAACACTTTTAACTGTTATTTTCATATCTGTCTGTTAGTTCTTTAGGTGTCAAGCTTGTCTCGGCTTATCAGTATGTCAGATTATATGTAAACTCTATAGACCTTATAACTCACTGCATACTTTTAATTAAAACTTTTTTTTCCGTATTTTGCAACACTTTAAACTGCCTGTTTTACTTCTCTACCATTCTCCAAACTAATTAGTCATGCTCTCTGCTCTATTCCCTAAATATCCCACTGCAAAGTTTTTCATGCTCTTTAAGGCGCTTTCCAACACTCCTCAGTTTCATTTGTCATGTCATTCCATCTCTCACTTTCACTTAACTACAATACATGAGGGGAATGCTTCACTCCTACCTTGTCATCATTCCTTCGCCGTGGTATCATCAATTTCGACTTGACTGTCTTGAAGTCTCGACTCTGTTTCACAGGACATAAATTCCAGAATATGTGCAATTAGACGGCAATTAGTTGTTTAAACGCCCACACGGAGGTCCCCTCTCTAAATATTTGCATGTGTGTATGTGTGTGTGTGCATGTGTGTGTGTCTAATAAGCAATTAACATGAATCACAGCACACACACACACACACGAGCACACTCCCCCTACTTCCTGCCAAGTGTTGCCAGCTAGTTGAAAGTCAGGCAGGCCTACTAATTAGCCATATAAAAATTGGTAAGACCTCAGTCGAATAGTTGAAGACAAGGCAAGGGAGAGCGGGTGACAGAGAGAGGTATGGGGAGTGGCAGTGAGTGCGTCTGGGAGGTGTGCGAGTACTTGTATAAATAACTGTGCATGTGTTGCAGGCACGTTAATTGTTAAACAAACGCGCGTTTATCACTCACACAACAACAACAACAACAACAACAATGGGCGCATCCTTGTACCGTTAGCACAGGCTGGGCCAATATTGTCCTTGTCGTTCGGTCGTTAGACGGATGAAAGCATCACCGGCTGCGCTGCGCTTCGCTTCACATTCGTATTCACATTCACATTCGCATTCACCCACAGAGAGTCAGAGTCAGATTCAGATTCGGATCCGAATTCATATCATCAGCAGCAGTAGCAGCAGCAGCGCCAAATGCTTTGACATCCGCCTACGCACGCGAAAGAGACAGCAGGAGAGTGGGAGGAAAGGAGAGAGAGACATGGAGTGCAAGGTGGCAGTGGGAGGGAGATAGCAAGTGCGAGAATTGTTATGTTTTTCGTATTTAACCTCAGACATGGGCCTCGTTTGTATAAATTTCAACAGCTGTTGGCGCTGCTGTTGCACTGAGCGAAACACTTGGGTAGGTATAGGAAATATTCGAAAAAATAATAAATAAGTTAAACCTTGAATAATGATGAAATTCCATCGGGTTTTTTACAGAACAGTACAAGAAAATACTCAAATTTGAAAAACGAAATAACATTTAACATTTTTAAGCAACTTTAATAACTTGCAAAGATAAGTTTTATGGTTTTCAATATATCATATTATCAGTTTAGAATTTATAAAGACTGCTAAATTTAACAAATTGTATTATTACCTTTATAGACAGATTTTTTTCTTTCAAGGGATCTTTGATCTTTGAATATCTATTGGAAATCTCATTAAAAAATTATTGCATTCTGAAAAAGTTGCTTTATATTATTGTTAAAGTATACAGAAAACAGTTTTCATTATGGAAAATTTCATCATATATTTAAATTCCCATATTTCAATAAGAAAACATGTGTTAAAGTTCTATAGTTAAAATCTTATCAACGAGTATAAATTGAGTATTCCCGATTCTCTTTCAATTCAAGAAAATTTTGTACCCCAAATTTTTTTCAAGTGCACTGCAATTGTACTGTGAAATTATTAACAGCTTCCAACGCGAGCGCGTAACGTTGGCGTCGCTGTCGACGTCAGCTGCGGCGGCGGCATCGACGCATCGTTCATCGCGCTCACATATGGCGGAAATGACACTTTTACATTTAGCATTGCGAGGCGAGAGCGAGTGAGAGAGAGAGAGAGATGGAGATGGAGAAAGAGAGAAAGCCAGTTAGCACAGGGGGAGGTGCAGAGGGGGAGAGGGAAGGGGAAGCGCGACACGTACACAACACAGACGCAATAAACTTCATTTGTGACAGGCCGCAATGCCAACAGGCGGACACGGACATAAACAGGAACACAAACAGGCGCAGGCACAGCAAGAGCAGGGCGAAGGGGGAAGGGTATGGGAGGGAGAGCATGGGTACATTGCACAGGAACAGGGATACGCACAGGCGCGCCGTGGCATGTCAACGCTGTGGTGATGTTGATGCAGGCAGTCTGGGGCAGTCAGCCTGGGCAGGATTGGCTGCCAACGTTGTTAATGAATAAACTGGGCTTGAAATATGACCCGGCCCGGATGCGCGGTGGTTGCACCAGTTCAGCTTTAGCCTTAGAGAGACAGAGAGAGAGAGAGAGAGGGAGTGCAGAGTGAGATAGCAAGATAGATAGCGCTTAGTTTAGTTGGCATAGAGAGACTGGCTCCGCTGGCATCTCAATAAATCATTGCCCCCGTGAGCTCAATCAGTGAAAACAGAGACGGAACCAGATAGAAATCTATTATGAGTATATTACGAGAATTTTTACTAGCTTGAGGCTTAGAATGTACATTTATATATAATCTATGTAGGATTTATTATCAGGGGGATTTATTATCAGACTTGCAATTGTCGACTTTCTATAAATGAAAATGAGAAAGAAAAGTTTCTTCAATAGCTTTGCAGTGTCATATATCCTGCGATCGTTCTAATACTAATTATATATAATGGTAAAGAACTTAATGGTATTGGAACACTCAATATTATGTCTCAGTTTGATTGACACTAAAATCAAAACAGATCTTCATACTCTGCTGATGCTAATTCAGAATATATGTATATACTTTATGGGGTCGGTGCATAGTGATCTATGTCTCTATATGCAGTCCATAAATCATGGAAAGATTTTAACTGATTGTAGTTTATTCAATGTGAAATCCTTCTTATGAATAATCCAATGAATATCCAATCTTTACTTACTTTATACTCGAAATTTCTTAGTCTATATTTCTCTATAGAGTCCATAGATATTGGAAAGATTTCAACGGAGGATAGCAACTTAAATATAGAACCATCCCTATATGTTATCCATACCAGATTCATACCCAATTTTACCTCTCTCTCTCTCTCTCTCTCTCTTCTTTCCATTCTCAGCCCTAGCACACAATGCACAACGAACCCGATGAACTGGAGGACACGCACCTGTGCATCAAGTGCAATGCAACCATTGTGGGTCTGTCCAAGTACATCGAACATCGCAAGACGAACTGCCTGAGCAAGCAAAGCGATGCCTCAGTAGGAGGCGCAGTAGTAGCAACTGTGACAACAGCAACAAGCACAGCAGCAACCTCCACAGACCGTAGCAACCTGGAGCATAGCTACGATGGCTTTCACTTCGCTGAGCCGGAGACACCAAGCAGTTACCTGCGCAAGACCGCAGCCAGTCATGGTGGCAAGAGCTCCAAGTCGCCACTGACGGAGACCTACGAACCAAGCTACGAACTGGGAGCTGATCTGTTCTTCTCCTCGCTGCAACTGCAGAGTGTGTCCACGGGTGGCAAGACTGGTGCACGACCCGAGCGGAGTCAGGTTAAGGACGAACAGAATTGGCCCACCACAGCGACATGCTCTGATCCGCTGTTGAAGGCAGTGCGGGAACAGGAGGAATCTGATTTTAAACCATTGAAATTTGTGCACTCTCCCGAGGCAAGCGATGTGGAGGAGGATGACGAGGATGAAGGCGATGACTTCGAAGGAGATGAGGGCGAGGATGATGCTGAGCAGGAACATGATCACGAGCACGAACAAGATCACGATGGCGATGAGGATGAGGATGTCGATGTGTCACGTCGTCACTCCCCGCCCGCTGTGCCTGCCACACACACTGGCGGCAAGTGGCGTCCCGAGCAGCGTCCACAGCTGCATCATCATCACAGTCACCACACGCACATGGCACGCATCTCGCCCAGCTGGGATGAGCCTGTCGAGGAGTTGATGCACGATCATCCGCCCGCGGAGCACACGCACGGCAAGTGGGTGCCAGGCAGCAAGCAACTGGAGTATCGCGAGAACATCGATCTGACCAAGCTGCAGAGCAAACCGGATCAGGCCAGCTACTGGTGCAACATCTGCTGTCGCCGCCTCAAGACGCGCCTCAACTACGAGCAGCATCTGCACAGTGGTTACCATCAGCGACGCGCCGAGGCTGAGAGGCAGCTGGAGCAGGCACAGCTTGAGGGGGATAAACTGCTGCTGGGCAAGGACTTTGATGCAGTCCAGCAGCAGCAGCAGCAGGAGGAGGAGCAGCAGCAGCAGCAGGTGCAGGAGGAAGAGCACGGGCAGCAGGGCCAGTTGCTGCGCCTGCATCAACGTCGCCAGCGTCGCACCAATCTGCTGCGCTGTGAGCTCTGCCGGCACAGCATGCCACGGCATCTGATGGGCAAACATCTGATCTCGCACTATCATTACCGGCGTCTGCAGCAGCCACAGACGCCGCTGCGTCGCCAGAGCGCACTGCACTCGATCCTTGAGCACATGGCCAGCATTGTGCGGCAGGCGCCGTTTCAGTGTCTGCCTTGTCGCTTCTATGCCAACACGGAGACCGCGTTTCAGGTGACACTTTGATATATTGATATAATGCTATATTGATATTGATATTTTGATATATTCATATATTGATATATTGAAATATTTCTAGATTGATATGTTGATATATTGATATGTTGATATATTGTTATATTGATTTCTTGATATTATTTTATATTGATATAATGATATATTAAAATATTGATATGTTGATATATTGATGTATTAAAATATTGATATATTGCTATATTAATATTGTATTACATTGATATATTGATATTTTGATATATTAATATAATGATATATTAAATTATTTATAGATTGATATCATGATATCATGATATATAATATATATTAATATATTATTATATTGATATGTTGATATAATATATTGATATTTTGATATATTAATGTATTGTTTTATTGATATATTGATATGTTGATATATTGATATTTAGATATATTCATATATTGATATATTGAAATATTTATAGATTGATGTGTTGATATATTAATAAATTGTTATATTGATGTTGATATTTTGATATATTGTATATTGATTTGTTGATACACTGATCTATAGATATTTTGATATATTGATATATTAATATATTCATATATTAATATATTGATACATTGAAATATTTATAGATTGATATATTGATTGGTTGATATAATGATATATAGACATAGTGATATATTGACATATTATTATATTGATATAATGATATATTCATTTATTGATATATTGAAATATTTCTAGATTGATATGTTGATATATTGATATGTTGATATATTGTTATATTGATTTCTTGATATTATTTTATATTGATATAATGATATATTAAAATATTGATATGTTGATATATTGATGTATTAAAATATTAATATATTGCTATATTAATATTGTATTACATTGATATATTGATATTTTGATATATTAATATAATGATATATTAAATTATTTATAGATTGATATCATGATATCATGATATATAATATATATTAATATATTATTATATTGATATGTTGATATAATATATTGATATTTTGATATATTAATGTATTGTTTTATTGATATATTGATATGTTGATATATTGATATTTAGATATATTCATATATTAATATATTGAAATATTTATAGATTGATAGATTGATGTGTTGATATATTAATAAATTGATATATTGATGTTGATATTTTGATATATTGTATATTGATTTGTTGATATAATGTTATATTGATATAATAATATATTGATACACTGATCTATAGATATTTTGATATATTGATATATTAATATATTCATATATTAATATATTGATACATTGAAATATTTATAGATTGATATATTGATTGGTTGATATAATGATATATTGAAATATTGATATATTAAAATATTGATATATTAATATAATGATATATTGTTACATTGAAATATTTATAGATTGATATATTGAAATATTTATATATATATTGATATATTGGCATATTGAGACATTGAGATATTGACCCATCTCCTGCTCCCGTCTCCTACTATCAGAGATTTCCACTGACCTCCTGCTCCCTTCTTCCTCTCTCTAGGTCCACTGGCGCTCTGCCTCCCATGTGCAGCTCACGGAGCAGTTGGGCGGTCAGTTCTGGTGCAGCTACTGTCAGTTTGAATGCTCCAGCAATGAGCAGATGTGGCAGCATTTGCTGCACGCCACGCACAAGGAAGTGCTCTTCGCCTTGAATCGTTCTGTACCCGTTTGCATTGCCCAGCGTCGGCCACTGAGCTGCTCCTTGTGCGGTGCCAGTGGCTTTCTATACAATCTGCAGTTGCGTCGCCATTTCGCCACAGAGCACGCAGGATTGCCGGCCACGGGCAGCGCCTCGGATGACTATCAGTGTCGGTTCCGCTGTGCCATCTGCGGCGCTGCACAGCGTTCTCGGGTGGCGCTGCAGCGGCACGAGAAGCACAAGCATCGTCTGGCCCGCTACTATTGCGCCCTCTGTCGGCTGGAGTTCGAGACACCGTTGCAGGCGCGTCGCCATCGCAGCCTCATGCAACATCGTAGGCATCCCAGTCGGCAGCCCCTCGCTGAGCCCTCCTCGGAACCGGAACAGGACATTGAGCACATGCTGCGTGAAGTACTGGAGGAGGAGCCGATGGAGAAGCGGCAACGCTGCCAAGGAGAGATCAATGAGTGTGTGAGCTGCGACATCAGCTTCGAGACGCCGCAGGCACTGGTGGAGCATCGTCGAAACGTGCATCCTGAGGACAATCACGCCTGCCTCAGCTGTGGTGGCAGCTTTCAATCTGCTCAGGCGCTTGGCAGGCACACGCGCAGCTGTCAACCCACAGCGTCCAGTTCTAGCGCTGCTCCAGCATCCACTGTAGATGCAGCTTCTTCTTGGAGCTGCGATCAGTGCAGCTATACTGCCACATATGAGTCAGACCTGCTCTATCATCGTCTTTTTCACACGCGCGGCTTATCCGCCATTGGCAAGAACGAGCTGCTCCAGTGTCCACTGTGTCCCAAGAGTTTCCGCAAGCATTCGCTGCGTGCTCATCTGCGCAATCACACGGACGAGCGCATCTTCGAGTGTGGACAGTGTTTGGCCAAGTTTGCCAGGCGACACAATCTCAAGAATCATATAGCCAGCATGCATGGAGAGCGCACTGGCTCCGCAGCAATGAAGCCGACTAAGAAAGCCGATACCGGCAAGAGATTCCAGTGCGGCATCTGTGGCAAGGTGCTGGCCAAGAAGTAAGTACCATGCATATAAAATTGAGCAAAATATTTGAATTATATTATATATTTATTATATATTATATATATATATTATTATTATATTAACACGTTTTTTTTATTAATAATCATACGATTATTATCGGGCAGGACAATTTGTTTCAAAAATGTTCATATTTCGATATTTCTGTCTGAAAACTCTTCTACCAAAAGTCAAAACTTTGTTAAACATTCTCCCAATTTCTTTACTCTCTATTTTATACAATAATACCTCACTTAAAAATCGTATATTCCTTTGTAACAAGACTCCCCCTAAGAACCTACTCATTCTATTTGGAATTAAAGAGCTCATAACTTATTAGTTTACATTTATAATACACGACCAATATAGAAAAGAACTTCACGTCTAAGATATTCCCAAGTCAAAATGTAGAGTATAATACAATAAATTTAAGACCATATCATACTATAGAAACCCCTATACAATTACAGTTACTATATATATGCATCGTACCAAGCAAAATCAAAGCACACCTACTAGTTTAACATAAATTGCCAAGCTTCTTCTTCTAATCCATGTGAGATAAACGAAAAGGAAGAGAAATATGTTTTGGGAAGGGAAAGATATAGGAATATATAAATATCGCAATAATACAAAACCTTTTTGAAGCGCCCTCTGTGGTGTGTGTGGTGCGCTAATTAGAAACTTGCCGCGGGACAAGCGCAGCGAATGCGAATGTGTTGCTCACATGCAAATGTCATGCAATTTATTGTGTGTCCCTTCTGGTGAGGTACCCCTCCCTGAATTTCTTAGACCTCCTCAGCCAAATAGTTGTCCACTCTCTGAAGAGGCGGTAAGAGGGAAGTGCAACAAATGAGAATGAGAAATGAATCCATGCAAGCGCGCATTTTGCATTTTGCATTGCGAATTTTGCATTAATTAAAAATTCCAAAAGACCCGAAAGCATTTGCAAGCGACTTGCCAAATAAGTAACCAAAAAATAACTCATTAAGTGCTGGACATTCCCTGGCTAAATTACGCAAAAGAAAGACAACAACACACACATACACACAGGCGCACACACTCACATACGTTTGTGCAACGCCGCAAAGTATGCAATGCACTCGCAAATCAAGCCTGCGGCCATGCCACGAAAAACTGCAATCGCACAACCGAAAAATGAACAGCAAGAAAGCGGTAGTCGACTGTGCGATACCCTGCATGCCCCGGAAATATATTCGTCTTCAATATTTCTGTATAACATGCCTTATATAACACTTATACAACTTATAGTCTTTCTTCTATTCAGCCTTCTACTGCCTTTTGAGTCATTTGCAGCTACAGGGTATTAGATATCAATAGCATATGGTGTACTACAATTAATAATATTAGAGTAAGCGTATTTTCGTTGTTTCTTTTTATACCCAATAATGTTTGCAGAAATAATTTTAATAAAAGCAAAAAACAACATGATGTTGAAAGCATCCAAATTGTATACATAGAAATTCCATTTACAGGGTATGCTCTTATCAGTTTTGTTGTGTTTTCTTGCTATAAAAACATGTTGGGGTTGCCACAGATTCTTATCTACATTCAATTTTAATTAATTTTTAACAATTAGCAATATATCAAATCAAGTGAATCCACCAAATCCCAACAAATTAATGATTGAATAATGCTTATTCATAACAAAAAAAAAAAATGAAAAGAACGTGCTAGTTACAGGGTATTTCAAAGTCGCCAGCTCGCAATATTTTGAAATGACTTACCCAAAGGCAATTGCTCAGTGCTTGTCGTAATATTAACAACACAATAGTCTGCTATAATTATAGCATCTGGTTTATTCACTAAATTCTTTCTCACATATAAAAAATGTAACTTTTTCGCACGACTCATCGTTCATATTATTGAAGGAATTATAAGCAACCAATATTACACAATCCTCATTGCCCAAAAGATTATTCGGTTCATTTGGTGCCCAGTTGAAATATACTGGCTTCTTTCCCGTTGTAGATGATAGGAATATACCTTCGGTGCTCAGATCGTTGATATCTAACCAATAGAAAGTATTCTTTGATTCCTTAGCAAGTGCGTCGATTTCACTTTGATTGTGCACACTTGCCAAATGGCCACCCAAAGAGTGACAGTAATGGTGTGCTCCGAACCAGTTGAGCTTTTGATTCTCCTCAATGTAATAATATTTATTTCCGATCTTACGAAAAGGTGCTGTACCTGAAGCAGTTTTAATTGGTATACCCAACTTCGCTCCGACATCTTGTAGGCGTCTTCCCTGCGTTTGCACTTCCTGTTGCAGCTCTCGCAGTACCTTCTCTGTCGACGTCTCCGTCAGCTGATTCCGTTCATCATAGTGACGTTGCAAGAACTTTGTGTGTTCCAATATGTATCTTATGGATTGAAAGCAATAACCGCCACAGGTTGATTCCAGTTCTTTTGAATCATCGCAGTTCTTTGGAAATAAATCGAGCACTCTCTTATTTTATGTGTTTATATATGGTATAGACTTATGTGCCTCATACTAACCGTAGTGAAGCCTTGGGCGGAGATAAGACTGATCAGTAGTGCCAGCAAGATGATTTTCATAGTGTTTACGGTCGTAGAATGCTTTCAAAACTGTCAGTTCGGCGAATGGAAATTTGTGATGAGGACCACAACTTGAATATTATTTACATTTTTCAACAAATTTCTGATTGCAAATTCCATAGAGTTGCTTTTGTTATTAAGTGAATATAATAGTCCTAATCAAATAAAGTCAAATGTTATCAGTAATATATATGTACATAAATACGAGTATATGTATGTATGTATATATATATCATTTAATCTATACATTCGTTATTTCGGCGATAATAGCTTCTTTCAAGCTGAATTAGGGATTCCCCAAAAATCTCATTCATATTTTGTTGATTTTTGTTCACAATTAGTCTAGCTTACACCCAAATTCTCTAGATAGAGACTCGTGTGTCTGATAAGGGTTTGCGATTGCCGAAATGAGCATTCGTCATCTGTTTATTCGGCTCTAGTATTGAACAATGTCTAGACCGAAGCTTATCTGAGTGTTTTCTTTGTGAATATATACACACTGATTATTCATATTGTTCTGTATTTGTGACAGTTAAAATTAGCCTTGGGTGATCCTGAGCGACTCAATCGAGGTTTTGTTAAGTGTCATATGCTGTCTTAAGCTTGGAAATCTGTAAAGTCATAACATCTGTTTATTTATAATTTAATATACATACGTATATTGTAGTTTATTAAACAGTTAACTTATATATTAAATGCATAAGTGTTATCAATCAGATTCCTGGAACACATTCCGTGATCTGTCGCACTAAAAACTCAGTCTGGGTTTATCTGTCAATGTGCGTCTGGCATTGGATCCAATCCAATTACAACTAAGTCATAACTAATCATACTATAGCTCGCTCAGACGATGCCATATTCCATGCCAAGTTACAACTAATTCCTTAAGCAAACATTAAGTTGAATTGCAGAGCAAGAGACCCTCGACTCTGAGCTCGGTCGGGGATGCTGCATAAAGCAACTGGGCTTGGCAACTGCCAGAGAGAATTTTCCACTTTTCAAGTGATTATTTGAAAAATTTATTAAAATGCTCATTTGAAGTTATTGTCGAGCGCGCTTTGATGTAGATACTTTGCTTTTACGACTAACGAGACCGAGTGCGAGTGGCCAGCTAGCTAGATCGACTTGCCACTCAGACTTACCATGAAGAAGGGGGTTTTGCGTGGGGATGTGGGGACAAGGCAAACCGACAAAGTTTCAGCACGACGTCGTGGAAAGGACGACGCGACGTCGTCAGTCATGTCAACAGCGCAGCGCAGCTCACTTCCGGAATTCCAGACTTGAACTAACTCAACTTTTACGGCTGCTGGCGGCGAGTAGAGCGCAGCAGCAATAGAGATGACCGCGTGACACGCACAACGATCACGATTTCTTTGAATTGCGCACGACTAATTCTATTTGTTATAACTAGAAGTGGTTTACACTATAAAATATTTGATAAATATATTGTCTATCTGAGTTTGCCGTGAAAACTATTGATAGACTGTGGAGTTCTTTAAATATCGTACACCAAACTCATGAGTTTCAAGTGATTGTTTGGTATTAACAAGTAGTTTTTATGATATAGAATTCTCAAAAATGTCGTAAGTTATAGTTATAGATTTGTGTAAATGGATATGTCTTGATAGATTTGCAACAATTATAATTTTTACTATGTATTATAATAATAGATATAAGGTTATATAATCTGCTCTTCTCTAACATAATTGATCTTTCTCCCTCTTTCTTTCTATACCTTCTCCTGTATTTTTAAATATTCTGCACAATGTTAAGGTATTCGTTGCAGTTTATCATATTTTACATTATACTAAACTTATAGATTATATTTAATTAGCATTTCTTTCTTCTAATTCCTAATTCTTCCTTATATTTGCACTCTATATCTTTCTATATACGAATATATACATATGTACCATTTCTGATTATATGAGAGATCATATCTATTATTCTATTATCTATATTATTATTATCTATTATTATTTTTCTTGCCTTCTCTCTCTCTCTCTATTGTCCTATCTGTCTCCCTCTCCTTCTATTCCTTGATCTTTGCATATCTACCACTCTACACTGTACCTTCTCTTATGATTTCGTCCATCTCTAGCCAGGGTGCTGACTGCCAACTGCCGCTTAAATGCGTCCTGTGCGGATACTTTGCCCAGCATCAGCATCAGTCCAAAGTTTGAGGCGTCCTCGTCGTCGTCGTCGTCGTTGAGCAATTCACTTTTATTGAAATGGCGTGCAATGCTCGGTCGGGTCTGTTCTGTTCTGTACTGTACTGTTCTGTTTGGAATCGGAATCGGATTCTTTTGGCCCTGATGCTGCGCTTGGCTTGGCTTCGACTGCGACTGCGACTCTTTTTCCTGCGATGTCTGCGATTTTAGTTTATTTTGTTTTGTATTTTAAGTCATTGCTATGCTGCATCATTCGTTCGCCGCCAGTTGATTCTGTTGATGATGGCACAAAGTGCAGTGCAATTCATTTTAATGGTTGCTACCAGACCGACTCCTGCCTCGCCAACTCTAACTCTCTCTCTCTCTTTCTCTGTTCAGTCGTCACTTGAGAGTCAATTTCAGAAAACTTGATTTCCCATTGCCAGCATCGTTGGATCCATCGATTTACAGGATTGTTCGCTCCGATTGCTCGTTGCCTGCCAGTGCATTCATTCATTTTTATGAATCAACGATATTGACTCGAACATTGTTCGGTTTGTGGTCGACCAGACGAACGTGTTCGCCTCGTCTCATTTGCACTTCCAATCGGCAAGTCTCAATTGCAGCCGACAGATGGCGCACCACACACTCTGTCTCTCTCTCTCTCTCTCTCTCTCTCTCTCTGTCCCCCTCTCACTCTGTCTGCTGTCTTACTCTTTCTCTCTTGATTGGGCTTGGTTTGTTTATGCCCTAAACAGACATATTGCGAAGAGTATTGAAGTTGCCAGTAACAGTTCTACATTATATATTGGAATATTGATATACTCGTGATATACGAGAGAGTTACTCACTATTCGATCATTCATATTAACGTTCATTATATTGAATATTTACTGAGTACTTTGAACATTCACATACATACAAACAATTTAACATAGGTATTTATTATACCCTTGCAGAGGGTATATACATTTTGGCCAGGATTTTGCAATGCACCTTAGGAGACATCTCCTACCCCATAAGGTATATACCTATAGTCTGAGCCAGCATCAGCAAAGGAATCAAACTAGCATTGTCCGTATATCCTCAGTACTGAACTACCTCAATGAAACTTGGCATACTATACATGCTTCTTATTGTTGCTCGCTGTAAATAAGTCAGAACGAGACCGATCGGACCGACATATCGTAAGGCTGCCATACAAACTATCGGTCTATTTTTTTTATTTGTTCAGATATTGTAACCAAATTTACTACATTGGACTTTTTTTTATATATGCAATATGCATATAAAATTTCATAAGAATCTGGCCACTATAACATATAGCTGCCATAGGAACAATCGGCTGGAATGCAGGTTTTTGTATGAAGAAATAACTGAACTTATCAGTGCCAATCAAACTGAGACATAATATTGAGTATTTACAATACCATTCAATTCTACATCACTAAATATAACACGTATTGGCACGATCGGAGGATATAAGACTCTGCAATGGTATAGAATCTTCGGCATGCCGAAAATAGTCTTTCTTTCTGGTTTTAATTTTCTTCGATCATGAACACTGATAATGCAGAGCAGACATTCGCAATCTAGTGCTAGGCGAATGTGAGTGCTTAAAAGACTATTAGATTATTCAGATGTTCGAGATAGAAACAGAATACATAAGAGCATTAATATTGTAGCATTTAATAAGTGACAATAGTACTTGTTTATGTTCTAACATTTTAATTGATTTCCTCTCCATTGGGGTATTACAATCGTTATTTGCTAGCATATTCACAAATGAAGCGTCTTACGTCACTGCAAGTATCGTCATTCATAAGGTGTTTTCCATCTGTATAATACAATTCACAACAATTCTCCGTCCCCATATAATTATTGGGTTCGCCATCATGCCAATTAACAAACGCTGGCTTAAAGCCAGTGACTACCGAACGAATTTCACCCTCAGTGCCAAGATTATTGAGATCAATCCAATAATGGACGTTAGGTTGTAAGCTCTCAATTACTGCATTGAACTCATATGAATTTTGAAAACTAACCAAATGGGCTCGCATTATCCGACAAATATTAGCTGCAACAAACCAGTTGACCTTCTTATTATCTTCAATATAGTAATATTTAGATCCGATCTTCTTAAATTTCTCTATTGGGCTGTCTTTGGGATGTAATTCGTTTAGTTTTTTCTCAATACTATCTAATTTGGCCAGAGTAGTCGAGTTTTGCATTGCCATAAAGCTGTCTAAATGATCAAATCGAGAATCGAAACCATGTGCTCTCGTTTTATCTGCTTCTTTGTCCTTTTTCTGTAACGCATTAACGTAGTCCATAAATGGTCGCACAGCCTTGAAGCAATAGCTGGCACATTGCTCTTCAAGTTCGCGAGATCCTTCGCAGTTCTTCGAAAAGAAATTCCATTAATCGTTACAAATTTTGTAATATCATACATATTGTAATGGTTAAACTCACCGAGTAACTTCGCTGTACTGCAAACACTGAGATGATAAGCGAATGAATAAATATTCTCATTGCGATTCGCTGTTCTGTATTGAAGGAATATTTCTTGACAACTAAAATCTTTGTTCAACGAGCGTAGGTTTTATAATGAAATGGTTTCATATACTACAATAATCAACAACATAGCATAGTAATAAGAATACAATAATTATCGCATATATTCGATCGTAAAGTCAAGTTCAATAATAATTTTAATTCAATGGAAATTTTTTACTATAAAGTATTATCAGTGTACCCAATGAAGAGCTCTTAAAAGACACAGCCAGTCTTAGGAGACGGTCTGGAAACAAAGACAGGGCACTGCACTGTGCGGGGGCCAAGGGTGACACTT
Source organism: Zaprionus ornatus (assembly GCA_018904035.1). Classification (NCBI taxonomy): domain Eukaryota; kingdom Metazoa; phylum Arthropoda; class Insecta; order Diptera; family Drosophilidae; genus Zaprionus; species Zaprionus ornatus. The sequence goes on along the minus strand of JAEIFZ010000002.1, from coordinate 6,316,243 downwards.
AACGGTAATTTCCGGCGACGATTCAAGTTTTTGCCATCAGAGGCAGGCGAGATAAGCTCGAAATGAAGAAAAGGTGTTGGGCACTTCCCTAATTACACATGCCATGGCTCACTCCTCCCCCCCCCACTTCCCCCTCTAGCACGTAGTGCCTTCCGCCAACCCGGACGGGTTGATAAAAACTAATTTCACATGCAGCACGGGGCGAACCATCAAAATCCAGCTAATGTCGCACAAGCGAACAACAACTTGCAACTCCGAAGATGGCACAAGACTTACGTACCAATTACATGAAACTTGGACAAGTGCGCGTGTGTGTGTGTGTGTGTGTGTGTGTGTGTGTGTGTGTGTGTGTGTGTGTGTGTGTGATACGGATATGTGGTGCAGGGAAAGAGGCTGGGCGGGGGAGGTGTGGCTACTGGCAAAGTTGAGCACATCCTTGTGACTGACACCGGAAGCTGTCGCTGCACTGGCTGACTAACACCCGCGGCAACAGCAGAGAGAGAGAAAGACACTGCTAGAGAGTGAGTGAGCGAGAGGGAATGGGAAGATACACCCTAGACAAGACACGACAAGGAAGACAAGCAGAAGGCTGTCATAAATATTTATGCGAGTTTTGGGAACAACAATGCCGGCGACGCTTGATGCTGCTGCAGCTGCACATGCGATTGTCTAAGACAGTTACCCATACTCACTGCTTGCCACGCCCCCCTCCTACTTCCTTCTCCTACACACACACACACACACACACACACACATACAGTCACTCCGTTCCTCTCTTGCAGCTGACAATGAGCAGCAGGATACATTTGCACCTGCCGCACCCGCGACATGTTTGCTCAGCGTCTTGGGCTTCCGCCAGTCTTGGCTTGTCCTTTTGCTGCCACGCCCACCGCCCACTGCTCCCTCTGGGTTGCCAGAGAGAGCTCCTACTAATGGATGGCGTGCAAAAGTTGACACAACACCCGCCAGCCAAAGCCAAACAGCTTCTTTGCCGCGTGCAGCTGCTGCTGCTCTAGCTCCACTCTGAAGCCAACTCCAGCCAAGGCAGTCAGGCAGGCAGGCAGGCAGCACCTTGAGGGCAAACAGACACTACCCCACACACACACACTACCCCGCACATACCCATTCACATATATAGCTTGCTTGGCCACCCTCGCACAGGTGGCGCTTTGGCTGCAGAACAAAAGGGCAAAGTTTTCGTCGCAAGGCGTGAAACGTTTCGTCAACTAATCGCATTGTATAGCCTGCATTGCCACCATCCGCATTCACATTCGCATCGGCATCCGCAATTCACATCCGCAATTCGCAATCTGCATCCGCATTCACATCGACGGGCATCGTTTGCTTGTGTTGCGTGTGTTTAGATTTTAAATGCTGCGACTTAGACAGTTGGGTTTATAATCAGCTTAGGATATTGCAGCGCACAGATTGCTGCTACTATAAAAAATATATATATAGATATAGACTCATTTACTATATACTTTTACAGCACAGATCTGTAGAATCAATTGCCCGATTCAGCTTCGATTAGATTACCATAAATAGTTCCTAATGCATGAATCCGTATAAATCGGTTCAGTTTCCGCTACTGAACAGGAACTGATATATGTGTCTATTGCTTTGAATTTCGGAATTTTCAGATCCTATCGTGCTTCATATTATAATAATTATAATAACAATCTACTCAAATCTCGAATAAAATGAGAAAAATGTATATAGATTCGTTATAAACTTGCTATAAAACTATCAACTTGGGCTCAATGGACTTAACAGAGCAATGAACTATAAAAATAAATCACTAAATAATTATAAAAATCTATCACGCCTAAATAACCAAACAAAATGTTAAAAAAGTATATAGAATTGCTATAAAAATGCTATAAATCTTGCCATAAACTTGCTATAAATATCGCCTGCCTATTAGCGCAGCATAAGATCAACTAAATTTACGCTAAATGCATACATTGATATATATTCGCTATAAACTTACTATAATAACTGTAAATTTTGCACAAAATCGGTTTTACTGATGCTACTGAACAAGAAACTATATCCATTTTAAGCTATAATGCAATAATGCTTTATTTAAGGCTTAACATTATTAATGACTCAAACAAAATGACAAAAATGTATATATAATCATTATAAACATGCTATAAAGTCGGCTATAAAGCGCGCCTGATGCTACTGAACAAGAAACTATTTGCATTTTAAGCTATAATACTTTATATAAGACTTAACATTATTAATGACTCAAACAAAATGACAAAAATTTATATATAATCGTCGCTATAAACATGCTATAAAGTCCGCTATAAAGCGCGCCTGCCAATTAGCTGAGCTTACAATCAATTCAATTTACGCTAATGTCTTTGCCAATAAGTAAGCAACATCGGAGCTGAATGAGGGAACAAGAGAGAGAGAGAGAGAGAGAAAGAAAGAGAGAGTTTAGTGCCGAGAATCCACGCCCAGTGGGTGTAGCTCAGTAAGAAGGCGTTGGAAGTGGGATTGGGAATGGGGTAGGGGATTACAAAATGCAGTTGGGCAAATAAAAGTTAATGTTATAACTGAAAATACAAGCAGCGGCAACGAACGAAGCGAAAGATAATTTTGTTGTTGCATCTAATTCGCTTTGTTGTTGCTGCTGCTGCTGATGCTGCTGTTGCTGTTGCTGGCGTGCACGGGGATAATGGCGCCGGCAGTAGTAGCAACAACAACAACAATTTACGGCAAACTCCTGCAGGTGAAATGGCATCCTTTTGTCAAGTCTCAAACGGCAGCATCGACTTGCACTTGGACAGGACTATCAGGACTCCCTCTACGTCGCCGCCTCCCACTGCCACTGCCACTGCCACGCCCATCAGCCTGTTTGTGTTGCCGTTGTCGTTGTCATTGTCGTTGCTATTCAAACTCCATACAAAGTGACATTTCACATATCAACGCTGCTGCTGTTGTTGTTGTCGCCCACGCGACGGCATCATTAGAAATGCATGACAATGTCCCCAACACCAGCAGGCCACGCCCACTGCGACCGCCCCTTCCTTCTCCCTCCATTGCCGTATCGCGCATTGCTTGTTCTTGCTGCCTCTGCCACTGCCGCTGCCTCTGCCTCTGCCTCTGCCTGCTTTGTTGCCGTTAGAAGGAATTTAGATTAAAGATTGAAACTTTGTTAATGTCGCGCATTATTAAGAAGAATCTTTTTCTGTAGCCAACGTCGCATAAATTTCGAATGAGAAACGGAAATTAACCCGCTGAATATTTATGTGAATCGCTGTCGAGGCACTTAGCTCGACGTGTATTAACTATATAGTTAGTCTGATTTAACGCAATATGCATGCAGATATATTTTGTAGGGAAATTCTTGCGAATTCGCAGCTAATTTACGCCTTTAATTATATCTATGTACTTGATGTATTGTGTATAATGTACATATTTAATATTTTAGTACGGATTTCTTTAGTAAATTAATTATATTCTTTGGTATCTTAATTTATAGTACCTTAGGCTGGCTTTATAGGGTATATAGCTTTTAAAATAAGTAACTTTGGTTCCCTCAACTGATTTTTTATTATATATTTAATTAGCTATAGAATATTCTCTTGAAAATTTCATAGGTATTTTTCAGTATTTTTGTTCCTTGAAAACCCTAATGCAGCAACATTTGGTTACATTCCTAAGCCCTTATTAGAAGATCTCCAAATTGATTTTGCTTTCAATTTAAAGATTAAATGAAGCTTATGAAATTTGAATAGGTACTACAATATTTTATTATTTAGTACCTATGTAGATATATATTATAAGTTTTCTTATTAGTTAAATTCCTTAACCTATAGCTGACCTTTATATTTCCACGATAATTTCTCTTTAAAGTGTTGAATTTAAATTATTGAATTTTTGCCTAATGTTGAAGATGAGAAAACAGACAAAAAAGGAAAGGGAAGGCCAACAAATGTCCGACCTTATTTAAAGTCCACATGGACGAGAACGATTCTCAGCTGTTTCGATTAATTAGCATCCGTAATTGATGTGCACAAAAGTTTTGCCTACGAGTTTGCATTTGGCTTTGTGGGCCGACAACTCGACTGGTCCTCTTTGAGTGGCCCTGGACATGGACATGAACATGGCCGTGGATGTGGATGTGGATGTGGAAGTGGAAGTGGACATGGTCTAGGTCGATTCAGTTGGCCACTGCACGTACCTCGGAGATGTGAATGGGACGTGACTTTGGTGCGAATTACTTTAGCTTTGATTTAATGTAATTAATAAATTTCAAATAAAATGCAAAATACAAAAAAAAAAATCAAGTAAAACAGGACTGAATACCCTGCACATCATTTTAATTGTTAAGAAATTAAAAAAAAAACCTATAGAATTGTATTCAGTTTATAATTAAAAAAATTAAGTTTGATATTAATTCAAAAATCTTAAAAAACATGTAATTATAATCATTGATATTTACACAAGCTTAATCTACTCGTTTAATTATTGAATACAGGGCATAAGACAATTGTAGATTGTGAAGTCAAATGTCATAAACACATAGATTTCGCTGCCTCTGTATCAGTTGTTCATTCATCTCTTCTCATTTATAAACTTTGTGCTTTGCCGTATTTCAGATACTCCCTGAAACAACATGAATTGAGTCACACCCAAACAGAGAGACGATTTCACTGCCATTTCGAGAACTGTACATATGCAGGCCTTACGCCTGAGGCCCTTAAGATCCACATGGCCTCACATGCTAAGGGCAGTCATGGCTGTCCCCATATGAACTGCAACTACGTGGGCAAAAGTGAGCTACATCTGAAACGGTAAGAATATTGAAATTAAAATCAAAATGTTCTGGGATTGGGGCAAAAAAAGAAACAGGAAAAAAAGGTTACTTTCGGCATGCCGAAGGTGCTATACCCTTGCAGGTCATTTTATCTTCCGATTGTTCCAATGCTAGTTATATATGAAGGTACACAATTTAATTGGTGTATATTTAATATTTTGACTCAGTTTGATTGGCTTTGACAAGTTTAGTTATTTCTAAAATCAGAAAAGGTCAGTCAGCCAATTGTTCCTATGGTAGCTTTATGTTATAGTGATCGGAGTCTTCTGAAGTTTTATATGCATATTATATATATAGAAAAAGTCCGATGTAGTTAACTTGGTTACAATATCTTAACAAATAACAAAAATCGACCGATAGTTTGTATGGCAGCTATACGATATATCGGTGCGATCGGGCTTGTTCTGACTTATTTACAGCGAGCAACAATTAGAAGCATGTGTACCAAGTTCCATGTCTTCTATAGTGCGTTGCAAACTCCTGGCTAAAATTAATAGAGTATAAATATAAAAAATATAAAATACATTATATATTTTTATATTTATTTATATATTTTTAAGAACTGCAATCTACATTTATATACACACACCCTAATTATCAGTGAGATCATGCAAAGGGTTTATCTAGAGAATAATACTGTAAATATTTACATTTTTTTATAATTTTTAAGTTCTAGTTCTATGTTTTCTAAATAGTATTCAATTATCGATCAAGCTTTATTCACAAAGATCAGTGTCCCAAGTTATAATTTCACCACAGCCTATACACCGAGGCTAGAGACATTATCTACACAAATTTAAATATCTTGCAAAAAAGAAAACGAAATGGGAATGGGAATGGAAATGCAAATGGAAGTAGAGAGAGATCAGCAACAAGAGCAATGTCATCCATAATTGCAGACTTTCAACGGCAATTGCATAAATTGATGAAAGCAACAGCGACATCGGCAACAGCAACAGCAACAGCAGCAACAACAACAACAACAACACCAACAAGGAGCTGTACAGTCTTATGGGGGAGAAAGAAGAGGAGCCGCCCGAGTCGTAACTGAAAATCGTGACTTATCGATCGTCTTTGATATGCGCATTGAATTCTTGTAATATTTCCAAAGCAAAGAAACGGCAGCAGCTGCAGTTGTTGCTGCAGTTGTTACTGTTACTGTTGTTGTTGATGTTGTTGTTGTTGCATTTGCTGCTGCTGAACTTGGCTCGTTCAGGGCCAATTGCAACTGCCACCGTTGCCTGCCACTGTGCAGCTGTCCGCCTCAGTCCAATCTGCAATACACACACTCACGCACACAGATGTTGTTGCTGCCTCTTCTTGTGATCGTAGAATTTGAATATTGAACTATTGTGAATTAGTTAATAGAGGGTGGTACAGAGAACGTTATAGAGTGGATACCATGGTTTACTATATAGTTTCTTTTACTGTTTCTGCATTTTTATAGTATAGTCACATTGATCTTACCTACATTGATCATATCCAAAGTATTTAAACTTGTTTTATATTCTTCTAAATGTCATTTGAAGAGTTCTCAAACCATATTTAAATTAAACTCGTCAAATCGCAGCTTGTTAAAGGTTCCGCTTGCTGGGCTTAACTCGCTCCCAAGATCTTCAATTAGCTATCAAGAAGAGAAGAAACAGCGACAACTACTAGCGGTCTGCCCCAAAGGGACTTCGGTTTCGGTTTCGGTTTCGGTCTCGTTTCGTTCGATCGCCGCATTGTCGGTTGCCTCAAAGCGAGCGAAAGGTTGGACTAGGTAACTCCTACAACTTGTGGCAAGCCACGTTGCACATACATTGTATGCAATACATAGCTATGTGTGTGTGTGTGTGTGGGTGTGTGTCGTCGTCGTCGTTGTCCATTACTCGCCGCTAATTAAGCCTACCGAGTGCGCATGAGTCTGTCGGTCTCGAGTTGTGCTTGAGATTTCACACAGATTCCAATTCGGCGACGGCCACGCAGAACATTGGCAATTAATTGTGACTCTTCGCTTTGGACAGTAGCTGATAAGTGAAGTGGACAACACCAACACAAACACACACACACACACACACATACACAATCACACGCCAGAGAAGTCGCAATTTGCTTCTGGGCACAACTCAACTCAGGCCTGGAATCGGTCGTAATTGAAGGCGCGTAACTGTGTGCACCCTACGTTCGTGTTCGTGTGCGAGCAGGTTAGGCACATTAGTGGAATAGGTCATTTAGGTTTACTTAATATATTGGAAATATGCCATATGACAGCTGAGTCTGTATCAAGATTAGCTGTAAAGAAGGTTCTTCATTGCTGAGTTATATGTTTATATTATTCAACAGATCGTTCAAAATTATTCAAAATTATTACTATATATACTCGTATATGTATATATATATATATAAGTTATTTAATTTAAGTGAATGATATATTTATAGAAACATAAGTCTTTAAAATACAGAGACATTACAAACACTGTCTACCTTAAATACATTGCAAATCCAAATGAACACTTGAAGTGATGTAGCTTTATATAGACAGTACTCCTCCTATACTCATAATGAATGAATAAATATTAATAAGATTCTGCATATATGCTAAATCTGTATGAAAAATACTGCTTAGGTGCTTACAGAGAATTAAATATTTATTACAATATGCTTTTAGGAATCTGCTTTTTTTTTTTTTTTTTTTTTTTAAAGAGAATTAGCCTCATGAAGAACCATTTTGCTAAGCCGCGAAACAGAACCAGAGACATTTATTATTTATTATTCATATAATCACTAGGAATCGTTCAGTTCCTTCTGAACTTAACCTAAAGATAATAGTATGGGTAAAGTTCCTTAATTATAGGAATCTCCAACCACAACTCCTGAGTGGTGTTCATATCTGAATGTACTTCCGATCTGCGCATGAATAGATATTTATATGTTTTAAGATTCATATCCTAATGAGTTTCCACTCTGTACAACAATATTTAAAGTATCAATGAGTACAACTTAAAACTTTTGTGGTAGCGCATAGAGCATTCGCCTCGATCCAAGGCGATTGGATTCGCTGTTGCCAGTCGATTTCCATCTCTTCACTCGAACAGCCTCACCCGCAACTACTGCAACCGGTACCCAACGCAGGCAGGCGTCCTTTTTGTGACCGAAAAAGTCGTTGGCAACTCAGGCAGGCTTGGAGAACGCGGCCAACTTGCCAACCTATTCGCATTTTGATTTCGGGCGTGCGATTCGAATGCGAAATTAGCAATTAGTTCCCGGACAGAGTCGCCGCCACTGGAATTTACCACCTAATCGAGTTTGAGATTTTAAATATGGCCTCGCACAGTTTGCTCTCTCTCTCTCTCTCTCTCTCTCTCTCTCTCTCTCTCTCTCTCTCTCATGCTTACTCTTTCTCTGTCTCTCGTTCTTCTCTGCAGACACCTCAAATCGCATGTAAAAGAACAGGAACTGAGCGAGGCCGGAGGCGGTGTCGGCGGCAGCATCCAATGGTACTCGTGCGATCAGTGTGACTTCAGGGCCCGCATCAAGGGACATCTGAGGCGACATATGCTCCGGCACACCGGAGAGAAGCCTCACCAGTGTCCGCACTGTGAGTTTCAGTGTAGCAGCTTTGACAATCTTCGCAAGCACATCGTGAAGACGGGCAAACACCCTGGAAAGTTTATCTACGAATGTTCCGCCTGTGCAGAGCAAGCGGCAAGCAGCATCTTTAAGAGCAACAGTTTTAAGGAGTATCAAGCGCATTTGGCTACACACAAATAGAAGAATATATCAAATAAAATAATTATAGTTTAAAATATTAAAAAAAGTATTTTGCATCGGCCGGGAATCGAACCCGGGCCGCCCGCGTGGCAGGCGAGCATTCTACCACTGAACCACCGATGCTTTTGTGAAAAACGTCCAAAAATTCTCATACTTCAACTTTCCAGTAAATTTGGACCTTAAATATACATTCATCTATTATTGTATATGTATACATTATAAAACAATAAAGGTTTATTAATAATTTTATGTCGTAGTATAAGACAATAAGAAAGACGGATTAAATGTTTAAGTGATTATATATATATATATGGGCAATTCCACGCGACTACTACTACTTCTTCCATTTTTTGTCCCGTGCGACAGCGGTAGTTTCTTGCAATTATCTTAAAAATGAAAAGTTGGCCGAACTCAACTTTTTCATCAATAATAACATAGAGCTATGGAAGAGTAATAATTTAAACCTACTCGCCAAATTTAAAATGCATTAATTGTGTATTTTTTTTTTTCCTTTAAAAGCGTACAAATGTCCCGTGCGACAGCATGGAATTGTCCATATTCTAAGTAATAGATAAGAAACTTGACGACCCAAATAGCCCCTATTAATAATCATATGTCGAACGATGGGATTTACATATGTTTATACTGATAAGGCACACATTCTATATGATCGGGCTATAAAAGATGTGCCGTTTAACGGAGGGTTTCACTTTGTTCATTAACGTGAACAATAAAACAAATCATTATGAACAAATTTGTAATTACGCTCATCATCGTAGTCTTCGCAATACAGGAAAACATTGCGGTGAGTTTTTCTTCTTTCTCTCTCTCTTAATCCGTGGAATGTGATTTCAATGAGAGTGTCTATAATTCTTTCTCTAGAGCTGCGGATTATCGGCTGAAAAGGAAAATGAGTGTGGTAGATATTGCTTCCAAGCCGTGAGGCCAATACTGGATCATACGAGTGTATTGCAGAAGCAGGTTGAAGGATATAATGAGATACAGGCTACGCGTACTCAAGAAGTTCTCGAAAATGTGGAAAAGCATCTCAAAAATGAAGAAGAGAAATTAGACGATGTAAGAAGGAACATGAATATCACATTGATGACACAAATCGATAATCTCGATACAAAATTGCGTACACAAATTGATATACTGAATACCTTATTGAAGACGCAAATTGATAATGTTGCCACATCGTTTACGGATACCTTGAACAAAATGAAAAATGAGAATTCGGGAGATCTGTCTAAGAAAACTCCTGGAAAAGCATTTATGAAAATCGGATCTAAATATTATTATATTGCACAAAACGAAAGGATCAACTGGTTTGCGGCAGTTCACAAATGTATTGCACTAGGCGGACATCTGGTCAGTATTCAGAGTCAGGCTGAACTGAATGGACTGCTGCCTCATTTGCACGGCTCTTTGAGTTACTGGATTGATCTGAACGACCTGGCGAATGAGGGACAATTTCTTTCTATAGCCACTGGACTATCGCCCAATTTTGTTCACTGGCACTCGGATAATCCCAATAACTACAGAAATCAGGAACATTGTTGCGATTTGTGGTGGAACAATGGTAAACACCTTATGAATGATAATAATTGTCATTGGCATCAATCATATATATGCGAATACGCAAATTAAAAACGTTTCGGTCATGCAATGTACTTTGAATTGAATAAAGATTATAATTATCAGAGCGCACATAATCGTGCGTTATAAAATGAAAACAGCAGTTGAGAGAGCGTAGTCGACAATAAAATACTCTTCGCTATAAACTGTCAAATAGAGAGATAATTAAAAAATCTCTAAAAAAGTAAAAAAAAATCTCGTTGCATCGGCCGGGAATCGAACCCGGGCCGCCCGCGTGGCAGGCGAGCATTCTACCACTGAACCACCGATGCTTCTTGTAGTCGGGCTTCAAAATATTCTCTCTTTAAGTTAAATGAATTTGAAATTTGATGAGTTATAACCAATATGATGATTATTGCATCTTCATTTTGTAAGTAATATACACTGAAGGGACCTTTCGACAGGTAAATCCATATATTCACTGCAGATTATACTGAAACATGACGGGACACCGATAACCCCAATAAACATTCCGATGACAAGCTCGCTTTTATTATTTCTCTATCTGCTGATTGCACACAGTAAATTATTGAGCTATATAAGATGCGCCTCTTCATCGAAGAGTTCAGTTGGTAAACAAGAACTGAATCATCATGAAAATATTTGCAATAACGTTTCTCATCGTAGTTCTTGCAGTGCACGAAAGTGTTTCGGTGAGCTTCTCTACTGCAATCTCATAATGTGTAAAATATTGAAAGTTATCCGATATTTCTTGTGTAGAGCTGCGGAATGACTCCTGAAATAGAAGCTGAGTGCGGTAGTTATTGCTTCAAATCCATAAGGCCAATATTAGATCATACGATGGTGTTGCAGAAGCAGGTTGACGGATATACTGAGGTACAGACCACGCGTACGCTGGCAGTGCTCGACAGTGTGGAAAAACGTCTTAAAAATGAAGACGAGCAAATCGATAATCTAAGTAGGATACTAAATAGCACTTTGCAGAATCACATCGAAGATATAACGAAGTCGTTTGTTGATTCCTTTAACAAGATGAAATCAGAGGTTCTAGGTGGCACGAACATAATAAGGAAAAATACGCCTGGAAAAGTGTTCAATAAAATAGGGTCAAAGTTTTATTATATCGAACAAAACGAAAGGGTTAACTGGTTTGTAGCGGTTCACAAATGTCTTGCACTGGGCGGCGCCCATTTGGCTAGTCTGCAGAGTCAGGCTGAGCTAAATGGACTGCTACCTCAGCTAAAAGCATCAGAAAATTACTGGATTGATATCAACGACCTTGGTACTGAAGGTAATTTTCTTTCGATAGTCACTGGTCTGCCCCCAACATTTGTTAACTGGCACTCGGGCAATCCTAGCAATTACCATAACAATGAACATTGTGGCGAATTGCGCAACTACAACAATCAATTCCGTATGAATGATAACACCTGTAGTAAACATCAAATGTATATATGCGAGTCAGCGAACTGAATTTGTATACGTCATAGGGCGAACTTTTAATCGAATAAACATTGAATAATAATCAAAACATGTCTTATCAATAAGAAATTCAAAAAAAAATTCTTTTGCATCGGCCGGGAATCGAACCCGGGCCGCCCGCGTGGCAGGCGAGCATTCTACCACTGAACCACCGATGCTTGTCTGGGAGAGCGATCAAATCACTGCATCACTAGAAACCGGCTTCTATTTGAAGTATTTAATAATATTTTATTTTAAAGTAGTAAATAATTTGAAACTGATAAATATAAATGACAAGCTTTTGCAAAGTTGAGGATTTACTTGCTAAAAATATAAATATAAAACTTTATATCGTAGAAATCAATATATAAATTATTAATTATAAATTATTAAATTAATTAATAAAATTCGTATGTTCTTGCAAAGTAAAAGACATCGAAAAAAGTACTAAGTAAAGAACATAGTAAATAAGAAAATATAACTATTGGAATAAAACGGAAAATATAATTTAATAAAGTAAACTGAAAATATAATTAAATAAGGCAAACTACAAACACGCGCAAAATACACGGTATTTCCAAGGCGACTACTGAAGGTACTAAACAATAAAAAGAATATTATTAATACAGTATCATAATTGATTATATACGAGGGTCGTTTGATAAGTCCGTGACTTTTTGTATTTGCCGCGCACCTGCTCTAAATACAACACTGCTCCTGTCAGCAGTTATCGATTAACAGCTGACTGTAAAATTTTGAGAAAGCTGCGTTTCTTAGTTTGCGTTTTATAGGCATTGAAAGCAGACGATCTCGTGAATTTTAACGAAAATGGAAAAAAGTGAATTTCGTGTGCTAATTAAGCATTATTTTTTGCGTAAAAAATCCATCACCGAAACCAAGGAAAGACTTGATAAATATTATGGGGACTCTGCACCATCAATTTCAATGGTTAAGAAATGGTTTACTGAGTTCCGTTGTGGTCGTACCAGTACAAGTGATGCCGAACGTTCAGGTCGCCCAAAAGAGGTCGTCATGCCAGAAATCGTCGACAAAATCCATGGAATGATATTGGATGATCGGAGAATGAAAGTGCGTGAGGTAGCTGAGGCTGTAGGCATCTCAACTGAACGGGTACATCACATTTTACATGAATATTTGGACATGAAAAAGCTTTCCGCGCGATGGGTGCCGCGATTGCTCACACACGACCATAAGCGCAACCGTGTGACCATTTCAAAGGAGTGTTTGGCGATGTTCAACCGCAATCCAAACGAATTTTTGCGCCGTTTCGTTACCGTAGACGAAACATGGATCCACCACACCACACCAGAGACCAAAGAACAATCAAGACAGTGGGTTTCTCCGGGTGAACGTGCACCAAAGAAGGCCAAGGTGGGTCTGTCGGCCAACAAGGTCATGGCCACAGTTTTTTGGGATGCACAAGGTATCATTCACATCGATTACCTTGAAAAGGGTAAAACGATCACCGGCGAATATTATTCAGAGCTTTTGGACAGATTCGATATTGATTTGAAGCAGAAACGACCGCATTTGGCGAAAAAAAAGTGCTGTTCCATCAGGACAATGCACGGGTGCACACGTGTGTAGTCAGCATGGCAAAATTTCATAAATTGGGCTACGAACTGCTACCCCATCCAGCATATTCTCCAGATTTAGCCCCCTGTGACTATTTTTTGTTTCCAAACATGAAGAAATGGCTCGGCGGTAAGAGATTCGGGTCAAATGAAGAGGTCATCACAGAAACAAACGACTATTTTGAGGGCCTTGAGAAAACCTATTATTTGGAAGGAATAAAAAAATTGGAAAAACGCTGGACTAAATGTATAGAGCTAAAAGGAGATTATGTTGAGAAATAAAACGCTTCTTTGACGAAAAAAATATATTTTATTCAAAAAGTCACGGACTTATCATACGACCCTCGTATATATATTATTGACATATTATTGTGTTTTGAATCTTATTTTTTACAACTCATAGACAGTGATAAGTGAATTTTTGTGTATTTTTTGGTAGTTGAATGTATAATTAGTTTCCTTTTACGTATTCCCTCAGTTGCTGCATACGTGTATGTGCATTCATATACGAGAACATATATAGCCCAACACTGATAACACCAAGTTCATGAATTCCATAAATATTAAATATTGTTGGAAATATTATATATAATGTATATTATATTATTTATTATTATTCTCTGCCACACTTGATATGTGAAGCTTGGGGAATATATAAATCGTTGGGTTTCTGCGAACAATTTCAGTTTTATATACCCCACAAGTACAGAACAGAGAGCTCTTCAAAATGGGAATGTTGCAAGTTGGCTTTCTTATCGCAGCCTTTGCAGTGTATGCAAGCCCCTCGGTAAGTTCAATGGATTCAAGAGGCACATACTATATGTACCTATACATAAATTCGATTGATGTCTTTCTTTCTGTAGGCCTGCCATGAGTTGAAGATCCCAGGAGATGCCAAATGCGGCAGCTACTGCCTTAGTGTGGTGAATCCCGTAATGAAAGAAGCGATGGCACTGCAGAAAAAAGTCGACGAGTGTGCTAAGCAAGAGAATACCCTAGAAAGCCTTAAGCAGCTGCAAGAACAGTTTGTTGAGCACGAGAGAAAAATCGAAGGGCAATTGATGGCATTGGGCAAAACTATCGAGTCCGCGCTGCAGCAGCAGATCGAGCAGAGTGCGAATCAGAGTGCTGATATTTTAACAAAATTTGAGCACATTGGTAAACAATTTACTGATCTGCAAGCCAAAATCGGAGGTGATCGAACGCAACCACAAGTGGGAAGCCAATTTGAAAAGATCGGATCGAAATATTACTATCGATCACATGAAGTTCTCAACTGGTACAAGGCGAGCGATACATGTCGTGCCATTGGCGGGTACCTTGTCAACTTCGAGAATAAGGAAGAGTTTGACGCGGTGGTTTCACATCTAAAGCCCCATCATAACTACTGGATTGGCATCAATGATCAAGGCGAAGAGGGCGAGTACCGTTCTGTAGCAACTGGTCAGCCAGCTGCCTATCTCAATTGGCAATCGCATAATCCAAACAACTTTTTAAACGAGGATTGTGTCGAACTGTGGTACCAGCACGGCAAGCACCTTATGAACGATATTACATGTGGCAAAAATAAACATTTTATTTGTGAAGCGGCTACTAATGCAAAAGACTAAATGAATTCAGGGTAAACTCATTAATGTCAAATTGAAATAAATACGAAGAAAAAAATAATCAAAATACCCGTTAAGTCAATCCTTATATATATTTTCACATACTTTCGCTCCAGAGAATTGCAACAATATAATGTATGCCGATAACGTTCTTATTCCCTTAGAGAGCGGAAGTCCTCAGGAACTTCTGACTCTCGTTCAGTTTGCTGGTCTGCAGTCGACAATCATTCATGTTGGGCTTCAGTTCTCAATTGTGTATCAACTAAAAAACAATGAAATTCATTTTAATTGCATTTCTTGCCGCAATTCTTCTCGTCGTACCATGCTTCAGTTCGGTAAGTACATCTACAGACAGATGAATCAGCGTGATATATGTTTGATATTTCAAACAGAGTTCCAATGATGAAGGCGAATTGCTGGAGGTGTGTGGATCGTATTGTCTCAACGTGCTGACTCCTCTACTTGATCGCACCAACGAACTGCAGAACAAAGTGGAGGCTGGGGATACTATCAAGCAGTCAAGTATCCTAATGAAGCTAGAGAGTTTCGAGTCTCGACTCAATGGTATCGAAATCAGTACACAAAACCACAGCTCGAAGACCCTAGCCAAATTGGATGGAATTGAGAAAACACTAGAGGAATTACGTCCAAAAGTTAACACAAAAAATGAAACTGTAGGGAAATTTGAGAAGATCGGATATAAATATTACTATATTGAGCAAAATGAGAAGGTCAACTGGTTTGTTGCAGGCGATATTTGTCGGACAATGGGCGCCCATTTAGTTAGTTTTCAAAATCAATGGGAGTTCAATGATGTCGTGTCTCGGTTACGGGCAAATACAAGTTACTGGATTGACCTCAATGATCTTGGCACTGAGGGTCAGTATCGTTCCGTAGTCACTGGCTTTAAGCCTCAGTATCAGAGATGGCATGAAGACGAACCAAACAATGGTAGATCGCAAGAGGATTGTTGTGATTTATGGTATAACGATCAGTTGCACCTTATGAATGATTCCACTTGCACTTATTTGAAATCTTTTATTTGCGAGTACTCGAACTTATAACGTGGCCAAATGTTTGTATAACGCATTAAGTCAAGAAATCAATAAAATGCTTATCATGATCAAAGACTATTTCATACTATTCTATTCTTTTCTAATGTGAATATCATAATAGAAAGTTATTTAATACACATTTTCATGTGTTTGTGAACAGCTTTCAAATCTTTATTTTCGACTGACTGTTCCTATAAAGCTTATTGAATATACGAGTATACGAATATACGTACGTATGTCTAATACTGATGTAATGCCCCATTTCGAACAGCAATTTGTTATTGTGATGCCATTTTGACAACATATATTATATTATTGTATTATATTATATCAACATACGTATTAGGCCGATATGGTTGATGGGCTCGTCATGTTTCCCAGGTAGTTAATATTTTTTGTCCACATAATATGAATCTGAAAGTGCAACCTGGTCGACAAATAAACTCAGAAGTTATTCAAGAAACAAATAAATAAATTTGGGACACATAAAGGGCGTTATCTGCTAAAAAAGGTGGCAATGCGAATCAAAATAAAACCAAAACTTAAAACGAAAGTGATAAGCTTTATATTAGACAGAACGACCTCCGTGATAACCCCGTCTTCCGAAACTGCATGAAGTCGTTGGCGAAATACTCCAAATATTATGTAGACACATGTACATATTGTAGTATATAGTAAAATCCTATGTATGCTATGGTATAAAAGACCTGTCTGCTTAGTGCGACTCTCAGTTGTCGAAGATCTTTGTTTTAAAATTAGCAATGAATACAATTCTATTTGGATTAATCATCTTGTTGTTTGCAGTAGAGGGAAACCTCACGGTGAGTTCAATAAGCTTTTCAACTTAGGTATTTAATCTATCTAACATATGTTACACTTTGGTTTCCTTTAACAGAGCTGCGAAGGGAATAAAATAACAGAATCACTTTCTGTTAATTACTGCCGTCAGACAATTAAGCCAGTGTTGGATAAAGCGAAGATATTACACCAGGAATTCAATAAGTGTCACGAAGCTCAGAAAAATAGTACCTTAGAAAGACTCGAGAGCATGAAACATAAGTTAGCAGCTAATATTGACGATAAGCAACAGAATATCGACAGTAGTGTCGCAGAAATATTGAATGCCTTTTCAAATATTGAGAAGCAGGTAGAAAAAATTGAGAGTCTAGAGAAGACACTAAATGCAAGGCTAGATGCGCATTCAAAAACTTTTGAATCCAAAGTAAATTCAAATATTACTAGTATCCTCGAAAAGTTTAATGCGATCGAGAAAAATGTTAACGTAAAAATAAGTAATGTAATGAAAAAGATCGACTCTAGCGATAACTTAATCATAAAGACTAGTTCCAAATGTAAGGCGATCAGAGATCTGTTTCCTACGGTAGTCCAACCACCATTCAAACAGATCGGGTCTAAATATTATTACATTGAGCACGACAAAATATGCAATTGGTTTGTCGCAGGCGATAAATGTCGGGAATTGGGCGGACATCTGGTCAGTTTCCAGAGTCAGGAGGAGTTCGATGCAGTAAAGAGCCAACTTAAATCTGGTATTGATTACTGGATTGACCTGAATGATCTTGGAGAAGAGGGCGAGTTCGTTTCGATAGCGACTGGACTCAAGCCAAACTTCACCAACTGGCATTCAGGTGAACCGAACAATGGCTACCAGGGAAAAGAACACTGTGGTGGTTTATGGTATTATAATAATAAACATCTTATGAATGATCACATGTGCCGCGAAGAATTGGGTTTTATCTGCGAGCTTGCCAACAATCACTAAGTAATCTTATAAAAATTACCTATTATGTAAAATGTATGTAAAATATGAATAAATGTTTCAGCTTTGAAATTAACAAAATAAATAATTCAAACAGGCCTGGAATCGAACCCAGGCCGCCAGCACTGCAGTCGAGCATTCAGCCACCGAACCACAGGCGATTATAAAAATGATTTTAACATTCGCTGTTCAAGTTCAAGGATGAGTTTGAAGTTTAACACAAAAAATGCGCAAATATATCAATTGAATTTTAATTTCTTAATTATATTATTCTTAATTGTATTATAATAACATACACGTATCATACATATTATAGTAAAAGGCGTAGAAGATGGCGGGTCATTCTTTCTGCAGAACAATTTGCCAATATAGGGGCAAATAAAAGTTAACCAGTGTAAAAAGATACTGACAAAGAGTATACTAGAAACAATATAGCTACGACTAATAAAATAACACTGAATGCGCATATCGCTAAAACTGAGAAATCGATTGCGAATTTAAACAAAAATGTAAAATGTATGTAAAATATGAATAAATGTTTCTGCTTTAAAATTAACAAAATAAATAATTCAAACACAGTTCCTTCGCATCGGCCTGGAATCGAACCCGGGCCGCCAGCACTGCAGTCGAGCATTCAGCCACCGAACCATAGGCGACTATAAAAATGATTCTAACATTCGCTGTTCAAATTCAAGGATGAGTTTGAAGATTAATAGGTATAAATACATATCAACCCAACAAATGCGCAAATATGTCAATTGAATTTAATTCCTTGATTATATTATAATACACATATCATATATATTATAGTAAAAGGCGTAGAAAATGCGGGTCAATCTTTCTGCAGAACAATTTGCCAATACAGGGGCAAATAAAAGTTGACCAGTGTAAAAAGATACTGACAAAGAGTATACTAGAAACAATATAACTACGACTAATAAAATAACACTGAATACGCAAATCGCTAAAACTGAGAAATCGATTGCGAAGTCAAACAACGAAATGAAATATGACGGAGGGAAACCATCACAATCGCAAAGCGATTCCGTGTGTGTTCCGTGTGTTCAGTACAGTAAGAAAACACTGTTCAATATACTATACGTCAATAGTATATATTTTGTATATGCCAAAATTAATATACTCTCTGTAAGGGTTTTTAAAATTATGCTTTAGTCTAATGCTTTTTAACTCTCCCCACAATCTGAGGCTTACCATCAGGGCACTATGGTATTTCGGCTAATGCACGTGCATTAGAGACCCCAATCTCTAAAAAATGTCCACAAATTTCCTTAGCGTCCAGAAACAGTGTTTGTAGCTTTTATCAGACTGTTAGATGCCGCTAATGCAAAGCGTGACACATTTAAGGCGTTATCTGCTAAGCAAGGAGGCTGTTAGAATTTCATGAATAAGTATCAATGACTTGCCGTGATAACCCCCGTCTTCCGAAACTGCGTGGAGTCGTTGGGGAAATACGCCAAATGTTAGGTATATACATGTACATACTGTAGTACATAGTAAAATTCTATATAAAAACCTGTCTTCTCAGTGCGACTCTCAGTTGTCGATGATCTTTGTTTTAAAACTAGCAATGAATACAATTCTATTTGGGTTAATCATTTCGGTGTTTGCAGTGGATGGAATCCTATCGGTGAGTTCTTATTTATCTTATGAACTGTATTATGTGGCATCTTAAACGGATTCTGGCTTTCTCATTTCAGCGCTGCAATGAGACCAAACAAGTAGTATCATTTTGTGGAAGTTCTTGTTTTAGGTCAATCCAACCAATTTTAAATCACACACAATTAATGAATGAAGAAGTACATAATTGTAACAATATGCAGAAGACGAATATTTCCGACAAAGTCAACAATATAGAAATTCAATTACAATCAATACTAGAAGAAAAGCAGAAGCAGATCAATAGAGTTATAGATCAGATATCGCAAACTCATACCAAATTAGAAGCAATTGAAAAGCGTCTCAAAGTGGAAGATACTCTAGAAGAAAGGATAGGTCAACAACTGACAAATCATTATGAGTTCATAGAAACAGAATTGAATAAAACTATTAGTAGTATCATTGAAGGGTCCAGTAGTCTTGAAAAACAGGTTGATAGTTCTTTAGGGAACTTTTCAAATTGTATAGAAGCACCTAGGAATCCACTATTCAATCAAATCGGAGGTAAATATTATTATATTGAACACGCGAAAAGGGTCAACTGGTTTGTGGCAGCTGAGACATGTTTGTCATTGGGTGGTTATCTGGTTAGTTTCCAAAACGAGGTAGAGCTTAATGCAGTGATGAAGGATCTAAACTCTGGCGTGGATTACTGGATTGGAATCAACGATCTTGGCACTAAGGACGACTACCGTTCCATGCGTACAGGACTCAAGGCAAACTATCTTAAATGGGTTGAGGGCGAACCGAACAACTTAGCCAATGACGAGCACTGTGTTGAGTTGTGGAAATCTAACCACCTTATGAATGATGAAAACTGTAAATCACAACGTTCTTTCATTTGCGAGTCTGCTTATTAATTCGGTATAAATAAATATGTACTAAAAGCTTGAGCAAATAAATTGAGTTTGAAACGCTTTATTCCAGAATAGCTTATGTTAGAAACGATTTGTGTTTGCGACACAAACAGCGGATATAAAATATGTTCTCATGCTTATTAGATCAAATGTTGAGTGCTACTCCCTACGTTCTCAAATCGGCAATTTTTAATACGATTCGATTGCTTAGCAAATTATCAGAAATACTTCGCAATGCTCATAGCTGTATATAATATGAAACTATGTGTCTCAAGTTGCAGTCCAGTCGGACTATAAATTCAGAAATTATTCACGACACATTGAGGGCGTTATCGGCTAAGTAGACTGGCTGTACGACTCGAAAGCAGAAAAATTTGCAAATTAAAACCAGAACTAAAGAAGAGATAACCTTTACTTTAGGTAGACAGTATGACTAGCTGTGACCATGTGGATTCATTGTGGAAATACTTAGTGATGACAATAAAAATCACAAAATCGGTTATTGCATCAAATGATAAATTAAGTCCAAGAAATAATTGATTGTAACTAATCGTGAGAATATGTAAATAATCGGCTTATTGAACGATTGGCAAGATTTCAGTCTCCGAGGTTCAAAGATCTGACATTCTATCCTTTTAGATCTCGACGAGATAAGACGGAAATAATAAGACGCATAATAGTAATTAATAAACCGTAACTTATTGGACGCCATATATCTCCTTAACTAACCCAAAAACGAAACATTTTTACTTATTATTTGCGTCTTATCTCGTCGAGATCTACAATATAAGGATCGATCACCTCGAGTACTGCTTTTCCCAGGTATTCTTAAATAATGACGACTGTTATTCAAATTCCATTAATATGATTTTTTTATTCATGAACGAATTTAAAAAATAATATTCATTTTGATAACCGCTAAAAAGTACATTTCGATTTCTTTCACTGAACCCTCTCAAATATTTAGTTCACTTTCCTATTTATTCTCATTTCGCAATAACCCAATATCATTTTAAACGTGGAATATAAAAATAATGACTAATTCGTCCTATGTTGCCATAAAAAGTATCTAATTGTATGATACTAATTGCAAGGTATAAATTAATCATAACACTGCAGTGCGCTGCCACCTTGCATCAATTTCGATACGTTGCCACCTTGCATCAATTTCGATAAGTTGCCAATAATTTATCGCCGCAATTTCCTAGCGCGCGAAAGACTGCAAAGAGCGATGTGAGCTTTATATATCGGTATTTCTTTATAAGTTTTAAATTGGCCAATATCGATAACTCGCAATATATCGAGAATCAAAATTAATATTTATTTAATAATTGCATTTTATGGTTTTGTATTTTTTACTGACCCTAAAATATGAATTATTAAATTAAAATTATATTTGCACTTACGCATATTATGTATGAATATTATGAACATGTACACATGCATGGAAATACTTGCATACATTCACACCGATCTACCACGCCATCTATTGTACATGTATTTTCGCTAATTGACATGTGCATGGAAAAGAAGAGTCGAGAAACAGCTCGCGCTACGCGTTCGCATCGTTCATCCTTTTCTTTTCTGTGCAAGTAATATAGTTATGTATGACGGAATCGCCAACTTGTTTGCTGATCAAGGGGTTAAAATGGTTTCTCTAATAACTTTCGTGTTTATCATCCGATCGGATTGCAATTTGGAGGATAGGTTCATATAGTATTTATCTATATGTGTGCTGAAGCAGAACGTTAAGACATGAGTACTTCGAATTTGAATTGGAAATGGTCAGTTTGTGGGGGCGGTAGGCGTGGTATCCCAAATTGAAAATAAACTTGATCTGCGTATGATACAGGAATTGTCATGCTAAATTTGGTATCCCTAGCTTTTGTAATAGCTGAGATCGGCGAGTTCATCCAGACAGACGGACATGGCTCAATCGTCTCGGCTAGTGATCCTGAGCAAGAATATACATACTTTATGGGGTCTCCGACGCCTCCTTCTGCCTGTTACATGCATTTGCACAAAGTTAGTATATCCCGTTTTGACCATTTTCAATGGTCGAAGGATGTAAAAAAAGGTTATTATGCATCGGCCGGGAATCGAACCCGGGCCGCCCGCGTGGCAGGCGAGCATTCTACCACTGAACCACCGATGCTTCTATAAGCGATCGAACGATTGAACTAGTTTTCAACTGCAGCTGAAGCAAGTGTGACGAAGATGCCAACAAAAGACTAGGCACTATTACAGGGTATAGGAAATATTTCGTTTGTATTTCACTCTTTCCTTTAATCATTGAGAAAGTGCAAATTTAATAATAGTTCAGATCTTTCGTTTATTTCGCCATTTTGAATGTGTGCATGAATGTCGAGTAAATGTGACATGTTGCTGTAGTCGTTGATGTTGATGCTGCTGCTGTTGTTATCGTACAGGGTCTACATACATTCATATTCATACAATTATTTGCTCGTTTTTTAATACCATTTTCAAAAAAATGTTAACAGAGTGCACAGAGGCGCACAGATATTACAGCTAAAGGGGGAGGGGGGTGTATGCGTGTGTAACTGACTATAGCAGTGTGTGAGTGCGTGTGCATATATGTGTGTATGTGTGTTTGTGTGTGTGTGGTTGTGTATGTGAGCCTTGGGAAAAATCAATAAATTTTCAGAGCGCAAGTTAAATTGTGTTAAATTGGTCTCCACATGAGCCGGGGGAGATGTTTGGGGGCACTACGACGATCATTTGTTATTTATAAGACATCGGAAAGCGAGCTACCAAAGCCGAAGGTCTGCTTGATGCTGTGCCAGTAGTATCGATGCCAGTTGTTCTTCATCGCATCGTACTCGGATGCGGGAATGCCGGTCTGCTTGAGGGACATCTTCGTGCCAGAGGACTGAAAAACCAGAGAAAGATCGGAGAGTTAGGATCAGTTTGCAATAAGAAGCATCGTTTAAATAGGTTCTATTTCCCTTCCTGTGATCAGTATTTGACTAAGGGGTGAGCTGAGATGATATATATATCATTTTAATTTTCATCTAAATTTAATGAATCTATCGTCTGCGATCAGTTATGATCAATTAAATTGAGTGAAATAGTCAACTTAGGCATATTTCGAATTATATAGGAAGATATCAGATCTAAGATTTATGCTCCTAGTTTATTCGAGAAATCTTTAATGTATTTTTCCTAAAAGATTTGCACTTTATAGGGACTATGATGAGATTTTTATCTGAGATCGTCAAGAAGGGTGGAAGATCGATAAGAGCCTTCTCTAATCTATATTAGAAGACCGCTTCATATAATACTATTACCATAAATTCTCATCGAAATCGATATCCTTAATGAATCTTCCGCCATATAAGAAGCTATGCTTTGTCATCGTTAATATAAACACTAATTAACTCCAATATACTTTCTTTCTAAATATGTTGAATGTTCCCAAGGCCCGTATCAAGACATGTGATAGAAACTAGGATAGTTTCTTACCTAGTATGGGAAAAACAGAATAGTCTATAAGAACTTTACTTCGATTTTCTTTTAAAATGATTCTCAATTTGAAGAAATGTAAGAGTGTCCAATAAGGACATTCATAGAAGCTGCATGTCTAAACACATTCACAGTAGTAATGCTTCTACATTAACTTCCGGGTTTTTATCAACTGCAACGAGCTTTTCCCCTCTGTGCCCTATAAGAAGTTTAGCGTGGTTTTCCTTTGCAAATTTGAAGATTAAAAATATTGTAAATCCAATAAGAACTATTTATAAAAATGTTCAAGAAGCAAAAAGGAAGATGTATGAGTGATACCTGGTCATCTCTATAATTTACGAACTACTATACCTATACCCTATACCAACTATTATTCGATAATACGCAAAATTAAAGAAAAGTAGGAAAGAGAAATTAGAAGATATGTGTCCAATAAGAATATTTCTCATAGCTATACTGAAACACAGAAGAACCTAGTGTTATGTACTATATTCTCACTTACAGTCTCCGTCAGCGTGATGACGACATTGGAGTAGTGACCAGATGACCAGTTTTTCAGGCGCCAGCTCTGTTGGATTCGCTTCTCGGGCACGAGTTCCTCGAATTTGCCCAGTACATTGCCGCCATAGAGCACAAACCTACAACAAAGTAGGGATTAGCTATAGATACAGTGATGCAAGTAAGGCAGACGAGTTCTGGTTGCCTTCGATACTCACTCTCCGCCTCGAACGGCGTCCACTTTGGCGGGGGCACGTGTAAATGCGGTGACCATGTCCGGTTTGGTGAGTGCATTGTAGATATCATTGGCGCTGCAATGAAACTCTACGTGCATCGAGAGGGTGCGCACGTCCAGTTTGCAGCCGACGTTGGATGAGCTGGAGTTGGAGGTGACCTTCGAAGCGGAGCCAACTGCTGCTTCTGCTGTCTTCGCTGCAGTATTCTTCGCCGCATTCTTGTGATCAAGGGACGTGGAAATTTCACTGCCCTCGTCACCCTTTTTTGGTAATATCAAGTTGCGGGAATATTCCTCCTTCAGCTCCTTGATATATGTGCCCAACTGTTGGCGTATACGATCGCGTCCCACATTGTACATGAACTGCTTGAGGGTTTCCGATTCATCGTTGGACTCATCGATGGTCACAGTGATCTCCACATCTTCCAGATCGTTCTCCTCCGACAGATTCGGTATGGTCAGTTTGCCCTTGTGGCTCAGCTTGCTGTTGCTGAGCAGGCGCCCAGACCACTTAAGCACTAATTCCCACTCGTAGAAGAAGATCAGCTTCCCCTTACGATTATTCACAGTTGCTTCGCCGCTACATTTGTCTACCGCATCCACTACACACTCCAAATCATTATGTTCTATGCAAAAAAATTGAAATTTGCAAATTAAGGTTAGAATTTCTTGTTGCAAGGTATCAAGGGGTTAAGGGAGGAGAAGGGTGTTGGGACGCCTACCTATTTTAAAGTCAATAAACAACTGTTGCAGCCGCTCCTTGGACCAAGGAGTCGCATTCTTTTCCGTCCAATGCCAGTTGTTCACATTGGTCGCATCGGGTCGCTCCTCAACAATCCAGCGTGGATCACCCTCTCCCCACTTGGCCATGTCGTTGAGATGTTACTGTTACTTAGGTGTTTACTGTATTAAAGTGTCGTTGATACTCTCATTCACTCGTCCTGGGTGCCGGCAGTGTTTATTACGCGTTTGCTACAAATGTCGGGCAGTGCGTTTTTGATTTTGGTTTTAAGTTATTTGGAATTTTCTAGAAATCGGTTAGTTCTCTCGCTGCCTTTGCAGTCAGTGTCGGTTTGGTGATGGGCGATAAATGAATGTCACGAAATATGTGACAGCAGTAACACTTATTTGACTTAACACAATGTGCTCGTGTGGAGCAATTCTGGTAGTTAACATACGCGCTGTTAAGCAATCTGTTAGCGACTTAATTTGAATTGCGTATGAATAAAATTACAAAACAAAATAATATCTTATAAACAATGAAATTGATTTCTATTAGAGAAAGGGTATAATATTTTACTCTATAAGTGCACTTGAAGTGCATATTAAAGCTCATGTAGTCTACATTTAACCACACTCTCCAAATAATTGTGTAATTTTGTGTGTTTTAACATTAATTTCATTTTTAAATATTGTTAAGTAATTAACAAGATTTAAAATAATGCGGGAAACATTTTTTTGATATCTTAACATTTCTGTTAAATGTTTACTAAGCTGTATACTCTGCCTAGCTCTGTTAACCACGCTTGTTTCGTGTACACTATCGATATATCGCAACATCTATTGCTCTGTCCATCGCTATGCAGTACTCTTTGTCCATCCCTAGTGGGAAAAAAGTCGAAGAATATTTGTGATTTTTGTTTTTTTTAATTAAATTGTATTTCATTAATGAAAAACGCTAGCGTATTGGCGCAAGTTGTAAATTATGTTTAACTAATGCGATTCGCGCGTGTTTCTGTGTAAGCTGTGCCCGTGCCCGCCACAATGATTAGCGCAATGGACAATTTTGACAACAGATCGTACGGTGCGATATCCAAGGGGCGCAGTGAATTCTCGATGCCAGGTAAACACACTAATACAACGATGACTACGACGCCAGCAGCAACAGCAGCGGAGAGAGGAGAATGAGTAAACAAGAAAACAAAGAAGCTCAATAAAGATTAGTTTAAGCTGCAATTCAAGTGAAATTGTTCGCAAAATGCAAATTGACAAAAGAACAACAGAAAATTAATGTGCGTGTGTGTGTGGCAACACAAGCAACAAGCGACGCGCTATTAGTGGGCGTGCGCATGTGTGTGTGTCAGTGCGTGAAAGTCTCTGTGTGTGCGTGTGGGTTTCTATTAAACTGGCCTTCAATTGAATTAATCCGTAATACGACATTAAATTAATAAACCCAATTAACACTAACTGTGCAAAAGTCAACATCAACAAATAAAAGTTTAATTACTGTGTTTGTTTCTTGTATTGATTTGGCAGCTCTGGCAGTTGCTGTGGTGCTGTTCCTCTCTCTCTCTCTCTCTCTTCGCCGCAGTCGCCTCGTTGCCTTCGCCTGCTTCGCCCTCGTGCTGCGAGACTGCAGTCGCGTGTTTGTGTGTGTCGCTGTGTGGGTGTGTGTGCTCACTGTTTACGTGCGTGCGTGACTCGTATGTGTGTGTATGTGTGGAATGTCGCTGTTCCAATTAACCAAATAAACCGACAGCAACAATGCTAAAGCATTTTATGTTTTGTTCTTGCAGAACTGACGCCAGAGCAGCAGAAGCTTCTCATCGAGCTGCGCAGAAAAAAACAGGAGCTTTTGCTCGAGATTCAGGTGAGTGTTCAAACAACAGCAAACAAGATTAACATCATATTTCAGTTTAATCTCCTCTTCTCCTTCATTCTTCATCTCGCTCTGCTCTTCTTCGTCACCTTTGGCCAGCGCGCAAATGTCAAAGCTCCCAAAGCAGCGCAGTAGCAGCGCAGCACCTGCGCTTCCTCTTTAGTTTATGTTGTTGTTTCCCCCCTAGTTCGTTATGGCTAATTAGTGTGTTCACAATTCTGCCACGTTTGCCACCAATTTGTTAGTCTATTTTGTTGTCATATTTATTTGATTGTTTTTAATGACTTCGTTTCGTTTGGATATTCTTCTCTTCCTCTTCCAATTTTGGTCTAACGTTCATTGACAATCGTTTAATCGACGCTCTCTCTTGCGCGCGTTCTCATTATGTCTGTCCGCTCTTCCCCCCTCCCTCCATCTCGTCAACTTCAATGCCCGCCTAATGAGGAGCGCTGCCATAAAGAGCATTTACCGTTAGACAGAAGTGTGCCCAGAAAAGCTTTGAACTTTTTTGTTTGTGTGACATTTATTGTTGATCGTCTTCGTTGTTGTTGTTTTTATTATATCGCTCTCGTGGGAGCAAAGAAAGCCAAAGCAACTGTAAACAATGCGAATACAGGAGCGGAATTTAGTATGTAACAACGCACAGTGGGGTTTAATTTTGAAACTGCGCCTTGTGGTAAAAAGGTGTTATAGATTTTGTCGACATTTTATTTTTTAATAAAATAGTATTAGTTATTAAATGAATATTATATTTAACGAATTAAGCGAAACAAAATTCAAACTAGTATAATAAATTACTGCTTATCTGCAGAATGTTTTATTATCCATGAAAATGAATTCCAAACATAGTCGGAAATTCCCTTCACAGTTCAATAGGTTAAATAGCATCTGCTAAGACCGCTCCTGTGCTGCGGCCACATGCAAAAATTTCGCCGGCAATGTGCGTCGCTTATCTATCGCAATGTTGATCGTCCCGCGGGTTTAGTCATCGATGACGTGCCGCGCTCAACAGACACATCAAACACCGCAGAGAGTGGGACAGAAAGACAAACGGACAGACAGACAGACAGTGAGATAAAAAGAGAGCGAGACGCTGACAGCGACGCGTCGCGTCGTCATTTGTATCGCAGGCGATAAATTGTTATAAATAATTCTTTCAATTCTTCCAGTTCTTGCAATTCTTGTTCGTTATTTTTAGCAAAACGTGCGTGTCAAATGCGAAAATAAGAAAACGTGATCTATTTAATGTTTTATACGCATTGTTGTTCTTTTTGTTGTTGTTGTGCTGCATTTGTATTGTGCTATGTATAAGTTTCTATATCGCAAGATCGTTAAGAAAACAGCCAAACCCAAGGTAAGTCTGAATCATGTAAAGAAAGGGGGGCAAGAAATATGTCTGGGTGGAAGTTCTTATCAAGCAAACACATGAATGCGTTAATAAATGACTGATTAAACGAATGAATGAATTGAATTATCAACGCATGTTGAGGCAGTTTGTGAATTTTACCTACTTTTAGCTATAATTCTTATCTGGCCTGATAGCAAAAATATTTGTGAATGCCATTTAATGCTTGAAACTCTGATAATAGAAGTACACATGCTACTGGGTGTAAGTGTGCCACGGTCAAACTACAGTGGACACTCGACTACTTGCGATAATAATTCAAACTAATATAAAAATACAATGTCAATAATTTCCGATTAAACTCGCACAATGAGCACTGGACTAGATAATTGTAATTAATATTGATAATTCTAGTTTCAATTTGTTAAATTTTAAAATTCGTCAACTTATTTCAATATACCTATAATTTATGCTTTAGGATCTGATATCCCTAATCTATACCCTGATTAAACGGGGCATAAGTAATGTCACAGTGAATTTTCTGAGTTTTTAATATGGATCAATTTCCATTTGAAAATTTGTCAACATATTTAAATATTTTAGTTATATATTCCAACTGATTCTTAACAGGTAGTAACATGCCCGACTTCCACTCATATCGTTTATTGCTTTCCTTTTCTCTCCCTCTTGAACTACCATTGTAACGTTTTCCCCGTTTTCGCATTGTTTTCAAAATTTCCACGACTCGACGCAGATTATTGCGGATAATTTTGGGTTTAATTTCTTGGATATTCTCTGTCGCGCCGCGCTGTACCTGAGACAGGGTAAGCAATACCTATAATCGACACCTCAAACCAGTCTCGACATACCCTCTGTAGGGTTCCTGCCTCATTTCTGGGTCTACCTGCGCTCTCTGCCACCGTTTACCGCAATGCATAAATAATCAAGAATAATAAGAAGAAGAATCCCCTTCTGACTGCTCCGAAGGGTTTTTCTCGTTTCAATTTTTCGGCAATTAGTTGAGTTCAAATTTCGGGTTAAGTTAGGTTAAGTTTTTTTTCGTGGCTTGTGCTCTCATTTCGTTTAACCCTCGAGGCGAATTTCGACGAGAAAAAGTAAACAAAGACTGTCCCTGATCTTTAACACATTAAGTTCCACTTCGAGTTCATTTTAAGTTGTTAATGATACTTGATAATTATTATGAAAAACTGGTGCAGGTCTAAAAATTCAATATTTTTAGCTTCGAATTTCTCTTTCAGCAACTAAACAAACGTTTTAAACTAAGTCGATCGTTATTTTTGATTGATAATTGAAAATTGTGGAGGTGGAAAAAGGATTGTTGTAACTTAGTATTTGCGGTTCAGGTTTTTAGGGTAAACCCGGCCGTTGATGCTGATTAAGAATTTATTCGTCTTTCTATCCGTTACATACATTTTCGGTTGACACAAAATTATAATACCCTGACAAATATATAGTCCATGACGTGGCTCCCTCTGTCTGTGGTTTATAGCAACAGCAGTACATGTTCATTCGTATAGGATCGCAAGCAGTTCGCTACTTAATTTACACAAACAAGCAGTTCAAAAATTTAACATTTCACGCGGAAAGTATGCTTTAAGTTTTGTATTTTCGGCAAGCCTTCACGACTTTACAGAGATTTTAACAGTAGCAGAATTCTGTTAACAGAATTCTCTTAAAAATGGATCAGCCTCTCAAACTGCTTCACTCTTAATTATTTTTTCTTTTTTGCACAGACGCTGATAAGATAACAGCGCTTCGTTTTGCACAGGCTCTCACTCTCTCTTCTGCTCTCTTTCTCTCTATCGCACTTATCACGTTGTCAGATGCTGATGATGTTCGTTGAGGGAAGGGAGACGCGCCTTGATGAGCGCTTCAGACCTTTTTATCGCAAATTTTAAATATTCCGTTGAACTTTTGCCGCGTTGTTTTATTGACATTCCCCTCTCAGTTGTTGTTGCGCGACTTAGTCATTTGATCTTATGGCACTCATGCCATCTCTCTCTCTCTCTCTCTCTTGCGCTGTTAAATGTCCAAGTTCTTAATGCAAATTGCAAAGTTTTGTTTTTGTTTTCTGCTTCATTAAGTTGTTGTTTATATTTTAGTGCGCTCTGCATTTGCTAAGCTTTTAAATTATGATTTATGGGGGCATCAACACGAACAACAACAACAAAAGCAAACAAAAGTTTCAACAAGGGCAACAACAACAATGAAGTCGGGTGCTAAACTTATTGAAAGCGCACTTAAAGTGCAAATTTGTGCTTTGATTTATGGCGTCTGCTTTGAGGTTATAAACGACTCCGACGACGAGTGGCAACAATGACCGTTGCTCTATGTACGTGTGTATGTGTGTGTTGGTCTCCTGTCGTTTCTCTGTTCTCTGAACACACAATGGGCAAACTAATCGAAGTGGGACCCAAGCAAATGCGGCTAACATTGCAGTTTATGGCGTCTGCATGCAAATGGGGGCATCCACTTGGCACGTGTTTTGTTTCCACACGTTTCAGTCGTTGCACATCCCCCTCCATATTTGAGTATATCTGTTTAATTTAATCCTTTAAAATTGTTTAAAAGTTACACTCTCTTAAATTTTGAAAGACACTTGTTGGGTCAGCTGTGCGCGTCACTGTTATTAACAAAGACAAGAGCGCACTAACATGCCGCTCACTGTCGCTAAACATTTACTCTCCGCCTCAACAGTGCACTGTGAGCATAACAGCGTGTAGACAGCGCATGTTAATGCACTGTAAAGCGCGTTTGCTGCTCTCAGACACTTGTTGTTGTTACGCCCCTGGCATTAACAGTCGAGAATCCAAAACAAAATGTCAACGTAACGGACGAAACTCGCGTCGCGCGTCGTCGGAGGAATACGGAAAAACCGAAATTAATTCTCGTGTTATTTTTTTTGGTTCGCGTTCGCGGTTGGACGGAATAAGAAAATCCCGCATTTTATTGTCGGAGAGTGCCAAACACACAAAAAGATTTACTGTGCTGTTGCCTGAGCCCGGCGCGCGGTTCTGTTTATTTATAGTTTTTTTTTTTAAAAAACACGACAGCAAAAAATAACGTTGGCAGCGTGTCTCAAGGGGAATCAGTGCAAAAAAAGAAGAAAATATTGAAAGAGAAAAGTGAAATTGAAAATTGTATAAATATTTATAACAACAAATGAAACTAGTGTATATGTTGTCAATTGTGTGTGTGTGAAGTGTTTATGAAAGAAGCCAGAGAAATCTAGCGATAAGAAGGCCTTCATATCAGTTTGATCGCCAGCACAAAAAAAGAAGCTAAAAAGTGAAAAAGTGTGCAAAAAACAGTAGAGAAAGAATTTAAATTATTCTATAAAGCCGTTACCGATATTCCTTTCATGTAAATATACCAAAATAATATTAAAGCATTTTTTTTATTGAATTTCCTTTGCCAGCAATTTACAAGTACAACACGCAAAACCCGCGCTGATTTAAAATAAGTTGTGACAACAATTAAAAGGAAGAAGAAAATTTATAAATGTTTACAACAAGGTCGACAATTTGTTCTCTTTATAGTATTTTTGAATCCCCTTCTTCGATTAATCATTCATTGCTAGAGCCCCTGATGATAACTGTGACGTCACTTACATATTTCCGCTTTCATGTGTCGCCTTTATCAATTATTGTCAGTTAGAATACGCGATTTCGTAGCATTCATAGCACTCGCTCTGACGCCAGTTATTTATTTATTTATTTTTTATGCATTTTTATTTACTTTGCTCCAAAGTTTGCCATGTTGTGAGTAATGAAAAAACATGTTCGGACACGCTCTGCGTGATTTTGTGGGGAGAATCTTGAAATGAGACGATTCTTTTTTGGCAATAATTAACAGCAAAGCGTGAATATGTTGGGGTGTGTGGTGTCTGTGTATGTGTGGGTGTGGGTGGGAGCACGTGCTTGAAAGAGGAAGATGAGAATTGGCAGTGGAATAAAATGATATACAATATCAGTGAAATTAAATTGAATGTAGGATTAATAAAGTGTACATATGTATCTCTTATATTTGCACAGCATTTAATCAGTTTTTCCATCTCTCAATTT
Organism: Zaprionus ornatus; assembly: GCA_018904035.1. Classification (NCBI taxonomy): domain Eukaryota; kingdom Metazoa; phylum Arthropoda; class Insecta; order Diptera; family Drosophilidae; genus Zaprionus; species Zaprionus ornatus. Next base: position 6,283,780 of record JAEIFZ010000002.1, on the reverse strand, counting down.
CGCACAAGGCATGAATCATACAAAACTGGGTTAAAATAAAAAACCTTATCGTGGTTTTTACCTTTACCTTTTTATAAAACAATCAACTTTTCCCTTTTTTCTGCAGTATATGCACACTAAATAAACAAACTGGTGTTGGAACAGATAATAATGCAGTAGTAAATCGAATTCGATGCGAAACTCATTCGGGTTCAATAATGAAAATTGCTCACCAGAACAAGAACAACAAATCATAGTCGAGAAAAGGTCAGGATGCGGCCCAGTGAGCAGCACGGGGACGTAGGTTAGTTTTGGTCGCCCCTTTTTCGGGCCCAGCATGAATTACGGCTAGGTCATATCGAGGCGTTGGAGTCGAAAGGAAACACAACCTCGTCCCAATAGGCCAAAAGTTTTGGCCAAAAAATAAATTCACAACAAAAATGTACTGCGCCAAAAGGGAAAGAGACAGAGATAGAGACAGAGGCGAGAAATGCAGTAGTTGTTCGACTGTTTAGCAGAGCTACCCATAGATATATGTATCTATGTAAATGTCTATGTATGTGTGCCGAGTAGATGGTCTGACAATCGAAGTGGGTGCCGCGACCCCTGTCGATGTGTCACACAAGCTGAGGCTGTTCCCACAAAACGGCAAATTGTGCGCAATGGACGATTGTGATGCAAAAGAAATTAATTGGGAATTGAATTGTAATTAAAACTAAGTTTTTTTAAATTAGAAAAATTCTTTAGTCTGAAAAACTCTTTTTAAAATTATTTTAATTCACTTCCAAATTTTCGTTTCTTATAAAGGTTCTTTTAAATTAAGCCTAAATTATATTATTCATACAATAATTTCATATTTTTTAAAAGCGTAAATTACTAGTTAAGTCATTACAAATTTCATTATTTCTGCTTATTTTCGGTGCTTTTGCACACTGGAACTAAACAGTGTTCACAATAGTTTTGTCTAACTGTTTGTCTGATTGTCTCTTCCTCTCAGTGCTAAGCCCACAACAATTGCCATGGGTGGCGACCTCTAGCGTTGGCATTTTTTATCAAGTGAACAATAAACGCTGCCACAAAACTGAGCAGTGGGAGCAGCTGCTCCTGTTGCGCACCCCTCTGTACCCCTCTCTATCCCCCCTGACACACCGCCTCTGCCTGAATCCACCTGCTGCGCGTCTTTGGTGCCGCGCGACTTTTTGCTGCATATTTTAAGCGCGCCTGCCAATGAAACATGCCAAAAACACAGCAAACTACAAGTGAAGAGGGCGAGGAGGGGAGGGAGTGGGGTTGGTGCGATCTGCAGGGAAATTGTACGTTAAGTGTTGCCAACTTTTTGTTGTTGTTGTTTTTTTTTTTTTGGGTGCCAAGAATGCAAATGGCGCGCGCTAGTGGCATTCCCCGGCAAGAAGAGACTCGTAACTGACTCTGTGGGCCACTTTAGCATTTCCACTCGATTCCGCGAATATTTTTGAGTTTTTTCGCGAAAACAAAAAGAAGCAGAACGACAATAAAAAAGACAGAGAAATAAAAGAAGTACAAAAAATCAATAGGTGCCACTTGGTGACACTGGAATTATGCGTCGGTTTGTTCCTTTTTCTTTGTTCGCCCATTGCAATCGACGTGTGCCTTCCTCCTACACTGCAGCCTTGTTACTCCCCTCTTCATTTGATTAAAAGTCCTCTGAAATTGTGTGCTATAAAAATGGTTTCTGTTGTTGTTGTTCCTCCTCTTTTTATGCATTCGCATTTGAGACCCTCGTATATCTATATTTCTCTCTCTGGAAATGTTTGCGATACTTTATCTAATCTTAAAAAAATACCTTAAAGTCGGTATCTAAAACGTTACAATACTATGTGCCCGGGTATAACTGTAAAGGCTGGTTAAATATAGAAATAATACGTAATCTTGTGCATAAATAAATGTCTGATTAACGGGACAGAGTAGAATAACAAACAGTCATAAGCCGAAAAATGCTAAATATGCCGATAAAATAAAGATGAAACAGTTTAGCATGGAACATGCTGTGGTTGGAGCAAGAAACAACTGGGAATGAAATGTTTATTTAGTAAAACTGCGCAACATTTATTTTACAACACTAAAATTGCATTTGAAATACCGAAATCTAGTTTAATTAATTGAAACAGCTGGAAATGGAACGATTTCATGCAAACGAAATGTCTGTTATGAATATTGTTAACAATTCTTATTATAAACTGAAAGTTATTTTAAAATATATATAACAATTGAAAATTGAACTATTTATACATAACGGAAACACGTAAATTTAACATTTGTTACTTGAAAATCAACTGGAATAGTTGGGAATGGAACAGTGAATTATTAGTTACTTTCAAATAAACTGTTGCATAAAATATGTTAAGTTAATTTCTACTCTGCCACATGGAACACTTGACAATGAAACACACACAGGCCAACACACAATTTACATGAAATTGCCAATTACCGTTACTTCACGCCCATTCATTCAGCAGAGCTAACGATGATTAGCCAATATATTCCAAGAGAGAAGTCAACAACAACAACAACAGCATTAAATGCGTGACAGTGACAAGACATTAAAGTCAAAGGGCGTAAGAGTGAGACTCTGTCCTCCGAGGGGGAGTGGCAGTTGTAGAGGGGAGAGAGCAAGAAGATGTAGCCGCAATTTGCGGTCTATCAGGGTATAATAACCTCGTCGCCATCGCCGTAGCCGATGCCGTTGACAGCAGAAGCCACTGAAACAACATCAAAGTGTGTGCGATCCGAGTAGGGGAGAGTGAGAGAGGGGGAGGGTGCAGGGGTTTCTCTCTGCTCGATTGACTGCACCCAAGTGTGGCAAGGGCTGACCCCATCGGCGGATGCGTTCATTAAATTTACAGTTTGCCGCGCTGCCGTGCAAGAATTTTGTGCAATTGGTCAATTTCTGTGCTCGTATTGTTGTTGTAGTTGCAGTTGTTTGTTGTTGGGGTCGCTGCTTTTTATCTGCTGCTGCTTGCGTTCAAGTTATGCGGAAATTAATGCATAAAGTGCAACTGCAAATGGATAACAGTGGTGCATTTTGCCTCTGTCTGGGCGTGGTGTGTCCACAATAGCAACAAAAGTGACAGCAACATCGACAACAACAACAACAACAACTGGTGCACATTAATTGTCAACAAACATGCGCAACGCGTGCGCTTGCCACAAGCGGCGGCGCCATGCAACGTTAAAAATAATCGCATTTTGCCATTTATAATTTTTTCTTTTTGCATTTTCTCTTCTCATTTTCCATTACCAAATTCGTACATTAGCCAAGCGACCCCAGCGAGTTGCAAGTTGCAGTTGTTGTTGTTGTTGTGTTGCACGTGTGGTCAACTCTGTTTAAAGTTGGTTGCACAGACAACAACAGCCAGAGGGGTGGAGGAACGGGTGTAACGATATTAATCGCTTGCAGGTGCGAAAACTAGACACCGTCGCCAGGCGGCAAACCGCAGACTCGGTGAGGGAGAGGGAGCGAAGGAAAGGGAGAAAGGGTTAAAACTATAGATAGGCATCTGCTGCATGAGGCATACATACATACAAACATAGGAGAGTGGAGAGTGCAACATGAACACCGTATGCAACTCCCCATAATTATAGCATATTTCAAGCGCTATTTGCATCTGCTTTAATGACCTTTTTTGCCCGCCACAGCTTGAGCAAAGCTCAAAGAACTACGCAATAGCAAACTCAATATCTAACTCGATTTATGACTTCCTTTTTGCTCTTATCTCCAACTTTTAACAAGAGTTTCTTAGGATTTATTTTGCATTTGCAATTCCTCAACTTCGAAGTTACAATTGCATGAGTAAATTAGGTAAAGCAAGGAGACCTTAAAGTAACAAAGTTTGTACATTCCACTTGTTTCAGTTCTTTTCACATTTTAAACTAAATAGAGAGGAGATTAGATATCTTGATGTTGTAGGTTTTATGTATTGTAGTACAGTATTATGCACTGTGTAGTCGCGTTTTTCTTGTGGCGTTTCTTTAACATGTTTTATTCGACTCGTGTCTTCTGCATTTAGAGACTAATCATTCCATTCCACTTGTTCCATTAGCTATTTATGACTTATCCCATTTCATGTGCATATAAAACCGTTCAACTGCTATATTTCTTCAAGATGTTTTATTCCACACATTCCAATAGTTTTTATTGTTTCATTTCACTTATTCCAATACATTTTAATGACTTTAATCCATTTTAACTTAATACAAATCCATTTTATTATCATTTTTCTTCAGCCTATTTCACTCCACACGTTCCAATAGTCTTTAATGTTTCATTCCATTTGTTTCCATACGTTTTAATGCTAAATTGGTTTGATTCCACCTATTCCAAGAGCTTCTAATTACTTTTATTACAATTTACTTTATGTTTATGCCCTTATCCCTTGCATAAATGATCTCTTTGCCCCCTCTTCTCAAAGTTTTCCGAGTTTTCCTTCGCAATTTAGCCCTGGTCCCATTTTGCGTAGACCCCCCTAGAAAATTTCGCACGTACAAGCAAGTTTTTGATTTTGTTTTCTGTTTGCATTTGCTGAAATTCAATATTTTCCTTTGTATGGGGCCGCATTACTTAACAAAGTGTTGCCAGGCAGGGAGAGAAAGGAGGGAAGGTGGGGGGAAAACTCGTAGAACTTGGACTTGAACAAGGCGCGTGCAATACTTAATTGTTTATTGTCATATGTAATGTGAGTTTTCCCAGATTTCATATGGCATATACATATATCACAGACAGTTTCCAGATTTCATATTTCACTCATTTTGTATGTCGAGCACGAACGTGAATCCGAATTTGAATCTGAATCCGAACAAATGGCAAACTTCTCAGTGTAGGCCAAAGTCAACATGGACTGACAAGGAGAGGGGGCTGAACTTGGCAATAGTTGTTAGTATTGTTAGTGTTGTTGCGCTAAAAGTGGCAGCAAAACAACAAACAATTCACAAACAGCTGAAAGCAAAAGGCGTGAAAATTACTTGGAAAACCCCCTTGTGTGGAACAGCAGCCACGCGAATGTGCTATAGCACAGATCCGGCTGATCGATAAGGGAAGGTCTCATCATTCCTCTGTCTGTCTATAGAGATCTCTTGTGCCCATTTCAATTGCATTTGACGACCCATTGCCATTCACGTGTCACGATGTTGTGCACTTTGCGCACATCAATTTTATTCGCATTTCAATTTCCAGATCAGATTAAAACTGAAAAAATAATAAACAACAAACAATTTGTCTATATTGCTAATAGAAAAACTGTGCAAACAAAACGCTTAAGCAGATAATTAATATTTCTGGCCGTGCACGAGCTGATTTCGTAATGCTTTGCCTAGAAAATAGTCAATTTAAATGCATTTGAGTGCAAATGAAATCATATGCCACGAATTATACCCTGTAGCCGTGTTGATTAAAATGATATAAACAGGTTTATAATGTAAGAAGATCTCATTATAAACCTGTTGGAAGATCTCTTTACAAACATGTTTATATATTTTTATTTATATATGTAGATCGTTGAGCTGCCTCAACTTAATGCAACTATTAGAAATGTTCACAATTTCTTTGCCTTTACTACTTGGCAATTTCAAATTTCTTGGCAACCTCTAAGAGATACATTAGAAAGATTTACACTGGGTATTTACTAGGCCGCAACGCGCTTATATGTCCATTTGCAGCTGAATTTATGACATAATAATAATAAAAAAGTATTTTCAAGATTACGTCGAGGGTCGTCGTTATAAAGCAAATAAATTTATGGTCTACCAAATGAGAGAAATGTACTTCCGTAGGCCGCAAACTAACTCTGAAATTGCCAAGTTTCTGCTTAAAAAAGATAACTAGAAATAATGTACATAGATTCTAAATAGTTGTTCTTGTTTCCGTTGTTGTTGTTGCTGTTGCTGTGTTGGCTTTTTTTCATAAATATATAAAATAGAAACGAGTCAGCAGCGCCCATTAAAGTGGGCATAATTAATTTAATAGTCCCCGAACACGGCACATAGGTAAACAAGGAGCCCCAGCGGGTCCATTACGAGACTGCATATGGTATATGAGGCGAGTGCGCGAGGCGTGTGTGTCTGTGTCTGCCTATCTAGACAATAAAAACTATCCGCACTCATAACAATATTTTCCATTTTCCAAGGGCAAGGCAACCCGAGACGAGACTCGCCTCAGAGACCCGACTCTCTGACTCCAAACGACACCCTGCATGACGGTCGAGACCGTCTCGGGCTAATTGCATGTGCCTTGTCTGGGTGCCGTGGTGGGAGGGGAGGGGGGCAACTCAAAATAATGACTTTTGTGGCACTCGCTCAATATGAAAACGTTGCAAGAAGGGTGTGCACTATGGAAAATGTTTTTAGGGGGAGAAAATGCAATGAAAAACTTGAAAATTATTAAGTTGTTCTCAGATGTAACGAAAAGTGGATGGAAAATTATTTCCAACAAGCCATAACGAACTGCAGATACGCTATTAATAAGGTAGTTAATGTACTAAATACAAATATTAAATGCAATTCATATATAAAAATACTAAATATCGTACTAGATATGTTTGAAGAGTTTTTCCATATCTGTTTTCGCTTTTTATCAAAGTTCTCTAAAGATACTTTCAGTTTTGAAGCAGATTGGGCATGAATTGCATGGAATATAACCTAAAGTGAATTAAAATACTAAATAGTATATATATATGTAATATATTTAATAAAAAATACTATATTTTCTTTATGTTTTACTGGAGTGTTCTATTTCTGCTTCAAATTTTATCAAACTCCTTAAAAGATCTTCAGCAAAAAGAAAATTCAAAATGACAAAGAATTGTAGATGCTCAACGAAGTAAATACCAAATTGAAATACTAAATAAAAGATTTAGTAGACAAAAAATACATCAGAAATAAATAAAATGATTTTCTTTTCTTTCGATTTGCCATTCGACTTTTATCAAAGGAATCTTAGGATATCTTAAGAGCTTCGGCCATTTAGTTAGAGAAAACTTTTCTCATCGACCTTTAACCCTGTCGATTAGGTTGCCTCACATGTTGTTAATAGTTTGCCAATGCATTTTGGCCATTTTCGAACAGCAGAAAAGGGCTCTCCCCGGGTTCCTCCCTAAGTTATTCTCCCTTTCTAGGTCTGGTCTGGCTCGGCTCGAGCAAGCAGCTGCTGCCAGGCGGCCGATGCTAATTATAACAAAACGACGATAACAAAACAATTTTATTACATTCTCGACTTCCTCTCGCGTGCCGCACAGCAAACCAATCTAATACCCTGACCTTCCCCTTGCCCTGCTCTACCTCCCTTTGCCTGATATGTCTGCAAGCCGAGCCAATCCGGCGCTTCAAACCCTGGCAAAGGTTACGTCTGTGGAATTTGCATACAGATGGCGCCAAGTCCAACAGAGAGAGAGAGAAGGGTCCGACGCACATATGGATAATGGTTAAGGAAAACTATAAAATCGAACAACATAGAGAAATGTTGAAGAAGAAGCAGCAGAACTAGATAGAGCATTGGGCGACCTTAACCCTTGGCAGGCAAGAAAGGCCTGCAGAGCGACCTTTTTCAGACTCAATTGACGTCTTCTTCTCTATATTTGCTCTTGTTGTTTTTGTTGTGGTAGTAATTGTGATTGTTGTCTGGTGTTATTATGGTAGTCTCTGAGTAAGTGTGTGTGTGTGTGTGTGTGTCCATCTTCCATTTCCATGTCGCCCCGAAACGTAGATCAATGACTCGACGCGACTTGGACTTGGGTCTCTGTCTAGGCAACAGAACTGAAGTCGCAGTTGCAACAATTAAAATATATGTATACCTTTCTCACTTGCTCTTCTTCTTTTTACTCTTCTTGTTGTTTCTTTCTTTGCTCTTTGTTACTTTTATTGTTTTCGCATTGTTGGTTTCTGTGCTGTGCTGTGCTGCGGGCAACTTTGTTTTTGTTGCCATTAAATTAATTTATTGTAATTGTTTTTATTTGATCAACACATACGCAATGCACACACACACGCACACACGCACACATTGACTTGTGGGTTAAGTGTTGTTTTTGCGACATTTTTGCTTTGGTTTCACGCACCGAAACGAATTTGTATAAAGCTATTTAGATGGGACAGAGATAGAAGTGTGCAAATTCTGCGAGTATCTGCTATAATACTTGACATTACTATAAAGACTATAAAGTGCTTGAAATGCGGAAAGAAAGACTGCAAAATGAGCTATAAAACTTTGTGGCATTGATTTCTAACATGCAATTCTTAGAACAAAGCTTTATTTGTTACTCAAAACCATAATATAGTTCTATATTTATGCTTCTCTATAGTATACTTAGTTTTAATAATTCTCCTTTTACTCATAACAGTTGCTTAGTTAACTTTATACTTTCTATAAATACAGAGATAATGAATTAATTGCTATTGAGTATTTTATGCATAAATTCCATGTACACTTAGACACAGTCAAGCCTAAACTGCTTGTGAATTACAAGCGCGTGCAGAAAAATTCCGCTACCTGCAGCTGTGTTTGTGTGTGTGCTGTGTATTGTGTGCATGTGTGTTTGTTTGTGTTTTTGTTTGCTTTCAATGTTGACTTACAAATTGCTGTTGATCATAACAAGCATCATGCACTGTTCACCTTTCCCAGGTGGCACTCTCCAGCTCTCTTCCCTTCTCTCTGTCTTTCTCTCTCTGTCCACATCCGGTGTTGCACATTCAGCTAGCTCCAGTTTGTGGCACAGCAGCAGAAGGCGCTAATATGGCGGTTTATCTGCGCTGCGATTTGCTTTATCCGTTGCTGATTTATGCCCCGAAGTAGTCTCTACGAGTCTCTACAAATGCCTCCGGGCACAGCTACTGTAATGAATGTGTGTGCCAATGTGTGTGTGTGTGTGTGTGCGTGTCATAAAGACGCGTGCAAATATCGTCAATGAGTCAGAGCAAACTTGTAGATACAACTACAAGTAGCGGATACATGCGCTGCTAGCTTGCAGATACATGCGCTGTCGCTGTTGCTATCTGCGGCCATTTTATCTAAGCTGCAATGCGCCAGCTATGCCCCCTTGCCTCTGCCTGTTCCCCCTCTCCTACTCTCTTCTCTTTCCCACTCCTCTCCCCTGCTCTCCTTTCTCCCTCTCTTTTGGCTCCTATGCAAATAGGCCTGCGCACAATGGTCGCCACTTAGAGTGCCTGCAGCTGCAGGCTGGATGACAAATGCTGCTGTAGTTGCAACTTGGTGCACTTGCAACAAGTTGCTGCTGCTGTTGCTGTTGCTGCTGCTGCTGCTGCTGCTGATCTAACTGTGTTTGCTTTGGCTTTGTTTGATTTGCTCATTTGGTCGCTCGACTTGCCACTTGTGCTAATGTTGCCCCAGCTCGTTTGCATGCGAGTGTAAATTATGCAAAAAGTATCTTACAGATACTTGACACGCGTAATTACCCCCCCTGCTCCCCTGTTCCCTTGTTCCCTCTCTGCTGTTACTTCTGTCTTCTGTCTTATTCAATTTGTGCTGAGCATTCCTCGCAGTTGCATTGACCTCGTCTCGACTCACAATTGTCTACGAAATTTGCATAAAATTCGCATAACTTGACTGAGATATGCCCCTCTCTCTCTCTCTCTCTGTCTCTCTCTTTCAGTCTCTCTCTCTTTCCTTGTCTATTTATGCTCGTAATCCAATTGATATTTTGCGCCCCTTTTATGACTCATTGCTTCGGCATTGACTCATTCATTCATTCATTCACAACTCTCTCTCTCTCTGCCTGCACTCATAGTATTCACACACACACACACACACACACACACACTATTCGCCTATTTGCGACAGGCTTTTAGTCGCATTCTCTTTCTGTGTCAAGTGGCAACTCTCGAGGAGCTGTGCAGGATTTCCTTCTGTGCCTGCAGCACTTTCATCATCTGCAACAAGTGCTGCAAATGGTTTTGCCATTAGGCTGAAAGTTTAGCGATACAAAAAAGAAAGACAATGGAACAGTTTTCTGTTGTTGCATTGGGGTTTAAAGTTTTAGAGATTCTTCTATAAGTTTTTGTGGTTTTTTTAGAAGGATTTTTGCAGTACAATTTGCAATTATAGATTTACTCGTATGTATATAAAGATTTATCTATGAGTATTCAGAGAAGAAAATTAATAGATCACATTATTCTTATTCTTATTTAAACTGATTTATGGAGAGCCCATCAATGAGCTTTCTATTGTTTTAGTCGAGCTATAAATATATCAAAATCAAAATAAACTGCAACTTGGAAACCCTATTGAAATATGAACACCTGCAAACGGCCCCCGAAAATGCATTTCCCTTTCAGGCCCCTGAGTTTTTATGCTGAACGAGCAGCACATTGAAGGGCTTTCTCTAAAGTAAATGCTCAAAAAAAAAAAAACACTCGACTTTCTTGGACCCACTTTAAAAATAGCAAGTTTACATGAATATACCAAAAAAAAAAAATACCAAGCAAGTTTAGTATTTTTTCACGAGTAAAACTCCTGACACTTTTCTTATACGCTCCGACGCTTTTTTATTTATGTTGTAGCACTTTACGCTAATCCAGTGACGCTGGAGAATGTGAGAAAAGATACACACACTCACACAGACAGCGAGAGATACAGATACATTTGCTGTTGTAGCTAGCAGATACAGATACTTTTATAGCAAGTTACAGCGCAGTGCGATTTAGCGTCATGTAAAGATCGTAAATTAACATGAGCATCGTCTCTTTATAGCCTGTCCAACTCTGCGTGGGGAATTGGGTTCCATATTAAATGTGTAAGGGGGAGGAAGAGAATGAGGGAGGGGTAGCGGGTCCTATAGCTGCTCGTACGTCACCTCGTCGTGCCCTGCGATCTCACGTGGGATGAGTGCAAAAACGTAATTAGGTGAAACTGTTTAAATGCACGTGGGAAACAATTTTTGTGTGTGCTAGTTTTTTATTTGTTTATCGCGTATACGCCTCGTATTTCCCACAAGCTGCTGCTACTACTGCGGTCGCTGCCGCACTGCGGTTGTACTATATATCGCCCCAACTAATATATCATGTATCTATCAGTCATATATATTGTAGTTTGTGTTTATTAGTTCAACTAACATATATTGACGCAGTTGGTGTCGCTACTTTGTAGTTTACAGAACTATTAAACAATATTTAAATTGTTGACAAAATGCATAAATTAACACAAGCGCTAAATAAATAAATAATGGAATGAATAAATATACTTAAAGAAGGCGTGGCAGATGTATTTCAGCGCAATATTTACGCAATTTGTTGCGCTTTGTTTCTGTACAGTTTGGGGCTGAGGTGGAAGGTGAAAATACCCTGGAAAGAGTAATGAACCTAGTTGGAAATTAGGTGTAGCGGCAAAATAATGTTGGCAGATCTTGTTAACTTTATTGTTAGTCTTACTATAGAGCTAATCATGAAATCTTACATTATATGTATATTATTATTTTTATTAAAATGGAGAATCTGTATTGCAACCAATTCGACCTATTGCAACCTAAACGACCTATTGCAACCTAAACGACCTATTGCAACCCTGCTGAGCTTAGATCTTCATTATCAGTCTACTGTTTATAAGTTCTATAATTTATCTTAATCTGTCTGACCTTATCTCTTGAGAAGGTGCATACCTTGTGTTGCTCATCTTTCATACATATAAAGGGTTCTATTGTTTTATAAACAGTTTCTTAAGTAGACGCTGGAAAGTGATGAAAATTTACGTAGTTTTCCAGAGTATCGATCGTTTTCTTGTTGAAATATGAACTACAACTTTCTAGCGTATCTCTCAGTCTATCACATTGCTTTCTGTACCAATTTTGGCACATTGTTTTACGTTTGTTGCCTTTTTTATTTGTTTAGTATGAGCCACATGCCGATGCCGCTGCCGTTGCCGGCTTGTTATACATTTTGTTTATTTTCTTGGCCTGTTGAATCTCTCCTCATGCCACTTTTCTCTTTTGGGACTGTCAATAAAAAAGATATATATGTATACGTACATTTCTTATATAGTAGAACGAAGCAAAACAAAGGCAAAAATCAAAAGAAAATATTATTTATGTCTCTTAATTAACTCGACAGTGAATTTTCCCACTCATGTCACGTTCTTGACGAAAAATCTAATGACAAAAAAATATTTTCTCTGCCTTTTTGTCAGTCTGCAAATATTGCTAGAGTAGAGTATTATTAATATTGTATTTGTTGCTGTTGCCTTTATTGTTATTAATTGCGTTAACTGCGACGCGCGAGACGACATTGGAATGTTTCGAGAATCGGCGGATTTGAGAATTGTATGTGAGTCATTTCTCGATTTGGCGCGCATAGAGAACAATTCAATGACCTTGAGTATTTTGGCAAATAGCTTTGAATAATGTTCGCAAAGAGGCAAGAGGAAGAAACGACTGAGAAAGAGAAAGGGAGAGAGGGAGAGGAAGAGAAGAGAAATTCAATTTAATTTGTTCGTGACAGAAATCTTAAATAGCGTTTGATTTCAGAGAAGAGGAAATAATTGGGAAACCTATACACATTCTCTATAAATGATTGTACAATGAATCGAATAAGAAATTGACTTGTTTATGGTGACAGTTACCACATTAAGATACAAATGTATCTCAGTCTATTTTCTCCTACTAAACGAATCGAACTAACTTAATTGTCTTGCCACATTGCCACATTGTGCTGTCAATATATTATCTGTCGATAGTTAAACTCGAGTGTTGCAATCAATATTATTATCATCGCTTTAGACTACAGATAAGATACATATTTTTAGATACAGTTTGGACAATGTTCGATGGAAACGCGGCAGACAACTGGCAGCCAAAAATTATCAAGGAAAAACCTCCCATTCCCTGTTTGTTGTTCGTTCAAATATGGAAATAATTCGTAGAAAATTTTGGGAAAGTGAGGAAAATTGGAAAATGGGAAAATGTCATCGTTGTGCAGTGAAGGAATTGACACACAAAATGAGTTTTTAAATCCGAAACATGTGTCGGAAGCGGTACCAAAAATAATCACAAACACACACACATACACACATATGCAGTCCTAGCAGTTCACACGTCGTGTGTCTCATGTCAGTTTGTGGCGCATAAACAAAACTCGGCGTGAAAGATACAAAAGTATCTGCGACGCAATTTCAAGCAACTTAGGAGTGCATTGCAGTTATTAACACGCCCCGCATAGTTGCAGTCGAGAAACTGCAACTGCTGACAGCTATTTTCAAGGACTTCCAGATACCATTCACTTTCCAAACACACACACTGAAGTACACACACATATTCCCGGGCACTCCCATGTGTGCTGCATTTGAAAATAGAAGCAGTGCCAGCAAAAGGGCACAGTCTGTTCTCTCTCTCTCTCTTTCTTTTTTTCGGGTTCAACATGAAATTCCCCAAACTTATAAACAAGAAAGAATAAGCAAAGCGATGCGATGCGATGCGATGCGATGCGATACGACGCGTGTCTGCAGACGCGTTTAGGAAGCAGCAGACAGACAATCAGTCAGACAAGAGAGCACAAAAAAAGAACCCAAAAACCGAAACCAAAAGAAAGAAAAAGTGGCAAATAGAAAGAGACAGAGAATGAGAGGAAGATAGACAAAGTGCGGATATGTTTTGCGTGTGCGAATCACGTTGCAGACAAGGCACGTCTGGCGACATTTAAATATATATGTACGTACTACACATACTTGCACATCAGTATGTCTATATAGCTTACTTATATCGTGTCCTGTCTGTGCACTGTCAACCTTTGCCCTCTCTTTGTGCCTGCAAAATGGAAAGTGTTCTACAAGATACTTAGACAGTGCGAGGGATTGTTGAGAGCATTGAAGAGAAATTGAACATGAGTTTACTTATAAAGTATATATATAAGTATATTAACAATTCATATGAAATACAGTAAAGTGTCATTTCATATATAGTAAAGGAATGTCAACAAATCAAAGCAGAACTCTCTCAATAAGTTTTCTCTCCTGTGCAATCTTTTCCAACTGCTCAAGCTACCCTCGCTTCTGCGGCTGCTGTGCAAGTTTGTCTGACTTTGTGCGTGACAACGCTGCCTGTTTATCTTGTGGATTTTTTGAGGGTTTCATGCGAATGTCAACGACTCGATAATGCCCAAGCCAAGTCCGGCCACAGCTGCGGGTCCTGATAAACTCATAAGCAACTAAGTTCGTATACCAAATGGAATTGTATACAGCGAACATATTCTCAGTGGTCTCTCTATCTCTAACTAAGCACGAGTTTCCGTTCGAGTTTCGCAGGCGCATAAAATTCCCGTTTTTATCACATTTTGAAAAAGGAAACTACGCTCTCAAAAAAGAATTTTTTCGATTTCGCAGAAACAATCATATCACACACACACACACACACACGCTGCTCAGAATTCTTGAGTTTATTATTATACGATATTTTTTTGGTTTTTATTATAATTTTTTTGTTTTTTATCGGCTTGAACTGGTCGCACAACTTTGACTGCGTCTTTGGATATGCTAAACGATTATCAAGCTCTCAACAAGCTCTGTTTCTTCTTCTTCTTCTTCTTCATGCTGACAAGCTTCTCTGTCCTCTTCTTCTTCTTCCCTTCAACAACCTGTTTCAGATTTATAACAAACCAATTTTGTTCATTATCAACACCATTGCCCAATGAGTTCATGGTGTTGTCGCCAAGACCCTGAGGCTAATCCACAAAAAGGTCGTGACAGAGAAGTAAAAACTTTAAAAACTCGTGAAGAAACTCTGAAATATTTAACTCACTTTTCACCGAATTGGCTTTTCAATATCTTAATTGGTTTTTTTTAGCCACAAAAAAAAGTTTCTCTTTCTCGTTTCTCTGCTGAATTGCAACGTGGAAAAGTTTGTGCGAAATTCTTTGCGGAAAATTCCTTTATCAACTAATTGGTTTGGCTTATACAGTAGAGCAGTAGAGGAAGTATCGGAAGCCAATTGCCAAATGGGGCAAAATGACATGCACAATTAGCGCGATTGATGTTGAGGGGAAAGGGGGGGGTGGGGGGAATATACTCGGAAAACCTCCCACCAGTGGATAAATGATATAGCCCATAAAAATTGCCAAGCTCGTCTGATTATGCGATATAATGTGGCAGCAAAATGTTTACTCAGACTGAGGGGAGTCAGTGCACCTGTTGCTGGCGCCATAAAACACACGCATGCCATTAGAGTGAGACAGGTAAAGAGAGGGGGGAGGTAGAAGGCATGTGGGAGGGGTACTACTTTGTTTAATATGCAAAATGCGTGCAACTTTTTAGTATACAATTTGAAATTCCAAAGAAGTCAGCGCGTTGTTCTAACTGATACAAAAAAAGGTATCTATAGAATACGCACACACACACACACACACAGAGATACACAAACAAGATACAGATACATTATTTCAGTATGCTCTGCGGCATTTGTAATGAGCTGTGGGAAATGCCCGCCAAAAAAGAGGCTAGAAAAACAGCTAAATACATAAGTGAAATTCTGATCAGGACTGAAAAGGGAGGGAGACGAAGAGAGAGAGAGAGAGAGACAGGTAGACAAGGTACTCTTGCCTATATTACCTCTATAGGTAGAGTAATCTGGCCTCTATTACGTCTACAGCTAGCTACGCTACTCTAGCCTCTATTACCTCTATTATTTCAATGTTCCACTTGCTTTTGTCTTTCACAAATAGTAAAATAGTCTTTCACAGCAACAAAAGGCATTTAATTAAAAACACATTTAAATAGACATTCTGTCGGCGCCCGTTTTGTGCTTCTTCCCATTCCCATTCCCTTTCCCTTCTTCTCACTTCTTCTCACTGTCGCCGTCTCTTCTTTTTGACCATTGTTTGTCGCCCGTTGGCGAACTGGGACAACGAACTTGTGTTTTGATGGTTCAGCGGGTACCGCGTGAAAAACACATGTTCCCTGTCCATAATTAATGCACTTTGCACTTATTTTCTATTTTTGTGTCTTTAATCTATAAGTGAATTAATAAATATTATAACTAGCTAGAAAACTGTTGAAATGTGCCAAGTAAATGTTCAAGTTGCCTTGATACAAAAAGAATATGAGGAATTTTTTCGAAATATTTCTCGAGTTAATTGAATTTCGACTGCGATATGCTATGAAAAATGGAATATGATTTCACGTTTTACCTTTGTTTTCGTTTCAATGTATTTTTCGCTAATGCCCCAAACTGGTCTGGGTTTATTTACTTCTGCCAATCACAAAGAATTCCCAATTCCCTCTCGCCTGAAATAAAAGCTTCATTTTAATAGCGGCGAGTGACGCTTTAGCATAAACTGCCTGACCATATGTAGGATATGGTTGGTTATTTTATTTTCGATCTGTTTTGTTTGGTTCGCTCGTTTTCGGTTAGTTGCGTCATTTGGCTATATCCAGAGAGAGAGAGAGAGAGAGGGAGAGAGAGTCAGAGGGTGGGTGAGGGGGAGAGTGCGATGCAAATTTGGCATTTTGCTTTTTGTTTTAGTTTCCATTTACATTTCTGTACTTTTTCGGCGCGTGTGTGTATTTTGGCTGGAGAAAAAAGCGCTAAATTTTGGAGAAAAAAAAAAGAAATTTGAAATTCCTGAGTTGTTTTATAATTTGGGCAGCTAAAATTGGAAGTTGAATGTGCATGTATTGTAGATGATGTATCTGTATGTAGATGTGTTTAGTTCAATCAAATTTACTGTAGATATGGATAATTATAAAGAAGATATGGAGACAGGCAGATACGAAGAACCTTATACAGATACAGCTATTCAGATACAATGGAAGTAACAGATACTTGCCCCTATACGATATACTTACATCAATTTAGATAGAGGAACAGATACTTCTCCTTAATAGGAAGATACATTTGCGTTCATTGATATGTGTAGATACAAAAACAGCAACAGATACAAATACAGTAATAGATACAAATACAGTAACAGATACAAATACAGTAGCAGATACAGATACAAATACAGGCACATCTACTTTGTGTAACTGACGCAATCTAAAAACGACCTCCCCTGGGGCAACAGCTGGCGCCACGCCTACCCCTGCCTGCTCTCCCCCTCCCCCTCTCCATCCCCATCCCCATTCTTCCGACATTGGCCTTCGTTTTGCCATTTGTTTATCTAGTAAAAATGATGGTTAACTTTTTTATGCATTAGGCCAGAATTGCGAAAGACTTTGGCATCTTTGGCGTCTGATTTATGACACTGTCCAAATGATGATTCCAAATTGCCTTCAACTAAAATATGCTAGACATATACTATGTATGCTATGACTTATTGAAATGTATCATTGAGTATAGCTGCATTACAAACATGTACAAATGTTTATTGAAATGTATCTTTAAGAGTGTGAACTAAAATATAGAAATATCTCATTAAAAGTATCTTCAATGATAGCCAAGACACAGTCCAATTAAAACACTCATTTCAAGCTCGAAATCATTCACTTTTACTCAGTATTTAAACATTATGGTATTTATTTTAGTATTTATTATGGTATTTACACTCTTTTACGCCCTCTTTCGAGCTACTTACGAGTTGTTCGAGTTCTGTAAGGCGCTTACAGTTTACAGAAAAGTGAAAAGACGCGCTTAACTTACTTAAAGTCAGCGCATATTTTCCTTCTCACTCCTCTGGCAGCAGTCAAAAGAAAAGCATTTTTCACACTTTCCCGACTTCTAGACGTCGAGCAATGACCGCGCTGTGCTGTGCTGTGCGGCGCCACGTTCATTCTTGCACTTGTAGATACATTTCAACGTGGTTTGAGATACTTTTGTTGCTGCCACAGACAATAGGCAAAGGAGGAAGAGCAGAAGAGGAGCAAAGCTTGCGTTTAATTGCATTCTGTGAAAGTGAAAGTCAGCAGAAGATACTTGACTAAAGATACTTACCTCATCCTCCCAATCCCGTTGCCACGCCCCCCCCACCCTTGGCTCCATATGCCGCACAATATCTTCATTGAGCTGCCTTTTGTTGCGTTCGCTCTTTTCTGTTTTTTGGTGTCTTTTGTTTATGTGTCTGATTGTCTAATTGGATTCCAGACAGCAGCAGTGCGAAAGGGTTTCAGGCAGGGGGCGGCAGTGGCAGCAGGGGCGTGCCAGTACGAGTATGTGTTAACCCATGGGCGTTGGCCAGTTCTCTTCCGTTTTTCTCACTTTGGGCGCACTCGACTTGTACTTGTAGTTTACAGATTAAATTGTCAAGATAAATTGCGTCAGCCACGCCCACGGGCAGGGGAGGGGAGGTACATTTTCTGGCTACTGTCTGACAGTTGAAATTTTCTTTAGTTTTCTTGTTATTTGCGGGAACCATTCATCATCAGTGTTAGAACAAAAGTTTTCTCACTTACAAAAGCGGACAAAATTTTACATGCCATATTAGTTTGGCATAACTAAAGCGCATTTCCTGCCCACACAGACACACACACACAGGTATATACCATCACACACTCTCAGTCAACTTAGGATCTCGAGATAAAATGATTTTCACAGGTAGCAAACGCAGCTTTGCTTTGTTGTTAGCGGCACTTGAGGCGCGTCTCATCTCTCGTTGTGTGTATCTCATCGCATGTATCTTGTATCTGAGAAGCTTCTGTCTGTAGTTATCCCGTCTGTGTGTGCGTGTGTGTAAGTGAATGTGTCGCTGTACTGTCTGTGTTTATTCAGCTCATTTGTTTGATTGATAGTTTGTTTACAAATTTCATTTGCCTCGTCTCTCTTTTAATGTCTTTTGCGGCTTCCACCTGAGCTGCCTCAGTACTCTGACTTTGTATTTATTTGTCTTTGCTCGCTGGTCAACGACGCCATCGACGCCGCGCCTTTAAATACACACACACACACGTATATATTCAACTACAAATACCTTTTCATTATATAGAGAAAAGAATCAAGATTGAAATTCATTTGATTCGCATCACGTTCGCGCGCCAAAGGATACAAAAGGCGTTTAAAGGTTGCCTACCTCTCTCTCTCTCTCTCTCTCTCTTCATTCTCCCTCCTTCCCTACACTCTGCTACAGTAATGTCGAAGTTACTCGTTATTTAAACTTATTAATACCCACGTGGGACGTGAAGCGTGGGCGTGGCAGTCAGCGCACTTGCTGTCAAGGGAATTTGCCCAAACTTTGTCATGTTTCCCCCACCGAATGTGACTCGAGAGAATTGTGTAGAGAATTTTGTGACGAGCGTTTTTGACATTGAAGAAATTCAAGTGGAATAGTGAAAGAGCTGGAAAACAACAATAAAAGGTGGAAAATTGAAGCAGGGAAAAGGAATAGGAAAGAGGAAACAAAGAAAAGAAATGAAGGAAATGGGAAAAATCTGTGATGATGTGATGTGATTTCCAGGAATTTGTTGGTAGTTAAGTTGAGTTTACATTTAAGTCGACAACTCTAGAAATGCTCTGCACTTTAGTTGACAACCCTAGACAGCCGCTGGGCGATGGGGAGAGAGGGGGAGCACGTCATAAATTATGATAAGCCGAGGGGAAAAAGAAACGTCTTTTGCAAGAATTTTGCATGCGGATCAGTGCGCATCAGCTTAAGTTCTCTCTGAGGCCACATGGGCACAATGTGTGTGTGTGTGTGTGTGTGTGTGTGTGTGTGTGTGCCTCCAATTAGAGTTTTAGCCAGAGTTGCCAGAGAATTTTATCGTGCTCACTTCCTTCCGGGCACAAAAGCTAAATGCATAGAGCAAACATTAGAACAGAGAGAACGCGTAGAGAAGAAAGCGCAATAAATCAACGCCAGGCACAAAAGGGAATGTGCGTTTCAATTTGTTCCTGCCACAGAGTTCTCTTCCCCCTCACACCCCGCTGTCTGTAAACTGCAAAGTGTTTGCCTGACTCTGGCTACAAATCACACACAACTACACACACTCGCACACGCACAACTACCCACACACACACACACACACACACACACAAACAGTTGCTCACTCGATAGGAAAGTGTCGTCGTCCTGTCGCTGGGATTAACGTTACGCCAGCACCTTCTTAACCTGCTCTCCCATTAGCGTAATTTGTTTTGTGTCTGCGCTTCCCTTTGCCCCCTACTCTTCATCCTATCCTCTTCCTTCTCCTTCTGTTTGTTCTTTGCTGCCTGTTTTTTTTTTGTTCATGGGAAACCCGAAAAATGTCGACAAATTCAATTTCTGAGGTTATGTCTCCTTCTGTCTTTTGACACTTCCTGTCGTCGTCGTCGTCGTTGTCGTTGCCATCCTGGCAAGCACTTTGTAGGCATCATAATAATTAGCTAATGAATTTATGATACGGTGGCAACTCGTTAAGTGTAGAAGGAATGTCGAGTAAGCAAAGTTGCCTGTTGTAAACATTTTCAAACAATTAATAGTTTGAAATTTAATTAAATTTAATTATAAATGAAAAACTTAATTAAGAAAATTATTAAATTGAAATTTAAAATCTTTTTCAAATGAAAAGAAGAATAATTTATAAAAAAAAAAAAAAAAATATATCCTAATACGTATAAAATTTCTTGAAAAATAAAAAATTCAAATTCATAAATCACAAAATTAAATCAATAAAAAATTTTCAATCGAAAAATATAAAAAAACAAAAAAAAAATTAAAGTATAATCAAAAGTAAAAACAAATTATAAAAAATGTTGGTTTATTAAAAATAAAATATCCAAATATATAAATCTCAAATAAACTTCAACCTTCGTTCTTCTTATCGTGTGCCCACTGTGCCACACAATTCGCTCGCTGTAAACACAACACGTCGCGCCTTTTGTACTTGTAAATTGCTGGTGAACTCTCTTCACGTGGAATGAAAACCAGCGTTAAACAACAACAACAAATACCCTACAATTTTACAGATGTGTTGCGCCATGGAGAAGCCAAAATAATTACTGGGAATCAAAGAACAGAACCAAAGTAAACTCTCGAACCCGTTTTGGGGGCTCAAAACAACGAAAGAGAAGAAGCTGAAAAGAAGAAGCAGAAGAAAACTAGACTGACAAAGGAAGTGAGCAATCAGAAGTAGAAGTGAAGTCATGACAACAACGGGGATGGGAACAACGCTGCATCAGAAGCGTCCCAGCATAAGCAACTGGTTCAGTTCGCTGCGCCGTCAGCCAAAGGCAAAGAAGAACATCGATCGCAGTGGAGGCAGCTTTGGTAGCAAGCAACAGTTGCAACGCAGTTGCTTCGATCTAAGCAGCACAGCGACAGGTAACCTCACACCACTTGGAGGTGGTCTGCCCGGGAGTCGCAGTAGCAGCACCTTCTACATCACAGCACCGCCAGCGGGCAGCGATGGGGATCGTCATCGTTTGCTGGGCAATGCTTCAGGAGGAGGAGGAGGAGGAGGGAGTAGCAACAGCAGTGCTGGCAGCAGCAGCACAACCATTAGCAGCGGCAGCAGCGGTGTCTGTGCACGTTGCTTTTGTAATTTGGGTGGTGGCATCAAGCGTAGTAGCCCCAAGAAGGATTCCCCCAAGCTGCTCAAGTCAGGGAAACCTCCGCCACTGCAAGTGAATCCTGCACCCCGTTCACCACGTTCCCCCTCGCTGTCGCCCTTCACCAGTGTGGCCACCTATAAGGTGACTGAGCTGGAGGCAGAGAGTCCTCCTCCGGCGAGTCCAGCAACTCCTCTGCCTGCTGCTGCTGCTGCTCCCACAAGTCCCACACTCAGCACGGAGACTGTGACATGCAGCGATGTCAGTCGCAAGGTCGAACTGCAACGTCTGCCCTGCGATGAGCCACAGACGCAGCTGTATAACAAGCGTTGTGAGGTCACTCATAAGACAACAACAACAACAACACGGACGTTGATCGTCTCTCGGCCTGTGGAGTTGCTGCTCAATGAGCGTGGCGAAATCATCTCGAAGCGTTTGCCACCAGCGCCGCGTAAAACGCGTTCGAACTCCTTGGGTTGCATGCTGGACGTAGTGGATGACAATGAAGGCGACGAGGGCTACGATAATCCCGGCCTGGTAGGAGAGAGGGAGGAGCGGGAACAGGCTGTCAGTCCCAGTTCGCTGCTCAGCTCCTGCTCCCCGCTGACACCTGAGGCGGGCGAATTGCGTTTCATCGATGACAGCTCGAATTCACCCAGTGAATCTGAGCGTAATTCAATCAGTCAGAGCAACAACAACAGCAGCAACATTGCTGAGCACAATAACAACAGCAGCAAACAGCAGAACAACAATTGCAACAGCAGCAACAACAATAATAACGATGCACAACAAACGAATCTCTGCGAAAGTTGTCGCACGCTCATCCAGCGAAATCGCAACAATGCGGAGCTGAGTGGCAGCAACAACAGCGTCATACTGCGGCGACCACAGGTATGCGATGTTGAAGAGAAGTGGTAACCCCCCAACTAATTCCCTCTTTGGCTAGAGGGATATACCCGAGATACATACGAGATACTATGGGGGGATTATACTGAGTGTCTCTGTTATAGTTGGGCAAGTTTTGGGGGGATGTTTTGGCATTTATTCAATGTGTTTCAAGTGGAATGATTAATTGCAATGATTGCATACCATATACAATGGATGAATATATTCTTAGATTTCTATACTCTTTTGATTCAAGTTAACTTGATGACTGTTCTTGCTAATTTTGTAGTTATTCTTGGGGTTTCATTTGATTTGTTTATTTCTTTTTATATTTGAGTAATTCCCTTTATATAATTTCTTTCAATTTCAATGTATTATCTTCTTCAAGTAAATAACCTTTCCTTCATCAATAAATTCTGTAACCCTGCACCAAGGTCGAATGTGTTGGAGAGCTTTTCTATTATCAAAGATCAACCCCGTTGTATTATATCTTCAAGAAATTTCATGAAACTAACTTCTCTTTAACATTTCTAGATGAAAGTTCTTCAATTTATGCCCCCATATCGAACATCTTCTGTATTTGATGTGTTGTATTTGCTCTTCTTCAAGTAATTTCATTCAGTATTTCTTCCTATTGACTTTCCTCAATCAAAAGTTCTTTAACTTTTCCCCTCACCAAGGTCGAACATCTTTCAATTACCTCTACACGTCCTCCATGGTCACTTTGGACAAACATGTAAATTAAAATTGAACACAGTTTCAATTGACTCGACACTTGCTCTTTGACAGCAGCCAGACATGGCAGGCATGAATGATATATGAATATATATAATGTGCATAGCTCTATATAATGAATATCTATATGTATGTATTTATTCTATCTGTTTCTATATTCTGTCTATATATTTTATTGTTTATTATACAATTTCTATTTTTAAGTGATTTCTTGATAAGTCTGATGAATCAAGTCGACTCGAGTTGCTCGTCTCATTGTATCTGACGTGCCTTTGTTTTAATGTACTATGTGCTAGTGTGTGTGTGCGTGTGTGTGTGTGCCCCTTTCAATGGATTTGCATTGCATTGAAACAGGTTTCTCGATTCCGATTCTGATTCTGCCTCGTTCCCACCACACATCGTATGACGTCGTTGTTCTACCTGTCTCGCTGTCTCTCACATATCGTGTTTATTTTTAAGCTTGACGTTCGTTAGCTTTACGTCGTCCCCAACTCGCTATCAATAACCTCTGTCCAGTTGCTGCAGCCCCGTTCCCTCTCCCTTCCTCCCTCTCTTATTTCATGTAATTTTCTATCATTTCTTAAATGATTCTCTCCGATAGCCAGCGGTCTAAACGGCCCTGTTAAAGGGCTCCTGTGTTGGATCATTAAAATCAATGAAGGAAAGAAAGAAATTTACATATTTCAAACTGTTCGTTAATTGAAAGGTTCTTTTTTGGATTTTAATGAGCTTTTAATGTCCAATGGAAGCGCAGCGAGAAGGCTATAAAACTGTCAGACAGAAACATAGAACATTATTTTAGGAGGGCTGCTTCGGCGATCTTTACTTTTCCAACTCTACCTGAATTTTTGGGATTTAAAATTCCCGCATGACATCGCGAAATGCGCTGGAAATGCCTGAGCAACAACACGTCAACGACCCAAAGTAGTCACTCGACCGAATCTCAATCCGAATCGGCGACAGTTCTATAATTAGCAACACTTCTTGGGGTCAACTACAACACGATGAGATGAGGCAAGGCATGGCAAGGCGAGACGAGATGCGAACTACCATGAGGCAATGAGCTCATCACATAACTCTGCTCGTTTTGCAGCAGAAGAAACAGTATTCCTAAAAAAAATCACATAAATATATACTATATAGTGCTACATATACATAGTATATGGCTGTGTGAGTACGGGTAATTTGCAGTTGTTGTCAATTGTTTTTCTCATGCGGCAACTAAATTGGAATTCCGCTGACGATTTGCATGCAGGCCGAGCAAATGAGTCAGAAGGTCAGGCAGGCAGGCAAGCAGGCAGGGCGCAGCCTACGGGGGCCACGACTGGGGGCAATTGATATGTTCCGGTCTCGTGGCGCTCTTGCTCGATCTCTTTCAGTAGCCAGTGAAGCGTCAACTGGCTGACAAATAACTACGTCGAACAGTCGATTGCAGCAACTGTAGCTACAGATACAGATAAAGAAGATACAGATACAGATACATTTAGATGTATCTTATGGCTACACATGTAATTGTTGTTACTGTTGTTGTTGTCGCCTTCAATTGCATGTTTGACAAATTTGTCACGCCTCTTTGAATACACATTACGAGCATAAGATGAATAGAAGTCGAGCGTGCGCGAGTCTAGAGTTCTTGGGAAAATGCTGGGCCTGCAACAGCGCTTAGAGATGACAGCGGGATGCGTGAGCTGAGAGAAGTACTCGGTATCTTCATATACATTAAGCAACAACTTAACTAGTTTTAATTTTATAAATAAAATAGCATCATTTAGGTTATTTGTTACTAACATTAGTAACAGTTACGGAGATCGCGTGACACGACAGCGTCGCAAATTGCAGTTTAGATCCGAAAAAATTCTTTTTTGTATTTACTTAACTTCGGCTCTGTCCCCATTTTCCATCTAAATGGAGCATGTATAGAGCCAAAACGTGTCTAGTTCTTTTTACGCACACTCGCTACATTTAGAGCTGCCCGCGTGACACGACGACGACGCAAATTTCACTACAAATGCTGGGTAAATCCTTTTTAAAGCTCAGCTCCGGCTCTCTGTCGCCTTTTCCCCAACTGTGTGGATCCAAATCATGTATAGTCCAAACTCTGAACAGGGATAGTCACGTGATACAACAGCGACGCAAATTTCACTGTCGTGCCAGTATCGTGATGCATCTCAGAGCTCCTTCCCGAGTAGGCAACCCGCATTAGTACCGTGTCAGGTACTCTTTGTCCACACTTGTAATTTAATTAAATCAAATACGCTATGAATTTCATTTGATTTCTCTGCCTGCACTTCTCCAACTGCTTCTTCCTCTTGTTCCCTATTTCTCTCAACCTTTTGTTGTTGTTGCTGTTGTTGTATTTTTAGTACTTGAACGAATCACAAAAATTGTTTCAAGTGAGTCGAACTCGGTCGTCCATTTGGCGCCAGTCACCGCCACCGACGCCACTCGATGCCACTGGAATAATGCAAATGATTCGCACTTGTGACTCGCCATCAGTGTGTGTAAGTGCGAGTGTGTGTACATTTACATACTTACGCAGTTAACGGCAAATCTTGTTGAACTTTCGCATTCCGTAAACAGTTGAGGCAATTGTATTTATAGCAACAATTGTCGCCTGATTTCCGCAAATTATACAAATACATTCCGACTATTTATCTATTTATATATTTAGGTATTCCCAGGGAGTGTGTAAACGTGTGTGTTGGCTGGCTCCAGTTACAGCTGTGCATACAAAGCGTTCTCCCCTGCCCAGTGAAAGTTCAAACTGAATTTAATTTTCGTCTTTCTCTCTCTTTCCTTTGCAGCAAATCAAGGATGAACTCTGCGAGGTCGTTTCGGAAATGGAGGCGCTCGATGTGCCCGAAGACAAGCATTCCAATAAGGATAAACAGATGTCAATTGGACGGAAAAAGTTCAATATGGATCCCAAGAAAGGTGAGCAAGAGTAGCTAAAGAAAACGTAACATATATGAAAGAAATGTGATAAAGTATCTTCTTTATTCTTCTTCTATCATTTACTAGATACTAAAATGATAAAAGATACGATAGATATGATATAATGCTTGCATGATATAATAGATAAACACATGATAAACTAGATATACGCGAAAGTATACCTTTGTTGTAAATTATTTGCCTGATATAAGGGTTAATACCACAGAGATAGCTCTGAAGATTCAATATCATAAAGCACGCCCTGTTTCCTTGATCACCTGACTCATCCCTCTTACCCGAGAATCTTGTGCATTATTACCGAACTGAAAATAACACGAAATTATATCATTTTCATACCAAAAATGAAGGCCTCGCCCCATCAGTTTCAATGGGGGGAAGCACCAGTTGGCGTCGACCGCATCAAGATATGTAAATGAAATCTCAATGACGACGAAATGGAATGCTTTATAATTGGGCTGTCTCTGAGAGGAGGCAGAGCGAAGGGGGAGGGAGGTTGACTTGGGCGCCAAAATTATCATGCAAATTTCCACACAGACATAATTGGGTGTCTTCAAAGAGTGAGATTATCTCTCTCTCTCTGACTCGACGTTAATTTAATAACTTAATGAGCCCCAAAATGAGATGCAACAGCGAATGCCACGTGCTGCTCGCTGCAGTTCAAGCAGTCACCTCCCTGCCTTACCTCCCTCCCTTCCTTCCTTCATCTCGTACACCCTCTTTTAGTACTCCCGCTTTCCCTTTTGCTCGACAAATTTGACAGTTCGTTGACATCTGCGCGCTTTGCTTTCTTGCTCGCTGCGGGACGTCTCTGGCGGGTGCTAAGAGCGTTTAATTTAATGGAAATGTCAATGTCGCAATGAGATCTGCTTGAGATCTGTGAAGGGTATCACGCCCCGTCTGACAAACCGGACAAGGTCAGCAATGCGGGCGGCAGCTACTGAGTAAATTGACGATGGACATGTGTGAACATTGTCTGATGTGACTGGAGGGAAAGAGATAAATAAATTCAAAATATGGGTGCCTATCGATAGTATACGAGCTTAACGATAGCTTATAGAGTTTGATAGCAGTGTGTGGTGTCAATTGGGGATATACTCGTATGTACAGGTTTGAAACGTAAGTCAGTTTCAGACTTGCCTAATTATTTATTTATCTATATCAATAACCTTACTAAGAATCAACATTTATATCGATAGTTTACACGTATCGATATTCAAGTGTCTTGCAAAGGCGATAAACATAAGAGATTGCTATAAAGGTGCTTAGAAAATTGTGAATACATTATCATAGAATGATAGTCAGTAGTAATATCGAAAGTTTGATCGTTCAATCTCTGGTTGGTACGAGAGTGTGCACTTATATCGATAGTCAGCAGTAAAATCGATGGCTTACGCTTGTGGCGATATTTTATACATATCGATATCTCAACATATACATGTTTATCTATCTAAATAAGATAATAACTATCAGTAATATCGATAGTCAGCACTAGCATCGATAGTTTATTGTTATCGATAGTATATTTTGGTCTTTCAGTCTCTGCCCACATCATCCTTCATTACTTTAGCTGCTTTCAAACTGACACTAATGGTATCTGCAACATGTTTTGCCTCTTCATGTGACCCGTAACTCAAGATCTGCACCCGCTAGCAAAGCACCATCGACCTGCTTTCAGCCTCCCCCAGCTTCTCATTCACTTTGAGAGCCAATCAAATATTTTCATCGAACTTTAAGGCAATAAATTCACGTTGACAAGGCGAAATTGGGCCACAAGTGGGTAGAGGGAGGTCGACAGAATGTGTCGCATCCTGCATGAAATAGCAATTGAGGCAGTTACGGGTGTGAGTGGGGGGTTGTGTGCTAAGGGGGGTGCAATAAAAATGCTAATCCACATGGAAGTCAGCGACCGAGAAGCGATACTCGATAACAAAGCGCGCCACAGGGAAGCGTCGCGTCCAATTCCAAAACGTAGGAGACGCGCGACGCCTATTAAAAACTTGCACCACGAGAATGTGAAACATTCCCAAAGGGCGGTGGGAGGTGGGTCGTCATTTGTCGCTTTATCGGCCGATTATCCACATCAAGTATATCACACACACACACGCACGCACACACACTTAAATTAATAGCACACAAATGTGCCATCCATAACGCACAGCAAGCAGGCTGAAGTAGCCAAGGGGGGTGGCGGGAGGAGGGGTAGTTTCGTGGGGAGGGGGACTGCCAACTTGCTGATGCTAATCGCGTGTGACGCGCCTTGCCGCAACACGCTGTGCCACAAAACAAAAATAAAAAGCGAGAAGAAAAACTTTAGCCTCCTGCTGCCTACTTCCCCCTGCCCCCTCACTCCCTACTCCTCCTGCTTTGAGGCGGCGACTCCTTTGTCATTATCGTTGCCATTTCGCATTATTATTGTCATTGTTGTTGATGTTGATGTTGCTGTTATTGTTGTTGTTGTTGTTGCGGTTGTTGTCATTGTTGTTTATATGGATTCCCATCGGCAACAACAAGAAAACTACAAAAGCTTCAATCTGAAAAGCCAATCTGTCTGGGATTGAGTGAAAAGCAGAAGAATAAAACCGCTCAACTTGTTGTCCGTGCGAGGGTTGCCTAATGAATTCGCAATTCTCATAATTATATAAATATATCTACTATTTATTCGTCTCTTCGGGCCTTAGCAAGCCATCTAAAGTGTTTCTTGTGATATCTACTGTTGTTGCATAATTGCATGGTCACCCTATTTAGCATAAGCTCTAATCACGCTCTGAAGTTAATTTCATTCCAATAAATATGTTTATCTCTGCCTGCACTACAATATAATGTATCGGATGGCCACCCTTATAACTAGCTATCATAATATTCATAACATGGTCACTCTAATAGCAATAATTTCCATACAATTCATTTGTATCGTTTATTAACTCACGAAATAAATTCGCTAACGCGCATTAAAACCATTACATTTGTAATATGGTCACCCTAATCATTATTACTTGAGTTTTTATTATTATAATGGACGCCAAACTATCGCTGAATGGGGCAAACCACACGCGATTACCAAATTTCTTCAGCTTTCTCGCCCATTTCTGTGTTTCGTTGTTTTTTTTTTTTTCTTTTACTCACTCGCTTCCAATGTGTGTTTACTTTATATCTATACTTCGCCCCCGCCCATGTTCTCTGTTGCTTTCCGGCTTTTATCGCAAATTGCCGAGCCTCGAGCCGAAGCGCGTTTTGATTGGCAAATAATGACATCGATGTCTCGATGTCTCTCGCCATTTACAGCCGCTCCTTGTTCTCCCCCTTTTTCATATTATTACACACATTTTATTGAGATTGCTGTGGTTTATGTTGCGCCTCGCTGACGATACTGCATATAAGACTTATATATGCACATATATGGATAGATTATATGTTGTTGTCTTTCATTGTTTGGCCTGCATCGCGTTGCGATTCAGCTCGGCTCGACTCGACTCGAGTTTCCGGGTGCCTACTTATCTGGGTTGGAGCTTAGCCTAACTATGCGAATGAATATATAATACACCATTAGCTTGATAATGTCGTAACTAATTCATTATATTCTTTATTCTTTATCTTTTTGTAGGCATTGAGTATCTCATAGAGAACCGACTGCTGCGTCACGATTCGCAGGATGTGGCGCATTTCCTTTACAAGGGCGAGGGACTGAACAAAACGGCAATTGGTGAGTAGAAGAGAGAGTCTATGAGAGATGAAGAGATAACTAGAGAAGAGAGAGAAAAGTGTGAAAATTCAATTAAAACCTCATAATGCATAACTTAAATTCTCATTTACTTTCCAGGCGATTACCTTGGCGAGAAAAACGATTTCAACGAGGATGTGCTAAAAGCATTTGTGGCCCTGCATGATTTCACCAATTTGCTGCTGGTGCAGGCATTAAGGTAGGTTTCTCTACATAGGTCTAACCTCAATTTGGCTAATTCAATGAAATGTTTTCTCTTCTGATTCTTATCTCTTTGGCACAGGCAATTTCTATGGTCATTTCGCCTGCCTGGTGAGGCGCAAAAGATCGATCGCATGATGGAGTGTTTTGCGCAACGTTATTGCCAGCTCAATCCGGATATATTTACCAATACGGACACCTGCTATGTGCTCAGCTTCGCCATCATCATGCTCAATACATCGCTGCACAATCCATCGGTAAGTTACTGGATCAATGAGTAGTCTAGACTGAAGTCGAGAGACCACTTTCTGAGGGGGTTAAACGAGGAAGTCTTTTTGTTATACAATTTAAATCTTTTGCGGTTATCAACCATATTAGACTCAAGATGATTCATATTTAAAGATATTTCATTATTTGTTTTTATTTCTTATATGGTATATTACTCACTTGTGCCTCATCCCCAGTTCCTATAAATTCGCTCTTGTTTCTTTTCCCTACTTCAGTTGTTTGTTTGTGCTCAACTGAGTTCGCTATTTTATAGTATAAAAACAGAAATTTGTTCAATCCTGTAAAAAAAGAAACCCAGACATCGGGAAAATAGTATCAATTTTTTTATTGTCTGCCAAAACTTAATCTCTTAAGCACTTAAGCTTTTCATCTCTGTGGGGATCGTTTCACTTTTTCGCTTGCCTTGTTTTATTGGCAGCAAATTACAATTCACTGTCATGGTTTCGCGAACCGGAAGTGTTTGCCAATGACAGGAAGTAACAGTTGTCTGTGTGTGTGTTGTGTTGCCAAAAACGAAAACGAACGCGAATGCGAAATGTGCGACGCGTGGCCCAAGCCAAACCAAAATGCGTTCTACAATTGCGGAATTGAATTCTCTTCTCTATCCCGTCCTCGGTCTCATTCTCTTCTTGCCTGTCAGGCAGCAATTATCACTGGTGGGGGGGTTCGCACTTCCGCATTCTGCCCTATGGCCTCATCTCCTTCTCCTGCTACTTCCCTCAATGAGCTTTAGCTATAAATAGGTCATGTCTAGAGAGCAGTTCACACGCGCTCAACACAACCGAGTGCCAACTAATTGGCTTGTGGCATCTTGAAAATGAAATCAGCAGCGCACTCAAGTGGCGCAGCGCATAGTTCCCTGATGGGCATTTAATTTATTTATGCAATTTACTGATTAAGTTTATTACTCACTCTCACTCATACACTCTGTGTCTCTCTCGCACAGGTCAAAGACAAACCCACCGTTGAGCAATTCATCTCAATGAATCGTGGCATCAACAACGGCGGCGATTTGCCGCGCGGTCTGCTTGAATCACTGTACGACTCCATACGCACTGAACCTTTTAAAATACCCCAAGACGATGGCAATGATCTGATGCATACCTTCTTCAATCCCGACAAGGAGGGTTGGCTCTGGAAGCAGGGTGGCAGGTAAGATACAGACAGACACAACCTAACCCTGAGGGATTCTAACTTATTTTTTGTATCATTTACAGATACAAATCGTGGAAGCGTCGCTGGTTCATACTGAACGACAACTGCCTGTATTACTTCGAGTATACCACAGATAAGGAGCCGCGTGGCATCATTCCGCTAGAGAACATATCGGTGCGGGAGATACAGGATCGCAGCAAGCCGCACTGTTTCGAATTGTTTGCCACAGGCGGCGCCGACATTATCAAGGCATGCAAGACTGACTCCGAGGGCAAGGTATGCAGAGTGTAGCAAAAGATATTGGTAGATTGATATATTTCTAACGATTCTCTTTACTTTCAGGTTGTGGAGGGCAAGCACACTGTGTACCGCATGTCTGCCGCAACGGAGGAGGATCAACAGGAATGGATCAAGCGCCTGACGCAGTCCATTAGCCACAATCCGTTCTACGATATTCTGGTACAAAGGAAAAAGAAGGCGCTCAGCAAGAGTTAGTATTAAGTTGGCGCTGGACGAGGCCCCCCTTGGGGCCTTTGGCCTCTTGTATTGGATCTCAGTGGAACAATGCTGCTGCACGCCTGCGTGTTTGTGCGTGTACGCCTATGTGTGTGTGCGTGTGTGTGTGTGCAGCTCTAACTGTGTGTGTGCCTAGGTGTAAATTGAGTATGAGTGTGTGTGTGTATACACCTCGGCATGTTGTACTAAGCCCAACGTTTTGTATATAAGTATCGTTCGTATGTATATTTAACTCTATTTTGTAGTCTGCGTGCAGTTTGAATTTGTTAATTAGCCAAGATGCGCACACACACGCACACACGAGCAAAGCGCACACATAGACAGACGCACGCACACACACACACACCACAAACTTTGTCTCTATTGTTGTGATATAATTTATTTACATTAAGAAATTTAAAAAAAAGAAGAAATGAAAGCAACAGAAATATACTACGTTAAACCGAGAAAAGAAATAAAAATTTTCAATTTAGTGCAAATTATATTATAATAAGTCCACGAATATGATGATGTCTTCATTCTCCCCCACCACCACCACCACCCCCTCTCCCTATATAGCTTATACACTTACATATATATTGATGTATATTTTGTAATGCTTTCAAACATATCCCAGCTGCCTGCTTAATAATTTTGCTTGGCAATTATTATATGAAAAAAAAAATGAAAATCAAACAAACAACCTGCAAAGGCCTTTCGAAACTTTATTTCAAACAACGAAAAATAAGAAAAGAATAAGTAAAGCGAACCTAAGCCAATTTGAATATGGTGTAAGAGACTTGAAAATTAACATTGACAATACACAAATGCATTTCACTTAAGGGGTTTCGATTCAGTTTGAAATGTGTTTCATTAGTTTATGCTAAACGTACCAAATATCACTGAACAGCAAACAGGCTTAACGACTGAGTAGAATATCGTAGCTATATGACATAAGGATATTAACTAAAGTGTACCATAAATGCATTTTGTATTGTGCTTTGTTAATTGGAACAGTTTAAAACGAACCAACCGCAAAGTGTTCCTGCCAAAAAAAAAAAAAAACAAAAATGAAAACGAGAATAATTATTCAAAAAACATATGTGAATGTGTGTTAATAATCAATTTGTACACTCTATTGTGGGAACTTGTATGATGATGTATCTGTGATACGCATATTTCCCCTAGAGTTATATTTACCAATCTTTGTTTCATCGCTTTTCTTCTACATGTATCACGTATCTCAAATCGTAAATTCTTTCCAATATTATTTAGTGTATTTACTCTTAAACTTTGATGGGGCGCAGTTGTAATAGCTCAATGAAAAATGGTAACAAAAGTCCCAAAAAAAATAAAAACAAAAACAAACCTATTGCAATACTATTGTAAACTATATTACTGTATCAACTACACGATTATACATATATATATATATATACTATACTAGAGCGTATCTTTTAATTATCCATACCCCTATTCACATTCATTCAACGAATGCTTACGCACCACTCATATTTTTTTTTTTTTTTTTTAGACTTGTACGCAATAAACACCATATAGCATAAGTAAACAAGAAGATCGAGACTTGTCTGTACTATATGAAATGTGCGTTTTAGCATTATGAACAATAAAACAGAACATGATGATCTATCGATGAATACATACATGCAAGTGTGTACATAGACATACATAATCAAATTTTGTACATACACATTTAGTGCGAATATAAAATACATTACTCTTAACTAAGTATGCCAGTAGGTGTTATAATTATATATAGTATGTATAGGAATATGTATGTAACTCGTAGCCTAAACAAGAATTTTGTATTGATTTAGCAGTAAACTGAAAAGAATATATAAACCATAAAAATATACGTATTCATAAAAGAAATAAACAAAAAAATATTTTAGTTTGATTGATAATTGTAATACCTTAATATATTCATTTCAGATATGAAAAGATAACCTGAGCATATTTGGACAATCTACTTGATTTATTACTTTCTATTATCAATTTTTGAATATTTAAGTAACTATAAATTTTACCAATCTATTGCTGATAAGGCTTCTTACAGGTATAAATTCGAAAGGTATCGTTAAAAAGACATTAGTTCAAATCGAATCATCGAAATGTGTGGTAAATTTGGGTTTCTGTTATTGTTTCTGCAACTTTGGAACTTTGCAATGGCAAATCCGACTTGTAAGTTTTTTAAGTACATTATATCGACAATTTTGTACTTAATTTTAGCTTACATCTTCCTTTAGTGCAAACCCATCAACAGTTGAATGCAAATGAGACCACTCCAACTGTACAAAATTGGATTGCGCAAAATTCTAATTTCCCATATCAGTTTGGCAAGAAAGTCTACCACATTGAGTCGACATTAAAGGTGAATTGGTTCCAGGCTAGTAATAATTGCCGCCAGCTGGGCGGACATTTGTGGAACATCGAATCCAGTGACGAAATGGAAGCAGTCCAAGCCATAGTGCCCAATGCGGTGTACTGGACTTCTGCAAACTGTCTATCTGAATTTCGGGAATGGATTTCGTCCAGTACAGGTTACCCGATGCCATATTTGAAGTGGCATCCTGGTGAACCGAACGGCTCAGAAGATGAAAACTGTGTTGAGCTCTTGGAAATTGGCCTAAACGACATTTCTTGTAATAAGGCTTTGAATAGTTACATTTGTGAGGCCAAATATATGTAAATATTAGTTCAAATTTAGTATATAATATGATTTCAAATTACAACTCTTGTCTTATTTTATTACTACAAAACAAACATTGTACAAATTGCAATCTATTACTGACTATGAAGCGGAAATTCAATTAAGTGAAAATTCAAATTTATAAATATATTTAAATCCACTTCAATTTAGTCTTCGATGTTTCATCGTTCATTGAAAATCAGTCATTCTAGTTACCTAGATTCGAACGTAGAAATCAAAAATATCTTTCAATACATACATACATATATAAGCCATACGCAGATCAGTGTCTCAATTATTACTTTTCAATCAAGATGTTTTGAGTTCTTTGAAGTTAAGTCAAAATTATATTTTATTTTAAGCCGCTGTGTTGTCATTGTATTTATATACCTACATACATGTCTGCGAATTTATTTAAAATTGAATTAAATGATTAAAACAGTGAGAAAGATTGCTCTCTTATCTAGCAGAAAGCTGAAAAAAATAAATATACTATACAAATATAAGTAATCATGCAAGAAATGAACAAATTTATTCTGCGTTTACCGCTTCCTATTTGCGGGTAAATTACAAAATCATATTCTATAGACTCCATCTTATCCATATGGTTTCTTCCATGAGACAATCCACAGGTATAAATTCGCAGGGTATCGTTGCAAAGACATTAATTCGAATCGTATCATCAAGATGAGTGGTAAATTAGAGTTTCTGTTACTGTTCTTGCAACTGTGGCACTTTGCAATGCCAAATAAGACTGGTAAGTTATATAGCTACAATTTATCGACTATTTTGTGTCTTATTTTTCTTATATCTTTTTTGTAGTGCCAACCCTTTCCCAGTTCGATTCAAATAAGCCGTTTCGTGGTAGAACTTTGATTTCGGCTGGTTCTAATTTCCCAATTCAAATTGGCAATAAAGTCTACCACATTGAGAGCAAACTGGAGGTGAATTGGTACCAGGCTGGCGAAAACTGCCGCAGGCTGGGAGGACATTTGTGGAACATCGAATCCAAGCAAGAAATGAATGCGGTCCTAGCCAAAGCGCCTGTGTTTCGTTATTGGGTTTCTGCAAACTGTCTAGGTAGATTGAATACATGGATTTCGGCCACTACAGGATACCCGATGCCATATATGAAATGGCTTCCTGGTGAACCGAACAACGCGAAGAAGGATGAATATTGCGTTGAAGTATTGAGAACCGGGCTAAATGACATTGGTTGTACGACGTCTTATACTAGTTACATATGTGAGGCCAAATCTTATATTATATAAGGCAATATTATTCAAATATTACTTCAAATTTGTATCAGTATTTATTCAAAATTACAGTACTTGTCTTATTTGTTCACTACAATATTAATATATAACAGTGTTTCTAGAATTAAATCATTGACTGTTTTAAAAATTTTTATGATTATGTATCTATCCAATAAATAATATTTTTCGTATGAAAAAGGTCAAGTCTTATATTCATCGCAACACAATAGGCTTTTTAGCCCATTGTACCCTCGTATCATCACAAACATACGTTTATATACAAATGTTCTTTGTCAGCATCAACAGACTAGGGTCCGCCAGTATCACATAGCAGTTTTAAAGATTTTTTGAGTTTCCCGGAATTAGGTAAAAACAAGACCAACAGTTGAGCGGCACGCGACAGTGGGATACCCTTCGACCTATGTAAAGTATGTATGAGTGTCAGCATATATATCATCGAAAAGAAGAGTCGAACAACAGCTCGCGCTCCCTTTCGACATGTGCATAGAAAAGAAGAGTTGAGAAACAGCTTGCGCTCGCATCGTTCGTCCTTTTCTTTTCTGCACAAGTAATATAGTTATGACGTTATCGAAAACTTGTTTGCGGGTCGAAGGGTTAAAATGGTTTATCTAATAACTTCCATGTTTATTATCCGATCGGTTTGCAATTTGGAGGAAAAGTTCATATAGTATTTATCTTTATGTGTGCTGAAGCAGAAAGTTAAGACATGAGTACTTCGAATATAAATAGAAAATAGTCGTTTTGTGGGGCTGGTAGGCATGGTACAATATTCCAAATTGAAAATAAACTTGATCTGCGTATGGTATACATTCATGGTAAATTTGGTATCCCTGCTTTTGTAATAGCTGAGATCGGCGCGTTCATCCAGACAGACGGACAGACAGACCGAAATGGCTCAATCGTCTCGGCTAGTGATCCTGAGCAAGAATATATATACTTTATGCGTTCTCCGACGCCTCCTTCTGCCTGTTACATACATCTGCACAAAGTTAGTGTAGGGTGTATATTGCGTTGAGCTATTGTACCTCGGCATAAATGACATTGGGTGTCAAAAAACTTTGAATTGTTGCATATGTGAAGCCAAGTATATGTGAATTTTAGTTTAGATTACTGGCTTTTGTTTACAAATTTCTCGTCTTGTATTTGGGTACTACAATATTTTATTTTTTCTTACAAAAGATATAACTATATTAATATATTATATTATATTATATTATATTATATTATATTATATTATATTATATTATTATATTATATATATTATATAAAATAGTGAAGTTTTTTTCAGATTTAAATAGACAATGACATAAATCAGTTAAACGAATCGTATCAAAATATTACTATATTGAGCATGATAATGAGCTTAGGTGGCTTGAAGCAGGTGATAAATGTACTGTTAGGTGGACATATAAATGATTTGGAACAAGAAGGTGAATTTAAATCGTTGACTTCTGAGTTTTTACTATAAATGTATACTTGAAGTGATCGTACAACTTATTTCAGTTGATTGATACTGATACTTGACACCAACCCATCCAATACAGTCCACTTGATTATGCTTTATTATCAATGGTTTTGTAATACACTTACTATAAGTTTTCGCAGAAATATAATATAAATTTCTTTATTTGCTATTGCTGTCAAGTCTTCATTAGTAAGACCATACCTGAGTATAAATACGCAAAGTATCGTCATTGGTTCACAACAAATCATCGAAATGAGTGGTAAATTTGAGTTTCTATTATTGTTCTTGCAACTTTGGCATTTTGCTATACCAAACCGGACTTGTGAGTTATTTTAGTAGATTATATAGACAATTCTGTGTTTTATATTTTCCTTATATCTATTTTTAGTGGAAACCCTTCACCAGTTTGATTTCAATAAGACTAATCCAAGTGAAATCGAATGCGGTTAATTCTAATTTCCCATATCAATATGGCAGGAAAGTCTACCATATTGAGAACAACGTGAATGTGAATTGGTACCAGGCTAGTAACATTTGCCGTCAGCTGGGCGGACATTTGTGGAACATCGAATCCAGTGATGAAATGGATGCGATTCCAGCCATAGCGCGCAACTCATATTGGATCTCTGGAAACTGTCTAGCCGAAGTGAATGTATGGATCTCGGCCACTACGGGATACCCGATGCCATATAAGAGATGGCTGCCCGGTGAACCAAACGGTGGGGAAGAATATTGCATTGAACTCTGGGGAAATGGTCTAAACGACCTTGGTTGTCTACAGAAAAGGAAATACATATGTGAAGCAATATATGTGTAAATATAGGTTAAATTTCGAACCAACAACATTGGAAAGGACAATTTTAAGAGAAAAAATTGGATCAAAATATTATTTTATTAAGTATAATAATAAAATTACGTGGTTCGACGGAGATGCTAATTGTGTTCAATTAGGTGGAAACTTGGACAGTCTACAGAATGAGAATGAGTTAAGGGTAATCCTTAATTAATGGAGACTCTTTATTGGATATATCTATTCTTATTATTTGGAAGAAGAAGGTGATTTTCGTTCGTGTCGATATTACAATAGGGAACCAAATAATGGCAATGGTCATATAGAAAAGGATTGTGTTGCATTGATATAGTTCAATGAAGTTGAAGTAATAATGCAGGCAAAAGATCTTTTTTCGCAAGGAGTCCTTTTGAATCATTATGAACGTTTTGCTTTTAAAATCGATTCCACAACACCTCCTCAACAACACATCGTCCTAATTTAGTTTTAAATCTAAATCGGTTTGTACAAATTAATTTCTTTCCTTTCGTAAGTCTTTGTATATAATTAAATAAGTCTTCTGTTTGATCCATAAAACTATGTATAAGCATAAAATGAGTGTTTTCGAGATAGAAACTACAAATTACTTGGCTGGAAACGCTTATGCACCGAAAAGAGCGAGATGGAGTTACAATTTACAAAATAATGATGGAAGTTTGGGAATTCGGCCTTTTTTTTATCAGTAGCAGTGCAGAAAACATATAAAGTTCCCTTCTTGCAAAAGTAAAAAACAACTTTAAAAGGAACATATGGATATGGATATGGGGATGGATCTGTAAAAAGCGAAACTATTGTTATAAAAATGTTATGAATGCGATGAGTTTATACAAATGGGCCGAACTGGTGCTTGCTTTGCTTAGACTAGTGCGATATCTGCAATCTTATGGGAAGCTGTTTAATAGTTCTCTTGCTCCGCTTCCTCCTCGTCGTCGTCGTCATAGAAGTTCAGAGCGTTGTGTAGTCTTGGTTGTAGTGGTGCTCATCGGTTGGGGACGATATCGGCGTCTCTCGGATAGCGGACGATAGTACATGTTGCACTGCAAATACTCTTTGGCCGCTTCCTCGCCAGCCCTGACATATGTACGTGGCTTTTCAGCATCAACAGACTCTGTTATCCGTCAAGAAGAAATTTACTGCAAATGATATATTTCCAAACTATTATCATTTCTTAACAACAGAGTCAGCCAAAAACAAACAACAATTTAAAAAAAAGCATGCCATCAACTAATCAATTAAACCAATGGTGAGATGGTGGTCCAGATTTAACAAAGTATATAGTTATTTTTATTTATCAATATTGTTTATCCCCGTCTTCTCCACTTGCAACAACAACTCCTGCAGCTTATTATCGAATAGTTCACAGCGAATGGGCATTTCCAGGGAATAGAAGGGATTCTTGAGCACATAGTCCGAGTACAACTCGTAGACCTTGCGCAGCAGCAGATCCATGCCGTTAAGGCCCGTTTCCGAGATAACAATGAATTTGATGCCCGTTAACGTTTGAAAACAATGCAGCGTGAATGTGTCTGCCTCAAGAGTCTCGATCCCTGAACTCTTTGGTTCCGGACTAAGTTGGCTGGCAATGGCAAATAGTGGGTAGAACATACTGGCGAGGAAGATTTTTTCATTTGTCGTCATTTTGGGGCGACTGAACTTGAGATCTATTGGGTAATTGTCAGCAGACTCAAGTGTTGTTTTCACGTCCCGGCCATCTTCCAGCGTTGCTCCACTAACAGGTATCCCATTGACGGCAACAAGAACATGCCCCACTGTAAAAACAGTTCAAAAAATGATATATTAGGAGGAGAAATCTAAGGGAAACACCTACCATTGATGCCATCCTTGCGGTTGAACGCCACGGAAACTTTTTTGGGATCGTAGTCCAGTACCAAGTCCAGCGGGTATGTGAACGTCTTCTCATGCTCTATTCTTGGCACATTATTATCCAGATTGAATATAAGGCCACCGGATTTGCTCACTATATAAACGCCAAAAATTATCATTTTTGGAATGTTTTCTTTTGCTGTGCGAGTGGCAAACAGCTGATTTATACTGCTGCAGAAGTTAACATTGTGCACAGCTGTTATTAACAGCGATACTCTCAAATGGGTCTGCATACAGTTTTAACAACATACATTTTTTGTAATTGTTTCAATTAATAGGCATTTTCAGTCGAGTCAGAGTCTTTCTAGACAAGATTTTCTTTGAATTGTTGTTGTTTTAGCCAACTTTTAATTTATAAAACGCACTAATTATTAATCCATGTTTGGCGGCGACTATCGATGTGCGCGTGCTTTCTAACACTGACTCTTGTTGAGAGCTATCGATAAGAGCATTGCCCAGCGATTGCACGGCAGCTGGCACAGCTGCTATTGGCACGGCTTCTCTCACATACACATATAGTAGTATTAAAAATAAACATTGATTTATTTCCAAAAATATATTATCTGGAGCTGCAGAGGAAGCCATAACGCGCAAAGAGACTACATTTATCTTATTCTCATCGGTTGTGACACTGACAGTGGCTTATCATGGGCTCCGATGACCTCAGCACGGGCGATAAAATCCAAAAAGGTTTCCAGATCAACTACATGATACTACGCGATGCGGACACCGGCAAGGTGATCTGGCAGGAGAACAAGGACTTCTCGGCCCCCGATGTGGAGCATGAGGCGCGGGTGCCAGTGAAAATATTGGATATGCGGGCGGTATCGCGTGAGATAAACTTTAGCACAATCGAAGCCATGGACAATTTTAGACTCGACCAGAAGGTGCTCTTTAAGGGCCGCATTATGGAGGAATGGTTCTTCGAGATGGGTTTCGTCGGTGCCAATACCACAAACACCTGGCAGAGCACCATCGAGGCAGCACCGGAGTCCCAAATGATGCCAGCAAAAGTCTTAAATGGCAACGTGACAATTCAAACCAGTTTCTATGACAACGAAACACTCATCACAAAGTCGGTTGTGCGCTTGTACTACATATAAACTATGTGGGCACAGCGCCCACGCGCACACACACACAGACACACTCATATACCCACTGTCAGGTGTTCGTCATACATATATAGTATACCCCATAATGATCTGCTGCTGCTGTTCATCTTTCTGCATTGCAAAACAAAGTTTACGAAATGTTCTCGAATTAATTCATGAGAATGTTATATGAAAATTCTTTCGGCGCATTTCTCAATGCAATTGTTATTGTGCGTTTGTTCCAAGCTAGTGAAAATCATCATCGTACATCGTACTATTATCATACATACATATATGAGTCTAGACTAATGCATTTTAATAACTACTTATAATTTACAATGATTGTTTAACTTATTAATAAAGTATTAATGAAAGTAATACGCTAGCATAAAATTACTGAGAATTGTCTTTATTCTTAAATGATAAGTTTCCCTCCCTAATAGATAATGATAATGAGGCTCATAAATCTTGGCAGTTGGACTGTAGTTAATAGAGCGTCAAATAGGCATGCGAAAATATCGAAATAATTAACATAATTATGCAGTTTGTCGTCGTATCACGGGATTAGTGAAGCAAAGAGGTCAAGAAATGGATTGGCACAAGAGACTCCCCTGGGGGTGCTACAGAAATCAACGACTCTCAACTTGATAAATATTCAACAGAAATATACTTGGCAAAAATCGAATTCGATCGATCGAAGAGATCGAGAAACAGCTTCAAGCAGAAGATCGTTGACGGCAACTTGACCCCATTAGGCAAGGGGGCACTCGTCCAAAATAGAACCACTGCCAAGTGGGCCCAGTGAGAGCTTAGAAAGTCTTCTTTTTGACCAGATTAGCACAGTGGGTAACAGTTCAACTTGGACAATCATCGGCAACGGATCACACACAGCATGGCAAATCTGCGCAGCATCCTCCTGCTGCTTCTGGTGACGCTCCTGACACTCGCGCTGATCAGCAGTGCATCTGCCCAGAGAAATAAAAACAATAAGAATAATAAGAACAAGGGACAACAGCAGCAACAGCGACCCAATGTGAACAAGCGCCCCAAGCCGCAACAGAATCAGCCCCAGAAACGACCCAATAAGCCTGCCCAGGAGTCGGGTAGCCCGAAGGTGTTCACCACAACGTTGTCAGGTCTGGGAAAGATTCGTGGTCGCTCCACCCTAACAGAATGGACCGGTCAGAATGTGATGCAGTTCCTCGATATTCCCTATGGCAAGGCAGAGCGCTTTAAGGTGAGTTACCAGTGTCATCTACAGTTCTTTAGTAGTCTTATTTTGTACTCATCGCATTCTGTAGCCCGCTGAGCCCATCTCGCCGTGGAAGGGTGTACTGCAGGCACATAGTCACCACGCTGGCTGCCCCTCCATACAGAACCTGCTGAAGTTCTCTAGCCTCGAGGAGAATGGCTTCGATGTGGAGGACTGTCTGCGTCTGACTGTGAATACCAAATCGGTAAGTTAAACCTACAGAGGAAATAATTGTGAATCGAGTCTTTAATCAAGGCTCTCTCTCTCTCTCTCTCTCTCTCTCTCTTTCTCTCTACAATGTCCTGCAGCTGGAGGGTGAACTGGCGCCTGTCATGGTTTACGTGCACGGCGACTTCTTCTATGACGGCGACTCTGTGGAGGCAGCACCTGGTTATCTGTTGGAGCATGATGTGGTTTTGGTTTCAGTGCGTTACCGTTTGGGTCCCTTCGGTTTTCTGTCCACGCTCAGTGATGAAATGCCCGGCAATGCGGCTATCAGTGATCTTCTCGTGGCTCTTAAGTGGATACAGGAGCATATTGCTGCCTTTGGTGGAGATCCAGAGCGTGTCACGCTGTTCGGTCAGGTTGGCGGAGCAGCACTTATCAATGTGCTCACCTTAAGTCCAGCCGTACCCGCGGGTCTTTTCCATCGCGTCATCTATCAGTCTGGCTCGGCACTGTCGCCGGCCTTCATCACTGACTCCCCTCTGCCGTTGACCAAGGACATTGCTCGCATTGCAGGCTGCAAGCAGTTGACCAAGATGGATTCACTGCACAGGTGCCTCAATCGCATGAATGCCACTATGTTGCTGGCCGCCTTCAGTCTGCAGGCCGATAAGAACCCTTCGCTTAGTGCCGGCGCCTATGGTGGAGTTCAACTGGTCATCGGCGGTCCGTCGGGCATTCTTCCCGATCATCCAGGAAAACTGCTAGCTGCGGAGAACTTCAAGGCCTATCCCAGCTTGGGTGGCAGT
This sequence comes from Zaprionus ornatus, assembly GCA_018904035.1. Lineage (NCBI taxonomy): Eukaryota > Metazoa > Arthropoda > Insecta > Diptera > Drosophilidae > Zaprionus > Zaprionus ornatus. The sequence continues at coordinate 6,240,480 of JAEIFZ010000002.1, read as the reverse complement.
GTCAAGCATGGCGGTACCTTTATGATGAGAGGTAAGTGGATAAGATGTTACATACACATATAAAAAGAAGACAGATCAGAGGAGAGACTACCAAGTTGTACTTTGAATTGATAACTATATTCTCCACCAATTTCAAGATCTGCATATGAATTCGCAAAACTGAAACCAGTTTTGTGTATTCAAATTTCTATTTATTATTTATGGATTATACATTTGGAACCGGTTCCAAATGAAGCTTAAGACTGATCTATATTCTTTTTAAAGTAGGTCACAGTTAAGCTTGAAAGGATTGCAAGTCCAAGAAATTAAATATATTGACAGCTTAATTATTAAGTCTATTTTAATCTTTCTTTTAGACATTTTCGTTGAGAGCTTCAATGAGAGCACCGTGGATCCGAACATGAACGGACCGAAGTACATTGATACCATCATAGAACAGGTCAATGGAGCCGATCCCACGAGCTCGTGGCGCGAGTTTGCCGAGGAATACATCTTCAGCGAACAGGATATCAAGAACGGCAGCTTCAGGCGCCTGACACCGGGTCTAATTGATGTGAGTAAAGTATATGAGGCTATTCTATATGATATACATACTTAATACTATTTTCTATATATCACCTCAGCTTTGTAGCACAATTGCGCTGAAGAATCCTGTCCTCCTAGTGCTGCAGGCCAACGCCAAGAAGCTGCCCAACAGCACGTACCTCTACACCTTCGACTACGAGGGTGAGCTGAATCGCTATGCCACCGACGAGGATGAAGCCATTGATGTGCCCTTCGACATGGGTGTCAGTCTGACCGATGAGAATCTGTATTTGTTCCCCTGGCCACGCATTCATATGATTAATACGAATCGCGACGTGAAGATTGCCAAGCGCCTTGTCGCTCTCTGGACATCGTTTGCAGCTGATGGTGTTCCAAGCGCCGAGGGCGTACCCGCCTGGCCGGCAATGAACGATGAGACTGGGCCGTACATGCACATCGGACGTACAGTTACCTTCGGGGATAATTATCTGGACGAGTATAGCATTGCAGTGCAGGAGGTCAAGCAGGGCTATAGTCTGGTCAACGAGGACTACTACGAACTGGAGGCATTCCTCCAGGATGCTGTCAAAAAGAAGGCTAAGCCGAACGATGGTCACATCGAAGACGAACAAGAGGAGCAGGCCAGCGATGAGGAATCTGGGGACAATGAGCCACGTGGACAGAATTTGGTATACATTGCTAGGAAATCTTCGCGTACTACCGGTAAAAGACAATAATCGCAGAGCTCGTGAGGTTTTCTATAAGATTAATTTTTTTTTTGAGTGTATTTAAAAGGAAAATCAATATATTAAAATAAAATAAAGATTGTAAAATGTATATATATTATAATTACTTTTATTTCAATCTATATAATGTGCCAGATACGAGGGTCGTTTGATAAGTCCGTGACTTTTTGTATTTGCCGCGCACCTGCTCTAAATACAACACTGCTCCTGTCAGCAGTTATCGATTAACAGCTGACTGTAAAATTTTGAGAAAGCTGCGATTCTTAGTTTGCGTTTTATAGGCATTGAAAGCAGACGATCTCGTGAATTTTAACGAAAATGGAAAAAAGTGAATTTCGTGTGCTAATTAAGCATTATTTTTTGCGTAAAAAATCCATCACCGAAACCAAGGAAAGACTTGATAAATATTATGGGGACTCTGCACCATCAATTTCAATGGTTAAGAAATGGTTTACTGAGTTCCGTTGTGGTCGTACCAGTACAAGTGATGCCGAACGTTCAGGTCGCCCAAAAGAGGTCGTCATGCCAGAAATCGTCGACAAAATCCATGGAATGATATTGGATGATCGGAGAATGAAAGTGCGTGAGGTAGCTGAGGCTGTAGGCATCTCAACTGAACGGGTACATCACATTTTACATGAATATTTGGACATGAAAAAGCTTTCCGCGCGATGGGTGCCGCGATTGCTCACACACGACCATAAGCGCAACCGTGTGACCATTTCAAAGGAGTGTTTGGCGATGTTCAACCGCAATCCAAACGAATTTTTGCGCCGTTTCGTTACCGTAGACGAAACATGGATCCACCACACCACACCAGAGACCAAAGAACAATCAAGACAGTGGGTTTCTCCGGGTGAACGTGCACCAAAGAAGGCCAAGGTGGGTCTGTCGGCCAACAAGGTCATGGCCACAGTTTTTTGGGATGCACAAGGTATCATTCACATCGATTACCTTGAAAAGGGTAAAACGATCACCGGCGAATATTATTCAGAGCTTTTGGACAGATTCGATATTGATTTGAAGCAGAAACGACCGCATTTGGCGAAAAAAAAGTGCTGTTCCATCAGGACAATGCACGGGTGCACACGTGTGTAGTCAGCATGGCAAAATTTCATAAATTGGGCTACGAACTGCTACCCCATCCAGCATATTCTCCAGATTTAGCCCCCTGTGACTATTTTTTGTTTCCAAACATGAAGAAATGGCTCGGCGGTAAGAGATTCGGGTCAAATGAAGAGGTCATCACAGAAACAAACGACTATTTTGAGGGCCTTGAGAAAACCTATTATTTGGAAGGAATAAAAAAATTGGAAAAACGCTGGACTAAATGTATAGAGCTAAAAGGAGATTATGTTGAGAAATAAAACGCTTCTTTGACGAAAAAAATATATTTTATTCAAAAAGTCACGGACTTATCAAACGACCCTCGTATTTGATGTTTTCTCAGTGTAAATAAGAGAATTGCGTTTATCTTACTTAAGCAAATGTGATAAATTATATACATACGAATATGCACATATTTATCAAGAATATGCATGTAATACTGCTCTACATACAGTCAGACGACTTTGAGAATTCGCTTCACTTACGCAATTAGTCTTGTTACGACTAATAGTACCCCTTACTTTATAGAATATCATAGTTTTTTCATTCATCTTTAGTGTGGGTTTCTTAAAGTTGGATGCAGGGTGCTAAACAGTCGAGTATGCCCGACACAGACTTGTTTCCAAGTCCGTTCTCCACAGTCGACTCACTACATGACGCCTGAGATAAAAACTTAGTCGAGTTCAGTTCCGCTTCGAGTGTCAGTCTTAAGTAAAGTAAAAATTTTCCAATGGATCATCATTATTTTATAAGGATTCTTATACCGATATTACTGGCATCCAATTCTTTAACGGTTTGTGATTATTTGAGATGAAAGACTGAACCTGTTCAAATAATAAACATTCGTAGCAGGAGCTTGTGGAAAACTCTTGTGATGCATACTGCTTTAAGGTGCTCAAGCCCATGTTGGAACACATTGGTACCATGCAGCAGTTTTGGGGGCATTGTGATGCAGCCAATTTGTCTACTACAGCATCGAGATTGAAAAAGATTGAGGCTCAGTTGGCGGAACAGGTAGAAAAGGAAGCGGGCTTCGAGACTGCCATCAAAGATAACACGAAGAAGCTGTCGGAGCAAAGCACACTGATCGAGAAACAGAAAACTGCGTTGATGAAACCGTTTCAGAAAATCGGTTCAAAGTACTATTACATCGAGGAAATACTGAAGCTCAATTGGTTTGCTGCGGCACATAAATGTCGTGAATATGGAGCCGATTTGATAAGTCTCTCCAATCAAAAGGAACTCGATGCATTGCGACCGAAACTGAACTCTCTGTACACCTATTGGATTGATCTGAACGATCTGAGCAATGAAGGTGAATTTCTATCGATAAGCACCGGTCTAAAGGGAACGTTCAAGAGCTGGGACACTGGAGAACCAAACAACGCTGGAAATATCGAACACTGCGTTCATCTGACGGGTCCGAATTCACTGATGAACGACTTCAAGTGTAGTTCCCTTGAATATTTCATTTGTGAGTCAGTCGTTGAATGACGAGTTTGCTGAGAGCTCAGAGAAGATATAGCAAAATATATATGTGAAATTTATAGCTTAGTTATATCTGCGTTCCCCACTTGGGGGCCTGCCGATATAACCTAACCTAACCTATATCTGCGTTCACCTAAATATAAATATGTGTTTCAAGTCTACCACCAGTTACTTTACTGTCTTATCCACTTCATATTTCATTCGACTTCCGCTTGAGTTTCCGTTCCGAATGTGGAATATATGTAAATAATAAAAGATAGATAGCAATACTCTCAGAAGAATTCAGACACTAGAAGTGCTCTGATCGGTTTCCCCAATACATATGTTACTTTATTGATCTGTGCATATTTAATCTGCTGGATTTGTTATTATGTTATCATCGTCGCGTATAATTTATGTTAAGATATTAAGCTCGTATATGTGATAATACAATTATATACATATATGGTATACGTGTATGTATAGTATTGTAGCTGCTGCTTTAGACAGAGGTTGTTGACCCGGACTGCCGGACTGCCGGCTTGCCATTTCTATTTATGAACTCTGAACCGTGGAGCTGTTAAATGACCAAATGGCGTTGCAATGCTTTCACCCGCAGCCCAGAGAGTGATTAATTTTGAGGCGCCCAAATGAATGGAATTAAGTTCAAACTCCGGTAGCCGGCCGCATCATCAAAATCAAGAATCGTCTTTAGGACGGGGGGGCATTTGAAATTGAAATTGGTAAAAATTTAAAATTTAAATACCAAACGATTTTAGCCCGCAGCACTAAAACAAATCCATAATTGAAGCCCAGCCAATTCGAGGCGAACTTTCGTCGTGAGAAAGATAAACTAAGATCAGTCAGCCGACTTGCCTTTATTTGCCGACAAATATTAATTTCTCGGCCCCGTCTGCGGGCCCAAATAGAGGATCAGCTGTGCGCAAATTGGAGATGACCTCTTCGCCACCATTAACCAATTTGCTGGCGCTTTTCCCTTTTCCCGTTTCCCTTTTACTTTTACATACGATGCGAAGTGGCTGAAGATGAAGATGAAGATGAAGATGAAGAAACCGGAGCAAACGAAATTCGAAATTAATTATTTACACACTATTAAGACAATGGGACATCGCATCGTATATTCCATTTGGTGTATTCCATTTTGTGCTTCGCATTCTTTTTCTTAGCATAATTCGCAATGATCTATGCCAAGCGGGGTGAAACTTTCGTCGGCCCATCGACTAAAATCACATTGCCAACTTCTGACCAAGTTCAGTCGAGTCTCGTTCGTCTTCGCGTGTTGTCGCATTTCGTCCCGGAATTGCCAAAATTCGATTTTGCGATTCAGCAAATATGCATATTGAAACGATCTCTATTCTTGCTCTACTCTACCTTGGGCTTGGCGTGTGCGAGGGACGTGTGCGCGGTAGACAATTCGACGAGGAAGATGAGACAATTGTGGAGCTGCCCAAGTTGGGTGCGATTCAGGGAAAGACTATCGAGACAGCCTGGACTAAGCGAGAGGTTCTGCAGTTTGTGGATATAAGATATGCTGAACCACCGACGGGAAAATATCGGTTCAAGGTATGTATACAAAATGTGAACTTAGTCTTTCTCAGCAAATCTCTGGATGCTTCAATATTATAAGCACAAAATGTAGTGTAAGGTCTTTAGACCCCCAGACTTAATTGTATTAAGAACCTTAAGTACTTAGATACTCCGATGTCAGGGAATTGAGTGTGTCTTTAGTTTAGAAGTGATTCTTGAATACCTCTTAAAGGTTGTTAGGGTACCTTGCAGTCGTTCTTTGTTGAGTTATAAAGCTTAACCCAATTTTATATAATTAAGTGTTTTATTTATAAGCTCACGCACCCACACACTGTATAGTTCGCACTTTACAAAAAGGCGTTTAACAACCATCAGAAATATCATTCTAAATTCTTGTCAAGTTAGTTCCAAATATATATTTATGGCGATTGGTAAAATGGGCTAATTGAAAATCAATATGGAGAGATTGTTATTATTCATCTTCGTATGCTAAGCATGATGGTAAAGTTATTCTCTCTCTCTCTTTATCTCTGTCTTTTGTTTAGCCACCGCGACCGATCGAGCCCTGGGAAGATGTGATGGATGGCACTAGCGAGAAGATTGGTTGTCCGTCTGTCGTTTCCATGGAGTCACTGTTGAAACTGGACGATGTGCTGGACGTCGAGGATTGTCTGACAATGACGATCAGCACGCCGAACGTAACGGGGCAGCTGCCAGTTCTGGTCTATATACATGGAGAGTACCTGTACGAGGGCAGCAACTCGGAGGCACCGCCCGACTATCTGCTCGAGAAGGATATTGTGCTAGTTACGCCACAATATCGTCTGGGACCATTCGGCTTCCTATCGACCAAGACCGATGAGATACCCGGCAATGCTGGTTTCCTCGACATATTTCTCGCTTTGCAGTTCGTGAAGCATTTCATCAAGTTTTTTGGAGGCGATGCGGATCGGGTCACAGTCTCGGGCCAGGTCGGTGGAGCAGCAATGGCGCATCTGCTGACGCTGTCGCCCATTGTGCAGCGTGGCCTCTTCAGCCAGGTTATTTATCATTCCGGTTCTGCCATTATGCCCATTTTCCTCGAGGACAATCCTCGCAAACATGCTCAAGAGATTGCCCAGAAGGCAGACTGTCAAATGGTCACCGTGAGAGATCTCAACACATGCCTCATGGAGCTGAGTGCCTTGGAACTATTGAATGCCTTTATGGATCATGCGGTACGTAGACGAGTCGTGGATGCTCTGGGTAGCTCTCAACTGCAATTCTTATTTTCAGCTGGAGAAATCTGATCTGGGTATTGGTCATACAGGCGGCATTCAGTTCACCATTGGCGGACCCAGTGGCGTTTTGCCAAAGCATCCATATGACCTGATGTTGGAGTCTAACTTCTCATATCCTGCCATGGGCGGTTGCCCCAAAAATGCCGGCACTCGTATCCTCAACGAGATTGTGGAGAACGACTTCGAGGGCAAGATACCCGATGATGAGTACAACACCTACAACTACATTGATCATATTATCCGGCAGGTGGTGGGCACCGATAAGACCATGCTCCTCACCAGCTTCGTCACACACGACTTCTTCAATCGACAGCTGCTTGAGAACGGCACCTTCGACACGCTGATTCCACGGCTAGTTGATGTGAGTAGCATTCAAATGGGGGGAGACCTCGAAAGGGAAGAGACCATTTACTATATATTTAATCTCTTTACAGGTGGCCAGTACTTTGAACCATAAGTTACCAGTACTGTTGGCTTTGAACATGAACAACAAGCACAATCCGGACAACACGTTCCTTTACTCCTTCGACTATGCGGGCGAGTTTAATCGCTACCGAGATATGGATGAGGAGACGAACATGCAGAGTCCCTTCAGGGCAGGTGTCTCGCTGACGGACGAGGCCCTCTATTTGTTCCCCTATCCGGAGCATGTCAAGCGACTGAGTCCACCCGACGTGGCGATGGCACATCGCATGGTAGATCTCTGGACGAATTTCGTTATCACTGGCAATCCGCTGGGCTCCTACAAGGCGGGCTACTGGCCACCCATGACCACACTGTACGGTCCCTACATGAAGATCGACGAGACTCTTACAATTGGAGGCAACTATTTCAATGAGTTCTCAGCCACGTTACGCGACGAGGAGCAGGGCTCAAGTCTTATTCGAGAGATCTACTATTTGCGACAGCGGGGCCGTCAACAGATCCACGCCCAGGCCAAGGCTCAAGCTGAGGGTCAGGCACAACGCAGAAAGCAGGCCGCGGCAGTGGCCAGCAAGCTGAAGAAACAGGAAGTGCGGAAGAGTCTGGTTAAGCGTCCGAATCGCAACAAGATACGTCTCTAGGGCAGCACCAAATGGACGAATCACTAGCTTACTTTATAGACTTACGCCTGGAAATGTGCTAGAAACAAATACAATACTGTAGCCCTCGTTTTGAAACATATCTGAGAAAACTTTTTTTTTTTAGAAATATTAAAATATGTAAATCAACAAAAATGAAAAGTATTAAAGTTTCATCATTTCTTCAAATACAGAGGATGCACTGAAATATTCCAAGTCCCAATAGAATTTGACATTTATGGTGATTTAATAAACTTGTGATTAAAGTATTTAACCTTATCAATACGGCTTCCAGCTTCATCTTCTTCTTGAAAATCCACGATTTGGAATCATGTGACCCTATCTTAATTAAGAAAATCTTAATAAGAAAAGAAAAATGTAGGATGCGTATCTGGGAAATGTATATGATAAGGTTATTATGTGGCGGTTTGTTAGTGGGTTTTTTTGCGTAGTTAATACCAGCGCTCCATATGCTATATAAGTCGAAGTCTTTCAGCAAAAAGTATCAGTGTTCAAGCCCAAGTAGTAGAGGTCTATCAAAATGAACAAATCTTTATTTTCGCTCTTGTTCTTCGCTTTGTTAGTTGTGCTGGTGCAAGGCAGCTATGCGGTGAGCTTAATATTTTCCAATAATACAAATTTCTCAAATTTAAATTTATGATCAAAGAGGATACCTATACGGATGAAGAGGCAGGTCTTATTAGCTGCGTGAACCTCATTGGTGTCAAGGGATATCTTCAAATGCAAAAGATGAGTTAAAGTATTCAAAATTCCAATGGAATTTCACCTACATGGCGATTTATTATGAATTGTGATTAAACTTCTTAATCTGATTAACAATTTTTTACATATTGATAATATGTTTGTATAGTTTATGGAACTGAGTAGTACTTCAGCTACCTCTCTATGGGATTGATCTAATAATCATCAGAATATTCGCGTACCTCGTCGACGGGAGCTACCTGGTCTTCTTCATGACTGGCATAGCTTTCCGGATTGAGATTCGCTTGTTCACTTATCCATGCGTTGTAGGCTTCAATATATTCTTCATATGTAGAATATTCATGAACTTGAGGACCCTCCGGTTGAGTGGGCTGCTGTTCCTCTTGCCTCTCTTGCTGCTCTCGTGCTACCTGCTCACGTCTTTGCTGGTCGAGTTCCTCTTGCTCTCGCTCCAATTGCTCTCGCTGGCGCTGCTCCCATTCCTGATTTTGATTATCCTCTTCTTGATGCTCCTCCTGAGATTCACGACCTTGTTGTTGTTGCTCTCGTTGCTGTTGCTCTTGCTGTTGCCTACGCTCCTGCTCGTACTGCTCTCGTTCTTCCCATTCTCTTCTTAACTGCTCCTCTCTTTGTTGTTCCCGTTCGCGATCGTCTTCTTGAGGCTGCGATTCCTGTGCTGGCTCTCGCTCTTGCTGTTCTCGTTCCTGTTGTTCTCGTTGTTGTTGCTCTCGTTCATATTGATCTCGCTGCTGCTGTTCTCGTCTTTGTTCCTCCTCTTGCTGACGTATTTGCTCCTCGTATGGATCACGCTCTTCTACTTGGGGTTCAGTTTCCTGTGATGGATCAGCGTCAATTTGGTTTTGCTCAAATTGTTGTCCCCTTTGCTGTTGCTCGCGTTCGTATTGTTCTCGTCTCTGATCTCTTTCGTATTGCTCTCGTTCTGCCAGAAGCCTTCTGTATGCCGCCTCCCTTTGTTGTTCCAATAGAAGTTCATCTTCTTGAGGCACCGTTTCCTGCTGTTCCTGTTGTTCTCCTTCGTTTGACACTCGTTGGCTTTGTTCGTATTGCTCTCTTTCTGCCTGTTCTCTTCTCAACTGCTCCTCCCTTTGCAGCTCCCTTTCGCGATCGTCTTCCTGAGGTTGCGGCTCCGACCATTGATTTTGTTCCAACTGCTCTCGCTGCTGTTGTTCTCGTCGTCGCTCCTCCTCCTCATGTCGTGCTAGCTCCTCGTAGGGATCACGTGCATCGACAGAAGGTACATCCTCCTGCGAAGGTTCGACATCAGGTTGATTCTGTTCGTACTGTTCTCGCTGCTTTTGCTCTCGTTCTAGCTGCTCTCGTTCCAGTTGTTCACGTTCGAATTGCTCTCGTCTCAGCTGCTGCTCAAGTTGTTCCTGCTCTCGCCTACGTTCCGCTTCCTCACGTTCCAATTGCTCACGCTGCTGTTGCTCACGCTGTTGTTGCTCACGCTGTTGTTGCTCACGCTGTTGTTGTTGTTCTCGCAGGTATTGTTCTTGTCGCAGACGTTCGTCACGTTCTTGCAGAGCTCGCAGACGTTTCTCCTCCAGTTCCAATTCCATCTGTTGCACCCTTGTGTAGTGCGTGCCCAGGGGTCGCCTATTACGATTGGGTGGCTGTCTAATCGGCTGTCGGGGCGTATACGTATTCACAACGTATGGAGGTGGGGTTGTAGACGTCGTTGTGGTTTCGTATCTTCGAGGGGCCACATACGTATTCACATAGTATGGAGGTGGCGTGGTAGGGGGCGGTGTATATTCGTATGAATATGTTGGCGTGGTCAACACTGGAGTCGGTGCTGCAGCTGTTGCATTGACCTTGAAGTACTGCGGATATAGATTCGGAATGTTGATGCCTTCGCCAAAGTGTTGATCCAATTCCAAAGTATTCTCCCTGGAATTCGTGAAGCGTAGGAACGGACCATACTCGGAGCTTGCCTTGGGCCAGACGTTTGCATTGGGATTCGGTATGCCGGTTTGGGCAAAGTTCACCCACATGGCCGTCAGGGCACGAGCCAGGGACAGATCCTCCGGATTGAGCTGACTTGCCTCAATCGGATAGGGAAACAGATAGACACTGTCATCACTCAGCGATGCATCCACTCCGAAGGGCAGAGTATTGTTCAGATGCCCGAAGCGATGATGTTCGCCACGATAGTCGAAGGTGTAGAGATATGCGGGACTCTTCTTGTACGACGACTGTATCGAGTTGATCACGGGTGCCCTGTACAATATCAGATTGCTCAGCTCCAGCAGCCCTTGGGTAACGCTGCGCGCACTAACATAGCGCTGTTGTTCCGGTCCAAAGATCTCTCGCAATGCCCAATCATGCCAGATCTTGTGATGCTGAGGCGGTGCCGTGTGTCGCAGCACCACGTTGATATAGTCGCTAAGATTCTGCGACTGGAGGCCCTTAATCTGGTCGTAGAAGCCTACGAAAAAAAGAGTTCATATTGAAATTGAATTCAGATATAAAAAATTAAAAAAATTATAAATGTAATTTTATTTTACATTTTTTATGTTAAAGTTTCAATTTTAATTTTAATTGTAATCAGTCGTCTGTCTATAGTCGACTTTATCTCATCTTGATCTAAAACAGGAAAGGTCTTATGCTTACTATATGCATGCTCATTTAGCTTTGATTAAGTTAGTTAGTTGGTTTGGAGCTCTTATTGTTAATTGAAAATGTTTTGTTTGAAAATCAATGTTTTCCAAGATTGAACCAAGTTTAATCAAGAACGACCTTAGAAGTTTCTGCAAAGTCACAGTGGGTCAGAAGGTATTTGTAGTTTTTGATAACAGACCATTGTTACTGATAACAGAGCATACGCATTCACGAACTAAAACCTTCTGTTATATATGTATACATATATACATAAATATAAAAATAAGATTCAGGCTTTTAAGGTGTAGTCTTTGCCGATTGTTCATTATACCCTTTGACCATTGAAAATTCGACCATTGAAAAAGCGTATGCCAACTTTCTGTAAATGTATCTGTAACTATCTAGATGAAGGCATTTGTAGACCCCATAAAATATATACCTATACATATTTCAGGATTACTAGCTGACTTTCTGACTTCAACACATACCTAGATGATGTAACTGGGCGAAGGGTATCTCGCTGTCAGGCTCGCCCGACTGTAGCGTTCGTCTGCTTAGTTTCTAACCTATTTTAAGTGTTCGTTAAGGAACTTTTATTGATGAAATATTTAATTTTTTTACTGAAGAGCACAATACATGATTTTGTTCTAACATAAAACCCTCATTTCTGCCTGTCTGTCCTATGGCAGCTTCATTATAAGTTTGTATCACTGATCGAATTTCGCTGAAATGACGATAGGTGCTATGTCAGCTATACCCTATCGGTATACAATAAAATTCCAAGAATCTCATCTCGTCTTATCAGACATATACATATATTTAATAGGAACAAACTTACGTGACAAAATAAAAGCGCCGGCATCCTTAGCGGCACCCACAATCAGTGGCTTGGTGCTGTTGTTGTTGCTGTTGCTGGCCACCAGGGCAGCAGGATGTTCTGGCAGATAGCCCAGTGGATCGCCGATGACAAGCTTAAAGCCACCCAAAGCGCTCAGACCACGTGGCTCGTTCTGCTCCAGCAGCTGCTCGAAAGCGATCACCAGCTGCGAAGTGCTGAGACCACGCAGACACTCGTAGAGCGGACCGAGATTACGACCGGGAACCGGACAGCGGGCGAGACGGGCAAAGGTCGAGAGAGTGTCGAGTGGACGCTCGTCGATCAGGTAGGGATTCAAGGCAGTGCCTGACTGCAGAATGAGCTTCTGGAAGAGATGCTGTGTGCGTGGACTCAGGCTCAGGGCGTGGGCCAATGTGGCACCACCGGCCTGACCGATGAGGGTCACCTGGCTGGCATCACCGCCAAAGTAGCGAATGTTGCGCTGTACCCATTCCAGAGCCAAGTGCAGATCAGACAGGGCCACGTTGCCGGGCAGTTCCTCACTGAGAGCACTCAGGAAACCGAAGGGTGCCAGGCGGTAATTGACAGAGACCAGGATCACATCGTGTTCCAGCACATAGTCGGGCTGTGCCTCCTCGGAGCCGCCGTCGAACAGCATCTCGCCGTGCACGAAGACCAGTACGGGTAGATCACGAGCACCGGCCGGTGCATAGATGTCCAGGGTAAGGCAATCGTCTACGTTCTCGCCACGTGCCTCGGACTCTTGCAGGCGCCGCTTTTCGGGAAACTGCGCACAGTTGGCGCTCGATCGGGTGGCATCGATGGCGCCCTGGTAGGGTACAGCTGCTGCTGCCTGGAAGCGACCAAGGCCACCGGCGTTGACCTGAGCATAGCGTACACCCAGGAAGGCATCGATAGGTCGGTTCTTGATAGTCTTGTAGCCCCTTCGTCCGTGCAGCTCGCCCACGCCGGGCAATTGCAAAGCACCCGATGAGGTCGGTATGGGAGCTGTTTCAGGATTCACAAACTGCCAGGGGGCAGGTCTTAGTGGCTGTGGCCTAAACACACCGGCCAACCAGGCATCCTGTTCATCGTTATCCTCGCGCACATCGTCGATATTCAATGGTTGGGCGTGGCATACGCCCACAATTAACAGCAGTACCAGCAACGAAGGCAGCCGCATGTTGTGGACTCCCTTGTGGCTAAAGTGAAACTGATTTCCGAGCAGGAAACAAAAAGTTCAAAGCTAATCATGCTCCACTCACACACACACACACGCACACACACATGCATACTATATAGGGAGACAGACAGACAGCAGCTCAATGTAGTTCCAGTTCTCGATGTCGCCAGTCCTAATCTCGTCGTCGTCTTCCTTCTGTCCCCATCACTGTCTATGCGAGGCGATAATCGGGGTTATCAAGTCGAAGAGGCTTAGATTGCCTATTTCTGGCATCAATCTTATTCAAATGTGCTTAATTCATTGTAAACTATTTGAAAAGCACACATTTTTAATTGCCAGTCCAATTGCTCAATTCATTGTGTACACGAATGGGTTCAGATTCTATTGATAGAAAGAGCTACAGAAATTGAGAAGTAATTCGACAACAACAATTCCATGAAGTTTTCATTCCATACTTCAATTAAATTGCTAAATTTTCCATTATGCAATACTGAAAGGCTTTTAAAATATTTATCATATTAAAGTCCTTATTCCACTTCCGACCTATGCAACCTATTGTAGTTTGCAGCAGAAAAAGTCCAAATTTGTTTCATAATATAATATTCTCTATATTTTCATTTATTAATCGTTTTCGTTTCATTTTTCTTGTTGTTGTTTCAGTATGTTTCTATAATAATATGTTATAATTAAGAATCTTCATTTCATCTAAATATTTCAGTTATAATAGTACAATATAATAATTGTTAATAATATCTTGTTAAATTTGTTGTTGTTCTTGTCTTGTTGTGTTTGCATTTATTTCTCGTTCATTTAACACTTGAATGCCCCCTTTCATTCCGTTTCGGTTATGTTCCGTTTCTGTTATCTCATTTCAATATTATATGTACGAGTATGTAAGTATGTTATGTATGTATGTTTTTATCTGCATCAATCGATCATTAAGTAGCATCATCTTCATTCGATTCGTACCTCTCGCTTAGTTCTCATTCATGCCGTGGTTTGATTATTATTTCAACAAATTTGTTATCTCTTTTGACCTCTCTCTCTCAACTCGCCTGGTTTAAATTGAGATTATACTTTTGTATTAAGACTTGTTCTTCTTCACACTACTTCGTCTTCTTCTTCATTCCCCTCTACCTAAGTGTGTATGTTTTCATACAGCCAAGTATGTATGTGTTGTGTACGTATTGAAATGAGAATTCTAGGAAAGCTAAAAGCAATTGATGCGAACATGTTCGTGTATATAGTGTATATAGTATTCAGTTATTTGCTTCATAGATCTGGATTATGCCACAGTAACCTTACGGCCTTGGCTCAAAGAAATTCATTGCCGAATCATAATCTAAGAAACAAATCGAATGCTCCTCTCAATATATATAATAATTCTCAACGGCTTTACGTATATTAGGGTACAAACTTATCGCATGATTTACTTTCATCTTATGCAGTTTCCTTTGACTTTCGAATTTCAACATCCTAAATGCATTTATCTTTCACTGATCTCAGAGACTTGTGCGTAATATTATATGTATTATTTGATATATAAGTAAGTATTCGAAAAAAAATTATCCTCAAAGAAATGCCGAAGTTCCGTTAATTAACTGTTAAGGGATATATCATAATTCGCTTGCGATTCGATTCAACACTTAAATGCATTTCGTTTAGGAACTTCTTAACAAATAATTGCATTTTAACAGAGTATTAAACATTAGTTTCTTACAATAGATGTGGATAAGTAAGTGTACATATCAAACAAGTCGGAAATAAAGCAAGAACTATAAAGTGAGCTCAAGTCAACTAAATTGGAAAAAGGTTTTTTTTTTTCGAAATCTCGATTCATTCACACAATAAATGATATAATTCATAGATACCTCGTTTTATTAATTGTTTTCATTTATTTATATTTGTGGCTCAGTCTTTTTACTAACATTTTGTTTTTTTCTTCTCTTCATTTATTATGGAATCATTTGTAATTATTATATATATGTATATTATATATATGCTTAAGCGTTTGGTTGAACTAAGAAGAAGAATGTTGTTCAAAGAGGTGCTCAAAACTTCTGATGCTTGGGCTATGATTTCTCGTTCTAAACAGACTCCCAAGAGTTGCCTGTGCTACAGACTGGCTATATTAGGGGGTTCTACATGTTAGTTGTCGGTAAGGAAATGCGAATAGGTAGTGGGGCGTGTGTTCTTGGTGTAGCTCTATAGTTGCTTGGAAGTACCGTTGTTTGTGTTCTTTGTTGTCTGTGTCTACGTAGTATCGTAACTTATTTGGTTAAATATTCATTTATTTATTCGTTTTCTTTATGCATATACTCGTTCGTAATGTGGCTTCACTCGATTTAGTCAATTCTTGTCTCTTTTCCACTACATGTTCAACAATTTCAATTCGAATTGGAATATGAATTAAAAACGAGTTTCAATTAACCTTACAAACTTGTCAAATGTTTTAGAACCCTTTGTGGGACGTGTGTGTATGGTGTGTGGATTGTGGACTGTGGATTATGGGTGTATAATTTCAGTATGTATCAGTTTCTGTTCATGATGGCCAAAATAGATAGTTTAGAGAAAATCGATTTTGTGTTGGGTCGAATGAAAAAGGTTATTATTTATTTTATCATCTTCAATGGGTTTTTATGTCAAGTATTTACAAAGTATTTTGTGTGTGTGTGTGTGTTTGTCTGTGTGTGTGCGTGTGTGTGAAGAAGTGTGTGTTTTTGTTGTATGCACTATATAAGTATTGATGTACTTTTTCTGTTACTTTAGATTTGCTGCGTTATAAAATCTTAACATAACTATATAAATTGATTTCTCGCAAGTGTCGAAGTAAAATGCATTGATTACGTTGCAAGTTAATAGCAGGCTACTTACAAATTAGAAAACCAAACGCTTCTCTATCCGTACCCGTACCCGAACACCAAAGCCCGAGCCGAACCGGGTTCGGGCGGGCATCGTGTTCTAATTTAAAACGATTAGGCATTTGAAACTACAATAGTTCGCTTTCTCATTCGTGTTCATAAATAATATATAGTAAATTTAATGCTTATGTCTAGTTAGTAGGTATTCCTTCATTATCATTATGTTTATCTTCATGTAATGCCTGTTAATAATATATATACTATGTGTAATTATATATATGTATATATATATATATTTATTTTATGTAAGAAGCACTTGAATATATATCGTTTTAATGATAAATGAAAACTTGAGTGTGTTTATGTTTGGTTTCTCTTTGTAATCATAATAATTATCCATAATTATCGTAATGCTTGTTTTCCTTTTGTTGTCTCTAGGGCTTTGTTCTGCTCTCATTGTTTTCTCACTAATTTGTAAATGTCTTTCGTGGTATTATACTTGGTATTTTCTCGCTAAATTGCAATATGCGCACGCTACAATTGTTTCATACAGACATAATTAGTTAATAATCGTTTATCGCATCGTCTTATAGGGAGAAAGTTAAAAATCTTGTCCTTTAGCTTAGGTTTATCTTTAAAGTATTCTTCATCATCAGTATCATCATCATTATCATTACCATTCTTTATATACGTAATTATCATGTGCTGCGTCTCTAAAAGTTGCTGAGTTGATTTTCTTCTTGTTGTTTTTAGTTTTTTTTTTTTGTTCGTTTTCTTTATGGCTTTTCATTTGTCTCATTTTTTTGCATTTGCAGAAAGATTTCGAAAATTCTTCACACTAGTAAAATACATACTATTGCTCTCTCTCTTCCCCATCTTCTTCTTCACTGTTGTTCTCTTTTTAAAAGCATTGCGAGACGGTTTCGTCTTCTAAAGTATCTAAGTATAAGTATAAGTATGTGTGTATATATATATATAAGTACTTATATGCAGCATCTATGTGAGTGTATAATTAATAATTTCATTTGTTCTTCATTTTCTTCTTCAATTTGTTGTTCTTGTTGTTGTTCTGTAGGCATACTTCGTAAAACCTTTGAATTGTTGTAGCTTGAATCTAGATTACAATACGCTTCGCTTCGCTTTGTTTTTGCATCCTCTATGTTATGCACTATGTATAGACTGTACTATCTGTATATGGTATGTAATTGTAAAGTGTATAAAAGTTAATGATCTGATTTAGTTTAGTTCTCATATGTACTTAGTATGTACTCGTATTTGTATGCAGCTATAAATGTACGTGTACTAGATTTTAGTAGAGTCGCTAGTCAATATACTTCTACGTGTTCTCTGCCCCTTCTCCTTCTTTATTTTGTTGCTGTTCTTAGTTGATAGATTTACGTGTTTGTATTGCTTTTGAAGTATTCGACACGACAACATAAAACAACATAAAAAAGAAACATAATTTAATTTAATAAAGATATAATGAACAATAGAAAAGAAAACAATAACTGAAATTTAATGCATAGATCATATTTATTGGTATATAGTAAGATAAATAATATAAAACTTAAGCATAGAAATCTTCTTTTGTTTATTGTATTTACAGTAACAATATAAAAGCATAAATCAAAACTTAAAGCGATAAATCGATAACTTAAAACGTGTCTTTGGCTCTCTAAATGCAAAAGTTGCCAAAATAGCTGAAAAAGGGAAATATTTATTGATTTTCTTTTTGTTTTGTTTTTGCTTTGCAGAATATTTCAAGTTACGGTTTATACTAGGATTAGTTGATTTACGTTTTGTGTTCATTTTTTCTTGTATCTTTTGTTTTTCCGTACTTTATACATTTGCTTTGATTTAGATATTACTACGCTTTCTTTTCGTTTTGCTTATATGCAATGCAAAATCGCAAAGTTGATGTTTATCATAATTTGTTTTGGGTTTCCATTAATCTTAGTTCTGCTTAAGCTGTATAAAAAAAAATATCTTACTTGTCTATGCTACAATACTATGAAAGAGAAACGTGTTCCATTTAGCGATGCCAACGCCCTAATATTGAATATTTGCAAAAGTTCTTCATATTCTATGTTTTAAAGTCTCTATAGCTAATGTTACGTTATGGTTTTCACTATGTTTTGATCGATCACTTTATAAGAAATTGTATGTGTGTTGGTGTATTGGTGTATATATGTACAACAAAAGGAGAACGAAAGTCATTGAGTGTTGTTTATCTTAAGGGCTTCCCGATCTGTATGTACACGGTAGAAATATAACAAGCCAATAGTTTAGTTGGGGATTTCAATTTCAGAGAAAGGCAAATAAATTTTGTAATTTAAGAAAGAGTATCTTGTTTATCTCTTCTATATGTTATTTATGGCACATATCGCACATATGTACAGTTGGTTATATCAGGCTGTACATTTTATACAATTTGTATACTAAATAGATCAGTTGATTATGATGAGTTTAAGCTTTAGTGGCGTAAGCAATCGAAAGACAAAGCATAAGGCTGCAAATCAAATTGACCATTAGAAGTAAATGTTCTCGGATCTGAACTGATTTGATCAGATCTGAAAATGCAACTAGGTAATGCCATATGCCGTTTTCTGTTTTTGGTTTACTATTTTATTTTATTTAATATACTATGTAGTAGGTATCGTGTGTGTTTAGAAAGTCTACTGATAGCCTTATAGTATGTACGTTTCGTTAATAGAGTTTTACCAAGCAACGCTCTATAGTATCTGTATGACTGTATATGTATAGATTTGTTAGCTGTTGGCAGTTCCTTTTAAGCTTATGTATTGTATATCATCATAGTATAAAGTAGAATGCACAATGCAGTTTCATCTATATAGGTATTTACATAGAATCCAAAAAGAAATCAACAAATCAAAGCGAAAACAGGAGCAATATTTTCGGTCTTCTGCTATTCGTATCCTTATTATGTCTGTAGAACTAACTTGTCCCATCTATTCTGTGTTACTTAATTGTAAATCGGTAATAAGCGTTTCGTTTTTTTTTTTTCCTTTTTCCATTTTTGTTGTTCTTCTCTTCTTAGCACTTGATTTTTGTATATTTTTACTATTTTTTTTTGTTGTTTTAAATGCAAAAAAATTGTTGTCTTGTATAATATTTGTTAGTGATTTTGTTGTGTTCTTTGCTTAATTCATAATTTTTTTGCCTTCGATAAATATAATTAATAATTGTATTTACAAATTGCATTGGAAATCCCTAATATTTCTCTTTCGAAACGTATTTTCTCATACATGTTTACTAAATATTTTTTTCCGGTTATATCTCATGTGTAAAATATGCCAACTTCCGATTCTGAATGTCCTTTAACAATATGTTTTTGTTATACATTTTTTACTTTTAATTTCTTTATCTCTCTACGAGTGTTGTTGATTCATTTCTTTTCCTTTTCGCTTGGCTCACAACAGATTATCTCGTAGGAATGCTCCGATTAGTATAACCAGCGCCTCTCGGTATATTATGTATATAAGTATGTATTTGTATATATATAATATATATATGTATAGGCTATATATAACTATTTATAAATCTTGTGTATAATTCTCATTGTTATTTAAATCATTTCATTTTTGTTTGCTCATTGTTTATTGTTTGTTTGTGTGTGTGTAGATATATCATAAATTTGTAATAATTTCAAAAATGCAAACTATTTACTTTATTGCGTCTAAGTATAGTTCGGGTTTGTATGCGCGATAATGCCTATATATCTTTGCCATACTAAATGTATGTATGTCTGTCTTCGTTAGCCAAAAAAAAAAAACGTATCCCAACTGTAACTGCACTATGTGTGTATATATTTGTTGTATATATATCTGTGTATATATGCCTTGGCAATTAGCTAAGAGATCCCAGTTCTGTCAGCGAGCCATTCCAGCAATTACATTTTACATTCACCTAGGGGAAGGTGTCTCTCGGAGTCCACACGGAATACCTTATAAATGTTATTTAAGGGAACTTTAAAAACGATCTACAAATCCTTAAAAACTGGAACTATTGATTATCCGGTAAAATCTCATTGTTCAGTTTGCTCCGTCAAAGTGATCTTCTCATTTTGCCATATCCCCTCGAGACAGTTCCCAACGATTTGCTTAGACTGATTGATATATTCGTGTACAATTCTAATCGATTGGCTTCGTGATCATTTCTATTTGCTTGTTGTGTAAATCTTAATGTAAAGTCGCATCTAAAATTGGCAAAACCAAAAATATATCAGCTCCAAATTTAGGATGGCTATAAAAAACGCTTGTGTATTGCGTGGATTGTGTGTGTGTGTGTTTGTGTGTGTGTTGAGGTGTATCGCAGGCTTATATAATTTACAGAAAGTACAGTTGTCACAAGCTATCGATACGATTGTTGAGCTACATATGTAACTAGAGGTTTACTACGATTAGAAATTGGAAAGGACGAGGAGGAGGAGGAAAAGCATCCAGCATTGTCCACTAATACATCTCATTCTCATCCCAA
The DNA here is from genome assembly GCA_018904035.1 of Zaprionus ornatus. Classification (NCBI taxonomy): domain Eukaryota; kingdom Metazoa; phylum Arthropoda; class Insecta; order Diptera; family Drosophilidae; genus Zaprionus; species Zaprionus ornatus. The sequence continues at coordinate 6,220,022 of JAEIFZ010000002.1, read as the reverse complement.
TCAACGGACTGCAACACGAGCTTGTCCAGTTCTTTGGAGTCGCCATTGCTGCTGTTACGTCGCCGACGCTTGCGCTGCAGATGCGCCCACTTTCTATTCAGTTGCGCCATTTGGGGTGTGGAGAACATTGCTGCAGCTGCAGCGCTTAGCTTTGTGGGCGTTATGGCATTCGATTTGGGTGTGCCTGGGCTCATGCTGAAAAGTTCACGATTGCCAAAGCGAAATTTACGTGGCGGCGGCAAAGGAGGCGCCGCTGCAGCTCCTCCTGAAGCAGCCAAACTGGCAAAGGCCAACTGCGGTGTGTCGTAGGGCGGCGGCGGTGTAATCATGGCCAGCGATGAGCTATCCTCCTCCTCGGCATCGTCGTCGTCCTGGTCAACGTCGTCGTCGTCGTCGTAGGGTTGTGGCATGTGGAACGTGGCATCGGAATGGGCATGGCGAAAGAGTGCAGGACGCGTCTCGTACAATTCGTACGAGGGCATTGTATCTGTAGGCGATTGTGGCTGGATCGGGGTTACGGGCATGGATTTGCTGGCCAGGATTCGCGCTGGTTGCTGTTGCTGGTATTGATGCTGCGGCTGCTGTTGATGTTGCTGCTGCTGTTGATGTTGCTGCTGTTGCTGTTGTTGCTGCTGTTGCTGTTGTTGCTGCTGCTGCTGTGTTGTTGGCGTGGGTATCGCCTGGATGAGTGGCATCGATTTGGTGTTACATATCAATCAATCACGGTAAATGTAACTGCAATTCTTGGGGCTCTCCTGCGGACTGGGACTGCTGGATGGCGGCGCTGGGCTGGAACTGCTATTTGACATTACGGGCGATGAGCCAGAGCTGGAGTGTGCCTGCTGCTGCTGCTGTTGTTGCTGTTGGTGTTGCTGCTGCTGTTGCTGTGGGCTATTTGAACGGTGCTGAGTTACTGCAAAAACAGAGAAGAGTCGAAGGTCAATGGAGGTCACCACACACGGGGGGACAGGTGAGAGAGCAGTTGTCGCTCGCGCACTTATGCAAAGTTATGCAAAGACACAATAGACACACACACACACACACACTCGCGCACACACTAACACTCGCACACTTTGGCACACACACACACACATATAGAGATAGTAGATGTCATGTTGCAACAACAAAGATAGATCAAATACGTGTACACAGCGAGCAGTCTCTATAGATACATTGATTGTTACAAACACACATTGAGATACATTTGGTTCCTATTTTAAACAGGTTCTTGACAACATTGAGTTCTGTTGCAACATGCATAACTATACGTACACGCACACAGGTACACACCAAGATAAGAACTTAGTTAAAACAACTGATTAGTCAACAAACTAAAGGAATAACAAATGAAATAATTCGAATTTGTGAAGTTTACTTTCTCTTGGAAATATATAAAAATTTTACTTTAGAGTTGAATAATATTTTATAAATAAGTATCTCAATTGTTTCATAGGATTTTTTAACTAGAAATCTATATTTTTTATTTCAAATTCTAAATATACTTTGATAATTAATTATTAATCTCGAATAAATTGTTATTTCATAGAATTCTTAACTCGTCATTAACTGAATTGAATCATCTCTATATCCAACAGCAAATTGGCCAATAATATGTTGTGAATATTCATTAGATTATTCAAATTACTAGAGAAAAATGTGAAAAAGAATGTTCATGAATTTTAAACATTGACCCAATTTGTTGTTGCTTGAGTTGTGCGAGTTTTGTTTTCAAGTTTATAGAATAATTATGTAAACCAAAGATATTTAAATGTAATAAACATAATATTATATTTTAGACAATTTTCATGGTTATCCAATACATAGAGTTAGGAGAACAATTGACAGATAGACAGATAGAGAGAATGAGAGAAAGAGATAGAGACAGAAGAGACAGAGAGTGAAACGGGACAATTCATCGCAATAGAATCGAAGAGGGGGTTTTTGGTCTGTGTCTGTGTGCGTCTTTATATGTTTCATTTTTTATTTATTTTTTTTTTTTTTTCAACTTAAATTCAAAAAGAATTGGAAAACACAATTGGAACAGAAAAACTTACCGATACCATGACGGGGCGGCTGTCTTCTTGCACGACCAAGACTTCTGTTACGTGTGTTTGTGTTGTTTACAGCCTAGGATTGGTGATATATAATCGTTTATACCATTTTTAATATGTATTACTCATAAAACAGAAGGAAAGAATATTTGCAAAATATTGCATTTACTGTACGTAATGAAATCGAAAATCAAGAAATTGTTTATTTTGTTTTTTGCTCTAGTCTTAAAGATCGGAATTAGGTTATCAGAAATTATTTGATCCAATTCAATATAGATGGTTAGTGTTGTCAGCCCAGTACACGGACGGACGTCAATGGTTAAATTTGGTTTTGGTTTTGAATTTGAATTTTTTGTTTTGTATTCTGATCTTTAAATTGTGTGTTAATATTCAACTTGTCAGGCAATAAACTGAAAACTGAATGAATACTTTTAGGCATTACAAATGAATATTACGAGTGAGTAGTTCTATGTTTTCTTGTTGTGGGTAGTATAGAGAGGTATTAGGAGTGTTGCAAGTACATTTATCATAATCATATAGTACGTGTAAACGGTTTCTAGTAGGTAGGTATCAAATGCACACACACATTCTTTGACTAGAGGGATTGTTGTTGTTGTTTCGATTGGATCGATTGTCGGGTGTATATCGTATATCGTATATCGCATATCGCCCATGCAGCAGCAGTAGAAGAAGAGTTCAACCTATCGATAGTGAGAAAGGCGAAAAAGAGATGCAGTCACACACAGCTCACACACGCATAGACACAATCATACACAAAGATCGATTAACGATAACCGATAACCGATGAAGTTTGGAACCCTGCAACGTCGAGTTGGGCGCGGGATGGCTGACTACGCTGACTGGGCTGATCGAATTTCATCTGAGATCAGTTCTGGATGATCGTTTAGGGGGAGAAGGGGGTCAGGGGGGACCGCTCTCTAGTAGAAAACACAAAAATCAAAAAAAATATATATAGAAGGCATTCCAAAATGTAACTTTGGTGCGGAGGTGTTGAAGAAGTTTCGAAAGTGAATCTGAACTTGATTTGCAGAAATATTTGGAATTAGGCAAAAGAAACAAAAACAATTTCGTAGCAAAATGTTTGCAAAATTTACTTTTAAGTTTCGAATTTCAGTTGATCACGAATTCGAGGGTATCCATATTGCAGCTATTGAGCAAATTATTTTCCGTATCAATAAAACGAATTATAAAGTCGGAGTAAAATAAAAAAACCAAAAAAAAAAAAGAAATAAATCAAATAAAATGAAAACAAAGAATCACCATAAATAAAGACAACGAACCAAAGTTGCTTTAGTTATGCGTAAGTATTTACCATATTTTGGGTAATTAGTCCCTGACTGGTTTCAGCCGCCCCACTCCCGTCTCAAAGGTAAACCTAATGAAAAAGGGAAGAAGAAGAAAAGATAGATAGAGTTTTTTTGGGTTTTGTTGTCGTCCACATTTGACAGTTTTGCTTTTAGTATTTTTTTTTTTTTTATTTTTAGTAGTATTTTTCGTGTTTCGTGTGAAGAGATTTTTAGGTTAGTAAAAGCATAGAGAGGTGGTAGTGTCATAGAGCAGAAATTCAAGAAGTTCAAGAAAATCCAACTATACGAAAAGAATTCTTTACAATTAGAAAAAGAGAGTGAGTGAGAGAGAGAGAGAGAAAGAGAGCGATTGAGAGACGCCTGCAAGAGATCAACTTTCTCGCCCGTTTCGAAGGATTGGTGTATTTCTAGAACTTTGGCGAGAAACGCACACAATTACACATTAAAAAAAAGCACCCCAGACAAAATGAGTTTAGTAGAATCAGCAGAACTATATATGGAACAATATACAATGAGTTATATTCATATACATATTATGGGTTTATATACTTTATTCATGGGCATGCGAATGGACAATGGTATGAGTTGAAGTCGCTTCGATATGGATGTAGAAGTGTACGTACATATAGGATTATACAAATATATACTATGGTGATACTTATTGGTGATTGTTTACTATATACACAGATATCAATTATGCTCATGAATAACGATTAGAACAGAAACTAAAGAAATATATATGTTAATCGAATAAATATAGAAACACTGTTCCTGTTTTATATGTAAAGACATAATTAACATATATAATAAAGATACAAAATACGTCAAATTAATAAAGAACAGATATACTAAACAGAGATGCAAATATACTGGTGATAATACATAGAAAACGTGCTTAGTGATGTGAAAAGATAGAGATGCATTCAGTGATTGCCGCAAAGCAGGTGAACTAGGTAGTATATCATTAACAAAATACCCTGTACAAAGGGTACACACACATATGCACACACACACACACACACACACACACATAGTGGAGACACAACAAAGTTGAAAACGTGTGAGTCTAAAGAAATACACCAATCGACGATTTAGTGAGAGTTCAATCAAATACAAGCGCACCACAAGGATTCATTTTAGTTAGTATATACTAAATGTCAAAATGTCAACAACATCGAAAAGAGCTCAATGGATACAATTAGAGATTAGATTAGATTAGAGATTAGTTAAGTACGATATTTAAATGAGGAAAATTAAAGTGAATTTCGAATATCACAATCAGGCATTAGAGATCGCGACTCACCTTCTTGACACTGCGAGTGGTTGAAAAGCCATCGCCGCGTCGATAGTTGTCGCCCTGTAAACAGATTAAAGACAATATTAGTAAGGATAAACAAGATAAATACGTGTATATATATAATATGGAAAGCCTTGTCTGTTGTGGCTGGGACTCACCATCACCTGGTGCGACCTCAACGTGCCAAAGTTGTCGCGTCCGCGATATGTTTGCTGGGTATTATAGCCATCGGGCTGGAACTGGAAGAGTGTCTCTGAGTTGGGTCCCTGATGCATCTGATGCATGGGAGGTTTGCGCAGTGTATTCTTCGGCGAGTGCATCTTGTTCTGTGGTGGTGGCTGTGGCAGGAGTACAGGTTCGGCATACGTAACCTCCTCCACCTGAGGTAACAGCTTGGGCTCCTGCTGTATGCGGCAGGACGAGGGGAAACTATAGAAACAAAATCATTTTACTTAGTTAAAACTGTACATGAATCTATATATATATATCTCTCCTCTGACCTGTTCACATTCTGACGCTGCTCAAAGTATTCGTATTCCGTATCTGGATAGGGTAGATTATCGTCCTCATCCTTGTGACAGCGTCGACCACAGAAATACCCTGTAAAGAAGCCCACAAGCAGCGAGAAGATCGAACCGGCCAGCACGGCCATAACCAGAGTTTCCACCGTATACTGTGCATTGATAATATCTGCGGAAATTTGTGGACCTTCATTAGAGCAAGGAACATTGTTCATAGGTTGGAAAGAAACATCGATAATTGTTTGTAGGGAGGATTCACCAAATAGTACACGACATATAGTATGTTTTTTAAGATATTTTTTTTGGGGTTGCGTGTACATATAAGTTCCGTTTTTTGTTTTGTTTTGTTTTTAACGACATCAATAAACATCCAAACATCGAAAATAGAACAAATGTTTTTTTTTTTTTTTTGGGTAGATCAAAAATGAAATGAAACAAGAAGAAGAATGACAAAATTGAGTTAATACAAGTAACAACAACAATTTCTTTTGTTTATATACAAAAGTAGTTCAATATTTCAATTGCTTAAAGAGCAAGAGGTATATAGAGCAAGAGATAAATATAAATATGTATAAGTATGTACATAAAATATAGGCATATAAGTGTGAATAAGTGAATAATTTTTTGTAAGTGATAAAGTGCTTTTTTAAAGTACGATGAATAAAGCATGCATACTAAAAAAAAACCTAAACTATATGTATACAATATGTATATAAATTGTGCTAGTTTTAGATCAGCCAACATTAAATGATAAAGCATTCTATTAGTAGAATGGATTGTTAATCTATTGTAGAAGGATTATTATATAAATATAATAACAGAACATTTTCCTTTGGGTTGCCAAAATTATTTAGTGCCCTCTGCGTTTTCCTTTTGGGGACAAGCATAGAAGCAACAGGGCTTAACTCGCAAAATGTTTGGCCCCAAAAATTTCAAACAAGGTATTGTAGTCTGTTTTATTGGTACAATAATTAAATATTATACATGTGTTTCAGACAAGCCATCAATGCCTACTCAATTATCTGAAGAGAATAAGCAGAGGAACAGCACGTAATGGGCTTCTACATATGATACAAATATACCCAAATATTTATTAAACATAAGTACAATATACTTGATGTATTATGACATGCAAATGATGAAATGAAACACAACATTTAAAAATAAATATATTTTTATACTTAAGCTACATTCAAGATGATAATAAAGCAGATAGAGTAAAGTGCCGGCTAAATGTTGATTGAAATTGAAAAGCATAAAGTGGCAATATGCAAATAGGTGAGAGACAGCGAGAAAGGGCGTTAAAAATGCAAGATGACAGGTGGAAGTGGTGGCAAGTGGCAAGTGAAAAGTGGAAGGCGGCAGACAGGCAGCTGCAGCAGCAGCAGCGAGTGAAATGAAAATGTGATTTGGAAAAATGACAACAAAAACTGGTAAATGTGATAAACTTGACGGCGAAACTGGTGAGGGAAATATGCTATACAACTCGTGCTATAAAAAAAAAGGCATGCGAAAACGTGAAGAAGATGGAGGAAAGAAAAAGAAGCCGTGATTTTATTTTCACTTGCAACTTACCTTCAAAGTTCTTATCGATGTTGTCAATGATTTCCTGATCCTTGCTCTGACGACGCGAATCCAGCAGGTCCATGTCGTTGCGGAAACCCTTTTGCTCGCCCACATTGGCGTCCTTCGAATTGATTTTGCCTACGTGTCGAGAGACAGGAAGAGAGAGAGAGAGACAGGGGGAGGGTGATGGAAGTCAGTTGAGTCGTTTACCTTAATTTGTGCCGCAGCGTATTGGCCATTTAACTCACCTGAGGGACATGCCGCATGCTGACCCGTTGCAACATTCTGATAGAAATAGTTCTCCTCGAGCCAACGTGGCGCGCCATGCGAGCGACACTTGCCGGCAATTTTATCCCAGGCACAGTAAGGATCCTGCAATGCGACGCATTCGCTGCAAGTAATAGCGCACACAGGAGCATGGGGAAGAGAGTGGGGAGGAGGAGGTGTTGTAAACATATTGCAAATTGTGAAATGTAAAACGCCATAAATGGGCGCTGAAAGTGCTGGCATATTGCAGCTGCCAAGTGGCCAAAGACAGAGGGACAGACACAGACAGGCAGCAGCTGTAGCTACTCCCTCTCCAGCTGTTCCCCTGTCTGCTTGACTGTCTGTCTGCTTGTCTCCCAGTCTGCCAGTCTACCAGTCGACGCATGAAAGTCACGCAAATTGTTACATGAAATAAAAATGCCATTGTCCTGTCTGCATTCGCTTCAATCTCAATTCATTGCAACTGCAGCTCATCCACTACAGCTCAGTCCAGTCCAGTCCAGTTCAGTTCAGTTCAGTTCGGTTCAGTTCAGTTCAGTGCCATCCAGTCCAGTTCGGTTCGGAGTGAAGTCCCCACACTTACCTGCAGCTGGTGATTTTGTCGTTGTGACATCGATGCAGCTGTATCGCAATCACTTGGCTATCTGTCACAATGATTAATTTGCCATCGTCGTAGCTGCCATCTTTCGGTTGATCTGTGAAAATTGCGAATTCATTTTACAATGTCAGCTCGTTACACGTTCCCCTTTTTTCGTGCACCCATTCTACTTTACTTTTAATTGAGTCCCATTCAAATCCCCCTCTCACCCTATCTGCAGCTTCATCACTTACCGTATTGCATGGTTCGCACTATTTCCAAATTGCGTATGGGTTCACTCTTGGTCAGCACATCGATCTCCTCGATAACGACTGAGGTTACCTTTTCCGCAGTATCCGCCGATTCGGCATTAACCGATTTGATGATTTTGCCATGATCTATAGAGTAGAAAGGGTAGAAGATTTAGTGGTCTGTGTGAGAAATACTGTATAATATAATATAATATACAATAGTATACAAATTAAAATAACTAGCATAACCTCAACTTTAACAAAACGTTCATGAAAGTTCTTAATTATTAAGTTGACTTTGGGTTCTTGTAAATCGCAGTAGATCTTTAATTAAAATCAAATTTCAATTATATTTACATAAATATTATTTAAGTATCTATGCGTATTATGAACGAGTTTATTCATGTTAATTTTTCTCACTGGAATCTCAAACAATTCCGAATATTTTTATTAAATCATTCTACTCAAATGCCTGTTCAATATTCTCGATTATCTAATAATATATGTACGTATAATATATACATATAATACTTCTGTATGCATTATGTTCCGCACTATGTATTATATTCTACTAAATTAGTCTGCGTTAGCTTATTATAGAGACCAGACAGACTGCCGCTTGAGGTCAGCTGCTTGTCTATGGCTTATCTGGTGTAGAGTACCCAAGTTTATGATGCCCCTTAGGCATATTGAACAATTGCGCCATCGACAATCGCTGTCAGGCTACTGCAGCCATTGGCCTAGGGAGCCATAAAGTGTGTGCCGTGTACACAGACTGGTAAACCATTAAACCGTTAAACCTTAACTGCGACTCACCTGTGCCAACGAAAATCACATCATATGTTTTGCCTCCAGGCGTTTTGATCTGTGCATCCACAGCGATTTGTGTGAAGCGATAGCTGTAAAGGAAAGACAGAGAATGAAGAGAACATTAGACAGAGAAAACAAAACTAAAGCTGGGAAGTAGGGGATTATAAAGCGCAAGGTTTACCATGCATAGTAAAGGAATGGAAAGGGAGTAGAATATTTGGAGCTTTGTGAAAAGAATTAAATTTTGACAAAATCCCATTGTAACATTTGATGTGAAGTTAAGCTTCGATCTGTATCCATCTGAGGATTACCTATGGAATATATGTATAGCATATGCATAAAACTCATGCCTGCTCTGTCTGCTTTGCCTCTCTCTCTCTCTCTTTCGCAAATGAGAACCACAAACAACATGTCAATGCTGCCAGCTGAATGACATAACAGGACATTCCGGATGGGGCGGCTGGTTTTTTGGTTAGACACCATTAATAATGGACAGACAGAGTTGAGTGTGGCAACAGGAGAGAGAGAAAGGGATAGGAGAGCAGGGGGAAGAGGTCACTAGGAGCGAGAGAGAGAGAGAGAGACAAGAGGAGGAACCGCTGCCGTAGCATTGGTGAGAATGACAAACAGAATGGCAGAAAACCGCAACAGCGGTAGCAACAACTGCGACAGCAGCAGCAACAACACACACAACAGCAGTAGCAACTACTGCTGCAGCAACACACACACACAACTGCAACATTTATATGTGAAAACATATTCAAGCGCACAACAACCAAAAAGACATGAAATAAAAACGGAAATTTCTCTCTGATTTCACCACAAAAATGTTGGACGTTTGCGTCGATGTTGCTGGTGTTGTTGCTGCAGTTGTTGTCCTTGTTGCAGGCAACATTTGTGGCTGTGCGCTTGACTGCCTTGTCTATTGTTGCTTCCATGTTGGTTTTGCCTTGCTGCCTGTATGTGTGTGTGGGAATGCATGTGTGTGTTAGTGCTGCCTCGATTTAAATGCAAATGGCCGCATCCAACTGAAGCAGCAACAGCAAGAGCAGCAACTACTGCCAGCAACTGGACCCAGTCGGCATTGTGCATTGTTTTATTGTTAATTAACAAATCTCGTTTTTTGAGTTTTAGTTATGTTGCTCAATTTTCTAAATGGCAAAAGAATTGCATCGCATTTTGGCTTGTCCGACAGGGAGCTCGTCTGGGCTCGTTTTGGCTTGGCTTAAATGGGGCCCATTCAGTTTGTGTGTGTTAACTGTTGCGGTTGCCTTGTTGAAATGGCAACACACACAATATGTATGTGAAATTGCAGAATATATTATGCTTATACGAACAGAGAGAGAGTGAAGTTTAAGCTTTAAAAACTTGCAAGTTGTGGGAGTATTAATGAAATATTTCTCTTGTCTTCTAATCTCCCCTAGATTAACAGTTATTGCTGATTAAGTGCCTATACCTTTACTATTATTTTGACCATCATACTGCCGACACATATAGTTCAATGACAATAAGCTTTTGATTGTCCTGCGCGCGTTGTTCGTTCTGTTCTCCTTGGTATTTATGTGTGGACTGCCTGCTAGATCACTCTCACACAGCAGCGGCACTGTTCGTGCTTATCGTTTTGTGCTGCTCTCTTGCTTTCTCGACTTCTTACTCTCTCGACTTTATGCTCCTTACCAAAAACAGAGCTTTGTCTCCCTCTCACAATTATCACACGCACCTCGCTCTCTCAATGCAAATAAATATCATAGCAATGAGCAATCATCCAGCTGGCTTCACTGCTTCTTCTCTTTCCTAACAGAACAGTGTAACATAGTTATGTTAAGTCACTGCCTGTCTAACATAATCACTGATACAATTAACATTTGCATGGAAATTATTTTATTTTTTGATATGCCTGAGATTTTGCTAAAAATACGAATATACTGATAACAGATACGACCTCTGGAATGTTCATTATATACTTATAAAACTGAGTTCTACAATAAGTATAACAATTCATTCCCCACACAAATTCTTGCCCTTAAGCTCTTTACAAAACTTGTACATTTCTTTTCGTTTTTGAGCAACATTTAATTAAATTTCCTTTTTGCTTGTGTGGTGAATAATTAAATTCTCTTTTCTTCTTCTTTTTTCCATGTATTTAAATAACAATTAGAAAATTTAAAAGTTAGAAGTTAACAAAAACGACATTGAAACTTTTTGTCAACGGCACTGACACATTTCTAATTGCAATCTCGAAATGTCTTGTGTGTGTGTGTGTGAATCGTTTATGAAAAGGCCAAGAAAGTGTCCAATTATGGTCGAAGCGATAAGAAATAAAATATTTAATACAATGCGAATTGAAGGCAAAGTTGAGCCAGCTTATAAATTAATTCCCCACGCAACAGTAGAGAAGAAAGAGAGAGAGAGAGGGAGGAGGTCGGGAGAAGATTCAATGAATAGAGATGCAAAAAGTGCTGGCAAAAACTTTTGCTGGCCGAAAATTACAAAATGGCAAAAGGCCACGAGACGCAGGAGAGAAGAGAAGAACAAGAATGAAAGGAGACACATGAAAAATAAAAACAAAATAAAAAGGGACATTTTAAGTGCGTGAGAGGGGGGAGGGAGTGAGTGTGAGAGGTAGAGAGAGAGAGAGAGAGAGAGAAAGAGGGAGGCACAGATAGAAAGCCAGGCAAAGAGACGGAGGAAAAGAGCGAGAGAGGGGGGAGTTGGGCAGGTGCTGGACGCAGTTGGCAATTGAAACTTGTGCAATTTTTGCCAACTTTCGAGCCACGCCTCGATGGGCGACAACAACAACAACAGCAACAGCAACAGGAAAGTGGGTGACAAGGGTCACAAGTGGAAGTCAACTCTATTCGCAGTGGAATGAAATTAGCAGGACAGTAAAGGTTGCTCCACACCTCCCCCCACCACTCTTTCTCTCTCAAGGACAAAAAAACTTGACCGATAAGATAAGCGCACATAGAGAGATAGAGAGAGAGTGAGAACCCAATTGTGGCTGGGGCTGCCTTGAATGGAGCCAGGATATGGTCAACCAGCTGCCAGAAATCTGTTGACTATGGGATACTTCCGGGTCGACCAGGAAACAATTTGTTACGGAGCCCGGCGACTGACCCCGGCTCTAACTCTGGCAACGACTGTGAAGCATTTAACTTTTCGCCAAGAGATGCTATGAGAAACTTTCAAGTTCTTGCAAAAACTTTGTTAGACCTGGCAACTCTACGCCCTCTCCCGCACCGTCCTGCCCACTTTCCGCTAGCATATGCAAATGAGGAACCTGTGGTGTATGAGAGTTTTCTAGCTACTTTTGACTCCTTCCTCTCCCCTTCCTTCCGCTCCTTGCTCCATTCTCCTTCCTTCTTCCTCTTTTTTGTGATTTATTTATTTGCTCACGCACACACAAACAAAATGGCTGCCGGAAGCGTTTGTGGCTGCTGTTGCTGTGTGTGTGTGTGGCAACACTGGACCCCGGCTCAAATAAAATTATAATAAATTTATGCCTCAGCCAGAGAAACGCCATAAATTTTGTCCATTTTTGATTTGAATTTGACATTTGCGTTCTCGCACAAAACTGTGAAACAGAAATCGAAGCAGAAACACACAGCAAATCCAATTGAAGGTATTTCTCTTTAACCACCTCTCTTCTCCCTCCCATTCCCTCCTTAGGTCGCTTTGTGGTATTTGTGAACCTGCGGCTTCAACCTTGAATAATTTATGCACATTATTTCAATGTAAATATAAATATATAAATCTATATAAAACATTTGATAAATGCATTTTTCGCAATTGCTAAAGTGTGGACTTATCGGCTTTGAGGGCTTGTCAGCAATGCTTTAAAAGGATCTGCAGATGAAGACGGGTGGGTAAGCTGTAAGGACTTGTGGGATAGTGTTGATAGTATTGTAAGAGGATTATTGAAGCAGTTTAAGGAAAATATTAAAATGAATCAAGAGAGGGAGAGCGTAGATATAGAGTGTGAGGGAAAGAGTAGGGAGAGGGAGAACGGCACAGATAGAAGGTTCTTTGAACCAACTTGTAAACTGTAAGCTAACAGCTTATATGGCGTACTGTTACTAACATGTTACATGTTGTGTTTACTATTAACAGCACTGCTAAGAGAGTTTTATAACAGAAGAAAAAGTGAGAAGATTCTGTTAATCAAAGAACTGGAAAACCTGTAAACTATAACAGCTTTTATGGCATGCTGTTACTAACAGTTGATTTAACAGCATTGTGAAAATAGTTTTATTACAGATAAACGACTCATAACATGTCCTACAAATGCCCTCAACTTCTTTCTTTGATTCTTTAAACTTCCTCAGAGCTTCCTCAATTTGTAGTGCCTACATTTCTTAACAGTTTCCGCACATAACATTATTCACTTAGCGCACAATCACTGTTAATAATTTAACAGTGTACAGTGTGTGAAAGTTTGCCAGCTAAATTTCTCTAATTTATTTATATTTCAATTACGTTTAGTTTTGTGGCTCGAGTAAATCTTTAGCCCAGATTCAGCCAAGAGAGAGAGTGAGAGAGGGAGTGTGTGTGCTTTTTCAACTGTAAGTTGTAATTGTTGCAGCGAAGGGGTTAACCAGGCTTACAGTGACTGCAAGCAGGATTTGTGCATGACCGACTTAGCGAACAAGTTGTGGTGCCACTGCCCAAGTGGGTCGCCAAATAAATGTTCAGCACAAATTTTGTAGTAACTTTTGTGCTCTTTTCAATTGAGTTTGAGCATGATTAAATTCTGATGCGTGTGCCCGTAGCACACACCCCCTCCCCACTCCCTGCTGTAGTCAGTTGCAGCTGTGGGTATAAGTGGCCGAAACCAAAAGACCCTGCCGACCGTCCTCCCCCCCGTTCCCAGTAAACCCCATTGCAATCCGCAACATACGCGCCAACCACTTCGCTAATGTTGCTCGTCCGCAATTTTGTTGTGTGTGTGTGGGAGGAACGAGAACGGGAACGGGGTAAGGGGGAGAGGGGTCTCTTGGCTGCTCTTGTCCCTACGTGTTCCATATTTCATTCTAATTTATTCAGTTGTGCATGCATATTTTCGTTACGGGTTGCCTCGGCGCATCCATGCATTTCCTTCTGGCTGGCTCGGTTCGTTTGGTTCAACTATCGCTTGACTGCAGCAACATCCCTGCCCAGCGCCCCTCTACAGTATGCACTCCTTGTAGCAGCTCACTTCGGACTGCCTGCCTGCCTGCCTGCCTGCCTGCTCAGTGGCTCGCTTATGATTTACTCTTTAAGGTGGAGTCTCCAACTCTCACCTCTGTCCCCCCCTTCTGCTGAACCTGCTCCATAATTGTGGCTCAATTACATGGAAAAGTTGCCAAATTGAATTTTTAAATTTTCACATGTCTGAGTGAAAATCTTGAAAATAATTTATGAGCATGCAGAAAAGCCCAAGAACGAGTGAACAGCTGCATATATAGTATATGCCACACTCCCCTGCCTGCTTCCTCCACTCTTCATTCTCTCTTTCTCTTGTTGCTGGCTTCGTTTCAGTCCTGCGGCCAAAAAGCATCAGCCAATTTCGTGTTTGGTTATCAGCAGGTTGCCTTTGTTGTATGTGCGGGTGTGTCTGGGTATGTGTGTGTGCGTCTGCCTCTTTGACTCGCATTTATGTTCATGTTTCCAAAAATTCTTAAAGCTCGCACAAAATTTTAATAGCCTTTTCCTGTGTTGAGAGGCCTTGAAAAGGCTTCGGGGCACATTGAAAGAACATAAATGAAAATTGATGGAAAATGAAAGCAAAATTCTTCTTGTATATTATAATAAATCCTTGACTATTAAAAATCAAATAACATCGCTTTCAACATGAATATGCAATTAATTTAACATGGCAAATTCATTTAGAATATCATTGTGAGCAGCTTTACATTTCATAATCATATTCAATTGGGAGTTTTTTTCTATTGATTTTGGCAAATTGGCTGGCGAAAAGGAAGAGTTTTCATTGAATGAGGAATTATATGTTTTGGATTTATTTTTAGATTCCCCAAACAAATTGAGAATTTTTATATTGACTATAAATACAAATAAGTCGAGATAATTGAACTTAAGAAATACATCGGTCCTTCATGTTATTGTTTGACTATCCCTGCCTCTTTTTCTCTATTTGTCTCTCTTTTAGTTTGTCTATCATTCTCTCTTTTTTCATTGTTCTCTTTATCCTTTTTCTTTCACTGACTCTCTCTCAATGTATGGTACCCCTCTCTCATTTCTCTCTCTGTTCATCTTATATTCTTTCTATTCCCACACTCTCTCTCTTTCTTCTCAGACAATGCATTAATTAGAATACTGTACTATTTCATACAACTCCCTCTCTCCATGGCATACCCACTCCCCCACTGCCAATTTCCAGGGTATACGAACATGGGCAAAGTTGTGCCGTATCAGATGGCGAGGAATTTGTTATTTAAATGAAATTAGTTGGATTGGATCGTCACGTATTCACTTCGAGCAGTCGCAGCATCAGCAGCAGTTGCAGTTAAACTTTTTACAATCCACACACGGCATGTGTGCCACGCCCACACGTACACACACCAGGCACACACACACACACACCCAGCGAACCCGTTTGGGTGCGCGCTTGACTGTGGCATTGGCTTTGTGCAATAATATTTACATTGCCGCAACATTATTCGGCCAGGGAAAGGGGCAAGGGACGGGGGACGGGGGGGCGTGGCAACAATTCGGGCCACTTTGCGACGTGCCCGTGCAGCAGAAAATAACCCGCTGAAAGAGAAGGTACAACAACGAAAGCAGGCAGACAGAGCGGAAGGAAGCAGGGGGGGAATTAAAGAGAGGGAGAGAGTTCGGGAGGGAGCGGGGGTGGGGGAGGCGGGCAGGTTGCCCACTTGGGTACTTACATTGTGCTCGTCCGCACCAAAATCGGCTGACCGAAAAATGCCGGAACATTCTCGTCCATTAGCGAATGTGTTTTGATGAAATTTAATGTGGGATCCGGAAGTGTTCGTGAATCATTGTGACAGGCGCCGGGTCGTGGATCGGGTACCTATAAAAGAGAGACGAAGCAGAAGAAGAAGAAGCACATGAAGAAGAGAACTTCAAATGAAAGACAGAAAATATTAGTGAGCATACGGGGCGTATACGTTATATGATATGACTGCCATGTGGCTCCAGTTATGGTTATGGTAGCTTGGTCAAAAAGAAGCGTATAAATTGCATTTGCTGCTCTCGCGCCACTCGTAACAAATACCCACACACACACACACAGGCAGACACACACACACACACACACGGGCACACACAACGCGCCGGAAATTGCATAGCACGGGCAAGTGCAGCCGGACAAAGCAACGCCGGGAAGTGTCCTTTGTGCGGCTCTGCTCACGTACAAGCCACACTGTCACACACACACACACACACAGACAGACATATGCACACATAAATATATATACTATATAGCATACTATATATATACTATAGATGTCTGCGATGCGAGTTTTCTGTTTTGGCAATGATTTGGTTTATGAATCACCAGCGGAAACTGCGCGCTCAACTGTTGACTTGTCTCATGTGTGCGTGTGTCCCTGTATGTGAGTGTGTGTGTCCCTATAAGTCTCTGTGTGCGTGTGTGTGTGAAAAATATTAAGTCAGCATTCATATGTATGCGCATCTCGTCTCCTTTTGTCGCTTCCCTCCCCTAGAGCGAAAAACCTCTGCACGATGCTGCGGTATAATTTGGACCGACAAAATGTTACTCGTAATCGGATTCATATATTCCAAATATTTTCTGTATAAAGCCGAATGTAGTAGCAGGAAAAAGAACAGTGTTTCAATTTTCAAGCTCTGCTTTGATGTAGCCCTGGTTTATTTGAAGTTACGAACTGTGAATTGATGCCGTAAATTTGAAGTCTATATCGATTTTAACTCTCTCTAATTGAAGTTGTTAATGATTTAGAACAAACTTCATATCCAGCTGAGTGTTATAGAATTTGCTGTACATAACCTACAAAATAGCTTCGACTTAACCTCAACATTTTGGTATTTTCAAAACATCTAACTACTATTTAATTGAATTCTAAAAAGATGTTGACAAATATAACCTTTAACATAATTCTTGCACAACTTGTTCATAACTAACGAAAATGACTTTATACTATTCTCAAAAATCCATTTAAAAAACATTAACATAACCTCACTAATATCCTTTTCTCTTTTTTTTTAGGTCTGTCGTTAACTTCTGCCATTCGAAATTGAAGTTTAGTTCAGTTCTGGAAACAGCTTGTTGCACTCTCAAGTCTTATATTCAAAGTTTTCTGCACTTCGAATTGTTTCGAATTTGCCAACATCTTCAATTTCTAATTTGGATACCACAACGAGACGAAGACGAAGACAAAGACGAGGATAGAGAACTAGCTTGCCTTCTCTTTCTGAAATCGTTTGGCAGCATGTGCAGTCAACGGAGTCATCTGGCAGAGCATTCGTAATTCAAATGCAAATTTTCTTTTTCTTTTCGAATTTTTCTCTTTTGCTTTTCCTTTTTTTTTATTTGGCACACGAAAAGTTCTGCTGCTTCTCGAAGGCTGAACAAATTTGTGTGGCCATAAATTGTGGCACAGCTGCGTGCAAGTGTTGGCCCTGAAGCACACACACACACACTCTCACACACACTCACACTCACACACACACACACACACACACACACACACAGTTGTAATGCGTACGCACCTTGGCATTATTCACTGGCAACCAGTTGGAGTTGATGCCGCTCTGCTCCTTGAACTGTCCCTCGAACGTGTCCGCAATATCCTGTGGAGAAGGCAAGAAAATTCAAGAGATGAAAATGAGATGAAACAGAGAGAGAGAAGAGAGAAGGTAATCGTAATTGTGCACTCACCTGCAATGCGAAAGCACAAACCGCTGAGCCGGGAATTGAATTTGTTGGCGTATTAAAAACGCCGTAAATCAATTTGGAACTCATGGATCCATACTGTCCCTCCACGAGATTGCTGGCCGATTCTGTGTGGGGCAAAGCGAAGTCAAGGTTAAAGTAGAGCAGGAGACACAAAGAGTGAGAGAGAGAGAGAGAGGGTGGGAGGAGTGTGACCACTTACGTATCTCATTAAAGTAGAACGGATAGTCGCCGGGTATGGAGCAATTCAGGCGGGACTTGAGGAACGATGTCCAACGATTGCGGAAACGATGCGGGCCGCCCTTATCCCATTTGCAGACGCGTGCAACGCGCGAATAAATCGCCTGAAATAGCATAAAAGATAAATATTAATGCGCAGGTAAAGGCAGAAACCGCCCCCAATAACCCAATCCCCTATCCCCCCTCCCCCTTCGAAATCCCAAATAGAAAGCCAACAAACGCAGGCCATAAACAAATAAGCCTCCCATTCCAAAACCGATAACTGTATTTGGCCATGGACCAAAGCCGAAACCAAAACCCGAAAACCAAAATCGCAGTTGCCCAAGTCGATGCCGGAAGTGTGCACGAATAGCGCAAACACAAACGAGCAAAATGGCCGCCCAAATATGGCGTCGATGTGGACGCGCTTCCGCTTGAATCGCTCTGGCCAAAAACCCTTGCCCACATTCAATTATAGCCACATGCATAAACATGCCACATCCATCTATATCCATATCCATATTCATATCTATATCTATATCTCTAGCATTCTATATGCTCAGTTCACCCCCCACTCACCTTGCCGCAGTTGATGAATTCCACCGCCGTCTCGCGAAAGAAGAAATAGACGAAATCTCCCTGCGTGAATGAGCTCACAAAGTTTGGCGCTAAAAGAGAATGAGAAGAAGAGGGGAAGACAGAGAGATGAGAGATGAGAAAAACAAGCGAAAACGAGTAAAATTGTTAATATGCCAAAGTTAAGCCATAAATTTCATTTATAGTTCGAGTTGTAAAAACATTTTATAGACAACATTCTGTCTGTCTGTTTGTGTGTGTGTGTATTTTGCTTCTCGCTCCGGCGATTTACGAGCAACTCGTGCCGATGACACGACAATCGATTTGCCGCATCTATATATATCGAATATACATATCGAATGCCGTTCAATGTGTTTGTTGTGCATGCAATTTATGCGCAGAACATGTTGCCATAAAATTAGAATTGTCATTTGCTTGTTTACTTGTCTTATTTCACTCCTATTGTTGTTGTTGTTGTTGCTCTTGTTGATGTTGCATTAGAGACAAAGTGATTGTGATTGGAATAAACTATGCATATATTGAATAATATCGGTTATGATGGAATTTAGTTAACATTTTTATTGAATATTTTGAAGAGCGATTGCAGTTTTTGAATTAATTATATAAAGTAATTTCGGGAAATAAATATTACATTGTTTATTTACGATACTTGTGATATGTTTATTTTATTTTAAAATTATTTATTTTATTTATATTTAAGATTTCTTTTTTTATATTTTTTTTTCTATTTTTTCTACATCCAATTAGGTTTTTATTTTTATTATTTCTTCCTATCATATCTCAAACACCTCAGCCAATTTTCAAGTTTATCTCTAGTTTCACTCACACATTCTTATGCTTTAACCTCTTGCCTATATCTAGTGTAGATTGCCACTCTCAAAATGTACTAACAACTTAATGAAAGTGTGATAAATTGGAATTCACTTCAGTTTCACTTTCGGCTAATTTATTAATAATTCATTAGCAGGCTACACGCGGCATAGACAGCAAACCCCGGAGGCTTTTCTCTCGGTGTCGAGACACTTTTCACTCGAATTTTCACTAGAATATTTCCACGAATTTTGCCTCGCATTTTCGTGAGAGTTTAAAGTGCCTTAAAGCTTGCTCTGTTTAATTTCCGCAGCTGCAACACGTCGCGAAATTTCATAAAATATTCATCATGCGCGTAACAAGACACGCCTGGAGGAGATGAGACAGTTCTCTTCGCGTAGCATGTATCTCTGTCTCGGTATGCAAAGGGACAGTCAGCCGGATGGACTGGAGACTGGAGACTGGGACTGGGACTGGGACTCGGACTGTGTGCCTGGGAAGCTTGAAAGCTGTCATGTCTATTCGGTTAATGGACGTCTGCCATATGAACGAATCGCATCGCATCGCATCGCATCACAGCGACGCGAAGTCGGTGGAGCACTTGAAATATGCAAAAGGAAACCGCAAGCGGTGATATGATGTCGATTGTCGATTGTTCTGATTGCAGGACAGCAGAAAGATGCCGGTGCCGAAATCAATTCTGAATTCCCTTACAGCAAACCGAGGGAAACTTATCCATAAGCCGCACATAGTGTGGCACACGGTGCGTATACGTATTGACACAATCGCACAATAATTCAATTCAAGCAGCGCGCATTTCACTAATATTGAAAGCACAACAACAACGACAGCAATTGTAGTAACAACAACAACAACAACAATAATAATAATCATAACCAAACCGACAGTTTCAATTACGCGAAGTGTCTGTCAAAGGAAGGATAAGATAGGGCAAGGTTTGGGTTGCTAAGGGAAGCTGAAATGATTTAAGCAACTTACCATTGAGACTGAGACTATCGTATTGTTCCGTCTGAAGGGGCTCACGATAGATAATCGGATCACTGCCGCTGAAATCGGCTACAGTGCCTGAGTAAAGCTCGTTGTCTGCAAAATACAAGAAGAAAGAAAACGATTTTGTTTAGTAAAGGGGAAATTTGTATAAAGACTTAAAAGAAGTACAAGTAGTAAGGTGGAGTATTCACTCAGAGATACTCAGCATTATTTATTCAATGAAAATCCACAGCTTTCTTTTACAATTTTGATCATTCAAATAGGTTTCAATTGCATTTAATATCTTGTTGACAACACCAACTGTTTCTTAACTCATTTCTCTTTCGATTTCTTCATACAACTATCTGACTATCCTAACTCTTTCCACAAATCAATTCATTCTATGTGTACAAATAACTCAATTATGCTTCAACTTATACTGACAACACTCAAATCTACTTCCATTTCCCCTACACTCTTCGAAGCCTCCCTTTAGCATTTTCTTTGAGGGAATTCAAAATACAATCGATAAATGTGCCTGCCCCCTCTGCCACACCCCCCCATTAGCTATACCTTTTTGCATAAATAATCCGCTAAATTGTTTATGCATCATACCAATATCAACATTATCGCGTTGTTAACACTGCTGAGCCTCGTGCCGGAAAAAATAAACACGCTAATAAATGTCAATTATGCGCGGTATTTTATTAACTGTAAATGATTTTTTTTTTATGCGCAAATTTCGTTGATTACACTTCGAATGCGATAAACTTTCATTTCGCGTGTCGTCATGTAACTAAAATATGCAAAATGGAGGAGACAATAAAATTTTAATCAATTGTTGCGCTTCTCTCTGCGCATTACACATACGCCACGTCGAACGTGCTGCTCAAAATGTGAAAATGCGAATTTGCGAGTAAATTTAATTAAGTTAAATGACAAACATAACAACAACAACAGCGACAACAACAACGACTGAGAGAAGCAGGAAAACTTTTGACATGTCTCCGGCGACATTGAATGGCCCCGCGGCCACAGGGAACAGTAAAGATTCCTCTTGCCAATCCCGTCTTCCTTCTTCTGCTGTTGCTTTTCCTCGGCCTCGAGACATAAGATAAATGAGTTTTTTCTGCCTCAACTTTTTACTTGCTGGAATTGCCTGCCTCCCTGCCTGTCTCTCTGTCTCTGCCTCTGTCCATTCTGTCTGCCCTTCTGCCTTTGCTCGTCGCTTGGCTTTGGCTTTGGCATTGTCAAACTTCAATTCCAACGAGCCAAAGAAATATGAAAAAAACACAGCAGCAACAGCAGCAGCAGCAGTAACAACATTAACAACAACAACAAGTACAACAAGTTGTGCAAGAACAACAACAACAAGAGAAACAAGTGAATCGCGCGACCGGAAATGCCGAGCAGGCTGGCAACGTTGCCCGTTTATTGTCTGGCCGGAAATGGCTTTGCCTTTGCCTCCGCCGTCCTCTGCCCCCTCTTGTCTCTGCAGTACCCCCTGCCCAATGAGGCTCATTGCGAGCCGGCGGCTCTCAATGACAGAATCGATTCCAGTGTTGGCTTTGTGCGCTGCCTGCAGGCGGCTTTGGCCAAAAAGTTCGAGAGCAACAGAGCCGAGAAGGGGCTCCATAGAGAAAAAGCCAAATGCAGAATTATCGCTACCATCTACATGGCATGGAGGCAAAAAGGAAACAAAACGAGCGGGACAGAGACAGGGAAAGAGAAAAAGAGGGAGCGTCTCAGTATAAACAAATCTTGCAGCATTCTAACAAAACGAAAAAAAATTCTTCATTCTCCTAAAGCTTTTTACAGCCCAAAGTAATTTCCAGCTATCGTATAAAATTTGTGTAATTACTCTCGCACACACACACACACACATACACTCGCAGCTTGCTCAGGAATAAACGAAAACTTTGACAATAAATTATCTTTTTAATTAATCAACATTGCGCAAACACAATTGAAACATGACATAAATAGAAATATAGAAGTACGCAATAGAATGGATCAACAGCCGTAAGACACAATCCCAAGTTTCTACATTTTCATGGCGGCTCTCAACATCCTCGATAGTATAGTGGTTAGTATCCCCGCCTGTCACGCGGGAGACCGGGGTTCAATTCCCCGTCGGGGAGAGATGTCACCATATTTTTTTCGATTTAATTAGTGTTGTTAAAGTGAGAACGTAGTAACCATTCGAAACCATCTTAACTTCCCCAATAATCTTTTTTATTTTTCCCCATCTTTAGATAATATTGATCCTTGTTAGATATTACGATTAGAATTAGAACTGCTTGATTATGAATTTTGCTTTTGGCAAGCAACTTACAACATCCTCGATAGTATAGTGGTTAGTATCCCCGCCTGTCACGCGGGAGACCGGGGTTCAATTCCCCGTCGGGGAGATGTGTCATACTATTTTTTTAATAATTAAACAATACTAATTATTAGTCATAACACTGCAGTGCGCTGCCAACTTGCTTCAATTTCGATAGGTTGCCAATAATTTATCGCCGCAGTTTTCTATCGCGCGAACGACTGCAAAGAGCGGTGTGAGCATTAACTATCGGTATTTCTTTATAAATTTTAAATTGGCCAATTTCGATAACTCGCAATATATCGAGAATCAAGATTAATATTTATTTTATAATTGCATTTTGTGGTCTTGTATTGTTTACTGACCCTAAAATATGAATTATTAAACAATAATTATTTGTGCAACTACGCATATTATGAATATGTACACATTTATGTAAATACTTGCAAACAATCGAACCGATCTACCACGCTGTTGGTTGTATACAAATGAACATAATTAAGTATGTATGAGGGTTAGCATGTATGCACATGTATTTTCGATGGTTGACATGTGCATGGAAAAGAAGAGTAGAGAATTGGCATGTGCATAGAAAAGAAGAGTAGAGAAATAGCTCGTGCTACCCTATCGATATGTGCACGGAAAAGAAGAGTCGAGAAACAGCTCGCGATCCCTATCGAAATGTGCATGGAAAAGAAGAGTCGAGAAACAGATCGCGCTACGCGCTCACATCGTTTATCCCTTTCTTTTCTGTGCAAGTAATATAGTTATGATGTCATCGACAACTTGTTTGCTGATCGAGGGGATAAAAAATGGTTTATCTAATAACTTCCGTGCTTATTATCTGATCGGATAACAATTTGTATGTTGGGTGCATCTAGTATTTATCTATATGTGTGCTGAAGCAGAACGTTAAGACATTAGTACTTCGAAATCGAAAATGGTCGGTTTGCGGGGGCGGTAGGCCTGGTATCCCAAATTCAAAATAAACTTGATCTGCTGATGATATACAGGTATCTTCATGGTAAATTTGATATCCCTAGCTTTGGTAATAGCTGAGATCGGCGCCTTTATCCAGACAGACGGACAAACAGACAAGGCTCAATTATCTCGGCAAGTGATCCTCGACAGGAATATGGGGTCTCCGACGCCGCCTTCTGCCTGTTACCTACATTTGCACAAAGTCAGTATACCCCTTTTTGACCATTTTAAATGGCCGAAGGGTATAAAAAATACTAATACTAAAAAAAATGTTCTCACATCTCTCCCCGACGGGGAATTGAACCCCGGTCTCCCGCGTGACAGGCGGGGATACTAACCACTATACTATCGAGGATGTTGATCGTGCAGAGAGAATATATAAATTCCAAATTCGCGATACGTCAAATAGAACATTTAAACATCTTATTAAATCTAATCTTTGTATAAATAAACTTGGTTAAGCTTTATTTCCATCTTATTTTAATCTTAAGTTACTCTTATCTGCATAATGTAGGAATTAATTCCGTCAGTAGAATATATATAAACTTATAATAAGCAACTTTTCTCTTTTCATTTTGTTAGAATTCCCAATTTGTATTATTATTCAATACTTCTTCAATACCTTCCCCATTATGTCTGTTTGCCAACTATTATCGCATAATCAAACAATTTTCCACATGGTTAAATGCATCGAAAATCACACAAAAAGAGCAACGAAAATTGACAACACATTGTGTGGTCTGGGGCAGCAGCAGCAAAGCCGCAGGCTCAGCTAAGGCAGAGGGGGTATGCTAGCTCTCACCCTCCCTCCTCTGTCCCTCGCAGTCTCGTGTTGGACACGTAAATGCCGCAAACTGTCCAACAATTTATGCAAAACTGTGAAAATTGCATAATTATAAAAAGCTTACATGAATTTGATGCGTGCATTATAATTTCATGTTAATTCGCATGCACATGTAGCCCACAGGCGGCGTTAGAAGGAGAAAGGAGGAGGGGGGACAGAGGGAGAGCGAGACAAGAGCGTGAAGTAGCATGAACGTGGGTGGAAAATCTGTGCGGTAAATCGATAAAATATACCACAGTACCACGCACGCCCGCACGCACGCACGCGGCCACGTGTACGCAACCAATGTGGCCTAGGGTAGGGGTACTCGAAAAGTGAATATAAAATTTGAATTACGTGACAAGAGCGCGACGACTGCTGTCGAAAAAGGAAACTAAAAACGCAATACACAAATCCAAAATGCGAAGCGACAGTATTTTCCCCAACAGCAACAACAACAGCAACTACAACAACATTAAAAATGTCGTCTGGTACAAATTAATTTTGGCACTCGACGCTGGCAGCAACAGCAGCAGCAGCATCAGCCGCCCCCCAAGGCGGCCATAACGTGCCCGTGTATCCGCCCTCTTAACGGGCGACTGTTTAAATTAAGAGGCTGTAAAAGTCACGCGGTGAGTGAAAAGTAAATGCACGACCCCCCTCTGCCTCACTCCCACACTGCAGCACGCCCCTGCACAGCACACACTTCTAGCCACCTCCCTTCCGCTTCCCGATCCGCTATAGAAATCTGCTTTGCAGCTTCGAGCATTTCATTCACCCTGGTGATAAATAACGAATGCTAATTTTCTATCATGGGCGTGGGCAGGGCAGGGGGCTGGTTGATGGACGTACGCAGCAGTGAGTGTGGGGCGAGGATAGGCAGGGGGGGAGGGGCAAGTTAGAAAAGCCGACATGGGCCAGGTGAAGCTAACGGCCAATAAAAACATTTGCTAAATATGCGCACGGGGAGAGAAGGAGGCAGGCATCAGTTCTCTACGAAACAGGGGCGTACAGTGGGGGGTTCGGAGGTCGCCACGCTTCTGCTTTAAGCTTTGCTTAGAGCTTAAAGTTTTGTCATTAAACTTTTTCGAAAATTGCCAGAAAATGCAAATTTCACAAATTGAAATATGAAGCGAGGCATAACAATGATGGAGGCAGGATAAAGGGGGCGTGAGGGGCGTAACCGAAATCATATACTTCTGGATGAATTCCTTGAAAATTATGTCACTGATGGAATTTTCAGATTTAGGTAATTAGTATAATTACTTTTTGTGATTTCACGAGGGGCACAAGAAAGGAAGCCAAGGAAAGTTCGGGAAGAATTTTTATCAGGAAATGTAGAAAATATTTTGAAGGTTTTTGATTATGTTCTTACATCTTGTTTCAGCTAATAAGCTTTGCTGTATATTACAATACTTATGTACATACTATCGTATGGAAAACTATTGTATACCTATTCTAAGAACTCTTTCTTTGTGTAGATACTTAGTTAGTAGCTTTTTCTCTCTCAAAAGTTTTGTAGCGGCGGTAGGCCTGGTATCCCAAATTCAAAATAAACTTGGTCTGCTGATGATATACAGGTATCTTCATGGTAAATTTGATATCCCTAGCTTTTGTAATAGCTGAGAACGGCGCCTTCATCCAGACAGACGGACAAGGCTCAATCTTCTCGGCAAGTGATCCTGAGCAAGAATATATATACTTTATGGGGTCTCCAACGCCTCCTGCTGCCTGTTACCTACATTTGCACAAAGTTAGTATACCCCTTTTTGACCATTTTAAATGGCCGAAGGGTATAAAAAACACTAAATATAAAAAAAGTGTTCTCACATCTCTCCCCGACGGGGAATTGAACCCCGGTCTCCCGCGTGACAGGCGGGGATACTAACCACTATACTATCGAGGATGTTGATCATTCCGAGCTAAAATATAAATTCCAAATACGCTTTTTCTCTCTCAAAAAATGTTTGGGATGTTTAGGTTAAGTTCACTTACTTTATTTAAGCTAATTTTTTACTAATACAAGCTTACTATTGTATGGCAGAACTATCGTATACTTATAATAACAACTCTTTTTCTATTTAGATACTTCTTGCTCTTTTGCTGTCTTTAAATATGTTGTGTGTTTTAGATTGCATACACATATTTTATGTAATGAAATGAGCTTTACTTTTAAATGTTTAATTACTATCGTATGCAAGAACTATCGTATATTTAACTCTTTCTCCTTGTAGTTACTTTCTCTCTCCTTCCCTACCTCTTTATGTCCCTCCCTTCCTCATAAATTTAGCATACTTACAACCCTAGGTTTATGGCAACATTTCTGTCAACCTCAAGTCAACCTCTGGCCAATATGCCCTGTCAAAGGCCACAGACGACCCTCTCCTGGCGCTGCCAAGCACGAAGGGTACGCCCCAGCGTCGGTTGAGGTCAAAGGGCAATGCAAAATTTATGAATCGCAGGTAATTAACAATGGAAATGCAATTTACAACGCGACCAGAGTTGCCATTGTCGACGATGTTTGTTATAGTTGTTGCTGCTGCTGCCGCTGTTGCTGTTGCTGCTGTAGTTGTAGTTGAAGTTGTTGTAGTTATTGCTGTTGTTCTTGTTGTTGGTCGCCATTGCCAGCTAACGAGGCGCACAATAAACACGGCCCAAAGAACCCCTCTCTCCCTCTCTCTCTCTCACTCCTTTCCCCTTCCCCTCTTTTCCACTTTTTGTGCCTGTCGCTTGTCACAACATCGACAGAACACGAAAAGTTGCGGCACTCGGCAGGAAGAGAGACATGCCCGCTCTGGCGCTACCTTTCTCTCTCTTTCTCTCAGTCCTCTCTCTTCCGTCTCTCCCTCTCTCTTTCTCTCTTGCTGCCTGTCGGCATCTAATTGGTTTTCGTTTTTGTTGTTTTTTACTTGTCGCCATTGTTTCGTGCAGCGCCGTTTGCTTTTATTGTTTGCTCATTACCTGACGACGACGACGACGACGCGCACAAGGACCAAGTCGCCGCAGTTGACTCCATGCTGACTCCAAGCTGGACCCCCCTAACCCCTTGCCACGCCTCTTTTGCCCACTCCTTTTGGCCAACTTGTCCGCATTGCAGCAATTGCAGCGCTTAACTTGTTTTAAATGACAATCTAGCGTGCAAAAATTATGCACATCCAAAGCTGGCTGTCTCCCTACTCTCTCTCTCCCTACTCTCTCGCGCCTCTCTCGGCTCTTCTCATAAAGTCACTTGTGCAAATATTTGACCGACTTTGCCCGCTCAGTGTCCCGTCTGTCTGCCTAGACAAGTTCGATAAACCCTTAAAGAGGCGCCGCTTTAAGCTCTAGAGGGAGAGACAAAGTTCATCGCGTTGGCTGCGGCAATTTGCATATTTTTGCATGTTTTACTATGCACCAGACACACACACACACCAACACACACACACCCCAGTGCACACTAATACATAAATTACACTCATTTTCCAATGACAGCGAGACGAGGCGAGTGTTTAAGCACGCGTAACTTTATTACACATGCCACATGCCGCAACGACTAGGTACCCCCATTTGAAAGGGATAACCCGTAGTAGTTACCCTCAGGATATGCTATGGGGTCTGTTTGTTGCCTGTACGAATCGGCAACGGCGGCAGTTGCGTTTTAAATATTTTATGTAAACATATTTTTCGGACAGCTTTTTCGACGTGCACTTTTTGTGGCACTTTAATTACGAGCCCTGCGTGTGTGCCGAGTGTAAAGCCGTTAGTTAAATAGCTCGTTTAGGAATAATTATGCACACACACAGGGACACACACACACACACAGCCATACACTGAGACTACCCTAAACAAGTGCAATACCAGAGTGCGCGTATGAATACAATTGCGAGTGCGGATATGAGTGTGAGTGCGAGTGAGTGCCAGTGCCAGTGAGTGTGAGTGATGAGGTGAGTGTGTGAGTACCAAGTACAATGGCCATTTTAAATGGGCTACCCAACCTTTTAGCTGCCTAGAGATTGGGGTAGAGCTTCGTGTACTGCAAATTACTTCATTTCACTCGCATACGCTGGCAAATGAGGGGAAACAGCTGAAGGGAAGTACACCGGTGGCAAGGGGGGGGTCTAATTGATGGGTTGCTCAACAACTTCAAGACATACAAACTCTGTAATGACAGCTAGATGTGCCTACGAGATAAGGGCTGTTATAGCGGAACTTGCTTTAAAGTTAAAGTGGCAAATGCGAGTCTACTGAGGTCTATGCAGGTTCGCGAGGTTGTTTTCTTTAAACATGTTTTGCTTTTTAATTAGAATGAAGATTTATGTGCATATATATGCTACTATATCTATACTATAGAAATTGTAGTGCAGCGCAGTGAAATATGAAGTAGGTAATCAAGTTTTAAGGACTTGAAGAGCCCATTAGACTAGACTTGTAGAAGCCATACTATTGTTGAACTCTCACCATTTATAATATGAATTGAATATACTTCTATTCTTAAGAATATTTCTCCACCCTGTCATGTTAAGATACAATTTTATGATATACGGATTCTTCACTTAATAATAATAATAACAAAAAAAAAAAAAAAAAAAAAATTACTTTACCCTTTTCATATGTTGACCATTATAATTATAACCGTTCATTTTATTTTACTGCCTAACTTCTGTATATTCCCTTTAAAATGCAATGTTATAATCTGTAGCATACTCTATCTAAGACTCTCCTTGACTGTCCCCAACATGCCTCCAAACATTCCTCTACCACATTTGTTTGTTTGCCTTCATTTATTTGGTTTTTTTTTTTTTTTGACAATTCGCTTTTATGAACTTTTCTGTTTTCTATTTTCCGTTTTTCTGTTTTCCGTTTTTCGTTTCATGCCCAGCACGCATTTTGTTTGCTCAAAGCGATTGCAGAGAAGTGAATCCATGTCAAATTTTTACTGGTCTGCAGCCTTCATCATGTGTCCGAATCTAAACCGCAGGCAGTAGCTGCATACGGATTGTCTACCTACCTCACCACCCCGCCTCCCCCACTTGCCGCTCTCTAACACTGACAGCGCCACAATCCTTTGAGTCGCCAGGGGGGGAGAAGGGAGCAGGGCAGTTAGGCTGGCCAATATTTAAACACAATTTGTTTTGGGGATTTTGCATGCTCGACTGGCCTTGATGCGCTTCACTCTGGGCTTGGGTTGAGTTTGAGTTTGGGTTTGGGTTAGGGGTTTGGGTTTCTCGACGCGGCATCGGCTTAGGTCTCTCTCTCTCTAATTAATCTCAAATAAACTCACACATGTGCCTCGCTTGTGTGTGTGTGTGTATTTGTATGCGTATTAATTACGATAATTGCGGCCATGTGGGTGGCCTACTTTCTTGTGGCCTGGCCACGAGGGGGGGAGGAGACGGGGGATTTGCTTTATGAGAGCTTCATTTGATGGCTTAAAGCGAGTGACAGACATTGGGCATCAGTCCAGGGATTATCATGCTATGCTCAGTCTTTTCTTTTATTTCTCCTCTCTCCTCTCTCTCCCTCTCTCTCTCTCTCTCTCTCTAATTACATTTCACTTTGGCCGCGATAAAAATGTGCAGCCAAGTTGGCCAAAAGCGAATTATCAAAAGCACTGCAGCAAGCGGCAACATCTGCCAAGTGGGCGTTGCGGAGGTCGTGGCAGGAGCTCTCAACTTTGGCAACATGTCTTCTTCTACTTGAGCTGCCTCACTACTGTCTCTCACGCCCTTTCTCCCTCTCTCTCTCTCTCTCTATATGTGCTGCATAATTACCAACTTATACTGATACTAACTACCCTATGCCACCCCCATAAATGGCTGGGTAACTTTTATTAGCTTATTGTTCTTGCGATAGTCTCTCACATCCTCTCTCCCTCTCTCTCTCTGTTCCTCCTCCTTCGGGGATTTTGCAAATTTTGCAATTAGCTTAATTTGCTTTTTATTGGCGCACCACAATTATCAGCTGTTGGCTTTTTGTGCAGAAAGCTGCTCCAGTTTTTGCGACAATCCCAGCTCAACCGAGACGAGCACGACCCACGTCGAGGCCAAGACAATTCCAAATGTTCTTCACTGCAGCTGTATCTGCCCCTCTCACTCTTCCATCCTCTCTCTCTGTCTCTCTCTCACTGCTTCTTCTCCTCTGGTATCTTGTATCTGCATCTGTGCCCGGCTTGCGTTTTGCTTAGAAATGTTCAAATTAAAAGTTAATGTCTTGGCTCGCCATTGGCGAGGCATAAAACAAACGCTTTTCCCCATTTTCCCCAAAGCTAATGGCCAATGTTTTGCAGCTTAAGCCATGAAAATGGCATTTGCGGTAGTCGAGTTTTCCTTCCTCCTTTCCATTTGCTCCTTTTGTCCATCCATTTGGCAAGACATCAAAGCTTTATATGCAGATATATTGATGCAGCTATCAGAATTCATATGAATTTACGAGGGGAAGGGGAACAAAACTCAAACAACATAAATAAAGATATGATAAAATAATGGAAACGTGTTTGGGTTGATTCATCAAGCAGAAACCTTTAGAACATCATCAAATTTGTGCCAAGAACTTTAAGACAAGTTAAGAAATTAATTAGAAGAAGTTGAGAATGCAAAAGGTGAAGAGGTATACATAAATAAGTTTTGTAAATATCGAAATTAGTATAGAATACTTTAAAAGTATTTTGGAATATTCAACTCTTTCGGTTAAGGTAGAATCAAGTTAGATAACAGTCAATTATAGCGCCAAATTCGCTTTTAATCTATTCTTCTCTTGCAGCAATACCTTTTGAAGGACCCTTCGCCTAATAAGTAGCCTTTGCTATCTCCCTAAACCCTAATAAACAACAAGTTTAGACGCATAATTAAAGTACTCAAATAGTACAAAGTAGCCGTAGTCGCATCAAGAGAGAGAGAGAGGGGGAGAAGCAGAGCAGCGCGAAACCCACAAATCCCGTATAGACAAATGATCTGGGCTCGTCGCCCCGTGCACAGCCGTACACAATCCTCCTGCTGCCGTCAGTCTGCGGTGCCATAAACAAATGACTCCACTTACACACGGCGTACAGAGCTTATGCCACTCATTTATTTTGAAATCATTGTGTTTGTTTATCATTAAGCTGGCTGGGCGGGCTAAATTGCAAGAGAGCTACACACACACACACTGTCGATCCCGAGCAGGCAACCCTACCAACCCTAGTCGAAAAAGGCAACACTGTTTTTTTTTTTTACCTTTTTCAATGGGCTGCTGGGCTGGGCTGTTGCGGCATCAACTGGTTTTATGGCGCACAGTTTGATGCTCATTAAGGTTAAGTCGCAGTAGAACAACCCTTAGAGCCAGCTATGCCCCAAAGTGGGAGTGGAGCACCCTCTCCTGTGCTCCAACCTCCTTTACTTTGGCACCCACTTGAAGGCGAAAGAAATCTCCCCTTACGAAAAATGTGCAACATTAAAAGTTGAGCAACTTGTTTACGCGACAGTTGCGGCTGTGTTTCATTCCCTCGTTCCCTTCCAAAAGAACGAAAAAAAACAACCCTGTGCTGCTAGCTTGTTTGCTCATTTTCCTTCTCTCTCTCTCTCCCTCTCTCGCACACACATGCCCAAATTTGTAGCATACATTGCGGCGTTTATAGCCCGCAAAGTGAATGCCCGCAAACCGGTTTGAAGTAAGTGGCGCCTGTCTGACTCGTTTAGCTATTTTCCAAATTTCCGTTTTCCTCCTCTCTCTGGCTTCCTTCAAATTATGAATTATTCCCTTTTCTTTAGTTTTCTATGCTCGCACTTAACCGCCCATTTTCCACACTACTTTTCCCAACCATTTGTCGTCATCGATATTGATGTTTTCCCTTGTCTTGCGGCACCCAAAAAAAAAGAAAAAAAGAACAGCAAAACTTTTCAGCTTTCCGGATATTAAGTTAACCTTCCCCACTTCCCACTTTGGGTTCGAGGCGACCCGAAACTTTGGGCCTGTCATCTCAATCAGTTGACATGCTGAAGGTTATTGTGTTAGATTATATATACAATGTTTCTCTTGTGTTCTCCCGCAGTGTTGGGGAGCTCACAAAACGCTTAGATTAATAGTATAAGCATTCGAATTGTTACAAAGTAAAAGCGAATATCATAAAAACAAAAGATGAGATTATGAATTCAATTAGAGATAAGGCAAACAGACACTGAAGATGCTTTTAAGCTGTGGTATAATTACAAAACTTTAGGTTTAATCTTTGATTTAACTGAGGGAAATAGGATAGGGGTTTAGGGTTTAAATTGCTGAGAAGATAAACAGTATTTGGATGGATATATCTACATTTAGAACTATAAGAAATAAGTAACTACTTATGTTTCTCTCTTTCATATCAAAAGTATGACCATTTTGACCTTCACTTGCTCAGCCTCACACTACTGTCTATAAATAAACCCTCAGCTAATTTCATTCTTGCCTTCCTTTCCCTTTTCTCATATCTCAATCTATCTCTGCTCTTTCGATTAGCATGCCAAATTGACCCAAATTGATGCGTCAATCATAGCTCAGCTGAAAAAGAGACGAAACTAGTTTTCAGCTTTCCCTGCGCTCTGTTTTTGGTTCTCCATTCCACTCTCGCCGCTCTTTTACCGTGTTGCTCTGCCAATTAGCTTGGCAAGCATATGAATCGTGAGACATTCGAAATCCTTTTAGCTTCGTATATCCTTCCGTTGATCCTTTGTTATTGCTGTTTCAACTGTGAGTTGTGTGTGATGCGACGCCGGCGATGCAGAGCATAATTCATATGGCACAAGCAGGATAACACACACACACAGCTAGTTTCGGCTGTAGAGGCAGGAGGAGAGGGGGGGGGGGGCGTGACACGTGGTAGAGTGTGCTTGCCTGTTGTTATTTACTCGAGTTTAGTGTTAAAAATATGAGCCAAAGCAAACATAAACCGAAGAGAGCTGCCTGCTGCGTCGCCTACCTAAACATACTATAAATTACCAGCGGGCTGCCATAAACACGCTCACACACACACACACACACACAGACTGGCACACTCACTCACACATACTTGAACGCACTTCCTGTTGAAACAATGCGGGGGAAGCTGCCACGGCAACAGTAGACACGTTTCTTGAGCCTTCTGCGTGTTGTTTCCTTCCGTGCTCCTCCATCCTTCCTGTATGCACAGGACCGAGAGCACAGCACCAGTGCCAGCACCTAGCACCAGGCATGTTAATCCTGCTTTCCCTTACCCCCACCCCCACCCCTCCCTTCTGCCTTCTGCTTGCTGTTTGCTTTAGAGCTTACGCTTTTAATACCCGTTTCTTCGACATATGTAAAGCATGCGGAGAGAGAGAGAGCCATTGCTCAAAGCGTTCCTTTCTTCGACTCGACTGAATGTCCTTTTTGACTGCTCATCTGTGTTTCGTTTGTTTCCATGAATCATTGAGACCTGCTTGGGTCTTTTCTCTCTCTCTCTCTCTCCCTCTCTGCCCTGCTTTGGTTGCCATTGGCTATAGTAACTACAAATGTTTGCACACGTCCTAAGCCCATGAAACTTTACCGAACCATATGTAATTAGCTGCAAAGTTTCCAAAGGATACTCGGTCCGAACGACTAGGAAACCAGGCCGCAGTCTTAAGACTTCACAACGTTAAGAGTAGCAAGAACTATCTATATGTCGAGTCGACAGCACAATAGATTGAAATATAATTAGTTGCAGACTAGGCTTGTGGTTCTTCGAGAAAGGTAATCTTTTGATAACTGAAACGTTTTGCTCCGAGATGGAAATCGAAATTGTTAGAGAATTATAGAGAAACCGATAAGAAGATGTGTGTTTATACAGATAGTAAACACCAGATGATACGCTCTTGTAAAGCTTTGGCATATTAATTAAATCTCAGAAGACAAAACCTCACTAGAGAGGGATCAATTAGATGAGGCGCTCTAATCTAGAGCGTATACCCGACTGTAAAAGTTTCGAGAACTCGACCTAAACTTGAGTTCGCTTAGCGCTTTTGTTCTCTGCTGCCCTTCAAGGTCTTTCATTCTTTCTGTGCTCTTCCATTGTTTATCTGCGATGTAGTTCATAAGCAGGGGCATCTCGGGGCAAAAGTTGAACTTGCCTAATACAATTGTTCTTGTTGGTTTTGTTGTAGCTGTGCTCATTTCAAGAGCTAATTGTTCTTGTTAATGTTTTTGCTTCAAATTAAAAGAACTGAAGGAATTGAAATAAATAGCAGTGGGCAGAGAGGGGAGTGGGTGGTAGAGGGGCAACAGTTCGTGCATTGTCCGCAAAAAAAAGGGTCACAAGCTGTGCTTATTTTTGTACTTTCTTCTTTGTACGGGTTTTTCGTTTCGTTTCGTTTGTCTGTTTGTTTTTTCCGCCATTTTGTTTATTGTGTTTAGACTTTGTTTTGCCAGTATATATAAAATATACTTCTACAGCAGCCACTTTTAGCTTTTTTCTACAACAGTTTTCAGTGGTCATTGTGACGGTATGTGTGTGTGCTTGCCACTATACCATATATATATATATATATATATATGTATGTGTGTGCGTGGGGGGGGTGCTGTTCAAGTTCTTTTTTATGCTCTTAGACGACGCTCATTTAAACTCTTGGCTCTTAGCTGATTTCATTGTTTTTAATGAAACTGACAGTAGCCGCATTTGTTGTTCTTTTTGGCTTCTTTTGCACTGCACCCGCATTGTCCTTCTCTGCCTCCTTCTATCTCCCTCTCGCCCTTCTTTGTTTCTCTATCTCCGTGTGTTGTCTTTCTGGTTTGCAGATAACGCGCCATTTGTTTTCTTCTGGTCATTCGCTTAAGCCAATTTAAGTTGGCTCAAATAAATTAGCTGTATTTTACTTTTAACGAGCGCCGCCAACAACAGCAACAACTTTAAACCGAATCTCGGGGTAGAAAAAAAAATTACGCTTAATTATTATATAAACATCACTTTAGGGCTTCTTTTCCGCTACTTACGACCCTTAACGATCTCGGCAGCCCCGAAAATAAATTGGCTATTTGGCTGAGCCGGGTACAACATCCTCGATAGTATAGTGGTTAGTATCCCCGCCTGTCACGCGGGAGACCGGGGTTCAATTCCCCGTCGGGGAGAGGTTTGAGAATATTTTTTTTCTCGAATTTTAATTAGTGTTGTTAAACTAAGAACGTAGTATCCAACTGAAACCATCTTAACTTCTCTAATAATCTTTTTATTTGTTTTTCAATATCTTTTGATAGATATTACGATTAGAATTAGAATTAGAACTCCTTGATTATGAGTTTAGCTTTTGGCGAGCGGAAAACAACATCCTCGATAGTATAGTGGTTAGTATCCCCGCCTGTCACGCGGGAGACCGGGGTTCAATTCCCCGTCGGGGAGATGTGTCACCATTTTTTTTTTGATTGATTTAATTAGTGATGTTAAAGTAAGAGCCCAGTATCCATTCGAAACCATCTTAACTTTCCCAATAATCTCTTTATTTTTCCCAATCTTTAATAATATTGATCTTTGTTAGATGTTACGATTAGCATTAGAATTAGAACTGCTTGATTATGAGTTTGGCTTTTGGCGAGCAACATACAACATCCTCGATAGTATAGTGGTTAGTATCCCCGCCTGTCACGCGGGAGACCGGGGTTCAATTCCCCGTCGGGGAGATGTGTTAAGCTATTTTTTTGATAATTAAACAACACTAACACAGTGCGCTGCCAACTTGCTTCAATTTCGATAGGTTGCCAATAATTTATCGCCGAAATTTCCTATCGCGCGAAAGACTGCAACGAGCGGTGTGAGCATTATATATCGGTATTTCTTCATAAATTTTAAATTGGCCAATTTCGATAACTCGCAAATTATCGAGTAATCAAAATTAATATTTATTTAATAATTGTATTTTGTGGTCTTGTATTGTTTACTGATCCTAAAATATGAATTTTAAACAATAATTATTTGTGCACGTACGCATATTATGAATACAAACAATCGAACCGATCTACCACGCTGTTGGTTGTATACAAATGAACATATTTAAACATGGAAAAGAAGAGTATAGAAATAGCTCGTGCTACCCTATCGGTATGTGCATGGAAAAGAAGAGTCAAGAAACAGCTCGCGATCCCTATCGAAATGTGCATGGAAAAGAAGAGTCGAGAAACAGCTCGCGATCCCTATCGAAATGTGCATGGAAAAGAAGAGTCGAGAAACAGCTCGCGATCCCTATCGAAATGTGCATGGAAAAGAAGAGTCGAGAAACAGATCGCGCTACGCGCTCACATCGTCCCTCCCTTTCTTTTCTGTGCAAGTAATATAGTAATGATGTCATCGACATAACAATTTGGATGTTGGGTTCATATAGTATTTATCTATATGTTTGCTGAAGCAGAACGTTAAGACATGAGTACTTCGAATGTAAATAGGAAATGGTCGGTTCGCGGCGGCGGTAGGCCTGGTATCCCAAATTCAAAATAAACTTGATCTGCTGATGATATACAGGTATCTTCATGGTAAATTTAATATCCCTAGCTTTTGTAATAGCTGAGATCGGCGCGTTCATCCAGACAGACAGACAGACGGACGGACAGGGCTCAATCTTCTCGGCAAGAATATATATACTTTATGGGGTCTCCGACGCCCAATCTGCTTGTTACCTACATTTGCACAAAGTTAGTATACCCCTTTTTCAGTGGCCGAAGGGTATAAAAAACACTAATTCTATAAAAAAATATTCTAACATCTCTCCCCGACGGGGAATTGAACCCCGGTCTCCCGCGTGACAGGCGGGGATACTAACCACTATACTATCGAGGATGTTGATCGTGCAGAGAGAATATATAAATTCCAAATTCGCGATACGTCAAATAGAACATTTAAACATCTTATTAAATCTAATTTTTGTATAAATAAACTTGGTTAAGCTATGATGTTATCGACAACTTGTTTGCTAATCAAGGGGTTTATCTAATAACTTCCGTGCTTATTATCCGATCGGATAACAATTTGGATGTTGGGTTCATATAGTATTTATCTATATGTGTGCTGAAGCAGAACGTTAAGACACGAGTACTTCGAATGTAAATAGGAAATGGTCGGTTTGCGGGGGCGGTAGGCCTGGCATCCCAAATTGAAAATAAACTTGATCTGCTGATGATATACAGGTATCTTCATGGTAAATTTGATATCCCTAGCTTTTGTAATAGCTGAGATCGGCGCGTTCATCCAGACAGACGGATAGACAGGCCTTAATCTTCTCCTGATCAAGAATATATATATACTTAATGGAGTTCTGCGACGTCTCCTTTTGCCTGTTACATACAAGTAATATACCCCTTTTTGACCCTTTTCAATGGTCGAAGGGTATAAAAAACACTGCATAATTATAATACTAAAAAAATGTTCTCACATCTCTCCCCGACGGGGAATTGAACCCCGGTCTCCCGCGTGACAGGCGGGGATACTAACCACTATACTATCGAGGATGTTGAATGTCGTGCGGCAGAATGCTTTCTCATAGTCAAGCAGTTCTAATTCTAATGCTGATCATATCAAACATCACAGCAGCAGCAACAGCAACAACTAAACAACAAATACGACAACAACAAAAGCAATGAGAACATTGTTAAAGGGTTTTGTTCTTCCGGGACTGTTGTTATTTCCGTGCTCATTTAGCAAAAGTTAATGAGTTTCTGCAGCACAACACACACAAGTACACTCCAGCACACACATACACACGTGCACACACATGTCGGGATATCATTTATTTAACTGCTGCAAGCGTTGTCCCAGTTTTCACAAACATGCCTCCGCCTCTTCTGCCCAGCTGCCACTGTCCCTGTCCCTATCGCCCCCTCGCTGTCACTGTCCCCCTCTTGTGCTCCTGCCCAAAGCCATTTCCCATTTCGTTTTTCGCGTCGATGCGGATTCTTTGTATGTTGTTGCTTTTATTTACTGTTGCACTTCTTGTTGTTGTTGTAGCTTCAGTTTTATTGTGTTGCGTTGTGTTGTTTTTTTTTCCCCGCTCTTGCAGTTCATTGATATTCATTTTGTATGCCGTTTGTGCCACGCCCCTGCCCCACTAACGCCCCCATATGCTGGCAGTTTCCAAGCATTTGCATTTGTGGAACATCTGCTTGTGCACTCTTAAAGCCATTCGCAGCATTACTTTATTGTTTTTGCACTTGAAACGCATATGGATTGCAATTAATCGAGCACAGCAGCAGGCAAGAAAATAATTAATGCGATTTGCTTTGTCGTTTGTGAAGGGAAAGGCAAACACAACAATTGACAGGGTATTTATTTGTTTAAACAACATTTGTTGTGCTCAAAGCAAGTTCGATGGGCTGGTGGGAGGGGGAAATGCATTAGTGATGAGTCAACGTTGTGCTATAAATAAATTGCATTTATTTGTAGCATACTTTCGAGAGGCATGATGAATGGGATCACGTCAAGCAGTGCACTGCTTACTTAACAGCACTCTGTAAGCAGTGGGCGTGAAAAAAACTATGGAAAATATGTTGCATACTTTTGAGCTACGTACGAAACACACCTAGGAACAGTTTCTTCCCTCCAGGATAGTTTCCAGTGGGAAAACAGTTTAAATTGATAAGTTTAAAATGCTCTCTAAGCATAATTAATAAATAAACTGTAAATAAATTAAACAAACTCACGCATAAAACTGCAACTTTAAAACGTTTTTCAAATTAAATTTTCTATAAATTCTCATTTTAAATGCCGTTGCTGCTGCTTTTTTGCATGTGGCAGCGTCAAGTTTTTGCCCCACGGGCAATATGACGAAAAAGGTCAAGCTGCTGCCAAACACACACACACACACACAAACAGCACGCAAAGGCAGCGCCTTCCCCTCCCCCTTGGCCCTTCGTCTTCCGGTCATATGCAAATGCGATAATGCGTCATATTCCCATACCGCCTTCTCAGTCCCCGTTCGGCTCGTTGCGAGCTTTAAAACGCCGCCCAAAAACGACAAACGCGACCAAAATTGGACCATTTGTTGTTGTTTTTCTTTTTGTTGTTGCTGTTGCTGTTGTTTTGCTGTTGGGATATGCAAATAGGAAAATGGGTATGGGGTGAATGCGCCATGTCGGGCCCTGTCGGCCTTGTCCAGTTTCAACTCGCTGCCGTTGGCCCTTGACATTTTCGGGCCACAGCCGCCGCGTCGAGTCCAGAGTGCCCGGGCCCGGTTCCAACTTCAGAATATCGCCAATCCCAATCCCAGTGCCAGTGCCAGTCCCAGTCCCAATCCCCATTCACATTCACATTGACGTCCACGTCGCCATTCGTCAGCGTTTTAATCGCGTCTGTGCATTTGCTTGGAAAAGTCTAAAATTGAACGCAAGTGATGGAAATTTGTACGCTTCGCCGGCGAGGCGACAAAGGGGGAGGGAGTGAGAGAAGAGGCAGGCAGCGAGAGGGGAAGCAGAGAGAAGGCAGGCAGAGCCTGGAGCCGGAGTCAGTCCCTCCCACCGCTGAAGGTTGTGCCGAAATTAATATGCGTCGGCTTTTTGATGAAGGAAGGGGCAGGGGCAGGGGCGGTGGAACGAGACCAAACTTTTTGCCAAGGGATTTTCCTGTTAGCTCTTTTTGCTGCCCTTTGTTTTCAGCCTGCGTTGGCGGCGGCATTGGCGTCTTTTCCCAGTCAGGCAGGCCAGCAGCGTCGACTCGTGATTAATGTGGCAAATGCGCACTTATAAATTATTTATTACTATTGCGCTCGCATTGTTCTCTGGGGCGTGCGCGAATTGGTAAGACATTTAAGCCATATTTTGAAGTGCCCCATCCCCTGGCCAAATCCCTCTCACTCTGCTTGCCTTGTTTTGCCTCATTCACTTCCTGGGGATATTTTAATAAGTGCGTATACTTAATATTCCAAGCACGAATGGGTGCAAAAGTGATTTGATAGGGCATCGATAGCGAAACTTTACAAACAACTGTTATACATTAAGTGTTATATTGCAACTGTTATATAACAACTGTTATACGACAACTGTTATACTCCTTGAAGGGAACAATTTTGATATAAAACTGGTTTTTCACTGTTGTTTATGAGCTATAATACTGTAATTGTTGCAAGATAAGTGTTATAAAATCAACTGTTATACTGTTAACTAAAATAGTGCACAAACATCGGTAGCTCGATAGTGATTAAATAGGATTTCGGTAGCCAAAATAATTTGAAAACTATTATACTTTATCTGTTATAATTAAACTGGCATACATTAACTGTAATAATTAAACTGTTATACTTTAACTGTTATACTACAAGTGTTATACATTATAACTACTCCAATTCACCTATCCCACATAATTCCACCCCATCAATTTGCAATATCCCTTCAATACCTTTCCACCTCATTCATAATTCAAAATTGCCCTTTGCCCTGTCGCAATTTTACACAGAAAGCATTAAGCCAATTAACTGACAAAGACAGGCAAATTGCCGACTCATTCCCCACACCCCCCACCCCCCACACTCAACTGTCCATCGCTCCAATCTCTATTTCTATTTTCCCCCATTGTGCATGAAGAAGAAAGTCGCGCAAAGAGTCGCAAAAAAAAAAGTTGTAGCTTAATTCTTTATTGCAAAAGTTTTCGTATTTCTCTTTTTCCCTGCCCGAGATCGATTGAAATTTATTTCGCATGCACTTTGCCGAAATCGAACAAAAATAGATGCGCTACCGTGTGGTGGCATGTGGCATGGGGCATGGGGCATGGGGCAAGTGGCATGGGCCGTTTCGCTTGAATGTCGAGCGAAACCAATTGAAAACTTCATCATGGTTACAACAATATTTTCACAACGAAATTGGCACAAAAATGTTGTCCACGAACTTTTCGCAAGCGTTAGGAAAACTGTCACCAGAACGAGAAGGGAAAATGACAAAAAAATACGGAAAATACTGAAAATACTGGATAAACCTGTGTACTGAAGTTGTGCACAGCAAAAAAAAAAAAGAATTGGTTGCACCCACCAACACGCCAGTCACGCCCACCAGCAACCGCAGCCGCGAGTTACGCCCTTCCCCCAAACTGCTGAATTGATAACATTTTTTGGTAGTTACTGCTGCTGCTGCTTCTTCGTTTAGTCCGCCCGGACCAATTTGTAATCTAAACAACATGGCGGCTCTAGCTAAATATCCAAATCCTGGCGATAAATCGACAGGCAAGAAAAAAGAAGAGGACGATGAAGAAGCGCAGTCGATTTTATATTAGCGCCATAAAGAAGCGACGAAATCAAAATGAAATAAGAAAAGAGTGGGAGGGGGAGGGTGGAAAACGAGCCATAAATGGCAAGTGGCAACTGGCGGTGGCAGCTTCAGGTTGCCTGGGACACGCCGGATGTGGCAGCTTGTTGATGATAAACTTCAATGACCCACATTGGCCCCCAAAGCAGTAGCAGTAGCAGAAGCAGCAGTAGCAACAGCAGCGCCCTCTGTGGACGACGATGTGGCACACATGTTGGCTGCATCCGCCGGAAGTTTGCCGCAACACTTGGCAGACCCTAAAAAGGGAGTGGGAGGGAGAGAGAGGGGGGGGGGGCACACACATGACCACAAACACTCTCAAGTTAGTTATAAACGTTTATCGATATTATGGCACAAGAGGCGCCAGCGTCAGTTTTGTGTGTTTGCCTTGGCGCAAAACTTTTCGCCAGGCACCTAAAAAGCGCACACTCCCCCCCCCCACCTCTCCACCCCTACTCCTGCCTGCCCTTAAACTTGTGTGCAGACAATGAAATGCAAACAAATCACGTTGGCGAAACTTCAGCAAAATGCCGCGCAGAGCGTCGATTTATGGGCGCCAAGTGGAAATATTATCACAAGCAGAAGACCAGAGGAGGGTAGAAGAGGGGTAGAGAGAGAGAGGGCAGGGGGCGTGGCAGTCAGCCAAGGACAGCTGCCGGCCAGAGTTATCAACATTTGCTGCTGCTGTCGAGGGCAGTTAGCTGCCAAAATTGCATGTTTATTGCTTGATTTCTCGCTCTCGTTCTCCCTCTCCCCCTCTCTGTGCCCTCTTCCCCTCTTCCAGTTTAGTTTTGCAGTTTGCGTAAAGTTCTGTGAGAATTTTAGAGATATTGCTGGTATGCAAATAATAATAGAATTTGGGAACAGTAACTGAGGTTGTAAAGTGTGAAAATTCATGAATTTCATTGGAGATTTAAAATCGATTCAGAGACAAAATTGCAAATGCTTTACATGAGAAATTCTTTTTTAAAGACAAAGTAATTGAGAACTGCGTGACATTCTATTGTGTTGTACAATATATTGTTTTCTATAATTTAATATTACTTGCCTTATAATTCCCAACCAGCTTTGGGTGCATGAAATTGCTGCAAATGAATGCGCTGCAAAAAAGTTCATCGCTTTCTCTCTTTCTTCTTCTCTCCCCCTCTCTCTCTGTCTTTTTTCTGCTTCCCCTCTCTTTGTGCCCGTCTTCCATTGTCTTTCTCCACATACTTTCCCATTTGATTTTTTCAATTTCATGCGCAAAATAATGGACTTTTTCCAACTATTGAAATCCATCAATTTCACATTTTATTATTGGCTTTATTCTTCCTTGGAGCCTGACAAACAATGCCAAATGTGCCACGCCCCTTTGCACGACTACTGCATACAGAGAAAAAGCGTGCACAAAATGTTGTCATAAATTGCAATAAAATATTAAATAAACAACACAAAATCAATGTGAGGCAACAAAAAGCGCGAATTGTGCCCACAGTCGCATGCAAATTCGTAGAGTAATGAATTGTGTGAGCGACTAGCTAATACCCTGCATGAACTGTGAGCAGTAGCAATAAGCTATTCATTTATATTATGTGTATATATCTCTGAAAATATTAGCCCATTCCTTTCCTCTATATACTTTCTACAGGGTATGCGAAAACATTTCGAAATAAGTTTCTCATCAACACATTACACAGTTTCAGAAAGTCAAGTCGAACAGGGGTTACGAGCTCGTATAGAGGTGGCTGAGTGGGTGGTACTACCAGCTTGTGTTCGGGGCTGCATTGCATGACAATTGGCAATTTATACCTGGCATACTTAAGCGCGTATTCCACTTGATATGAAACCCTTCTCCCATTCACTCCATTTCCCATTTTCCCCCCACTGAAATTGCATTTTTTCCAAACGATACACAGTAAATAACGGTATATAAAAGTCAAGTGAAGTCAGGGGAGAAATCACTATGTTATAAATGGGGTAATATGTTATCAAATCGTTAACTTACCCGCTAGAACTGAGGTAGAATTGTGTCGCGGATCATAGGGACACACAGCTTGACCATTTTTGGTTGCCTCCAGGGTATAATTGCTGTCGTTGATCACGTACGTGTTGCACATGGGCCGAAATGAGTTGGTGCCACAAACGAAGAGGCGACCCGGCGAGGGTACAACCATAATTCGTATATAGTTTTGACAGGCCTCCTAGAAACGAGAGAAGAAATTGGAAAAGAGAGGAAAGAAGAGTTGTTAGTATGATACTAAAGATTTTTTGGGGATATATATTGTGAGGTTATATATATGTTGTGTATATATTAGGAAATGGTACATATATGTATATTGTATTATATACCTACTTATAAAGTATAATACTATGCAATTTTTTTGAATAAAGTCTAGAGTTACCTATTCTGCTTTTTGAGATTTAAAGATTGAGAAATTTGTATGATAGGAAAACGATTGATAATCAACATAAGTATTGTAT
This sequence comes from Zaprionus ornatus, assembly GCA_018904035.1. NCBI lineage: Eukaryota > Metazoa > Arthropoda > Insecta > Diptera > Drosophilidae > Zaprionus > Zaprionus ornatus. Next base: position 6,176,068 of record JAEIFZ010000002.1, on the reverse strand, counting down.
AAATGTGTTAAAGAATGTATAAAGAACGTATGTATATTTAAGAATCTTACTATTTAGAGAGTCACAGATAAAATATAGATATATAATATAATATATGGTACACAGTTAATTCAAAATCAGTTTACTTCATCAGAAGAAATAAACAAACTCTTTCAACCTTCGCCACATGTATTCAAGTGTTTTTTGTTTCAATTTCCTGCACTTAAATGAACTCTCAATTCAATTAGCGAATATGGTCACCTTATTTGCAATGCCAACAAGATGGGCCATGCAGTTCCGGCCTCGTTCAATTGGCTGCATTAGTTGGTAAACATTTATCGAGTTGCTGCACTAATTTCCAATGGAAATGGAAGTGGAAATGCGAAATGAAGTGCACACACACACACACACACGCACATACACAGAGATACATGGTGTGCTAACAAATGCATATGTTCATCAAAAAGTTGCACTTCCGTTTGCCATTTGGCCTGAATGTGCCCGAGTTTGTCGCACTTTTGGCCTAACGAGATGCCGGAAAGGAACCGCTACAGGCAGCACAGCACAGAATGTGTGTCAACAGGGTGTCTATCTGTGTCTGTGTGTGTGTGTGTGTCTGTGTGTATGCACTGCATAAATGTTTTGCAAATTGAAATATTTAATGCGTAACAAATACACTTAAGCGACACAGGGACACGGAGAAAGAGAGAGAGACGAGGAGACCAACTTGCAACTCAATAAATATTAAAAGGCAGAACGCTGCTGCTGTTGCTGCTGCAGCTGCAGCTGCCTGACTGCGCAGCCATTTTCCATTTCCACAATTTCCCATTTTGCACATTTTACCCATTCCATTTACCGACTTTACCTTTTGCATACGCATATGGAGGGAAAACTTTGTGCGGAAAATTGCCCGCTTCAGCCCGGAAGTGCACTGCACTGTGACATGACAAATCATTTGAAAATTTTCCACGGCACTGCAACAACTGCAGCTACAACTACAACTACAACTGCAACTACAACTACAACTACAACTACTACAACATTTTCCATTTTCCATTTGCATATGCTTTCTCTCGCTCTCTCTCTGTCTCGCTTTAGGCCTTGCTAAAATATTTAAACATTTCGGTTGTTTGCCTACTAATTTTCACAATTTACCCACGGCATCGTTTTGCGTGTAAACAAAGCAGACACAATTCATGTTGCATATTTAGTGTCGCTTGTCGTTTCGTTTTGTTGCCTCCCACATGCATCGAACACCCCTTCTGTGTTACCCCACACAACCACAACATTTGCATTGTCCTGATTGCAGCAGCGGCAGAACTATCTAACAGCATAAAAGGCTTAATAGAATTTTTGCCAATAAGTTGCTGCGAAAATCAGAAATATTTATCGATAAATTGGTTTTATTTCGCATAGAAAACAAGGCATAAGAAGTTTATATATATGATATACAATATATGTGCATTAGATGCGTAGCTGCTCTATAGTAAACTATATAACGATTTTGCTGTCTCTGGCGCTTATAATAGCTGATTATGAGAGATTATTGAACTGTTTATTTTGTTAAATGTTGAATATAAAATAACCTATTCCAAATTTCAAATATGCTAAGTCTATAAATAGTGCATATCAACATAGATACCAAATTTGCTGTCTCTAGCTCCTACAATAACTGAGATCCAGAGTACAGTTATTGATAAATTCCTTATATTTTGCATATCAAGTAAGGTATACTGAGTTTCAAATACAAAATATATGCAGACTGTTAGAATCTTCATATTTATCAAATTTAAACTCTCTAGCATTAAGAATAGCTGAGATCAAGAATGCTGTTATTGACAAATTACTTATATATCGAATACTAATTGAATGATATTAAATTTCAAATATCTGCTATCTAATAGTGATCTATGGCAATCTATGCACCAAATTTGCCAACTCTAGCGCTTACCAAAGCTGAGATCAAGCACTTTAAAGAAAGCTACTTTTGGTATTTTTATTGTCAACTACAGACAGGAGAATTCTGTACAAACTTTTCAGACTCTTTATATTTTTGAGTTAACTCATATATATTAAAATACTTTTCACCAGCAAATCAAAATTCTGTTGCACTGTTACTGAGTTAATTAAAATACTTGATCCGGCATGGAATCGTTGTTGTGTTTTTCTGTTGCACGTTATTTTAACGTTGCATATTTTCATAACAAAATATTTTAATTCGAAATTGTTGAAATGGTTTGATAATAATTTTTGCCCAACTGCCCTTTGGGAGCTCTCTCTTGTACTCGGACTCGGAACAGACAAAACATATTCATTCCATTTCGTTTTGTTTATTGTTTTAAATATTTAAACTGTTTGCCTTCTGCCAAAGTTCTACCAGCTGATGTAGTTGCTGTTGTTGTTGCTGTTGTTGTTGTTGTGGTTGTTGTTGCTTAGTTTGCGGTTTTGCTGTTGCCAGGATGTGATAGTGATGTAGTTGCTGGTGTTGTTGTTGCTGTTGTTGTCTGGTTTTGTGCTGCGTTTGAGCATAAATTTAAATAAATTAACAAAACACATTTTACAACAATTACACAGGCATGCGGCAAAACTGGGACAACAGCAGAGGGTGCTGCGAGAGGGAGAGGGGGGTGTGCCTGACACTTCTGGAATGTCACTTGTGCCTTTGTTCTTGTCATTGTTGTTGTACTTTTCATTATCGCCATCGTAATTAACAGGCCCGAGACGGGGCTACCCCCTTTTCCCCATTCCCTCTCTAGTACAAAGGGAGCGCAATTTCAACGCGAGTTGCGATCGCAATTAAGTGGGAAATTTATGAATTTTCCACTGTGAAAATTATTGCAGCTTTTTATTGTTTTGTTAGTTCCACATGCTAAATTTAGTTGTAGCTATTGTTGTTGTTGTTACTGCTTTAACAGCTGCTGTTGTAGCTTGTTAACTGCTTAATAAATAATTTCTGTTTTTGGTTTTTAGGCAAAATTAATTTTATATTTATGCGGCATTTTTTATGCATTTATTTAATTTGCATCTGGCGCAAATGTTTATTAAATTTGCAATTTATCAATTTCGATAAATTAGCATTATTTATATTGCAATTGCTTTAGTAAATAGAAGAGGTTTATGAGGTTATATGAGCGACTGGCAATTGCTCAGTATGATTATAATAAAGTATAAAGTATGTCAGATATTTCTCTTTTTTTTCGTTATATTATGTACTTAAATATATAACGATAAGACGGAGAATACAATATATTGTATATACTAAGTAAATTCTACTGCAAAATAGTCTCTATCATTTTAAGAATTTAATTAATTAATTAAAATTAATTTCGTATAAAGTTCTTTCATTCTTTCCACTTTTTTCTATTACACAACAACAATTCAAAAATTTTATGTCAATTTTGCCATTCAGAAGAAGCTCTCCCATACAACACCATAAACCCTCACGTCTACAGGGTATACACATACATCAACTAAAACAAATAGTTGCCCCAAAAGTTTGGCATATTTTGAAGACAGTTGGGAAATCTTCATTTTGCCAAGGCATGACATAATCAACGTATCTGGGACCGGCAACAAATAAAGTAAATTTGGCATTAATCACGTCGACAATGGAAATTTGTTTGCCAGCTTTAAGTGAGGTTAAGTTCAGCCAGACATTGGGAAGGAGTGAGCAAGGCAGGGAGAGGGACAGAAAGTGGAAGATTGCTGTGCAATTTGGCAGAGCAAACGTTTTGGAAAATTTCCGAAATTTCTGACATTGCCAGAACCAGAAGGCTGAACCCTGTCTGTCTTTGCCTGTCTGTCTGTCTGTCTGTTGGTTTGGGTGCGAGACAGAGGCGCACATCAATTTCCAGAACACACGCTTACGGTTAGAGCCCGGTTAGCCGAAGTATCTACAGCTACGACTTAAGCTCTGACAGACGACAGACGAAACTGAGCCTGCAGGTAGCAACAGCAACAACAACAGCAACAGCAACAACAATTTCGTTAATGATACGCAAACACAGTGAGAGAGATGAATGTGAGACCAGCTTCAGCTACAGCTCGTCCAGCACCTTGTACACTTTTGGCCTTTACCTTTGACCCCCGCCTCGGCCTGCTTTCTCTCATGCCAAATGGGTTTGCCAAAACTGCAAAAGCATTTCGTTTTATAATTTTCACAGAGACATGAAAAATGAATGACAGACAAGTTTTCAGAACGAGAACAACAACAACAACGAGGAACACAACAAGGGGCAGTTGCCACAAGGCAAATGGACCAAACAATATGCTGGGTCCAATGTTTTCGGCCATATTAACTGGGCTTATGCCGTGTTCTTTGTACTATTTTTTTTTGCCCCCTGTTCACTTGAAGGTTTTTACTTTATGACTTTTGTGCTTGTCTCGGACATTGTTGAAATGTCTGAAACGCCTGCTAACGAATGTTAATAAAGTGCCCTTATGTAGGGGAACTCACTGTAGAGGGCGCCACTGTTAATTGGTTGAGAGTAAACTGGACTTCAGGAACTGTATAATTTACACGAATTTTATACTACTCGTATCTCTGGGAGTTCATAAAAAGGTTTGTTTTTATAGTTTATATATTATATTTTAATATACATATATATATTATAAATATACCTTAACTACATCTGGTATCTGTATCTTTATCTCAAAGTAGATAATAAATCTGCCAGACAACTATTATGATATACGTTATGTTCTTCTTTTCTTATAGTCATCTCCCCCTCTTAAGTTTTACTACTTGTTTTAATTCTCTCAACTTCCTACAAAAGTTCCCCTAAGAAGTTCCTGAAAGTTCATGAAAAATGCATCTTAAACTTGTGCTCACACCTACTTAAAATCTCTAACTTTGCTCTGCTCCAATATCAATTTGGAAAATCATTTGCGGCTCGTTTTATTAAACCAAAAAGGCAATTCGAGCAATGCGTCGCAAAATGCTCGACGCATTTTTGTGGCTTGTTCTGAGAACATGGGCACAAGCCTCGAGTTCATTTCGTTGGCTGACCAAATGCTAGAGATTCTCTAGCTTCCTTTCTTTCTCTCTCTCTCTCTCTCTCCCTCTGTCATTCTTGTGCAGTTAAACCTCATCATTAGGCATTTGCCATTGGTATCGCCGAAGATGTTTAGCTGTGGCCACAAAACCAGAAATGCCATTTCTCATTCTCATTTCAATGGGGGGCGATACAGGCTTAGGGAGCGTTCATTGTGCACTTTGGTGTGGATGTGTGTGTGTGTGCTGTGTGCTGTGAAAGTGCTTTTAATTTATGCACAGGTGGCCAACACTTTCGACATTCGCATCGCATCGACATGGAGAGTCGCCTTGCCTCGACCGCAAAAGTACTTTGGCATTTTGGTCTCCAATCTGTCCAATCTATCCATCCAACCATCCATCCATCTATCCATCTGTAGAGCTATCCAGCTGTCCAGCTGTCGGACAGCCATTCAACTATCTTGCTCTCTATTTCGCTTGCAGTAGGCGTACGGGGGGAGTGGGCATGGTCCATTCAAATGCGTACATCCATTCAAATCACTCATTTCGTTTTGACATTTTGCTCTGCCATTCGGAATTTCATTAATTCTACTAAAGTCGTGACCAGTTCCCCTCTTCCTACTCATTTTCTCCCTCCCGTTCTACACAAAGTTCACGTAATCTGTTGACCTCCTCCTCTGCCTCACCCCCTTTTGGTTTATTTACTTTTTTTTTGCTTGGTCTGGCCCAAGGCTTGACCAAATTTCGTCTGCCATTCAAAATTAATCGTCTGTTTGTCTTTCATTTGTCGAGCGAGCTGCCTTGACTGGTACAGGCAGATTCCCATTCCGTTCTCCTTCCTTTTCCCCTTCTTGTTTCATTTTCATGCCTGCAGTAACAATAAAGGTAACGGCATTTTATTTTCACTCGATGATTGATTTTAGTTTTGTGAACGCAGTAAAAGCTCTGCGATGGTGCTTAATGTGTCTTGGGTCAACATGAAATTAAAAGAAACGTTTATTCCACTTCGATTTGCTGTGTAAAGCACTTGGCTGCCAGTAAAACGTTTAGGAACGGGTGGGTAGAAAGGAAGAATAAAGTGTCTGAAGAAAGAGTTGATGCAAAAGAATACGGAAAGTTAGATAGGGCTTGTATGAGCTGAAGGTATTGAAAGATGATAAGAAAGTGTGAGCAAGAAGGCGCTTTTGAAGCCAGTAAAACGTTTACGAAACAGATAAGAAAAGCTTAAATGTGTTTGACAGGCATATCACACTCTAAGACAGGACATGTTAAACTTATTTTTCTATATTTTGTCAATTAACTGCCAGTAAAACGTTTACGAAGTAAGAAACCTTAGCAGCTGCCAGTAAAACGTTTACGAAGAAGCAAGGAAAGGTAGAAAACTTAGGCCCAACTTGAATAAGAACTTTCTCTCCTTAAATAGGTCCCACTGAATCTAAACTCAAAGAAGCAATGACTATTTTAGTTTACCAGCAGCCAGTAAAACGTTTACGAAGGGGGCGTAAAGCGGAATTTGATAAAAATTTAGCATAAGTGCCAGCACACATAAAGGCGGTCAACGGCACTGAACTGACCTGACTAATTCACATATGTTCTTCCCCTCTCTCTCACCTTTTCTCTTTCTGTCTCAGTCTTCCCCACTTGCTCTCCCTCTGCTATTCACACTCATATTCTATTGATTTTCAGCTTAACACAAATTTATATTTGTTGCACAAATATTTAGCAACATGAAAGTTGGCGTGCAAATATTTTGCCACGCCCCGTCCACTCTCAAGTGGGCAATCAGTGAAGTATGCTGCGTTAATATTTGGCTTCCACAATTTAATCAAATATTTTAACTTGGTTTTTATTAATTAATTCGCACCATATGCAAGCATACACGGAGTGTGTGAATTGTTCAGCCACGTTTAATGCTCATTTTGTTGCTGCATTTTTCAGAGCACAAACAAACACACATACACAAGTTCATACAGACTCACATACACACAGACACATGCACATAACAAGCACACACACACACATACCATAGCCACACACACACACATCTATCACACACTCTCTCACACTCCTCACTGCTCTGTGTTTTCAGGTGCTTTCTGACCGATTGCTCATTTTTCCACACGCTTCCTTGCCGCTCTCACTCCACTTCTGAAATGGGCGTGGCCTGTGGGCATGCCTGCTGGATTGACGCGTGATGCCTGACGTCGTTTTTACCGCTGTTTACGCAAGTTTAATAAAACATTGTGGCAAATAATAAATCAATTAAAAATTTACAACCGGCTTTCAGTGCGGCCTCCTTCGCGCGGCGACAATGCAAATACGTGTGTCTGTATGTGTGTGTGTGTGTCTGTGTGTGTATTTGTGTCCAGCGGTGCAGTTATAATCACACCTATAGTGCCTGCGCCTCTCTTCCTCTGTCTTTCTCCTTCCCTTTCTCCGTAAAAAGCCGTCCATAACTGCGATATGGGCAATATAAAGCGCTTTGAGACCCAACTTTGCAGCATCCGGGGCTGGCCATTTTCACAAAATGGCCGCCATTATGGGTTTAAAACAAATATGCAAAAATATCAGACTGCCCAGACTACAGTATACCCTGTAATACATACATTTCTCTTCATTTATGACACATAAATGAGTTCAATATGTTGCAATTTCTTGTCAACTTGCATATACTCCTTATTGACGAGTCTTTCTATCGTCTACAGGGTATGGGCTAAAGAAAACAACACGCAGCCGACCATTTTGAGGCGTGTTATTAAAATGAACTTTACTTTTTTTTTTTTTTCCTCTGGCGGCACGCAAAAAAGCCACGCTCAACACAAATTTTACAGCCATGAATTTTTTTCTCTCCGTTTGAATTGGCCTTAAAATATTCAGCGCAAATGAGAAAAGTTTTTGGCATGTTTGTTTTTGTGTTCTTCTTCGCTCTTTTCCGGTTTTTTGTTTGATTTTATTTTATTTTTTTGCATTTTTTTGCGCTGTGTTGGCTGGTCGAATTATTTGCAGTGTTGCGTAACGATGCATTAAAACGATGAAGAGCCACAATTTGCGATGACGCAACAGATTGTGTCAAATCGCTTTTGATATGAAGTCATTGGCGGAGATTGTAATTTAAATATCAATAGAATACTAAAGAGATTGTGGTAAAGCTCTAGTGGTGAAGAAGTGAGGTTGAAATGAGAAAAGGGAGATAGAGAGGGCGTAATAGAGACAATAAGGCAGTTAGAAAGGAGGGAAAGAGGGAAGAGCAAGTAAGCAAAGACTCATGCTGAGGAATCTGTAGAAACTTAATTGGAAAAAGAACCACACAAGTGTGTTGCCAGATTCCTCAGGCAGATTTGTTTTGATTCACATATTTCATGTTCCATTTTCAATAATATTACTTCAATAAAAAAAAAAAAAAAAAAATTTTTTCAAAGTTTACAGATTAAGTAAAAATAGGTTTCTTTGAATTGGTCTCTAAAAAAAACCAAAAGAAACCTTGAAAAAACCGGAAAACAGTTAAGATTCTTGTTTTATGAAGTTTGCGTGTGTGAAATATGCCCCAAAAATAGTACTAGAATTTCTAATGAATATATGAACCTATATAAATACACGTATGTATGTAAATAATACTCCAAAACAAATCAGCTCAAGCTCACAGTGTTTATTCAAATATAATCACGCTATGATCTAAACAAACTACCTTCCCTTAAAAGTCTAATCAGCAATTGTTATTTTTAAGCAATTTCATGTGCTGGCATTTTCCAACACTGGCTTCACACTTAGATAACAAAAATCGCGTGAGTTCTTAGCATATTTCTCTACGTAGGGGTGGGGGGGACATTCTAATTGCACTGCACAGGCGGCAATAAAATGTGGCATGCTTTTAGGCGTGCTCACCCGCTCACGGCCAATTGGCGTCAGCTGCAGATTGCTATCTCTATTAGCGGTGCCTGGCGCAAATTAGTGAAATGTCAGCTAATTAAAATTGTAAATTTTGAACTTTTCATTAGCGTCCATGCGAGAGAGAGAGAGAGAGAGAGGGAAGAAAACAGCAGCAAGAAGAAAAGCCAAGTGCATTTTCCTTTGAGTTGCCCTCGCACATTTCTTTCTATTTTTTTGGGGAAACCTTTTGCCGCAATGGCAATGCTGCACGCTATGCGGCATGGAAGGGCGGAGTGGGGGCGGGGCAGGGGATTTATTTAAAAGAAAGAAAAGCGAGGCTAATTCTTTCCTTATTTTCGGGCCCCCCAAAAACTTGACGCTATAAATAACAAGTTAAATGAGGAAGGGGAGAGAGAAAGGGCATGAGAGAAAGGGCATGAGAGAAAGGGGAGAGAACTAGAGAGGGCAGAAGTTGGGTAGTTGCCATTACAAGTCAAGTTGAGGGGGCAAATTGAGTTCAACAAATTACACCTGTTTTAGTGTTGCTGCAGCTGCAACAGCAAGAACAATGCGAACAAGTGTTGCTTAATTACGTCAGAGTTGGCAACGCCAGAAGTGCACTGGGGCATGCAACGTGTGAGTGGAGGGGGCATGTCCTTCATTTCTCCTTGGTGCTGCGGTGTGTGCGCCATTTTGTTTAGTTGACCGGAAACGGAAGGCGCAACAGCAACAGCAACAGCAGCAGCTGCGTTTCGCCAATACCAAATTAAACTGGGCAACACTCGCAAATGTTCGCCATGTTTCCATTAACCCGGCCAAAAGCACATTTTGGCCTTGTTTATGGCATCTCTCTGCCTCTCTCTCTCAATCCCCTCACATCCTCCTCTTGGCCATTTTCTTAATGGGTCAACTGGCTTTGCGTGGGGGGAGGGGGAGGACTTAAAATGCAAACAATAAATTTATTTCGATTTCTCAGCAAAGTCACCGAGAAAACAAGAAAGAAAACAAACGAAGCAGTTGCATAAATCAATTTCCCTACAACTGCAGCAGTTCCTGGGAGGGGGAGAGAGGCGGAGAGAGAGAGGGAGAGAAGCACAAGGAGAAGGAGGGCGACCGTGGGTGGCGTGCTAAACATTTTATTGCTTTGTTTTTCGTTTGCTTTCCGTTTATTTTCTTGCTGCAGCTGCCAACGGAAGCATTGCCCCAAAACAAGACAGCAACAACACCAACAACAAGAAGAAGAACAACAACAAGTTCAACACGAAGTGAAATACAATTTGCACTGGAAATGAAAACGAAAATTGAAATTACCATAAAACCAGGCAACGCGAAATAAAACCTAAAAAAAACTTGATCGAATAACATAAACAAAATGATTAAACTTGAGCGAATCGAATGCTAAACGATTTCGAGAGCTGAAGATTGGGATTCTTTATAGAAAAGTAGGTCACTCTATATAGTGCCACAAAAATATGTGATCTTTAACTGTTTAAAGTTCTATTGAATTAAAAATTTGAGAGATTAGATTGATATTCTAAGATTGCAAGAGATTTTAGAAGGCTAATCAAAATAACTGATAAGTAGTAATGATTTGTATATATAAACTACTAAAAAGGGAAATTAGCTAGATTTCTGTGGTTTAATATATTACTATATCTATGGAGCAGTATATTACTATATGACCTATTTTGACCTATTCCATTTATATCTTATAATAATTAGTTTCTGCTCTTCAAACTGCTCTTCTTTTCATTCTTATCTTCGCCATAGCTTTTCATATGCCATATTTATCTGTTTAATATTATGTTTCTTTCATATCTAATTTACTCTGTATATGTTCTTGTATTCTGTGCATTAACTTCAAAATATCTGTAACATTTCTGTAACATCTTCGTAACATGTCTGTAACATGCCTATAACATTTTTGTAACATGTCTGTAACATATCTGTAACATGTCTGTAACATATCTGTAACATGTCTGTAACATTCCAAACTACATAAATATTCAACTTGATTTTATTAAATCTTCTCAACTTAGTATCATCCTTGCCTAATCATACCTTATTCCATATTTATTTATCTATAACCCTAGTTAACTTTCATCTATCGCACTTACCTCATCTTTGCCCTTGACGAGACACATTTTGGTGTCATCCTCCGGCGATGTCCAGACAAGACGCTGCTGTTCAGCGAGATCGTGTATGCTTAAATTAAATACGGTATTTCTGCAAAGGAAACAAAGAGAGAACAAAGAAAAGTCAGTAAAGATATATAAGATAAGAAAATGTATATATTGTAGATGGGGGTACACACGTATCGCTGTGTGCAAGAAAATCAATTCTTCGCTGGGGCCAACTTGCGGTTTTGTTAATTAAAATATTAATTAAAATTCATTTGACCTTTTGCGGCGCAATCAACACGATACCAACGTCGTTGCCGGGCAGAGGCAGCAGAATTCAGTAATGTGAAAATTTATGCAAAAAATTCCAAAATTCTCGTTAATAAAATTTTGCCCCAAACTCACACACTAACACACACACACACACTGTGAGCTTAACGAGTTTGTGTGTGTGTGAGTTTTAAGCCAAAAACATTGGCAAAGCGAGAGAGAAAGAGAGAGGGCGAGAGAGAGAGAGGTAAACAGAAATTTCATAAAATCAACTCATTGATTATTGAAACCGCAACTACGTGAGTGTATGGGAGTGTATGTGTGTGTGTGTGTGTGTGTTGCACTTTGGTCGAATATTTTATGGCTGCCGTGTCATGTGGCAAAATGAGACCGAGTCGAAGCACCTAACGAACCACCCAAACCAGTCAACCCACGGAACCAGCATCATCCCCCACCTTCCTCCCTCCCTGCGCCACCAAACCCCTGCCTCAGCAAAAACCATCGACAGTTGCCACCAACCTTATCGAAACTTCCGGCGTTTTTGGGTTGAATGCAGCAAGGCAAAGAGAGCGGAAAATTTAAAATAAATATGTAGTTAACTTTGCATAGGGTTCGGGCAAATTGGCCCTGGCCCTGGCTAGAGATATCTACATAGGTGAAGCTATAGAAAGACAGGGAGAGAGAGGGGGAAGGAGAAAGAGAGAGAGACTGTGGGTCGTTGGGCCAAATGATGCGGTTAAAAGTGAATCTCTCCCTGTTACAAAGTTCCGGGATGCCAAGCCAAAGTTGAGATAATATTAAGAGAGCGAGCAGCGAGAGAGTGCACTTGGCTTTCTTCTTGAAGAGAGGGAGACAAGGAGGAAGAGTGGGAAAGCTAGCAGCTGTAAGCAGGGGCACAAATAGATTGGTTTCATATTTTCCACTATTTAATTAAATTCAATTTAAATGAGAAAAGTTCTCAATTGATATGGGGTTCATATTTGTAGCATACTTTATGGGGTTGCTATAAGACTTAAGAAACTGTGCAGGTTTTCAGTTGATGGTTGAGATACAATATCTCATTATATTTGCTCTACTAAAAGTCACTTAAGCCCGTCTATACATCATACGCTTTATGACAAACTTTCATTTGAATTTAGAGTTTTCTTCAGTGAATTTTCTTGCAACATTTTCCGGCCTTTAAATACCTTTGAATGTGCTAGGAAATTGCATCCACTTGGGTTTCTTCTTTTTTTCGACAGACTTTTTCTTTATCTCTTTCAACTTTTTTTTGTCGTCTTTTTCATTTTCCGCTATCATTTTGTGCTCCCATTTTCTAACGGCATATTTCTAGTTTGCCCGTATGTGACACAACCTGCCTCTCACTGTCCCGCTCTGCCTCTACCCCTCTCCCTCTCCCTGTCTTTCACTGTTTGTAGTGTGTGCAACAATGTTTAAGAGTTTTGTTGGCGCTCTGCCATGCAACGTTATCCAATTACGCCCCAAAATGTGGCAACATTTTGCAGCGCGCATCGTTGCATTCACTACAAGTGTCCCCTATCTGTGTTAGTGTATGTGTGTTCGTGTGTGTGTGTGTGTGTGTGTGTGTGTGTGTGTGTGTGTGTGTGTGCTGCCTGATGGCCTGGCCAATGCAAACAGCGGAAAAAAAGCCTGCACATTGTCCACTTTGTTAGGCAGTCGAATAAATGGATGTGATTGCAATGCGGCCCCCTACCGGGCACAGGCTCCACCAAGCCCCGTAAGCGGCCCTGACAACAAGCAGGGCCTGCCTGTTCTCCTTCTCTCTCTTTCGCTCGCATTGTGCCATTGTTTGGCAATTATGCAGCGCGTTTTAATTATGACAACAGCAGCGAGAGAAGAAGCGCAACGACAGCAACAACGACAACGACAACGACAACGACAACGAGAACAACAACAACAACAACGGCAAAAGGCAACTTCAAACGAAAACGAGCGAGAATGCAACCCTGCGGTTTTTACAGTTAACTTGGCTGCAGTTTGCTGCTTTGTTGCCCGCTGTCTGCTGCTGCTGCCGCTGCTGTTGTCAGCAGCGTATAAATATAAAATGTGCTGAGCGAAATTAGCATATGAGAGCGGGCAAAGAGATGGAGCGAGGGGTAGGTAGAGTGAGAGTAAGGAGAGTAAGGCATGTGTGAGCGCGTGTGTTGTGTACAAGGCACGGCAGGTGGCGCTGCTGCTGCGTTGAGTGCCAAAATGCATAAAATGCAAAAGAATCAACAAAAATTTAAATCGTACTGCTTTCTAGCTGTTGCTTTCTCTTTCGCACGCATACATAAACACTTTAACGCACTGCTTAACGCACTCACACACACACACAGACACACACGCAGGCAGGCAGGCAAGCGATGCTATTTACGCGTCGCGAGAGCGCAGACTGCAGAGACAACTGCAGAGGTGACACAAGTTAGTGTAAGAGGGACAAGAAGAGGCACAGGGAGAGAGTAATAGTGTTGGTAGAGAGGTAGAAGAGACAACATGAGGCAAAAGATAGCAGTGACTATATTGGGAGGGGGGTGGGGTAAAGAGACAACAACATTTTATAGAATGCATTTGGCGTTAAAACCACGCTCATAAATATTTTCCACACGGCAGCGTGTTAGTATGTGTTGCTATCTCGCTCAACCTTGTTGTTGTTGTTGTCGTTGTTGCTAGAGCTGTTGTGCCTGCAAGCTGCGCTGTCGGCGACGCGTTGTACGCAACGATTACGTAGGATTTTCACTGCTTTGAACATGTTTTGTTGTTGTTGCTACTGTTGTTGTTGTTGCGCTTTTAACTGCATTTGCTGCAGTAGTTGTTGCTCAGTTTAGTTCAAGTAGCTGGCTTAAGTGGCGTACGCAACTGTACTTACAGGTAAAATGCTTGCACACGTTGTGAAAATTAAATTGCGAAAGGATTTGCAAAAGTTATTGAGAAAACTTTATCAAAGCTATTATGAAGGGTATTCATGTGTTAATAAAGAGAAATTATAATTAAGATAGAGGCAAAAGTGGCTATACCGAGGTCTTGGTAGTTGCTCTATACGATTATTACAGAGGACTTTCGAATAAAGTATAATAAACATCATTAGGGGTACTCAATGCTATGTATAATTATTTAAAATGAAGAAAAGAGTTTATTATATTAAGAAACTAATGCTTAAAGTGTAATTTTGGTGTAAATTTACACTAATAAAAGCTTTCGATATTTATAATTAACGATAGTATTGCTAGAGTCGTTAAACGATAGTATCGTATAATACAACAGGCAAATGTTAAGAGTTTATTAACAAGCCCATTAAATATTCCTAGTGTATATCCATTCTATTTTGATATTAACGTTAGTATTCATTTACGATATATTGGAAAAACTATCGTTTCGAACCTTTTAACAAACCCAGTTTAAATAGTTTCTTAGCAAGCTCTTTCAATAATTCTAGAGTATATTTTTATTTGTAATTTAAAATATACAATTGCATTTATGTACGATAGTTAGGTTAACCTATCGTTTTCAACCATTTAACAAACCCTGTTTAATCTCTATCAAACTCTCCCCTGCTAAACTTTCTTTTAAATTCACTCAACCATTTTCGACTTTATAGCGAATAAAGTATGCATTCAATATCTCTTTGGAAATATTCAAATCTGCATTTCAAATATGAAAATCCGCTTAACAGTTGCATTTTACGCTGTCTATCTTCGTTTTCGTCGTCTGTTTTATGCTAATGTTTTGCGAATTAAAATAAAAGTAAATGCTCGCATGTTAAATGCGTCGCATTTTGAATTTGTTTTCGATTTATTCATGAGAGTGCAACGAGTTGGCACAAGTTGTGGCACAAAACCGCGAATCATTTCGAGCCTGACGGCATTCATGGCAAAACCACAGTTATATCACCTATCGCAATGAAGGCAAACGAGGGGCGGTGGCAGCCCAAAATGCATCGATGCATTTGCCTGATTTGCCTAGTTATCGCACAAAGAGCAGACACGCAGACACACACACACACACACATGGACACAGACACATACTGAATACTCATTTGCATTCAAAATTAAAGTTTTTCGAATATTTAAACGGGTTTTTTTTTGGAAAAAAGACCAGGAAAAAAAGCTTTATGGAACATAGAGCAGGGAACTATATACAGATTAGAGATAAAAAAGTATACTGGATTTAAAGGAGAGTTGTTATATATATCTAATAGGTATCTGTCATACTCCTGAAATATATATCCCTATTAAAATAGTAACTTCTAGTATATCCAAGTCTTAAGTGGCCTAGCAATAAAAATGTGCTCTTCTAATAAATGTAAGCTCAATTCCCTGAACCTTAGTCTATATAAAACCCAGTTCAGGCAGTATAAATTACTTTATATGCAATTCATTATTTCATACATTTATTCTTGGCACATTTTCGACCTCAGCTGTCGCTGTCGCCTTGACACGAACCCATTCACATGATTTGGCCATAATTTTAAAATTATGTGTAACAAGTCATCGTTTTTCCATGGAAAAACCAGAGAAAGAGAGAGAGAAAGGGAGAGAAACGGGACGCAAAAAGGGGACCCTTTTCAAATATTTGAAAATGGCAACAAAACAAAAGCCACATGCACATAAATAACGGCATTGTGGTTGACGGGCTTTCAAAGACGTTAAGAACTGCAGGCAGCGAGAGAGAGAGAGAGAGAGAGCGCCAGCATGTGAATGAGATGCCATAAAATAGATTGAGGAAACCTTGCCGCAACGCCAAAAAAAAAGAAGGGAAAACAAAGCAAAAAGGGCAAAAGACGAAAAAAAGGAGACAGCCCCCAAAGAAATGAAATAAAATCATCGTCGCCAGCATCGCCGCCATTTTGTGGCTTGACCCACAGAAAAAGTATCAAGTAGACAAAACAGAGCGAGGGCAGCAGCCGCTAAGCAAAGCGACCGCAGTCGCGGTATCTTCTGATACTTCTTCTTCTTCTCCTTTCTTGGTAACTTTCTTTCCTTTAGTCAGCTTTTCTTTCTACTTCAGCTTCTTCTTCGTGCTACTGTCTAGACTAGCTCAAAGCATGCAAATTGCTCATACGACGCGTTGACGCAAAGTTGCCTCAAGGCGACCGACAATGGGCCCAAAATCGAATCGAACAACAAGTAGGAAGAGTTGGAAGCAGTGCTAGTTGACTTTGGCATACCCTATATAGAGATTTAGTGATTTATTATTTAATATTTTAATAATCTTGTAAACAATGTATAATTTGTTTCTTGGTTTACTGTGAACTAATTGATATATGCCAAATTTCATGTACAACCGATATATGGTTCATATTTGGTGATCTGCATACAAAATTTCATGGCTTTAGTTTTTCAAGTTCTCAAGATCCGAGCGATTCTCTAGTAACGAACTAAACAACTCTTGATACTGCTGCAAGAACAAGCTTAATGTGCTCTTTATCAAACAAGTTTATGGGCTGCAGGGTATGCCACACACATCCACATATATATATATATATATATACTGCCTGTCAGAACGACCTTGGCTCTTTCGGCAGTTGTATCCTTTTGGTTGCCCAGACAACGCAGCCCATTTCGCTCATCATTATCCCTAGGCACAGTTATCTTTTGGGCCAGGTTCTTGGCCGCGTTTCGCGTGTGGCCAATAAAATGTGGAAATTTATTATGCACACTGCCAGGCAGATTTTGCCATATCGTATATTGCTACGAGATGGCCATAGAGACAGAGAGAGAGGGAGAGAGAGGAGTCTGTGCGTGTCGTGCGCATACGATGAATATAAATTATGCATTTTTCTTGCTTATGCCTACTAGATCTGATTAATTTTCATATTTCTCTTTTCATATTTTCTTTTTTTTTTTCTTTTTTTTTCCCCCACTTATTCAGCTGCCATTGTCACACAGCAGAGAGAGAGAAAAGTGAAATAGACAGGGAGAGAGTGAGAGAGATGGAAAAAAAACGAGCATGTTCCATGGCGCATTACGCTTTGTTGTTCTTGATGGTTTCCTGCGAAATTTAAGCATCATTAGCGCCATTTGAATAATGTTCATAATTTATTTGTTGTTATGCCACTTGATTATTTATTAGTGAGTGCACACACACACACTGTGACACACAGACGACGCCAGCTAGACAGGCAGCTCGACAGTGTGTCAAGCAAATTGGCCAATAAAGCAAATTGAAAAAACTTGTAAAAAGCTCAAGACTCAAATTTCAATTTAGAATTGCAATCTCGCTTGTCAAGCAGAAATTACTACAATTTTTTACACAGAAATTGAGATATCCGTGAAATTCAAAGAACAAAATGTGTTAAAATATAATGAAATTTTTACGAAATTTATTGTGAACTTTATAAATGCAAAATTGAATTGAATGTGTGGAAACTTTTTGTTGTTGTGCAGAATTTAAGAAACAGAATTATTTTTATTGCTAAGAAATTTAAAGATGAAATAAAATCTAAAAGAAATTTCACAATTATTAGCAAGAAATAGATTAAAAATTTTTTAATGCTTTGAAGAGTCGAAAACTACATTTGAATAGGTGACGAGTTTTGAAGAAATTGAAATAATTTATTATAATAAGAGTTCTTATAACTGAGAGTTTGAAATATCATTGAAACTCCGAAGAAATCTGGCAAATATTAAAATAAAATTATTATAGAACTTTTTTTTATGCATTACAAAAGAGAAAACTTTACCTAAATATTAATTAAAATATTATATTCAATCTATATATATACATATGTATATATATAAAGTATCAAATGAAATATCATAAGAACAACTGTACTAGTTTGATATCTCTCAATATTTCCCATATAATATCATGATATACAACTCAAACTGACTAACAGATCTGAGGCAGACTTCTCTCCTTCGTTCTCTTACTTTTCCCCTCTCCCTCACCCTTTCTCTCTCTCTGTTAATCCATTGCAAGTTGTTTTTCCTGCTTGCATTTCTCACCTTTCTTCATCCATTTTTCTAGCTTCAGGCCCGTTGCACGTGCTGAATGGAATCGCTTGCAATTGAGATGGCAAATTGCGGCACTTTACAAATGCGATTCATGGACGGTTGCAGTCAGTTGCATTGAGTAAGAAGTGGAAGGAAAGCAGGTAGGGAGGGATGGTGGGGAGTTAGCGGCAGGTTGACTCTGTGAAGTCACTGGCATTGGATCCATTCTCAGTTGTGCCTCTGCTCTGCCATTGCCAGTCAACTTTCAATGTCACACGTCATCAAACTTGGCGCTCTGCGAGCTGCAACTGGGTGGCATCGACAGCATCTCGTGCTGTACTGTACCGTTAGTTCAGTTTACCGTTAGCTTCTGCCGTCATCCATTTTGGGTATCCCCATTGGCAGCACACACACACTTGAGGCATGAAAAGAAGTTGACTTTGGCCGGGCATACGAATTGACAGCCTTTGTTGGGTGACTCCTCTCAGTCCCTACTAGCTCCGACTTCCCGTTCCCTCATTTTTCCTCTTCCTCTTCCTCTTCATACTCCTACAACCTACCATCTCCCTTTCATTGCTCACGTTTGAGCTGCATTCATGTTGGCAGCCAACGCTGACATAACGGTAAATGGCTTTGCTGTATGGCCCGAAAGCTAAGCAAATCAAGCAAATTTTACCCGATATGGCAACGCCTCATGTAGCTCACTCTGCCATTTAGCTCTACAGTTTGTATGTGTGTGTGTGTTGCAGCTTGGCAGCTGGACAAAGTAAAAAGTTGACGCTGTTGCCGCCATTCGCCATCTGTTACACACGAAGCCTCCTCTTAAGCTCACTGTGCCCACTTACCAGTTACCTTCCCCTCTCTTTCTCCTTCTTCTCCTCCCCCCTACCTTCCTCTCTGCACATATTGCATTACATGTGTGCACAGCAATTGCAGCCAATGCAAAAAATTATCGAAGCGCAGCAGGCAACTGACATTTTAACCCCGTCGCCCATTTTTCTTCCCCTCCTCCCTCCCTGCCTGCCCCTCACTCGCTTAGCTCAACCAATTTCATTTCATTTCCGTCTGCCTCAACAGATTCCTCTACCGACTGTTCTCTTCGAAGGTATTTCTATAGCCCAAGAGTGCTTGAAGTATGCAATACTTGTCTGAGTTTGAGTTTTCTATATAGAGAGTAGAACTGAAAAACCTTTAGAAAAAACTTAACTTTTTTTTAGAATGTTTTCTCTAAATACTTTTGAGTTTTTCAAGTTTCGGAATTCTATTTTGTTGGTAAAGACCAAAGTTTTCAATTTGGTATTTAAAACTTAGATGTTTTATTTTTTATATCATAGTTCTGTAAAGTTCTTTATAAAGTATTTCCAAATAACGAACAGTTACAGGTATTTCAGTTCTTGTACAATATTTCTGTTTTCCTTTAACGTTTATTCTAAGTTTTCCAAACTTAGCTGAGTTTTACTTTCTAGATCAGAAGTTGAATGGTTTTTTTTTTCTAATTCCAATTTCTAAACTACATTTATCTTTCAGTTCTTAAGTATTTATTGAGTTTTCTACACTTTTCTGGTTTTAATTGCCAAAATTTACATTCATCTCTTATAGTTCCTCATTTTACTTAAGTTTTTCTCATATTTTCAGTATTAAAAAGACTAACCTAACCTCAAAGGTTCTATAAGCACAAAATTCACCTATATCTTTTGTCATAATTGATTCATGAGTGTATTTATTAGTCGCCTTGACTGCTTTGGCATTGGCACTTGTTCAGCTCGTGCATTCATTCGAGTTTCTGTCAGTGGCATCGTCTGCTCATTCTTCTCCCCTCTCCCTGTAGTCTTCTTACTCCTGCTCTCCTCTCCTCCGGCTTCTTTGCTGCTCAGTCGAGGTCGATTCTTGTGTTTTGGCATGCATCGAATTGACGGTTTGAATTTCATGTTATTGACCGACGTTTTTCTTTTGTGGCACCACCTCGGATACCCCTACTCGCCTTCTCCATTCGGCATCCATCTCTCATTTACTCTCCCTCTCTCTCTCTCTACACAGGCTGTCGCATCCTTTTAGTTCGACTCCCTCGTCAGCACTCAATGCAAGCAGAAAATGTCCAAACTGTCAAATGCCAAAAAGCAAAATGTGAATGCCATCGAGAGCTGTGTGAAGGAAGCCGAAGCCACGACCACGAGCAGGTGCAGCTGCAGATGAGAAGGAGGAGAACAAGAGGGGGGTGTAGCTGCTAGATTTCGACATTTGCCATTGCCAACATGCCAGTGCTCACCTCTGGCCATGTGTCACCATTGGGCTCAAACCGGGTGATGCTGACCACCGGCGACATGACAAAGCGAATTGCATTCGCCTCCGTTCGCTCTCTATCCACCTGGCTCTGCCTCTGCCTGCCTGCCTCCCAGCCTGGCAGCCTTATTCGACTCATAAGCATGATTAAAGTCCAAGTGCAGCGCACTCACTGAGCCAATTACCCCGACCCCCGATCAATGCTACTTCCCTGCTACATAAAATATTAGCTACAGCTCTGTCATTTCCAATTTGTCAGGCTTTGCGAGCTTTTAGTCGCATCAAAGGCTCCTCTGGTCCGACTTTGCAGCAGTTTGATTTGTCTGGTTTACGTTTCCGATGCATATTTTAGGCGCAATCCTATTCAACTTCTCTCTCTCTCTCTCTCTCTCTTCTCTCTTTTCTATCTGTCTGTTTCTATCTTCATTCCTTCTGCCTCTCATGATCCTTCTTGGTAAATTCAATTTGGCTAATGAATGCAATATTAATTATAACAATAAAGACGGCAAAGTCGCCTTATGCTCGCCCCCGAGCTAGTTTATTATTATTAACAACAAAATTTTGAGCACACACAAAGCAAATTGTTAGAGTCTCAGGCAGGGCGGCGACCTTTCGGCACCCCAAGCTATAATTAGCTTAGAATTTGAGCTCAAGTCGTTGACTTAATAATGTTAAGATATTCCAAGGAATAATGTAAAGCGTAGGTATGTGTGTGTGAGTTTCTTCTTGTATGCAGCTTTGTTGGTTTAGAACATAACAAGTGTAATGCCTCAAATATCGATATAGAGATGCAAGATAGTGTTTTTGTGGGTTATCGATAGTTAGGTTAAACTGCTCATTTATGAATTCCAAGCTTAAATATGCCTTATTAAATTCGAATACTGAACTAGTCTTTGAGATTGCTGAGTTAAATACACAATATGAAGAGTTTTAGGCGCAATCGATAGTTTTATTGCAAGCTATCGATAGTATGCTTTAGGTTTTTGTATTAATGCTGATTTGTATATCTAATGCGCTTATGTAAATCCCTTAGCAGACCCAAAGACTCACTAGATATAGGAACTTTCAATCCAAATAAAAGATATATATAAAGAGTATTCAAAACAATCGATAGTATTATTGTTATCGTTAAACAAAGACACTACAAACATATATAAAAGCCATATTTATGCATATTCCTATGCCTCCAGCATTTAGAAGACACCACTATGTGCTATATAGCAAGCAAACTACTCAGCTACTCTTGCAGCACTTCCGATTACCCACTGACATCATTGATGCTCCATTGTGCTAAAAAGAATCAGTGAGCACTTTCAGCGGCCACTTCTCGTTTTGCTTTCTTTTGCTATTCTCATGCTCTGCTTGTGCTTCGGCTTCTGCTTCTTCTTCTCTTAGTGACAGCACTCTGGTGCCAAGGTATCGGCCTGAATGGGACACTAAACAATGCCCAAACGACATGGCCAACAATGGAGGAGGCTATCGAGCCGCGTGTTCTAGTACGAGCGTGTGGAAGGACATTTGTTTCACAATTCAATCTACAATCTTCAATCAGGCCGAGGGGCGGAGAGCAGAGAAGCGAGGGGGGAAGGGGGGTGGCTAGAGGGTGCGTGGAATGCAGATTAAAATCGGTACGGGCTGGGGCCGCAGGGGAAATAGGTAGATGGGTAGTTCGGTAGTTGGGTAGGTAAATGGAGGTTTCAAGGGGGTTTCGTCTTGATAAAATTGCCATGAAAATTCATTTCGGTTCGCCGCGAGCGCCATGAAGTATGCAACGCTGTTGCACAGTGCGCGTATATAAATCGCACAAAATTAGCTGGCGATTGTTGTGCACACACACTACGCACACACACACACTCGCACACTCGAAGTGAAACGAGCGCAAACGGAAATGAATTTGCGGCGCAAAAATGATTGTTGCACAGTTGCACAAAGGCAAAGACTGAAATGAAATAAAAGATGCAAGTGTGAGTGTGAGTGTGTGTGTGTGTAGATATGTTGTGTCTGTGTGCTTGTGCGTGCATGTGTGTAAACGAATTTGTGCTACGCCTGAAAAATGCCAAAGGAAAATTGCATACAAAAAATTGAATTGCCAAAACAAGGCACAGTGGTCAAAAAACAGCAGATTTACAGAGTAAAAACACTTCAAAATGATTCATGTTTATTATTTTTTACAAGTATTTAAATTATTTTCATAATACCTTTTCAGTCTCTTTACATTAATAAAGTTTTTTATTTCCTACAATTATTTATACTACCTGCCCCACTGTGCAATGGCTCGTTGCACAGTGAAAAAGACGTTAAAAGCTAAAAAGATAGGCCGACATATGCCTTGATGAAGCGAGCGAGATAGCTGTAGTAGGAGAGAAAGAAACAGAGCACAAGGGAGGCACTGCTAGAGGGAGACAGGGAGAGAGGGGGAGAGAGACAGCAGAGCAAGAGGAGCCGCATTTGAAATGGTTTTTTCGTTTAGCAATTTTATTTCCGCCTTTGTCGCCATTCATTCGATTGCCAAGCTGATGACTGCGACGCTGACAAGGATGGAGAATGGCAGCCAGCACGAGCACATGGAACGAGGGCATTGCTGCATACACACACACACACACACACACACACACATACAGAATACATACTCGTACTCCTATGCCACGACTTAATGTGTTAACCCAATTTTCACGTTGAGCCGCCTCGCTCTGAAAGTCACTGAAAGGACCTGCCCGACAAATAGATCAGATAGATAGACAGAGACAAGCACCGAAATCCGTGAATAACAAATTTAGCGCTGAATTACGATTACGGTTATTTGCCTCCGCACTTGCAATTCACGCTAAAGTCACAAGAAAGAAGGGAAAAGAGGTCGGGAATAAGTTAACAGGCCTTCCAGATTGATTTGCATAACTGACGAAGGATTAAAGTCGCGATACTGCAAACTGCCATTGGCGTTGCCAATTAGCATGAATTTCCTTTGACAAGGCGAGAGGGAGGGAGAGGGAGAGTCAGAGAGAGAGAGAGAGAGAGAGAGAGAGAGCGAGAAAGAGAGAGAGAGTCACTAGTGTGACAGTTGTGATGTTTCTTAGTTATTACAGGGTATCAAGTTGAACTAAAGAAGGTCATTTTGATTTGAGTGTATTATATGATTGACTAAGGTGTTTATTGAAATGGTTAAGGAATTCTTTTAATAGATTTCTATATTAAATATGATAATATAAAAAAAAAATTGTTAAGGAAATTTTCTTTCCTTTTATTAGTTTCAAAGAATATTTAGTTGGTAGATCATTTTGGACATCAAAATATATAAACAAAACAATATTGCAAATAAAATGTGATCAATTTTGACAAACTTATGAAAGTGACAAGACTGAATAGGAAGTGATAACTAAAAATATATATTACATTTTAATATCCTTAAGATCTTAGCACTCCGTATGATTTCTTTACAAGTTATGCAAGTATTGATTGTCTTGAAACGACTATGACAGGACAAACTAAGAATTCTTATATTAAACATTGAATAAAGTTCTACAAATTGAACACATTCTCTGTCAATACTGTAATTTTTAGATTTAAATAGCAGCACACCCTACTGCATCTTCCTTCTCTTCTATACTCCTCTAACCTTTCTCCCACAATTTCCAATCAATTGGAGCATAATTAAATCAGCCTCAGACAGCATATCAAAGGGGAAAATGGTAAACCGCTAGTGCTGGTGAGCTGAGCTCAGTTGAGCTGCCTTTCGATTACCTTGAGCATTTCTGTGGCCTGCTTTTTCTATATCGTATATCGAGTTCCCCGCTCCGCTCTCTGTCCCCTGCTCGTTCTGCTTCGTCTCTGAGTTTTTGCTGTTTTTGGCAACTTAACAAATTCACTTTGACTTTGCATGTGGAAGCAGAACTTGGCGATTGTCAGCTGCAGGTGTGTGTGACTACGTGAGTGACTGTGTGTGTGTGTGTGAGTGACTGTGTGTGTGTGAGTGTGTGGGAAAGTTCTGTTAGGAAAAGGCAACTTATGCGTATACTTTCGTTACCTTTTTTCACAACGTTTCCTTCGTTTCGGTTTCCTTCTTCTTCACTCTTTCGTTCGTCGCTCTACATTGTTCATGACGTTTCACATGCAAAACGCGTGTCACATTCGCATTTCCGCCCCGTCATGCTGTAGTTGTAGTCAGCCTTGCCATGGCCTTATATGTGTACACCCTTTCCACACACCCGTACACACACACACACACCATTACACCCACGCACACATACACACAGACACGCACAACTAACGTTGCCTTTTGGCTTTCACCAACAGTTGCCTTTGGTCCTTTGGTTACTTTGACTCGGCTTGGGATAAGTGGGCAATGTGTAAGCAGCTGTATGTGAGTGTGTGCGAGTGTACCAGTGTGTGTGTGTGTGTGCTGCTTTTGGGAATGTGTGTAACTTGTTAAAAATCCATTAATCACGTAAGTGGCAACTCTGGCAAACGACAAAGCCAGCATACAAATGCGTTCATGCGTGCTCAAACTCAGCTAGCAAAAAGCCGACAAGGCAGGCGAGGGGAAGCTAACTCCCCTCTCACTGCCCCCCCTCTGTAGTTCCCTCTGCACTAATACTAATACAACACTAATTTGTATGCGTGTGTTTGGCGCGCTCACTTAATTTTTTCTGCCTTGCTTGCGTTTCTGTTGTGTTTGCATTTTGCTGGCTCATTATGCTCCAGGTCCGCTTCTCCCTCTCTCTCACTCCCTCACACACACTCTACCTCTCGCTTTGCAGCATCAGTCTGGTTTTTTCTCTCACTAAATAAGCAGAGCCGGAAATTATGCATGTAATTAAATTTACAAAAAGTGAAGAGAACGTACAAAAAAAAAAAAAGAAAATAAATCAAATGTTTTAGTGGTGCGTTTGGTTGCTTTTTTCAGACGTTTCTACTGTGTTGAACTGGGGTGTAGTTGTACAGTACGGAACAGTTGTACAAATGTACAAATTAAACAGTGGGTACGGTATGTATGTATACACCTGTGTGAGTGTCATAAATGAAAAAGATAGTTAAAGTTGAGAAAGCAAACAACATGTAAAACTTCATTTGATTTTGTTGTTGGAATAAGACACTGAGAGAAATTTGGCATGAGAAAATTAGGAATAATTAATATGATTTTAAATAATCAATGTAGAACTCCTTTAAAGCCGTTCTCTACATTAACTGAAATTTAATTTTTTTTTTTTTTTTTTTTTTTTTTTTTTTAGTTTGTTTGTGTTATTAATATTAAGTGAAGAATGTTCTCTACAATACCTTTACATTCGTTTGAGACCAAAATAAAGAAAAAGATTTTTACATTTTTTTTTTTTGTTCACAAAATTAAATCCACTTTCATCTTATATTTCAATTTATTCAATGAATATTCAACAACCTATATGCTTCAAATATCATATGATAAACCTTATTTATTACCTTTTAATTTCCCTATTAACTTTTTTATTTGTTTTTAATAATTTCCCCTACCTTTCTAGGCCACATATCACTGCACTGTATAAAGCTCTCAAACTTTAACTTTCAGCTCTGTTTAAAAATGAAAATACGTCTTCTTTCGTTTCGTTTCGTTTCGTTTTTTTTTTCTGTTCCCACATAACAAACTTAATTTTTCCTACCCGAGATTGCACTTTCTCATAGCCAAACTATATTATTTTATTAAGCGCTGCAGCCCGCAAGCTGTGGCCAAACACACGAGGAGACGGCAGCTGCAACTGCAACGCCTTCGTCTTCTCCTCTCTGCTTCATGTAATTCTTTTTTTTTTTTTTTTTGGTGCTGGGCCAAAGTCAACATAAAATATTAAATGAAACGATGGCACAAACCGCACTAATTGCAAAAACCAAACATTTTCCCACAGCGCCTTTTCAAAATGTATTTTCTGCAATTTTCCAAAAATGTTCAACGTGTGTGCGAGGGTGTGTGGGTGCTTGTGTTTGCCTGTGTGTGACCTCAGAGAAAGCCGCAACAAACACAGGCCAAAGAGGAAAGAGAAAGAGAGAGAATGCCAAAGAGAGAGAGAGAGTGAGAGAGAGAGAGAGAAGGAGAGTGGACTGCCAACTCGTGTTAATATTAAATTACCAAAAACTATTTGCAATTTTTGAAAGTTTTGCACTGTCTGCTGTGTCTGGCAGCGAAGGCGCAAGGCGCAAGGCGGGAGCGGGAAGGCGTGGCAGTGGCAACGTCTTGTCTTACAAGCTGCACGCATTCCTTTGGCACAAATTCCTTGGCTCCTTACACACACACACACACAGGCGCACATTCACAAGTTTATTACGTCTGGCTGTGGCCAGAAAGTATGCAACATTTTAATATGTGTGTCAGCTGGCGCACATTTGCATGTGTGGGCGAGGGGAAGGGGGAGGGTGTGAGCAGACCTGCCCCCATTGTCTATGGCAGTGCATATAATAAACCTGGGCACGGCAACATTCGCAGAAAGCATCTTTTGCGGTTTTTGCGCCCAACGACAGAATTTACAATGCTCATACACAATGCGAGGCAGCCAGACGCAACCGCTACGCTCTACCTCTCTCTCTCTCTCCCACTGTCGCCCTCTCTCTTTCTCTTTCTCTGTCTCTCTACTGCTACTTCTGGCACTTCTTCAACTTGCGGGCAACCCTTTAAGTTCACCACTTGAGGCTCAGCCGGGCTTCAAACTTTAACAGCGCCACACTCAGTTCTCTGTCAGCTCCCCCCAGCACCCTCTTCCCATTGCCCCACTCTACGCTTTACCCTCTCTGTCAACCTTTCATATCTTGGGGCACCTGCTGCAAAGTTTTGCCCTCGTTTTGTTTTTCTTTTGCCTGCACCAGCAGAATCAAAGTTACCACGCACGTTAGCTTCTGGCACTGACTGTGCCCCCGCCTGGAACCCTCTTCGAGCACCCTCCTACTCCTCTTCTCTTTGTAGCCACTTCAACTCCGCAACTTCGACTGTCTTCTTGCGTTGCCCTTGCGAACTTTTCATATAGTCAGCCTGTCTGTATCTCCATCTCTCTCTCTCTTTCTTTCTTGCTCGCCCACTCAGTATTTTCTACTTAAATTAAATACAATGTGTGCGAAAAGTAAATTGAAGTTTGCTTTATGCCAAGTCTGCCTCTTTCCCACTTCTTAACTCCTTTTTGCCAAGTCGAACTGCATTTTCGGAGTTTCATTTAAAACATGTTAAACAAATGCTGACGACGAGGCTTACACACACGTCGAATCCCCTCCTTCTGGTGCCCCCCAGTGATGGTACTTTTCGAAAAAGTTGACATTACCTAAGCCCGTACCAGGCAGAGAGAGAGAGAGAGAGAGAGTAGGTAGTGGGAAAGGGGACAGCCTGGCAATTTGTTAAAGGCTTCAACTTTCAACTTTGAACTCTCCCTCTCTCTCTCTCACTCCCTCTCACGCTTCGTTTCGCCTATTTTCGGTTAGAGATTGTAACGACATCAGTTTAATGCTCGTTGTCGTATTTGTTTTTGGGTAAACGCATCAAAAATCCTTATGGGAAAAGTTTAAAATGGTTAACTAAGGGTTTCCTATGCCTTCCGAAGGAGCACTTAATGAGGTTCCAAGAAATGAACCTTTTTATGCGTACAAGTTGAGGTAGTTTCAAGTTGATGCTGATGTAAGGTTAAGTTAGTTATTGAGCAGCTGAGATTTTAGTATTGTTTGGAGTTATTATACTTTTATTAGGTTAGATGACCTATTTGCTTATCTTCCTATTCTTCAGTTATTATGATAAAAGTGCAAAAAAAAAAAATTGGGAATCTCAATTAATGACACACTTTTACAGCATCTCGCCCTCTTTTTCTTCGTTTGAAGGCATAACCTGAGTTGAATTTGTTGTTGTATTCTCAACCAATTGATCCTCGTCCTCTATAGAGTCCTCACTACTGTCAAGAAGTCCTAGTGCTTCATCAGGTGGCGGCATGAATTCACCCACACCCAGTTTCTGAGGCAAACGACCAGGCGAACGTACTATGCCAAACGGCATTAAGTTGTAGATCAAATAGTCCAAGACATACATCAGTCTGGGACTAACATAATGAAAGGATATGGCATTGTCCGAGCAGCAGTCAAGACCCTAAAAAGCAAAGGCACTTTTGAAAATAATCCGTACATTGTCTCTCCATCAACATTATCATCTCACATCATCTGTCTGATAGTAAATGAAGTCCCAATACCAGAAGTCTTTAGTGAATGGTATAAGATGACTCTCAGGATCAAAGGGAAACATGCGACCACGTCCATTGTAGTCACGAGAATCACCAGCCGTCACATTGAGCTTCTCCAAGCACGCTCCGATTTCAACATCCTCCATTTCTGTCGTTCCAGGCCTGCAATATTCAGGATTGGGTATACCCTCGACGACAAAGCGACGCAATGCCTCTTTGCTGAGCACATACCCTGCACCACCGGACATATAACCCTGCTTGACATACGGTTTAAACTTGAAACCAAAGTGCACGGGAGTCTCAGGGTGATAGGGATAGAGCATGTAGCGTAGATTCTCGACAATAGCATAGGTATCGTCATCCGCCTTGTAGAACCAATCTGCATCGTCATAGTGATGCTGGTAGACATATGTAAAGGCCAGCTTCACCTTCATCCATAGATTATCACGGCCCTCGCTGACGTTTAACTTTACAGTGGGCAGTTGCTTATCTGCCTCGGAACTCATGAAGAGTAAAATGTTGCAACGTTTGCCCCAAGTGCGTTTCACGTGGCGAGCCTTCGCCTTGTGATTGCTAGGATTGGTCATTACCCAACATAGCAAACGCACTTCCTTCTTGATCTGTTCGGCTAAAGTGAAATTGTCCCATGGGTGTTCGTAGATTATTTCCGGTTTGGGTGTAGTGAGTTCATTGGTAGAGCTGCGTAGATTAAATCGACTTTGTGCAACATACGTATCGAATCTGTCGACCGATAGAGGTAAGCTGCATATCTTCAGAAGACAACAGCCCACAATGATGCCGATAGTAAAGATAAAGATCGGTTGTTTCTTCCATTGAACACCTAAATGTTGGGCTTGGTTATCACAGGATCATTTTAGAGTCTTCGGCCAATAGTACCTTGAGTTCGAAAGCCACGCAGCAGCCACACTGGTCGCATTTTGAAAGTTTAACAAAACTGCAGCGGATCTGCCGTACTCGAATACTTTCAAAACGTTTTAACTGGATTTTTTAACATTTTCTTAATGTTTTTACAACACGAGGAGAAGCGAACCGACGTAGAAGAAATAACTTAACTAAATAACTTCAGTACGCGTGCATTGTTAAAAGTTCCGCAAACTTGATTTGACTGATTTCCTGATTCGAACTGTTGTCTGAGAGATAAATTCGATATCAGTAGTAGATAGTTTTCTAATTAAAATAGAGTGCCTGAAAATACAAGCATTTCAACTATATGCTTTACTTTTTCGTTTCTTCTGTTGAAACTTTAAGCAGTAGAAGTTGAGGGAGATAAGAGAGAAGTAGAAGTGGAAGAAGTAGTAGTAGAAGTAGTAGTAGTAGTAATAGTAGTAGATGTATTGGATGAGTGGTAGTAATGGTAGTAGTAGTTACAGTAGTAGTAAGAAAAGTCGTAGTAAAAGTAGTAGTAGTATTAGCAATATTAGTAATAATAAGATAAGTAGTGGGAGTAGTAGTAGGAGTAGTAGTAGTAGTTAAAGTAGTAGATGCAGCATTAATAGTAGCAGTAGCAGTAGTAGTAGTAGAAGGAGTAGTAGTAGTAGTAGTAGTAGTAGTAGTAGTAGTAGTAGTAGTAGTAGTAGTAGTCGTAGTAGTAGTAGTCGTAGTAGTAGTAGTAGTAGGAGGAGTATCAGTAGTTATAGTATGCATGCATGCATGTATACATGCAATATTAATAGTAGTAATAGTAGTCTTATTGGTAAGAGTAGTAGTATTAGTAGTAGTAAGATAAGTTGTAGCAGTAGTATAAGTAGTAGTAGTTGTAGTAGCGGTAGTATTAGTCGAAGTAGTAGTAGTAGAATCATTAGTAGTATAAGTAGTAGTAGTAGAAGTAGAAGTATTAGTAAGAGAAGTGTTAATAGCAGAAATATTAGTAGTATAAGTATTAGTAGTAGAAGTGTAAGTAGTAGAAGTATTAAAAGTAGAAGTATAAGTAGTAGATGTATTGGTAGTAGAAGTATAAGTAGTAGAAGTATAAGTAGTAGAAGTAGTAGTAGTAGAAGCAGTATAAATTACATAACTTGTTCACAATGATCAAAATCAATGTGATTCATAAGATTTCTTAAACTACCGACAAACAACAATATCAATATCAAATGGAACTAAAAATATACCATTCCTAAATAATCGATATCATATAATGGACATTTTTAAAGCTCCTACTTCAAACACTCTGTAAAGTACTCTTCATAATTAAAAGGTCTTGTCAGTCAACTCTACACAACCCCATATAAAGTTACTTACCAAAGTATAAGAGCTTCTTTCAGCTACGAGTATGTATTCTCCAAATAAGTAAGCGCAATTCATCAATAAATAAAGTTTTAATTATTACAAACCCTTCCCCATAGTTCCCACCTCTAAACAATTCCTTCTTCTCTGCACCTTCTTGATTTTCCCATTTACAGCTCTCACCGAAACTGACCAGATGCAATTATAAAACTTTAATCTGACTCTCTACCCGACTCCACTAGGGGGCATAAAACTCATAAAGTGCATGCCTAGCCCGCTCCCTTCTCCCACTTGAATGCGAAATGGAGCAGCGGAAAAAGAAACTTTCCTTTGCTGCTGCTTTTTGCATCCCCAACAACAATAGAACACAACACAAAGCTGAATTAAAAGTGAAAAAGTAGGCGGCCAGTTGCAAAGGCCTCCCTCCGAGGGGATTTGGGTTGAGTGGACGACGACGATGATGACGAGGAGGACTAGAAGGCAGTGCCACGCCCGTGTTCCCAAGGGGGAAACTGCTTCAGTTCCAGCGAAGCGTGACAAAAAAGGTAAATAGTACGGAAAAACTCACCTGGCACCGATGAGAAGGCTGTTGCCATCTTTGGTGACGAGCTTGAAGTGATCCACAACACTCTCGTTGCCCAGAAATTTCAGTATATCTTCGGGACCTGCAACAGAGAAAAAGAGACAGTGAGTTGATGAAAAACAAATATAAAGAGAGAGGAAGAGGAAGGTAGAGAGAGGGGGGGATAGGGGAGGCAAGGCGTGCCTAATTAGGCAATTAGACGGCGTTAAAGGCGACAAAAAGCGCAGCTAAAGAGCTGCAAAATAGCGCAACAATGCAGCAGAGGCAGCATCGGTCGCCATTTGTCTGTGTTGTCCCGTTATGCAAATGGCGCACGACAGACAGCAGTGGAAGTGGGAGTGGGAGAGCGACAGCGAGACAGACTATATACGCTATGCGGGCAGCTGCCTGCACAAAGGATACCCCGTTTAGCGGCGAAAAAACGAAACGAAACAACAACGAAGTAGGAAAGAAGCAGAGAAGACGTTGCAAAGTTTTTATCATTTGTTTACTTTAGCTTAGTTTGCAATTTAGCTCTATCTCTCTCTCTGTCTCTTTCACTCCTCTTGGCTGTTGTTGTGCGAGGCGAGGCGAGACCGCTGATAGTTGTCAGCTGTCACAAACTGAAGCGGGCAGTGGGTATAGCCAGGATAAAACCAGGCAAGTCCTTAAATCTCCCAGGGAGTTGTCGGTAATTACATGCTAAGGTGTTTGCACTGGAGAGCGGCAGACAAAGGCACGACCAGAGGTAACAGGGCCAGCTGGGGGCGTGGCAAGCTCATTTGTTAATAATGAGATTTGGTGTGGGAAGGGGGAGTGGGAATAATATAATGAATTGGATGGAGTAAAATGATATTGTATTTATCAAGGGGGAATTAGGAATGGGAACAGTTTGGTGGCTTCTATTTGAGTTTTAAGGATTTACAACTCTTAGAGAGATATAACACAGAATGAAAGGGAAACAGAAATAAAAGTTGAGAAGGAAAACTTTGAATTCGTAGGGTTTCCTTTGCTTACAATATATCTACGACTCTTCTTGCAATGTGTTTGAGTTCTTGTCAATATCTTTCTAATGTTTACAATAATACTGCTTAAGGAAAGAGAATATTTGGAACTGTTTGCACAGTTTGATACATATTTACTTTGATTGTGAAGGTATTATTACTTCAAAGGAGTATAAGATTAGATTAATCATAGAACAGAATAGTTTCAACTAGGGTTACTTTTGTTTTTATGATAAAATAAATTTCTTTTCTCTTCTCTTCAATTATTTTTAACATCTTAATGTTAACTTCGATTCTACTAATGAAACCACAAGATTAGGATATCATTAATCTTTGAGAACAATAGAATAGCTAAGCTATAATACTTGAAATTCCAATTTCCCTCTCTCGAATTCAATTCTATGCAGTATCTACTTAATTCCCACATTCATCCGTTCATCCCTTTAGCCACTTTTGGGCTTACAATTATCACGTTGCTCCCCTGCCTCCCGCACTGGCATCATTACAGCTAACGTGACACGCCCTTTTGTCCGGTACCTTCATTTGATCAATGATGTCGACGGGAACTTTTTAACCTCAGCTTTTAACTTTGACTGCAAGCGGTCAACCACAAAGAGCGAAAAAGTTTCAACGCGAGTTTGGGTTCGCATAGTTGTTTTTTTTTCGGATAATCGCGAGGCAGTAGGAGAAGATGGAGGTAACTACATGTCCATCTGCTTGCAACCTGTACCGCAGTCTCTACCTCTCTCTCTCTCTCTCTCTCCTTTCCCCTGTCACTTCACACTTTTCATTTCGGTGGAGAGTCAAAATTAATGGGCGGAAAAAAAGCTTTTATTCACGAGCTTTTCAAATAGGACAGGCCTTTTGTTTGCCTGACGTTTAACGTGACACGTGAGACAGACATGTGCGCAACTGTCTGCTTGATAAGGCAACTCTTCAGCAGGGAGAGTGGAGGGAATGCAGACCAGTGGGGGCAGGGGAAGAAGAAGGTGGCAAGGTTCACGCAAGTACAGCAAAAGTTTCATGCTTTCAGCACATACTCTCACGACAATTTTTAATTTGCTGCTTTAATTAAAGGCAACAAAAAGGTTTGCAACGAAAAAGAGTTGCCGAGTTGTCAGAAGAAACTGAAACAGCAGCAGAAACAGCTAGAGAGAGAGGGACAGAGAGAATGAGAAACAGCAGCGGCAACAGACAGCTGCATTGGTAATGAAATATGCTGAGAATGGTGGAAAAAGGGAAAGAAGAGAGAGAAGGACAGTAAATGAGCACAGGTGAAAATGACTGAAAAGCAGAAGCAGAGGAAACGCTGAGAAAAGAGAGAGAAAGAGAGAGAGAGAGAGAAAGAGAGTTGGAGCAAAAGGGAATAACCAATGACAAGAGAGACAGAACAAATAAAGTTATAGAACAAGTTATGGCATACATTGAGCAAGAGAGAAGGTTAACTATACAAAATACTCTTTACCATATCATATATCATATTCTAATAGTGCTGCCTGAAGCTACAGTTTTATAAATAGAAGTCAACCCCTTCAAGTATCTGGTTACAAATGGAAAAAGATTGCCATCGATGCTGGGAAAAGTCTGTTGTGATGGCAACCCTATACACCTACACCTGTACCTGCATTTATTACTTTACCCCTTCGATTAATTTGCATTTTAAGTACACCTGTCTTTCACATAAACTCTTTCACCTGCTCTACTCTGTGCCCTAACATTGAAACCCTACTCCTTTAGGTTAGGTACCATGTGTTAGGTACTTCACTGCTTCTCCGTCTAACCCTGTTCCCTCAGCTGCTCTACCCTATGCTGATAGAGATCCCACTTTAGCAGCCTTTAGGGTGCTCCGATAAAACGCATTGCAGTTCACCTCCTTCCCCTCCCCTCTTAGTTCCCCACGGTAACCACGTCGCACCTAACTTATGTTTAATGCCACCGCGGGCCTTTTTGGCTCTCGACCCGGCAAACTATGTAAGCCCACAAATTGTAAGCTAATATTTGCTTTACCTACATCTACAATACAGTAGAGAGGCAGGAAGAGAGAGAGAGAGAGAGGGGGGAAGGGGGAAAGACTGGCAGCAAGGCACTGTTCGGCCAGCAAACAGTCAAAAATTTCCACAACCGAAAATCTAATATTTACCTTGACTTTCAAAATGTATGCGACGCCAAAGTAAACTGCAACTCAACACGTACCCAAACCCCATAGGGATAGCCCCATCCCTCCCCTCCCTCCCAGCACACACACACACACACACACTTGTACAACTATATATATATTTGAACAAAGGCGCAGCAGACCGTGCCGAATCCGCCAGACGATTCAGCGAAGCGGACCCTGTCGGGGAGTCTGAATAAAAAAAAGAAAAAAAAACCGTAGCAAAAGGCAAATTCTGACAGAGAGAGAACCAGAGTCAGTCTATCACTTTAATCAACTGCTCCGCTTGGCTGCTGTCCGTGCTCATGCTCTGTCCTGCTCTCACTCTTGCATTGTCCAAGCAGGGTCCTGCACGGTCCTGTACGCTGCTGCTACTGCAAATTATGCAAATTCAACGAAAATAACGTGAAATTCCGACATTCGAAATCTACAAATGCCGGACAACCCGCTCTCTGCCTCCCTTCTTCCCTTTCCCTTCTTCTTCTTTCCCTCGTGCACTGTCTCTCTGCCCTCTTCCTTTGTGGCAACAATGGCGACAACGTGTCCATGTTTGACTTTGAGCGTGTAACCGGAACGTGACAACGCAAGTAACGTACGACTTATGCGCCAACTCTGGCCAACTCAAGGAACCCTCTACACACAGTAAGGGAGAGAGATAGCAGGAGATTGTGAAAGAAAGGCAACAGTAGAAAGCTGATTATTAAATATTTCTTAATGAATTTTTCATTCTCTTGCTGCGGAAAAGCTCTTGACACACGCACCACGGAAAACCGCAACATTTGCGAAACGGAAAAGGAAATATTTACCCGGAATATACATTCACATTGACTGACCACCAAGCACACAACGGGCCTGGCCACACTGACTGCTTCTCATAAATAAGCGCACTCAGGTATGGGCAGCACCTTTATGAGAGGGAGAAAAGGAGAGAGAGAGAGAGGGAGCGAGAGAGGGCACAGTGCAGGCAAGCAAAAGACAGTGTTTATTAAAAATGCAAATACCTTATAAATGCAAGCAAAATGTTGCACTCCTCCCAAGAGAAAATAAAGAGAGAGCAAGGTAGAGAGAAGAAAGAGATAGAGAGGGGTAGAGAGTTTGCCAACTGGTCGAACAGAAAAAACACTAAATAATGAAACGGGCCCCTAATGGAAGTGAAGGCAGCTCCAAAGTGAACTACTCAAAGTTTATGCGAACGACAAGAGGAAGTGACAGCGCAGAGTTGAGCACAATAAGAAGAATTGCGGCAGTGATTCTCCAGAGCTTCAATGTGAATTCGAGTCGAAATGGGCATACTATATATAAGACTGCGCTTCAGGTAAATTCTCTGGCAACTGTTCAAGATTCAATTTGGAATTCAAAGGAACTTTGAGTATCTTCCCTTTTAGGAAATTTTAAATATAACGAACATAATATTATTATAATAGACTATATAACATTTAATACGATACTTTGTCTTTTATTTTTTAATATGATACTTTATATAGTTAGTTTGTTACAATTTCCGTAACTAAATCAAAACTTTGTTTATGAAATTTCATCCTTGGTTCCATCAAATCTTTCTCAGTTACTGCAAAGAACTTCAATTGCTGTTGGTATTATATAAATCCGTATCCGGACCCAAAATAATTCTGTGCGAATGAAAAATAGTCAACAATATTTCATATAGAATATTAATTAATTTGATAACATTTCATTTCGCCTGCACCGCATAAAAAAAAAAAGTGTCGTTAAACCGCTTTTAAAATGCGATATGCCCCGCCCCTTTGGCTTATAGCCATGAAAAAACCCACGACATAAAAATTATATAGTCGAAAAAAGTAAATACGCAGCGAGACTAAGAGGAGTAGAAGAAAGGGCAGGGCAGCAGAGGGGCACGAAGAGGGGGGGAGCTTTTCGCATGCCGGAAAACAAAACGCAGCGATGCGTGAAAAACATTCCACGACTCTGTGCAACGCCATGCTCTCCTGCTGCTACGATGGCGCTGGCAACAGCACCAACATCCTGTCCAGCATGCCATCGCTCCCCCTTTCCCCTGCTTTACTGCTACGCTCCTCCCACCTCATCGGTCGATCTGAACGGCGTTCAATGGGAAAAATCCTCGTCTGAGATTTGCATTTAATTGAAATGAACGCCAAACCGTCGCAGCAGCACAAAAGGCATGAAAAAGAAACGCACAGCGAAAGGCAAACATCAGACAACCAAGGGGGAGTGAAACAGAGAGAGAGAGAGGGGGGGGGGAGAAGAGTGGGAATCAAGGGAATCATTTAGACATAGAGCCGCCACCGCCTCAGCCGCCAGTTGGTTGCGAAATGGAATCAGAAATCGACTCTGTCCTTCGTTCTTCGTTCGCATCCTTCCCCCTCAGCTCAGCTCGGCCCATCCTTCAAGTAGTGTCTTATCTCTGGCACTGCGTTCTCTTCTGGCCACAGGCTTATCGGTAACTCGCCTTGTGCCTCAGGTCTCATGCCTTGTGCCTTGTGCCTGGCATGCCACGTGCCCCATTCAAGCCACACCCTGTTGCAGCCTGTTTGTTTGATTTGGTTTTGGCTGCTGCTTTGTTTTTCTTTTGCTTTCCTCTTTTTTCTGTATTGTTTCCCTTTGCAATTGATGTGCCAGTCGCAGAGTCGTCTCTGCTTCTGCTGCTTCTTCTCGTTCTGGCAATTTCTTTTCTGCTGTCGTTTGCATCTTGATAAAGCAAAAAGCTGCCTGAACTGTAACTGGATCGACTGCTAACACCTTTGTCTGTCACCTGTGTGTGTGTTTGTGGCTGTGTACTTTCGTTTGTCCATTTGATGCCAGACCTAAGCCGCAATATGACAACGGATAATGTACAGTTATAGCCAGAGCTAATTGGGATCAACAGAGCTTACGCATTGCTTCCAGTGTACACTGAGAAATGAGGGAAATGTGATAGGCAGGCGATGCTATTAAGACTTTGAGATATGTAGATTGAAGTATGAGCAGGTTTGTCCTAAGAAGATTTCGTATGGTATATGATAGAGGGCTGTCATGTGGTAAGGAATACACATCATATGATAATAGAGGAGCAACGATATAACAAGCTTATACAAAATAGTCTTCATTTGGTTTCGTCTTGCAGCCTGCAGATATGGTAAAGAGCTGTCATATGCTATCTTATACAATATATAAACATATCATATGATAATGGAGAAACGAATATAACAAACACACAGAGTCGTTTATATCATGCTAATAGTACTTGTACAACGATACAACATAGTTCTCATTTGATTTTGTCTTTAAAAATAATTTTTGTCAGCCTGTGGCCCTGTCATATGTTGACATATGCTCTCGTTTACATAAACGTGTCATATAATAATAGAAAAATAAATTCTTTTGGTCTGAATGAAGATATTTCATTATTAAGATAGACCATTTTGTATATAAAGACGTACCATTTGGTTGTTCCTTTTGATTCATGCTTATACATATGGCAAAGGACTACCATATGTTACTAAGAGGCAAATAAACATTAGATATCACCACAGGCAAAGAAATATGAATAAAGTACATACAATATGTGGCATATGATCATAGTATTTTTAAACAGATATATTCAATTGTTTCTGCTACTTTTCTTCCGGTTTCTTCACTAAAATTCATCACAAAATATGTCAGTAGATTGCCATATAATAAATTAATTTGCACCACATTTACACATTATAATAACAATGCATTAATCTATAATTATATACAAATCCTTAATTTATACAAAATAAATTCGCAAGCCACATTGTCAACGAGCTGCGTCCTTTATAAATCACGCAATAAGCCTTGTCACCAACACACACATACACCCGCAATACACACTCTCACACACACACAAGATTCGCACACACAAATCAATTCAATCACAAATCATTTTTGGTCACACAATATTTTATTATATACAGTCATCGTCTGCATTGCAAACAAAATTGAATTTATGTGCATTGTGTGCTAACGAACACGCCCCGAGGTGCCCTTCACACACACCCCTTCTACACCCCACCACGCACTATATCCAGCAAATTCCCTCGGGCACATGTGAAATATTTGCGTTGAAATGAAAACTTCGTTAATATTTCAAATCGTTGGCAATTAAATTTAATTCGTCTACACTTTTTGCATTACATTGCAACTCTACAGCGGGTGAGGGGGGTTGGGAAATTGTAGAAAAAAATTGCAGGCAATAAAGAAGGAAGGATGAAGATGAGGTTTCCTCAATTGTGTACGGTTTCAAATCGAATTACGCGTATAATTGTATTGGATTTGCGGTTTCCGGAGCAGAGAAATGCATGTGATGGCGATAATTAAGAGTTTTCCTCACTTTTCTGAGTAGTAGAAAAAATTTAGTATAATAAAAAATTAATAGAATTAATAAATATAGTAAAGTTTTGACAGTCGTTTAGAGTGCAACAATTTAATCAACTTGATTAATTGCAATGCAAGTGAATGTTCTGTCGATAACTTACTATCGATTTAAGAGTTGCATATGCAAGTGGAATAACTGTATTTTTGAGAGACTTCGACGCCATCTGGCGGCCACTTGCTGCAACATACCATATACATAACCTTGTTGTCGAACGTGCCTCGTGCGCAATGAAATTAATCGGCAGACGTTAAGGAAAAGCCATAAAAGCCTTTAAATTCATTTAGGCCGGAAAAGAGTACAGGCCTGTATGTGTGTGTGTGTGTGTGGGTGTGTGTGCACTGTGGTTGCCACGCAATGTGACAGGATATGGACTACACGCCATTTATGCAGCAATTAACGCAACTTACGTCAAGTGGAAATGTGAGAGAGGAGGAGGAGGAGGAGGAGAAAGACTGAGACCGTAGTCGAGGCCAAGGACCAAACGCATCCTGACTGCCTGCTGCCTGCCTTCCTTGCTGTGTGTGTATTTTATGCACTTTTAATTATTATTGTATTATTTTGCATTTATTTACGCTCATTGCACGCCCTCGATTCGTCTGTGCCCGCCTCTTCCTTTGTAAGCGATTCGCCTCTTAATCATGAAGAACTTCTGTCAGCTGCGGCTTGTTGCGACAGCCAGCAAAGAGACACAGAGGGGGAGAGAGAGTGAGAGGGGAGACTGAGGTCAGACAGACAGACAGCGGCGGCGGCCTCAGCAGGGTCTCCCATTACCATATACTACTCGTACAGCCCTCGTACTACCCCCAACGTAATGGCAACAAATTGTTGTAAGCAATTGGCAGGTGTTTTATTTAAGAGCCCAAGTTAAGTTCGAGAATCATGCGGGCGGGTGAATAACAGCAGGGGGTGAATACCAACGTATACATATGTATAAGGGAAGTAAGATACGATAAAAGCGATATGATGAATGTGTGTGAATTTAATTACTTTTTAATGTAGCGTAAAAATACGTAGGGGTAAGTGAAGATTATAATGCAGTTGGCATATGACGAGGGGAGTGTTGTGATAGAAATGCGAGTAAATTATTTCCAGGAAGCAAAGGAAATTCACAGAAATGGAAATGGAAATGTTATGGCAAGATTTTCACATATATTTTCTTTCCAAATAATTTAAATAATTTACTTGCCATGTCTATAAACTGTACACAGCAATTGCAAGAGGAAACTTTTCAAAACCTTTTGAAACAGTAGTAAAAATATCAAAATGATCAAAAAAGAAGTTTTTCTGTTGTATTATTTGCCAAATATATGACAGAAACATAGTCGAAGCATTCCGAATTTGGAAAATCATTCGGCTACTTATCTTTTAAACCGTCTGTTTAACATGCTATTGACTTGTCTAACTTATATTGTCATATCGTTGGTTAGAACCTTTTGAAATCATTAAAATATCAACAAAATATCAATAAAATATCGATAAAATAACATTAAAATATCAAGAATACAATATTTAACCTCGATTTTATATATCATATCTTAACATATAGAAAATCTTACATTAAATATGCAGTTATTTTGTTTTACAGTCCAAGACTGAAATGAATTTTTCAAATCATTAAAATATCATAAAAACATCAAAATTACAAAATTTAAACTCGCTATTATTATTCAAGATATTTTACCATATAGAAAATGTTACATTGAATATGCACAACCTTTTACAGTCCAAGACTAAAATGTGTAATGTGTTTAGACCCCTTTTCAACCGTCTGTTTAACATGCTATCGACTTGTCTAACTTTTGAAATCATTCAAATATCATTAAAATATCAAAAATACAAAATTTAAACTCGATATTATTATTCAAGATATTTTAACATATTGAAAATGTTACATTGAATATGCAGAGCCTTTTACAGTCCAAGACTGAAATGTGTAATGCGTTTACACCTCAAGAATTCCATTTAATAGTAACATATCTTGCGCTTAAGTTCCTTTGACTTTACGCAGCACATTTGTCTGACCTTCAAGGCATAGAGATATCTCTGTCTTTCTCACAGTCACTCTCTCTCCAGCTCATGCAGATGTTTGTTAAGTGCTCTCGTAATGCATTTTCATTTTTCTTTGGCCCGTTCGACAAGTTGTGCCTGCCTGCCTGCCTGCCTGCCTTCATTAGGAACTCACGCCTGTATGACTTGCTCTTCAAACAGAAACTAAATGATATTTTCGGCATGAGCTGGCTCAAAACTGAACTCAAGTGGGAATGTGGAACAGCAGATGAGGCTGAGGGCTGAGGTGGAGCTGGAGCTGGAGTCCGTCTGTCTGCCACTGTGCATAATCCAGATCCAGGGCTGGCTTTGGCACTGCCTCTGCTGCCGTTGCTGGTACTGGCAGCATTTACACGAGGCCAGATAAGACGCTTTACATGTGCCTAAACAAACACATGCCCGGCATGCTCCAACCTCACCTCACCTCAGCTCACCTGATGTCAGGTGCACGCACCCAAAAAGAGATAGAGGAAGAGAGAGAAAGAGAGTGAGAGAGAGACAGAGCACAGTCGCACAAACTGGGCCAGTGAGGCATGCATGAATGAATCGCAAACAGGCAAAGACAGATAGATAGCGAGACAGACAGACAGACAGATAGAGGAGCAGAGAGAGAAAGAGAGAGAGAGAGAGACGTGCGGAGATTGGGTTTGCTGCACAGGTGTGTGCATTAAGCCCACGCGTCACTTATTACACTGACAATGATATGCGGAGCCAGGAGCTGGAGCATGAGGAGAAGCCTCGGCAAATATGATTCGTCCGGGTGTGGAGGGTCGTCTCTGTGCCTGTGCTGGGTTAACAGTGTCAGTGGGTGTAATTGATCAAGCTCAAGCACTTGAGCCAGGCTGAAGTTGGAACACGCACGCACACACACACACACACACACACCTCATGGCACAGACACACACACAATCAAACAATGACTTGCATTGCCTTATAAATTGGCGCAAACTTTTCTGGGGAGTGCGAGTGAGAGCTTTATGAGATGCACAGCAGGAAACTTAACATATGCACAGAATATGTTGCAATACACTGAGAGAAAAAGGGTGTGTGCGTAGTTTAAGGGAAGCGTAAAAGTAGAAATAATGAGTAAACAAGATACGAAATAAGAAAGAGACTGGATATAAAGACTTATAAAAGAAAAGGAAAGTTGGAAGGAAGAAAAATATTAGAACAAAAAAAGAAATAAAAGAGAAATGAAAAAGAGTGTGAAAAGAGAATGAGTATAAAATAATAATGATAAAAGATCAACAAGAAAAAAGGAAAGAAATCTCTTAGATACTGTGTGAAAGCTTTCTCATTCTTTAAGAGCTTTCAAAAGAAAAGAGCGAGAATCAATGAGCTTTATTATAAAAGAGATAATAAAAAAGGAAGTAAATAAATAAAAAAGAAAATATATATTATAAAAAAAAAAACAATATAATAAGAGAGAGAGAGAGAACAGAGTATAAAGAACGAAGAAAATAGGTTTCTTTAAAATGAAGATTAATTTCTGCAAGAGCTTTTTAAGCCTAAATAGAGAGTCAGAGAGCTTTAGATGAACAGAAAGTACAAATTATGAAAAAGAAATGAAAGAAATTTTAAATAAATAATGAAACAGATAAAAAGAAAAGAAGAACAGATAAAAAGGAAGAGTGAACAAAGAGGAAGAAGAGAGAAAAGAAAATATGTTTTTCTTTCTTGAAGAGCTTCGTAAAGCACATTAAGAGAGCTTCTCTTTAGCTTCATTAGAATAATAAATAATAACAAACTACCAGTTATGGCTTCCCATCAAAGCAACCCTGTGGCTCTTAAACACTATCATTATCCCTAGCATTATTTGGGTTACATGCACCACTTGCCCCCTGCCAACCTTACAAATAGATTACCAAAATTTCCCATGCTGTCAACATGCTCCGTGCGTGTGTAATCGTAAAGTAGCAACGGAAGCACTTGATTAACAATTAATTTAACCAGCAGTTAAAGTTTTTACGATTTCACTGGCAATTTCTCTCAGTGTAGCGTGCAAAGAGAGAGAGAGAGAGAGAAAGAAAGAGAGGGAGATAGACTGTAAGAGAGGCACGTGCTAAAGTTTATGTATACCATCTGATGGCGGCTGACGACGATGGCGACGATGGC
This sequence comes from Zaprionus ornatus, assembly GCA_018904035.1. NCBI lineage: Eukaryota > Metazoa > Arthropoda > Insecta > Diptera > Drosophilidae > Zaprionus > Zaprionus ornatus. The sequence goes on along the minus strand of JAEIFZ010000002.1, from coordinate 6,132,958 downwards.
GATGAGTATGACGATGATACTTTGTTCGTGTTTAATGATGCCGTTTGCCTGTCAACCAGCTTCAGCTGCAGCTGCAACATCGCCTTAACTGGCTCCCCCTCCCCCTCTCTCCCTCTTTCTGCCCCTTGCTGTGCGTCTGCTTCACATGACATGAACATTATCATGTAGGTTATGTCGCTGCATGCTCCCGTTGGCTTTTCATCAAACTCGAGCCCCAATGATTGCCTCGATGGAAGGCTGAAGCACGTCAGTTGATGCTGCTTCTGCTGTTGCTGCTCCAATGACCCATAAAACGGACGCGCTCGCCCAGACACATGGCCCGCCCGCCCTGTACCTCCCTCTCTCTCTCTATCTCTCTCTCCGCTCTGTCCCTCAATACGACAGTGTTGCTTTTGTGGTTCACATGGCACGCGCTCAAAAATAAAGCGGGTCATGTCAAATCGAGCGTTAGCGCTGCCAACTACAACTGAACCTGATCCCTCCCAGCCTCAGCTACAGTCCCAGCAAGAGTTGAAGCTGAAGCTGCTGCTGCTGCTGCAGGTGCATCGTGCCAATTGGCATCGATGCGGCTTAGTCGATTGAGTTGGCCCTAATGAAATTGAGCGCACTTTGCGCTATGGGATTATAATCAGGGATTAGGTTAGTTGCAGAAGGGAGAGAGAGTTCAAGGAGGAGGTTAGGGGGTAGCGGCATGCAGATAGTGCCAGAAACAGAGTAAGGGGTAGAGGAGGGAGATGGGTATAGAGGCATGGATGGAGGTAGAAGGAGGAAATATTAAGAGGCAGAGAAGAATATAGAAAAGTTGATGGAGATATAAACAGAGAAGTTGGAGATAAAGATGGTAGAGATAAAGTTAGATACAGCATAGGTAGATAGAACAGGAAGTAATATGCATAGTTCATATGTAAGTCGATTAAGATAGAGATACATAGTAGTAAGAAACAGATGAAGTTAAGTTATTGATAAGATATGAACAAAGTAAAACTGCAAAGAAAACAACAGTTTCAGATGGGGATAAAAGAGCAAAAGAAGCTTAAGTGAATTCCCCCCTCCTCCCCCTTTCCCTTCTTTCCTTCCCTTTCCTTCATAAAATATATTCTCATAGATCAAAATAATCTCCATCTTTGAAGTTCTTCAAAAAGCAACAACAAAAAATAATGTTTATCTATAAATTTGCCCTATTTGCTTACCCTGCAAAATATAAAAGTAATCCGTTCCCCCTCTAGATTGAATAAAAAGCTTTATTATATTTTCCACATAAGTCACAAGATTTATAGCTTCATTAGAACACCTAAGCTAAAGCCTGGATGGTGTGAGGGGACTTAACTTGTTACGCGGAAGTTGAAACGTTGGCGAAAATAACTTACAAAATGCCTGTCAGAGACGCGCCCGAGTGACCTCGATAAAGGCAGTGTCTGAAAAGGTTTACCCGACCACAAGCGTTCTTTATTCTCCCCATCACCCCTCGCCCACCCACACGCACTGGAGATGATGTTGAACAATTGAAATCGTCAATGTCATCATTATAATCATCATTATTCAGCTGCGGTTTCACGGTATGAGTTGAGCCTGAGCCCGAGCCTGAGCTACTTGTGGCTGCTTTATGCACACAGAAAGAGAGCTCTACAGAGCGTATTTTGTCGATTCACCCCCATCGTTGCCTCCAGCCTATCCCCCCTTCCTCCCCTTCACTTTGACTGCTGCTTTGGTTTTATTTATTTAAAGGCAAAAAACCCGATGAAGCCCAAAGTCTTAAGTGGTGAAAAAGCGTTTGGCTTTGAGCCTGTAACGGCATTCAGCACTGAGAGAGGCCTTTCATAATTTCTCTCTGTGATGGCGCCGCCATTTTAAAAACAAGTGGTAAGGGGGTTGCAGGTAAGGCAAGAAAAGGAGTGGAGCGAAGGGGCGGGGGAGGGGGAGGTTGGAATTTTTATGTGCTCTGCTGAAGGCCTTTACGACTTGGAGTGTGTACACACTGTCGTCGTCGTCATCGTCGTCGTCGTGTGCTCACGTAGCTACCCACGTAATACAAAAGATGTAGAGAGTAGCAGAAAGAAATAAAGTAAACCGAATGTAAAGATAAAAGCGCCAACGGCAATGAAAACGAACAAAGACAATGATGAAGATGACGTCGAGCCACGTCCAAAGCAAATTTCCAGCGAAATGAAAACGGAGAATCATACTGAGAACTGAAATAAGGCGGCAGTAAGAGAAAGAAAGAGAGAGAAAGAGAGATAGAGCAGAGGACTCGCTGCGGTTATTTATCATCCGTCGCTGACAAACGGAAGTTGAAGAACGTTTCGTTATTTACATTTATTAAGTGCAACTTTAACGACGCTGTTGGAATCTTAAATATATATTGTACTTTATATAGTCTGTCTGCATCATAACTATGCCACAAGCACGTAGATAATGTATAAATTTGCATTGTATACTTAGCATAGCTGCAGCTTTGATTTGCCAGTTACAAATATCAAGTATACGCACCTGCAAAGAGAGAGAGACCAAGAGAAAAACAGTTAGAAATCAATAGATATAAATATAAATGGAACATAATATGTTTATATAAGAAATATCTTAGCTATTTACATAGAGCCTTAGCTATTTAGAGCAACTAAACGATTCATAAATACCGACAACCAAAGCGTTCTCTTTGGTGTGTTTTTTCACTTACTGCGTTTTTTTATCATGTTGTACAATTTATAGCTGCAAGTGCTGAGCAAAACTAACAGATAAACAACAAGAACAACAACAGTTACAACAATACAATTGTTAAAACATTTAAGATGCCAGAACGGGGACGAAAAAATGGCAATAAAGAAGCCAAAATCAATGGAAATATTCGCGTTTGGCATAAATTCACTTTGGGTTCGTGGCACACGCCACGCCCACGCCGCCCACAGCCCTGGGCGGTGCAACCACACAAAACAACATTTGGAAATAAAAGTTTGTAACCCAGATTCGGGTTCTTGTTTTTTTTTTGGGCTAGGGCGTGGGTCAAAGGGCGCGGCAAACAACGAAGCGATGCGGTGGCTTTTTCTAGCTCCTTTTTTCTGTGTGTGTTTTTCCGTTTGCTGTTCGATATTTTTGTGTTTATGGGCAGCAGGTGTGTGTGCCGGAGTGTGTGTGCGGGTGTGCGTGTGTCGTTTGCATTTCAGCCCAGCGGAAAATGAGAAGCCAAAGGAAGCGTCAGAGAGAGAGAGAGAGAGAGACAGAGAGAGCGCCCTGAGAACATTCATTGTTTTGAACGCACTTTTTTGCGCAATGCTACAATTTCAAACGACCCAACAGACAAGTGTGTGTGTGTGTGTGCGTGTGTGTGTGCGTGTGTGTGTGCGTGTGTGTGTGCAGTTAAATATTTTATGAGCTTTTCTATGTGTCTGTGTCGGAGGTTCCGTTTCGTGGTCGTCATGTTGCAAGTAGCAGCAGCAACAAAAACAACAACAGCAAGGTAGTAGAAAAACCTGCAGAAACTTTTCTGTTGCCGCTTCCTGTTGTTGCTACTATTTGCACGGTTGCTGTTATTGCTGCCCCCAACTCCTTGCCCTTCTCTCTCGCTCTCTATATCTTGCTTTATCTCTCCCTTTTCTCACGCCCTTTTTCGTCGGCATGCCCCATGGCAAATTTATTGAATTCTCTTGCAGTGCAGCCAGAAAAGCAACTTAATTTCCAAGTGAAACTTTGTTAATGTTCGCCATGTGCTACCGAACAGCCAGCTCACAGACATTTTCAAGTGCCGATGGGCAACAAAAACGAAACCAAAAACCCTCTTCTAAAAAAAATAACAACACTAACAGCAGCAGCAGCAAAGGCAACAACAACAAACATTGTAAAGTTGTGTTTGCATTTGCGGTAAGTGTTGAATTGTTTTTTGCAGCACTCTGTTTGTTGTTTTAAAGCTTGCGTTAGCTAAAAGTGTTGTAAAATACAAGAAAATAAAGTGAAAATAAAACAAAAGGTAAAAAAAACAGTATTATAATAAAAAAAAAAGTTCTTGTCAGAAGTGGGATTCGAACCCACGCCTACAGAGTAGACTGCGACCTGAACGCAGCGCCTTAGACCACTCGGCCATCCTGACTTGTGTCTCCCTCGCGTCAAATGCGCGACACAAAGCCAGCGAGACAGCGACACACAGAATGCTAATCAGACATGTAAAGAAGCGTCAAAGCAGCGCTGCCGAAATCGACGTTGCGACGCAGTGCTGCCTACGTTGCGGAATATCGCATGAGACAAACACGAAAGCTTTTTGGGGTGAACCGAAAAAACATTTTAAAGAGTGCAGAAAAAACAAACAAAATTTAATACAGACTGTGATTTTGTTTTTAATTTATGTATTTTTCTGCGCAAAAAAAAGAGAGAAACCCACGCCTAAAAACTCAGTCAAGAGTTTCTAAAAATTGCCCAACTTGGTCAATTGGCTTGATTTTAAATTGCCTTGGCCAGGCTAAGCGCATAAATAAAACAGAGTGGAGAAACAACAAAATCAACAACAACAATAGACGTGCAAGTGTGAGTGCGAGTGCGAGGGAGATGGCAAGAATCAAAGTCAGTCGCGCAGCCAAATGGATAACATTGTTCTGAAACAATGGAATACATGCATACAGAGCACAGAGGGAAGAGGCAGAGGAGAAGGAGGAGGAGAGGCAGTGCAGAAGAGCCCCCAACTGAGACTGGGCTAAGCAAGAACAGGCAATAAAAGGCAAAAGTGGAATATGTGCCACAACGTTGAACAGATGCCGACACACTCGCACACCCCCACACACACACATACAACTGCCCCTTCTTCTCCCCCTTCCTATGCCCAAAACACCCCCTAGAGCAACTGAACCCAACCCCCAGGAGAGTCCACTTGAAACTTTTGCGCTATTGTGCCCCCAAGCGTCATGTACTGCTATGCTACCTCTCTACCTTCCCCACTCTCTGTCTCTCTCCTCCCCTCTCCCCCTCTTTCGCACTGTGTTTTTTTTGTATTCCTACTTTTCTACTACTTCGCCCACATACGTCGCACACTGACTGTGCGAGTTCTCTGTACCGCATTTTTTTATGTTTCGGGCTCAGTGAATCTTGGCCAGCAGCAGAACCAGTAACACACTACCAACGCCAGTTCCCAGTTCTACTCACACAACAACAACACGAGAGCCTAACAAAAAACAAAAAATTGTATATTGCACATGCTGAAAATAAAAAAAATAAACGAAAAGCTGTAAAAAACTTTTAAAATATAATTGCCGCGCTGCTTTTGTAAGCCCCGCCCCATTAAATTTCATAAAGTGGGCAAAAGTTCTCATCGTCAGGCATCAGCATCAGCATCAGCAGACGTTGTTGTTTTTTCTATATACAATACATATATATTTTTTGCGCTCCTCTCATTCAATGAGAGTATTGATTAATAGTTTTATGGTATTTTTTACGATATGCTCAATTTTTATGCTGTTTTTGTTTTGTTTTTCCCCATAGTCTGGTCATTAATTTCGCATTTTAAATAAAAGAGCACTTGACTCAATTAAGTAGTATGTGGGTCGAGTGAGAGAGAGAGAAGCAGAGAGAGAGATGTTCTGTGGTAATACAAATCGCTGTTAAAATCATTAACTTTTTACAAAAGAACAACAATGGATAGTTTTAAGAGGGTTTCTTGTTTTTGTTCCACGTCGGGTTTATTGAAAAACGTTTAGATATTTTAAAGTTTTCTGATTTAACTAAGAGAAACATAATTTTCTGTTACTTTTAAAGTTATAGATATTATTATATTTTCGTATAAAAGAAATTGCAATTTAAAATGACAAGTCGAAATGCCCCAACTGACCCTCATATGGTATTTTTAATATGCTGCATTATTTGATAAGCATTTAGCCTAGTCATATTTCCAACGGTCTAGTCTGTGCTATATATAAAAGTCTCTGCAGTTATTCAACAATTTTTTTTTTTTTTTTTTTTTTTTTATTATTATTATTAAGTATTCAACAGTACATATATAATATATTTATATTTATTTATATAATTTCTATAATATTTATATAGTACCTTCATAAAAATCAACATTTTGATTACTTAGAAAACTGTTTGAAAGTTAAATCTCTCATATTTCAATACATCTGTCAAATCTGTCAAAGCTCTGATAAGACACATCTATGAACTTCTCAAACTATATATGACTCACAGCTAAAGCGGCTTTAAGTTTTCTTTTCAGAACATAAACTATGCGCTTATCACATTCTCGAAATGTTTAGCGACGAGCTGCCTTGACTAGTCAAAGGTCAATTCGATGATTAGAACTTGTTTATTCATAGGCAAGTATGTACAGAATATATACATATCGTATATATGTATACTATATGCTTATGTGCGTTTTTTGTGCGCCTTACCAATTGGCAATTTAATCAAAATGTGCCAAGTTGCTTGGGAGCCCATCAAAATAATAAGAATATATGAAAGTTGGGCCTCCCCCACGCCACCCCACACCAAACAATGAGGCGTCAAAATGGCCCTGAGGACTCAAACCTGAATGGAATACTTAAAAAACTGAAACTGGTTGAAGTAGCAAGCCAAGTAGACGATGAAGAACAGAGGGGAAGACAGAGAGAAAAGAAGAAGGACGCCCTAACTCTGACTGGGAGTGGGAGATGGGAGAAAACATTTTCATTTCATTTTCATAATTTCGCCATTTGGAAAATATCTCACGCATTTGCAATTATGTGCGGATTTTTCATTTCATTTCATTTCACTTCGTTTCCAGTTTCATTTCTTCATTTCATTTACGTTGCGGCCTTGCGGCTTTACTGAAATCGACGAGTGAAAGAATGCACGGACGGAGGGGCGGACGGACGGACAGTGGGGCAGCTGGACCGCAGCTTGTTACAGTGGGGCAAGAACAACAATTTGATGTTTACATTTTTTTTCTTAGTACGCCAGATGGTTGCTGCCATCGCAGTTGCCCCTTGCGCCTGCTGTTTGCACTAACTGCGAGCAGTTCCTGTTGTTGTTGTCATAGTTCTTTCTCTCTCATTCTCGCGCTCTTTGTTGTAGTTCTCCTTTATGCGCAACCGCATTTCGAAAGCAATAAATTCTACAGCTTTGCACTGTAAAAGTTCCATGCCAAACTTTGCTCATTTGCGCGATTTTGATATTTTTCCCTCCCCTTGCACTGCTCCCTGCGCCAACTGGCGAAAATAAATTAAGAATCGCACACACACACACACACACACACACTAAAAACAACAAATTAAAAGTAAAGCAAAACTTTCCATTCCGTGGGGTAGGGCAGTGCATGGCACCAGGAGGGGATCAAGAGCGGGTGAGGTGAGCTGAGGTGAGTTGATAGTAACACACAAAGTAAACACATTCAATATTTTAATAAAAATATCAACTTTTTTGCGTGCAAAAACATTTTGCATGCGGCAGATCAAGTTGAGTGTAGTATGAACTACAAAATACCCTGTATTTATAGTAAATGATCGAAATGAAGTACTTTCTTTAAATTCATTTTAATTTTTGTTAAATTTCGAAAAGCTGTAGAATGCATTCATTAATTTTACAGGGTATACAAAGGCTATACATATATAGATAGTGTTTATTCATATAAAGTTTTATTTTTTTTTCATATTTTTCATATTATTTCTACATCTTTCCCATATACCCCTTTCAAACTTCAGCATTTACAGGGTATACACGTGGTAAGCCTTACACAATTTTTGTCTGGCCAACAACAAAAATGTATATAAATATTTCACACGCTTGTTTTTATTGAAAACGTACAAAAATTGCTTTTACTGCTGAGTTTTTCTTCTTTTTTTTTTTTGTATTTCCCTTTATTCTAAGCTACCCGTAAGGGTTTTTCGCTTTTCATGTTGTTGTTGTACTTGTTTTCCATTGAATTTGAGTGGAAGTCGTTGTTGTTGTTGCTGCTGCTGTGCACCAAAAACAATTTTTAGCGTAGCTTCCGAAAAGAAAATTCTTTTGGAAAATTAATTGCGCATTTATTTCAGTGAGTTTTGCACTGTCAGTAGAAAGAGAAAGAGTCAAAGAGGGAAAGAGAAAGAACTGAAGCAGCTGTATTTTCCTTATACAACTCCCTGCATTACATAGTACTACGCTTTGTTTGCCTTTTCTACTTGTTTCTGTGAAGAGCTTTTTCTTTTGCCACCGCAGTCGAACCTGGGGCAGCAGGTGACATGTTTATGCATGCATACTTCACAGGGAGCCAGTTAGCTATAATGGGGTTTCAGTTAAAGAACGCCTAAACTTCTTTGAAACTATTAAAAGGAGGTTGGAAATTTACATATTAACCTCAGGCGCTGGTACACCAAGCAAAACATATAAATAGAGAGAGAGAAGATAAAGTAGGTAGATAGATATAAACGAAGAAAGAAAGAAGAAATAGTTTAAAGACAGTAACAGTCCTTTAAAGAAAACTACCTAGTTCCTTCTTTCAAATTATATAATATTATTATTATTATTATTATTATTATTATTATTATACATTTTATATATGTAGATTAAAATAATCAGATCATTCCTTCAAAATGAATTAATAATTAATTAAATATTCAAAAATATATGTTTATTAAGCTATAATGATTTGCTTTAAATGATAATAGATTAATGTAGGCAATAAAAAATTTTGCAAAATCATCAGAGGTATTACGTGTCTCTCGGCTGATCCGTGTTTATCACGTTTTGCTGCTTATAGAATTATTCGGTTCTGGCCTGATTTCTGATAAGGCAGACCTCATTATAAAGAAGTATCAACCGCATATTTAAAGTTTTTGTTTTAATCTTTGAGAAACATAAAAATAGTATAAGTTTGCAGAGGTCTAATTAGTTTTAAATAATAAATAGACCCATATACTTATACAGTGTCATTGGAAGGTTCAAATAGAACATAAAAAATTTGCGTTATCTTTATAGAGCTAAAGATGCCAATTCTATAGCCATTATGTGAAAATACGCAATACTTATAGTACAAACTACTCATAATGCCAACTATGCGACTATTGATATGAAGCAGCTCACTCTGAACCTTAGGCTAATCGAACTATTAAAGAGCACTCTGCACTCGAAACTGAACAGTCTTTTCGGGCTTGGAGCTAGAGCAGCATACCAAAGCCGGAGCAGTAAGAAAGGAAGAAGGAAAGGCGTGAACCCCGAGTACGACTACAGGATGAAACTGACACTTGTCCTGTTGGCCCTGGTGGGCTGTGGGACCGCTTTCAGTGTGCCCACGTCGACCAAAGTGAAGGTTGCTAATGATTCCTTCCTTGAGAAGCAGAGATTCCTCTTGGAGATCGTTCACCGTGTTGAAGACCCCTTGAGGTTCAAGGAATGGATTGCGACTGATCTTTTTACCGACGTTGAAAAGTATACAGTAAGTTTTGTTCAAACCTAACCCCATATTTTCTATTGATCCTCAATGAATTATTATTCATATTCCCTTAGAAATTCGACTCGCACATGGAAAAATTCCACGAAGCCTACCGGGCTCATGCCCTGTTGCCCAAGGGTGAATTCTTTGGTGCTTTGGTAAAGACTCATCACGAACAGGCCTGGGGTCTGTTCAACTTCTTCTACTATGCCAAGGACTGGGCGACCTTTGCTAACAACGTTGCCTGGGCTCGTATGCATGTCAACGAGGGCATGTTCATCTATGCTCTGACCCTGGCTGTGATCCACAAGCCGGAATTCCAAGGACTTATGCTGCCCATGATCTACGAGATTTTCCCCCAGTACTTCTTCAACAGCAAGTTCGTCTATGCAGCGAAGAAATTCAATTTCGATGTCTCGAGCAAGTCGAACATGTACAAATACCATTATAACGACTACAATCAGGATGCCAATGAAATCAGCAAAAACAAATACTTCAATAATAAGGATACGAAAACCTGGCAATGGTGGAAGATAATGGATTTGGTTGAGAACTGGTATGAGGAGGACAATAACTTCTTGCGCGATAACATGAACGAGTATAACAAGGATTCTAAATACTACGAGATCAAATCAAGTGTGCAGAAAGTCTGGAGGCCGGTAGATTACACGCGTGACATTGCCTTCTTCAACGCCGAGACCAAGATGAGCTACTTCACCGAAGATTTGGGCTGGAACGCATACTGGTACTACCTCAACTTGGACTACGCTTTCTTCCTGAATGGCAAGGAGTTCGGCCTGGAGAAGGATCGTCGTGGTGAATGGTGGATCTACAACGTTCAACAGATCCTAGCACGCTACTACCAGGAACGTTTGTCTAACGGTCTTGGTGACATTCCCGAATACTTCTGGTACCAACAGGTCGAATACGGTTACGACCCTCAGCTGATCTACTACAATGGCATCGGCTACAGTTACCGCAAGAACTACTTCGAGTACGAGACCTACGGCAACTTCGATATGCTCAAGCAGATCCAGAACTTCTTCGATCGCATCAACTACGTGCTCGAGACCGGCTACTACAAGACCGCTGACGGTGTCACCATCGATCTTCACAAGCCCGAAGCTGTTCAATTCATCGGTAACTACCTGCAGGGTAATGTAGACACTTACGACAAGTACTTCTTCAACTACTGGTATGTGCTGTCGCACATGTACTTCGCCGATGTGGACTACACTGACTACGAGGTGTTCCCCAATGTCTTGCTCAACTTCGAGACGATGATGCGTGATCCCTTCTTCTACTCCTTCTACAAGAAGTTCACTGATGTCTTCTACAAGTTCAAGTTCTACCTGAACCCCTATCAGAAGCAGGATCTGATCTACGAGGGTGTTACCATCAAGGATGTCACTGTCAGCAAGCTCGTTACCTACTTCGATATCGTCGACACTGATGTGACCAACCTACTGAACGACAAGATGACCTTCGAAGATGGCAATGGCATGCATGAAAAATATGTCTGGGACAAGACTCTGCTGGCCCGCCAGGCTCGCCTCAACCACAGAGACTTTGACTTTGTGATCGAAATTTTATCCAAAGAGCAGCAGAAGGGTGTTGTACGCATCTTCCTGGGACCCAAGTTCGATGAATACGGTCGTTTCATCTCATTGAAGAAAAACTTCCAGAACTTTGTCCAGATTGACAGCTTCGTCTACTCCTTCGATTACGGCGTGAACACTATCGAGCGCAGCTCTACCGACTTCAGTTGGACCGCTGGGGACCGTATCACATACACTGAACTCTACAAGTACGTCATGCTCGCTTACAATCACATTTACGACCTTCCTCTGGACATCACTGAGCCACACAACGCCTTCCCCGATCGTTTGGTCTTGCCCCGCGGTTGGGAAGAGGGTATGCCCATGCAGTTCTACTTCTTCGTCTCACCCTACACCGAGGAATACGAGCAGTTCTCCAACTTCGACTACACCTACGCATCTGGAGTTGGCAGCGGTACCCGCTTTGTGGATAGCAAACCATTCGGCTATCCCTTCGACCGTTCCATCGATGAATATAACTTCTTCGTACCCAACGGATACTTCAAGGATGTCAAGATCTACCACGAAGAAGACTTCGAAACTTATCAGTTCAATGAACGTGCCGAGCCTTGAGTTTAAGAGACCTTACTCTGAGAAGTTACTAAATTCTGTCTTATTCAAAAATATCCACAAAATTAATACGAACATTTTAAATAAACAAAAAACTCTAAAACATTTTTTCTTTAAGGCATTGTTTAAATGTTTTTTGCTTTCGTTTAGTGTTGCTACCGCTATGACAAACTCGAATGGGTTCCCATGTATGGGAAGGTGCTCGTTCACGAGAGTGTCTAGGATAATGAAGTTCGATCTAAAAAGTGTGATTCATCTTAAGTTATTGTAGTCTCTAAAGTGAGCTCCATAGATTCCATTTTTCTAGAAGTCTAGAATATTCTCATCTTCCCCTATGCGAGAGAAGTGATGTGGTCTATTGAAAGATGTGCAATGTTTCCGCCATCAACTGGGTGTCAAACTCAAGAAGCGTTGCCAGTAATTTGACCTCCTTGGCAGGTTCTTATGCCTCAGCTTTCACGGAGACGCAGACAACGCATTCCGAAAACATATCAGAGTCCATAATTGAAATGCAAAAAAATAAATCAATCGTGGCGACGCGTCCGACCGTCGCCATGCGGTGTCATTGAAAGGTTCAAATGGAACATTAAACATATTCGTATTATCTTTAGCATAGAGAGACTATATACGTGTAGATGCCAATGCTGCAGTCATTATTCGCTATTATACAATACGAATTGCAGTCATTGCGCTTATCACTTGAGGGAGGAGGAAACAGAAGAGAGAGACACCGGTATCACCTGCGTGCAGACTGATAAGCGGAGGGCGTCAACTGCACACACAAAGCGAATTAGGTGACGGCTATTTTTGGCTGACTCTGTCGATGCTGCGTATTGCTGATATGATGCAGCACACCCAGAGCCAGAGGCTGCTTCTGCTATAAAAGGCCAAGTGCAGCACTGAACAATCAACAGTCTTTAGGTGTTTGGAGCTAGAGCAGCATACCAAAGCCGGAGCAGTTAGCAAGGAAGAAAAGAAAACTTGAACTTCAAGTACGACTACAGGATGAAACTGACACTTGTCCTGCTGGCCCTGGTGGGCTGTGTGGCCGCTTTCAGTGTGCCCACAACGACCAAAGTGAAGGTAGCCGATGCTGCATTCCTGGAGAAGCAGAGATTCCTTTTGGAGATCGTTCACCGTGTTGAGGACCCATTGATGTTCGAAGAATGGATCAAGCATGGCAAGGAACTGATCTACAACAAGTCGCAGTACACGGTGAGTTGCAGTACCCAAACCAAATCCCAACCTTATTCCATCAAGTACTAATGATCTTCAATGATCACTTATCTCTATCCTCTTAGACATTCGACTCGCACATGGAGAAATTCTACCAATACTACAAACTTCATGCTCTGTTGCCTAAGGGTGAATTCTTCGGAGCTTTGGTGAAGACTCATCACGAACAGGCCTGGGGTCTATTCAACTTCTTCTACTATGCCAAGGACTGGGAAACCTTTGTCAGCAACGTTGCCTGGGCTCGTATCCATGTCAACGAGGGCATGTTCATCTATGCTCTGACCCTGGCTGTGATCCACAAGCCAGAATTCCAAGGACTTATGCTGCCCATGATCTACGAGATCTTCCCCCAGTACTTCTTCAACAGCAAATTCGTTTATGAAGCGGAGAAATTCGATTACGATGTCTGGAGCAAGTTGATTATGTACGAGAAGGAATACAAGGATATCCTCTACAAGGATGTCAGCGAAATTAGTGACCAACACTATATCTACACCAAGGACTGGAAGACCTGGCAATGGTGGAAGATGATGGGTCTGGGTGAGCACTGGTATGTTGAGGACAAGTACTTCTTGCGCGAAAACATTGCTGAGTTCAACAAGGAAGCCAAATACTCTGAGATCGTCAAGGGTGTACAGAAGTTCTGGATGCCTGTAGACTACACGCGTGACATTGACTTCTTCAACGCCGAGACCAAGATGAGCTACTTCACCGAAGATTTGGGCTGGAACGCATACTGGTACTACCTCAACTTGGACTACGCTTTCTTCTTGAATGGCAAGGAATTCGGTCTGGAGAAGGATCGTCGTGGTGAATGGTGGATCTACAACGTTCAACAGATCCTAGCACGCTACTACCAGGAACGTTTGTCTAACGGTCTTGGTGACATTCCCGAATACTTCTGGTACCAACAGGTCGAATACGGTTACGACCCTCAGCTGATTTACTACAATGGCATCGGCTACAGTTACCGCAAGAACTACTTCGAGTACGAGACCTACGGCAACTTCGATATGCTCAAGCAGATCCAGAACTTCTTCGATCGCATCAACTACGTGCTCGAGACCGGCTACTACAAGACCGCTGACGGTGTCACCATCGATCTTCACAAGCCCGAAGCTGTTCAATTCATCGGTAACTACCTGCAGGGTAATGTAGACACTTACGACAAGTACTTCTTCAACTACTGGTATGTGCTGTCGCACATGTACTTCGCCGATGTGGACTACACTGACTACGAGGTGTTCCCCAATGTCTTGCTCAACTTCGAGACGATGATGCGTGATCCCTTCTTCTACTCCTTCTACAAGAAGTTCACTGATGTCTTCTACAAATTCAAGTACTACCTGAACCCCTATCAGAAGCAGGATCTGATCTACGAGGGTGTTACCATCAAGGACGTCACTGTCAGCAAGCTCGTTACCTATTTCGATTTCGTCGACACTGATGTGACCAACCTCCTAAACGACAAGATGACCTTCGTCGATGGTAAATACGTCTGGGACAAGACTCTGCTAGCTCGTCAGGCTCGCCTCAACCACAAAGCTTTCAACTTCGAGTTCGACATTGTCTCCGACAAGGTGCAGAAGGGTGTTGTGAGCATCTTCCTGGGACCCAAGTTCGATGAATACGGTCGTATCATCCCACTGAAGAACAACTTCCAAAACTTTGTCCAGATTGACAGCTTCGTCTACCCCTTCGTTGCCGGCGAGAACACCATCAAGCGCAGCTCCTCGGACTTCAGCTGGACTTCTGAGGACCGTATCACATACACTGAACTCTACAAGTACGTCATGCTCGCTAGCAGCGGTAACTACGACCTTCCTCTGGACATCACTGAGCCACACAACGCCTTCCCCGATCGTCTGGTCTTGCCCCGCGGTTGGGAAGAGGGTATGCCCATGCAGTTCTACTTCTTCGTCTCACCCTACACCGAGGAATACGAGCAGTTCTCCAACTTCGACTACACCTACGCATCTGGTGTTGGCAGCGGTACCCGCTTTGTGGATAGCAAACCTTTCGGCTATCCCTTCGACCGCTCCATCGATGAATACAACTTCTTCGTGCCCAACGGTTACTTCAAGGATGTCAAGATCTACTACGAGGACACTTTTGCCAAGTACTTCGAGAAGAAGTACCCTAACTTCGGCACGTTTGACTACTCTGTTGAGTACTAGAGACCCTATTCGCTGTAGTTTTTAAGTTCTTTTTTTTAACCTTACAATGCAATCACAAAAAATCCACAAAAAAAAAAAACGAAAAGATCAATTGACGAACAACAAAGCTTGAAATAAAAAACAAACTTTTGTAGTATGCATACATATTTAATAACTACTGTACACACCGTTAGAATGTTAACAGAAAGAGAGCGGATCGGCGCTCTCACAGAATGTGCACGTGGATGCGTTCTGTTAAATAGCGCTCTAGCTTAAGAGAGCTTAAGAGAGCATGTAACATTTAACATAACATTTAACAGAATGCAGACATTCTGTTACATAGCGCTCCAGCTTAAGAGAGCATAATTGCACATGTAATATTTAGCATAATTAGCATAACGTTTAGCATAAGCATAACCATCTCTCTCCACGATAAGCTTTAGGCTTACTTAGACACTAAGAATACAATGTCAAACCAGATTCAACTGAACGTTGGAAGCGGCACCTTCGCTGCCTCCAACTTCTAATCAAATAAAATAAAAAGTTAAATTTCCAATACCTCTGGCTTCACCATTTACATGGCGACCGTGACAGGACAGCCACATATACAAAACAAAAAAAAAGTTACAAAAACAAGGAGCGCATCAGGAGGAAGAAGAGATCCTCCCTCCTGGTAGACAAAGGTAGCAAAGCTGCAACCCGCACTCCTGCACCAGCCACGCCAACATCAGCAATCTTTGGTATACCATTGACCGAAGTAAAGCGTCAGCCTCGTGCACGTCCACAGCAGCAGCACGGCCAGCATCCGCAGCATTCGCAGCATCCACAGAAGCACCACGTGCGCGGGAGATCAGCAGCAACAACAACATAAGAAACAACAAGTGTGAGAGGCAAACCGCAAACACGTGCGGCGGAGATTGGAGACTGGATAAAGCCAAAAAAAAACACTGAGTGAGTAGAGTGTGGCAATGAGTAAACGCGGAGGCCTTAAAAATAAAATAAATAAAAGAATAGCACATATCAAGTGGCTATTATATACCAACAAAACGCCGCCCCCATGGGCAACGGCACAGAAGTTAACTGCCGAACTTGATTTTCTAAGAGAAAACCTCCAGCAAAGAAAGCTCTGCCCCACAACTCACTCAGCAAATATAAAACACATTAACGAAACTTCGATTCAAAAACCACAATCTCCCAAGCCGTTGCCGAAAAAGCCGGACGTCTGCCCAAACGACTGCGCTGGACCGTTGTACGCAGCAACATGCGTATCCACATGTTTAGGACGAAAGACCAGTGCGAAGACCAGCGCCGGCCCCGCCTAATCCAATAGGCCCCGGACATCAGCAGCAGAAACAACAACAGCGAGAGGGGCACTCCGCCACTTTCGCACACCGCTACGAGGGAAGAAAGTGGCGCAACAATTTTTTTTATATATAGCACTGCGATGCAAAATTTTTTTTGATTGCACTGCGATGCATATTTTTTTTTTATCTATAAAAAATTTATAAAATTGTGCGGAACCATCTCCGCTCGATTAGAAGTATAGCCCGTAAAGCTATACAAAACACTAGGCAGGAAAAAAAAATGTAAAAAAAAAAATATAAATGCAGTAATTAAAAAAAAAATTTTACCGAAAATAGTAAAAAAAAAAAATATATTGTAAAAATATATATGTATATAATATACTAAAAATATATATACACAATAATACATACAATGTTAATAATAATTGCACAAATTGTCCTTAAAAATTATACATAAAAAAATGAAAAACATAAAAATTTCAAAAAGGAGAGCACAAAAAAAAAAAAAACATTGAAACAAATAATAACATATTTAGTTTGTTACCTTAAGAAATGAAATAAATTGAATATAATGAATTACAAAAACAAAAAAAATATATTAATTAAAACATTGGCAAAAATTTTAAAATCAACTTAAAGTATGGCTACACTAAAAGCAATTAGAGAAAAACATGATAGAGTTGAGTTTAGCATTATCATAAAGAAAAAGTTCATATCCACAAAAGAATGGAATGGCATGAAATATGCACATTGATTAGAAACATAAAAATTCAATTCGATAAGTCTTATAAGTGCTTATCGCCGAATAGGCCTATACAGGCAGATACAATACAAAAACATGCGTCAATATTAGTCGATTGCTTTAATGAAGCACGAAAACTAATACATGAACATAGGAAAATAATCAATTCAGAAAACTGGTCTGAGCTATCAAGACTATTAATCAAACTTCGATTAAATTTAATAACAGTTAAAAGGAAATTTAGTTTGGAAATATCAATTCCAAAAATACTAAATACCCCTTTAACGATTTATGCAGACGAACAATCGGAATCAACAGAAACAGAAGAAATTGATTTAGAAGACACCAAGCTTGAAGAAAAATATACCGATATCAGGGAAAAAGATCTATTAAACTTAACTATTCCAGCTATATTAACATTAGCTGAACTATCAGGTCAAGAATTGTCCGATAATATAAAAACAGAACATACAATGGCACAAACCAATATTGATTTCCTAAATACAGCATCAAAGCTTATACCTGACTTTGATGGTAAAGCTGAAAACTTGACAAGTTTTATAGATGCTTTAAATATAATAAACATAATTAAAGGAGAATATGAATCTCTAGCTGTTTCGGTTCTAAAAACCAAACTAAAAGGCACAGCGAGAAATCTAATAAGCAGTGAAACTACAATAACACAGGTAATTTCAAGTCTTAGAAGAAACGTTAAAGGTGAATCAGTTGAAGTGATAACAGCAAAGCTGATGAACCTTCAACAAAAGAATAAAACTGCCAACCAATATACAAAAGAGGTTGAACATATGACTAAAGCTCTTGAAAGTGCATATATTAGTGATGGACTTCCACTCGAACTAGCCAATAAATATAGCACACAAATTGCTATCAAGGCTATGACCACAAATTGTTCCATAGAGAAAGTAAAGCTTATAATGCAAGCTGGTACTTTCAACACAATGAACGACGCTATCTCAAAGTTCGTTGGTAGCTGTACCGACGCAACTGGGAAGAGCGACACAGTATTGTTCTGTCGTCATAATAGAGGCAACCGTAATGGCAACTCAAATAGAGGCAGAAACAATAATGGAAATTTTAACAATTATAACAATTACTACAGAAATAGAAACAATAACCGAGGTAACCGAGGAAGCGGTAACCGCGGTAATAACAATCCCAATCGAGGTAGAAGTTATAACAACACAAATAACAATAACAACAATGTCCGAATTACACAAGGCTCTTCGGAAAACCAACAAGGACCTTTAGATACACAAAACTAGTTTATTCGATCAATCTCAATCTAAATATATATGCAAATTTTTCAAATGTAGAAACAAACAAAAACTTGACATTCCTAATAGACACTGGAGCAGACGTTTCACTTTTAAAAGAAAATGTCATAGAATCCACGAACGTTGATAATAATCAACAGATAAATATTCAAGGCATAGGCCAAGGAGTCGAACACTCCATAGGAATGATCAATACAGAAATTCAAACAGGAAAATTCGTAATACCACACAATTTTCACGTTGTTAATTTTAAATTTCCAATACCATGTGATGGTATACTAGGCATTGACTTTATTAAGAAGTACAATTGTCAACTTGACTTCAAAACGAATGAGGACTGGTTAATAATTAGACCCAATAACTTAAAATATCCGATTTATGTACCAATTACATATTATGCTGGAAATAACACAACTCTTCTACCAGCAAGATCCGAAGTAATCCGTAGAATTTCAATAAGTCCGTCTGATATTGATATATTAATACCTAATCAAGAAATTCAACCTGGTATTTTTATAGCGAATATGGTAGCAAAAGCTAACATGGCTATTGTCCGACTACTAAATACAACAGCAAATAACCAAATGGTGAACCTAGATAAAATAGAATATGAATCATTAGAAAATTACAACGTCATTAAATCCGACAAAAGAGAAAGAATGGAAAATGTATTGGCAAAGCTAAAAAAAAATTTTCCGCCACTTTTCAAAAACACACTTGAAAAATTATGCATACAATACAGTGATGTATTCGGACTTGAAACCGAATCAATTACAACAAATAATTTTTATAAACAAAAATTAAGATTGAAAGACAATGAACCAGTTTATATAAAAAACTACAGAAACCCTCATAACCACATAGAAGAAATAAAGTCCCAAGTACAAAAACTTATTAGAGACAAAATAGTAGAACCATCTGTATCAGAATACAACAGCCCACTGCTACTTGTTCCAAAAAAAGCTCTACCGGATTCTAATAATAAAAGATGGCGATTAGTAATAGACTATCGTCAAATAAATAAAAAACTACTGTCCGATAAATTTCCGCTCCCTAGAATAGACGATATACTCGATCAATTAGGAAGAGCAAAATATTTCTCATGTCTAGACTTAATGTCTGGTTTTCATCAAATAGAACTTGATGAAAATTGTAGAAATATAACGTCATTTTCAACGAGCAATGGCTCATATCGCTTCACGCGACTGCCATACGGCTTAAAAATAGCGCCCAATTCATTCCAACGAATGATGACTATAGCATTCTCTGGATTAGAACCTTCGCAAGCTTTCCTATACATGGACGACTTGGTTGTAATTGGTTGCTCCGAAAAACATATGGTTAAAAATTTAACAAACGTCTTTGACATATGTAGGAAGTATAACCTGAAATTACACCCAGAAAAATGTTCATTCTTCATGCATGAAGTAACCTTTTTAGGCCATAAATGCACTGATAAAGGAATCTTGCCTGATGACAAGAAATATGACGTCATCCAAAAGTATCCAATTCCCACAGATGCAGATAGCGCTAGACGATTTGTTGCATTCTGCAATTACTATCGACGTTTTATAAAAAACTTCGCCGACTATTCACGGCACATAACGAGATTATGTAAAAAGAATGTTCCTTTTGAATGGACAGAAGAATGCCAGAACGCATTCGATTATTTAAAGCAAGCGTTAATGAATCCAACCTTGCTACAATATCCTGACTTTAGCAAAGAATTTTGCATAATAACAGATGCAAGTAAGCAAGCATGCGGAGCAGTTTTAACTCAAAGCCATAATGGACTCCAACTTCCAGTTGCATACGCATCTAGATCATTCACAAAGGGTGAAAGTAATAAGAGTACAACAGAACAAGAGTTAGCAGCGATACACTGGGCAATAGTACATTTTCGACCATATATCTATGGCAAACACTTCCTAGTAAAAACCGATCACAGACCACTCACATATCTTTTTTCAATGGTTAATCCAAGTTCTAAATTGACACGCATGAGGTTGGAATTAGAAGAATATGATTTCACTGTAGAGTATCTAAAGGGAAAAGACAATTTTGTGGCAGATGCACTGTCACGTATTACAATAAATGAACTGAAGGATATGTCAGCAAACGTCTTAAAAGTCACTACAAGACAACAAAGTAAACAGAAAAATTTCTGCGCAGAAACAAATATAAATAAACGAGAAGAAACCCTTGTTAACGCTTCTAAGCCCAACGTATACGAAGTCATTAATAATGACGAAATACGAAAAGTAGTGACCTTGCGAATAACTGAATCAAAATGTTTATTTAAACGTGGAAATAAAGTTATAGCAAGAATTGGTGTTAGTGATCTGTACACCAATGGAATTCTAGACTTAGGTCAGTTCTTCCAAAGGCTTGAAACACAAGCCGGTATACACGAGATCAGCCAACTCAAAGTGGCACCGAGCGAAAAGATCTTTGAAACGATTTCAATGGACTCTTTTAAAAGAATGGGCAATAAATTATTAAAAGTATTAAGAGTAGCGCTACTCAAGCCGGTGACCCAAATATATGATCAAAAAGATCAAGAAGCGATACTGTTTACATACCATGACGATCCAATTCAAGGAGGTCATACAGGCATAACAAAAACGCTAGCGAAAATTAAAAGATATTATTATTGGAAAAATATGACACGTCATATAAAAGAGTACATAAAAAAATGTCAAAAATGCCTGACGTCTAAAACAACGACACATACAAAAACACCCCTTACACTAACAGAGACACCCACTTACGCTTTTGACAGAGTGATAGTAGACACTATTGGTCCACTACCTAAATCTGAAAATGGTAATGAATATGCAGTCACTCTAATCTGTGATTTAACAAAATATTTAGTTGCCATACCAATTCCCAATAAAAATGCAAATACAGTCGCAAAAGCTATATTTGAATCTTTTATTCTGCAGTACGGTCCAATGAAGACGTTCATTACGGACATGGGAACAGAATATAAAAATAGCATTATAACCGACTTGTGTAAATATTTAAAAATAGACAACATAACGTCTACAGCTCATCACCACCAAACACTAGGTACCGTCGAAAGAAGTCATAGAACCTTCAACGAATACATACGTTCATATATATCAGTAGATAAAACTGACTGGGACATATGGTTACAATATTTTGTTTATTGCTTTAACACTACACCATCCGTAACACATAATTACTGTCCATATGAACTTGTATTTGGTAAAACTAGTAACTTAGCAAAACAACTTAGTAGCATAGATAATATAGACCCTATATATAACGTAGATGACTACGCTAAAGAAGTTAAATTTAGACTAGAAAACGCGTACAAGAGGGCACGCATATTATTAGAAAGCAACAAAATAAAACAAAAAAACAATTATGATAAGAAAGTTAGCGATTTTAAACTAAAGGTAGGAGATAACGTTTTAGTAAAAAACGAAACAGGTCATAAACTAGAACCAATGTATATAGGACCATTTGAAGTAATTAGAATAGAAAAGAATAACAACATAGTAATTAGAAATAAAAAGAACAAAGAACAGAAAGTACATAAGGACAGGTTAAAAATGTTTATTTCACAATTGTAATTAGTATGGCCATGCTAAGACAAAAATACTTCATCTACGTTTCTATACTTATTTGTAATTCAATATATTAAAAAATAAAAAAAAAAAAAAAGGGACAAACAAAAAGAAAAGAAAATCTTCCTTTGTTAATTAAAAATTAAAATTAAAATTAAAATAACTTCATATATTACGTTATTTTCCAAAAGGAGGGAGATGTAGTATGCATACATATTTAATAACTACTGTACACACCGTTAGAATGTTAACAGAAAGAGAGCGGATCGGCGCTCTCACAGAATGTGCACGTGGATGCGTTCTGTTAAATAGCGCTCTAGCTTAAGAGAGCTTAAGAGAGCATGTAACATTTAACATAACATTTAACAGAATGCAGACATTCTGTTACATAGCGCTCCAGCTTAAGAGAGCATAATTGCACATGTAATATTTAGCATAATTAGCATAACGTTTAGCATAAGCATAACCATCTCTCTCCACGATAAGCTTTAGGCTTACTTAGACACTAAGAATACAATGTCAAAAAGAGATTCAACTGAACGTTGGAAGCGGCACCTTCGCTGCCTCCAACTTCTAATCAAATAAAATAAAAAGTTAATTTTACCAATTCTCTGGCTTCACCATTTACACTTTAAAAAAAACATGATTTTTTTATTACTAAACCATGTTTCAGGAATTTCATAATTTGTTTTCCAGATAACCATAAATATAATGATATAAATATAACGAGAGCAACAATCGAGAGGCACGCGACAGTGGAAAGTCATCCGCCCTATGTTCCGGTGTAGTTTAGTTTGTTAAATTCATACACATATACATATGGACATACTTTCGAATTATTCTTGATATTATTGGGTTGCCACGCCTCTTTCTGTCTATTACATACACTTGCACAAAGTTAGTATACCCTTTTTTGAACATTTCATTTTTCAATGGTCAAAGGGTATGAAATTCAATAGGTCATTTAACAAAGTTCCACGCATTACAAATCTTTACAGAATTGGACTCTATATGATATAAGAAAAGACTGAGTCATTTTATATCTTTGTTTTATTAGAGTTGCACATACATGAATCCTGCTTTATACAGATGTATCTATCATTTATTTATTTATTACAGTTATATCTTTCGTACATTAAAACATATTCATAAATTGCAATTAATATTGTGAGAACTCTTTAAAATAAAGCTAGAGCTGAAGAGTAATCTCATTCGCATCCTTCTCTCTCTTCCCATTTGTCTTTCTTGTTGACTCTTGCCACCCACACTGATATCGGTTAATGTGTCATTCGTACCGCAAACTGCGGCAACTCGCGCTATGATTGCATTCGAATTGAAATCAACCGCAAAAACTAATAATAAAGTTCAAAATGTTAAATGCGACAGTTGCTGCGTCAACGGGGCACGGGATACAAAGTGCGGGGCAAGGGAGCGCAGTTATTACGCAGTTCAAAGTTCGCCGGGTCCGCAGAGCACGAAGAGTGCGCCAGAGTTCGACCAAACTGTAAACTGAACCAACCAACCAACCAAACTACACAGCAACCCCCAAGTCACCCTCTGCTCTCTCCCCTTTTTGCATTTGGCAGTTCGATAACAATGCGGGTGCGTTACTCGATACACACACACACACACACACACAAACAGACACACAGAGGCACAGTGAGGCAAACAAACGATTGTCCATTGCGATTGCGATTGCCCGATGCAAATGAAGTTATGCTCTGCGGCTTTGATGTGCCCGTCACCCCTACCCCTACGCACCCCTCTCGCAATACGCAATTAAATCACACACAGAAGACACAGCGAGCGCAATACAGAACGGCGGGGCAACATTATCTGAGCCAATGTGGCAAACTGATTTGGTAACGATAATTTACAGTTATGTGCCACGCTGTCTATCGCGGCCACTGCAATCGCATTTGGCCTCCTCTCCACAGCCCCCCTCCCCCCTTGGTGTTAGCAAGCGGCAGCTGATTACAGCACTATTGCACATTTTGGATGTAAAGCTGTTGGCAACTCTGCACAGCAAACTAATACCAACAGCAACCCTAAACTGGCTATATACATTGCTAAGTTTCGATTGAAAGCGTTATGCAAGAGCCCCACGTAATAGAGGCTTCAATAATGAACTTGACTAGTAAGCTTCAATTAGTAATTGACATTTCAATGTGCTTAGCATAGAGGCCTGTCACTCCTTACAATGCTGAGAGTATCCCAACATACACCCCCATATCGTATCAATATCAATTACGACTCTGCGAACTTTGGTCTCATTGTTAAAGTCAATTTGACCAACTCGAATTTCAGTCAAACTGCAACTGATGTCAGGCATAGTTGGATATATGTATATTATAATATATAATGAGTGTAACAATGTATATTATATAACAATATATACTATTAAAATATAGCGTAACATACACAGCATAGAAAGGGTTAGTTATGCTTGTCTGCTTGCTTCTCCAGAGGGTGCTAAGCAGGCATACACAGCAAGAAATTTTCTTAGCTCTCGTTCAAGTGAAAGATTTGCACATAAATCTATAACTTCTACGACTTTATTACTCACTATCTAACAGAAAAATGTGCTATAAATAATAGTTTGCCTTCTCGCAGTGTAACAATCGTTAGCTTAGTCTCTCTGTACCATGTACTTTGTGTCTACAATTTATTTCAGTCATTTTAATTGATTTCGTCGCCGACACTAAGACGTCGCTGCCTTCTGGCTCAGCTTCTTGTTATTTGTAACAATTAATATCCAATATCTGCAGAAGCAACCCTGGCACAACACTGGTTCTGCCATCATTAGTTCTCTACTGTTTTTTTTTTCTACTTGCTTCGACGCCCGTCAGACTGTCTGCTGAGCTGAATGGATATTTCACTCTGCGAAAACTATATATTGTATATATATTGTATATATATCTTGCCAACGATGATATCAATGAACAAACTACAACAAAAGCAAAGGCGCAGAGAGAGAAAGACAGAGAGAGAGCTCTAAGCAGGAAAAAAAGAGTCAAGCTGAGCAAAAAGCAAAATAAAAATCTGTCAGGCTCTCTCCTTGTTGTTGTGTCAGCCATTGATGCTGCATTTGACAGACCATTTATCATCGCACTAATTGTGTATCATTAAAAATACTACAAAAAAAAAAAGAAAACGAAAACGAAGCAAACTTGGACTGAGCGCGGCAGGGCGCAGCTCCTTCTTCAGCTGCAGCTTGTGCTGATGTTAATCCAGCGGAGCCGCGGGCCCAGCATCAGCGCCACAAACAGACGCGCCCTATCGATGAGTCCAAGGGACCCCCGAGTACCTCCCCTCCCCCAAGTCAAACCTCAGCCTGATGCCTGACAATGGCAACGCGAGAGCGACAGCGACGGCAGCGGCAGCGGCGACAACCAGTGACAGTGATAGAAATCTGCGGCAAGCAGATTAAACGTGTTTCCAGCTGAAAGCTGAAGCCGGGCACTAATGGTGCCTCGGCGTGGGGGCGTGGCACAGCCAGTGGGAGAGGGGGAGAGAGAAGGGGGAGGGGTAGGTGGCTAGCTGTCCCTCTGAGCTGAAGTTGTATTTGTCACTGGCAGCAGTCGCGGCAGTGAAGCGTTGTAAAAGTCAGTCATGATTATCGCCACTTTGCCACCCGCCGCTGCTAGCTGCAACTAAAGAGGAGAGGCCTGTTCCACACACACACCCACACACACACCCACACACACACATGCACAATGGACGCCAAACTAATTTCAGCTACTTGCGAAATTGAGCGACAAGCTACAGCAGATGCGAGCATTGTGGGAAGTGCTTAGTAAATTCCATGCCAACAGTGTTGGGCAACGGCTGTAGAATTCCTTAAACTCAGTAAACTTTATAAAATAGTGTTGGAAAACGGTTGTAGAATTTCTTGAATTAAGTAAACTTCAAAAAACAGTGCTAGAAAACTGTTGCAGAATTCCTTGAACAAAAAATTTGCTATATGGCGCTAGTCACTATGTTCTTAATAAAAACATTTGAGTTCCTTTAATATATCTTCATAATATTCTTAAAATCAATTGTTTTTTATTATTTTCGATAACTGTAATATAAAATCTAGCATTTATACGACTATTTTATATATCTTCTATGTATTATTGCTCTAAAAACCATTCCTTTCAACTCAAAGAGAAACTATTCCAATTCTATTATTAATATATCGATCATTTTCTGAGCTGTCAGAACAATTCAACGCTTATCCCGATTGCGATTGTACGCTAGTGACCTAGTTACACGTCGATATTTATTACAAATATCATTCCATCATCATCTTTTCTCACTATAACAAACACCTTGCCAATTATCATGACAATACCATCAGGCGAAAGCTATCCCAAGCGTATTGTAAAAATGTATATCGATAATTGGTAAGCTGTCAAAGCATGTCATCGCTTATAAGGCGTCCATCGTGCCGTGAAAAGGACATAGCGATAGATTGAATAGGAGTCGAGGTACGATAGGAACATCGTACACACACATACACACACACACACACCCGCACACACTCACTAATGAGAAACGTGCGGCATGAGTTGCGATAAATGGCCAACACAGCGAAATCGCTGATTGTACTCGTTATACACGCGCGCCTATCGCAGCGTTTTCATCTTCAGGTTCCATTGTTGTCGCCCACACGCACACAAACACACACACACACACACAGGCAGACAGGCAGGCAGGCAGGAAAACAAACACATAAACATAATAATAATAAAAATTCAAAGCCTTTCCCAACTGGCAATGATGATGGATTACGCCCGTCAACTGACTCCTTCGCTGCCTCCTTCCTGCCCCACATTTTCATGCTCCATCTCCCTCAGTCTCTCTCTCGCTCTCTTCCCATTTGTTTCTCCTACTCTACCATTGTGAAATACTGTGACTCATTCATTGTGCGCCTGATGAAAATGTTAATGTCGTTGCCAATCACTTTGTTAATCCGTCCCAGTGTGGGTTAGTTGATTTACTCACTCTCTCTCTCTCTCTCTACCTCCCCAGCTTCATCTTTCTTGCCTTTTCCTTTTCTACGAACTCCGTGCACAAGTAGAAAATCGAAAACAATTAAGCACAGCTTTCCACAGGCCTCGTGCCCTGATGAATCGCTAAATTATGGTCAGAAATGGACTCAGTGCTCCGTCCCTTTCCCCCCTGGAGTAGTCAACAACTAAAACGCAAGTTGTCACGTAATACATACTAATTAATATTGATATTTTGGTCAAAACGTCCCCGTAGAGTCCCGAAGTTCCCAGTCCAGCTGAGTTCTGGCGCGTAATGAGGCACAGCTCTCATTATGTTCGCTAGTTTTGTGCTTAGTAATGACTTTTTGATAGCCACAAAAGCAGGCGTAGTACACCAAAAATCATCATGACAGAGATAAAGTTTGTTCCCTATCCACATGCTCTGTTGTAATTTCATAACTGAAGCGTTAATTGAAACGACTGATTCGGATATTTTTGGCTGAGAAAATTACGATTTAATGAGCTGTATGAAAGTAGTTGAAAGGATTAATTGATTGGAAGCAAAAGCCTGCGAGGGAATTATCGTAATGGGAATGACAGGAAATATATTAAAGCTGGCAGGAATTTGAATTGAATTTCGACTGAAAAACTGAAAAATATTATTGTTGAGATATAATAAATTATTTTTGATTTTGTCCACGCCCCTTTTCGCCCACGTTAATCGTTTAAAACCAAGTTGCAAGCGAGATTTTAATGCAGATCAGTTCATTGCTGATTAACACAATAACTATCAAGGCACAAATGATTTCTGAAATGTTGGTTGCGATTTGATCATTAAAATAGATTTTTTTTTTTTTTTTTTTTTTTTTTTTACAATAGTAGATATTTAAAAAATAATTTGAAATGTTACTTAATTCCAAACCGCTCCCTAAAGTATGCAATAAAAATACGCTAAAAATAGCTATTGTATATTGAAGAAATGGTTTTGGTATAATAATAAAAAAAAAAAAAAAAAAGAGTTGGATAGCGGATACATCATAGTAGAGCACACTCGACTGTAGCTTTCTTGCTTATTAAGTTCTAAACTTATTCCCTTCACTGCCTCTCTACAAAACTTCACACTTGATCTGCATAAATTTGCAGGCAACTTCTGTCGCTTTCAAATATAACTGTAATTTCACACTTTTCGTGTCTGTAATTGGGTTAATTTCAAACTCTACAACTACCTAGCATAGCCCAGAGCCATCGCAGCTATCAAAAACTCAGTTTCTCTGCAGCCTTAATTAGTTATGTTTTTCGCCATAAACCGAATGGCAGATCAAAAGAAAATTCCCTTGTCAGGGAACACTCATAATTGCGTTACACGTTGGCGTTTCTTCCTCTCCCTCTACATGATATCCTTCTCTCCTCTTCTATGTATGTGTGTGTATGTGTTCCAGTTGCAAGTGTTGCAAATTAAAAAGCCCAACACGTAGCATGTTCCATGTTGCTAAAACAAACAGCAACAACAAGAGCAAATCGACTTTAACACGCTCGTAAAATGTTGAAGGAAATGTGCCGCAGGATGCGTGGTTGGTATGCAGGGGTTGTGGGTGTGGCAGGCAGAGAGGGATGGCAGCAGCACAAGCGGGGTCAGTCGATGTACAGGTCTATGACGAGTGACTGAACAAGGACTGCGACTGTGACTCCGACTCTGACTCGGACACGGACTGGACAAGGACTTCGACACGGATACGGAGTGGACACGGACTTGTGTTGTCATAAAAGCGAATAGAGGCGGAGGCAGTGGCAATAAAAGCAGGAAAATGCGTGTGCTCTCCATCGGACACGGATCCTACGGATGCAAAACAATTTCAAAAACTGATAACGGCGTAGCTGCTGGCAACAAATATTTAATGAAATCGACAACAATAACAACGAGAAAGAAGCATAACAAAATGCAATTGTTGCATTATTAATTTATATGATGCGCAATTGTTGAGCTCACGGTAGAACAGGCACACACACACACATGCTCTGGCTGCTGCTGCTCATGCGGAAAATCGTGAAGGAAATGTACGGAAAATGTGCGCAGGGAGGAAGTTGGAGGGAGATAAGCAGCATGTAACGCTTGCCAGCACAAAATCATAAAAACAAAAGCAAAAAAAAAGGAGGGAAAGAGAGAGAGAAAGAAAACCAGAAAACCGAATGGACAACAGGCAATGGGAAGAGGAAGGGAAAGGGGAGGAAAAGCCAACCAATTTTCCCAGCCGCAGAGAGTGAACGAGAGAAAAGGTGAAAGAAATGCGGTAATAAAAACAACAATTGAACACAGTTATGATTGAAGTGGAAGTAAAACACAAACGCCACAAAGGAGACACACGCACGCACACACACACACACACACGCACACACAAACTCAGGAAGAGCTGCACACACACACTCAGTCAAGCAGTCTGGCAGGAATCAGAAAACAGTCGGAACAAAGTGCCAGGCATCGTCATCAATGCGGAACTATGCACCCCAAGGGAGGCTGCCCATGTGACGCAAATTGTGGGATAACTCTCGCTCCTTCATCAGCCCGACTCAAGCACAACAACCCTCGTTTCCCTGCTGCCCCTATAGACAGACAGAGGCAGTAAGCATCCCCCTTCTCTCTCTGTCTCTCTCTTCCTCTGTCTCAGGCTGACAGTCAGGAAAGCTGCTGACGTTGGTTTTGTAATTTGTATCGATCGATTTGGATGTTTTGTTACTTTGGCAGCAAGAGAAGAAGCGCATCGCATTTTGCCAATTGTAAACGCGGTTGTACACTGTGCAAAATATGCTGGAACCATGGCAAATTGCTGTGTTCCCTTTATGCGTATGACCCATACACTAATGACATCATTGTGTGCATGTTTCTATTGTTCTCGAGTGTCTTTTAAGTGCGTTCTTATAATAGAAACTGAGGGAAATGTGAGAGTTACTTTAAGATATCATATTGATAATGTCTCTGTTTATAAGGCCGACTATAGAGAGAGGTTAACAGCAGTTCGATAGAGTTTTGTTGGGGTTAGATGGGAAGCAATAAGGGTATTAAGGAAATAATGATTGGTGAGCTCGGTCATGTCTTAGATAAGATTCCATTTCGGTTTGCCTTTGTTGTAGCAAAACTTGAGAGGTATTTGCAGATATGGTCAGTATCTGAATATGATGTTTAAAATATAGGAAACAGATCTTATATATAAAGTTATGTAACCTTATAAATACTATACAAGTTCTATTAGCTATGCAGACCTTAGAAAACTCATCGAAAAACTCTTTACTTATATGTTTTCTTATAAGAATCTTTACCTTCATATTTAGAATATTCTTTAAAATACTGAGAAGGGTTTTTCAACAACAAGTATGAACTAAACTTCATTATATTATAAATAACTTATGCATAAAGCCTTTAGAAACTTCTTTAAACCTTTAATGCGTGTGCTTAACAGACTCTTGAGAATGATTTTCGAATGTTAACTTATGTTCTAAAAAGTTCTTTCTTTGCCATCTCTGCATCCTAAGATGTGTTGTAGAAACTTGATTGAAAGTTATTCCACTAACTGCTGTTTATAATTGCAGCCCATTTCCGATCTTATAAACTTCGTTGGCAACTTGAAAATCCCTCAATTTCGCTCAGTGTTTGCGCTGTTACACACAGGAAATGTAACTTTCCGACAATTATGAGAATGCTCCTGTGTATTCACTTGCGTGTGTAACGTTTTTGGCTCTCTGTGTGTGTGCAGTGTTGTGTGTGTGTTTCAGATCAAACTAAGCGCGCCCCCAAAACGACGACCCCAAAAACTTTTGCGCCTTTGGGGAGACGCAGCACCGAAAATTCGA
Organism: Zaprionus ornatus; assembly: GCA_018904035.1. Taxonomy (NCBI): domain Eukaryota; kingdom Metazoa; phylum Arthropoda; class Insecta; order Diptera; family Drosophilidae; genus Zaprionus; species Zaprionus ornatus. The sequence goes on along the minus strand of JAEIFZ010000002.1, from coordinate 6,102,284 downwards.
GAGGGTTTAGCTTGGTTAGCTGAGACTTTGATTATGTTCGTCGTGTTGGGTGCTGTTGTTGCCTTTGCTGCCATTGCTGTTATTGTGTTGCAGGCGGCTTACAGTGCGCTGGCACATTATGCGTACACAGCAGCAGCCCCGCAGGCTTAATAGGCGTGGAGCAGAAGGGGGGCGGATATGAGGGAACGATATGAGGGAACTGCAGGCCTCGACTTTGGTTTCTGTTTGCACTTGCAACTAGTTGTCGGGACTGAGGCAGCCCAAATTGCGGTTTACTATTTCAATGGGACACACGTACGATGGGTGTGTGTATAGTGTTAGTTTGTCTGTGTGTGCGTGTGTAAGAGTGGCTGTGTGGTCAAAATAATTGTTATTGTTACTTGAGCAGTTGATGCAAACGCGTCGATGAGCGAATGAGGACCGCATCCTCCAAACATTATAACGTTTTGCGGTAATGTGATTAACATTCACCCAAAGCTCCCTAATGACCACCTTGTCGACTTAGCTGACATGACGTTGCAGGCAGGGATAATAGTGAGAGGTGAGGCGGGGAGAGTGGGGTGACTAGTAAGGGGGGCAGCAGATTGTGCATGCTTATTGCGCGCCATTGTTTGCCGGGAGGGCAAAGCAAAGCAATAAGCAAAGTTATTAAACTTATGCGCATGCATGTATAGCTGCACTGAGCGAAATTTAAGTGGGAAGTCCTTATAGTGGATATATATTCACGAACAGCAAACGAAAACGATTGGATGTCGGCTAATTTGTTATGATTGCTGATTGAAAGCTGCCTAAAAGGATTCTGGTATCAAAACAGGCGGAAAAATAGGTTTAATAGACTATATAGCGTATATATATTCCTGAACCTCAATCTGAAATGAGCGAGATTTAAACTTATGCATCTGCTAGTAGGAATTATCCTAATAAAACTCTCTCTTTTTACTCCTTTTGCTTATATAGAGTAATAGAAACTTTTCACTTCAAGAACATATGTATATGAATATATATATTCTTGAACAAGCATGGTAGCTAACTGGATCTTGTCGAATCCGACGTTTTTCCTATGATTTTCGATAAGAGGCAGCATATATATTGCAGATTGGAGTACTCTATCTACGCTATTTTATAATATAAAGTCCCCTTTACTAGTGCCAATGGCTTCAACAATTCTACCCCCTCATTTCGCCCAGTGTAGCTGCTGACTTTGATTGGCGTTTTGTGGCATGGCCTGCAATCGACATCAGGATGAAACAAGCATGTTGCTCTGTGTGTGTACGTCTGTGTGTGTGTGTATGTGTTTGTATGCAACACGCCTCGTATGCGTAATATGTTTGCATGCGCACTTTCATTAAAAATAATTCCAGTGCAATGCAAGAGCAGCTCGAGTAATTGCAAATTAAAAATTGCTTATTAAAGCAGAAAACACCCGCAGCAGCTCGTAAATAGCCCGGCAATTGGCTTTGTCTGAATCTGAGTGTGTGTGTGTGTGTGTGTGTGTGCGAGTGTGTCGTGGCCGGGTGTGGCTCGTAGTTCGTGTCCGTGTCCATGTCCATGTCCGGAGCAGTCGCCAGCCTGTCTAGAGCCGTATAAAATGGCCTGGCATTTTCAGCTTAATGGCCATTAATTAAACTTGTAACAATGGCATTTCTTATTGGCCAACACAACGTATTGTGGTCGCTCTCCCTTTCTCACTCTCTCACACACACACACACAGTCCCTCTGCCATCTCTCTCTCGCTCTCTCAGGACTGCTTCCATTGTGTCTCTAATTTAATTTCTTACTCAATTTCGCAAGCGCCTTTCAAAATTGATTGTTCGTTCTCAGATTTTCGCATAAGTTTTCGGTTACATACCTGTAAAGAGAAGAAGCAGAAGAAGCAAACGGTAAATTTGGTTAGAATCGCAATTGTTTACAGGGCACAATACAGAAAATACAATATCGACAGCATCAGCACCAGCAGCAGCAGCAGCAAGTCGACCCCAATGGCCAGAATTTCATTTATAAATATTAACAAGCTGACCCACCCTCACAACCCCTCGATCATAAATATTTATACATAGTTTCGGTCGAGCAGAAAATATGATTTCTGGTAATAAATTTTCAATTTTGATATTGAGCACGTTGTTGGCGAATTAATTTGATGCATATTACTTTCGAGATTAGTTTCGTAAGTATTAATTGCTTGGAAAAGCATTATGAATGTAACTTAAAACTGAGGTTAAATCAGAATATGAAGTAAGAATGAGGTTAAGAAAAAGTGAAATAAGAAAATAAGAAAGTAAGGTTATGTATATATATATATATATATAGTGAGACATTGAGGTCAATTGAGAGATTTGTTAGTGAAAATAGATAGAGAAAAAAAGGTTATGTGTACGATATTAAATGTCATTGTAATAAATAAAGAGCGAGAAAGTGAGGTTAAGTGAGAGATTTGAGATTTGTTTGTGGAAATAGATAGAGCAAATACGGTTATGTGAATTAAATTTCATTGTCATAAGTAAAGAGCGAGAGAGTGAGGTTAAGTGAGAGATTTGACAGAGGAAACAGATAGCAAAAGTGAGGTTATGTGTGATTATTTAATTGCAAATAAAATAGGAATGTAAATATATAGAAAACAGCACTCTTTATTTTTAGTTGAATAAAAATCTAAGAATAGCTTTTTATTAGTTTTTTTTTTTTTTTTTTTTTTTTTGTATTATTATTATTAAGTGAAGAATCCGTGCATCATATTATTATATCTTAACATCACATGGTGAGAAATATTCTTAAGAAATAGAAAACAGGACTCTTTATTTTTAGTCGAATAAAAATCTAAGAATAGCTTTCTTTTAGTAGAATCTCCTTAGATAAAAAAGCATAGAAAGTTCTCAAATTTGGTATATTTGCTATGGTGAAGCTTCTCAATCAATCCCTCCTCCATCTTTAACTCATTAGAACCCAAAACAAGTCGCACAAACTCTTACTCAGTGCACTGCACTGTTCAAACTCGATTAACAGCCCAAAAACCCACACTGAGTGTAAACTAATGGCACAAACTGTGTTGCCTATTCGCCTGGCACTGCAATGACTCAGTCGCTGGCCCACTCTCATTCATCTCGTCTGTTGTCTTGGGCGTGGTCGCAGCTTGTTGGCTTTGATTAGGCTGCTTAGCCTGATTTTGCAGTGCAGCGCAAACTCAACTCGCAACTCGAGTTGCGATCCTGATGAGTAACTGCGGCCACAAACGGGACACAAACCAGACATGAGTCCGACAAAACCAGATGCGTCTGGAAGGCACTTGTGCACTTTCTGCACTTTTTGGGCCAACAAGTCAGTCCAGGCCTGGGCTAACGAGCAGTCGAGGGTCAACATTAATATTTGAACAACGTACGTTGGCTACGCTTGAGTCATTTTTTCGTATCCCCCTTCTACAGCTGCTCTGCTCTGCTCTGCTCTGTTTGTCTGCTGTTGTTGATTATTCAAGGATCAGCTCAGCCAAACAAAGCACATGGCAAGGCAAGCAGCACAGCGCAGAGCGCATGTGGCATGCGGCTTGGCTTGGTTTGGCTTCGCTTCGCTTCGCTGTGGCGCATCTGTGTGTGGCGTATAAATTTTTCGCTCTGGCTTCTGCCAAATCAGCACAAATTTTTCGTATAGTGTAAAACAAAACAAGAATGAAGCAGAAGAACACAAGCAGCAGGCGTAGCAGAACGAATGGACGGGGGGCGGGGGAAGGGGGGCGTGGCAAAATATGCGGCGTACGTGTTAAGTGGCAAACGTTTTTCAGCCCCAGAAGCTGCCAACGAAACGAAACTGCGTTACTCAGTCACTCAGTACCCTCGCTGTCTTCTCCTGCCTCCCCTTTGTTCCTGCTGCTAGTGTCAGTCAAGTCAAGTCACGGGGGTTTTTGCCACGCATTTGTAAACTTTATAAATCAGTTCGTGTCGAAGCACAAGCAGGAGCTAGCTATATAGCTATAGTTATATAGCTTCTCCTTCTTTCTGCTTTTGGTTTTTGGTTGAATTTTTGAAGTGTTGCTCGCGGCATTTCTGGCCAAAAATATTTCAAGAGAATATATTCTTTTTTTTTTCCTGGCGTATATTGCATACTTTGCGGCGAGGCACGCTGATTTGATGGCCAGCGTCTGCCGTTGCATTAAAATTTTCTCGTTTTCAGCTGGGAAAAACAGAGAAAGAGAGAGGGAGAGAGAGAGAGGAGGAGACTGAGAGGGCGTTACTGGAAAACTCATTTCAGCTAAAGTTCGTTTTGGTATTGCAAACACATATCGAAGCAAACATGCTGCATATGGTATAAGCGCAAAAGGGTTTTCAATTTCTGATTGGAATACAGTTGCAACATAACTCACGAAAACATTGGAAACATGTGCAAATCGAAAGGGATTTCGGGCTCTCCTATGCTAAGACTAGAAACGACCTATTGGAAAATAGGTTAAATTTTTGTAACTGAACAGAAGTTTTCTTTAGTAGAATACTATGATACTATATTATGATGTACGGATTCTTCACTTAATAATAATAAAAAAAAAAAAAAAAATTTTGATGTGATTCTCATATAATTCACTTAATAATAATAAAAAAAAAAAAATTTGTAATTGAACAGAAGTTTTCTTTAGTCGAATACTATGATACAATATTATGATGTACGTATTCGTCACTTAATAATAACAAAAAAAAAAAAAAAAAAAAAAATAAAAAAATTATGATGTACGGACTTTTCACTTAATAAAAATAATAAAAAAAAAAAAAGTAGAATACTATAGCAAAATGAAAGATATACATGGGATATATCTTAGCTCTGTGTCATATAAATTCTGTTGTATGTGTTTGATATGCATATGTATTCACATCATAATTATAGCAGTATTGACTGTATATCATCAATATCTTGTATACTTTTTTTTCTTCATGCTTAAGTTTAAATTAAAGATTTCATCATATTATTATTATTCTTTTTTCCCTTAAACTTCACTGTGTTCTGTATTCCAAGTCTCTCAAAAAGCCACAAGTGTTCTGCGAATCGCTTGCAGCATCAATTTTCCACAGCAACTCAATCTACATTTTATATAGAGTTCTCAGAAACTGTTCGACCTTTCCAATAAGTGTCGTTTACTTGACGGCCCGACAACTTTTTCCGCTGGCATAAATGCCAACTTATTCCAATACCAAGTGGGGGTTGGAGGGGGGGATAACAAATAGAAATTGGCATTCGTACAAATCTCACTGGCAGTATGACGAACAGGCGAAACTTTCTTGGCAGAGAAAGAGAGAGAAACATAGAGAGAGGGAAAATGAGGGAAGTAAACTGGCAAACAGAGCGCAACTGTTTTGTGCAATCGTGTCAAATATTAAAACATGAAATAAATATTAAACGTGCTGCAGTCACAGCGGAGAAGCAGCAGCAGGAGAAAGAGACAGAGAGAGAAGCATAGAGAGAGAGAGAGAGAGGGAATAAACAAGAAACTTGTGCACAATAAGTTTGCAAAATATTTACAATATTTTTGCTGTTGCAGCAGCAAATGCCAGAAATCAAGCAAAAAGTCTGTGATGATGCACGTACTATAAATGTATATAGAAAGAGAGAGAGACGGAGAGAGAGAGGGAGGTAGAAAGCACTGAAATCAGCAGGAGGCAAAAAAAACAGATGAAAAACACAAAATATCTAAAGATGAAGCGCAGCGCTGTGAACGAGCTGTGTGAGAAATGAGTGAAAAGTTTTTGCTGCTGTTGCTGCCCCAAACAGAAAATGGCTAACGAAGCAGCTGCATAAGAAGTGTGTGTGTGTGTGGGATTGTGTGGCTGAGTTGCCAACAACAAAAAATGAATAACAATGAATCAATGCAAAAGTATAAAAATTATATTTGTCCTTGTAAAATATCGTATAAAACCAAAAGTTTTACGACTTAAATTAGAATTTGAAGGAATGAATTTTCATTTCATGTGGAATATTTTATTTGATTTACCGAATATCATATGTAGTTTTGTAATAAAAATCAAAAGATTGAATTGCATTTCATTTCAGTTTGTAAATATTTAAAAATCTTTGTTTAAAATGAATTCTATTGCACTGTTTTATTTTGGTTTTCCTGCTCATCTATTTCTGGTTTGTTGTGCTTTTCCCCTCTCTATAAATTTCTCAATTTCATTCATCAATCCCGTATTTCCCTTTTATTGGTTTCTTTTGGCTATTATACAACACTGGCTGGGCTTCAAAATGGCGCTTTGATTTAACATTTTCATTATTGCTGCTCATTTCCGTGTCGCTTGACAGCCTTATATAGCACTAACCCCACTTCCTAGCCACGCTGCCTTCCCTCTCTCTCTCTCAATCTTTCCTCCTCTCTTCGCCTTTCCCCTGCCCTTCTCTGTCTCGTTGACTTCAGCTTAGATGTTGGATTTAAGTGTTATTGTGGGCAATTTGATACTTTCGATTGAGCAACAACATTTGCTTGTGCGTTCAAGTGAAGCGTGCAACGTGAGGCAACCTCCCTCCCTTCCGCTCTTCCTCTCTCTCTCTTTCTATCACACACTGTAAAAATACGCAAAAATGGCTGCCACAACACACACATATAAATTGTATTTATATGTCTGTGTATGCGGTCGCCGTCCTCAAAGTTTTCCAGACGCCTCGAAAACAAGTTGAATATAAATGATGTTGTGCGAATTCTCACTCTTTCTCTCTCTCTCTGACTTTCTGGCCCTCGGCCTGATAAACATGGCTAAAAGAGATGTCTTGTATGAGGTTATTTATTTGTATGTGTGCCAGTTAAGCTGCTGCACAAACACACATGTAAAAAATATCCAATATAAATGGTTAGGCAACTTTCCACAATAAAAAATAATGCTCACAATCGGAATGTCATTTATATATCTAGGGAGAGAGAGAGAGAGAGAAAATAAAGAAATCCCTGCCTCGAGCTGGAAAAATATTTGTTAGAGAGTGTGTCAATTTGAAAGAGTGTGGCTTTCAAATGTACAGAAGAGGAAGATAAACAATACTCTATAAATGCTGTAGGCGTGACAAACTTTTATGGAATTGCAGCTTATTTAGTTAGGTTAGAATTGAATTTGGATTTGAATTGAGTGAGTTTTATTCAGGAAAATTTCTACGAAACTAGAAAAAGATTAGAACTTTTCAATATTCAATATATTTTTACTTTGATTGATAAGGATCAAGTTGGTTAAACCATTTGCAAGTTTAAAGTCATAACTTTAGGTTTCTGTAAGTTTTATGCATGATATAAATATAAAAAACAACTTCTAAAACTCAAGAATCTTTCTCAAATATCTCTGCAAGTTGTCACATTGATGAGGATCACAAAATGCCTAAAATTTAAAGTTCTCTTTGTGTTGTTCCCTGTACATTTTTATGATGTTTTTAACTGGTTGCCATGCATAAAACATGCCTCGACAACCTTTGCCATAATGTGCCTTCACATTTGCCATTTGGAAACGCCCTGGAAAACTCATTCACTCTTTCATTCTTTCACTTTGCTGACTAAACCTTTTTTATTTTCTCTGTGCAGTTGTTGGTCCTGCAGGCAACCCTCATTCTAATCAGTCTGGACAATGATATAGTGGGCAGCAACCTTTGTGCACGACGGGCAATATAAAGGAGTTAAGACCTTTGCCGACCATTAAATAAATTAAAAGCCAAACAACATCGATTCTAGAATGGGTGGAAAAGCAGCAAAGAACTGAGGAAAGAGGAAGAAGGTGAATGGAGAAAAAATATTGAATTGCCTCGGGTTGCTATTGATTCAACTTTCACCTAAACCAAGGACAAGGCAACGTACCGGGCCAGACAAAGTGGCCAGAGAACCAATTCAACTCACTCACACACACACACACACACACACACACACACACACACACACACACACACACACACACACACACACACACACACAAACACCTGCACACACACGCTCACAAAACGTATGCAAAACCTTCGTCCAGCTGCAGTGTCCAATCGGAAGTTTTATGTTTCGTTTTAGAATTTCATTAGAAGCTTTGCGCTTCAGTGCAGCTGAAGCTGAAGGCAGGAGCACGGCTGCGGCAGATTTCGGGTTGTCGGGTGGGTCAGACAACCAACCATCTATCAAACTGTACCGAAAAGTCAGTTGCTGCATTAGCAATAACTCTCATTATGCCGCCACAGCAGCAGCAGCAGCAGCAGCAGCAGCACGTGGCCAAAGACAGAGCGTAGTCAAGGAAGGGGGGCCAGTACCAGAACCATTCAATCACGCTATCGCGCCCGGACAAATTGCGAATACGTACGGAAAATGCGAATGCCAAGTCCGGTAGTACTCTGCCCCTCGCTGGGAATTGAATTGCAGAGGCGCAACATTATGCGAGGGGCGGGCAAAGAGTACGAGCTACGGTTTGCCTGCAGCAAAATGGATAAGTGAACTGGGACTTTGGGATGCCGGCAAAGTTCTCTCTCACACACACACACACACACACACACACACAGCCGTTCTCCCTCTTTCGCGTCTGTGATGAATGCGCTCGAGCTGCCCAGGTGGCCTCTCTCGCCTCTCGGTCGCACTTCAAGTTTGGTGTGAGATTAGCTTTGCTTTCTCGCAAAAAAAAAAAAAAAACATCACGAAAAATCAGGAAAAACTTTGCGCCAGCTGTGCAAATTTTTAGCTGCAACGTTATAGTAAAGTTGAGTACCAGCGCAACTCTCTCCATCTCTCACTCTATCTCCATCTCTCACTCTCTCTCCATCTCTCGCTCTCTCTCTCTCTCTCCATCTCTCACTTTATCTCCATCTCTCATTCTCTCTCCATGTCCATCTCCCTCTCTCTCCATCTCTCTCTGTGTGCCACACACAAATCGCTAATCAAGTTTTGCAATTTTTCAAATATGCATTTGACTTTTCTTCCATCAAATTCCTCGTCACTTTGTCGCGCCATCTATACCTATGCACCCCTATGCTCTCCATCTCTCTGCAAAACTGGGTTAGCGTGTAAAACTATTAAAGTTACTCAGCAATTTTCACTTGGCTTGCGCGACTTAATTAAGTTTTTTTCTATGCAATCAGAATCATCATCCGAGAGAGAGAGGGGAAAAAGTTCCGCTCGTTTAATTGAAGCGTCAGGCATTTATTAGCCAAATCCCAACAATACGCACTGATTAAATATGAACCACGCTTGCTACCCTCTCTCCCTCTCCACTACTCTCTCTTGCCCTTTCTTTTTGCTTTTCCCTTAGCCAATTTCCTTGTGCTGAGAAGGTATTTAATTTGCAGCTCGCAGTTTGACTCTTTAATCAAATAGCAAAGTTTTTGAATTTGAAAAGCAATTAATCTGCCAGCCTTGACGCAAACGGGAGTGACTGAGGGGCAGAGAGAGAGGGGTTCAGGGGGGCAGCTGAAGTGTGGAAATTAAGTATTATTAGTGCTGAAGTGCTCTACAATTACAGAGAATTGTTTGAGTTTGCCTTATGAATTTCTTTTTATACTTTCTGTAGGATCTTAATAATAGTTTATTGAGCTTGATGGAAGGGCACTAATGAAGAAGTTATTTATAGACGCCGATTGAGGTTAGGTTACTGTTTCAATTTGAGTTTAAATGCAAGAAAATATACTTTATTATAGCTATATAAAATAAATATGTATATACCTTGCCGGATTTTGCTAGCTGACTTTGTATGCTACTTTATCGCAGTTTGCCTTAAATTCTTGCACAACTTTTCGTTACTTTATGTGCATTTATCATGGAAATCATTGCAGAAAATGCATAACAGTTGTCATATATATGTATTTAAGATTTTTCACCCATCTTAGTTACGTCTCAACTTTACGCATTTTTCTGGCACACTTTTCCCAAGCTTGAGATATACGTGTAAAACTTTTGCGACTCTTTTCGCTTACTTCCCCTGCCTATCCCTCTCCCTCTCAACCTCTATCCCTCTCTCACTCACAACTTCTCAGAAATGTTACACACACTTATTCAATATGCTCTGCTTGAAATTCAGCGCTGCTGGAGCTTCTCTTTCCCGCCGCTGCTTCCTCTTCTTGGCGCTTCTCACATGCGCCTAAAAGTCTGCAACATTTTTGTGTGTGCACTGCGCGTTTGCTCGTTTAGAATATTTTTACCTGACTCGCATTTATTGTGTACCTTCTCTCCTGGCCCCTCGTCAAGCTCCTTTTACTATCTACCTTTCCGTTGCTCTTCCTCTTTGCTATCTCACACGCTTTTTACACACACGCTGCGTGTTTCAAGTGCTTAAAAATGTGTGTTTGCTTTGTGTGCCACGCCCCGCTTTGTTTTCATAAAAAGAAATATATTTTCCATCGCAATGAGCAGCATGTGTTGTACAGTTATATATATACATATATATACACGATATATATTTTGTTGTTCTTGGCAAAGGCTACTTGACTTTTGTTGCTGCCTGCAAAGTTTGAACTTTTCTTTGGCATTTTTTTTTGCTTTTGTTTTCGCTTCGTTTTTTCGCTCTGTTGGCCTTTTTCGGGAAATCAGCCAAAAGTCGTTGAACGCGCCGAGCCCAGCTGAAAGGAGGAGCGCAGGCACAGGCTCGACATTTATGCGACCCCGTCGACAACATGGACCAAAACATGAAGAGCAGAGAAGAGGAAGAACAGCAGCAGGCAGCAGGCAGCAGGCAACATGCGACAGCATGAGGCAGGATGAGGCAGCTGTCAAATATTAGTTCTTGTTAGTGGTTGTGGGGCCACTTGCTGCCCGGGGAGTGTGCACGAGTGTGCACGAGTGTGTGTGTGTGTGTGTGTTGTGACCAACATTGTTGGTCAACACACACACACACACACATCCATACAGACACTCCCAGGCTGTGTTGTAATTTTTTTTTCTGTCTCCCCTGCTGCTGCTGCTGCTTCCCATTGCCCGCACTTGTTATAATTGTGTTTGCGTTTTTCAGTTTCTTCTTTCTCCTTCCTAGTTGCCCTCTCACTTCCCTTCACTCCCCTTCCCACCAGCCACTGCTGTTGCTGCTGTTGGCTCTCATCACTTGTTCGCAATGTCATAAAATTTTTGCTTGTTCAGCAGCATTCTACACTCTTCAGTTCCCCTACTCCTGCTACTTCTATTGCTCCTCCTCCTTTGCACTGTTTGTGCTGTCGCTTTTGCTGTACTTCTTTGGCATTTGGCTTGCGGTACTTACCGCGCTGCCTGCCATCGCCTCTGCCTCTGCCGCTGCCACTGCCTCTGCCCCTGCTCTGCCTGCCCCGTTCACTTTACTAGATTGAACACAAACTGCGCACAACGTGGAATGTTTATTGTAGTTAAAAGATGGACACATTGTGATAGCTTGTCCAGCTTGACAGCTCGATGAGGCGAGCCAATGTTAGAAGACATCGACTTGAAGCAGCTTAAAGGGCAAAAAGGGAATAAGTCACACGATTTTTGCATAGCTGCAAGTTTAAGCTGCACCCTTCAGCAGGATAACAAAAATAAACACTATGTGTGACCCAGAAAGATATAGTAAATTGAGTTTAAACTGCTTCGGGTGTGTTCTAAGTAGATTATTGGAAGGATTTCTATATCTATATCTCTGATTATACTTCATGCAGTTGATATACAATAAAACTATGATTAATTTCTCTTAAGGTTGATCGGACTTCGATAGAAGTTAAACTTCATGAAGGTAAGATGAATATATAATAAGTTGTTAGTTCAAGTACATCAAAAATATTTTCCCATTTTATATTTATACATTTAAAAGTTGTTATTCAACATATACCTTACAATCTATGCGCCTACTTCAGTATCCTTCATCTGATAATCTGTTTCCTTCCTTCCTTGATTCCTTTCTCAAGTAGGCTCGTGCTGAAGAGCTCCACAAACTGACCACATTGCCCACATACACACATTTGATACACATTTCATTGCTCATTTGCCGCCTCCCTCCCACCACCACGACAGGCTTTATGGCTTAATGAAGCGTTCAGGGGGCGGGGCTGAAAAAAGAACCTAACCAAACCAACGAAAAACTACACAGCCCACATCAAACAGTTTGCCATGTTATTTTAACCCTTTTATTTGGTTGAGCAGGACAACATTGGTAGCAGAAGATGAGGTACAACAACAACAACAACAACAGATACACCCTTGTCAAGGGCGCTTTAATCAGCAAATGGAAAAATATATGAAGTAAGAATGAGTGAGAAAGAGTGGGAAAGACTGGGAAAGACTGGCAAATGCGGCATAATTTCAAAATGTATGCAAAACCCTAAAGAGAGCAGCATAATTTCAGCTCTTGCCGCACTCTTTCTCCACCCCCCCACCCAGTTGGCTGCAAAGTAGTGGAAACTGCGCTTCTTATCAGTCTCGACACTCGCACGGCTCGTAATTCTTCGCCCTTCGGTCCCAGTGCCGCGTTTTGTTGTCGCTTAAAAATCTAATTTGAAATAAATGAACTAAATATGCTTAACACGCGCGCAGCTGCCGCCGTCGACGCCCACTGCAATTGTTGCTATCCTTGTTATACACCCATACCCCACACTTCCCCCCTTGTTCGCATATGAAATAACTTTTGGTTAGGTTTTCACTTTTTGCGCAATTCAGGCGGCGAAACAATTGTTGCCGCAAAACTTCCAACCCCACAACACACACACACACACACACACACACACACCAGTACACCCCCCCTCTTCCAAGCACGCCCTTCCGCACACACATGTCCCAAAGTGCTTCCGAAAATTGTATGGCCAGGCTGATGAGCATGTTGAGGATTTGCAGGGCGTGCGCGTGTCGTCCCGGCTCCACCGGCAAGTGGCCCTGGCCAGTAGGCGTGGCCAGACATGACGACCCTCCTGCGCTGGGCCGCAGGGCCACATAAGCGCATTTGCATGGAATTTTAATAAGGCACAAACACAACAATTTTCATTTTTTTTTTTTTTTTTTTTATATATTTTCATTTCTTCTTCTTCTTCTTCTTCATCTTCTTGCTATTTTTCTGATATTTTTTCAACGCCATATTTATTTATTTTATTTGCAGAACGACATTCCCTGCATATGATGGGACTGCAAGAGGGCGAGTGAAAGATGAATACTGATGGCAGACAATCAAAGAAATGTAGCCATTCATGCTCGAAGATAAGTACCCAACAATTGGTCCACAGTGATTCAACTGTGAGGGGGAGATTCCTAACGATGGGCATCATTTAAAAAGATTTGCAACGATTTCGCTTTTTTTTTTTTTTTTTTTTTTTATTTATTCTAATAAGAAACGTTGGACAACAGTAGATGAAGTTAGCAAGCAGAGGAGTGAGTTAATTCTCAAGCGAATCGAAATCGAGAAAAGTGAAATTTTTTGCATATAAAAATCATAAAACGAACTTTTCTTGCACAGCAATTTTAATAAAGTTATGCCAAAACTTTAGCTATGCTCAGGCAGTGATATATGTACAAAAGCCGTTCAATTTATCTCAAACTACATCACTTTCACAAATACCTCATTATCATGCCATAACTACAAAATGATCTAAGTCAATTTTCGAGGGGGTTTCTTCCCCTTGAAACTTTACGAAAAACCCTTAAATAACTCAAGTTACTTTTTAAGAGCCATAAAAAACTGCTTTGATTACCAAACTCACTGATTTTGGGGTCATGGTTAAAGCGCGGCTTTGTCCGTACTGTTGGGAATCGGAAAACTTTCGCATCGCTTTCGCAGTGCGCTGACAATGTCATTATTAAGCAATAAATTAAGTTTAAGTGCGCGTTGGCAAGCCAATAAAACTAAAACTTAATGCCGCGCAGTAACAAAATGAAACTTAAATAGAGTATAAGCCCGCAACTAACTCGATAAAGGCCATAAAAAACTGGGAAAGGAGTAACGCGATGAGCGCAGGAAGAACGGCTACAACTGAGTGGAGACTATAGTACAGGCAGATTACCAGACTGCCGTCTACAGTAACCCGTAAATCAGCAACATTTAAAGCGTACCAAGCCGCACGCACCATAACACTTGATGCTAATTTATTGCACATTTATCGCAGGCACACGCACTCACACACATACACTCACACACACACAGGCATACACATATCTACTTGTCACACTCAAGTCAATAAAAAGAAAAACTTTTAAAGATTTTTCTTCTTTTTTTTCATATTTTGTTTCGGTTGCGCGCATCAGAGAAAAAACTCAACTGATTACGGAATGAAAACAAACAACCAAAAAAGACAACAACAATTGCAACAACAACAACAACAACAATAGCAGCCACTGAACAAATACCACGAGCCATTGTATTTGCCAACTGGAGGTTGGAGAATACCAAAATGTGTAGAGAATGGAGAAAAATGAGCGACAGAAGGAGCAACAAAAAACCTCGTTGACAATGGCCAATGGTTTTTGAACTGGCAAATATTTTTTGGGTAACAACGTCACGGCTGTCAAATGTTTTTGTTTTACCCTGTTCTGGCGAAAACTCCCAGACAAGTGGGTATATTAGTTCAAGGGGAATCGTGTGGGGTCAGCTGAGAGAGCTTTAATAGCTAAGAGACCGTGCCAGAAATAACTAAGTACAATAAACTCAGTTTGCCTAACTTTTTGTGACTTTTACCTACAAATTTTGGAACTTGGAAACGTTTAAAATTTTTATTTTAAAAAATATACAGCTGTAACTTGACTTATTATTGTATTTTAGTTGTAGCTAACTATTCACCAAGTTTCATGGGCATTGCTTCATAAACATCAGAGAAAATCCTATATATGTTGATCTACAGCATATCTTTTAGCCCATTGGTTGCGCTTCTTCATATGTTCACTGGCCTGGTGTTTTGTAATTTGCAAAAACATGCAACGAAACGCGACAGGAACACAAAATACAACACAATGATGCTGCAGCAGAGACGCAAGGAAGGAGCAAAGGGCAACATGATATATCTATAGTTATTTCTCTGTGTGTATTTAGCCGGTACAAAAGACTGGGCCTTGTTACATTTCCGGCACGGGGTCGTTCAACTGCACACAAAACCCAAAAGTAACAGCAGCAGTATCCGCAGCAGCAACAACAACAACAACCACGACAACAACTACGGTCGATTGTCTGCGTGAACTGTGTGAATCACCTTGCCGAGAAGTGACCGCCACAAAGCGGCAACGTCCACGTCCATTCTCTGGGCCCATTCTGTGGTTCCTTCAAGCACTTTGCATGTCAGCAGAGATGTTGTCCAAAAAGCAAAAAATGAAAATGGAAAGCAAAGGAAGAAAAGGCTTCCAGACTAAGCACCTACTTCCGCTCCTACTCTCTCTTTCTCACACACACACACACACAGAGAGAGACCTAATAGTTTTTCATTCATATTTATACATACACACATAGTGTGTCGTTTGTCTTCTGCACAGGCAGCTTTTGTCTGCAATATTTCAAAATAATTTCTACCAAAAATTCCCTCTTACTCTGACACTCTATCTCACTCTCTCTCTCTTTGTCTCTCACTCCGTCTGCTGCTGGTGTACTCCACCATAAATTGCATAAAACGGAAATGCTGAAGCTGAACAAAAGTCGAGTAGCCTGTCGAGTGGACATAAAGCAGTTGGGACATCAACCATAATAACCCCTATCTCCAGAGAGCTGGAGAGAGCACACTCTAGCACCCTTTCTCTCGCTCGTAATTTCAAACTTTATTGACGACCATCAGAGGCTGACTTGTGGCCAACAAGTTGAGCTATCTTCTCAAAGCAGTGTTACTATATGTGTTTATATGTTGCAAGTGTTTTCCCCATTTCAATTTCCCTCTCGTTCCCTCCCTCTACTTGTCGTTGTAATTGCAGCACTTTTAGCATGCTGTTGAATCGGTTAATCTGCATGTGGAACAATGTTTTGAAAGCGGTTTTGGCGTGTTTTGTGTGTACAGTGAGATGGAAGATACAAAGAGAGGGAAGAAGCTAGACATAGTATGCGATATATACTCGTACAACTTATGTGAGTAACAGGGAAATTGAGATAGTTATTCGAGTTATTTATAACATAAGAGCTTTGGTAAATATGGTTTGTTTTAGTTCTAGCCAGATATGATAAATTGAATCAATAGAGCAAACAAGACCTTTAGCTTGTAATGCAAATATAAAACAGTTCAAGTTTCGTGAAAGTTATCAACAGTTCGATATATTTATACCCCTGCAACGCACCTTAGAAGACATCTCCGACCCCATAAAGTATATATATTCTGAATCAGCATCAACAGAGGAATCGAACTAGCCTTGTCCGTCTGTTGCAACGCAATCTAGTCTCTCAGTTTTGTAGCTATTTTAATGAAACTTGGCACACATACTTCTTACTGCTACGCACTGTAAATAAGTCGGAACGAGCCTGATCGAACTGACATATCGTATAGCTGCCATACAAACCATCGACCGATTTTTGTTATTTGTCAATATATTATAACCAAATTTACTACATCGGATTTATTTTATATATATTGCATGCATATAAGATTTCATATGAATCTGACCACTATAACATAAAGCTGTTATAGGAACAATCGGCCGGAATGCAAATTTTTGTATGAAGACCTATTTTGATTTTAGAAATAACTGAACTTATGAGTATCAATCAAAGTGAGACTTGGTATTGAATATATGTACACAATCCCAGCCAAATCTGCACCATTATATATAACTAGTATCGGAACGATCGGAGGATTCGCTTCACTTTAGTGACCAGTAACGGTTATTAGATATCATCCAGTGTCAAGCATCGAACACGTGTCACTTAAAAAGCAATAAACATACTACTGCACACAGAGTGAGCGAGATAGAGAGATAGATGGCAGTACAAGCTTGTAAATATTTAACTTTTCCATCAACGCCTGAAGCTGAGGTGATTTGAAGTGTTCGAGCATTTTAATACATTTTTATGGCAAAATGCACATTACAAACAAATTGATGAAAATTCCTCAATTTATATAATTTCTCGGCAACTATTTAAAGTATTTTGCTCACTCTCAATTATGTGTAAAAAAATAAGAAGAGAAAAATGTTGAAATTCAATAGTTCATCAATCATCACGACAGTTTGAGGACAGCACTGGCAACTATGTGTGGACAGGGCGACTGACTACCCCTAATGGAAACAAATGCCAAAAATTCAAGCAAATAAAATTTGCTTATGCTGCAGCATTTTTGAGGTTTGCCGTGCAGACAAAAGGCATTGAACCAGGCTGGACTATACGACTAGCACATGCAGTCGGTCATCAATTATACAAATACAGCAACGCACACACAGATACAGATACAGATACACGCACATTTAAGCGTATGTCTGTAAGGTAGGTTGGAATTTAAAGCACAGCTTGCAAATATTATTTTCCTAAATTCTTTCACTGCGAGCTCAGCTCAACTCTAGACACCAGTATAACAGACTGACCATGAGATACCCTGTGATTAGCTTTGAGATACTTTGAAGCCTTTAAGCCTAAATTTAAAAATTTATATTTTTAATTAATTTTAAATTTTTGATTTATTATCAAATTTAATTTTAAAATCTAAATCGTAAACTTTTATTTTTTCTTTTTTATATTTCTAATTTTAATTTAAAAAAAAATAAACTAATGATAATTTTAATTTTATGTCGACTGTTTTAGTTGACGTTAAATAAATAAAATAAATAGATTTCCCTTTAGAAGTGTAATTTTCTTTCTCTTCCATCTTATACCCAATCGCAATTTGTATAGGGTATAAGAGCATTAAAAGCTGCCATACGAATATCTGCCGCAATAAAAATAAATTCTACTAAAATTGTCATTGCAATTAAAAGTTACTATTACAGTTTGCTGCCCCCTTGGCCTTTGTATCTGCTGTCATTGGGTTCGGGACTTCTCAAACATTTATTGCTTGCATTTCGAATTGGGAATTACGCAGAGAGCAAACAAAATCTTAAACATATTTTCTAGCATAAGATTTGATTACAAAATCTGTGATTGCAATCGTATTTGCAATTGATTACGTACTGCAGAGAAGAGGGAGAGAGACCCACTCTCTCTTCGCCTCTTTGCTGTCGAAAAGTTAAATATGATCTTGAATTTAATGTGCTTCACGCACAAGCGCAAATAGTATAGTTTGCTTAGGGTCAACTTTAGCTGGCTGACTTAGTTAAGTTGTAAGTTGAAAATTTTGCAACTTTTGCATAAATCGTATTGGGCCCAAGAGGCGTTTAGATTGAAAAGCACTTCAATTGTGACACGTACCACTTGAAAAGCAGTTACGAGAATTTGTTGCCTCAATTCAATGATTGGTTGTTGCAGCTGCCACATGTGGCGCATGCCGCACACTGCTGCTTGGCAATGTCATGCAAAAACTCAATAAATTTTGCGCAAACGATTTATCATGAGGTTGATTACGAAACTGCAGACACAATCACAAAATGTGTGGCAGACATACACACTCACACACACTCACACACGCACACACACTCGAGTTGCATGCATAAAATAATATAGGGATATTATAATAATAGACATGGCATACAAAAGCGCCATTGCCATTTTTCACATGTCAGCGCATTGATTTGCAGTTGTTACACAAAATGGCGCCATCCAAAGGCACCGTTAGTAACCCACTAATGGATTGTTGCCAGTCATCCTCTATGGGTATGTATCTGCATGCTGGTGTATGTGTGTGCGTATACTTAATGCCTGCTACTGGGATCACTGAAATGAACTGGCATCTCCCTCCACTAAGCTCAAGCTTATGCGGTTACGGCATCAAAGGTTGCCGCCAAATTAACATAAATTCTGGCGTGAAAATTGACAACAGCGCATTGTGTTGTCAACTTGAATTAAAAGGGGTACACGACAGTTGTTTAGCTCTTGACTAAAAGCATGTGCAGATGAAGAAAAATCGTACGAGGCAATTAGTCAGACCTTTATTGTGGTTATTTTAATCATAAAATAAGCAATTGGCAACAGCGCATTAAATTGTGGAGTATAGTACTGAAAATTGGCAACAGCACATTAAGTTGTCAACTAGAATTCAAGCAGTACATGAGTATTGTTTTACTGTTCACTTAAAGCATGCGCAGATGAAGAAAACTAGTTTCAGGTAATTACTTACTTCTTTATTGTAGTTACTTTAATTATACAATAAATAATTGGCAACAACGCATTAAAGTGTGCAGTATAGCACTGAAAATTGGCAACAGCGCATTGAAATAAACTCTAAAGGGTTACTCTACACCCCCCCCACACAAAAACCATCTTCAGCCATTACGCCCACTTGCTTTGATTTATGCGCTCAAGACTTTGTGATAACAAGTTGATTTCGAGTTTGGTATTTGAATTTAAATTAATTTATTAATATTTTATAATCGAATTGTGTTACAGTTCACAGTGTCGTGATTTGCATATTTATGACGTTAGCTGGCGAACAGTCAAATTGATGAACAGACATCTCAACAGTATCTACGCCGTTATTAACTGCATATTGTCAGACTTGACAAGACGTTGTTGAAATTTGAGAATAGTAGTCAACAGCTGGACAGAATGAGGACGAGAACGAGGACGAGGATGAGAACATTGAACTGAGAACCTGACACAGACTGAGGCCAAATCATGTTAAGCTCACTGGCAAGTAAATTAATTAACTTTATTGTCCGATGCAAGGAAATTGCATGGTCGAGAGCTTAATTTGATTAAAGAGCTAATAGCATTTTATACATTTCATTATCAATACGATAAGAGCATTTATCATTTTTCGGTTTTCATATTTTACATGCATGTACATGCACATAAACATACATCTACTTTGGTATATTAGATATTCCATCTATAATTGAATTGTCTGCAGTATAATGGACTGCACAATATGCTGTCTCTCTCTCTCTCTCTCTCTCTTTAGTGAGACAATGACATACATAATAATAAGCACTGTCAATGGAGAAGCGGCAGTAGCGGAAATTGAAAAGCTTAGTAAATGTGCAATTGAAGTACGAGCAAAGCAGTTGTACTAAATAGATTCGCCAGCGGGAATAGCTAGTAAATTCCTTATGAGGTATGCGCTTGCAATGCATTTAATATGCTTAAATTGTTAATACCACGCCATGCATTTACCATGCAAATCCCTAAGCTACATTTATCATTCTCAACAGATAAGTAAATTAATTATGCAAGTTTTTAGTACTTTTCCATAATGAACCGCCCTTTGGAAATTTGTCTTTGTCTGCCCACGCCTCTCTACTCACGCCTCTTGTCCATTCTCAACCGCACTTTACATATGTTAAAGCTTTTTAATGCACATTTAATGCAAAGTCTCTGCAAATTAATGAACGCACCATAATGTTTATCTGGCCAGCAGTTAATGCTGATTTCGCACCCACTTAATTGGATCTGAATGCACATACAGTATACATATATATATTAATATATATATATATATATAAAGTTACGACTACGTAGGACAATTGCACTAATGAAAAGCTCTGTGGGGCTGAATGCAACTCTCTCGGACTATTTGAATAACCCCAACGAAATGAATTTGAAATAAAAAGTTTCGCCCAGATATATCTCATTTGTATGCACATAAATTGCATTACGAATTGACGCTTTACAAAACCCGCCCCGAAAAAAAAAGAGAAAGAAAATGTGACAAACGAAGAAAGATGAAGAGCAAGAGACAGCATGAGGACAAGACACAGCGGAAAATAAAATAAATTAAAAACTCTTGAAGAATGCAGAAAAGAAGAAGAAGAAGAAGACGCAGCAGAAAATGTAAAAGCGAATTGCATCAGCGTTGCGAATAAAAAATCGCTGAGGTATGCGTGTCCTTGCCACGGTGCAGCGTGGTCCTGTCCCACCAAATAATAACAAAAGGTAGGTAAGAGCAAGCTCAGGGCAGGGCATAAGGGACCAGAAGACACTCTACGTCTAGTATAAAGCATGTTTCATTTACTATATCAGCAAATAAGAAATGCTTCAGTCTCTCTCTCTCTGTTCACTTTATTACATCTCTTTCTTGACTTGCCTACCAATCATCATTATCTGCATATATAGTCTATATAGTATCAACTCATGCAGTCTTACTTGCTAATCTAATAAAAATTCGCTTCGTTGTGCGGATTTTGAAGGTAAATTTTTGTGCATTTATCATTCGGTCCGCACCTACTCTGGCAGACTCCCCCATTTGATTTACTCTTTCCGCCACGAGTTACTTTTATATATATATATTTTTTGTTCCACCTTGCTGTACACTTTCCGCTTGATTTTCACGAACGCCGGAAAATTGAAAAATGCTCCAAGTTCACTTGCCATTCGCTTTGCAAACAACAGAAGCACAAGAAAACAGAACAGAACATCCAATTGATGATGAATTGATTTATGTTTGCGTATTCTCTACCTACTTTACAGCAACGTTATTCCTTCGCCACTTCCATTTCCATTCCCATTACAATTTTCTATTTCTATTTCGTTTCGCAATTTACCTGGTAGCCTGCCACCATCGCCCTGTTGTTGCCATGATTGCAATTTAAAATTTCAACAAGTTTTTGCAATAAAACTAAAACTAAAATTGTTTTCTTTGGAGCATGATAGATAATAAAGATATCATATTCATATTAAAGAAACATTTTATAATAATGTAAGTACGTTTGTTCAACTATACATATTCAAATTTCATTAGTTTGAACTTTCGTTGACTGACCTAATCAACAAAATAAAAGGTCATTAGGTAAGATTAGATTAGAATATATGCTCGTACATACAATTCATCTAAGAAGCTCGTTCCGTTTGATTCCGTTTCGATTTATATTCATCTTGCTTTCTATTACTCACTGTACGCCACCTGATAACTGGCAGACGAATTTGAACAGATTAGATGATCTTGGCCTTGTCATATAAAGTATTACTCAACTTTATAATCTGACTAAAGAATAAAGCAAACATTTTTTTACGAGCTTAAGTTTTTCAGCCGAAATATATTAGATTTGATTGTACATAAACAAATGCTTCAGTTTGAACTCAAGTTGAATGACTAAATAATATGTTCCGACTCAGTTATATTAGATTGGAATATACATATATAATAAAACTATAGCTAACTATATGCACTATATGCACTCAATAGATAAGAATTACGTGAACAATCTTTGCCCGTCAATTTAAATATTATTTGCAACGCATTATTATGTTGATATTGATTTCTTGTTCTACAACAATATGACAGTGAGCTAAGCTGAAGTTAAGATGAAATTGAATTTTATGTATTGTTGTCAATAAACCCAGAATGCAAATTCTACGAGTTGTTGTTAACAGTTTTCTAGCCAAGAACTTATGCAAAATACCTTATACGCAGCGTTACTACGTGTGTTGTGTTTCTAATTGACCCGTTGCATGGGATGAGGTGAGTGTGTGAAACCAGTTTACTAGTAGTTTTTATGTTCAATTCCAAAGAAAAAAATTCATTCTGAGCTCCCCCAGGTTGATTGCCCTGGTGCAATAATATATTAATAATACTTGCTGCTATAGCTAAAATCCAGTTTTAATTCAAGCTAAAATTAAGCGCCAACGACGACATTAGATGCCGTTTGAGCTTATCGCACGTCTCGTGTTTTCCCATGCATGGGAAATTCTCGCTGCAATCAACCAGAAGGGGGCAATTCCCAGAATGATAGTACCTAGTACTATGTAGTAGTATCTCCTACAGACTAGTTGGGGGTATAAAAGCGCATTGCAATCGATTGAATTGCATCAGTTCAGCTTTCAGTACAGTTCTAGTACAATCTGAGTTATCTCTCTCTTGAGTTTGCAAAAACCCTACTAAAAAAAAAACCAGCAACAATGAAATTCCTGTCGCTCGCTTTTGTGCTCGGTCTTTTGGCTCTGGCTAGCGGTGAGTTAACATAGCAGTAATACCTTCAAAAATTGGAATTTCTTCATGCTGATACGAAATTTTTCTTCTTCTTCTCTTTGTGCAGCTTCGCCATTGAAGCCTGGCAATGTGATCATCAATGGAGATTGCAAGGTTTGCAACGTACATGGCGGCAAGTAAAAAAACGATGAGAAAACCCCGGAATATGCAACTACTCAACAGCAGCTCTGTACACTACCCCAAAAAATATGTTCATTATAAATTGATTCCGAAATGAGTTCTCTGAACTTAATAATAAACTCATAATGTAACTGATACTATACACACAAGCATGCATACGAACTCGTCTATAATCTATTTATTTCTACAATATATACCTCGCTAATCTGGCGACCTCAATTGGGTTTAAGTGCAAACTGATTGACTCGCCATGCAATTTGCAAATTCGCAGCTCTCTCTCTACCTCACTTTCAGCATCTCTTTGTCTGGCTCACTCTATAAATACATTAAGCTCTCTTCGCATCGCAATTTGTTAATAACAAGTTTAATTGGAATTTTTAGTGACAAGACTATATTTTCGACATTCGCGATTTTACGCCGCTTTCACATGACAACAAGAACAACAGGGGAACATCTGCCACAACCAGAACGAGAAAATTCCGTAAATTTCTCCGCAATTTTGATGCGGTTCTGTAAGGTTGTCGTTATAGCTACGAGTACTTTTAATAGAGCGTAAATGTGAAATAACTATTTGAAATGTGAATGAAGAAGAAGGTATATTGAGTTTAGTTTCTTGATAAATATTCCTATCAAACATTATACACTCTGTGTGGGATTATGGCAAAGAATATTGCAATTTTTATTCTACAACAAACCCTAATATATATATAAATTTTCAGTCAAGTTTCTTGATAAATATTCCTATGAAACATTATACAATCTGTGTGGGAATATTGCAAAGAATATTTCAATTTTTATTCTACAACGAACCGTAATAGTTTTAGGTAGAACATCTGTACGTCTAGAACTATACATACTACTGGCTTCTCATTCGACAGTCTGGCTTATAATACATACGAGGTACTGGAACTCCACCGTTTGCACAAGTGTCGCTGTCATTTATGACAATATATATATATCCATATACCACATACTATATGTACGATGTATGTATATATATAGTATTATTTCATTTGCGTTGATTTATTAGCCTTTTTCACTTAATGAATACGGAAAATGTGTCACATAATTTTCAAGTGCCTTCTGGCACCTCCTCTTGCCAAAGATTGCTCGCTCACTCGCTTGTGTGTGTGTGTGTGTGTGTGAGTGGCTTAAATATTCCGTTTTCAATAATATTATTAATTATTTTGAATGAAATCGTAATTTCATTATACGTTGTGCGCTGAAATTCAACTTATTTAAGTGCATATAAATCTTAATTTGTTTTTTTGTGGTGACAATGCCAACAACAACAACAACAACAATCATTGCAGTTTCCAGCTTCGATAATAATGAATGCGTAATGCAATCACAAAGAGTGCGACAACAAGGCGACAAAATAAAGAAAAAGCAGGTGGAGGAAGGTAAATGGAATTGTTCAAATGAACTAGTTCCGCAAATGCATTAAAGCAAATGCAGTTGAATAAGGTAAATGAAAGAAAGGTAGGATCGAAGGAAGAGAAGTTCATGTAGTTCTTCCCCTTGGCCTGCCAAATCTCCTTGTTATAGAATGTTAGACTATTCTTATATTAGTTCCATGCTTCATACTTTCCGCACACTGTTCAGCTTCTTTTCTCGAGAATAGTTCATCAATATAGTTCAAGATAATTACCTGAAAAAAAAAAGAAAATTGTTTTCATTAGTTTATTGTTAAATATTTATACCCTTTGACCATTGAAAATGGTCAAAAAGGGGTATACTAACTTTGTGAAAATGAATGTAATAGGCAGAATAGGGCGTCGGAGACCCCATAAAGTATATATATTCTTGCTCAGGATCACTAGCCGAGACCATTGAGCCATGTCCATCTATCTGCATGAACGCGCCGATCTCAGCTATTACAAAACCTAGGGATACCAAATTTAGCATGAAGATTTCTGTATACCATGCGCAGATCAAGTTTATTTTCAATTTGGGATACCACACCTACCTCCCCCGCAAACCGATCATTTTCTATTAATATTCGAAGTACTCATGCCTTAACGTTCTGCAGCCATATAGATAAATAATATATGTATATACCCATCCTCCAAATTGCAATCCGATCGGATAATAAACAGGGAAGTTATTAGATAAACCATTTTAACCCCTTGATCAGAAAACAAGTTATTGATGACGTCATAGCTATATTACTTGCACAGAAAAGAAAAGGAGGAACGATGCGAGCGCGTAGCGCGATCTGTTTCTCGACTCTTCTTTTCCATGCACATGACGATAGGGAGCGAGAGCTGCTTCTCGACTCTTCTTTTCTGTGATAATTTGAATCATTTAATAATTTATATTTTAGGGTCAGTATAAATAAAATGCAATTATTAAATAAATATTAATTTTGATTGCACGATATATTGCGAGTTATCGATATTGGCCAATTTAAAATTTAAAAAGAAATACCGATATATAATGCTCACACCGATCTTTGCAGTCTTTTGCGCGCTAGGAAATTGCGGCGTTAAATTATTGGCAACGTATCGAAATTGATGCAAGGTGGCAACGCATTGCAGTGTTATGATTAATTTGTAGCTTGCGATTAGATACTTTTTATGGCAATATAGGTCGAAGGGTATCCCATTGTCGCGTGCCGCTCGACTGTTGTTCTTGTTTTATAATCAATAATTTTTCATAATTTTTTTCTTTTAAATTAAATCAATTTTTGATTAGAATTGCATGCGGTTTTATTTGAATTAAATTTTGGCATTAGAATTGTGGTTAGTTTTAGAAACTGATATAGAAATTGCAGTCTCCTTTTTCCCCCTTTGTGACCCTCAAAGTATTCAACTAAATATGTCGATTTATGTCGCAAAACCGCAAAATGCATTTCAATTCGAGCAGATGAACAAACAAACATTTTCTTTAGAATCCAAAAGGGTTTTTGATGGCTCAAAGAGGGCTATACCTTAGCCAGGCTCAATGCATGCTGTGCTATCCATCACAGTTCAGCTCAAACCCAGGCAAAATCCATTGCCAAATGCCAAGAGGAAAATGCTGAAAATTTCAATACCAAAAGAAAAGCCCAATGCGCATAATTTCTCGAGCTGCGAGCTGGGCAGAGCAGATGCTGCTGCTCCACGATCCACGCTGCATTTCATTTTAGTCTTGCGGCCCCGAAAAAAAAACGGGAAAATGTGAAATGGCAGCAAACAAAATGGCGGCACAGCAGGCACAGTGCGCTGCCATGTGCCAAAAAGCAAGCGGCAAAGGCTGAAGATGAAGTGCAGGGGGAGCAATGAGGGGGGGGAGAGAGTGGTAGATGCAGCATAAATTTCATTTTAGCCACGTCTCGCGTCGCTTGTCCATTTCACGTTGTGCTTTATCGCGTAATCTCGACAGCGCTGCCCACTTTTTTATGGCCTGACGATGATGTTAATGATGGACACGACAGCGCGTACGCCAAGGCGGCAGCAGCAGCAGCAGCAGCAACAGCAACAACAACAGCAGCAACGGCGGCGGCGGCGGCTTTGTTGGTGCAAGCAATTTACTTTGCAATTGTTTATGCCAAAAGCAGAAAGAAAAGGGGAAGGCAGACGTAGAAAGGGCAGCAACTTTTGGTGCACTAATTACGACCATGCGAAAATGCTTTAAATGCGACCGCAGTCAAAAGAGGCGGCGCCTGCTCAGCGGAAATGCTGTCAAAGGCAGTCAGCACTTTGCACTGTCCGCTCTACCTCTCTCTCTCTATCTTTCGACTTCCCTCTCTCTCTCTCTGTCTTTCTCTTTTTGGCCATCTCTGTGCAATGGCGTCGTGTCGCCATTTTGTGTTTAGAATTACAATGGGGCACGGCACGCGAAAGTTTACTGCGTGCTGCGGCAAGCTTTTGACGTTGACGCTCGAGAAAACGCTTAGTTGCTGCATATGCCGTGTGTCTCTCTATCTCGCTCTGTCTTTCTACCTTTCTCTCTCACTCTCTTTCTCACACTCTCAGCATGTCTCTTTGTCTCTCCTTTTGTCTGTCTCTCTGTCTGCACTGTCTCTGTCGCTGGCTTTAGCCTTCCGTTTTCTCTATTCCCCATTGCCTCGTTATTTCCGTCTCTCTCCCTCTGTCTTTCTGTCTCTCTGTCTTTCTGTCTCTCTGTCTGTTTGTCTCTCTGTTTCGTGCACTTCCGCTTTAGTCTGTCGCACACTCGCACATGCAGTGCGC
Organism: Zaprionus ornatus; assembly: GCA_018904035.1. NCBI lineage: Eukaryota > Metazoa > Arthropoda > Insecta > Diptera > Drosophilidae > Zaprionus > Zaprionus ornatus. The sequence continues at coordinate 6,075,135 of JAEIFZ010000002.1, read as the reverse complement.
CATAAAGTATGCAATAACATTTTATTGTAACAACTCGTTAAACGTAACAAAAAAACCAAGCAAAGAAAATTAAAATAAAAGAGCAACAGCAGCAGCTAAGGCAGCCAAGCCTCAATCCTCAGTCTCAGTCTCCACATGAGTTGCCCCTAACCCTAGCTCTTTCCCTATTCCTTATTCTACTCACTCTCTACCCCGTTCCTGTTTAGCATAAAATTTACTGCACCACGAACATTTGACGTTTACGTTGCCGTCTGCCCGTAAATCCTACTAATCAAATTTATTACCTCTCTCCACCACACACACAGACACACACTGGTACACACACTCCGGCACACACACGCTTCAGCCTGGCGACCGCAAAGCTCATTTCTCCAAGCAAACCAAACCAAAACGTACTGCTCCGACTGACAGGTGGAGTCAAAGTCCCAGCCATAGCCAGAAGCTTCCATACCCCACTCGGACTATGTCTCTGTCTGTTCCTACTCCTGCTCCGGTTTGGGGCTGACTCCTGGCTCAGGCTGGCCAACAGCTGCCAGCGGGCAACTTGGACAGCTGCCCACTTCAAACTGCCTGGCAATATGCATATTAAATTTAATTAGAGCGACGGTAAACATAAATTCAGCCACTGGAGGAGTACAACGGGCAGCGCTTCACGTTCAAAAGCAACAACAGCAACAACAACAACAACAATCAAGCGGAACAACAACTTACAACAACTATAGTAAAAGTCGTAGCATAAAAGAGAGCACGCTCGGCACCTGCTAGTTTTATAGCTGCCAGCTTGTGTCCGTCTTCCGCACATTGCCTCGAAGAAGTATTCAACCAGACTTGAATCAGTTTACTTTAACTTCAAATTAAGTTGTTCTTTAAGGTTAAAATTTATGAATCAAAATTAGTCGTCAACTTTCAGTATTCAGTATTAATTGATAAAAAAAAAAAAAAAAAAAATATTTATTGAAGCACATTATTTAGCATATGCGGAGAGAATAGGTCGTTCAATGATCTCTATGACGTTTGAAATTATAAAGAAAGCACATACAAATAATGAAGAATTTGCAGAAAGCAGCAACAGATATGTAGAAAGATATAGCTACATATATCATAGAACTTTATTTATGTGTTTATCAAATTATCCACAGACATCCACATTATAATAGGTTATAAACATAGGTTCTTTTGTACGCAACCGGTAGTTGAATGTCCTTAAAAATACCTTAACAAAAATTCGCACTTCCCTTCAGCAAAATACAACAATTTTGCCATAATTTGATTGAAGTAATTTGCACAACTTTTTAATTTATTTAAAGTTTCTTTACAAGTTTTTCCCCCTTTTGCTGCGTAATAATGAGAATCATCTTCAGCTGCAGATTGTTATGACACCTCAGAAAACTCTACCCTCTCTCTCTCTCTCTCTCTCTTTAAAAAAAAAAGAACAAATAAAGGGAAGCAACAATAAACAATCAAATTAAATGCGCACTTTGTTGCTAGATCATGCAAAGGGCTGCCCTTTCCAACTGCAAACCAAAGCCAGACCCAAACAGGGACCCACAAGCAAACCCAAACTTCCAACCCCGAGCCCGACCGAACCCAGACGAGGACACAATGATGTTAATGAAATTAATGCCAAGTTATAGTCAACTTTGGGGCGGCGCCTTACCTTGCCTGGGATTATGTTTAACTTTTGTTGGAAAATCGAAACTTTTAACAGCTGCCTCAAGTCGTCGAGTGGGTACGGCTTGAGCGTGTTGCTATTTTATGGACTTCTTTAGTAGCCACAAGCAGAACAAAAAAAAAAACGAGGCAAAAACCAAATCAAACTTGTCCAAAAAGCCAAGTTGAAAATGGTCAATTCATTTTGTGCATATAATAATTTTTTAATCCTGTGCGTCAGTTTTCATTTATGACGAGGGTTGTCCGTGAGTTTGCAGGTATCCAGCGAGCACGACCTTTCATAACCTCCAAATGAGCACGCAGTTTAGCATGCTGTCTAAATAACAATTTAATTATGAACATGCTCAGTGTATTAGTGTTTGTGTGTGTGTGTGTGTGTGGCAGTTGAATTCAAGGACAAATTATGGCAACAACTTTATGCTATAGCTGGGCAACCTACTCTATCACTCTCCCTCTTTCTCTCTTTCCCTCTTTGTTCTCTGTGATGCTGTGCACTGTGACTGCGCCTGTGGGATAAGCTAAGAGCTCATTAATGTCACATTCATGGCAAGTCCGTAAAAAGCATAAAGTGTACCCGAAAATTCTATCAGAACAGCAGCAGAACGCCCACACAGGGGGCAGTACCGACCCCAAAAACGCTTTCACATACCATTTTAATAGAGTGCATAAAACAAATTTTATGCGCTGTGTGTGTGTGTGTGCGCGCGCGTGTGTGTGCCGCCCACGCAGAAGGTAATTAACAAAAATCCCCAAAAGCGGCAGTAAAATAATCAAAATTAGCCAAATTTTGGCCATTGCCGTTGGGATCATGTTTCGAGAGGGTCCCAACATGGTTGCTCTTTTTTTTTTTTTTTTTTTTTTTTGTTCTTTGCCCTTCCACGAGCCAAGGCTAAACCAGAATTTATGCAACAATTTATTTTAGTGCTGCATTTAAACCGTATTTAATGGGGATTATACAGACATATATGTAGCATATGGATAGATAAGTGGGGGCGTGTGTTGTTACAAAAGATTTCCCGCAGGCTTTTCTGCCATGTTATGGATAAATGAAAATGATATTGAATCCATTTGGAAGTTGTATTATAATATATGGTTGACACATCTTTAAAGTTTGGAAAAAGATTTTCTAGTTAGCTTTTGAAATACCATTGGAAAATTGTGGAAATAATAATGAAGATGAATACTTTGAATATTTTAGAAGAGGTTTTACGAATGTCTTGATGATTAGTAATAAAGATATGTAAATAGTTTAAAGTTTTCTTTACTAAAAACTAGTTTTTAAAGTTTTATTTCGAAAATACATTTGGGAAATCAAAAAGATTTTACGAGCACAATCAAATAGCTTCACTTAGCAAACCGTAAATCAAATTTCACATATTCCGCACCAATTAATCTTTTTACACATTTCCAAGTTGTATTTATTATACAATAAGCCAGAGTAAGAGTGCTAATTTTTCTTGTAGACAGGAAGGAGGTCTGTTTTAAATTTATTTGGCATTTATGTTTCACGTTTTGTCATAATTAAGTTGCATTTGGGGAGAGACGCCGACATTTTGTATCGTAATTATTGTCAACAAAAACACGATTCTATGATATCTAAAACAATTTAATGAATACCCAAAAGTGCAGGCCCTAAATGCAGGCGTTGCACAGAATAGAGAATACAAAATACGGAATACAAAACATATCCCGCATGTTGCAGCTAAAAATATCACCCAACTCAATCCAATGCAAACCAATGGCATACACAGAACTCCCCTAAAAACAAACAGACAGACAGAGTTGTATACAACACGAGGGAGAGTCGAACATGACAGACAGACAGACAGAAAGAGAGAGAGAGAGAGAGATAGAGATACAGAGAGATGCTCGAGAGATACAGGAGATAAGAGAGAAACACAGAAACTCAAATTAAATTAAAATCTTTCAGTTTCAATTACGAGTTTTTGTGCCACTTCAATTCCAACGTACAAAACACAAATTGCATTCAAAATGCATTAAAAGCAATTTGCACGAAAATTTACATAAAAGTAAACGACGACGAAAGAGATAGATAGAACCCAAGAGAGAGAGAGAGAGAGAAAGTTTGAGCGAAAGAGAACGAGTGAATTCGGGGTAAACTGGAATTGGTGGAAAGCAGCAACGAAATTATACGCTATCAATTATAATGGCAATGACAAACAGCAGAGCAGGCAACACAGTTGCAAGGTGAAGATGAAGTAGAAGAGAGTTGCAAATGAAGACCAAAAGGGGCAAGGAGAGCAACGCCCTGGGGACGCCTGCAAGCCTGACAAATTGCATGTTGCATTGAAAATACGCGCATGTGTTTGCACCAACAACTGCACAGGGGGACGAGCCTGAAATTAATGCAAGGTATGACTAGAAAATACCCTGCAGCAAAGAATGCATTTTGATTTAATATATTTTAAAATTTTGATTAGAGACCTGCATGCGGTAGACTTTTCGTACTACCAACACCGCAAGCGATAGTTTCTTGCACCGCAAACATCGAGCGATTCCACTAATATTTATTAATCATAACCAATAAAAATATTTCATCTTCTAAATGTTTCATACTCTTGCGACGCACGTACAGACAGACGAGCTAGACACAGCTGATTAAATATATGTGTATATGTTATACATACAACGAATATATACTTCCTAATCGCATATTTGAATTTTAATTTCATTATATTGATAAGAACTTTTCTAACATATATTATTGCATTGCAGTGAGAGAATGCTTGCTCCAATTATTAAAGATTGTTATGCCTTTTCATTGCTTACAACTCAGTCTTGATTTGCATTTCGTTGCGATGGGTGGACATATTATTCAGTTTTCCGTGCTTCTCTACCTGATAACGGTTCTTCTAGCAGCACCAAGCTACGAGGTTATACATGATATGGAGAGTGGTGATATTGTATTAACAATTAACTATGAACCAGAGGAAAATATATCACCATGCGATTATGCATGTTTTGGTGGCACCGGCGGGCGGTCCAGGAGATGCGCTTTTTGCCCTACAGCTATGATGACATTGTCAGGAGAATTTAAGCAAATGAAATTCTCGAATGCGGGGTCGTGGTGGCCCTTTGGTTAGTGGGTTAACTATACAGCAGAGTCAGCTCTAGAACATTTCATGAACTCCAATAAACTTTCATATTTAACACTATTTTTGTAAATAAACATTTTGTAAAAGACATTTCACTGATAACAATTTTACTGATAACAATTTCCCAATTTACAGTCAGCTTGGATTAAAAAAAAAACCCTGAAAGAAAGGCTACCGTTGGCATGCCGAAGATTCTCTACCCTTGCAGTGTATTATATCCACCGATCGTTCCGATACTAGTTATATATAATGGTGCAGATTTGATTGGGATTGTGTATATTCAATATCATGTCTCACTTTGATTGGCACTGATAAATTCAGTTATTTCTAAAATCAGAACACATCTTCACACAAAAACCTTCATTCCGGCCGATTGTTCCTATGGCAATCCGACGTAGTAAATTTGGCCATAGTATATTAACAAATAACAAAAATCGGTCGATGGTTTTGTATGGCAACTATACGATATGTCAGTTCGATCAGGCTCGTTCCGACTTATTTATAGCGTGCAGAAGTAAGAAGCATGTATGCCAAGTATCATTAAGATAGCTACAAAACTGAGAGACTAGATTGCGTTGCAACAGACGGACGGACACGCGGACAGACTGACAGTGTTAGTTCGATTCCTCTGTTGATGCTAAATATATATACTTTATGGGATCGGAGATGTCTCCTAAGGTGCGTTGCAAACTCCAGGCCAAAGTTTATATACCCTCTGCAAGAGTATAACGACATACTCTTGGTGTACTCTTGCGATGCGCGTATTGAAAGACGGACGTACATATGTACATACTAGTATGTTTATATAGTACTATATACATCTTAATCTGACAGTGGAAATTAAATTTAAATAAATTGATAAGAGCTGCTTTATGTTATTATTTGGTAGGTCAATAGAATGCTCGCTCAAACTACTATCTTGGAGGCATTTATGTCGCTTCTAACTCAGTCTTCGTTAACATTTTTTTGCGATGGGTCGACATATTATTCAGCTTTGCGTTCTTCTCTGTTTGATAACGGTGCTTCTAGCTGCGCCAACCGGCAATCTTGTACCAATTAACTCTGCACAATTTTCCGATGGTAGTGTTCTTAAAGGAATCGGTGGACGGTTTAAAAGAGTCTCATTGTGCCCTCGAGCACTTTGCGGTATAAATAAAAAACCAATACCAATAGACTGGGAAAAACGGCAGTGAAATTTCTATAAAATGAAATAAATGTAAAGAAATCGTTTACAAAACTTTGGGTATTTTGATTGGGATTCTGGAATATATTCATTTAGCAAATAACATGAAGAGACTATAGCAAAGTAATTGCAAATAGCTGACTATACGATAGTCGACAATACGACGTGGGTCCACAGATAAGACATATTAAGGTATGTTTCAGCACTATATTTCCGCGTAATCCGTATCTCCTGTGTTTCTCACTTATGTGTCAATCCAGATGGGTCGACCTATTATTCAGTTCTGAACAAGTTTTTTTCGAATTTAACCACACTTCATTCTGCCCCCGCAACTCGATTAAAACCGAATTCCAAGTGTAATTTTATTGCAGGACAGTTCATTTTTGGTAAACACAGTAACTATTAATGCCCAAATGATTTCTGTAAATTTAGTTCCGATTGGTTCATTGACATTGAAGTTATTTAAGAAATAATTTTAAGAGTTCCTTGATTCGAAACCGCTCCCTTAAGTATGCAATACAAAATACGCTTAAAATAGAAATTACATATTGAAAAAATCGTTTTGGACAGTTGGGTAGCGGGTATATCACAGTCGACTACACTTGACTGTTGCTTTCGTGTTAGTTCATTCGTTCATTTCGATTGATAAGCAAGGGAAGTGCGTCTAGCACTGAATCCGAATTGCTAAATAGATGATTAAAAAGTGCGAATGAGAGGCCATAGTCATTTGACTTTTGACTAACAGCATGTTATATAAACAAATATACCCCACAGCAATGGGTATTTCTGTCTGCAATTACAATCAATGCGAGACATTGGGCCATTTTCTGTTGCGACCATACACAATCTGTCGTCATCGTCATCCATAGGCAACTGGGGCCTCCTTCTATGAACAAAAGCGACGCTGTTGGTGGTGCGACACGGACACGCTTCAAAAGGTGCAAGCGATTGCACTCAAGGCGTCAACCGGGCGCACCAGAGTTGCCTCCAACTTCAACTGTAACCCCATGGCAAATAGACAGACAGAACGACAGACGGCAGGACAGAGAGACAGTCAAGCGAGACAGGCCAGGGACAGATTGCAGTTGCAGTTAGACGGCAGCAGGCGCCCGGCAGGCAGACAGGCAGGTCTGTTCGTGCTCCTTCCTAACTGACAACGACAACATCGAAGGTGTTTGGATTTTCCGTAATGTGTTGCATAGAAGCTCTGTTCAACTGGCCCCTTCTCTTTCTCTCTCCCACACATCCGCAGCACTTCATAGCGCATTGAATTATTGCCAACTGCAACGGCTACAAATCAGCAACAAACATGGATTTCTTATTGCAATCGTCGTCGTCGTTGGTGGCCAAAATCGGTTGCAATGCAGCACAAATGCCAGTCCATATATTAATATACACTATACATATTTATATATATATTATACATACATACATATAAATATGCATGTGCTTGAATAATGTGTGCAAACACAGTAGCAAGCACAAAATCAGAGATATCGCGCATATAAAGCAAAATGTTTCAATCGGTCCACACAGCTGGGTAAAATTATTATTATTTTTGGGTGAAATTGAAAACAAATCAGATAAGTTTTCAAGAAATTTATGTATGTCATGAAAAACAATAAATAATGAAAAACCCAAAAACAAACATTCTATTTCTTTTATACTTTTTCGCTTAACCTTTGCAATTTTCTTTTGTTTCCCATTTCGTTGTCTCCCAAACTTATTTTGCTCATATTTTCTTTTACCTCGTAAGGTTTTTCATCGAGTATATGGTACGAGTATAATCTGTTAATTGGAGCGTGAAATTAGCAATTTCTATTGATTTGCTGCAGAAGATTTATTGTTTCAGGCGGAAAAATACACGAGTTGTTGAAAACTTTTTGCACACCAAAGTTTTTCCCGGCAAAGCCAAAAACTTTACTCAACAAACATGCGAACATTTTTGGGAGTATAGTTTGTGCAAACCCCGAAAAAAAAATCTTTGCTTTAAGGAACAATTTATTGTACTATTTTTGGGGTTTCTAATATGACCGACATATTTTTCCTTTTTTTTTTTGGAAATATATCAAAATGTATTTTTTTTTTTTTCATTATTTTAAAAGCGGATTATTATAAAACAAGTTCGCCTCCCAATCTCCCCAAGGGGCCTGTCGCTTTCAAAAAAAAAAGGAGGAAAATACCTCACGGCGATATTGAATTAAAAGAGGAAAAGAAAGGAAACTCAGAGCAACCCCATGAGCAAATCAGGCATATATAACACCACCATGTGTGGGCTGATCCAAGGAAGATGGTAAGGGGGAAGGGCTTGTCATGCAGTATCCCATAGCCCAACAACAAATATGCAACTCAGCAACAAAATACCAACTTTTTTTTTATTTCTTTCCCTTCTTCTACTCGCTCTGCTTCTCTCTGCTTCTCCCTCTTCTTCTTCTTCTTTGCTAAGTATTATGTATTTCATTTTGGCTTTGCCGCAAAACACTCCAAATGCATTTGCCATTCCAGCTGTAACTGAAGCTGGATCTGAGTTGCGATTCTAAGCACGGGATGAGTCCGCTTTTGTCTGCTAGAACAGGCAACGGGGTAGGCGGAAGGCGGGAGGCGTGGCCACTGTAGAGTTCTCAGCCGGAAGCGTGGATTTTTAATAGCAGCAGAGAGGATGGGTGGGAGTGTGTGAGTGTGTGAGTGTGTGTGTGTGTGGGTGTGTGGGTTTGCTGGCATCGCCAATGCGAATTTAGACACATGTTTCGTTCGCTGTTGCATGCCACACCCAGTTGCAGCGAGGGCGTGTGTGTGCCACATATCAAACGTCAACATAACCAGAACTTCTGCCGTGTTATGTGTGCATGTAAACGAGTTTTATTGCAATTTTCTTCTTTTTTTATTGCACGCTTGTCCTTAAATTAAAACAAACTGCTGCGAATGAGCACCTAAAGAGAAGGTGGCAATAAAACTGGGAAAAAAAGAAGCAAGCAACAGTGAAGAAAGTGACTAAGAAACAGAAAATATTCGAAATTGATTTATATTATACATGTATATACTTGTATGGCGATATTTAAAAAAATTTGAGTAACTGCAGCTGCATTGAATATGGTTCTTTAAACTATATATAACACGACTTTACTATCCTTCAAATCGTACGTAGTTATATAAAAAACCTAAACCTAACCTAACTTTACGTAGTTTCAAAAAAAAACCTAAACCAAACCTAACTTTACGTAGTTTCAAAAAAAACCTATCCTTAACCTCACTTTATCAAAAATGATCAGGTTTTCAACGAGGATAACATTTAACTTAGGTGATAATGTCATGATTGATTGATTTAATTATTATTTGAAATTTAAGAATATTTATAATTTAAGAATAAATTGTACATAAATGTATAACAATATTATATAGATATATAAGAATCTAAAATGTTCAGACATTTATTTTTTAAATTTTCTGTCAAAAATTTATAATTTCTACGCCGTTTTTTGGCACCCAAAACATTAGCAAAGACCATCACATTTATCTATTTCTTAGATATCTTAAACTATCTAAAACAATTGTTGATATAAATAGAATGTATCATAATCACAAAAGATGTTTGCATACTTTATTATATTACAAAATATTGCACCTTCATCAATCATATTTATAGTTCTCTCCACTCAATTAGTATGTAAATATGATTTGTTTACTTGACTAATATGCTAAGTTTCCCACATTAACTGCATATATTAATTATAATACTTAAATATTTACAAACTTCCCTGACTTATTTGTTTACAAACTGCATTAATTACGGGTAACACGCGAATCTCTATTTGAAAGTCGCAAACGAGATGAACTTGTAAAAGTTTTTACACCTGATTGCCTGATTCACCTGCACTGATTTGCAACCGAGTGCGGTAATTGCAGCAGCAGCTGGAAAGCCCGAAACTCTACTATGCTAGGAAAAATACCCAAAGGGGGAGGAGTGGAAGAATCTCTCACCCAATTGACGCAATTTCGTTTTTTTTCTTTCTGCGCATTTCAAAAATCTTTCTTTTTTCCCTCCCAGTTGTCATTTGAAAAGTAAATCTGAGATGCAGTGCAGCAGAAGCAGAAACAGGAACTGGAGCGGGAACTAGAGCAGGAACGGTAGCAGGAGCGCGCTGATGTCGCTGGGTGAGAGAACTTAATCCCGGCGCTGAAGGAATGTCGTGACAAATAGTTTTCCTGCCACGTTGCAGACGACGAACTTCCCGAACATGTGTAGCAATTGCCACAGCACACACTGACACACACACACACACACACACCCTCACAAGAAGCCTGTGCCTCGCTTCAGCGAGATTTTGTCACTAGCTGCAGCACGTCGCATGCGTTTTGCATCTTTCGCTTTGTATCTCTTTTAAATTTGCCGCAGCAGAGCCCCAAGAACCAAAGACAGAACCAGTACCAGAGCAGAGGGAATGGCAACGGCAAAAGATCTACCGGTAGGCAGGGCCAACACGGGCATTTACAGCAGTCCCAAACCTCCCCCCCCACCTTTTGGACTGAGATACAAATGTATCTGTGTAGCTGTGTAACTGCTGTCGGTCTGCATCTTCGTCTGTGTGTTTGTGTGTGGCATGCAACGCCCTAAAACACTTTTGTGGCGCCTCGCTCAACACGCCAGACGTAACCAGACTGCCTGTGTGTGTGTGTGTGTGTGCGAGTGTGAGTGTGTTTACACTCAAAAATTTCGTTTTATAGCATTGCGGTTGCATCTCCACCTCCACTGCCCCGTACTGCTCTGTCACGCCCCTCTATATGCCTGACAAGATTGCTGCCTGGCTGGCACTCATCGTTAAAGTTTTTAGTAAAGTGTAATTAGTCTTTTATACTTCTCGTGTGTGTGTGTGTGTGTGTGTGGGGGACAAACATCGAAGGTTTTTCTCGTCTATTTGTTTGTTGGCCAGTGTTTTGAATACTTTGTAAATGCTTTGCGGTTTTAGATACAACTTTAAATAGCTCAAGTCTATTGAGTGAGGTTGGGAATCGAAGGTGAATTATTATTATTTGTATCAAATAATATGCAAGTAAAGAGATGGTTGCGATAGTTTAATCGATAGTAAACGCTTTCATAACGATAGTTCTTCATTGTATAGTCAATAATTAAGTATTAAATTGTGTTCGAATTGAAGATCTACAATATGATTTAGTTTTTTAAAGAAAAATCGATAATAGTAACGATAACACAAAAGTTGCGATAGTCTAATCAATAGAATATGCTTTACATTCGATAGTTCTGCATTGTATAGTTTAGTATCAAAATGAGTTAAACTAGAAAATCAATAGTTTTGATGGTGCGTTTCAACCTAATCGATAGTTATTCGATAGTTGGACTGATTTGAAAAGGAAACCAACAAATATCTGTTTAATTAAGCCAAATAGACGCCACAGTTGTACAATGTATCTATTGTGAGCAAATAAAATAATACTCGCATGTTTAATTTATATTTTAACCCGAGTATAATATTTTCTCACGTTAAATATAATAAAATAAATGAAAAGTCTCTAATCTAATTCACATCAACTTAGAAACTCCATAAAGTTGTCAAGTTTTCTAGAAAACATACATTAAGCAGCCCCATTATATTTATAACCTAACGGAAAACCCATCAACCTCTGGCCACAAAAACTTATCAAATTACACCTTGCCGCATCTCAAAAATCTTGCCTCAATAAACCCCTGGTCAACTTTCATGCGAGACTTCTTTATGTTATTGTTTCTACAGATGTATCTATTTCAGAGTTGAGTTTTCGATGCATTTCTCCACAGGAATGAACACATTTGCTTGTTTACTCTCTAGTTTGTCTTGACTTTCGTGCAAGAACACGAAATACAATTGAATTCAATTACTTAACGTTAACTGTGTGTGTCAAATTTCACATTGACTGACTCGAAGCACTCACAACACAAATATAGATGAAGATATCGATATCGATAGATATAGATATATGTATGTATTTAATTTCTTTTCGTTTTTTCTCTTCTCTCTCTCTGTCTCTGTCTCTGTCTTCCCCCACTTGGAATGAGCTCAATGTGTGCACATCAACACGGAAAACTTTGATGATTTTCTTCAGTCATTTTTCCCATGTGTGTTTTCCTCCCGGTTTGCAATTGTCGCAAGTTGTCGCCAAAGACAAAGGCAACTATCGAAGTGTGAGTTCGATATCGCTATCCTTCTCTCTACCGATAAGTTAGAACAATGTGTAGCTGAGAAGTCAAAGGGCATTGCAGTTGAACATTGAACAACAAATGCGCTTAAGAAAACTGTCAATAAACTTTAATTTTCGCTTCATTGCACTTGCCGGCTTGCGTTATGTGCCAAGCTGAATCTATCTGTATCTATCAGATACTTTTCCCTCTCTCTCTATATGTGAGTGTGTGTAACATAAAACTTTGCTGGTAATTATTTATATAGCACACACATACACATACACACACACCCGCATGGTATTCCCACATGGGATGCGCCATAAATTGAAACTCGCTCGACGGGTGCAGATGGGGGCGAGAGAACTTGAGCGGGTGGGGCGGCAGCGGCAACTGCACTGGGAGATCTGGGAAAAGAACTGGTAGAACTGAGAACTGAGAACTGCTGCTCGCTGCACTGCTGTATCTGATGTGAAGTTGGTGTGAAAAATGGAAAGCATCCATAATCTAATTTAATCATTATCACAGTTGTCTGCGCTAAGTGACGTCATGCAGCAGCAACGTGAAGAGAAATAAAAAACCCCGAACCGTACCCGAGTGGAAGATGAAAAAAGGCGACCTGTCAGCAAAATAGGAAAAGTGTATTATTGTGTAAGAAAAATCGCCTGGTACTTGACTTGACTTTGCCGGCAGGAGAAGCAGCAGCAGCACCGACTACTCTGCAGCTATTTTCATGCTACTTTCATGCGACTTTTGTTTTTGTCAGCCACACACACACACAGACACACACACCATTGCCATTTAGTTGGTGCAATTGTTGTTGCTGTTGTTGTTGTTGTTCTTGCTGCTGCTGTTGTCGTTGTCATTGCCGTTGTCCTTGTGCTTATTGTGCCACCATGCACAACGCTCTCGGCTTTCTCTCGGCTTTCCTGTGTCTGAAGTTAAGTGCAACTCTAACATTGTGCACCCACTGGGAGAGAGTGAGAGAGAGAGAGAGAGATACCCAGAGAGCATTCCATTGTTGTAGTGCTACGAAAGACTTAATTCAGCGCTCGCTTACACAGGGCCACGACCCTCTACCAACTCCCTTTCCCCAACCCGCATTCAACTCAACTAACCGACTCTATTACGCAGCGCTATCTTGTTGTTGCTGTTGCTGCCACATTCAACGCAAATGGCGACAACAGTCAGTGCAAAAAAGCACTCTTCACCCCTTACAGCCCCGTTCCTAGCATGTCCCTGCCATGGAGTCAACTTTTCATGACGTCCAAAAAGGTTAAGCTGCCACAAAAAGCGCTCTCGTGCTACGTGCTGTTGCAATGAAAGATCCCGCCAAACTTTAACTTGATAAGCTGTTGAAATAAATTGCAGCATAAGGTCACCTAGCTACCCAACTACCTGCCCTATGTATATACTATACGCAGTTTAGAGTCCATTTGAAGTGCGACTTAACTTTTCATCCATGAAATGTGATACGACAGCAGCTTACGTAGAGTTAGGAGGGAGCAAAAAACGTACATTTCATATACCAAAATTGTCAATAAAATAAAGCCAGATAATATTTCAGTTATACTTATTGCCTTTCCACTACAATTCTTCAAGTTTCTTCTTCATCAATTTTACGTACCTGCAAGTAAACATAAAACATATAATTAGTTGTGTAATATATAATTAAATAAATACATATTTAATTGGACAGAGACCACAAAGAATTAGAAAAAACCGCTAGATCATTAAAAGGAGGCCTTCGAGAAAGAACAACAAACATTTTGAAAATCACAGCGATAGGCCAATTAAAAGATTCGTTTGCTTGAGCATACGCCCCATTTCCGACACTCCAGAGCCAGCCCTGCCCAACCCATAAGACTCAAGACCTCGTAAACCCTATAATTTACCACACAATGGGGTGTACACAATAAAAAAAGAGAGCCGAAGAGGGCAGCCGCAGAGTAGACGAGGTAAATGGTAACACAACAACAATTGTGAGCCGTAATTACCGAGTGAGTTTTCTTTGGAAAAAGAGGTAAGAAATCAATTATGCACAGTAGGTGGGAGGGGGAGGGTAGGAGTAGAAGAAGAAGCGCTTATAGAACCATTGAACCACATGCAATGACATGACACGACGAGACAACGACAACGCCAACAACGATGACGATGACAACGCGTCGTTGACCTCGACCCGTTCTGCTCCTAGACTGGACACGCCCACGCCCACTCGTTGGGGCGTCAATAAAGTACTGCTGTCTAGTAATTTACGCCTCATTAAGCCAGAGAGAAATTAAAAGAGGCAGCAGACAGAGAGAAATACCACAGTATTACGAGCAATAATAAAACAATAATAACAACAACAGCTACAACAACAGTTGCAATTAGGCTTATGAAAATAGCAAGCAAAATGTACGCAATAGTCCGACAGACTCATAAAACGAACCAAATGACCCCGTAGAGAAAGAGAGAGGGCGGGGTAGGGTCAAGTCGTTCGCACGTGGCAATTAAACCTGTCTTGCTATCGATCGATAGCCATAATGCGCGTTGTAAGACAGGGAATTCCCTTTGCACAATGATTTGTAAATTAATGGCAAGCAATAACAACAGATATCACTCCGATTTATTATCGATAACAATCGAAATAAAGAGAGCGCGTACCAATTGTTAAATTACTCATTCATTCACTGAGTAGACAATATGTCAATTAATAAATCAGCTCGGTTGTTCTAATTTTTTTTTTAAAATTTCATTCGATTTGCATATCGATAAATATTCAAATTCAAAAAGAACATTTGCAGTTTGTGAAATTAACCGAAAAGTTAACTGAGTACTATTTTTGGTTCAAAAAAACTAAAGCTAAATCAACAGCAATAATTTAAAATTATCGATAACTTATCGATATTGCATTTATTGCATTTACTTACTAATTTAAATAGAAAATTTAAATATGCATGGAGGCTTGTTTATTTCTTTTCATATTTTACATTTATAGCATTGTCCACAAAAATAGTCCATTTAGTAGCCTGCACAACGATTAATGTTATCGTCAACTTCTCAAACTAAACTTGCTACACTACATTACACTGACTGTCGCTTAGTCTGTGTCCATGTGTCTCTTGCTTCCTCCCTCACACTCCTTCTTCGTCTCTTCCCTCACTCTCTCTCTGTATCCCTCTCTTGTTTACTTGTCTAATTATGATTTATTTGTGCAAGCATTTTTCTCAACTGCATTTGGCAAATGAACGAGGAAGGCAGGCAGGCAGGCAGCCTCTTCTCCCTCTCTCTGCCACACCCCTTGAGTCCTTGGCTCTGTGTTGGTGCTATCAGAGTAGTAGTCTCTTGGCCAACGAGGTCGCTAGCCTTGCCTCCTTGTGAGTATGTCCCATGGTCGCATGGTCTGCTTTTTGTTTATCTAAGTTAATTACAGCAAAACATTTTTAGGGTCGGCTCGTGCAGCTGTTTGCTGGTCTGAAAAGGCTGTTTCAAGGGTCCAGCAGCTACCACTTTATGCCTGGGTGTGTGTATGCCACTCTATGTTTGTGTGGGTGTGCGTGTGTGTGTGTTGTTGGTGTTTACGCATGTTCGGGCGCGGACAGTTCCGCTGATTAATTGCTGTTAAACACACAAGCCGTAGCCGACATTATTCAACCGCTGTTGCTGCCCCGTTACCCTACACACAACATAAACATGCGTATGTTATGTAAGTGTACTGGCTGATGTACTTAGAGATACTCTCTTAAGTTGATTAAACTTGAACATAAACAGTTTACTTGAACATACTGAACATTAAAACATTTTTATTGCAATATTTTAAATATACCGAACGCAATTCGTGATTTATGAGTGATATAAACCATGTATGGATGTGCTTTGTTAGTAGTAACTATAGTTAGGTCTAATTACACCTACACACCAAATTTCACCACCCTCGTTCGCTTAGTAGCCAAGTTCAATGAGTTTATTTTACGACCATAGGGTACATACGAGTTCAAAGGGGCATGTTATACAACCAGCATGCAATAAATTCAATATGCACGCATGTATAGCGCGTACTTCAATTGAAATATATGTACCAAACAACTATATAGTATAGAACCCAGTTAGATTGGCCAATTAGTAAATCATGTAACATATATAATCCCCTAAAATAGAAATAGAGAAATTAACGGTAAGTTGAGTACACGATAAATGTATAATTGGTGTAGTTAGGCGCGCATTGAAAACGCTTTTGGCCATTGAATTTCAGAGCACATTCAAATATAGGAAAAGTAAAAAATCGTGGAAAATGTAAAAGATTTCATTCGATTTTCCATTTACTTTGTGACAGCACACATGGTAATGGATTGCCCAAAATGAGTGTCGCAGCAAATTAAGCAGATTCGATCAATCATCAATCGCATGGAAAGGTTACAAATACCAAATGAACTCGCCACACCACGAAATCAAAATATAAATGGAATTGAAAATCAAACAGCTGCAACAAAAAGAGACAATGAAAATTGAAGCGACACCAAATGTCAAATAGACAAATCAATTTCCGAAACCAAAAAAAAAAAATAAACGAAAAAAAAAAACAATAAATGGAATCGAAGAATGAAAAAAAAACAGCTTTAATCATGCGACAGCTGCTTGTCGCACTTGCAACGTGGCAGACAGACACGCATCAAGTTGAGCCCCGTCTAATTTGTGCACTTTGACCTCTAATCGTCAGCTGGAAAGGAGGGAGGGAGGAACAAGACCGGCGCCACATCGACAACTTGTCTGGCGGCGCCATCTTCACTGTGTTTGCCCCACTCGGCTTCGGATCAGACATACTATATATGTATTATATAGAAAGACAGACACATACATAGATAAAAACGGCCACATTCAAATGCAACTTGAGGCAACGCCTGAATAATTTCCGCCTCTCGAATGCGGATTGATTGCACAGAGAGAGAGAGAGAGAGAGAGAGAGAGAGAGATAGAGAAGAGAAACAGCGAAAGAGAGTACTCTAGGGAGCTGTGCCAGACATGCGGCCAGTTTCTCGCCCGGTTTGGCTTCAATTGTTTGCTAGTTTGTTAGTTGGCTGAACGATAAGTATCTTGCAGCTACCGCGCCAAGTCCAAGTCCAGAGGAGGCACCGAGGGGGTCTGGACCTCAGTCGGACATGCTTCCTCAATGAATAAAGAAACAAACAAACAAGAATTTTGTACGCTTGACTGCATGTTTGCATGAATGAATGAGTGACTGAGTGAGTGTGTGTGTGTGTGTCTCTCTGTGTGTGTGTGTGTGCAAGTGAGTGAGTATACGAGTGAGTGGGTGAATGACTGACTGCCTTGGCTGTTGGTGCAAATGGCTGAATGAATTGTCGGTGGGTTGTATAAATCAACTTGGCGTTTATCTCAAAGCAAATAAGTCAACAGTGAAGACGGATAGCGAATGCAACTGTGAGTGTGTATGAGTGTGAGTGAGTGTGTGGCATCTTGACTACGCACATACGCACACACACACACACAAACCCATATACGAGTATATTGCTGCTGCGTCGTCCGCTGGCGATGACATGTGCGATTTAGTTACGCTCGAACCTCCCTCAAAACCTCCTTGTGTTCAACTCAAATCCAACCCAAACTCCGCGTCTGATTGCTGTGCAGACAGACTGGAGCCAAAATGGCTAACAATGACTAATTTTCTACACATGTTGGCGGCGAAAGCAAGTCATTTTTTAGACCAGACAAAACTCACAAGAATAACATAGACTTCATGTAAGAAAACAATGCAAATGCAGAAGGAAGAAAAACAATGCAAATGGGAATCAAGATAAAGGTCTGGAAAACTTCTAAATCAAGCTAAATGCAGCCGAAAAAAAGCCATTCATGTTATTATTGAAGTTTGAAAGTTAAATGCTTATAGAATTACGGATATTTTAAGCTTTATTTAGCCTCATTTTAAACTTATTAAGCTACTCATATAACTCTCAATTAAGAGAGTATATATTTTTGGAAACTTTGTTCATGAACATGTAGCAGCACTGTACTTGTTTACCGCACCGCACGACATTTTTTAAACTATCACACAAAGCCATCAAGTGTCAGCAAGATCGTCATATGCAGCGATTCCTTGTCTCTCTTTTATCAACCTAAACATTTATGACCTATGCGACACATTAGGTCGGCAATGGTCGGAACCTAATACTGATAGGCTGCGTTGCGTCGCAGTAATAGATTAAGAATATACAATACCAAGCTGTGCCACCGCTTTAGACTTTAAGATCAGTTGAAATATACTCTGAAAAGTGTATAGACAACGCGCGTTCTAATTCATATACAGTGTATTAAAAAAATATTAATAAATTAGATTAATTGTATATTAAGAGAGTCATCAGAAAACGTCTTCAATTCTTTTTGCAAGATTACAAAGTGCCTTGAAACATTTATGAAAGAATATCTATTGTTCTAAAAAGTGTTTTAAAGTTTTAAAAACAATTTTCTTAAATACAGTACTATATATATATATCTTAAATCATACATAATAATTACGCATAATTTCCGTAGATAAATCGACTGCAATGAAACTAAAGTTTAAATACAAAAGTCAAGTTCTAACTTCTATTAACCCTTCCACAATGTATACAGTCAAGCTCAGACTGTCTGCAAGTTGCGTCTGTGTGTCTAATCATAAATTCAAATACGTAATTATATCTACAAAATTGTATCTAAATTGTGAAATCATTACGAGAGTCTGAAGCAAAATTTTGCAATTGTGCCTAACCGATATTTACTTGAAGAATCTTGGGGCGGCAACTTGAGTAATCAGGAGCGCACACACACAAACACAAATACAGAGTGAGTGAAGAGAGGAAGAGAGAGAGAGAGAGAGAGAGAGAGAAGGCAAGGCGGTTGCATCTACAATTATTTGCAACAATTTGACAGCTTATGTTGTATAATTGAAATGCGATGATTCAGGCAGGTGCAGACTGTGCTGAGTGTGCGGCATCAGCAGCTGATGTTGAATTAACTAGGTACACATATATTACGGTTGAAATGAGACCGCAAAAGTCGCTGACATGCAGAGAAGGGGGTGTGTGAGGCATTTGTATGTTGCAGATACATTTGAGTGCAATGCAGTAATTCATCAATTAAACTCAGCCTTTATAGAATTACCGATAGATATCGGCATTGGCATAGGCAACAGCAGTACATGCAAATGCAAATGTTACCAAGTTTTTGGGGTCAGGTGAGGCTTTTAGCTGCTGCGGTATCGATGAGGTGGAGTCACCTCCTATCTCCCCTCTCTCCCCTCACTCTCTGCGCCTCTTACCCCATCAAGTTATACGCAACTAACTCTGCACAAATGTGCGGCTTTGGCAATTTGGCAGCAAACTAATCGATGGCTCAACATTTACCCAGACACAAAGCGAGCAAACTGCGTTGCCACCCATACTCCTCCCACTGCCACGCCCACTAAACACTGTGCATGCACATGCATGTCATAAATGATGCACATTGTATCTCACAGTGTGCATTCTCCAGCTTCAGCTTCAGCTGCAACCAGCTGCAACATCTACCAGAACTTATGCCAGAGCTGCCTGCCACTTCCAGTTGCAGTTGCCGTTGTCGTTACTGTTGCTGCTGCTGCTGCTGCTGCTGTTGCTTCTGGCTACGGCTTACTTTGCGGCCCGTGTTCGTTTGTGCTGCGCTTAATGCGCTTTTGCATTTGCATTTGCATTAAAAGCGTAGCCACAAAACCAGGAACAAGCATGGGCCTAAAATGATGCACAGTGGTGTGCAGCTAAGCAAAGTGCGAGGAAAATATTTAAAGGGTAATATTATGATGATAAGCAACTGAATAGCAGAAGATTAATATTGCCATAATAGAAAAAAAATAGAAAAAAAAAAGATTTATTTTATCAAGAAAATATTAAACAATTTTATAAAAATTACAGCAAAAAATCAAAGTCTAATTTTGTACAAAAGTATTGAATATAATTACAAAAAAAAAAAAGAAAAATAAAACAGTTAACTGCCACTAAAAGATTATTATTATCAAAAATATAGATCTGCACTGCGACCTATAAAATCTACTGTACTCGTGCTGAGCAAAAAAAGGCTATAAAAATTATATTGTTTAATTTATTTTAAATTACAACAATATTAAACTACAATCTATATTCTTTCAGTTTTGAACTGTCCCACCTTAAATGGACCGAACAAAAAGATATGACTCAAACCTCATACAGCAAAAAACTAAAATATGCTACCCCAAATCCTTTTTAAAAAATAACAAAAAACTTGCTAATTTATGCCACTGTACGCCAAAGAATCTGAATTTTTCAGCAGACACACGCTGAGAGCGAGAGACACGGTGCAGCATGCAGCAGGCGCCTCGTTCTGCACCACATTGCTTATTTAATGAGATTAACGTCCAAAGACAAACGTCATGTGCATGTTAACAGTGGACAACGATGCTTGGACTGGGATTGGACTGCGACTGCGACTGCGACTGAGACTGGTCCATGGCCACAGCAAAGTATCTTTTGGGATGCGAAACGTTGCGTTGCATTGCATTGCATTGCATTGCGGTTCGCTATGGTCAAGTCTGAACAGAACAGCGGCTTTTTGGACAGCGCCAGTTGGCAGCTGTCTTGCTGTCTCGCTCTGTTTGTTATTGTTGTTGTTGTAGTTGTTGTCAATTGTGCAGCCATAAAAGGCAGAAGGCGGCACATTAAAATTCTAAAATGTTTTTCACCCCCTACCCTGCTTCGTCCCTCATACCATAAACGGTAGAGGGTCAGTGGCAACGACAGCACAGCCACAGACAGAAAATGTCAGCGCGCATTTCTTTTCTTTTTTTTTTTTTTGTTTTTTTGGGCCAACTTCAAAGCAATCCGAAGGCCATAACGATGCCCACGATAATGCCCCCCGTTTGAGGATGTCATTGAAAAAGAAGGGGAGCATGCACAGAGAAGGAGTAGTGGGATAGGAGGGGGGGAGGGCACGTCAAGGCGACAAGGCATTTGATGCAGATGCATTGCCATAGTAAGCACCAAAAAAGGAAGAACGTTTAAAGAAAAATCCATTCGCATCCTTGACCGAACTGGTAGCCTACCCCAACCCTCTTGCTCTCTCCCCCTGCCTCCCTTGTAGAGGTGAAAAGTGAAAAGCTGTCACCGACGCTGGCTGTCAAACATATAGAAGGCGATGCAATGCAATGCATTCATCCATAAAAGCTAACGAGCCGTAAATTATAAAAAACGTTTCGCTGCGTTCAGTAAAAAATTAAGCAATTCTTTTCTCCTAAGCATCCAATGATGTTAACGGCGATTATGAGATAGAAAAAAAGGGGGGGAACTGACGAGTTGATTTCTGCGTTTCTTTATAAAGAAATACTCGCTGAAAATTGCTTGTTCTGGCTATGAACATGTCGTTTAAGTCATTTAAATGCAGATAGAAAATAAATTATTTGTTTTGTTTTTTAAGATCTGAAGAAAGACTTCGTCAATTATTGCATTTTCTATCGCTGTTCAACACTACAAAACTTCCCTAAAATTAATCAACTTCTAAATTCATCAAAACAATTCTAATAGAACTGAAAAATTCAAGACTTTTTTAGATCTATCTCTATTTGAATTTCAAGATCTCACAATTTTTAGTTACAATATAATTCTGTGGTGCTGTCCAACACTAGAAACTTACCAAAAACTAATCAATTTGTTGTTTGAAATAATTTTTTCTAAATTCATTTGCTTCTAAATCTATCAAATCCTTAAAAAACTAAATAATTCACAAATTAGTTTTAATTTTGTCATTATTTAACCTAAATGTAACCTATTTCCATATGAAAAAGGTCGTTTTCTAGTTTTCAAACTCTAGTTTTATTTGCCATTTTTAATTTTTAACAATTAATTTTTTTTTTAAATGTTCACCCTTCCAAAATCATTGAATTTTTATTTAAAATTGAAAATTTTTATATGTTGTAAAGAAAAAAAAGCCTAAAAAATTTGAATTGAAATTGGTTTTCTTTCTTATATAATAAGAAATAACTAGAACTGCACCCGACTTCAAGTGCTCATCAGGACAATAATGAAATTCTATACATGTAACAAATCTTTTTTTGCAACTTTTTAGTCCATCAAACTTTAAATTAAAATTGCAAAAAAAAAAAAAAAAAAAAGAAAAGAGAGCTGGCTAATGAATTAGCCATGTAGCTGGCTGGCACAGCGGCACTTGCTGCTGCTGCTGCTGCTGCTGTCGCTGTTTGTTGCTGCTGTTGTTGACCCAGTTGTAACCGCAAACAAACAAACTCAATTACTGGAACAACTATTCTTTCTATAATGCCACCCACTCACTAAGCTGGTGCACAGCGCCTCCGCCTCCCTTTCACTGTCCTTCTTCTTCAGAGCAAATTGTAAAACGTTTTCATGAAGTGCTTTGCTCGGGGCCCAGAGAGAGAGAGAGAAAGAGAGAGATAAAGAGAAAGAGAGAGATAGAGAGAGCGCTAAGAGCTTTTCATTAACAGCGGACCAGGACATAAGCCCGCAAATTAATGTAATGACACACACACACACACACACACAAGGACTCCTACACAGTGGACAAACACTTGAGCACATTCTAAGCGGCTTAGGTCAAAACTCGCAAATGACTTTTAAATCTAAATCTGCTTTAAAACCGGAAACAAGATTGCACCAAAGGTAGCAAAGCATTTTCTTCCTCCTATCCAAGCTGGAAAATCATCAGTCAGACACACACACACACACAGCCGACATACACAGCTACAGTCTGGCATATTGAAAAGCTTTGCTGATTTGCCGATTGTCAGTGCGACATGCGTAGCAATAATTCATCAAAACAGAAGGCGCCACTCCTCGCCCCCCCTCAGTGAAGGATTTGAAGTCGCAGACAATTTTGAAGGCCTTCGACGTGGCGGCAAATTGCGTTACCAGCCTGGCCACGCCTCCCTCCTGTCCCACCCCTCGATGCCATTCTATGCCGCGTTGACAACGTTGCCGCGGTTTCCACGTCTTCGTCTTGCCGCAAAAACAACGCCTGACTGACAATGATGAATAAAAGGCGATAAATCTGGCCAGAAGAAGAAGAAGAAGCAGCACACAAAAATAAAGAAAACCTTACAAAAACAACAACAACAAACGCGTTAAGAAAACTGTGCGATGGATTTACGCCAGAGCCCAAAACAGAAGGTACGAGAGACAGAGAGAATACCAACGCCAACGGAAGGGTTTCCATGGTCAGGGGGTGGAGACACCAAGGAGGGTAGGGGCAGGCGAAGAGGTGGAGGGGAGTCTGCCTCTGTTCACTGTTCACAACGGAAGCTGGCAAAGACGGAAGACATTTGTTTCAAGCCTCAAACCCGGTTGAAGGCATCGAGAAGGAAACAAATGACTGGAGTGGGAGAAGAAGAAGGAGGGGGAGCAGGCGGGGGGTAAAGCGAAGGAACATGGGGTCTTGCGACGTCTGTGCCAGCTGGCTGCAACTGAACAGTTCGACTATAGCCCGCTGACGTGCGCTGATTTGTACAAAGTGAGCGAAACGCAGCATGCGTGGGCTGCCACAGATGACAACTTTGACAGCGAGGGTTGCGCGAATAGTTGCCGGCACAACAACAACATAATCATGCAACTAACAATGATGAATGAAGCACGCCACAACAGATGTCTCAATCATGCATTAATATATCACTAAAGCATAAAAGAAAGAAGGAGAGAGAGAGAGAGGGTGCAAGATATAAGATAATAATACTCAGTTCACCCTGCTAAAGACATTATGCTATATTATATTATTTTTTGTGGTCATTTCTCATGCAACTCAATTCATCATCTTTATCTGATGATGCTGAATGAAAGGAAAGTGAATAAGAGTGTAGAAATCTATGATTTATCTAAAATGGAATTTATCGGAAATGAAAAAAGAAAAATTGAGTTATCTTAGCTATAACAAGATATATAGCTAAGCGTGATATTAGTTTCTGTTTATAGTAATTTGGAACTGCTGTGCTAGTTATCTTCCAAAAAAAAATTCAGGAAAAGGGTAAAAAAAAAAAAAAAAAAAAAAAAAAAGAAATGTATCATTTTAATGCATATTGTTCTCAATTAGAAACATCTGAACTATAGCCTGAGATATTTACATCAAATATAGTTAAGATCATTATTTTAATACTCTTCTATATATATATATATATTCCAAACAAGATATAAGAATAGGAAAAAGCCTGAACACTGTCGGAATATATAGGCAAATCTAGGTTATCTGGCTTATAACATGAGATATTGATAAACTTGATATCAAATTCAGTTAAGATCATTATTATAATGCTCTGCTAGATATCTTTTCCACAAATCATATAGGAAAACAGAAAAAACTCAATACTGTGCCGATATCTTGGCAATTTCAAAGAGGTTTTTATTAAATTAAGTACGAATGGATATTACAAACCTCTAGTACTTTTCTTTCTCGAAAGTAGACAATACCTGAATTTGGTATATACGGAAATTGTAGTTGCTCTACATCGTTTGATTTGGGGAAATACATTAAGGCAACGTTTCCCGGACTTTTTAGCTTGGACAAACACAATCAGCACTTTAGTGCACTTCAGTTCAATGCGGAATCATCAAGCTAAAGTTGAAATCGCCAAAGCAAAAACACAAATCATTTGTATGCGACGAGTGCCCCCAACAAGAGCAGGAGGAGTAGCAGGAACAGCGACTAGTGTAAATACAATGGCAATGGTTTAAGGCAACACGTGAGCCACAACAACAGCAACAACAGTAACCACAACAACAATGACAAGAAATTGAAGAAGAAAGGAAGGCGCAGGCTACGTGGGCGCCTTTGCTGCCGCCAATGGGGCAGATCATTAGCGCAGGCTGCCACAGCGTGTGGCAACACGACCACAGCTCCAGCTCCTCTTGCTCCTCTACTGTTCTTTCTCCTTTCGTTAACCAAAAAAAAGCCAGTTGAGTTGGTTGATTTTTCACCTCTAGGTCCTAAAGACAACGACGGATTTATGTCTGTGGGCAAAGCATTAAAAACAGCAAAATGGTTATGGCTGTCGCCAAGTGTTTATTATTTTAATGCGAGCACTGTAAACGCCTCGTTGGCTGCTTCGTTAGGCAACACTGCCAGCATGAGTGGAGTGGGCAAGAAGGTGTAGGGAAGCGTGATAGGCAGCGCTGTCAAGCAGACATGCCATTAACTAGCCGGCAGCTCAATTGGAAGCGCGGCACAGTGGGCTAAACAAGGATTTTGCTGCACAAAAAACAAAAAACAAATTACAGCTTAGCAACTAATTTATTAATTGAATGGAATTTGTTCACTTTATTCCACTGTGCAGCATGCCTAACTGGGCCAACACGGCAAATGAAACGCATCGATGTCCACGTTACACCGCCAGTGGTCAATAAAAAGCAGCTAGCGTGGGCCTAAAATGGGGCCTGGCTCAAAGGCAACGCTTCTCTTCTCTCCCCCTCCCCTTCTCTCTCTCTCTCTTCCACTG
Organism: Zaprionus ornatus; assembly: GCA_018904035.1. Taxonomy (NCBI): domain Eukaryota; kingdom Metazoa; phylum Arthropoda; class Insecta; order Diptera; family Drosophilidae; genus Zaprionus; species Zaprionus ornatus. The sequence continues at coordinate 6,049,513 of JAEIFZ010000002.1, read as the reverse complement.
ACCACAACAACAAACAGAACAAGCAGAACTCCACCATGGTATTAATGGGCTCAATTGAGCGACCAATAAAATAGCTGACCAAATAGCTCTGTATGTGTGTGCGTCTGTGTGTGTGTGTGTGTGTGTGTTTATACGTGTGCAAGAACTGTGTGATGGGATCGGTGCTTGGATTTCTTTCAGGAATTTATATGGTTCAATTTGTTAGAGCAAATGATTAAAGCAATTCCATTTCGCGTCGTATTAGATCGACTTGATACACAAATTTACGACACACACAGCACACAGTCAGTGTATAAGACAGTTACTATAAATAGTAGAAATATGCACGGATTAAGTTTATATGTTGTTTATTTATGAGTTAGTCAAGTGTATTTATTAGATGAATGGCAGGAATCAGTAGAAAACTCACTGAAGTTGAGCAGGTTTTGTTTTGGAAAGGAAGTTTGCGGGTTCACTTGATTATGGTATATTTTAACTATGGTATATTTTATGATATATTTTAACTTTTGTGAATGACCAATCATATTTGTTAAATTTTAAAATGCTATTGATTGATTTTATTTGATTATATTCTTTCTAAAAATCTTTGTTACTTAATTTTTGAAGTTCTTAGTACCTTAGAGATTTTATCTACACTTATTTGTTGGAAAACAATATAACGTATATCTCTAAATTCTTAACATGTGCATGATAAGAGTGTTTACGATTTTTTTTAACCTTTTTTAACGAATTTTACCCATAATTTTGATGTATTTCTAATTGTGCTATTGTCTCTACAACTTCTTAACCAAATTTAAAAGTTTTTTTTGGCATATCTTTGTCTTTAATCTTAAGTTTCCTAACCTAAGTGTTGGTTACAGTATTCAGAATTTAATCATTATTGATTTTTGAGATTATTTTTTGATTATACGCTTTCTTTTTTGAGCTTCCTAAGTTTAAATGAAAACAAGATCTTCAGTTTTCATATATAAAATTGATTTTTATTGGTTGGTGTGACTCTTTATTCTCTTTTTTTTTAAATCTATATCTTTAATCTCTAGTTTTCTTATATGATATTAAGTTTTATTGAAATCAACTCGATGTTCTGCTATTTCTCCAATTTGTTCAACTCTTTTTGCTTCTTATTTATTCCAGAAAACTTCACCAAACTCTCATTAGTTTATACACTTGTCCACATCTCTTTAATGTTTACTTTACTGGTTCGTAATCCGATTGACATCAGATTAAACCAATTAGAGCATATTGCTAATTGCATGTTTATAAGTTTCAGTGCCGTGCAATTACTTCAACATACGCTTATCCCTGCAGTCTGCAACAGGATGCAGGAGTAACTGGAGGACACCGACGTGATTTGCCTGCTGGCAATAACAGAATTCATTCACTCGTTGTGCTTGTGTGTGTGCATGTGAATTGGCTACACACACACACACAGGGTACGTCATTACGTTGGCAGTTGATGTCGAGATAGTTAAAACGACACACAACGAACGACACATGCAAATCTTCACCTGCAGCAGCGTCTCCTCCTGCTGCTGCTCCTCCCAACAGCAATAACATTGATAGCGACAACAACGACAAGTGTTGAGCAACTCATTTTCCTGTTAATTAATTTAATTAGAACATTTTCCACAAGACAGCGAAAAAAGAAAAGCGCAAACGTGCCACTTAACCCGCTGCAGATCACCAGGGAGGGGTAGACAAACCCAAAATATATGCAGGAAAAAAATATAACACGCCCCCACACACACACACCCCTCTGCAACCGAAGTGAAACTTTTTTAATTGCATTCAATGTAGCTGCCAACCGAGAGGAACTTTGCAAGGGGCAGCGGGGGAGGAGATGAAGGGGCTCTATAGAGTTGTAGTTGGCAGTTGATGACACTGCTGAAGTTGAGGCACTGACTTTGGTCTGCTGCTACGGATTCATTTTGTGCATTCCCCACTGTCATTCACTGACATTTTCATCAGCAACTCCCCCTACCTCCTACCTCATTCGCTTCCCCCCCCCCACACATTCTTTCACCACTCTCATTATCATTATAATTGTCATGCTGATTTCCTGTTCGCGTTTTGCGCACATTCTGTTTGCCCTCCAACTATTTGCCAACATCACATCTCTTGTTCGAGCAATTCTCCTCCAACTCCTTCTCTCTCTCCCTCTCTCCCTTTTCCCTCTCTTTGACTTCGACTTCTTGTGCATTTTGTTTTGCAAAAAGTTTTGGCCCGAAAAACTTCTGGCTTCCTATTGTGATTTGTGAGTACATGGTACCACGCTATGGTTCACAATAATAGTGCAGTCTCTCTCTCTCTCCATCTCTCTATAAAGTATTCCCCAGGCGTGACTTCATTTTTAATGATATAAGTAATGAAGTGCCAAGGAATGCGTAAGTTGATGTACGAATGACATGCATAATTACGTTTCAATGCCTAATGGCTCTCAAGTGTCTAACGCAACGTGGGTACACGCGCACTTGCTATCCCTCTCCTATCCCTCTCTCTCTCTCTCTCTCTCTCTCTCTCTCTCTCTGCCCACTCACAAGTCAGGGGCACTTTAACACTTTACTCACTTGGCTTTACAGTGTATTAACAGCGCATAAATAGTGAAATATCATGTACACTTTGAGTGGGGGGGGTCTTATAGCTTAACGGGTGGGAAGAGATCAATAAGAAAGAGACCGCATGGGGCAAGTAATGAAGAAGAAAGATAGGAAAAGAAGTAAACAAGCAAAGTGAACAAACTTTGTTCTTAGATATGTTTATCATAAGTTAGTGTTGAGTGAATTATAGGGAATTATTATTCTGATAGTATGAAACACGATAGCACATAAATCATTTATATAAAAAAAACTTGATCTGTGTGCAATACTAATGACTCATCTGAATGAAAAGGGCGCAGAACTGAATAATAGGTCGACCCATCTGGATAGTCACATAAGTGAGAAACACAGGAGATACGGATTACCCGGCAATATATTGCTGCAACATGTCTTATATGTGGACCCACGTCGTATTATCAACATTTGTACAGTCATCTATGTGGAATTACGTGATCACTTTCTATTGTCACACACACACACACACACTTTGGTATGGTCTCTTCATACTTTGTGCTGAATGGATATATACCAGAATCTGGTATAAATCCAAACCATGCCGATTGGCGGAACTAGGAGCACCGTTATCAATCAGAGAAGAACGAAAAGCTGAACAATATGTCGACCCATCTGGTTTGAAAGTAAACGAAGACTGCGTTGAATCACTTGTACACATTATTGGCAACAATATTTATACACATAATTGAGAAACACAGGAAATACGGATTAAACGGCAACATATTGCTGAAACATGCCTTGATATGTCTTATCTGTGGACCCACGTCGTATTGTCGACATTCAGACTTTGATATGGTCTTTTCATATTTTGTGCTGAATGGATATATACCAGAATCCCAATCAAAATTCCTTATATTTTGTAAATGATTTCTTGACATTTATTTCAATTTATAGAAATGTCACTGCTTTCAAGGCCAGCGCATTTGCATTGGTTTGGCCTTCGGAACCCAGACAGGCCTCTGCTTTCAGCCTCTCCGCCACAGCCAGCTCATCGGTATTGGATTGCCATAAAAATCATATACAGCACGAGCGCAATAAGCGCATCTCTTGGTCCGCCTACGGGTACGCCTAGCATAAAATGAATAATCGCAAGGTTGTACACAGTCAATTCGTACAGGAAATATGCCGCAATCTGTCACAATCAAAACCATGACGTCTTGCTCAGCTAGGAGCATCGTTATCAAACAGAGAAGAACGCAAAGCTGAATAATTTGTCGACCCATCTGAATTGAAAGTAAACGAAGACTGCGTTGAATCTCTAATAGTGGCAACAATATTTATACACATAAGTGAGGAGCACGCGAGGTACGGATTACCCGGCTGAAACATACCTTGATATGTCTTATCTGTGGACCTATGAACATTCGTACAGTCAGTTATTTGGAATTACGTAATCACTTTCTATTGCCAGATCTTCTTCCCTCCACTTTGCTCTTATCTCTTCATATTTTGTGATGAATATATATATATGCCAGAATCCCAATCAAAATTCCTCAAATTTTGTACACGATTTATTGACACTTATTTCATTTTATAGAAATGTCACTACTTTTGTATCCAGGTCATTCGTCTTGGCTTACCAACCGGACGCAAGACACGCTTCAGCCTTTCTGCCCAGTTCATCAGTACTGGTTTGCCATCAATTGATGCAGGTCGAGCGCAATTAGCGCATCGCTTGGTGCGCTTACCGGTACCGCCATAACAAGAATAATCGCAAGGTTGTATATAGTAAATTGGTACCGAAAACCAGCCATGAAGCGTCTCAATCAAAACCATGCCGTTTGGCTCAGCTGGAAACATCGTTATCAAACAGAGAAGAACGCAAAGCTGAATAATATGTCGACTCATCGCAATGAAGTGTTAACGAAGACTGAGTTAGAAGCGACATAAATGTCACCAAAATTGAAGTTGTTCGAGCGAGCATTGACCTATTAGATAATAACATAGAACAGTTCTTATCAGTTTACTCAAATTTCAACTTCACTGTTAGATTAATAATGTACATATATATGATATATGATACATAAGTAAGTCCGTCTGTCTATACGCATATCGCAAGAGTAAACCAAGAGTATATCGTTATACGCTTGTAGAGGGTATATTAACTTTGGCCTGGAGTTTACAACGCACCTTAGGAGACATTTCCGACCCCATAAAGTATATATATTCTTAATCAGCAGAGGAATCGAACTAGCCTTGTCCGTCTGTTGCAACGCAATCTAGTCTCTCAGTTTTGTAGCTATCTTAATGATACTTGGCATACATGCTTTTTACTGTTGCACGCTGTAAATAATTCGGAACGAGCCGATGTATCGTATAACTGCCATACAAACTATCCCACGATTTTGATATTTGTTAATGAATTCTTGCCAAATTTACTACATACAAACTTGATCTGCGTGCAATAATAACACATCACATCATCGTCACCTAGCTATAATTGTCTCTGATATCTAGATCTTCACACGGACGGACATCCAAATGGAATAAAGTTATATGTTAATCCCCTGCTACCTTATGGGTACATGTATAGTTCAATATTATTCTTGAATTAAAAAGTAAAAAGTGTAAAAAGTATACAATATTTAAGAATCTTTAGAAGGAATATATTTTAGTTAATTAAAACTATAAAATTAAGTCAATAATTTCGAATTTTCGATATATTGTACAATGAAAACTATTAAATAACTGAAGCTCAGGCAACTCAAGTAAACTTTATATTTTCATTAGAACAACGAGCATAAGTCAAACTAAATAATATGTTTAACTTTTCAATTAAACAAGCTGCCAACTCATGGACTAAAGAGTCCCTCGCCCCCTCGTGTTCGCCCTCTATTGAACTGCACTTCTCACTCATTAACATTAAAGTGCTTTAGAAAGCAAAATGAGTTTCAGATTGCCAATCGATGCCACAAACTACTGCACGCAACAATCATAATAGCAACAGCAGCAGCAACAACAACAACAACAACAATGGGGCAACAATGCGGCATAAGTTGCACTTGGGCAATTAATTTTTAATTTTGCAAGCTAAGCAAACTTTTGCGTGGCGAGACAATAAGTTTCCTTTCCTGTCGATGACGTTGATGAGGACGGAACAGGGCAGAGGCAGCATAGGGAAGTTCCTTTCTCTCTCTCTCCCTCTCTCTCTCTCTCTCTCTCTGTCATATTCCGTATAGCTAGCAAAACTAATCAGGAACAGAACCGTAGAGCAGCGAAGCTTTGAGAGCTTCGTGTCGCACGTGAAAGGCCAAAAACAAAATGTACAATTATTAAACTTTTAATCAATTTATCAATATTAACTTTTTACTTGTGCGCAAAACTTTGTGAGCAACTTTTTATTTTTTTATACCATTTCTGTTTTTCACTCTCTGCGCTTTAACTTTTTCATTAGAGTTGCAGCGGACAGCAGCAGCACCAGCAGCAGCAGCAGCAGCAAAGGAGAAGGAGAAGAAGAAGGAGAAGGCAGCAGAAAGGAGCTGCAGGAAAAGCGTTGTGAAAATTCGCTTCAATTTTTGTCGTTACGCCATTTCAATTACTGGCGAGGCGCCAAGCCGGGGACGATCAGTGGCAAAATTTATAGAGACAAAAAGCCGAAGACATTGCACACAGAAAGAACAAAGAGAATAAGTAAAATGGCCAAGAGAGAGAGAGAGAGAGAAAGAGCGAGTGGGGCAGGCTGTCTGTGAGTGTGTGTGTGTGTATGTGTGCTGGCGACATGCAACTCATTTGTCCAAAAGCAGTTGGGCAAAGAGAGAGAGTGAGAGAGTGAAAGAGAGAGAGAGAGAGAGACAATGGAGGGGAAGGGAGGCAGCTACACTGCAGCACAGCGGGCAGCCTCTGCGCTTGTCGTATTACTAATTTCCCTGGCGACCAAGGGCAGCAGCAGAGGCAGCAGAGGCAGCAGCAGCAGCAGCCGCCACTGTCCATGCCACATGCCGTGCACTGCCATGCCACACTCAGTGGCAGGTTCCATTGAACTCAGGCACGAGCACAGTGCGCATCTACTGGCATCATCGTTAAACGTTCAATCTGCCCCAACGGCGGCAGGTTGCAGGGAGTTGTTGTCGCTGCCACAGGCATCTCTGCCTCCAGCTGCATTTGTTGCCACTGCAACGTGTGCAACTTTTTGATTAACGCTATTATGAGCTGATTGTTCAGTTGACCCAGGTTAATGCTTCAGTGCCTGCCAGCTGCTTCTGCCTCAGCTCATTCGTGTCCTTCTGCTGCGACGCAGGACAAGCCCAGCTACTGCTCCTGCTCCTGCCACTGCCCCAGCTCCAGCTGCTGCTCCTCCTCCTCCTCTCTCTTCTGCCAAATTGCACTCATGTGTGTAATTTATTTTCTCGGCATAAAAACTTCCTAACCGGAAAATGAGCACTCAATTAAGAAAGCCGTTTCAATCCATGAAATTCTCTACAATTGCAAACGAGTGCAAAGTCTTCCCTCTCTCTCTCTCTCTCTATCTCTCTATCTTTCTCTATCTTTCTCTCTCCAAATTGCCGTTTGGTTGTCGTAATTGATAGGGTGTAATAGGGTGTCTCTGTGTGTCTGTGTGCGTATCTGTGTTCCTTTTGGATTTATTTTAAAGCACATTCCAATGATTTGTAATTCCCAGCTCAAATTACATGGCAAATGCCTCGCATTGCTAGCATATATTTTAAATAAAGCTCCATCTGTCTATTTAACTAGTGAAAATTTAAGTTTAGTAAGGGAACATTTTGTAAATATTGTAATTTAACATGTGTTCCTCGATCATAAGGTGTTTAAAGTCTTTAACAAGGGATGAAGATTCTTAAAATTGGATAACAAGTTGTAAAGGACTGTCAAGCTCTTGCAATACATAATCAACAGAATATTCCATTTGTAATATCAGAAACCAGTTCATCTCACTCTCTAATAAAGTTCACTTTGATTTGTGTACTTCAATTTAGCATATAGTTAGTAGAATATTTAATTTAAAGGGTTGTCAAGCTCTTGCAATACAAAACTAACAAATACGAGGTATGTTCAAAAAGTAAGGTGACTTTTCAAATTTCGCGGGCAATTTACTTTCGATTATCGATTTTTTTGTTTGCTAAATTTTGACCAAAAGAACCGTTGCATGAGCATCGCTATTGAATGACGTTAACGATGTCCCAGATTTACTCAAAAGGATCATAACTGGTGACGAATCATGGGTATATGGTTATGATATCGAAACCAAAGCCCAATCGTCCCAATGGAAGAGCCCAGGTGAGCCAAGACAAGTTTTGCTCACTGTTTTCTTCGATTACCATGGCGTGGTGCATCAGGTGAACACACCTCGTATATGCATATACCTATGAATCTTCGGAAGCTGTTTATCATCCCCCCCTTATAAAGCTTATAAGCTGAAACTTTGATATCTGCTGGCATACGATTAAAAGAACTTGTAGCGAATTTCATTTAAAAGAGGCTCAATAAAATGATTATACTATCTATGCAGCATATTATAAGTTAGTTTAACTCACTTTCTTATCAAGATTATAAGCTGAAAATTCGTTACCATCTGTTGCCACAAACAAGTTATCCTTCCTCACTAAAAGTAACCAAATAATGTTTATATTTTGATTCATTCATCAGTCAGTCTTAACTGATATACCTACTATATGGTATATATGCTATATCCTCATATAACATATTGTACTTACTGCCATCACCTCCTTCAGACTTCTGTTTATCGTTACCAATCAGAGACGCTGTTAATTTAAAACATTGTCTAGTCTGCTGACCCTTAAATGAATGCATGGCGACGACTTTCAGTTTCTCATCATATATTGAGAACGCCCTCTTGCATTTACTTCGCCACTTCTACTCCTCTCTTCTCCTGCACTCCTCCCCCATTGTCTCTTCCACTTCGTTACCCATTCCACCTGTTTGCTGGCTATCTCGCTAAAACTATCACGCATAATTCAACAGGCAACGACGACATTCACATCGACAGTGACTAGACTACAAGACGTGCAACTATTATGTATGTATAAGGAGAGTGGGGTGGGGGGAGCGGGGGCAGGCCAGAGGGGGAAGCTATCGATGATCTTCCGCGCAATTTAACTTGAAATTGAGCAACGTCGTTGTAGAGTGGTCGCTTGTGGCACACAGCGTGGCATCGACTTGAAAATTACGTGAACTTCCGTTGCAGCCAATTAAGCGAATGAAACGAAATGCGCCTGCTTGGTCAGAAGAAGAAGAAGAAGAAGCAGAAGAAGCAGAAGACCTCGTCCGGTGCCAAGGGGCAGGGGCAGGGGCTGACAGCAAGTTGCCGCTGCCTCGTTGCATCGCCTAAAAATAGTTTGCGACGCGTCGAGGCGACGGCGTCATTAAAACTGTCTGCAACGTGTCGGAACAGCAAACATAACTGTTAATTGCCATTTCTTGAGAGCCATACCGAATTCTTCCCCCCTCCCCCCTTCCCTTTCACCCACTTGCACACTTCCCTTCCACACTCCCATGCAATACTCATTTCTGCTTCTCATTTTCATATTTCGCCGCCGCATGCGCCTCATTACAATTTAATTCACAATGTAATTGCAGTTGGGCGGCATGTAGAGGAGAGAGGGGGGGATATGGAAGGAGAGGAGGGCAGGCGTAACGCTGCGAGGCAAACTCGCGAAGACTGTCGAGAGAAGTTTTGTATAGTTTTCTGTATAGTCAGCACTTGACACGCGCCTCACATAATTTCGCCCCCCCTCCCTCTCGCCTCTACACACGTCTCATGTGCCTCACTTACATGTACTTATATGTGCTTTCCTTCCCCAACCCCAACCTCTCTTGCCTCTCCCCTTCTCTCTCTCTCTCTCTCTGCTGTAGATTTGCATATGCATTTTTGGTAGTCGACGGAAATGCGACAACTAAAAATATTATGTCTGACATTGGTTCCTCCACTGTTGTTTCCTCCCTGCCTCCCTGCCTCCCTCCTCCTCCTGCTTCTTCTTCTCTTTCTACCCCTCCTTCTTCCCACTCTTGTGCGCTTATTTGCATATTACTTTTATTCAAATTATATTAAGTAGGCACAGTTGGACTGTTATGGAATGGCATCTTGAGCAAATTGTGGAATTCATAATTTCCCCGAGTTGCGCTGTGGGGATTTCTATCTCGATGTGGGGCGAGGCACTCCATATAGAGCGCATGTTGGTGGCACTGTTGCTGTCTCGTGGGCATTGTGGAGAAGGGACAGCATACTTATGAGTAAGAGCATGATTTCGCTTTGAACTTCTCTAGGCATTCAAGCAATGTAGGAGTTTGATATGATAAGCAAAACATACACGTATGTTTGTGATATTATATAATACTCATATTGCAGCTATGGTGCAGTGATGAAATTCTTTAGGAAACTATAGAAAGGGTGCTTCTATCTACAATAGAGAAATGTACAGTTATATACACATGGTATAGGCAATATGAAAATCCTTTATAATTATATAAGATGATCATAATATATTCTAATGTGTACCTCAGCAAGTACACTTTTCTGCCAAGAAATATCTAGTATATAAGGTTTAGTACGTTATCATGATCTATACTTATGACTTCTAAGTAGTTTAAAAAATAAAGAGCTCATGGATCGTTATAGATTAGCAACAAGGAAAGCTTATATATGTATCTCTCGCTTAATTACAATGTTTTATAAATCTTAAACCATTGAAATTTAAAAAAAAGGGTCTGTATGGACGCGCTAATCTCGGTAATTATAAGAGCTAGAGTTACCAAATTTGATATATAGCTTCATGTATACCATGTGCAGATAATGTTTAATTAAAATAATGAAAGTGTCGCATAACACCTCGTAAAACTGTTAAAACTGTTATTATGTGACTAAAGTTTTCTTTACTTCCAAAAGGATTCTTCGAGGCAACCCACAGTTCATTAATCCTTTCAAACAATTCAATCATCATTAGCTCAACCCAGTTTTGGACTTGCTTCACTCTCACAGCTTTCTAAATAATGCAATCAATTGTGCATCAAATTCGACTTTAAGGCTTAACTCATTGTGCCCAGACTGAGTCACTGATGATAATGCAGCCTGGGCTACTTTGGAAAGGGTTTCCCTTCCCACAGTTGCAACCCTAATCTAAAACGTCTGCATTTTTGGCACGTAGCTTTTCAAAGTAAATCAGCATAAGCAGCGTTTTTGGAAAATGTCTACGAAATGAAGTGGCCCAAAGTGAAGTTGAAGTGGGGCATAGAAAGGGGGAATGCAGCGCCAAAGTGCCACAAAACGATCAACGTTAACCGCCCACTTGATAGAAGTAATTTCAGAGCGAGCATACTTACAACACAATGTCCTTGCATAGGACAAACCACCCCCCCCCCCTCGAAACAGGACACTCTCTTCACGCTCTTGGCCAAGTGCTGTGTGCATTTAAATGGTCGTTTTCTTGTTGTTGTTGTTGTTGTTGTTGTTGTTGTTGTTGTTGTTGTTGAGGCAAAAAGCTTCGCCTAATGACAACCACTTGCGGCTGTCAAATGCAACTCTGGGGCGTGCCACGCAGCGTTGTAATATTTTATGCGTGTGCGGTTGCACGCCAGGGGAAGAGTGGGAGGGGGAGGGGTGTCGAGTCATGAAGGAGGTAACGCGTTGAGCATCGTGGCAAGGTTTTTTGTTTTTGCGCGTTGGCCCCCAACAATGGCATATGAATGCATTACCAAGAGCACACATAACCTCGTCGTCAGCTGATTCTCTCTCTCTTTCTCTCTCTCACACACACACTGCTTGTCTCCCTCTCTGTTTCTGTTCTTTCATTGCCTGGCAGCACTTTCATTTTACTTGGTCACAAATGTCCTCAACGACGTCTTCCTGCGACCCTGGCAACTGCTTCAGTTACAGCTCGCGCTGTCCCGCTTTCTCCTCATTTCCCACTCACCCTGCCTCCCTCCCTCCTTCTCCCTCCCCCACAACACTGGCATTCATAATTTGCACATTAACCTTATTTCGCTGTTATGCATGAGTGTGAAAAAATTGTCACCCAGCCCCGAAGGTTTTTTACAACTTGCCTCTTGATGGATTTTAAATGAACTTTAACACATGCCACACGTGCCACGCCCACACACAAAACTGACAATCCACCTACCCTGCCATAACATACCAGAACAGTATCTGCCTTCCTCCTCCTCCTCCTTTGGCACGAAATGGGCGTTGGCTAAGTAATTGGTTTTAACGGGGCAGCGCACACAGAGATTACCTTGACTTAAGTCTGATAAAGCGGCCGCGTCATCATCGTCGCGAGAGTGCAACGTTGCGTTGCATCACATGCAGCTAATCAGTAAAGTAACCTTATAGACAGTGTGCTTGAGAAATTTCAGTGTAAACTCAAACAACACGTTTTGTAGGGTATTGCTGTGGGGTGTATGGCAATTTTGAGGTGGTTTGTAGAGTGGCAAAAGATGCAAAGAAAGATTTGTAGATTATCTGAAGCTTAACGAACTTATATTTATAAACTAGCTGATCTTTATGCTTTCAATATCTTTTAAATTTATTCCACAATCTTCAACTATACAAAACTTGCAAACGGTTGCTCTTCTCTGTATCTTCAAGATCACAAACCCTCAACTAGCCTAAAGCTTTCTCTCTGTCCACTCACAGCCCAAGTGCCACCTTATCTATAAGGCACATATAGATATTACCCAACACTGCCTCATTTCGTTTATCATTTCGTAAGTAAAACTCAAATGTCATTTCTCGTTTTAGGCTATATATCTTCACTCTCTCTCTCCCTCCCTCTCCGCCCACTCTGTTATAGCAGTACATTCATTCATATCATCATGATATCTTTTGCATTTTCTTTATGCATTTTCCTTAGCAGTGACACATTCATTTGAATTACTTCCTGCCTGCAATGAGTTCCCATGCACCCAAAAAAAAAAAAAATATAAGTACAGAAACGGGAAAAATGAGAAAGAATATGGGAAAAGGGAAGAGAGAGTGAGGGGGGAAAGTGAGTCTTGACTCCATTTCGTTGGCTCATTTATAAACAGCACATGTGCGCCTGATGTGACTTGTCTAAAAAGGCTCAGCCAGAGTTGCCATTACCCCTAGCAACACCCAGTTGCCATTTTTCAGTGCATTTCCCCTACTCCCCCCACCCCAACTCTCCCCATTCTGGGTGTGGGCGTGTTGTTCACATTTAGTGTGTGCCAAATGCACATTTAATAACGTAATTTCTGAAGCGTGCAAAAGATATTTTTAGAATTTAGTTCTTTTCTTCGGCAACTTTCTGCTTCATCTACAAACAAAGTCATATATATTATCTCCATGGGGTAGAGAGTCATGTGTATGTGTGTGTATGTGTGTGTGTGTGTGTGTATCTCTCTCTGTCTGGCGACGTGAGGATGTCGCAGAACTTTTTAGCCAAATTTGCATATGCAACTGACGATGATGACGTAGCTCGAGGCAGCAGGAATTACCCCCTGACTGTGCAGCAGGAATGCCTGACGGCAAGTATCGTACTGTCCCCACTATACACTATATATATTACTATATTTATATGTATATGTGTACGTGTGTGTGTGTGTGTGTGTGTGTGTGAAAAGCTTCGCCACTTTTATGCAAATAATGTCTTGCAGGAATTTTTGCTATTTATAGTTAAGATACCAAACGTGTGGATGCGCCTCAGAGCCAAGTGTAAGCGAGTGTATAAGGAAGGGAAGGTTATACGAAAGGGTGTGTATGTGTGTGCCTGTGTGTGTGCGTGTGCTACACTCCTTCACAAGTTATTGCTTCATTTCTTACTCGCACCTTGCCATGTGCAGACAGCAACGGGCGCCAGTTCAACTATCTTTCTCAGTCTAGGGGTAAGTCTAGTCCCCCCCCCATCTCCCCCTCTCGCTCTTGTATCTTATATCTTTTATGTCTGTAGAGTGAGTGCAGTCAAATTAGATTTTGCAGCTTGTGCACAAAGTAACTATTAAAGTTTTTTGGCAGTTGCAAGAGAGACGCGCAGCTCGTTTCTCATAATTTAGATTGGCATTTCTATAGGGACAGAAGGGTTTGAAGGTTTTGTGGGTTGGGGAAGGGGGGGGTGTGGGTTTGCTGTGTACTTACCTAATTCCACATAGAGTTTTGGTCGTATATTCTCCTGCCAGGCACTTTGATTACCGATCACAAAGAGTGTCAGCAATAGGAAGACTTGTAGCCATCCAAAACCCACGGCTAGAAGACGATCATGAGGTTCTGGATGATGGCTACGTAATTTCTTTGCACTTTCCAGATGCATTTTGGGGCTTTTCAATTGATTATTATTATTTATATTGTTGCTGTCTATTATATTGTGGTTATTGTATGGGGATTTGTTGTTGTTATTGTTGATTTCTTTTATGTTTGCCGAGTTGTGAAAATGAAACATTTCTATTTTTGCATAAATTTACGTAATTCTCTTTTGTTTGTTGATTATTTCAGTGTTTTCTTTTTTCGTGTTTATTTTGTTTTTGTTTTTGTTTTTTTCTGCGTGTATATCGTAGGGATTATTATTAAATTTATTAACTGCGTTCTGCTTATTTACTTACTATTTAAACGCTATTTTATTATGGCAAATATAATTCTGTTTTTGTTTTTGATTTTTTTTTTTTGGTTTCTTATTTTTTGTTTAACAAATTTTGCTTTAACAAAGTCGATAAACAACTGAGCGCTTTTTACTTTTATTTGATTTACTTTTTGTTTTTTTTTTTGTTTGAGGAGTGTATTTTGTTTTATTTTGGGGTATAACTTTTACGAACAACTGACTGGGGAGGAAGTTCTTTTTTAAGCCATAGCTGGAAAGGGATAAAAGAGAAGAAAGCAAGTTAGTGTGGTTAAAATAGAAATTCGTATATATTTTTATTGTTAATGCAGAATATTTGAATATATTAAAGGTAAAATAAATTGATAAATATATAGCTTGATTTATTTTTAATTATTTATAAGAATGTATTACTTAAATTTATTTTATAGAAATAAATAAAAGACATTTCTACATTAACCTGGGAAATTCTATGTTCATAATACTTTGATGGCTTTGAGGAATAAATTCTGATTGAAAAATATACTTTTTTTTTTTTTCTGTGTTAATTTTTTTTTTTCTGTGTTAATTTTTTTTTTTTTTTTTTTGTTTGTATTATTATTATTAAGTGAAGAATTCGTACATCATAATATTGTAAATATACTATAAAATAATTCTATACTATAATATATACTAATACTATAACTATATTGGATTCTTCACTAAATAATAATAAAAAAAAATATATACCATTATTATGTACCTATAAATATTTTTAGTTAATATTAAAATGTAATCTCTCTTTCTCGCCTATTCACATATTTGTATCTTTTTCTATTCTATTGCCATTCAACTCCGCTTGAAGTTTATCTTATTTGCTCAGGTTTAATTCAGTTTGCATTAATTCTGCCTACTTTCAGGCACTTTAGAGCCCCCCCAGGCTAAATTAATGAATGCGCGGCATTAGAGTGCGGCAAGTGGAGAGTGCCAAGTGGATACTCTACTTTAGCACTTGCCGCACACTTGGCTGCAGCTATGCGCCCCTCCCTCTCCGCTCTCCCTCTCGCTCTCTTTCTTGCCCAACCCCTGCAAAGCGGCAAGCACCTTAGCTACGCGCATTGTTGACATCATAATTAGAACGCACCGGCAAACGCAAACACACAAACACAAACACACACACTCACATGCACACTAACACACATTAGCATACCGGCACACTAGCACACACACCTGCACACACTCACACACCTGCTCACTGGCCGCTTCACACATGACTTGCAAACAAATTGCGCTGCACTTTTGTGCCCTGCTGCACAGATTTATGACACCGCATAGCCCCCTATTTCCTCCCCCCCGAGCCCCTCTCTTTATATGTGGCACATTTCTTCATTTCGTGCTACATTTTAATTCGCTTGCTGTGGGTGGAAGGGGTGTGAAAGGGGGTGGCAAATGTTGAAAAACTCATTAACTGTGCACGCTACTTGGCACCTTTCTTTCTTTCCTCTTCTTTTTTTTTGCCAGTTTCTCTCACAATTTGTTCTCACTTTGCCTTCCCCCTTTACACATTCGCACGCTTTGTTTTCACTTTGCTTTCTTTGCAGTCTTTCTTTTGAGTCTCTTTCTCTTTCTGCTCTCTTTTCTTGCCCCCTTTTTGTGGGCTAAGGTCGTCAACTTATCTGCATGGCAATTCCAAATGCCCCCTCTGCGTGCATTTGCTATGCGTGTCAGTGTGTTAGTGCGCGTGTGTGTGTGGGTGTGTGTGCAAGTGTGTGTGAGTGTGTGTGCACACACATGATTGCACAATAAGCCGATTCGAGTTCACCCACTAAATTTATGCGTTGCCTGTGCAAAAAAAAAAATTCACAAAATGCCATAAACTTAATTAAAAACGAAATCAAGAGTGAAATCGCAGTAAATAATAAAGAAATTTCCATTGCACATGGGAAATAAATTATGGAAATATGTTAATAAAATTTTAAAATTATATTCCCAACAATTTAACTAAGGAATTTCATTGTGAATACTAAAAACTCGGTTTGCTTTTTCATAGGTTAATTGAAATTTGGTAAACATTCTCAATATATTGTATTTATACCCTTGCAGAGGGTGAATTCATTTTGGTCAGAAGTTTGTAACGTACAGTGGGAGACATCGCCGACCCCAATTTACTACATCGTATTTTGTCTATATATATTGCATGCATATAAAATTTCATAAGAATCTGCCCACTATAACATATAGTTGTCATAGGAACAATCGGCTGGAATGAATGAATGAATCAATCAAGCAAAGTGAGACACAATATTAAATACACACAATCCCAATCCACTCTGCACTATTATATATAACTATTGTAGTATCGGCACGATCGGAGGATATAATGCAATGCAAGGGTAGAGAATCTTCGGCATGCCGAAGTTAGCCTTTTTCCTGGTTCTTATTGGTTGAAATGTTTTGCTCTCTTCCTTTTATTGCGGTCCTATTTTACACATATTTTAAAAATAATATTTTTGTTTTTTTAAGTCGAAGAGGCACTAAAATAATTTTCCTTTTACAAGTTCGCAGTCTCTCGTATTATTTCAGCGACATAAAAACATCATTTTAAGTACGCGTTGTTTTGTTGTTGTTGTTGTTGTTGTTTTCCCTTTGCGCAATAAAACAGCAGACACACACACAAACACACACACAGATATTATACGATTATAGAACGCAGAATTTTGTTATCATATTTTTTCCTATTTTGTTTTGTGCCCTGGCAAACATTACAAGAGAGATGGCATTAAAATGGCGAGTCGAGCATTTAAAATGCGACACAACACAAACAAGTGCGCAAATAGGAAGCATAGATACCCCTTTTCCCCTCTGCAGCACTCCCTACTTGCTGCCCCTGTTGACAATTGCTTTTTGCACAGCAAACGTTGCTGCTGTCTGCGGTTGTTTTTGGTCAACGAAATTTCTAGGTAAATGCGCGGGTGTAGAAAGGGTGTGCAGGGAATGTGTGGAGGTATAGAGTGTGTAGGGAGTGTGTAGGGAACTATGTGTGTGCCTCTGTCTGTGTGTGTGTGTGTACTTAGCTTCGTTGTCGGGCTGTGCAAATGGTAGCCCGAAAATAAATGCAGCAGGAATATGTCAAGTGCGGCCGCTTGCAGCTGAGCATCAGCAACAACAATAGCAGTAATCACAACAACAATAATATGCTGAGACTGAGCAGCTCCCTTACCCCCCCTTTCCCACTCCCTTCTCAGCTGCTGCTGCTGAGCCTGATGCATTGCCGTATATTACTCAAAAAATAATGAAAAACGGCAGCGCGCACAGTTTGTGTGATTTCAGTTACAGTTTTTCAACACTCCCCTCTCCGCCCCCCCCCCCTTCCCACACACAACACTACCCTGTCCAACACTACTGTTAACACTCATCAACGACGCCATTTGTTTTGCGGCCGCCATTTTGTTGCAGTGTTCACACACACACACACAAAATGGCCGCGCCGGCATTTTTTGGGTAAAAATCAACTCGTAATGCACAAATAAATGCCGCATTTCCATATACACAGATGCAGATACAGATACAGAACAAGGGAGATATACTATATATATGCAGATACAATTATACATCTGTGTGTGTGTGTGTGTGTGTGTCTCTGTGTAAATACGTGTACAATCATGTTTATATCGTTTGTGCTACGCGCCGACGAGGACTGTCTGCGAAACGAAAATATTTATGTTGCAAATCTTTGCGGCTCTCGCAGTTGTTGTTGTTGTTGCTGTTGTTTTGTTGTTGTTTTCTGCGCTTGTCTCTGTTTTATTTTCTCTACTGCTCGTTTGCTCCTCGTTTCGTGACTTGTTTGTCTTGTCTGCATATCCTGCAGCGATTTTTTTCTTTCGCCTTCGTCTCTCCACTGCTTTTTGTTTTTGTTTTGACTGCAGTCGACGTCAGCGTCGTGCGCCTTTCTCCACTGTATAGTAGATCCTTGTAAATGGGATTTGTTGCCTGGGCCCGTCGCGTAAACTTCTCATTTATTAGCTTTATTTCTCTCTACCCCCCCTCCCTCCCTCCCTCTCTCTATCTATCTCTCTCTCTCTCTGTGTAAAAATATTTTACAATTTTTATAAGCACATGTCTCTTTCTCTGGGTGTGTGTGCGTGTGTGAACGTATCCTGGCAGCAGGACAAACAGATTTATTCGTTTAGAAAACGTTGTTTCCTTATCTCCAACTCCCTCTCCCTTTGCTCCCCTACTTTGTTTGTGTTTTATGTCTCTCTTTCGTTTTCGGGCTGGTCAGAGGAAGGGAGAGAGGGTGTAGGAAGTAAGGGAACCTGCTGGCACTTGAGTAAATAATCATAATGGAATTTTTAAGGCTTATGACAATTTAACATGTAACCTGTGTGCAAGATATATCCAACTTGCTGTGTGTGTGTGTGTGTGTGTGTGCGTGCGGGTTCCGATACAGTCGGCTGCCTAAGGGTTAACAATGACTTATGTGGTTTTCTTTTTTTTTTTTTTTATTTTTATATTTTTTGATAACATTCTTATATGAACTGCTGCACTTAATTGGAATTTATGTCATAAATAAAGTGGAGTCAGTGAGCTGAAGTGGAGTGAGGCGGCGAGCCTGATATGCTTTTTTTGTTTTTGTGTAGCTTAAAGGCACTTTCTATAAAGATTTTGTACATTTATCTTTGCATTTTATTGTTCGTCGTAAAGATAAAATTTTAAGTTTAATTATTTGAGGAACTTTATATTATAGGGAGAATTTCTGAAGGTTGGTTTATTTAATAAATTTATTTAATATTCAATGTGTTTTTTTATTATTTAAACTGATTTTTTTTTTTTTTTTTTTTTAAGTGATTTAAATAAAGTGCCCGAACATCACATGAAGAGATAAAATCATATGGAAAATTTTATTGTTTAAACTAATTTTTTTTTTTTTTTTTTTTTTATAATTAAGTAAATAAAGTGCCCTAACATCACATGAAGAGATGAAATCATAAAGAAAATTATATTTCCAACAGATGATAGATTATATTTTTATTTTTCTATATTTTATATTTTTTCTATGGCTATGCTGATGGAGATCCTCAACTTTGCCAGAGAAATTGACACAATATAGAAATCTTTTAACGTAAAGACTTATAAAAGTCATCAAATAAAAAGTTACAGTTCAGAATTTATATGAAATATCAATAAAAGAAAGTTTAAGTCTAGTAAGTTAGGAAAAAACTTGAAATTGCGTAGTATTTGCAAGTCGCAACCAATCAAACAAACTTATTTATCAATTTCAAACCAATTTCTTTACAATTCTCTTTGCAGCACTTGAGAAAAAACCAAAAGAGAATAAATGTGGAAGGAAGCGAAATAGAGATAGCGGAATGCGAAGATCTGCATTGTTGCACTGAAACCAATTGCAGCTGAAGGGGGAGATAGCAACGGGGCTTGGGCATTCTGCGGTAGGGATTTTGGCCATTTGCTGCAGATTCTCTCGGCCACTTAGCTGAAGTACTTCAATCCAATTTTGTTTATGCAGCAATTCGAGTTGGGGTTTTTTTTTTTTTGCCGTAGTCCAAAGCAAACTACAAGTGCGAGCAGAACTGAAGTACTTGAAGCACAAACTCCCACAAGCTGCGCTGTCTCTCTCTCTCTCTTTATCTCTCAATATCTCACTCTCTCTCTCTCTCTATCTACTTTCATACATTTTCTAGCGTTTTTTGCAATGTGGGTTGGGTTGGTCGTCAATTTACATGTTCATAAAGTGTAAATTGGAAATTTGAGCTGTTGCAACTTGCGGCGGAATTATTAATGAATTGAGAATCAGCAACAAACTTTGCGATAACAAGCTGCGATAGAGATGGCCAGAGAAAGAGAGATATATAGAGAGAGACAGAGAGAGTGAGTGAGTGAGTGAAGAAAGCGCAGTTGGTGTTGGCGCAGTTGCAATGCGGAAGTTGAGAATTTATTTACATAACCACAAAAGAAAAGAAATACAAGAAGCTGCTGGGAACAACATTAACTGTAAACCAGCAAAGGCAACTACAACTACAACAACAACAACAACGAATGAGAATGACAACAAAAGCACAACAATAAATAGCATTATGCTAATCCAGGCCAAACAAAATGGCGAAAGCAAAGAGAAGACCAATCTTCTGCCCCCTCTCTCTCTCCACCCGTTCTGGAACCATTCCTTGAGCTTCGCCTCCTTCAGTCGTTGCTGCAGGAAGCATTAGCTGCCAGGCAGCAGCTGCCATTTGCCACCACAGCCAACAACAGGAATAATAATTATGAAGGAAAACAGCAACAAAGCAAAGCAAAGCAAAGCAAAAAGGCAAAGTAAACTGGCAACAACAAATAAAAATAAATAAAACCTCAACTAACTAACTATTATTTACTAAAAATAAGTCACAAAAAAGAAAGGCAGGAAGTGCGACCAACGCGCACAAAGTTTGCTCTGAGTTTTGTGCACTGTGTGGAGAGCTGAGAGAGAGAGAGCAGAGAAGGGGGAATGGGGACTGCCTGCTTGCTTCAAGGACTGCTGCGGCGCGAACGTGACATGGCATAAGAAATATGTAAATCCCCGGAACGTTAGTCAGGTTTAAATCTTAAGCCTTCGCACTGGGCGCGGCGAGTACGCAAATTGTGGAGAGTTGAAAAGTATTCAAGATAAATGAGCCAAGTGGATAAATACTCCTATTACTCAGTTGGTTCATTAAGCTATAGTATTGATTTAAGCAAAGCAACAAAATTAAATAAAATACTATTCAACATACTTAATGTTTAAAAATATTAATCAAGATACTCAATCTCAAGGTTTCTCTTTGAATTTTAGTGTATATTTAAGTTTCCTATAATCGCATCATCATGAAATTTGCTATACATAAAGATGACATTAAAAACTTTGCCTCAACACAAAATCTTATCAATAACTTTAAAACTCACTTCGAAATTCAAGTATTACCTTAGCAAATTGCCAGTATTTTCTTGCCTTATGCCAACGGAAATGTATATTGCCTTATTTTTTGTTTTATTAAAATTTTTACTTAGCATGTTTTAGCATATGTTTGCAACCCAGATCTTCCCACCTCTTCTCCCTGGGAGTTTTGTCTCCCCTTTTTTGTCTGCATATTTTACAGCGTGTTATACGCCTCATCCAAAGAGCTTAACGCTTAGTCCGACGTGGCATTTTGATTCCATGATTTATGAGATTCAAGGAACCCTCTCAGTAGTCAGCCTCGCTCAGCCCATTTCGTTTTGCATTTGATAATCCTTTAAATTTGCGTATGCTCATCGTATTCAAGGCGTGACAACTGACGGACATTTGACTTTGTTTGGCTTGCATTAAAAAACTCATAAATTATGTTCAAGGGTCGAAAATATGCACCCTAAAAACTTGCCCATAACGAAGGGGAATCTGCTTTGAATAGATATTATGAAATTAGATAAACTTAAGCGTTTGCTTTTGTTTCAGATCAGAGAGTTTTACAAACAATTCACTCATAATTCAAGCTTTTAGAGCACAATAGAGAAACTCCACGACTATTTTGAGATCTATTCAATTAACCCTTTCATCTCTTTTGCTTATGAATACCCAAACATTTAATGCGTATCATTAACCAAAGTTGACACTTACAAAGCGTTCGCTAGTTTTCAACAATCAATCAATAAAGTGTTTGGGTTCCCAAGACACGATACCATTTACAAGATTGTCAAAAGGCGAAGCGAGTTATTAATGAGTGCGGTCTATGAATCGATATCTATTGAAATGCAAAGCGAATCGTCGAGAATCGAAAAGGGTTTCTCAAAAGCAATCATGTAATAAATAATTCCAAATGGCATAAACATATTTACCACTTAAGCTGATAAATAGTCCAAGAGATTTTAGGTTAGAAACGAAATGGTAAAGAACAAACACTGAAAGAGCAGTTTAAAAAGTAATTTCCTTATAAATGATCAATAAAACTAGCATAAAACTTTCAGTTTTACAGGTTAGGCAATCAAGCAAACCATTGAAATGGAAACAACCTAAGCTTAACCTAATGTAATTGCTATGAAAATGAACTTAAAAATGCCACACGCATTACTGAGCATTTAACCTGCCATAAATGAAACGAAATGGAATGGAACAGGGTCAAAGAAGACACTTAAAAATGCCGCACGCGTACTAATTCCTTTACGACACTGCAATAAATCAACGGCAAATGGATGCTCAGACAGGCACACACACACACACGCACACACTTGAAAACTCACACACACCCTACTCGAGTCGAGTGTAATGCATCAATCAAGCCATCAATTAAATCGAACCCAATCATATTTCAAAAGGAAGAGCTCAAGCAAAGATTCTGTTTCTCTCTCACTCTCGAGCAGAAGAAGAAGAACCACAAAAATTCGAACAAACAAACTAAACGAGCCGCATAAAAGTAACCAAAGTGCAAACAATTTGTGTGGGTCATGGACAACACTCATAAAAGGGGGTACCAAGCAAAGAAGGCGAGCAGTAGCGACTTGTGACTTGTGCAGGGTAGGGTAGGTAGGGGGGGTCAGCAGAGCAGAGTAGAGTATGACAACGGTACAAGTATCTGCGGGGTTGGTTAGGTAACATTGTCACATCATAAATGTCACGGACACATTTTGTGCGTTTTTAGTGCGACCATAAACATTTTTGAAGAGTGCAAACAACAAACAGAACCAAACGAAACGAAATGAAATGAGAGAAATGAAATACGAAGCCAAATGTAGAGCAAAATATTTGTTGATTCTTTCTTTCCGACTGCCTTTTTTGAGCTGGGTCAACAATACCAAAAAGTAAAGATGAGAGATGCTGCCACAGGGTGTTAAAAAGAGCGACACAAGGAGCGCTAAATGTATATAGAATGAGCGGAGAAGGAAAGGAAAGGGAGAGGGGGACAGGCACTACGTCACGCTGACCATAAAATGACGCATGAGGCGTGTAGCATGCGAAATAAATGTGAGAGAGAGGGGAAGCGTGTGAGTGAGGGGAGACAGCACACACAAGGTGCGCCCTGTGCCACCGGGTGGCGCATCGCAAAAAGGTCATAAATCACTTAATCACATAATTAGAATGTATAAAAATTGATTTACGAGATTTTCCAATGCGAATGTTGTTGCAACGTCGCGTGTTTACGATTATTTACTTATATCCCCAACCAAATCTCTCCCCCCCCCTTTACCACCCACAACGATAACTAGAAGTCCGAGCGAATGGCACAACACATGTCCGTGATTGCATAATGACGGTTTATTAAGGGGAAAGGGATATAGCCGTATATATGTACACGTATATAGTATATGCACATAATCCATGCAAATGGCGCAAATTAAATGAGGGAGTACAATCTCAGTGGGTGTTGGAACGCCAGGAAACAGAGATTTATGCATTTTAGCATAATATATTGACATTTAAAGAGGCAGCTTGGGGAAATTGCAAACTAGTCTAGATGTACATAAAACCAAGATACTTAGATGATGATGTTAAAGGTTTAAAGGTTAAAGTAATATGAAAATTATGCAGAATATATATAAATGTACAATTTTACAATGGAATAAACAGAAACTTTAAGCCTTCTTTAAGTTAATTTGTGATTTTAACAATTAAGTAGAACGAAACACAATGGAATGGCACAGAATACTATAGAGTAGCTCGGAATACGATGGAATGGAATGAAATACTATTAAGTAGCACGAAATAGAGGAGAACGGAACGGAATACTATTTAGTAGAACAGAATACAGTAAAGAGGAATATTCTACAACCTTCTCACACAATTTACACTACAATAATATTTCATTTCTCTTTGTTTCTAGCTTAACTTGTGATATTTATTAGATCTCTGTCAATCCCATTTTATGCTCAGCAACAATAATAGATCGTAACTTGCGATTTTTCATTCATTCCCCTTTGGTAAAGTCAATTGTTTTGCTCTCCCCTTTTGTGTACACGCACATAAAGCCAATTTGGTAGCTCAGTGAATTTGATTATATATTAGAAATAATGAAAATTTTGCGACAAACCAATCAAATTGATGCCGCTTTGTCGTGTCTGGCACGTGCTCTCATATAATTCAGAGACAAGAGGATTTGGCAGTGCCACTTCCCCATCCCCTCCTCCCACTGTCCCTAACCGAGTGCGGAACATGAATTTGCACAACTTTGTGCTGTCAAAAGTCAAAGTAAGCCGACGGCGTGTGACAGTTTGCTGCTCTGCAAAAACTCCAGACTCACCAGACTAAAGTTGTACGTGCAAGAAACGAGTGTGTGGCAGTGTCTCTGCCTGTGTGTGTGTGTTGCCACCTCTCTTACGCTTTTAGTTTCCTTCTCTTCTCTCTCTCTCTCTCTCTCTTACCCTTTTCTGTGCTGACAACCCCCAAGTTATGCCATCCCTTTATTATCATTGACGCGAGGGCTTAACGAACAGTTGCCATTGATATTGTTTTTTCGGTGAAAGATCATTTAAGCGGGGTGCTAAAACGAGTTTGTCCTGTCCAGTAGATCATTGAAACTGGTCATTCCGGGGTCGAGTGTTTTTTTTCTGGGGTCGTTTGTGTCTCTGTTCCTCTGTGTGATATATAGGGAAATGTTTCCTTTTTGCTGCTGTTGCTGCCACGCTTTGTCCAATTTTCATTATGCGCGTTTTCTTTAATTCGTTTCCACTTTTCCCAACAGGCCGTTCTTGCTGCGCTCTCCACAACACAGACGAACCCAAAATAAAAAAAAAAAATAACCGAAACCCAAACCCAATTCCATGTCACGTACCCTTCCAGCACGCATGCTGACATTCACCCCCTCTTCCCTTTCTGCTTCTTCCCTTCCTCACTTTCTTTCCCTTTCTGTCTCTTGCTTTTTTTCTCGCCTTCTTGCTCTCTCTTTCTTTTAACACTCTTTTTTTATTGCATCATAAATTTAATATTTTTATGTAATGTTTGTATAACGGTACGCTTTTACTGCCCCTGCCAGTGTCCTCTGTCTCTGCCTCCGCCTCTGCCTCTCCCGCTACCCCAATCATGCGAAAAGTCCATAACATGCACACGAGTCCTTCGTGTCCTTGCCTTGTGGCCCGACTCCTTATGCCCGCCCTGCCTTGTTCTGCGTTTCACGACACTGGCAAATTTTTGCTTCTTGGAAGTGTCGCCGCCGCGTGCCAAGGGGGGATTATTTTTTTACCCCACCCCTCTCTTTCTGCAGTTCTTCTTCGTCCTCTCTTTGCTTTTCGGTTCGAAAATCTGGCAGCGGTGCAAGGGTGTGGGGGCATAGCACTGAGTTAGGGAAATTTCTGTTGTCATTGCTTGAATGCTTTGCGTTTTGGTTTTTTCGCTTGCCTCAGACATGCTTCAAGCCATGAAGGGCTTCTTAAGAAGAGAGCTCTGTCTCTTTCACTCTCTCACTATCTTGCTCGGTTGCCTCGACTGAATCACATATGAAATCATGTTCAGGAATTTTCAATTTTTCCTCATTTCGTGTTTAACCTACTTCTGGTTGCACGTGTTATCAATCAGGTGTCTAGTTGGGGAGAATGAATAAGAACCAGATATGGCAGCTAATTTACGCAGAACTATCAGGAAAGTAGGCAAATTTTAATCATAAATTTTTAAATCATATATTGAAATATATAATAGACATTAAAAGTAAAAGTAACATAAACATGTTTTAATTGAGTATTCTTAAAGTATTCTTTAGCTGACTCCAGGTTAAAAGTTCGCTAAAAATTCTCATTGAAGCTTATCATCTATCCGAAATATTTTCCAAACATTAAATATTATTTAAGCTGGTATAACGAAAGGAAACCTATCTAACGTTTCTTGCAGAGTATTGGAAAATATTCAGAAAAATTTCAATACGCTCAGCAGACCCAAGTTATACAACTTCTCTTCTTATACGAGCTCAAACTTACGCTTTACATTCCACAAAACTGTACCGTTCCTATTGTAAATTCAAAGCTTTAATTGCCCCTCAATATCATCGTTTAAAATTACCTGCAAAGAGAAGAGAAAACAATATAAAACGTTAATTGAATTCACTTGAAATTAAGCGAGTTTAATGCTTTACTCCCACCGAACACCTTTTTCCCACCACCTTTGCCACAACAAGAGGTCTCTCTCTCTGGTTTCGAATTCAATACACCCGGCTATTTAATTTGATTTAACGCACTTTCACGGCCTACTCGTATTGCAATTTAGCTAATGGCTCACGCAAAACCTTTAAAAAGAAATTACCCATCATATTTACTTAGGGTAACCAAATCCGCACACAGACAGACAGACAGAGAGACAGTGTGAGGTGGCATATAAAACACCGCCACAGACACAATGTGCATACGAAATTACAAATTCCCACGGCAAATCCATCAGCAGATAGCTCGGGTAGCCCGGGATGGGATACAGCAAAGGGAGACGCTATACCGCGATATATGTTATATGGATGGTAGTCGATGGTAAATGTTTCTAGCACTCGCTAACACACTCATCAAATGCTGAGAACTTCCAACTTGTTTTCCCTATCCCTGTACCCGAGTCTATCTCTGTTTGAACCGTTCCCAATCGAACCTTACTCAACTCACTGCCATTAGCGATAAAAAATTGATTCTCAGTCGGGCAACGACAAAAACAACAACAACAACTGCGACTGCGAATGCGACTGCGACAGCGGCAGCAGCAAAGTGCGAGCAAATCAATAAATCACGTGCCACTGCAAAGAGTTCAATAAAAAATTTAAAGGAACGAATAAAAAAACAAAAATAAACGAAAGGGAATCAAAAAAAAAAAAAGAAAAAAAGAAATAATTGCCGCCTGCCTAAATGTTCGTTGTAATAGCAGCGCAATGCAGATAAAGAATCGGGCATGAAAAAAACAGATGTATGCGGGAATGTTGTGAAAGATTTCTAGGCGTGGAAGAGAAGATACCCTAAAGTTAAAGTTAATAATTTTTAAGAAAAAAAAATTTAAAAAAGAAAAAAAAATAAATTATAAAAAAATGAGAAAGAAAATAAATAAATTATAAACAAAATCAAATAAAAGTAGTGAAAATAAATAAAGTATAAGAATATAAATAAATTATAAGAAAATAAGAATTTAATTATGAGAAAATAAATTATTAGAAAATAATAAAATTGTAAGAAAATAATTAAATTATAAGAAAGTAGATAAATAGTATTAAGAATACAATAAAAAAGTGTAGAAATTGTAGATTATTTTGATCATTTTTTCATGATTCTTTCTTATATAAATGTATTTGTAAATATGCGAAGAAATGTTACCCAAATCTTCAGCATATTAATAAAATTATTTATCACATTAAAGAAACTTTTTCTACACATAATTCTTAAGATTGAGTATAACTCATTTAATATATTTTTGAAAAAATACATTCAACAATATCTCTTATACTTTCATCACTCTATACTACCTACACTTCTCTTCTCATCACTTTACAGGGTATACGAAAAATGTAAATAAATGCTTACAAACAAAGCAAAGAATTATGTGTGTTATCTGTTCGACAGTCGCCGATGTCAATGCCAAAATGGAACCACGTCTCTCCGCTTCAGGCTCAGTTCCAAATCCAGCAAGCGGAATGACAATGCCTGCCAACTGGTTTTCGGACTGACCGACAGAGAGAGGAGGAAGAGAGACGCGCAGAGACCCATACAGATAAGAGCAACAGAGAGAGAGAGAGTAAGAGAGGGGGGTGAGAGCATGCACCAAGTGGCAGCAGCTTATCAGCTATAGAGTCTGTGGGGGCAACAAAAGCCTCTTAGTATGCAAATCGAGAGTCAGTCGTTAAGTGAATCATGTGAATCATGCAGAGAACAACCGCCGACGCATCTCAAGATGCAGCCCCACGACGACCAAGAAGGAGCGTATTCAGATAATTTATGCTGTAATAATTAAGCACCAGACCAGCAGACCAAGGCACCGACCAAGCAGACCAAACCCAATGCAGCCCCAAACCAACAATGACAGACAAATGTCGCTGGGGAACGGAAATGCGGCCAGTCAGACAGACACAGACACAGACACACACACACACACACACACACACATACAACTACATGCTGAGAACGTATGACGCACGTACACACACACACACACATAAACATACATATGTGAATTTACTGACTCGGTAGGACGCCATGTGGTGCAGCTGAAGAAGGAGCTGGTGGTGCATCACCCGACCACAATGACAGGCCAGGCCTGAAATTGGTTAGAAGCGGGCAGGGAAAAGATGGGCATAGCGCGCGAACCAAATGCGGTTGGAGGGGGTCAAGCAGGCAAAGGGAGCACGGCACTTTGTAACCATCTAGTGCGGCAACACATCTCCCATGGCAGGGGCAGGTTCTAAAGGTTTCTCTAGGCTGAGGTTTCGATTTGAAATTGACTCGCAACTCGGAATTGTAAATTAAACAGTTGCTGCTGCAGCGCACTGCGAGCCTGGCAATTATTGCTATAACTATACATAATTGGTATTCATATTTCATGAGTAGAGGCAGCCCCCACAGACAGTGAGTATTATGCCAGGGCGCTTTA
Source organism: Zaprionus ornatus (assembly GCA_018904035.1). Taxonomy (NCBI): domain Eukaryota; kingdom Metazoa; phylum Arthropoda; class Insecta; order Diptera; family Drosophilidae; genus Zaprionus; species Zaprionus ornatus. The sequence continues at coordinate 6,020,870 of JAEIFZ010000002.1, read as the reverse complement.
AGCTCGTATGCAGTACTTCATACCATGGGAATTTTGTATTGTTTGTCATTTTAATAACTGTGAGTAGTTTATATTGATTTCGAATTTAATTTTTTTACTTATATAGGATTTTTTTTTTTTTTTAATTTTTCATACTACCCCTTGTTGACCTAAAACAAAAAAAAAAAAAAAAAAAAAAAAAAAAAAAAATCCCTTTGGTTCATAACTTCTAGGTATCAAACCTTTCTCAAAATTAGTTTCATTTCAATTTGGGTTGTTTTTTAGATAGTGGTGAGTGTTCTATAATGACTGTCTATTACAATGGGATAATTCTAATAGTTTTAATAGACTTGTATCGTATTACAGTTGGATGTTACACAGATAATAATCGTTGTTTCATATGTGAAACTTCAGCAAACATCGATGTTTCTGATATTTCTTAGATATAAAATGCTCATAAATGTTTTTCATCGTAATTAATATGACATTGGCATTATTAGTATTTAAAAAACTTTAATTTTTGCTACATGCTACCCCCTTGCATAAATTTGAAACATTTCCCAGTAATGCAATAAACATGTTTACTTTATTTCTAACAATTAAGCATGTCAAGTATCAAAATTAATTGTAATAAATTCATTTTTTCTTTTACTTTCTTTTCCCCAAAACTTTTCTTATTAATTCTAATTCCAAATAATTGAAAATTATTTATATTCTTTTTGAAAATCCCCAGACTGAACTCTTCTATTGCAATCTCTTTACACTTGCATGGGCAATTAGCAAACAAAATGTGCATTTTTGGTAAATTTTGGTAACTGAAGCCAAACAATTTGTGGACTGCCAACTTGCTGTTGATGATGGCATGGATGGATTTTGGGCTAAAGTTTCGACGAAGGCAGGGGGATGAACACAACTCTTACTGACAGCACACAAAATGAATGAACCAAACTGACTGATGATGTATACTTCACTTCTCTCCCTTCGCTTGGCGAACTCGGTAACGAATGTGAACCGAGTCTATGTTCCAAATGTGTATGGTATCTTGGCCTGGACAGCTTGGAGTATTGCAGCTTGAAAAGTCGACTTGATGTACTTAGTAGTTGCAGTTGTAATTGAAATTTAGCAACAAAACATTGCCAAGGGAAGGGCAAAGAGAATGAGAGGGAGAGAGGGAGAGGGTGAGAGAGAGCAGAGTGAGAGGGTCTCTATGAAATTGAATTGAATTGAGTTCGGTGCGATGGACGACGAGTTCAGTTCAGTTGAATTCAGTTGAGTTAAGTTGAGTGACTGCGTCAGTGTCGGGCCGAGAGTATTTGATTGATGAAGACATTTTCCGTTTCAGAAATTTGCACCGCCCACGCGGTCTCCAAGTCGAGTGTACTCCACTGACTGGACACTGCTGCTGCTGCTGATGCTGCTGCTACTGGGGCAGGTCATGTGGAGCAGCAGCAGTAGCCCCAATGGAGTTGCAACTGAGCAGGAGAGAGAGAAAGAGATAGAGATACGCTGACAGCAGCAGAGAGATGCTACTGTTGCTGTCCACAGCTCATTACGGTTTACCGACTCCGGCCGCAGTTCAAATGAATTTAATTGAAATTTCAAAGTTGTCAAGTAGCCGCTGCTGCCTGCCACAGCTGCCTGCCCCAGCAGAAATGGGAGACAAAACGAAGACACATGGGTCGAAGCTCGACTTCAGACGCGGCGACAGAGGCCACTGGCAGCGTCAAGTGTGCGCTGTGGAAAATGTGGAAAAAGACTAAATAAGTTTTCCTGCCTGCACTTTTGATGCTGCTGCAACATCTGGTAAAGCATCGCCATCGTCTCCGTCTTTGTCGCCGTCCAAAAGGGCCGCAAACAGAAGTGTCATTCAGAGTGTACGTAACTTTTTAAAAGAAAAGTTTTTGCTACTATTCTCTCTCTCTCTCTCTCTTTCTCTCAGCAGAGTCCGAAAAATTTTTCGGACTTTGTATATATTTTGAGTTATTTAATGCGGGTGAAATGCAGTTTCCTCCCTCCCCCGCTCCTCCCACCATACTATTTTACTTTGCCAAAAGTCTTACAGCAAAGAGAGACAAAGTGTAGAAAAAGTCAATGTCTTCTTCGCCAGCTGTTTGCGTGGGAGTGTCAAGTACTTGGAGTAGCTTTAAGCCCTGGCAGTTCATAAAGTAGAAAGAGATGACAAGAGAGGGAGTGGAAGGGCGAGAGGGGAAGAGTGCGAGTCAGGTGGAGCAGGAAATTGGAAAACTGAGCTCAAACAGTTCCAAAACTTGAGCAAGTTTTAGGGCCTAACTTCTACAAGTATTCGAAATGGAAATCATGGAAAGACATACAGATTATAATACAATAGATACTATAATTATAACTCAAATATAAGTTGACAATTTTAATTGCAAGCAAATATTCGAATTATTATTGATACTTTTACAAAAAAACATAACAGAAATTCTATGAAAATTAAAATGAATTTAATAAGGAACAGTTAAGTGTACTCGACTGTGATATACCCAACTAAACTTTTTTTTTTTTTTTTTTATTGAAGCGATGAATCCATACATGCAGTACTAGTACCATAACAATTAAAGAAATAAATAACAGAACCAAACCTCATTTACTACCCAACTAACAATAACGAATTCTATGTTCTACTGTGTTTCATTCTTCACTTAATAATAAAAAAAAAAAAAAAAAACTATGTTTAGCATATTTTGTGTTGCATACTTTGCAGGGTGTAGCCCAGAAAGCAGTACGTCTTTAAAAAGCAAGTATTAAAAAAGCTTGGTAATTCCTAAGAATATTTCTTCACCCTGTGATGTTAAGATACAATATTATGATGTACGGATTCTTCACTTAATAATAATAATAATAAAAAAAAAAACAAAAATAAAAAGAGCTGATAATCAAAGTGAAACTAACTAACCAAAAGCATAACTAATCGCCTTAAAACCCCAAAGAGTAACACAGATAAATGACATTAAAGATTTGTGTGCGTTATAAGTTAATTAAAACCATCAGTATTATCAGAGTCTGCAACAAATATTCAGCACATATTTGCTTTCATAACACATAAAAGAAATAAATAAGTTTTGCCTGCTGTGCTATCGATTTACCACACACACACGCACACCACAACTTTATGCCTTGCGGCTGTGAGCTGCCTGGGTTGTGTTATCGATAAAATTACCACACAAATATGATAAGTTGACAAGTGTGTCTACGAAATTGGTAAAACAATTTATTTTTATTAGTTTTACAGGCTGTTGCACTATGCGCTCAATTTCCTCAACAGACAAGAAACAACAACAGCAACAACAACAGTTGGCAGTCTTCACTTTGATCTATAGCACATTAGCAGGCAAGAGGAAGTGAGAGAGAGAGTGAAAGAGAAGCAGCAACATCTGCAGGCATTAAAGTGTTTATTTTACAAGTTATACACGCACACACATACACACACAGTAGTAGTAGTAGTAGATCTTGTTGCTGGTGTTAACTCCCCCAACAAATGTCGTTATTTTTTGCATTTTGCATTTTCAATTTCGAATTTGCATTTTCAAACTGACATTTGCGCTTCATTTTCAAACTCAATTACGCCCTCAATTACGTGTATATTACTTAAGTTGTACCGTATTTAGCCCCAGGTTAAATGCGTTACCAATGCCGTTGTCGTTGCCCAAAGGGCTTGAACATGTTCTGCCAAATTGCTACGGGTTGTTCGCCATTCGGGCTATGATGGCAGCTGTCGCAGTTTCATCGCTACTTTCAGCTTCTGCATCTGCTTTTGCTTCTTCTTCTTCTTCTTCTTTGCCTCAATGACGAGTGCACTTTAGTGTTATGAAATATGTCGACGTTCCAGTTCTTTTTCGGGGGTTGTTAAGGAACAACAACAACAACAACAACAGCAACAACAACGACAACGTTGCGATATGCAGATATGTTCAGCTTTTTCGGGTTTTTTTTGGGGTTGCACCCCTTTGGATGCGGCCTCGTTAATGATGCTTCTGACAAATGCAAATACATCGTCGCTTCTCTCGTCTCGTCTCGTTTCGCACTGAAGTGCACTACAGGCGCAACCATTGAACATTTCCCGTTGATCTTTTTCGGTTTGAATTCACTTCAGCGATTTTAATGAATTTGAGAACCATTCTGATTCAGTATTCTGAACATTTTAAAGTTCTCTTGAAGCAATATGCCCTTCTATAGTATTGTTTTTTCAGTTTCAAGCTATTTTCTATACACTTATGGATATATATTTAAGAAATCGTTTGGGTTAGGTGCGTATATCACAGTCGAAAACACTCACTTATAATTTTTCCCCTCCTAGAACTCTCAGTTTAATGTAAGCCTAATTAAACTACTAAATAATATACAATAGAAATCCAAAAAAATAGTTGACAATCAATTGTCGTAGCCTAGATTTCATGGGTTTTTTTCTTTTAGTTTAACCTTGTCGACAACATCAATCAACAGCGTCAAATTTATTAAAGTTGTAAAACCTTTTTAAAGCCATTATTAATACTGCTGATTAAATACGACATTCGATCAATGAATACAGATAATTCATGCAAATAACAAAAAAAAAATAGCGATGCGCACTAAAAAATAATGTAAAATCCAATTAAAATTTCCACTTAATCTAAAATCGCTGAAAATCGTCTGAGCGTCCACTGGAACTGTGTAATTAAAATATTAATTAAATTATAATTAAAGCGATTTTTTTTTTTAAGCAGCAGCTGCACACAGCACAGAAAGTGCATATTGTTCTGTGGCACAAAGCCGCGTGTGAAGTTAATTGCACGGCAAATAAAACTCGCAATGCGATTGAGGCAAATCCAAAAAAAGAGAGAGAGAGAGGGAGAGAGAGACAAAAAACCGGAATTAATAAAAACACTTATGTAAAACATATTTAACATACTTATTTATTAATAAAGTGCTCGAGATGAAGAGGGAAAAGCTCTTTAATTAGGCGAACGGCGTATACTCTAGCAGAACTAATACCATATAGCAGGTATATATCAAGGGATTTTCAGGAAATTAGTATAGGCTATAGATCACATTCTAAAGTTCATATTGTGTGAGCTTCTTTCACTTAAGTTAATAAATAATGAAGTTTCATTTGTTTCAAGCTGTTCAATTATAAGAAATATTCTATCTGCACTCATCAACATCATGATAACAACAATACACACACTAAATATAGTTCCTATTACTGTTACATTATAATAATCAACAATATAATAACTTTTATATGATATTATGGCAATCTAAGTTCGATTATATGCAATTTGTATTCGACACCCACACTCATCATACAACAATACAAATCTTTAATATATTGTTCCATTTCCACATCATAATACCCTTTTGCGAGTGTATAAAATCACAAAGATATTAACTGGAGTATGAAAGGCAACATTATCAAATATTTATGCACATCGAATTGCTAATTAAACACGAAAACACAAACTAGGCGGTAAATTAAAATGACAAATTACATGAGAGTGGCCAATAACATTGGGGTGGCAACCCTAATCAACCTTATGAACAGGTGCAAAAATGGGCAGCTCTGTGTGTGTGTGGGAGTAAACAAGGAGTTTGGAAGGGGGGCAGGGAATGCGTGATAAACCGCAGAACGTTGAAATTACAATTTGGTCCATGCATTTGTAATTTCGTTTAATTTTATTTGAACGTCCTAATGGAATTTGAGTCTCGTTGTATTTACACGTTGTTGTTGTTATTGTTGTTGTTGTTGTATTTATTTTATGCCTCAATTGATTAACAAATTCTGTCAATTCGATTGAAATTGAACATTTTTGGGAGGTAACTCCTTTTAATTAAGCCAAAATCTTTTCTTTATCCATACAAATAACCCACATCCATTAACTGTAAAACAAATATGAATTGCATAAAATATTGCTGCATAATATTGTGTAAATATTTAATCCCCAACTCGCTCTACTCGTATCTCTGTAAAAATACGAATATTATTCTTTTTGAAAACGTATTCAAAAATTTCCCAGCTATAAATTGGCCAACAAAAGCAAACTAACGACATTCAAATGCACGTACATTTGCACCCTGCACAAACAAAAGAATGCAAATGAATGTACAATATATATACGTATATATACGAGTATAAGTGTATATCTCTGTATTAATGCATGTGATATGGAAACAGTTATGCCGAATGATTTCAACACGAAGAATTTAGATTTTATACAATATTTCTGGCACGTATAAATATTGCATGCCGCAATTTTATCCAGACCAAAACGGAGATGGAGCAAAAATACAAAAAAAAAAAAATAAATAAAAAGCGGAAAAAAAGAAAACCAAATGAAAAGCAGTTAATATTTTGAATGCCGCTGCGGCAGAAGCGGAAAAAATAGTGTGCGATAAAAAGTTGAAAAATAAATAAACGCAAATGCACAAATACGCTTAACGCTAACCACACACAGATATTCACACACACGCACACAGCAGACAATCCATGCTCACGTACTGCATTTATGTATAGCGCACTATTCATATATCCATGCCATAGCCCTGACGCATCTATGAAAAGCCGTTAAAACCAAAGAACACAAATTTCCAGCAATTAAAAATTCAATGTTTGCAATTTTTATATCCAAATGCATTAAAATTGCTTGCATAAAAAGGGTATGCTATTTTTTTAGTAGAGGGTATGTTGGGCAATTATTGCCCTATAGAATACTACATGAAACTTTATAAAAAATGAAAACATATAATCATATATTAATATCTGATGATATATGTAACATTCTTAGTATCTATCTAAGTCTCACTCCCATTTCTAATCACTTAAGACTTTCATATAAGGATTCTTAAGTGACTAATAATAAAAAAAAAAAAAAAATTTTTTTTTTTAATACATATTTTTCTTATAATATATGTACATATATCATGTTTTATTCAGATCTATAGCATTCAATCTATATCTAGTAGTTTCCCATATCTACATTTATTTATATAATATTACTTTGTTTCATAATTTACGAAATTCTTTATAAATGTTTTACACGCGGTATCTGCTTTGTCGGCTACACTTTCATTTCTCATTCCATTTCTGTTCTATTTTACGCTTTATAAAAATGCTCCTTCCATTTGTTTTCAACTCATATTATTTTTGCCCAGTGCATATTTTTGCTGCTCTACTTTATTGATATTATAAATTATGGTTTTTACGAATTATGAACATATATTTTTTAACCGATTTGTTTTCTTTCTATCTCTCTCTTTCTCTCTCTCTTTGCATATTAACAACAGGCAGTTGGAATTTTAAATGGTCTGCAGTGGTTTTTTTATGGTTTCCAGCGGCATGAAGCGCAAATTGAGCTTAGAAAATGCGGCATATTTCATAGTTTTTGCAAATTATGCGGAAAATTGAAATTAATTTTAGAACTTGCTGAAAAATATGCACAATATATATGGTACACATATGGTATGGTATTTCTATGGTATGGTACAATATATATGGTATTTATTTAGAAACTCCCGCATAGTTAATTAGTTTGCTTCAATGAAATGTTCAACTTAATTTACGGCACTACTCTCTCTCTCTCTCTCTCTCTTCATATCTTACTAGATTATCGGCTACTACTGCCCCAATCTATATTCCTCTTTATGCTATGCCAATACCACGCCCTATACACACACACATTTACACACACACCCTCGCACACACACACACACACACACCCGCACACACTGATGGCACCCAAAGTGTTTATTGTCCAATTTCAATAGACATTCACAATTTGTTTTGTACTTTTGTCGGGTGCGGGTTTGGCCCCTCAATGAAGCGGGTCACTTGCGTGTTATTTAATGGGCTCTGGCCACGCAAGGACAAGCAACTTTTTCGCCTAATTGTTTATGGTATAATAAACTGGATCGAAAAGCTCCAACAACAACAAATTCAGCTGGGCAATCACCGGGGAAAAGAAGAAGAAGAAAGTTTCGTGTGCGTAAAGTTTGCTACCTCCCCAAAAAAACAAAAAAAAAAAAGAAAAACTATTTTGAGGTCATTTTAGCAGGTGAAAAAGCCACGAAAAATGTGTTTACGATACATTGAATCATTGAGAATGCTTAAATTTGATATTTTTGCCGTAAATGTTCTGAACTCCACGCTAATTTCAAGTGACATAAGAATGCAGTATGAAATTCCTTCAATTTAATCGGTTTTGGCATTCCCGGGAATCATTCAGAATTAGCATGCCCGGCACGCTCAATCAATCCCATATTTCAAGGTCTTGCCTTTAATTTGGCAATCCCTAATCTGGGATACACAGGGTGTGGCCCCCCTGTCTGAGTGTCTGAGTGTGTGTGTGTGTGTGTAAAGTGTCAATGATAGCCTCATTAAATCAATCATTTCGGGGCAGTCAGCCACTTGCAACTTAATTTGGAGGTGGAATATATATATATATTCTCGTATATATATACGCCTCAATCTTCTTCTATTCCTTTCATTCTTTCAGGCCTATCGCCTGTTCGATGGCCATTTTCTCTCTACAAGCTTTATTGCTTGTTCTTTTTTGGCTTTTTGTTTATTTTTGGTATTTTGCTGACAAGTAAAAATGATTATAATTAAACTAATGAAGGCGCCACCTGACAAATACACAAAGAACACACACACAGCACACACTCATACCTCGCACATTATGGTCCTGTTGGCAAAATTTGGTCATTGAATTGAAGGACGAAAATAATATATGTGTTTTTATATGTATTTCTAACTTAATTAGGGGTCTGCACCACCTTTTGCATGTACTCAAGGTCAGTCTTCATAGTTACAAAGGACCGTAAAGAAATGAAAGATATGTTACAAGCTACAGTAGCAGAAGAAACTTCATACAACTCGAAAACTGTCTCAGCTTTAAAAGATCTATATAGTAATTCCTTTTCTTGACACTAGTAAGTGAAATAAGAACCAGACAAACCATTTACAATCGTAAATGGAACAGTATATAGCTTAAAAACTTCCTCAGATATCCAAGTAATATAAGAGATGAAATACAAATATGACTTTTAAATAATGCTAATTTTTCCTTTCACAGTATCGTATTCTATATCTTCTGCACCTAACTAAGATCTGTTGAATACTAATTCTACTATTTTCCACTATTTACTACCTTTAATCTTTAATCTCTTGCTTCTTTGGCCATAAACCTTGTCTTATGCAACAAATCAAAGTGTTTTTCTGCAGCGATATTGACAAATTTCATAAGCATTGCCCCCGCACATAAATAAATCTTCATAGAATTGGCAAAAAAAAACGTAAACTGAAAACGTATTTTCCAATTTTCTTTTGCCTTGAGAGCGGCGGATGCAGCAAAATCTCTCGCCTGAGGCCATAATATTGTTGGACACACCCATTTCGGTAATTGAAATAAAAATGTTAAAGGCACATAAATCCCACAACTACCTACGAGATACACGTACTCACGATACTCCAAGTGAGGCTATTCGTCTCTACCCTTCTCTCTCTCTCTCTGTATCTATCTCTCTCTCGCTCTGTGTGTGCAAGAACTGCATAAACAAATAACAATAATATTTTAGAGCGGCACATGGAGGCAATCGAGGCTCGTGTATCTTGATTAAAAACGCCCACGAGGCGAGTCGAGGACAAAAACCAATCGATGCCTTCGACTTCTCCCGCTGCTCCTCCTCCTCCTCCTCCTCTTGCTCTTCCTCTTCCAACTTCTGTTTGCTGGCTATAAATTCCCGGCTATATCAGAAATAACCTAAAGTAACTGTACAGCGTATTAGTGGGGATTATAGCCAGCAACAACAACAACAACGGCACAACAACAACAATAGGGACCTTCTAATAGCATGCAAAATAATTCATGAATTTATTGAAATTTATAAGCATGCATAGAAAAAAAGCGATAGCAGGCAAATGTATCTTATAGATGCAGGTCTACTTTCCACTCCAGTTCGATTTTCTTTTTTCTCAGCTTTTCGAACTCAGGCCAAAAGGCTGCACAGTGGCTACGGCCAAGTGGCCAACAAACGTTTGGCCAGAAAGACTTTTTTTGCCAAGATGAAATCGTAGAAATTGAATTGAAGTGAATTGTGTCGACTCTGTGAGGGGTCAGAGTAGCTGGGAGGAGTAGGGACGGAGGGACGGAGCTGGAGCTGGGGCTGGCAAATGGCAAACGATATGCGTATCAATAGAAAAACAGAGTATCAGCAGACAACTTATACAAATAGCACATAAAAACTAAGACCCGCTCGAGTCGTGGCATGTGTACACACACACACACACACACACTCGCACACACATATGCATATATATATATCTTGAGTAGTGATAACTTCTTTCACGACTTTTGCCTCCTACTGAGCACCCGCACACAACACAAGTTTAATGTAACTTTTCTTTCAGCTCGCGCTTTTCCTCGCTTTTCACTCGCCTTCCTGCCTGCCCCTCTCTCTCTCTCTTTCTCTATATTTGTATATCTTAAACGCGTTTCGCTGTATCTACTTAAGGCAGCTTAAATATTTGTGTAACATAATACAAAACATACGGGCTTCTTTGGTTATACTTAGATACATAGCTTAGATACGTGGAGAGGCGCAGGAAGCAAGGAGAGGAGGTACAGCCGGCGGAGGCAACGCTGGGTGCTTTTACAGTTACTTAGAGATTGCCAGACAGTGCCCCGCAGAATGCACATGCCGGGGGTTCTTAGCTTTTTTTTTTTTTTTTGTTTTTCGTTGAGCAGGAGGCATGCAACATTTATTAGGCAATTATCCAAAAAACATTGAGATAATTTGTGGCGAGATAAAGAAAGAAAACTGCAGCTTAGTGGGTATTCAGGTAGAAATTTGATATTTAATTAGCTTTTGAGGGGAGTTTATGAAAGATTCTATGATATTATGAGTGATCTGCAACATTTATGAGGCAATTACATTGAGATGAGATGAGAAGAGAAAGAAAACTGAATAAAATTACGCATAAATTTTATATTCATTTAAGTTTTATGTGGAAAGTTTGCAGCTCTTGAAAGGTATATTTATTTACTTCACAATCAAACTATATTTTTGTTTCCTATATCATTTATTCCCTTGCAAAGCATCAACAGTTGATAAGATATTGATTTTAAAGGAAATTAGGGATTCATTTGCAATGCATTTGAGTTTTAAATGCGAAGTTGAAAGACCTTGAATGATATATTAATATTTTCAATATCACACATTATAAACCTATGTATGAATCAATGTTTATTTCCCTATATGATTTATTCTCTGCAGCAATGTATTATCTAGATTTAAGAATACTTGTTGAAAGATCTATTGTAATAACAATAATTCCGCTTAGATTTTTTTATGAATAAAAGAAGGTTCCTAACATGACTAAAAATTCATGATCATATCATACTGCCTGTACCATTTATTCCCCTGCAAAGTGTCAACAGTTTGCAGCTCAACGATCTCTACAATGATCTCTCTCGAAAAAGTGCTTCCTAATCATGTGTAAACATGCTTAAGTGCATCTACAGCGAAGCCTCATTAATTGGACAAAGCAAGCGCTAAGCCAGTGTGTGCGTGTGTGTACGGGTGTGTGTGTGTGGGCTGTGTGTGTGCATTGCTGTGTCCACTGTGCGGTAAGATACTTATTCAGGATATTGGAATTTCAAATGTGACGTCGGACGTGACGTTTTGTGTGGCTGACGTCCTGCTGATTGTCTCTTCTACTGCTGCTTTGCGTCTTCCACACTCTGCGATGTTGTTTCCGTATCTTTTTTGCTTTGCTGAAACGCTAATGCGTTGTATAACACACACACCCACACACACACACACACAGGGTCAGGCACAGGCGCAGTGAGGGGCGGAGGTAGTCGGGCCAATCTTTATTTGCGGCACGTTGTGTCCTTAGCCAAAACACACACGCGCGCCGATAGGGATACGGAGATAGAAGATAGAGGAATCACTGGGTAATGGTTTCCAGAGTCGTCGTCGTCGTCGTCGTCGTCGATATTTGCCTACTGTCACACGATACGCACGACGGCGTTCGCCTCATTAGAAGTGGACCCCAGGCGAGGGACACACTCGAGGCAAGTTGCGGCGAGGCAAGTTGAGACGAAACGAGGCAGGCAGACACGGTGCAGGGCAGGGCAGACTGAAGAGAGAGCGAGCTAAGTAGTTAACCGAAATAGCAAAATGCATTTTGCAGACGAGACAGCAACAACAACAACAGCAAAAGCAAGTCGTATCTGGTGGATGCGACACATGCTTGCAGCAGATAGCAGAACAATTTCCATTTGAAATGTAAACAAAACAAAACATGCTGCCCGCACATTTTCGGGACACAAAACCATTAGAAAAGATGCAGATAAAAGTGCAAAGTGCACAGAAAAAAAGGAAGATATGCATAGGAAAAACAAATTGGCAGATCTAGAATTAGATAAAAAATCGAACAGAACGCAAATCTCTGCCAATATTTCTTGCCAATAATTGAGAGACCTCAACAACATTTCTGGTCTTTTTTCTTGCCGTGTAACCAGTTTGAAGTTCTCTTTGCTATCTGTATCTGTATCTGCATCTGTATCTCTGGTTGCATCTGCGTGTAGGCGCTGACAAGCGAAACAACAACATGAAATTAAGGCACAACAACAAGACAAGAAGACACCTAGAAATGTTTCTCACGGATCGCATCGCCTCGCACTGATTTAATGACCTCATAGAGCTAGTTTCGTTCTGCTTTGCCGTTTGGTTTTTTTTCTCTCTTATCTTGTTAGTTTGATTTTGATTTGTCTTTATGTCTGAATTAGTTGACCGATTTCACACAGTTGATTGGCTGTCTATATGTTAATGCACTCTAGATATCTATTTGAATATCTTTAATCTTGTTTCGTTCAACATTCTTGATGTTTTCAATCTTTTAACGGAGCTAAGCGGCTCGTGAGCATTACAAAGAAGAGATAATGATAAGTTCAATGGGATGTTCTTCTCTTCATCTCTCTTTTTTTCAACGCCTCTGCACCTTTATATTTACTTTATGGTGGAATTAAGCTAATTTCCTATAAAGTTACGTGTGGGTTGATCAATTTCGATAATGATAAGTGGCAAATAATGAGGGTCTATCGAGGGAGCTGCTTAATAAAATACATATTGATAAGCTTACCTTATTTTTAAATCTCCAGTTCGATTAAATCAAGCATAAATCGATCCTCGATTAACCTGCTAGGCGATTCCTTGTAGACACAGGAGCTGCTTTTGTTGTTGTATTTGCTGATGAATCATCGATGATTGCTTGGGCGTATTGAATTGATAACAACTTTCCATATCGCATATGCAGATTATCGATAAATGTTGCGGCGTATTTTGCTCTTGCTGTTGCTTTCTTCTTTTCTTTTTTTTCCACTTGTTCGTTGCAGATCGCTTGTCGTATTTAAACAAATTATAGACACTTACACGAGACAACACCGAAGAACACAAAGTTATTATATTTTTTTTTTATTATTTATTTATATACGAGAAATGCCGAGCAAATAACAACAACAACAATACCGATGATGATGTGAATACGACGACAAATATTGTACATATGTACAGAGACTGTATATAAAATATACACAAACACACACAAAAAAAATACACACACTTAGATACTGAGAACAAGATAGACGGCGACGACGGCGGCGAAGAGAGTGAGATTAAACGTTTAACGCGGGCGGGGGAAGACAAAAATGAAACAAAATAAGTGACACACACACGCGATGCGAAAAGTATGCAACAACTTTGTAGATTTCCTTTTGTTTATCAATGCAAATGCTTCATCATTCTTTTTTCTTTTTAATTGTATTTATATTTTTATCAATTGTGGCTTCCGCTCCTGTTTTGGTTTAACTAACCGTGGATACTGCAAAATTTCAGAGAATTAAAATACTTGCACATTTTGAAAATAATAAATGTTTTCAAGTATTTTCTTATTATGACAATGACAACACACACGGCAAATTGGTTGGCAACGCGCAGCGCAACGCACGGCCAAAGGACAACGACTGCAGTCAGTGACAGCGAACGGGAGACCCAGAGGCAAAGAGAGAGTTTCAATTCCAGAAAGAGTGAGCAACCAAGAGAACAAGAGAGAGAGCGGCGCCAGTTTGAAACAGCGGCGCCAGCTACGATGCGAATGGGCGAGCAAAGCAGACTTCAAAACAAGGCACACACAGGCCACACGCCGAGGGGGGTAAAACGGCAGTAGAGGGCAAAGAGAGAGAGAGCAAAATTTACATAGGGCAGCTGCCGACACTCACACACACACACACTCGCATGCACGCTTATTATGTTGAAACGCGGCGAGAATGAAATGCAGCGAAACGAATGGGCAGCACAAAATGTGCGCAACAAAATGGAAGCAGGCACTTGAAAATAAACAAAATATATAAAAAAAGATAATCCGCACACAGACACAAGTCAAACTGTGTTCCAATTCCAAAATGTGCACAAAACACAAGGCGGCATGGCAACATGCTCTCTCTCTGTCTCTTTTCGGTGCTCTCACTTGCATGCTCTCGCTCTCTGCATAGCGGCGGCAGGAGGTGTGCGTGTTTGTGTGTGTGCGTTTGCTTGTGTGTGTGTGGCGCGCCAGTAGAAAAATCAATGAAAAATATCTGGAAAAATTGCCCAAAAAAATGTTTGTATTATTTGTTTGTGCCGCCTTTATGTACCGTTATTCTGCAGCTTCATTTGTTTTTTATGCACTTTTGATTTTTGCGCAATTGGAATTTAACACAATTTATGTGAGAGAAACTCGAGGGGCCAATTTGATTGCTTTATTATTATTGTTTAGCCACACACACACATGCAAACAAGAAACACGCACACAAACACACACACATGGGACGAATGAGAAGACACAACAAGAGACTTTAACTAAAGCAATTGATTAACGGGACTGCCGCATTTACCGTACAACAATTGAAAGAAACACACACTTTTTTTATTTTCTCTCTGATTTTTTTGTTGTTTATCTCATCTTCTGTTGTCAGTCAGTCAGGATGCTGCATTGCGACGACGACGACGACCATTCAAAGCCCGTGGCAACATCAAACAACATCAGAACACGCGAACGCGACACATGGAACACGCGACTCTCTCGACGACTTAACAACAACTCATTGGGAGTTTCGTTTCGGCAGGCAACGGCAGCCAAAAGCGATGGCATCAAATGTGCTGGCAACAAATGTTTGGGTACATTGTTGCTAGCGAAATTTTGTTATCGTTCGCTCGCACCCACCCTCATGATCGGCAACAACAATAGCAATGCACTTTACTACGCGTATGTTGAGCAACATGTTGCTTCACTTTGCGCATGTTTTGCGGCAGTTTTGTTATTGTTTCTCTCGCACGATAGGGAGAGCTCTCCCATTGGACTCGAGAGTTGTCGTTGTTGTTTCAATTCCAGAGTTTCTCTTCAAGCAAAGACTATAAAAAGTGCCCATCGGCTCGGTTCAGCAAGCAGTGTTTTGAAATATTAAAATAATGTTTATCAAAAACAAGTAGTAATTTTTGAATTTCGGATTTTGTATAATCGATTGCGGGAAACATACACATTATATTGAAATGCATGTTTTTAATTTATTTTTACTTTCATCGTTTTAACAATACAAAATGTAAGAAATACATAAAGTGAATTTTAGAATTTTTAAAAGTATTGAAAGTAATGTTAAGTTTACTCAAGGAAAAATTGCAACATCTTTACTTTGTTGATGTTTGGAGATGAGCCGCTGTTGTTTTGATTCCCGTATTCCTCCTTACGCTCTTTGGGCGGGAGAGTTTGCGCCCTAAGTCAATCAGAGTTCTAATAACTGTTGTTGTTATTATAGACACACGTGCTAATTGAGATCATAAAATACGGAAAATCACCTTGAACTTTTCCGGTTTTGTTACCAATTTATCAATAACAAATAAACAAAGAGCATTATTTGTTTTATTGGCCCACCAATTAGCGGCTTTCGAACAGCTGACAACTCTAGACCTCACTACGCGGTCTCTCTCACTGTCTCTCTACTTCCCTCTCTCTTACCGCTCTCTTACTTGTGACCTGCTCAATGAATGCGTTCTCTGTTTTTGCCGGCGGTGCATGTGTATTGGTTTATTTATAATTTACAATTGTTTAATAACAAGAAAATTCATGTCTGTATTGAATGCGGCACATTCCATTCGCAATACGTGTAATTAACCAATGCTCTCAAGTACGGTTTTTGTGATTGGTAATGTATTTACCGCGCATAATTATAAACAAATTCATCATATCAATAAAACAAAAAAAAAATGTGTTGAACTTCATTTCTTATTGTATTTGTTTGTTTATTGTACACTTTTGTTGTTTAACTAACTCACTTCAATATGTTTATACATTTGTTATAAGTATCTAACTTATTTTTACAATGTTTGATAAACTTTTAAAGTTTATTTTAAGCAGCGCATTACAAAACGCAACCTTTTGTTTGAGGAGTTCGACCGATAACTGCCAAACTTATCGAATTGACATCGATTAAAGCAATTGCAATGCAAAAGTGATAAGTAACGATGAATATTTAAAGTTAATAGATGGAATTTTAAAAACTATTTTTTTATTATTAAACAAACGCAATATCAACAATAACATTCAGTCTCAATGCTCTACCACCACTTTGCCCCGCAAATGTCCCTCTTTCAAACGCTCAAAAGCCTTAGGCAACTGGGCGTAGTCGAAGCAACTGTCGATTTGCGGTATGAGCTAGAAATGTATATAGAAATATAGTTTCTGTATAGGATTAACAAAGAATAACAGACAAAACTTACTTTACGCTTCTCAACGAGACGCTGTAGGAACTCAATACCATGTGCCGCCGGATAGAAGTAGCCCCACTTGACCAACCCGCCTCGTTGGGTAACCGCCTTTACGTTGGTCTGGAGAAGATCAGAGACATTCTGCAACGCACCCAGACATATGCCTTGCTTATCTATGTTGGCCAGCAGTGGAGAGGAGAAGGTTATATATTGGCGAAAGTCGAATTTCAATTCCGTTGCATGCTGTCCTCCCTGTCCGGCGCAATCCAACACAATGTCGTAGGGTGCATAGGAGTTGATGGCCTCCATAGCTGCAGGATTGCTGTAATCTATCACTAAGTCAGCGCCCAGTTGACGTACCATCTCCATAGCATTTTCACTGCACGTGGCCAGAACTTGAACGTCCTGCGACTTGAGGATTTGTACTGCTAAAGTGCCAACTCCGCCAGAGCCGCCCAAGACGAGCACACGCTTACAGGCGCCACCACCGGCTGACGTTGCAGCGCCACAAGGACCACCCAAGAAGCCAGTCAGGTAGAGACCTGACCATGCAGTTAGACCAGCATACAGCACACTGGCCGCCTCCTTATCATCCAATTCCTTTGGCGCTGGCGCAAGCTAGAAATATTCGCTCAATGAAATCTGTTTATATAGGAGGTAATGCATCACTTACACAGGATGAGGGAACTACAACGTAGTCAGCATGTGCTCCCGCGGTATTGTGTACGGGCACCACGCCCCACACGCGGCTGCCCAGCTGCAGTTGCTCTTTCTCCACACCCATTCCCCTTTGCACCAGTTCGCCACAGAATTCCCGTCCCAGTGTCAATGGGAACTCAATGTCATCGTCATATTGACAGCGTATCTTGTTGAGAAGTGTAGATCCATATCCACGCAGCATTGCCAGGTCGATGGGATTTACTGTAGTGGTGCGCACCCGCACCAAACATTCCTCCGAGCTGCGTATCGAGGGCAATTTAAGCTTCTCCGAGAACTGCAACTCATCAATATCGCCATAACAGTGTAACTGCCAGCCAGACATCTTTCGTGTGCTCCTTGGTCGCACAGGCGGCGGAGGCGACGGTGGCGCCGGGTCTCCAGCAGTGTCGATTTCTGTCGCAGTCGCTACTCTGCGCAGGGCCGGCAAACACCGTGAAAGCCCTGCAAAAGGCACTCTATAGATTGCGCCGCTTGACAGCATCTTTTCTAATAGTTTACTCCAATCAATTGATATTATTAACAAATAAGTAACAATTTGCAAACTTTTTTTACACTACATTCGTTTTTAATGTTTACAAACGTAACTTGAGGCCTATGTAAACTAACAGACCAGACTAGTATGCTGTTCACATAACAATGCGCCAACTATCGATAACAGCTCACAAGTGAATCGATATATCGGACAAGTGCGCGGTTTTGTTTTTCTTCATTCCCCTACTGTTTTCCTGCAATGCCTTTGCCCATCTGCTTTGTTATATTTGCACATGCAGCGACCGCGATGATGTGTGTGTACAAAAGCAGTACTGCAAATGACGTATTGAAGTTAATGCTTGCAACACACAACTCATTTGAGTAAGAGTGAATTTTTATACCCATTCATCATTGTAAAACTATATACACAAAATTGCCAAAAAATTAAGTATTTATTAATGAAAACAAATACACATACAAATGTAGAACTCTATTCGTATACTTAATCAAAACAATAACGTCATATATATACTTAAAATTATATCATATTATGTTTATATAGAACACATACATATATACACCCTATATATAAAAACATTATTCGGTTTGTTGACTTTTATAAAACGAATGCAAAAACATTAAACTATCCAATGAATGGGGAGTTAATCTATTTCGCTTTTCGGTTCTTATACTTCGAGCAAGAGAAAAACTTCTTTCTGCTGCTACACTACTTGAGGGAATCGAATGCACTTGTAATGCAAATTTATATAACTGAGGATAATAATGTTGATTACTTTTCCACCAATCTATTACTTCGAAATCTTCCGTTATGCTTACTCTTTCTTTGCAATATTTATCTATCTCATCTATAGTGGTTTCTTTATTTTTTTCCGATTTTTTGATTAAGCTTGAGAAAAAAAACTTATTTGTATCAATGCGCTCTTTTTTCGAAGATGAAGGACATTCTTCTTTATCCGAAAGAATGGGAGATTGTGAACATAAACTTTCTGAATCGGATATATTTTCAGATTTTATAGTAAACTTTTCTGTAGGAATTGTGCGTACTGATTTTATGGATAATTCAATTAGAGGTGCTTTTGCATTTTGATTTTTATTTTCTATCCATGGAATTTTTTCAATTTCAGAAATGCAAAAGTTTTTAATTTCATTTAAACCATCCAACTTCATATTTAACGTCGGTGGATATAAGAAAAAGGCTATTTTATGCCATATGGATAAATTATTTTCCCAAATTTCATTGACATATTTATGTATATTTTTTTTCAAACTTAAAATGCCCACAGTATCTGAAGGATCAGCCTCACATAAACTTTCGACTTTATAAATCGATGGAAGAACAAAACATAATGAAGGAGAATTTTTTAAAGAATTAAAAATAATTTCGAAATTTTTGCATAGTTCAACTATGCCATCCAAAGTATTGAGATCAATATGAATGAATTTGTGATTCTTAATTGACTCTGATAATATATTGTTTATATCTTGCCAATTATCACGAAATGATTCACACATTATGTAATTTGAATGCCAACCCGCCATGAAAGAACATTTAAAGGAACTATTTAGTTTATTTTCTAAATTTTCTTTCCTTAAATATTTAATTGTTCTTTTGCACTCCTGTAACAAATCGCTCAAGTCTGTTGTTTCACTAAAAGATGTGTCGAGTACTTGAGTAAATAACTGAGTACTACAATTAAGACGAATATTTGACTCTAAGGCTTTTATAATGTTTGCTTCAGTTTGATCTGTTACAAATTTGATATTTTCTAATGAATCAACACCAAATGATTTTAAAAGTGATTGTAATTTCTCCCAAACATTCGCAGGAGTGGCAGTTTCCATTGATTTAAGGCCCAATATTCTATTCACCATTCGATAGTTTTGTTCAAAATGCACCATGACTCCCAAGAATGTTCGCTTCAAATAGTTATCCGTCCAGAGGTCCATTGTAAGCGAAATCCCACCGCGTCTCTCGACTTCTTTCAAGACTAAGCTCAATGTTTCTCTTTTTTCATCGGCTTCTTTTTTGCATTTTCGTGGAATTGTTGTTTCATCGGGCAACAAGTCATCAACGTCCACAAATTCTCCATAGATGCTGCCAATTTTTATAAAAAGTTGCACCATTGCCTTAAATCCTGAACCACTAACGACCGAAAACGGCAGGCAATCTTCGACAATCCAATTGGAAAGGGCATGTAATGCATGCGTCTTATCTTGATATCCAACTTGCTTTATTTTTGTATTCTTTAATTCCTTACAGCAGCGGTGACGCGACAAATTGGATGTCTGATTACCAACGCATCTCAAGATGTGCCGACATGAACGGCAGTACACATAGTCCAACACCACTGTACCATCTTCTTTCAACACCTCCGCTAAAACATTCCACACGAAACTCTTCCCCTTTCTGCGTGGTGCCAAAGTGTAGGCGCCATTCTCAATATTCTTCTCAATAAGTGACTGCATTGATATAATAACAACAAATCCTAGTTCTATTGTGCACACTGAACTGAACTACACAGATAAGTGTGTTGAGGAATACTACTTTACTCCTCTTGCATACAAACATCGCATATTGTTTTGACGCTGCACATTTATATTCGCTACGTAAGGGCACAGTGCAATGCGGTGTTTGTACCAGGGCTGCATAAAACATCTATTTCGTACACAAAATTGTTGCTGCATACGATGTTTTGTTGATATCGATAACTTTAGTTACATCTTTATGAAAATAAAATACTATTGCCAAAAACACCGGCGAAAAAAATAGCATAGTCAGCGCAGTATTGCGCATAAAATGGAGCCGACGTTGGACAATTTTAAATTGAGCTGCGAACTTTTGGGTCACAGCTTGGACGTGCGTGCCGTGGCAGCCGGAGGTAGTGCACCAGACGGTGGTCAATTAATCTTATCAGGTTCGCGAGACAAGAGCACGAAACTCTGGAAGCCAGTAGGGTGCGTAGAAGAACAAAGAGAGATGGGAATTTGTGATTTTCACTTTAATCTTTTACAGTAACGAGTACATTGAGAGCGTGACGCTGCAGGATCACAAGAACTTCATATCCTACATCTATTATCTTGCCTCCGAGCAATGGATCTGCACGGCCAGCAACGATGCAACTATTTGCATCTACAATCAAGAGGCATTTACACCGTTGCTGCAGCTCAAGGGACACGAGTCAACGGTGTGTGCTCTTGCTGGTGGTCTCAAGGCACGCAGCATCATCAGTGGCAGTTGGGATAAGACTGCACGCGTCTGGACAATCAGTGAGACAGGTGACTTTACGTTCATCAAGCTGGAGGGGCATGAGGCAGCCGTCTGGGCTGTTGCCACAGTTCCCAATCAACGCAAATATGTCACTGGTGGCGCTGACAAGTGCATCTACTATTGGAATGAGCAGGGTGAGAAGCTGCGCCTGCTCAAGGGGCACACTGACTGTGTGCGTGCTTTGGTCCCGTTGCCTGCCAATTCGTTGCTGTCCTGCGGCAATGATGCTGTGTTGCGTTTTTGGAACGAGGATGGAGAATGTGTGCGCGAGTTGAGTGGCCACACGAACTAAATCTATGCGCTGGCACGCAATGAGGCATTGGGCGAACATGTCGTCGTCTCTTGTGGAGAAGATAGCACTCTGCGTATGTGGAATGTCATAACAGGAGATCAGCTGGGTGAACCTATCTATCATCCAGCGATTTCTGTGTGGTCTGTCACCTGTTTGCAGAACGGTGACATTGTTACCGGCTGCAGCGATGGTGTGGTGCGTGTCTTCACTATGGACCCAGCTCGACAGGCCAAAGAGAATCTAAGGCAATCATTCGACATGGCCGTCGCCACACACAAGTCTCAGCTCAGCGAGGAAATTGGCGGTGTCAAGAAGACTGAGTGAGTGCGAACCCAGATCCCCATCAGGTTGACAGACTTCTTAATCACTTTTACCTTTTCCTTTTCCTAGTCTACCTGGACCCGAGGCGCTGCTCTCTAATGGTACTCGTGATGGTCAAACGAAAATGGTGCGTCATGCAGACGGCTCCGTCAAGTGTTACTCCTGGGAGCTGGGAAAATGGAATCTAGTGGGTGATGTCACCGGCGCCACGGGCGGCACACAGGCTACGTCGGGGAAGAAGATGCACGAGGGCAAGGAATACGATTATGTCTTCAATGTGGACATCTCAGACACAGAGCCACCTATTAAGTTGCCTTACAATCGTGACGAGGATCCCTGGAAAGCAGCACAATCGTTCATACATCGCAACAATCTTCCACAGGCATATCTCGATCAGGTGGCCAATTTTATAGTGACCAATTCTCAAGGAGCAGCTCCAGTGGTTACCCAGACCACAAGGTAAGTGTAGAGCAGAAGCACGTGGAAAAAGAAGGCTAAACAACTCTTGTCTTGCAGTGGCTATCAGGATCCCTTTACGGGTGGTTCGCGCTATGTACCCGGCTCTAGCAACAGTAATGTGCAGGGCGGCGGTAATATGGATCCCTTCACGGGTGGCTCTAGCTACTCCACTGCCGCCAGCAAGAAGTCATCCCAGGTCGATGTGAATTTTGTTAGCGGCAGCGACAAACACTTCCCAGTCAGCAACTATCGCACCTTTGACACCTGTGATCCCAACAAGGTGCTGGAGAAGATGAAGTGCGTAATGTAGTACCCAATTCCCAGTGTACCTTATATTTATACAACTCCTTCCCCTCCCGCAGAGAGTTCAACAACAAGTTAACCAGCACCGAGGGCAAAGTTGGTGAGGAGACCATGCGTGCAGTGATTCGTTTGACGGACAAGACACCCGAGGTGGATGCCACTGCACTGGAGGCACTTATGCTGCTGCTCAAGTGGCCTGCGGGCATGTTGTTCCCTGTGCTAGACGTACTCCGTCTAGCTGTGCGCCACAAAGCAATCTTCAGTTTGCTGCACAACAGCTACAACTTCCTGAACAACGTTGTGCCTCAGTTGAGTGGATCCGCAGCTAATCAATTGATGATCTGTCGTTGCTTGGCCAATGCACTCAGTCATTCGGCGGGACGGCAGCAGATTGAGCAGCAGCTGCCACAGATCATTGAGCTAGTCAGCGGGATTCGTGCTGGCAGTGCCAACTTGGAAATAGCCATTGCTACCTTCTACTTGAACGTGACCACAACGCAGACCCAAGAAGTGGCTCGGTCAGAGGTTTGTCACGTCACCACTACCGGCATCGTTGAGCTGCTCAAGTGGGCCAATGATCTGGAGGCCTGGTATCGTGCCATGCAGGCCATTGGTAATCTGACTACTACCAGCTGTGGCCAGGAGACTATCGCACAGGTGATCTCTGTGGATTATGTTATGGATAAGCTGCGTGAACTGACAAACACGCCACACGATGAGAACTTCACCAAGGTTAATCTGGTCGGGCAGGCATTGCTGGCCGCATTCTGATCGGGATACTTCACTGCCTGCATTTATAACATTAACAAATTTTATATATATAGATTATATTTCTGGAGTGTGTCGAGTTTCTAATTCAATAAATACATTTAGCTTAGCTTAGTTTATTGCTTGGTTGACGATGGCGACTGTGCCGCGTCGGGTGTGTTGCGTGTCTGTATGCGCTGGAGGAGCTCGTGCTTCCAGCTCTCTTCGGACACACTCTTTTCCTAGTCGGACACGGTCACGTTTGGCAACGTTTTCGTCAACATGGCCTTGAGAATCTACAAATTAGAAAGAGATCATACCTCAAATTAGAAAGAGAGCATACCTCCAATTAGAGAGAGAGCATCCCTCAAATTAGAGAGAAAGCTACCTCAAATTAGAGAGAGCATACCTCAAATTAGAGAGAGAGAGAAAACCTCTCTTCATCTCCTTTTCCCACTCACCTGCTCGGTGCGCGTTTTGTCCAGTTCCATCTGCAACTACTTGGGACGTGGTTCGTTCCACACCTGTCGCTTGATTTCCGCATTCGCACTCTCAATAGTTCCCTGTGCTAGACATACTCCGTCTAGCTGTGCGCCACGAAGAAATCTTCAGTTTGCTGCACAACAACTACAACTTCCTGAACAACGTTGTGCCTCAGTTGAATGGATCGGCAGCTAATCAATTGATGATCTGTCGTTGCTTGGCCAATGCACTCAGTCATTCTACTTGAACGTGACCACAACGCAGACCCAAGAAGTGGCTCGGCCAGAGGTTTGTCACGTCACCACTACCGGCATCGTTGAGCTGCTCAAGTGGGCCAATGATCTGGAGGCCTGGTATCGTGCCATGCAGGCCATTGGTAATCTGACTACTACCAGCTGTGGCCAAGAGACTATCGCACAGGTGATCTCTGTGGATTATGTTATGGATAAGCTGCGTGAACTGACAAACACGCCTCTTTATGCGCTGGAGGAGCTTGTGCTTCCAGCTCTATTCGTACACATCCCTTGCTTAGTAGGGCGAACGTGAGCATACCTCAAATTAAAGAGAGAGCATATCTCAAATTAGAGAGAGAGCAAACCTCAAATTAGAAAGAGAGCATGCCTCAAATTAGACAGAGCATACCTAAAATTAGAGAGAGAGCATACCTCAAATTAGAGAGGGAGCATACCTCAAATTAGATAGAGCATACCTCAAATAAGATAGAGCATATCTCAAATTAGAGAGAGAGAAACGTCTCTTCATCTCTTTTTCTCACTCACCTCGGTGCTCTCCTCCTTGGGACGTGGTTCAATCCACACCTGTCGCTCGATTTCCACATCCGCAGTCTCAATAAGCGGCATGTTCGGATCGCCATGTGTCACCTTGGCTGTCATCCTCAGCCACAAAAAAAACTTATTTGTATCAATGCGCTCTTTTTTCAAAGATGAAGGACATTCTTCTTTATCCGAAGGAGTGGAAGACTGTGAACATGAATTTTCTGAATCGGATATATTTTCAGATTTTATAGTAAACTTTTCTGTAGGAATTGTGCGTACTGATTTTATGGATAATTCAATTAGAGGTGCTTTTGGATTTTGATTTTTATTTTCTGTCCATGGGAAAAAGGTTATACCAAATATATGTAACAGACAGAAGGAGGCGTCGGAGACCCCAAAAAGTATATATATTCTTGCTCAGGATCACTAGCCGAGGCGATTGAGCCATGTCCATCTGTCCATCCGTCCGTCTCTCTGGATGAACGCGCCAATCTCAGCTTTTACAAAAGCTAGGAATACCAAATTTAGCATGAAGATTTCTGTATACCATACGCAGATCAAGTTTATTTTCAATTTGGGATACCACACCTACCGCCCCCGCAAAGCGACCATTTCCTATTTATATTCGAAGTACTCATGTCTTAACGTTCTGCTTCAGCATACATATAGATAAAAACTATATGAGCCTATCCTCCAAATTGCAATCCGATCGGATGATAAACACGAAAGTTATTAGATTATACCTTTCGACCAGCAAACAAATTGTCGATGACGTTATAACTATATCACTTGTGCAGAAAAGAAAAGGACGAACGATGCGAGCGCGAACTGTTTCTCGACTCTTCTTTTCTATGCACACGTCAATTACCGAAAATACATGTGCATACATATATGTTAACACTTAATTATAACTTAATACTTAATTTGTGTACACACATACATATGTACATTTGTATACAACCAATAGCGTGGTAGATCGGTATGCCTGCATGCAAGCATTTACATGCATGTGTACATATTCATAGTATGCGCACGTGAATAAATAATTATTATTTAATAATTCATATTTTAGGGTTGGTAAACAATACAAGACTATAACACAAGTCTTATTATTAAATAAATATTAATTTCTATTACTCAATATTTTGCGAGTGCAGTGGGCAATTTCAAATGTATAAAGAAATACAGATATATAATGCCCACACCGATCTTTGCAGTCTTTCGCGCGCTAGGGAATTGCGGCGATAAATTATTGGCAACTTATCGAAATTGATGCAAGGTGGCGGAGCATTGCAGTGTTATAATTAATTTGTAGTTCGCGATTAGTATCATACATTTAGATACATGGGTCGAAGGGTATCCCACTATCGCAAGCCGCTCGTCTCTATTTGGTTTATTTTTTAAATTTTCTTTCCATAAATATTTAATTGTTCTTTTGCACTCCTGTAACAAATCGCTCAAGTCTGTTGTTTCATTAAAAGCTGTGTCGAGAACTTGTGTAAATAACTAAGTACTACAATTAAGCCGAATATTTGACTCTAAGGCTTTTATAATATTTGTTTCAGTTTGATCTGTTACAAATTTGATATTTTCCAATGAATCAATACCAAATGTTTTTAAAAGTGATTGTTATATCTCCAAAACATTTGCAGGAGTGACAATTTCCATTGATTTGAAGCCCAATATTCTATTCGCCATTTGATAGTTTTGTTCAAAATGCACCATGACTCCCAAGAATGTTCGCTTCACATAGTTATCAGTCCAGAGGTCCATTATAAGCGAAATCCCTCCGCGTCTCCCGACTTCTTTACTCCTCTTGTAAATAGACATCGCATATTGTTTTGACGCTGCGTATTATATTCGCTACGTTAGGGTACTGTGCATTGCGGTGTTTGTACCAGGGCAGCATTTCATACAAAATTGTCGCTGCATACGATGTTTTAATGATATCGATAACTTTAGTTACATCTTTATGAAAATAAAATACTATTGCCAAAAACACCGGCGAAAAAATTAGCATAGTCAGCGCAGTATTGCGCAGAAAATGGAGCCGACGTTGGATAATTTTAAATTGAGCTGCGAACTTTTGGGTCACAGCTTGGATGTGCGTGCCGTGGCAGCCGGAGGCAGTGCACCAGACGGTGGTCAATTAATCTTATCCGGTTCGCGAGACAAGAGCACGAAACTCTGGAAGCCATTATGGTGCGTAGAAGAACAAAGAGAGATGGGAATTTGTGATTTTCACTTTAATCTTTTACAGTAACGAGTACATTGAGAGCGTGACGCTGCAGGATCACAAGAACTTCATATCCTACATCTACTATCTTGCCTCCGAGCAATGGATCTGCACGGCCAGCAACGATGCAACCATTTGCATCTACAATCAAGAGGCATTTACACCGTTGCTGCAGCTCAAGGGACACGAGTCAACGGTATGTGCTCTTGCTGGTGGTCTCAAGGCACGCAGCATCATCAGTGGCAGTTGGGATAAGACTGCACGCGTCTGGACAATCAGTGAGACAGGTGACTTTACGTTCATCAAGCTGGAGGGGCATGAGGCAGCCGTCTGGGCAGTTGCCACAGTTCCCAATCAACGCAAATATGTCACTGGTGGCGCTGACAAGTGCATCTACTATTGGAATGAGCAGGGTGAGAAGCTGCGCCTGCTCAAGGGACACACTGACTGTGTGCGTGCTTTGGTCCCGTTGCCTGCCAATTCGTTGCTGTCCTGCGGCAATGATGCTGTGTTGCGTTTTTGGAACGAGGATGGAGAATGTGTGCGCGAGTTGAGTGGCCACACGAACTATATCTATGCGCTGGCACGCAATGAGGCATTGGGCGAACATGTCGTCGTCTCTTGTGGAGAAGATAGCACTCTGCGTATGTGGAATGTCATAACAGGAGATCAGCTGGGTGAACCTATCTATCATCCAGCGATTTCTGTGTGGTCTGTCACCTGTTTGCAGAACGGTGACATTGTTACCGGCTGCAGCGATGGTGTGGTGCGTGTCTTCACTATGGAACCAGCCCGACAGGCCAAAGAGAATCTAAGGCAATCATTCGACATGGCCGTCGCCACACACAAGTCTCAGCTCAGCGAGGAAATTGGCGGTGTCAAAAAGACTGAGTGAGTGCGAATCCGGATCCCCATCAGGTTGACAGACTTCTTAATCACTTTTACCTTTTCCTTTTCCTAGTCTACCTGGACCCGAGGCGCTGCTGTCTAATGGTACTCGCGATGGTCAAACGAAAATGGTGCGTCATGCAGACGGCTCCGTCAAGTGTTACTCCTGGGAGCTGGGAAAATGGAATCTAGTGGGTGATGTCACCGGCGCCACGGGCGGCACACAGGCTACGTCGGGGAAGAAGATGCACGAGGGCAAGGAATACGATTATGTCTTCAATGTGGACATCTCAGACACAGAGCCACCTATTAAGTTGCCTTACAATCGTGACGAGGATCCCTGGAAAGCAGCACAATCGTTCATACATCGCAACAATCTTCCACAGGCATATCTCGATCAGGTGGCCAATTTTATAGTGACCAATTCTCAAGGAGCAGCTCCAGTGGTTACCCAGACCACAAGGTAAGTGTAGAGCAGAAGCACGTGGAAAAAGAAGGCTAAACAACTCTTGTCTTGCAGTGGCTATCAGGATCCCTTTACGGGTGGTTCGCGCTATGTACCCGGCTCTAGCAACAGTAATGTGCAGGGCGGCGGTAATATGGATCCCTTCACGGGTGGCTCTAGCTACTCCACTGCCGCCAGCAAGAAGTCATCCCAGGTCGATGTGAATTTTGTTAGCGGCAGCGACAAACACTTCCCAGTCAGCAACTATCGCACCTTTGACACCTGTGATCCCAACAAGGTGCTGGAGAAGATGAAGTGCGTAATGTAGTACCCAATTCCCAGTGTACCTTATATTTATACAACTCCTTCCCCTCCCGCAGAGAGTTCAACAACAAGTTAACCAGCACCGAGGGCAAAGTTGGTGAGGAGACCATGCGTGCAGTGATTCGTTTGACGGACAAGACACCCGAGGTGGATGCCACTGCACTGGAGGCACTTATGCTGCTGCTCAAGTGGCCTGCGGGCATGTTGTTCCCTGTGCTAGACGTACTCCGTCTAGCTGTGCGCCACGAAGCAATCTTCAGTTTGCTGCACAACAGCTACAACTTCCTGAACAACGTTGTGCCTCAGTTGAGTGGATCCGCAGCTAATCAATTGATGATCTGTCGTTGCTTGGCCAATGCACTCAGTCATTCGGCGGGACGGCAGCAGATTGAGCAGCAGCTGCCACAGATCATTGAGCTAGTCAGCGGGATTCGTGCTGGCAGTGCCAACTTGGAAATAGCCATTGCTACCTTCTACTTGAACGTGACCACAACGCAGACCCAAGAAGTGGCTCGGTCAGAGGTTTGTCACGTCACCACTACCGGCATCGTTGAGCTGCTCAAGTGGGCCAATGATCTGGAGGCCTGGTATCGTGCCATGCAGGCCATTGGTAATCTGACTACTACCAGCTGTGGCCAGGAGACTATCGCACAGGTGATCTCTGTGGATTATGTTATGGATAAGCTGCGTGAACTGACAAACACGCCACACGATGAGAACTTCACCAAGGTTAATCTGGTCGGGCAGGCATTGCTGGCCGCATTCTGATCGGGATACTTCACTGCCTGCATTTATAACATTAACAAATTTTATATATATAGATTATATTTCTGGAGTGTGTCGAGTTTCTAATTCAATAAATACATTTAGCTTAGCTTAGTTTATTGCTTGGTTGACGATGGCGACTGTGCCGCGTCGGGTGTGTTGCGTGTCTGTATGCGCTGGAGGAGCTCGTGCTTCCAGCTCTCTTCGGACACACTCTTTTCCTAGTCGGACACGGTCACGTTTGGCAACGTTTTCGTCAACATGGCCTTGAGAATCTACAAATTAGAAAGAGATCATACCTCAAATTAGAAAGAGAGCATACCTCCAATTAGAGAGAGAGCATCCCTCAAATTAGAGAGAAAGCTACCTCAAATTAGAGAGAGCATACCTCAAATTAGAGAGAGAGAGAAACCTCTCTTCATCTCCTTTTCCCACTCACCTGCTCGGTGCGCGTTTTGTCCAGTTCCATCTGCAACTACTTGGGACGTGGTTCGTTCCACACCTGTCGCTTGATTTCCGCATTCGCACTCTCAATAGTTCCCTGTGCTAGACATACTCCGTCTAGCTGTGCGCCACGAAGAAATCTTCAGTTTGCTGCACAACAACTACAACTTCCTGAACAACGTTGTGCCTCAGTTGAATGGATCGGCAGCTAATCAATTGATGATCTGTCGTTGCTTGGCCAATGCACTCAGTCATTCTACTTGAACGTGACCACAACGCAGACCCAAGAAGTGGCTCGGCCAGAGGTTTGTCACGTCACCACTACCGGCATCGTTGAGCTGCTCAAGTGGGCCAATGATCTGGAGGCCTGGTATCGTGCCATGCAGGCCATTGGTAATCTGACTACTACCAGCTGTGGCCAAGAGACTATCGCACAGGTGATCTCTGTGGATTATGTTATGGATAAGCTGCGTGAACTGACAAACACGCCTCTTTATGCGCTGGAGGAGCTTGTGCTTCCAGCTCTATTCGTACACATCCCTTGCTTAGTAGGGCGAACGTGAGCATACCTCAAATTAAAGAGAGAGCATATCTCAAATTAGAGAGAGAGCAAACCTCAAATTAGAAAGAGAGCATGCCTCAAATTAGACAGAGCATACCTAAAATTAGAGAGAGAGCATACCTCAAATTAGAGAGGGAGCATACCTCAAATTAGATAGAGCATACCTCAAATAAGATAGAGCATATCTCAAATTAGAGAGAGAGAAACGTCTCTTCATCTCTTTTTCTCACTCACCTCGGTGCTCTCCTCCTTGGGACGTGGTTCAATCCACACCTGTCGCTCGATTTCCACATCCGCAGTCTCAATAAGCGGCATGTTCGGATCGCCATGTGTCACCTTGGCTGTCATCCTCAGCCACAAAAAAAACTTATTTGTATCAATGCGCTCTTTTTTCAAAGATGAAGGACATTCTTCTTTATCCGAAGGAGTGGAAGACTGTGAACATGAATTTTCTGAATCGGATATATTTTCAGATTTTATAGTAAACTTTTCTGTAGGAATTGTGCGTACTGATTTTATGGATAATTCAATTAGAGGTGCTTTTGGATTTTGATTTTTATTTTCTGTCCATGGGAAAAAGGTTATACCAAATATATGTAACAGACAGAAGGAGGCGTCGGAGACCCCAAAAGTATATATATTCTTGCTCAGGATCACTAGCCGAGGCGATTGAGCCATGTCCATCTGTCCATCCGTCCGTCTCTCTGGATGAACGCGCCAATCTCAGCTTTTACAAAAGCTAGGAATACCAAATTTAGCATGAAGATTTCTGTATACCATACGCAGATCAAGTTTATTTTCAATTTGGGATACCACACCTACCGCCCCCGCAAAGCGACCATTTCCTATTTATATTCGAAGTACTCATGTCTTAACGTTCTGCTTCAGCATACATATAGATAAAAACTATATGAGCCTATCCTCCAAATTGCAATCCGATCGGATGATAAACACGAAAGTTATTAGATTATACCTTTCGACCAGCAAACAAATTGTCGATGACGTTATAACTATATCACTTGTGCAGAAAAGAAAAGGACGAACGATGCGAGCGCGAACTGTTTCTCGACTCTTCTTTTCTATGCACACGTCAATTACCGAAAATACATGTGCATACATATATGTTAACACTTAATTATAACTTAATACTTAATTTGTGTACACACATACATATGTACATTTGTATACAACCAATAGCGTGGTAGATCGGTATGCCTGCATGCAAGTATTTACATGCATGTGTACATATTCATAGTATGCGCACGTGAATAAATAATTATTATTTAATAATTCATATTTTAGGGTTGGTAAACAATACAAGACTATAACACAAGTCTTATTATTAAATAAATATTAATTTCTATTACTCAATATTTTGCGAGTGCAGTGGGCAATTTCAAATGTATAAAGAAATACAGATATATAATGCCCACACCGATCTTTGCAGTCTTTCGCGCGCTAGGGAATTGCGGCGATAAATTATTGGCAACTTATCGAAATTGATGCAAGGTGGCGGAGCATTGCAGTGTTATAATTAATTTGTAGTTCGCGATTAGTATCATACATTTAGATACATGGGTCGAAGGGTATCCCACTATCGCAAGCCGCTCGTCTCTATTTGGTTTATTTTTTAAATTTTCTTTCCATAAATATTTAATTGTTCTTTTGCACTCCTGTAACAAATCGCTCAAGTCTGTTGTTTCATTAAAAGCTGTGTCGAGAACTTGTGTAAATAACTAAGTACTACAATTAAGCCGAATATTTGACTCTAAGGCTTTTATAATATTTGTTTCAGTTTGATCTGTTACAAATTTGATATTTTCCAATGAATCAATACCAAATGTTTTTAAAAGTGATTGTTATATCTCCAAAACATTTGCAGGAGTGACAATTTCCATTGATTTGAAGCCCAATATTCTATTCGCCATTTGATAGTTTTGTTCAAAATGCACCATGACTCCCAAGAATGTTCGCTTCACATAGTTATCAGTCCAGAGGTCCATTATAAGCGAAATCCCTCCGCGTCTCCCGACTTCTTTACTCCTCTTGTAAATAGACATCGCATATTGTTTTGACGCTGCGTATTATATTCGCTACGTTAGGGTACTGTGCATTGCGGTGTTTGTACCAGGGCAGCATTTCATACAAAATTGTCGCTGCATACGATGTTTTAATGATATCGATAACTTTAGTTACATCTTTATGAAAATAAAATACTATTGCCAAAAACACCGGCGAAAAAATTAGCATAGTCAGCGCAGTATTGCGCAGAAAATGGAGCCGACGTTGGATAATTTTAAATTGAGCTGCGAACTTTTGGGTCACAGCTTGGACGTGCGTGCCGTGGCAGCCGGAGGTAGTGCACCAGACGGTGGTCAATTAATCTTATCAGGTTCGCGAGACAAGAGCACGAAACTCTGGAAGCCATTAGGGTGCGTAGAAGAACAAAGAGAGATGGGAATTTGTGATTTTCACTTTAATCTTTTACAGTAACGAGTACATTGAGAGCGTGACGCTGCAGGATCACAAGAACTTCATATCCTACATCTACTATCTTGCCTCCGAGCAATGGATCTGCACGGCCAGCAACGATGCAACCATTTGCATCTACAATCAAGAGGCATTTACACCGTTGCTGCAGCTCAAGGGACACGAGTCAACGGTATGTGCTCTTGCTGGTGGTCTCAAGGCACGCAGCATCATCAGTGGCAGTTGGGATAAGACTGCACGCGTCTGGACAATCAGTGAGACAGGTGACTTTACGTTCATCAAGCTGGAGGGGCATGAGGCAGCCGTCTGGGCAGTTGCCACAGTTCCCAATCAACGCAAATATGTCACTGGTGGCGCTGACAAGTGCATCTACTATTGGAATGAGCAGGGTGAGAAGCTGCGCCTGCAGGGGACACACTGACTGTGTGCGTGCTTTGGTCCCGTTGCCTGCCAATTCGTTGCTGTCCTGCGGCAATGATGCTGTGCTGCGTTTTTGGAACGAGGATGGAGAATGTGTGCGCGAGTTGAGTGGCCACACGAACTATATCTATGCGCTGGCACGCAATGAGGCATTGGGCGAACATGTCGTCGTCTCTTGTGGAGAAGATAGCACTCTGCGTATGTGGAATGTCATAACAGGAGATCAGCTGGGTGAACCTATCTATCATCCAGCGATTTCTGTGTGGTCTGTGACCTGTTTGCAGAACGGCGACATTGTTACCGGCTGCAGCGATGGTGTGGTGCGTGTCTTCACTATGGAACCAGCCCGACAGGCCAAAGAGAATCTAAGGCAATCATTCGACATGGCCGTCGCCACACACAAGTCTCAGCTCAGCGAGGAAATTGGCGGTGTCAAAAAGACTGAGTGAGTGCGAATCCGGATCCCCATCAGGTTGACAGACTTCTTAATCACTTTTACCTTTTCCTTTTCCTAGTCTACCTGGACCCGAGGCGCTGCTGTCTAATGGTACTCGCGATGGTCAAACGAAAATGGTGCGTCATGCAGACGGCTCCGTCAAGTGTTACTCCTGGGAGCTGGGAAAATGGAATCTAGTGGGTGATGTCACCGGCGCCACGGGCGGCACACAGGCTACGTCGGGGAAGAAGATGCACGAGGGCAAGGAATACGATTATGTCTTCAATGTGGACATCTCAGACACAGAGCCACCTATTAAGTTGCCTTACAATCGTGACGAGGATCCCTGGAAAGCAGCACAATCGTTCATACATCGCAACAATCTTCCACAGGCATATCTCGATAAGGTGGCCAATTTTATAGTGACCAATTCTCAAGGAGCAGCTCCAGTGGTTACCCAGACCACAAGGTAAGTGTAGAGCAGAAGCACGTGGAAAAAGAAGGCTAAACAACTCTTGTCTTGCAGTGGCTATCAGGATCCCTTTACGGGTGGTTCGCGCTATGTACCCGGCTCTAGCAACAGTAATGTGCAGGGCGGCGGTAATATGGATCCCTTCACGGGTGGCTCTAGCTACTCCACTGCCGCCAGCAAGAAGTCATCCCAGGTCGATGTGAATTTTGTTAGCGGCAGCGACAAACACTTCCCAGTCAGCAACTATCGCACCTTTGACACCTGTGATCCCAACAAGGTGCTGGAGAAGATGAAGTGCGTAATGTAGTACCCAATTCCCAGTGTACCTTATATTTATACAACTCCTTCCCCTCCCGCAGAGAGTTCAACAACAAGTTAACCAGCACCGAGGGCAAAGTTGGTGAGGAGACCATGCGTGCAGTGATTCGTTTGACGGACAAGACACCCGAGGTGGATGCCACTGCACTGGAGGCACTTATGCTGCTGCTCAAGTGGCCTGCGGGCATGTTGTTCCCTGTGCTAGACGTACTCCGTCTAGCTGTGCGCCACGAAGCAATCTTCAGTTTGCTGCACAACAGCTACAACTTCCTGAACAACGTTGTGCCTCAGTTGAGTGGATCCGCAGCTAATCAATTGATGATCTGTCGTTGCTTGGCCAATGCACTCAGTCATTCGGCGGGACGGCAGCAGATTGAGCAGCAGCTGCCACAGATCATTGAGCTAGTCAGCGGGATTCGTGCTGGCAGTGCCAACTTGGAAATAGCCATTGCTACCTTCTACTTGAACGTGACCACAACGCAGACCCAAGAAGTGGCTCGGTCAGAGGTTTGTCACGTCACCACTACCGGCATCGTTGAGCTGCTCAAGTGGGCCAATGATCTGGAGGCCTGGTATCGTGCCATGCAGGCCATTGGTAATCTGACTACTACCAGCTGTGGCCAGGAGACTATCGCACAGGTGATCTCTGTGGATTATGTTATGGATAAGCTGCGTGAACTGACAAACACGCCACACGATGAGAACTTCACCAAGGTTAATCTGGTCGGGCAGGCATTGCTGGCCGCATTCTGATCGGGATACTTCACTGCCTGCATTTATAACATTAACAAATTTTATATATATAGATTATATTTCTGGAGTGTGTCGAGTTTCTAATTCAATAAATACATTTAGCTTAGCTTAGTTTATTGCTTGGTTGACGATGGCGACTGTGCCGCGTCGGGTGTGTTGCGTGTCTGTATGCGCTGGAGGAGCTCGTGCTTCCAGCTCTCTTCGGACACACCCTTTGCCCAGTCGGGCACGGTCACGTTCGGCAAAGTGATCTTCGACATGGCCTTGAGAATCTACAAATTAGAGAGAGCATACCTCAAATTAGAGAGAGAGAGCATACCTCAAATTAGAGAGAGAGAGCATACCCCAAATTAGAAGGAGAGAGAGCATACCTCAAATTAGAGAGAGAGAAACCTCTCTTCATCACATTTTCCGACTCACCTGCTCGGTGCGCGTTTTGTCAAGTTCCATCTGCAACTCCTTGGGACGTGGTTCGTTCCACACCTGTCGCTCGATTTCCGCATCCGCACTCTCAATAGGCGGCATGTTTGGGTCGCCATGTGTCACCTCGGCTGTCATTAAATCGATATCCGCATCGTTATCCTCAGCCACAACTGGGTCTGCTGCATTTTCCCTTTCGCCCGCATCATCTGCATCCATAGCCAGTGGCTGGTAACCATCGTAGGCATCAGAATCATCGCTATCCTCGCTTTGCTCTGCGCCAATGCGCGGATGCTCTATTACCGGTGTAGGGAAGTGATGCTCATCTCCAGGATCTGTGGGTAACTCGGGACCGCCCATTGTTGCTGCCAGTCCAAAGAAAAACAATAATAACAATGTTAATTTACCTATCGATAACGATAACTGCAAGTCACAGCTGTACAGTGTTGTAAACCGATTCCACGAAATTCAGAATAACTCAATTTTTAAAATTAAACAGAAATGACTCGCTTATTAGTTTAGAACTAATTTAAGCAGTAAAAAAATTGATTAATTATTTCTAAAACAAGTATTTTTTTGGGTAAGTCAGTCTGTCAGTCAGAGTAATGCAGTTTTGCAAAATGAAGTATCGAAGCGAGCTTCAAAATAAATTAATTTTCAAAATGAAAAAGATATTGAACGACTCGTAATTATTTTAAGACTAATTTAATCAGTAAAAAAGTATATTATATTTATGATATCATATATTCTAATACAAATATGTTGTTGGGGTCGACGGCGCAGCTGCACTGGCATCCGCTGTCGTTGCCTTTTGGAGCGGCACAATGGTCGACTTAATGTCGCGATTCGACGTCTTGCGCAGCTCCGTAGCAGCATGTTGCAGCTGCAACGTGCACTCAGTGCTGGCTCCGTTCACTGTCAGCTGCGCGTTCTCCTTCTCCAGCAAGAGTGCCAGCGCTTCGAGCAGTTCCACAAAGCCAAGGGCCAGCGCAGCACGTCGTATACGATTCAATTCCTTGTAGAAATGTTGCGTCTTGTCGGGCATCTTCTTTGCATGACGCAAAACCTTCTGCACATCGGACTGCAGACTGGCCTGTCGTATCCAAACCACACTGCTCTGCGAATAGGAACGACGCTCGGCACGGACGGGAAAACTGGCCGTTTCACCGGGTGCCAAATCCTCGGGAAAGCCCAGCAATTCGAGGTCTCCCAGCCAGGGTATAACGTTTGAGCCCGGCGGTAGAATGTTTAATATAATATTGGACTTCTTCTTGGCATCCGTGTAGGCATAAATAAAGCCATACCATTTCTCGCCGAGCAGCACCAGTGCTGCCATATTCTCTAGCTTAAGTGCGCCATGAAGCAGTACACACAACGTCTCCTTCTGTTGCTCCGACTGTGGACTGGTGTTGTGCTTGAGCACTACACTAACGTCGGCATCATCGCCGCTCTCCTCGGCCTCCTTGGAACTGTTCATATAGAAGTCACGTATGTCCTGCTCCAGTTTCTCCAGCTCATAGTGCGGATTACTGGTGTCCAGGTTTAGCTTCGGCGGTTTGGCAACTGCTGTCATGCCTCCGGAGCGACGCGTTGGCTTCTCCCGCTCAACCTTTGCCAGCACCCAATGACGACTGAACGTGGCCGGCGAACCTATGTCCGATAGTGCCAGGAACCCGCAAATATCAATACGTTGCTCAATGTGACGCATTGTCGACTCGCCGCCATAGAGTTCAAGCTGTTTGTAGGGCATTGGTGGTGGCCAGAGCAGCACTTGGCTCTCCATGCGGAAATAGTTCCCGCACTTAAGTGTCACTTCTGTTGATTTGTAGCTGCTCTCACAGAGGCGTTCAATTAGCTCAAACACTGCTGTGCGACCCAGTTCGCTCTTGTGGCTGACACCGGGCGGAGCATCACCTGTTTCAGAGCCTTTTACTGGCTTGGTCATGAAGAGTTGACCTAAAAAGGATTGGGTTACAATTGAAACTTTTTAAATCTTCACTTCGCTTACCCTTCAGCGATGCGGCGTCCAGTAGCTGCTGATGCACCGTCAGCCCACGGGTGAAATGCAAATCTGAATGTATTCCCAGACAGACGAAGTTCAAATTGTATGTGGCCAGCATCTTCAACCAGGCATATTCGGGCTCAGCCTCCTTGCCATCGTAAGCCTCCAGAAATCCTGCAATCGATGTGCTGCCAAATCCAGCACCACAGTCTGTAAACACAACCAACTGTAGCAGATTCTGTGTGCCCCAAGTGGCCATCAGACTGACGCTTGTCTTCAGCATTGTCATAAGGCAAGCCTTGTCCAGTGCCTCTACTTTCTTGATAGCCTGTCGTATCTGATCATAATCGCGAGTAAAATCCACTTTTAGTTCACAAACTGTGGTATATGACACCAGTGCACAGTGCTCCAACTTCCCAGCGGCCGTCAAATTGTCCAGTAAATGCTGTATGCCCTTGAGCGCCAGAGATTGGTAGGTGTGTTCATTGCGCCCGGGGACAGGACGCAGCATCGATAGCGATGCATCCAAAGCGATTATTGTTGGCATATTATCCACCCCTCAAAACAAATATTGCTAGTTTTTTCTGTCTACTTTGCAATATAAACAAGAGCCGGCAACAGCTGATCTAACAATCGATATTCGATAACCAAAAACATCGTTTAAATTAGTCTTTGTATGCGATGGTTGTTATATCGCTATAAAACGGTTTG
Source organism: Zaprionus ornatus (assembly GCA_018904035.1). Lineage (NCBI taxonomy): Eukaryota > Metazoa > Arthropoda > Insecta > Diptera > Drosophilidae > Zaprionus > Zaprionus ornatus. The sequence continues at coordinate 5,982,547 of JAEIFZ010000002.1, read as the reverse complement.
CTTATCGATTTGAAATCTCTCGTTTGTGGATCACAGAAGCGACGAAAGTTTCTTAATCTTTGCATTAGACCACAGCAGCCCATTTGGGTTAAGCTGTTCGCTATAGCCTGTTGGTTATTCTAAAGAAATAATTCTTGTTTTAACAACGAAGTACTTATTTTGTAACTGACTTAGTAATGGCGTATCATCTATCAATCACTATTTTCCTTACGCTAATCGGCTTTGGATTATTGCAAGCGACTTCAATTCCCAAGTAAGTGCATAAATTGGAAAAAACTTATAAGATTGATAATGATTTTCCTTATTTCAAAAACCTTCATTAAATTGTTTAAAATTTCATGATCTTCTCCTGATCATGTAGATTATAATTACGATTGTGAAATGATCTTAACTTAATAATATTTTGTTGTAATTTTGGATAATGATCTTCTGCACTTTTACACATGATTTTGAAGTAGGATGATGAAATAATCTTAAATTCTAATAAAATGTTTGGCTGATAGTTGTTTATAAAAAACCACTATTGGATTTGGTTGCTTTATTAATTCAAATTTATTTAGTCTTTCAAGGGTACCATGGATTCCAAACGATCAGCGTATCATTCAAAATTTAGAAGAATACGCACGTGAGTTAAACATACCTGAGCCTCCAAAAGAACCATCACTGGCAGTGCAAGCACGAAATCCTACCTTCATTGTGCAGAAGATAAACCAGTTGCAACAGCAATTTACCGATTTGAGCAGTCAACTAAAGACGAATTTCGCAGAGCTTAATAATAAGTTAGATGCAACCACAAAGCAAGTGACCGACGTGGATACTAACCTAAACTTATTACTGGGCAAGTCATCTGTATTGTCCAATGAGTTCACGGACCTTAAGCAGAGCTTGACCGATTCACTGACAGATTTGCGCAACTCGCTTAAATTTATAAAGGAGCACATTCCCAGCAACGCGGGACCGAATTAATATATATACATAATGCTATCAATATCATGAAGTAACTCTTCCTCAAATACAATTTTGTTTATACCCAAAGTTGGGCTAAACTTCTGTTTTCTTGCACTCTCCTTATTTATAAAACTAGCATTTTTAGTAATTTTTTTTAGTTTTTCTTACAATTCTAATTTAGATTTCACCAACAACCCAAGCGCCAACCCCTGTTTACCACTTATCTGCGTGTTATCATTTGAACCTCTCTTGTCAGCGGTCCGATGAAAGTTTCTCAATCTCTGTATACGATCGCCATAGTTCATTTAATTTAGGGGTTTAATAGCTTGGTTGTTCTAAATAAATAGATTCATTTGTTTGTTTTAAAACCTCTGACTCATCAAAGTACTTATTTTTCGTCAGTGATTAGGTGTGGGAAAAACCAAAACAACCAAAATGTGAAAAGAAATGTCTTATCATGTTTTGTTAATCGTTTCTCGCCCTAATTGGCTTTGGTTTCAGTCTTGCTTTTCTTTTCCAGAGTAAGTACATGGTTGTTCTAAATAAATAGATTCATTTGTTTATTTTAAAACTTTTGACTCATCAAAGTACTTATTTTTCGTCAGTGATTAGGTGTGGGAAAAACCAAAACAACCCATATGCGAAAAGAAATGTCTTATCATGGTTTGTTAATCGTTTCTCGCTCTAATTGGGTTTGGTTTCAGTCTTTCCTTTTTTTCCAGAGTAAGTAAATGCAAAAAAAATTTTGCTATGTTTAAACTCAGAGAGATTAAAAATGATTACATCACCATACCTCAGGATCATGCTGTTAGGTGTACAAAATAGTTTCTTCTTAAGAAATTATAATGATCATGAGTAAATGAACCAAGTAACAGTAGTGTTCTGACGGATGTAAATCTATTCTTCAAGTGTGGTGGGGACATAGCAATCCATTAAAAATTTCAAATATAAACTAATATAACATCTATTATACAATACAAAATTGCTTATACATTTTCGTTTATACCAAAACTTGTACTTTTGTTTTATGTCATATTTCACTATTCATATTCTTAACTACGTGTACAAGTTGAATGTAACCAACTATTTATAAGGAAAGTTGATTTATTATTTTTTTTGTCTGAGATTTCAAATATTAATAAAATTACTTAGTGAAATTATCGAAACTCGATAGCTGTAAATATCGTTTCAAGTTGTTCATGCGATGTGTACATGATGTGACATGTGAGCAAAACATTTAATCAACGATCGATTAATGCTAGTCGCATTTCGAATGCCATTCACCAGATACGACGATGCTGGGCAAGTGAATGGCATCCTCTTCATTTTGCCGCCAAGTTCACAATTTAAATGTTGTGAGCAATTAAAAATTTGCTGAATTTAAACTGTGAATGAAATAATATTGCTATATGCATATTTATTACATTTTTATTGGCTTGATATTGCCGCTGGCGAATATGAAATTACAGCAGATTGATGACCCTTATATTGAATGTGCATTGAATAGTTAATAGATTTGTATTATAACAAATTGAGTTTTGATTGGAACTAGGATGCGGGAAGATTAAAATGTAAGCGCTCTTGCACTATGCAACGAGTTTGCTCTTTTAATTACATTTAATAAAAAACATCTGAGTGAGGTCCGTCTCTCTTTCTCTCTCTCTCTCCCACACGCTCTCCTCCTCTCTCTTTCAGTGCGTCTCTCGTGAAGCGAATGAACATTATCAAAAAGAACCTCAGCCTCGTACCAGGCGCCAGAATCTTATGCTCATTCAGTGTGTGCTGCTCGTGCAGTGAGGACGGTATCGACTCTGCTCTATAAAAATAGTAAAGTGTGAAAGTTTTTTTTTTTGTTTTTTTCGGAAGTGAAATTAAGTAGAGATATTTGAGTTACAAATACTGCGGGCTATATTATCACCAAAGTTTGTATAATTTCTCTCATTATTCTTATTATTATTATCGTTCATTATTCATGATTTCATTTTCGTCACATTCTGTCAGCACGCTGTCTATATTATATAGTTGTCACGATCTTAGCATTTCTGATTAATCAAACCTCTAACCTAAATAAACTGTATCTTTACGCGATAAGGACATATTGTGTTGTTCTGTGCGTAAACCAAAATGGAAATGTAATCAATAACATATGTACTATATAACATGGTATATGTTTATTTGGAAATCTGCCCGTTGTGTGCTCATTAACAGTAATTAACGACATTTCACTTGCATATTTCTGACCCAATTTCTGTTCCATTGCATTCCCTCCGTCATAAAAGATCAGACCCCATTGGCAATTTTATAGCCATCTATATACACGCCAGATATGCATGCGCATCTGCCCACATCCACATCCATGCATCCGTCTATCCATCTCCTATATGCGATGCTCCCAATTATAAACAATGGCAAATGCAGCAGGGAACAAATTGACGCATTGTTCGATCCATGAGCGATGAAATTGTTGAAAGAAATAAACTTTAAAATTGCATTTACTGCAGCTGCTGCGCATATATTTTTGGCATTGTTTAAACAATTTTGTGTTGCATTTTCAAATAAACTATCCTCGAATTTCGAACACATTCCATGGAACCCGAACAGTTCCCAACGGCGCCATAGCAATTGATTTCAATTTACTATTTACATCTATTTTCCGTACTAAATATATACATATATATCGATGCTTCAGTTTCCGATCAGATCACGCACTTGTGCCTCATTTGAGATTTGCTAATTGAGGAGATCAGCCGGAAAAAGACGATCGGCACGCAACGACGAAATGGCGACTGCAGCTCACCATCCTCATACACCAGCATCATCATCAATTGCCCTGGTGTTCCTGGCCCTAATTGGCCTGTCCCTCTGGCAGTTGTCTTTCGCAGCATCTACCGTCACGTAAGTACACAAATTCCTCGAATATTTTAATAGATTAGTTTGAGGTTCTGCCGATTCTTGATTCCCGGAAAAAACATTTTTCGCAATAGATCTATAGGGTGCATTACAATGTTGCAGATCATGCAGTTTTTAAATATTATATAGATTAGAATGTGTACTTTGGTTGAGATTCTATCGATTCAAAGTTATGTGAAAGAAAAGTTTACACGACAAGCATTATAATGATGCCGATCTAGAGTATTCTTTCATAAATCTTTTTAGGAAAGTTTCTATTTTATTAAATATTTTCGAGAGAATTTTTATTTCAAATGATCATATTACAGAGTTTCATTATATAAACAGTTAAATATCTTCAATCTAATACTTGAAAATTATTTTCAAAAGCCTTTTCAAAACTCCATCATGATTGTATTATAAAACTTTTGATTCCAAGTGCACCAAATGCATTTGAAGTGTTTGAGGAAATGCATAAAAATCTGAATAGAACACTCTTTGAACATGTGGCGCTATTTCCAAGTAAAGATAAAAGAGACAAGCAACTCCAAACTGAGACAAGTCGTAAAATTGTTCACACTTTGGTTTCGAATTTCTCAAACGGATTTGAAACATAATGCACTAAAAATATTTGCACATGTCCAATGGGAAGGGGAAGGCCCGAGGAGTGGGGTGCGGCGCCAGGATGCAGTGGATCTTCTAGCTGACGATTCCCACACCTAATCTCCCCCAGCTGCTGGCCACTTTATGCCATATGCTGCTGGCATAGGGCAACGCCTTCATCAAGCGCGCTACCCCGTTACTAGTTCCCCCCCACAGACTGACAGCCTATGCCAAAACTAATGACTATTCCCTTCAAAGAAACAGAGATGTTTCTCCTGCTGCTCATCTTTTACTCCGACTTGGTTGTTCCGCCTGTTTGTTTGTTTATTTTTGTCCCGAAGCGAGCACACACTTCATGCAAATGGGTTGCGAAGAAGCAAATGGGGGAGTTGGTAATGGAAATGGGCAGATGAGTAACGACGGGATGCCTGCACTGCCAGCATGCAGCATATGTTGTCTATCGTGCACTTCTCCATCTCTCCCTCTCTTATTGCCCCCGCCCGTTCTGCATATCTATCAGCATCAATGCATTTCACACAGACGAATAGAATGGGGGGGGGGGGGCAGACCTCGACATATGCATCTATAATTTAAAAGGGTTTCTGACCCTGAGACTGGCGCTGAGATGTGCATGATACCATACAAAATTATTAGCAGTCAGGGTGGGCTGCGCTGGCAAGTTTACGAGAATTGATCTCTCAAGATCTACGCGTCGATCTCATCAGCCCCGCAGACAGACAGAGAGAGAGAGAGAGAGAGAGAGAGAGAGAGAGAGAGAGGGAAAGGGAGAGATCAACACTCCAACATTTATGAGCAGCCATAAACGCGGCTGTGGTGATCCCAACCCCCCGATGATTAATGAGGGCAATTCGAAAAGAATTTGAAAATTTGTTTCCAGCATTTATGGAACGGCTGGAGAAATACTTCCTGCATGGGGTGTTAGCAGTGTTTTAAAACATTTGTAAAATAATTTTGATGTATTAATAAGATTACAAGTGAGCCGACTTGCATATTGTTGAAGAAGTCTCCTCTTATGTAGAACGTTTTTATACTCTTGGACCATTGAAAATGGTCAAAAAGGGTATACTCACTTTGTTAAACATTATATTAGACAATTCTCAGAGCTCAGTCCTTTTTCAATATTTTTTTTATATAGACAATAAATTGGAAGCATTGATAAGAATAAGTGGAAAGATATATATTCAAAAAAACCCAAAAAACTTTTTATTTAAAAAATTTTAAGGCACAAAATTTCCCAAATACGTATTAATAATAACGATCGATAGTAGTTCTATATTAACTTGTTGAAAGATCGATCTCTAGCCCTCGATGATAATTGAACATTTTCAACATTACTTAAAAATTTCTAAGAATTATTCTCTTCATCCACTTCAACTTACTTATTTCTGCTGTCAACATTCCCCCGTTCACAGCAATGAGGAGCTTAACGGCACTCTCAAATCCCTGATCTATTCATACAATCAGCTGGACAACAAGTTGGAGCGGCACGAGCATCGCGAGCGTGCACTGGGCGACCTACAGAAGAAGGCCTTGCAATCGCTGCTGAAGGGACAGAAGAGCCTGGAGCCGATCAATGGCATCTTCGGGCGGCTGGACGAACGTGTCAGTCAGATAGAGACCATGCTGATCACAGTGAGTACTGAAGGTGTTTAACCTGCTGCGAATGCACCACTCCCAATTGTTAATCCTGTACAGCAAGAGGAGAAGTACAATGCGCAGTCGGATAAGTTCAATCAGGCCATGGAGCACATGTTCAAATGGATGCGAGAGAATGACGAATGCTTCAAGAATCCACCAGGTGCCAAGGCACTTGCTGCGCCAGCAGCAGCTGCACTGCCCAACGCCTTCGTCGAAGAGCAGCAGAAGATCAATAAGCAATTGCTTGTGGAGCTAAAGCAGCTTGGCTCCAGCGTGAACAAGCTGCTCGACAGCAGCAAGCAGGCAGCGGAGCAGAACCAACAGAGCTTCGAGCGTATGCCCAAGACCGATGAGCTGATCAACAAGATTGAGGCTAAGTTGCAACAGCATCGTGCTGCCACCGAAGTCACCACAGCAGCACCGCCCAAGAACAACGATCAGTTTGAGCAGCAGCTCATGCAGCGACTGGGATCGTTGAGTTCCGATCTCGCTCAGCTGCGTGATGCCGCAGCAAAGCCAGCGCCAGCACCACTACCGGCACCAGGTCTCAATGAGCAGGACAAGGCGTACATTCAGGAACTTAACAATGAAACCCTCAATGCACTGGCCGCACTCAAAACGGAGGCAACTGCAGCACAGCAGACGGGTTAGTGACCGAAGTGGTCTAACTACTGTGGATCCTTCTTATTTTGCACTTGATCTCTTCCAGGTCTACGTGAGACTACCGAGCATTTGCAGCAGACCGAGGCTAACATCCTTGGTGACCTCAAGCAGTTGGTCACCGATGTAAGCACCCTAAACGACTTCAACAAACAGGTCAATGTCAGTCAAAACAAACTGGCTAAAGGACTCGATGCCCTGGAGAACTTCAACAGCATCATAATGACCAACTCAGATCTGGTGCTGGACACCCAACGTAAGGTCGAATTTGGTACACTGAAAATTGTGCAACAGATCAGTCTTCTGGTGGAGCAACAAATGTCTGAGCTGGGCAGTCAACTGCAGAAGAACTTTACTGATCTTAACAACACAGTGATCAGCACGCAGATCGATACAAAGCGCAATGTGAGTGCATCCATGGATACAGCTTTGGAGCAGGTGTGGCATCAAATACTCATAATGGGCACTGAACTGACCGAAAGCAAGAAACTATTGGAACTGATGCAGACAGTTCATATTGGCTACGTCAATAGCACTTTCAGTGCCATGTCTGGGCTGAGCAGCAAGGTGGATATGACCAAGAAGCACATGATCGACATGGATACCAATTTGAACTTCCTGATGGGCAAGTTGTCTGTAATGTCCTCCGAGTTTGCCAACATCAAGCAGGGCTTGGCCGATTCGTTGACAGATTTACGCAACTCCTTCCAGATGATACAAGGTAGCATGCCCACTTATCGCTCGGGTAAACAAAACATTGAGAAAAGTGAGTATCTTACGGATGTGAATCTACTCACCAAGCGACATGCTCAGCCCGGAGGTCAGGAGTAGTCAAGATCAGCAGTAAATTCAAAATACAATTCGAAATTTTACAAAATAAACCTAACATTAGTAACTAAGTGAACACACTTACAAGAACAACACCAAAGCTGCAATACAATGAACAATCTTATAAGCAACACCCACGACAAATACAAAATTCGTTTATAACAAAAGTTGTGTTCGTTTTTTGTCTTTTCATATTTCACTTTACACTTATTGAACTAGATGGGGTTTCTTACAATTGGTAATAGGCGCCAACACTTGCTTAACTACGTGTACATATAATTAAATTAATAAACTTAACTAACGCAGTGAATAGATGAGGAGGATAGCGAGGGCGACTACTTGCCCCATCGCTGCTCGCAGCGTGCGTATTTATAAAGCACTCGGGAAAACTCTTTGAGACCAAAGTATTGTCCCGTGCGATGCGTATGGAACTCGGTGAACCGACAATGCCAAGGCAACAGACCGTATGTGCAGGTCTGTCTGGAGAACACAATGCCCAGTTCGGGTTCCGGCACCACGAATCCAAGACGTTTGTTCAGTAATGCATTGATGCCGTCGGATAGTGTTTTTCGCTCCTTAAGCAACTCCTGCACTTCGCTTGTTTTACGCTTCTCGTACAGCTCGCGGCAGACATCAGCTATGAGCGCATGCCCATCAGCGGCACCAATTTGATAGACCTAAACAATGTGAGACAGAGATAAGAATACAATTGCGGGAACTTGTCTACATACGTATAGCAGTATGCTGATAGTATTATATATACAAGTGAAAGTACTGCTCAATGGATATTCGCATTGAATTCCTACCGAAACTCAAATGCGTGAAGCCATTGATAAGCGCTTATCAGTCTTTAGCCAAAGCGATAACTTACCTGCAGCTGCTGAGCGTACTTCGTACCGTTGCTTACGTTGCCATTGCCGTTCATAACACCATTAGTCATGGGATGAATATGATCAGTTTTATAGCCATTCTGTTGCAATTTTTGTTCTTTGTTTGTCATTTGTTGTTTGGGCGGCCACAGATAGGATCTGTCATTGTCGCTGGACTGACAGAAACGCGAAAGGTCCACGTAACCATTGCTGGGCGTACGTGTATCGTAGACACTTACATAGGGGATGCTCACAATTTGGGTGTATTCGAAAATGCGTTTCAATTGTGCCACATCAACGTAACGTTCATCGGGTCCAATAATCAGCACCAGATGCTGTGGCAATTTTTGCAGCTCGTGCACGGCCTGTGCGAGCAACACACGGTGCTGATCACATTGCCAATAGTCATATGACCTGCTGGCGAGCGCATGCAGTCGATGCCAGACTAGCTGCAGCAGCTCCCAGACAACGATAGACAGCAACAGTAGCCGGCTAATTATTGTGCACAGAATTTCCATCATTTTGGAAGCAATAGGAATGATTACTGGTGTGGGTTATATTAAATATTGGACTTTTAACCGTGTTTTCGATGTGCCGGGCAACGATGTTCCTGTTGCTTTTCTTCGTTTTGTTGTTGCTGCTGTTGGCGTGTTGTTGCTGCTGCTGTTGTACCCAAACATAACCTGGAATCAGGGTTATTAGAGACTGTTTGGTTATTTCGTATTGTTCCACAATACTTACGTATAACCTTAGGCGGCACTTGGTCTCACTGTGCTGCTGACAAGCAACATAACTGAAGATTTAATTTTTCATTGCTCTTCTTGCCGCACGCACACACAGTTGCACATATGTGCCCACATACGTGTTCTTGCCGTGTGAATGCTTAACTATCGATATATCGATATTTGTTCTGGAGTTTGCCAATCGGTTTCCACCACATTGCAGTCATATGTTACCTGTCACAGTGTCCGCCTTGATTTGAAATGTTTTATTATTGTGTTGTTTTTGATAATTGTGGTATTCTATATACTATTTAATATATTGGAATATTTTAATTAAATCGATGTTAACTTTTCCAGTGAATTAATATAGTGATGGGGAAAACTTTAAATCTGTCAAAACTTTTTATGCGGGCGCTTTAATTCCATGTTTTGTGGGATGCTATCGACTCTCTTTCCACTAAACACATTTCATGTGATATTACTTAAAAAATATATTATCGTGCCAATATAATATAATATCAACCCAGGTAGACTTGGAATTTACCAATTCGATAATGCACAGAATGTTCGGCTGGCGTCACCTAGCACGAGGGACCCGTTTCCTATTTACGCCGTCTCTGAGATGAGATAAGATGAGTTTCATTCATTCGTCCCAGGAAAGCAGACTTGCGACGGTTACTGCTTCAAGGTAGTTAAGCCTATTTTGGAGCACGGCCAGCTTGAAACAACAAGGTCAAGATAATGACAATCAATTGGAATTCCAGTCAAAACTTTAAAAGGTCGAGGTCACTATTTCTTTTTTGGTATCCCATCAATAATCCAAATAATTAGGGTGGCGACGAGAGCATTGTGCTCATCTCTACTAAAAGCGACAATTTAACTGGCATGAAGGATGAAAAATATATCCAAAATTATTATTATGTATAATTAATTTTAACTATATACATAATAAAAGTATACATATATGTAGGATTGTACCTATTGTTTTATATTATACAGTAAATGTTTATGTATGGAGCGGGACTTTTTTGCTAATCTGCAAGATTCACTTTACATTATAAATATTCACTACATATATTTAAAACGGATCGGTATGTTAAACAACATTAGTTTTCTGTTGACTGTTGGCGGATCTATAATGGAATTTTTTATAATTTTTCTGCTTATCTCGACGTTGCTTCTAGCCGTGACAAGCGAGGTACGCTTATCTGCTGAATGTAGCCGAATCTAAGAATACTACTTTATATAGATTTTCTAAATTCTAGCCTTGTCACGAAGAAAAGGAATTGGAAAATACTTGTGGTACCTACTGTTTCAAGGCAGTTAAACCTATGATGGAGTATACGGCCAAGTTGCAGGATCAGGTATATCCTAACAATGAAAACCCTCAAGTGCCTTACCTAACGGAGCTGGAACATCTACGAAATGAATTAAAACAGCTGCGGAGTAGAGTTGATATTCACGAACAAAAACTGCAGAAGTATGAGCAACAGATGATAGAGCAAAACAAAATGTTTAAAAAATTCGGAAGTAAATATTATTATATTGAGGAACAGCACAGGATGAGTTGGTTTGCTGCTGCGTACAGATGCCAGGAACTTGGCGGACATTTAGCTAGTCTGCAAAGTGAAGAGGATTTTAATGTCCTAACGGCGCAATTAAAGAAACCTTATAAAAGCTATTGGATTGACATCAATGATCTTATCCATGAAGGTGAATACATTTCACATACAACAGGTCGTCTTGCTGCATATTTGAACTGGTTTCCCAACCCAGATAACGCCAAAGGTAATGAAAATTGTGGACAATTGTGGTACATAGAACCACGGTATGGCATGAACGATGAAATATGCACAAATTCATTTTATTTTATATGTGAAAAAGAAATGCATTAACAAGAGAAAATATTCGTTATCTTAAGCAAATAAAATTATGAAATATTTACGCTCATTTGCCAATACGTCCAAATGTTTTTCCACATTATTTTAGGCTATAAATAAATCCATTGAACACTGTATTGCACTACAAACATTTATATAAAAACATTTATTGTATAATAAAGCGTAATATTGTACCAGTATTATGTATCGGTTTGAAATTAACTATATATATTGTCTTTTACAAAGGATTATTCTGATATTAAAAAAAAGTGTCTACATGAAAGAGTCTATACATGTAACAATTGAGACCAAAAACACATAATACGTGCAAATAATATTGACACTTCATTTAAGCGATGGTTCACATTAAAAGTAGCTTTTGAACAGCGTACTGTTCGCAAGCCCTGAAAACAATAAAAGCGTAACAGTGCCATTTTGAGTAAAGCATCGGCGCATGAATAACATTATTATTGTTGAAAACAAACCAGACATTCGTGCGCCGTTGACAGAGGATATTACTGTGAAATCGACAGCGACAAGAAATTCACCGACATTTAATTGAAATAAAAAATATATATTTAATAGAAGCTTGTGCGTTTTTTTTTTAAAGGCTTGTTGTCCTGTATCGCGTTCTAGATCTTTTAGCGGCGATTGCCGCTTCGCGTGTGTCTGTGTGTGTAAGTGTGCGCTGAATTAGTGTATGTGTGTATTGCTATCAATTCACACACAGTAGTAAAACCGCCCGGCACTCCCCGTCCTCAGCAGTAAAACTAAGTAAGCTAAACTAAAACGAAAAAAAGAAGGTGAAAAGTAACATTCTAATCTTACAAACTGTAACAAAATATGTTACAGAGCTCGTTTGGATAAAATTGAAACTCCTTTTTAAAACGACGAAGTGACAAGTCAGGAGTTTAAAGGACAAGGCAACATTCATTACATTCTCTAGGTCACTCACTAATAGTAAACTTCGCAAGATGTCCACTGCTTTTCTTACCCTCATCGCGGTGTTTGTGTGCATTCTATTCCGCATACTCAATGTGCACAGCCAGCCGCTAAGGCCGAGTGTTTGGTGCCTGGACGAACAGTTCCTTGATTGCCTGTACAAAATTGCGCCGGTGCTGCGTGAACCGTAAGTAGATTAACCCAAATAATGTGTATGTAAATGAATGTAGGGTTGTGTGTGTGCGTATATACTTATAAAATACCAATATCGATATGCACGCACCTTCCGTTTCTTGTGTTTTGATTGCGAGCTTCCCACATATTCTCTATGTGATATACCCTATGTAAAAGTATATAGTTACACGCCCATACATATATACAGCATCTGTGTGTATGCATGTGGGTGTGTAGAGTGTGGTGGCCTCATGCCATCGCTCAGCTGTTCGTGGCGTGCGGCATCTACATTACAGCCACACAAAAATATTAGCTAACAGTGGCGGTTTGCGTAATTATGCTTAATGATACACGAGACCTCAATCAACTTAAATACCACGATTTACAAAAAAATTACAAATGAAAATTTAACAAAATAATTTAAATATCAATAAGGAGTGACTGTTATATTTATAGATACACTTTATTTGCACAATATGTACATGAATATTAAGAATACAGGCCGTTTTCTCGACCTCTCTACACATGGCTTATAATATGAAATTAATCATTGATAATAAAAAGGGGGGAAAAGAGAGTATGTCATATTTTCATTCAGCTCATCTCAGCATAATTTGTAACAAATAATCAATTTGGTACAAACCTTGTTCCATAACGATCTGTTGACAAAGTAGCTAGGCTCATTAGCTATACGTAATTTGCAATAACACATTGTTGTATCAAATTGACGTTTTTAAAAATTGCTTAAATCTTTACAAGCTTCACGTAATTTCGCATTGTTAATTTTATGCACAGTCTCGTCATACTTCACTGTGATCATCGTGTTTCACATGCACAAAGTTCAAATAAACCGCCACCACAAGTGCGTTGTGTATGAACGAGTGAATCATTATCCGCAATTAGCAGTCAGCATCGACTTGTGCTATTGCCGATCTAATTATATTTAAATTTGTATACTTATTTAAAGTGTCTATTGATTAATAAATGTTCTATCTGTATTATCAGCCGTCATCCATTTGATTAAATTGTGTTTAATCAATCAAATTATAAAAGTTAAACGTAGCAAGTTGAAATTGTCGTGGGGAACTTTGAATTTACGCAATATTTATTTACAATCTATTATCAGTACACCCCAAGCCCCATATCAGTTGTCTGAACACTCTTTTTTAGCGATCGTAAAAGTTATTAAATCATTGGAAAAAAAACGTACTCTTATCGGGCGGAAGAAGAGTCAAAGTGGTTTATATATACATAGTTCACATATAAAGTATGTATTGTATATAAAAGTAATATGTATGTACAATATGTTAGTTCAAAAGAGTATCAAGTTTCTCTCTCTCCCTTGACATATTTAATCAATGAAATTGAATCTTATTCTAATGCAAAAAAGTGTGTCTTACATTTGAACTGCTTTGAAATTAAATGATGGCTATGATTATAATAATATAAATCAGGTTTTGTTTGCCAGAAGTTTCCAGATTTGATAATGGTTAGCTTTCACTTCATTTATTTGTACGAACATTTTTCTGAGAGTGTATTTGGCCTGGAAAATTTTCATCAATTTCTTTTTAAAATCCATATAAAGATAATTTAAGTATATAGAAGCGTGCAAGTAAATATGCGGTCTTTAGTATGTATATATGTATTATGCGATTTGGATTTGTCAAATCATGACCGTTGATTTGATTTCTACATACATAGTTTTTGCTGCCTTCTGTCTGTGCTGGGTTTGTTGGCCAAACGAGATAAGAGCGCGGTGCAAAGTCTTAACATAATTACGCAGTAGGTTCTCTGCAATAGTTAGCCGAGTGCGACTAACGCCCCTAGCAACGTGTCTCGGTCGGTCGGGCCGGTCTTCCTAACAGACTTTTTTAATGAATCGTCTGTCGGCGCTGTTAAATCGCATTCAATAAATATTTGCACACGTGTGCGAGTGTGCTCTCATACACAAATAGATAAGTGTGTACATACATACATGTTAAATTAAATACCGGCAAATTATTTACAACGCCGCTCTCTTTTCTTGCTTCCTCTCTTCACATCGATGCCGGCTGGCGAAGCATAGCCTGCTGAGAGTGTAACAGAGACGAGAGACACAGGGACGGACTGCCTTATGTACATACATACCTGTTTGATTTTCTGTCTGTCTGGTTTTCATGTTTTTTGATGTTTGTTGTTGTTTTTGTTTTTGGCATTATGCCCGTGTGCAGGCGTTCGCCACATTTGTTTGACAACAAAGATTACGTAAGCGCATCAACACAGCTTTTTTTCTCGCTCTTTCGTACTATTTCGCGAACTTAAGAAAATAAGTAATGCAAAAGGGTTGCCAACTTAAGAATGAGTCAGTTGCCCATGCACCCACACACTCACACACTCGTGAATAGGTTTTGCTATCTGTATTTGTCGACATTGATGGAATTACTTGGGAATAAAAGAAAAACCTATATTTGTAGTATTGCATTGTCGCGTCAAGGGAATTTTTGCAGCTGTATTTTTTTTAAGCATTCCTCTTCCATAAATATTTAATACTCATTGATCTACATACTTTCACTATCTACACACGCAATAATTAATAAATAATTACATGAGATTAACAATTTGTACATAATTCCCTTCAATTTGTTTTACTGAAAAACTAACGCTATATTTTAGATTGATACTAATTGAAAGGGGAAACCGTTATACACACAATGTAAATGCATACGTATGCGTATGTGTGTGTCACAGTGACAGTTATTTATGTTTGTGTGTGTGTGTGTGTGTGCACGTTTTTGCACGCCTGACAACAATGGCGCTGATTTTGCTGGTGTAGCTGCTCAATTGAGTTCAATTGATACTAAGAGCTTTTTTGTGGTCGTCATTTACTTTCTATTTGTTGGCATTATCCAATGCCAGAGGCAGCACAATTTGGCATTTGGTGGCTCTCTTCTATTATCCGATTAGTTAAATTGTGTGTAAAAGTTTGTATGATTCAATTGAATTTATTATTTAGTATTCATTTCCAGTTTTGTAGCTGGTTTACTGCCACAATACAGTTCTTGGTCAAGGTCATGCAAATGTATGATATGATTTCATTATTTAAAGCTAAGCATTCGAATCTTATGGAAAAAAAAAATTCGGTTGCATCGGCCGGGAATCGAACCCGGGCCGCCCGCGTGGCAGGCGAGCATTCTACCACTGAACCACCGATGCTTGCGTTGGCTTTGAAGCAGCTTACCTAATTAATCTGTTAAGCTGTGGTTGGCGATGTTAAAAAGCAACAGCAACAGTTGGTCGGGTTTGAAGCTACCCATTATTTATGAATGTGTACCTCAAAAGCACAGCTGTTTAGTTTACAGACAAATTATCGACACGCAATTGAAATAAATTATTAACCAAGCATATCCCGTTTGTTCACTTTTTTTCAGTTATATTCCTCCTCGCTTGTGGGGTTTTAGCGGACATGTTCAGACAGTTTTGCATAGCATTGTGGGCCGTGTACGTTGCCCTTGGCCCCTGGGTGAGCGCGTCTACCTATCGCTGCCCGATGGTTCTACCTTAACCTATGATTTGTATCAGCCACTGAAAGAGCAAGAGGGTGAGTCGATGACCTTTTGTTTTCCACTTGTTTTGTTCTCACGATTCCTCTATTTCTTTCCTGCTATAGATGACATCACAGTTGCCATATGCCCGGGCATTGCTAATAGTTCGGAATCGGTTTACATAAGAACCTTTGTGCACTTGGCCCAGTGCAATGGATATCGTTGTGCAGTAATGAATCATATTGGTGCACTACGCACTGTACAGGTGACATCGACACGCATCTTTACCTATGGTCACACAGATGATTTTGCTGCCATGGTGGAACATTTGCATCAGAAGTATCAGCAGAGTCGCATTGTTGCCGTAGGCTTTAGCCTGGGAGGAAACCTGGTGACCAAATACATGGGCGAAGTGCAGAAGACCAAACCGAATAGTGTTATTGGAGGTATTTCTGTATGCCAGGGTTACAATGCTGTCGAGTATGTGATATTGTGATTCCAATCTCTGAAGAACTTTATTAATCTTTACCTCCTTTAGGGGCACCAAATGGCTGCTCAACTGGCAGAATTTCCGGAGATTCTATTTGTATATCATGACAGAGAATGTTAAGAGTATCATATTGCGCCATCGTCATGTTCTGCTCTCCGATGAGGTGAAGGCACGACACAACCTTAACGAACGTGAAATTATTGCTGCTGCTACATTGCCAGAGCTGGATGAGGCCTACACGCGTCGGGTCTACAATTTCCCATCAACACAAGAACTTTACAAGTGGAGCTCATCTCTCTTCTACTTCGATACCATTGAGAAACCCATGATATTCATTAATGCTAAGGATGATCCCTTGGTGCCGGTTGATTTGTTGCATCCAATTAAGGAATTTGCAAGTAAGTTTATTCAGAAAATTAAAAATTCATCAAAGGGCTCGAATAATTTACTTAACAGTTCTTTAACATTAATACTAATCGTGCTATGTTAAGTTCATGTTGCTAGAGTAATCTGTTAAGTTGTTAATGCTGTTATCGTAACAGTAAATGAATTATGTTATGTTAACAGGCAAGCTTTAACAGTATAACTGGGCACATGGCAAAGCTTAACCAACAAGCAGCCGTGGCCGAGCGGTTAAGGCGTCTGACTAGAAATCAGATTCCCTCTGGGAGCGTAGGTTCGAATCCTACCGGCTGCGAATCGGAAGATTACTTTTTTTTAATGTTATGTTCTTTTTTTTTTTTAATTCAATAATATAATATTTTTTTTTTTTTTTTTTTCAGCAACTCGTGACAAGTCCGCTTACGTCGAGGTAGCACATGGCGGTCATCTAGGATTCTATGAGGGCGGTTTTCTGTATCCAAATCCGGTCACTTGGCTGGATCGCACATTGGTTGCCATGGTCGGTTCGCTGGTAATGATGCACGCTGGTGGAAGCAAGGTAGCAACATAAGGCGGCAGACAACACCCGGCCCACGCTTCAAATATATATATGCCGCAGAACTCTAAAATGCTTTTTTTATTTGCCAAAATTCCATGTTGCTGTCAAATCGAATCTTATACAAAGTAGAGAACAATACATATAATATTATATATATCATGTTTGTTGTAAAAAAAAACTTAAGATGAAGACGCTAAAGAAGCCTAATTTAATTGATTGATGTAAACTTTTCAAAGTGCATTTAAAACAGAGCATTGAATTGTATTCTATAACATTAAATGGTTTACTTTTTTGACAAACTTTTTGCAATCCTCACTATATAGATCGAAAGCGATATTTCTTTAGTTGATAAAACCTTAAATTATGTTTTAGCTAGTAACGCACATACAATGTACTTATTTGTAAGCAGATTCTAATTTCTAAAAGCTTTAAATCTTTAGTTACATACGTAATCATTAAACACTACTAAGATGCAAGCACAACCCATACGTTAATAAAAAATTAACATGAATATAAAAAAAAAGACAAAGGATGAAGAAAGTCCATTGGCCGAAAATAAAAGTAAAAATTGCCTTATTGTAGATTTTTGATATGTGTATATGATTTTTAAATTCCCATCATTCTTTTTATACAAGTATACAATTTATAACAAAGCATTTTTAAATATCAAAAGTCAAAGTTAAAAAGGAATAAATACCTAATATTGTCAGAAAATAGAGAAATTTTTGTACGCATCACTTCCGATGGATGTGTTTGTTTTTTCCAAACAAAATATCAATGAAAATTGTTGTATACCGAAAAAAGAGAAAACAAAAGATAATGACAACTATTTGTGTAGCATAGCATATGTATATTTATAGTATGCTTCGATGTCCACGTGTTTGTATGAGAATTGAATAAAGGAAAAGTCATCTCCAATTCATAAAGTGTTTTACCATATTGCAATGGCGGTGCTTTTACACTCATGTCTAGCGATTAGTGAGCTCTTTAGCGATTATCTTTACAACCCGATTGTGCTACATTATAACTAGCAAATACTTGAGTAAAATAGTAGTCCATCGAATTTCAAACGCTAAACATGCGCGTCTATAAATTAGTCGCACTGCTGCCAATCTTCCTGGTCCTGGTCAAGGGTGCCAGCTTGAAACTGGATGAGGATAAAGTGCGCTATGACAATCATGCAGTCTATAAGATCCAGTTTAGTAACCCAGTGCAGAGGCAACTGTTGCTCCAACTGGCTAAAAAGCATCAGAGTGTGAGTGTTTCTCTTGGCATCTAAATTATATATTTAAATTAAAGTTAATAATACATTTTCCAGTTCAGGCTTTGGCGTGAAACAGACACGGAGATTCATCTAATGGTTAGTCCTCTGGCGGTGCCGGAATTTGAGAAGCAATTGAGCAGAGCTAATGTCACTGCTGAGATCTTCATAGCCAATGTGCAGGAGTAAGTAAAAGTTCAATATTAGCTTGAAATAAGCATATTACGAAACCGTACATATTTCTGCTGCTGTTAATCTTAGCAATTAAACTGGCATAATTACGATAAGAAATCGGTTTTCATTCGTATTAATAATAAATTTGTATTTTCCCAGCCTAATCGATGTTGAGAGTGAGGCAAATACGAGGGATACTCAAGCATTTGGCTGGACACGTTACCACAATTTGGCTGAGATCGAAGCTTGGTTGGATGGAATACTCGCTGCGTATCCAGCTGTCACGGAGGGATTTGAAATTGGCAAGTCTTATGAGGGACGTACCATACGTGGCTTGAAGATATCGTATAAGACGGGCAATCCTGGTGTCTTTATCGAGTCCAACATACATGCACGCGAATGGATTACATCCGCCACAGCCACATGGTTCATCAATGAGCTGCTCACGTCGCAAGATGATTTTGTGCGACAATTGGCCGAAAGTCATGATTGGTACATTGTGCCGGTGCTGAATGTGGATGGATTTGCCTACACCCATGAGAAGGTGAGGTCAAGTGAATTTCGTTTGTAAAGTCCCTCTCATTAATTTTGTTAATAATTTCTTAGGATCGTCTCTGGCGCAAGACGCGTCAACCATCGGACACTTCAAGCTGCATAGGAGCTGATCCCAATCGTAACTTTGATTCGCATTGGATGGAGAGTGGCGGCGCTTCCGATGATCCCTGTGCCGAGAACTACGCTGGACCCTATCCAAACTCTGAGCCAGAGATCAAGGCTCTGTCGGAGTTCATAGCCAGCATTAAGAGTAAAGTGAATATATTGTTGGCCTTCCATTCGTACAGTCAGCTCTTGCTTTCACCTTATGGACATACAACCACAGAGACTCCAGAAAACTACGCAGATTTAATGCAGGTCGCCAAGGCATATGCCGATGCAGTAGAGGCACTGCCCTATGGCACCGAATACAGATATGGTACCTCAGCCGGAGTACTTTGTAAGTGTTTAACGTACGAGTATATATTTTAAATTTGAATAACTCAACTAATTATATATTGTATATCATTTAGATCTTGCCACGGGTGCCACCATTGATTGGGCATACAACGAACAGGATATCAAAATAACCTACACTATAGAGTTTCGGGATCAGGGACGTTATGGCTTTGTACTGCCGCCAGCATTTATTATACCCAACGCTGAGGAGGCGCTGATTGGCATTGTCGCGTTGCTGGCCGAAGCCAAAGAATTGGGATATCTAGAAATAAAATCAAGTCTATAAAATGCCCCAAAAAAATTATAATTATTATGATTAGCAATAAATCGATTCAGATTGATATTGATTGTATCTAAGTTATCGAGTTTTGATTCGGCATACGATATCAATCAGTTTGCTGTCGATATGCGCTTGATTTGGATGCTCTCTTCGCTTGTGGTCCTAGCTGGCGCGGGGTCCCCCAAGGACGATTCCTCGCAACTACGCTATGATAACTATAGTGTATATCGGTTGGACATAGGTAATCAGATGCAATTGGCACTGATCAAACGACTTAGTGATGACAGCCAAAAGGTGCTGAGATAGATCTATACTTAAGGATCGCAGCTCGATTTATTTCTGTAAATTATTCTCTCTAGTACGATATCTGGAGACAGTACGATGAGCACACAAAACAAATGGACATTTTGGTTAATCCCACAGAGCTTACACGCTTCCAGTCGTTTCTCAATATTTACGGTATTCGCAGCAACCTTATGATTCCGGATATACAAAGGTAAGTTATATAATCGAAAATTAGTTAAGTGTGTAAATCAAGTTATATTATTCGGTTCATGGTTTAAAATCAAAAAATGCAATTTAAACTAAAGTCAGGATACAGTTTAATATAGAAAACACCAATATACCCTCTTTAAATTACTCCCAATATGGTTAGGGTATAAAAAATAAAAAGAAATGTTAGTAATCTTTACGATCGAATCAATTATTAAATTCAATTATGGAATAATTAAGATAAGCAATTGATTTCTATTTGAATGGGGTTTTTTAACTGATCAATAAAAACATATATTTTATTTCACAGTTTAATTGACGCTGAGAGCGTGGCAAATGCGAAGGCTGCCTTAACATTTGGTTGGACACGCTATCATAAATTGCCTGAGATCGAAACTTGGTTGGATGAAATACTTGCTGCCTATCCAGATGTAACTGAAGGATTCGAAGTGGGCCAGTCCTATGAGGGACGTACCATAAGGGGTTTGAAGATATCGTATAAGTCTGGAAATCCTGGAGTTTTCATCGAGTCTAATATACATGCCAATGAGTGGATCACCTCAGCCACATGCACCTGGCTAATTAACGAATTGCTCACTTCTGAAGACGCGCAGGTGAGGGATATGGCCGAAAATCATGATTGGTATATTGTACCCCTGCTCAATGTGGATGGATTTGTCTACAGTCACGAAAAGGTGAGTTTTTCCCGTGATCTTCCCATATTCGATATTTTATATATTGTAATTTACTGCAACTTAGGATCGTCTCTGGCGCAAGACAAGGCAACCTTCAAGTAATTCCAGCTGCATTGGCGTCGATCCAAATAGGAATTTCGATTCACATTGGATGGAAAACGATGGCGCTTCACGAGATCCCTGTAGTACAAGATACGGTGGGCCAGCACCGTATTCCGAACCAGAGATTAAGGCCATGTCAGAGTTGATTACCAGTCTTAAGGACAGAATCAATGTTCTGTTATCCTTTCACTCGTACAGTCAATTGGTATTATCGCCTTATGGTCACACCGCTGAAGAATTTCCACCCAACTACGATGATCTCATGCAGGTGGCCAAGGCCTACGCCGATGCAGTTGCCGCATTACCCTATGGCAGTGTCTATATATACGGTTCCTCAGCTGGAGTACTTTGTAAGTTAAATTTAGTATATTAATTAAAAAAACATTCTAAATATTTCTCTTATAGATCCCACTTCGGGCGGCACCAAAGATTGGGCCTACAATGAGCTGGACATTAAGATTTCCTATACCATTGAGTTTCGGGATCAAGGACGATATGGTTTTGTACTACCGCCTGCATTTATAATACCCAACTGTGAGGAAACATTGGCTGGCATACAGGCCCTGCTGGTTGAAACTGAGAATTTGGGTTATATGAAACTTAAATATGAACTGTAATTGCTTGAAGAGGCATATAAAGTCAATAAACCGATAAAGATAACTACGTGATAAACGCGATTGCGCATTCTTGTATAGTTTACCTATCAAGCTACCGATTTGACCACTATATCGATCAGTCAACTACCGATATGCGTTTGATTTGGTTGTTTGCCACGCTTGTGGTCCTGGCCAGTGCTGGAACTATCAAGGAGTCACCTAAAGTGCGCTACGACAACTTTAGTGTCTATAAACTGAACATTAAGAACAAAATTCAGTTGGCTCTGATTACTAAACTCAGCGAAGTGAGCAAGAAGGTAAGGAATGAAGAAGAATTTAAATTGGAATCACTTCAGGTTATGCAGCATGAAGAAGGTGCTTTATAGTTATCTAAAGTATATATTTTCTTGTTCAGGATAACGCTAGGCAAAATAGTTTTCTATTTGGTTGAATTTATAACGAAATCGCCAGTGTAGATTACGATATTTCCCAACTAGAAATGATCGATATCAGTTTGTTGCTATCAAAGTTATTTCTTCACTTTCTAGTATGACATCTGGAAGGATTACGAGGAGCACTCTAAGGAGCTGCACATTATGGTGAATCCTGCAGAGCTGAAGCATTTCCAATTGCTGCTCTCACTCTACGGCATCGGTTACGAGCTTCTGATTCCCGATGTACAAAAGTAAGTAGTCCGTTTATTTTTTTTCTTGGGAAATAACGATAACAATCACGATAATGCCTGAACCTTAGTGCGTATTATAAAGATTACGATCTGGTATTTCAGGCTTATCGACGACGAGCAGGTCATAACTGGCAGAGATAGTGGCAGCTTTGGCTGGACACGCTACTATGAGCTGGACGAGATTAATGCCTGGTTGGATAGCATATTTGCTGCTTATCCCGATGTAACGGAGGAATTCATTGTTGGCGAATCGTACGAGAAGCGCACCATACGCGGCATCAAGATCTCGCATGGCGCCAACAAACCGGGCATCTTTATTGAATCCAATATTCATGCGCGTGAATGGATCACCTCGGCAACGGCGACGTGGTTCATCAATGAGCTGCTCAGCTCTGAGCAGGCGGAGGTGCGCAATCTGGCCGAGAGCTACGATTGGTACATTGTGCCGGTGTTCAACGTCGATGGCTTCGTGTACTCGCACACCTCGGTAAGCACAGAGAGAGTAGTCAACAATGGAATATATACTTTATTCAGATTTGCTTCACCCGTTTAGAATCGTATGTGGCGCAAGACGCGTCAACCGCATCCATCTTCGACCTGTATTGGCGTTGATGGTAATCGAAATTTCAATTCACATTGGATGGAGAACAATGGTGCCTCAGATAACCCCTGCAGTGAGACATTTGCCGGTGCAGAGGCCTGGTCAGAGCCAGAGACAAAGGCATTGGCCGATTACTTGACCAGCATTCAGGATAAGTTCAGTGTCTACTTGTCGTTCCACTCGTATGGCCAGTGGCTGCTCTCGCCTTATGGTCACACAAAAGATGAGTTCCCCGAGAACTATGATGATCTGCAGACGATTGGTAGCGCATTCGTGGAAGCCATAGGCAACATGACCTATGGCACAGAGTATGTGCGCGGCTCGACGGCCTCCACACTTTGTAAGTCGAGGAGATCCCTAGATTTCATATAATTACTATCCAATCTTACTGATCTTTTTTGTAGATGTTGCATCGGGTGCCTCTGTCGATTGGGTCTTCAATGAGTTGGACAAGAAGATCGGCTACACTATCGAGTACCGCGACAAGGGACGCTATGGCTTCATTTTGCCACCTGCCATGATTCAGCCCAATTGCGAGGAACTTATGACCGGCATGCTGGCTCTGATTGCTAAGACCCAAGAGCTGGGCTATCTATAAGCCGAGCGATCTAACTAAATATCGTTAGGGGTATATGGAGTAGATCAGATTGTATATTTTTTTTTTTTCTAAATAAACTTGACTTTGATGGTAGACACTAAAGACAGTTCTCTAGATCCTCTCTCTAGACAGTTCCCGACTACATTAAACTTGCTCCCCTTTTATTCAAAAAAATATTAATAGTATTAGCGGTCACAGCTTATGCTACTCCTGAGTGATGTGCCTCATGTAGGAGGTTAGCAGATCATCCATTTTGTAACCCTGTGTTGTGCTGCACAGCAGCTTCGAGGCCCCAATCATGTTGCCAAAGCGTATGTGGAAGTGGCTCTTGCCCGAGCTCCACATGCCAAGCTCCTCATAGGGATGACTACGCAGCAGACGTTTGGTCTGCGCGTCAAGCAGATGGAATCCATTGGCATTGATGGCAATCAGTAGATTCTCGGGCAGCGATTCATTGTTGAGCTGTTTCACTGCAAAGAAGGTTGAACCAAAGCTGGGCTGCTGGGCAAGCTGTTGCAGGAATTGCTCCTTGGCCTGATCTTCGTCAAGCTTCGGCTCTTGGTGCTTCAGCACTGGCTGCAGTTGTTGATGCCACTCGGCAATGGTCTGCAATGGCAGCAGATCCTCAGGCAGCAGGCGTGGCAGCAACTCGTGCAGTGGTCGCTGATCGCTGAGCTCCTCCAGATCTGCGCTGTAGATGAGCCTGGCCAGCTGCAGTGCCAGCTCAAAGTCAACGGCATAGTAACCCTTAAGATACTTGTGCAACTCCTGCGGGTAACTAAAGATCACATCCGCATTGATGTCCTTGCCAGGCTGACAATCCAGCCATAGTTTGCGCATGAAGTGCAGCTGATAGTGACCATCGCAACTGGAACGAATGGTCTTCTGTTGGCGCAAATAGTGTAGCAACTGCTTGATATAATCGAAGACGAACTCCTCCTCTGGCATGGCATATACCTTCTCGCCGAACTTCAGAAAGATGCTGTAACCCAACTGAGACTTGAGCTCCAAGCGTTGCACAATCTCAGCAATCAATGCGGCACCTCGCGTATGCGATTCAATCTCAAAGGCCTCCACGGTGGCATCGGGAAAGTAGATCTTGTGATAGATGTGCATGCAACGCTTCTGTATGCCCTCCACCTCGATCAGATGTGGCGCCTGCTTGCGCTGGCCATGCTGCAGAGTGCGCTTGAGGCGCTTCAGGCAGGCATCGGCCAAGGCATCGGCGCGCAGACGCAGCAGCAGCACAAGCTCACGCATGATGAGCACACTGGGTGCCATGATGCCGGTGGCCAGGTAAAGCAAATCCCAGCCACGTTGTTCACTCTCCTCGTGCGTATTACCCGTCAGCTGCTTCATCAGCTGGCAGAAGAGCTCATCGCAGAGCAGTGGATGCTGCAGTGCTGGCTGGAAGATCAGGTCAGTGTTTACTGCCAGGTTGCTGCGTGGTATGTCACCCATGTACTGGAAGAGAGAAGAGAGAAGAGGGGAGAGTGAAGAGGTAAGAGGTAAGAGGTTAGAGGTTAGAGGTAAGAGGTAAGAGGTAAGAGGTAAGAGGTAAGAGGTAAGAGGTTAGAGGTTAGAGGTAAGAGGTAAGAGGTAAGAGGTAAGAGGTAAGAGGTAAGAGGTAAGAGGTAAGAGGTAAGAGGTAAGAGGTAAGAGGTAAGAGGTAAGAGGTAAGAGGTAAGAGGTAAGAGGTAAGAGGTAAGAGGTAAGAGGTAAGAGGTAAGAGGTAAGAGGTAAGAGGTAAGAGGTAAGAGGTAAGAGGTAAGAGGTAAGAGGTAAGAGGTAAGAGGTAAGAGGTGAGAGGTGAGAGGTAAGAGGTAAGAGGTAAGAGGTAAGAGGTAAGAGGTAAGAGGTAAGAGGTAAGAGGTAAGAGGTAAGAGGTAAGAGGTAAGAGGTAAGAGGTAAGAGGTAAGAGGTAAGAGGTAAGAGGTAAGAGGTAAGAGGTAAGAGGTAAGAGGTAAGAGGTAAGAGGTAAGAGGTAAGAGGTAAGAGGTAAGAGGTAAGAGGTAAGAGGTAAGAGGTAAGAGGTAAGAGGTAAGAGGTAAGAGGTAAGAGGTAAGAGGTAAGAGGTAAGAGGTAAGAGGTAAGAGGTAAGAGGTAAGAGGTAAGAGGTAAGAGGTAAGAGGTAAGAGGTAAGAGGTAAGAGGTAAGAGGTAAGAGGTAAGAGGGGAAGAGATGAAGTCAGTTAGAGATCACTTCGTAGTTTGCTGCACCTTTGTTACCTTTTGTATGTGATGGTAGATAACCTGCGCCTGCTGATACAGTTGCGGACTGGAGTGTAGAGATTTGAGTAGCGGCGCCTTGAGAGGATCTGGTGAGTAATGCCACAGTGGCGTCTGCTCTGAGCTGTGAGGGAAGTTAAGAGTTGAGTAGCTGAAGATAACTCTGAATACCTTTGAGCAACTTACTCTAAGGACTGCCTGAACTGTTGTTCAGCAAATTGTGCGAGACTGTGCTGACGGCGACGTGGTGGCACCCTTGGAGCAGCCAAGGGGGTTGCAGCCTCTACGGGCGCTACACCTCCTGCTCTCTCCTTGAAGATCTGCTGCAGCTGCGCACTGGGCTTACTGAGTGTGGCCAGAATACGCACATTCCCGGCCACAAAGTCACCTGTCTGTCCATTGACTGTGCCGCGCCAGAGTCGACGCGGATCATCAGCCATCAGCTGTGCTCCCGTTACACCCGCCTCGAGCTGGACGAGATCACCAGGCAAGAGCGGCAGTAGCTCCTCCAGCTGCTGCTCAGTAGCCTCAATTACCACGGCATAGCTGGAGCGGTGCTGTAGATTGCTCAACATGTAATTGATCAGCTCAACCGCATCCAAGGCCTCGCTGCACTGGAACGTAAAGTTCTCCTGCTGCACAGTGCAAACGTGCAGTTGATCGTTCTCCTTGCATTCCACCGTCATGAGCTCTGCGTAGGTGCAGGAGGCCAGGACCTGCTCTGTCTCATCGATGAGCGCGAGGCCAGTTGAGTTGACTGCCAACATAAGCTCATCGCTTTGTAGCTTTGGGCCTGTCAAGCGGAGTACCTCATACAATCTGGAGTGCCTCATGGGCCACGAGAGATGAGCAAACAGACAGATGTCTTCCTTGGCGCGCTGCTGTGACTGTGCATCGGGACCCTTTTTAACGTATGCGCTGCGCTCGTAAGTTGTCCCAATGAGGCGACTCCAGTTGTGCACAGCACGCTCCCCTGGCGCTAGTAAATCCTGTGGCACATACTCCGTTAGTTGATGCTCATTCAATCTGCTCACTGGTCCAGCTCCGTGCTCAATGTAGCAGGCCAGTGCACAGACCATGGCAATATCCTTCTCTGAACGGCAACGATATTCACCGCATTTCAATCCCCTAACGATCTGTTTGTAGATCAGGTGCGTAGCCTTGGCATCCATCGAGGGATCATACCAGGCACCAAAGAGCTCCTTGCGTAAGTAGAGCTTCCAAGGTGCATCCACCTGACGCTGCTCACAAGAGGAAATGGCATCCAGCACATGCTCCCGTCCAGCGCCCAGTGGCATTACCTTCTCATGCAGTGACAACACCAAACCGAAGCCAAAGCAATCACTCAATCCGAGTCCATCGCACAGCTGCTGCACTGCCTCCCGCGCTGTGCTGGCTGCATCCACCTGCAGCTTCCTTGCCTGTCCGTCCATTAGGTATATTGCCAACTTCAGTGGTTGCTTGCTGCGTGTTGCCTGCAGCTCCAAAAGCGTTGGCGGCTGTGAGCGTGCTCCGTTTGCCAACGTCCGCTCTAGATGCTGCAGCGCTGGTGCCGCATGCAGCTTAGCCGTGCCTAACTTCATGTAGCTGCGTAAGTAAGGCTCGAAGTTGGCACTGGGTGGAAAACAACTGAGGCAGAGGGAGAGTAGCAGCCAGCCGCGCGAGAGGGAACTACGACTGGGATTCAGGTAGATCTGCTTGCAGATCTGTGCCAGAATTTCGTCTCTAAGGGGGAAAGAATTAAGTTAGTGAAGCTGTTAAGTTAATCTTATAAGAAATGTAATTAGATTTAGAGGTAGAATAAGCGGAAGATATCAGGCAGATGTCTAAAGTATTAGAGATCTATACAAGTGTCAGCTTAAGATGTTGTTCATGTTGGGTATCTAACAGTGCTGTTAACTTTAACAGCTGTCTATTAACATAAGTTCTTGCTGAAGCTGATAATTAATCTTATAAGAAATGTTAGTAGATTTAGAGGTAGAATAAGCGGAAGATGTCAGGCAGATGTCTAAGGTATTAGAGATCTATACAAGTGGCATAGCTCTAGCAGTTGTTCGTGTTGGGTATCTAACAGTGCTGTTAACACTTACAGCTGTTTAATAACATAAGTTCTTGCTGTCTCTTCTCTTTTATTCTGCAACGTTTGCTACCTCAAATCACAGCATGTTAGTTATCTAACAGTTCTGTTAACGGTTACAGCTGTTTATTATCCTACGCTTTAGCTTCCTCTTTTGTTTAATTCAAAGTCTAGCATGTTAGGCATCTAACAGTTCTGTTAACTCATACAGCAGTCTATAAACATGTGCTATTATTTCTGTTAAATTCCCACCTTAAACTCTCTCTGAGAATGCCATGTCCAATGATGAAGTGCAGCTTATCCACATGACTGCTTGCGGCATTCAACCAGAGCTGATAGAACTCCTCAGCCTCACGCTGGCCATTGCTCATCAACTTAGACTGCCGCTTTACAGTTTGTCGAATGAAACGACGTGGTTTGGTGCCGAGAATGCGTGCCAGATCCTGCATCAGTTGAGAATTGCGCAGCGAGAGATTGGGTGAGCTGGGAGCAGGCTCTGGCAGATCTCCCATAAATCGTAGAATAAAGAGCCAAATGGCCTGAGAGCGGCAGTAGGAGAGAGAAAGAAGAAGAAAGATGAAGAAAGAAATAGATAGAAGAAATAGAATGAACGATAGAAGAGTTACCCAGAGAGGTAAGAGAAAAGACAGATATAGTTATATCTATAGAGATTGAGACTTATACTACCTTGGCAGCCATTTGATCCACAGGCAATTCGTGTTTCAGCAGCGGCTCCTTCAGAGGCTTGTTCTCGTGCTGCGATGTGGTGCCGCTGGAGAAGTATGTGGATGCATATTTCTGGAAACTAAAATCGGAGGTATCCACATTGCTGGGCACCGGCTTGGGCAAACGTATGGTACCCACGGAGGTAATGCTGTTGGTCTTCTTCAACTGGATCTAGACACAAAGAAGGTAAGAAGATTAGTAAAGGGTATTTGACTTACGACTATGGGCAACCAATTTAGTAACCATGTTAGCCCACTGTTAGAATTCTCTTATACACCACACACAATCTATTATGACTCAAACCGATTTCAGACAGTCGTAATCTATGTAGAGCTTTTTCTTTCTCTTGCACTCGTTTGGAAGAAATGCCAAGCCGATAAAGCCAACGTCGATTATTTACAATCGCATTTCTATTCCATTTATCATCTTGTGGTATTTATGTAGTCAGAGTCAAAGCAAATACCCTTCGATAGCGATAGCCACCGACTGTCCGGGGTCTTGAACTAACATTCTACTTAGTCTTAAATTAGTCGCTGACAAAAGACGTAACGTAACAGAGTCGAAGGCGAGAAATATTTTGGAGTTTATTGTTTAATAAAATTACTACTATTCTTCTGTGTTGTTCTGCGGTGGTTTTATTTTGAATGAAATTTTGATACTGTTTGTGGGCAGTTTGGAAATTTTAGTGAAAACTTGTATGTGTTTGAGGAACAAAGGAAATCTATGAATCTATGTGATTCTTTGGTTGGAATAAACTTTCATGTAATACTTATGGATTTTCAAAAGTTTGAAAATTGGAAAATTTAACTGAATTTCTGAAATTTTTTGCATAAAATAGAGTTACTCGAATTTTTGCATGTAATTATTATAAGCATTTATGACGGTCAATTGCAGAACTTATCATATTTGCATCATTTCTGTTAATCCGATTAGATTAAGTAATAGATTGGGAAACCTCAAGGTAAGTTCATGCTGACTGATGTTCAATGAATCGTGGAATTAATAATACTTTTTTGTGTACATGCCATAAACTGCATATAAATGGAGTTTCCGCTACCATTTGAAATGCCCAATAACAAATAATTGAGGCTATCTTTATGGCAAAGCAATCGACTTCTTGAGATTAGAGTGCCCTCTAATCTTGTAGTACCACAACCTTTGTATGTTTATGTAAATATTGCCAGAGTGTGGCACAGCCTTATCAATAAGTTGAATAGTACCCATGGGCAATAGAAGTGGTCTAATTTCCGCAGATAGAACAGTCAAGCATCGATAGAGTGAATGCTAGGTAAAGGTTGAATGGAATACGAAAAAATAATTCCATTTGATTTCACAATCTTTTGATACTAAATCACGTTAGTTTTCTAGAAATGCGACTGTCATTTCGATAAAAATCTACAGATAATAAAATAGATAGTATGTTTCTTATGTTTAACCATGTATTGCGTGTTACCTAATTTCGACCGATGTCGAAACAATTGGACCTCGGCCCTATTTCATTTAACTTAGGTGATAGCACCTTCGGACATGGCATTAATTTGACATTGATAGGTAAAGCTCTTCTGGACACAGACTAATATATATTAAGATAGTATAAGCGCAGTATGAAAAATGAACAAAAAAAAAAAAAAACAATTGAAACAGATACGATACTAAACACGCAGTGGATCCATTAATAACTACCATAAACCAGAACAAACAAAACGTAGTAGGCAGACAAATAATGTGGAAGAAAAGACAAATATGGATTTATATGCGTAGTAAAGCTCACTAAAGCTCTCTTAGATATCACCACAAGGGGTTTTATTTACAAAATACATAATAAATATAAATATAAGGTACATAGAAGATATAGTAGATTTATTCAAACAGATTGGTTAAACTGTAAGAAAAACGATCACAAAAAAAAAGCTAAGCATGTGGGTGTTTGTGTGTGTGTGTGTAGGTGCATTATGTACAAGCCCACGTGTATATAACATTTGTACAGGTGTCCCAACACATGGATGACAGCACAAGCGATACAATGGGAGAAAATGCTTCATTTCGAAGTAAATTCTTCCATGGCAGTTGGTAATATCAGCTACAGCTGAACTGCTCTATAAGAAATGTTCATCTTATGCTTAGCAAAAGTAATTCAGATTATAAATATTTAAACAAAAAAAATAAAATATATATATATCGTATTTCATACAATGTTTTCTTATATCAATGGAATATAATAAAGGATTCTTACTGTATACAAAATGTTGTCCGCAGGATTTCTTTATAGAGCAGTTCGACTGTACAAGCTACTTATCGTTATATGTATATAGACTGTTTTATGGCTATGGGTATTTGGGTTATTTGTTCGGGACTGCCCCGTGCTCGGGCAACTACTAGAGACGCGTCTGATTGACAATTTTGCGCGGCGCTGCCTCGTAGTAGTTGACAGGTCGGGACAGCAGCTTGGTGGGCACATCTTTGCGCAAGCGAAGCTCCCGCTCGAATAGCAAAGATTTCTCCTTGACATTCGGCCCCAGCGGACCACTCACATCGGGTTCGTCGTTGAGGAAACCAAAGACATCGTCGACAATCTGCTTGGATGATTCGACGTCCATGTAGCCGGGACTAACCACGCCGTTGCTGTTGCCATTGACATTACCATTGGTGGCTCTGCTCTGCACACCATTGCTGGCGGGTCGCGAAGCCATGGGCAGGATGAGTACGGGCGACATAGGCGGCGGCGGGGGCAGTGACATGCGGGCCTGCAACGTGGGCGCAGGCAGCACTTGTTGCGGTTGTTGGGTGCGTACGACTACCTCCGGTTGCTCTGAGCGCTTCAAAGACTTGGAACGTCTCGGCTGCTGCACTGCAGCCATGGCAATGGCATTCTGTGCTAGCACCTGCTCCTTGAGTCGCTGTGCCTGTTGTTCCTGCTGCTGCTTGAGACGCAGTTGCTCTGCCGCCGCTGCCGCTGCCTGTTCTTGTTGTTGCTTGAGGCGCAGCTGCTCCGCTGCTGCAGCCTGCTCTTGTTGCTGCTTAAGACGTTGTTGTTCCTCCGCCTGTTGCTTCTGGCGCAGAAGCTCCAACTCCTTTAGACGCAACAGTTCTTGTTCCTTTTGCAGTTTCTGCTGTTTCTGCAACTCCTTTTGCTTTAGTCGCCGCACCGCCAACTCCCCGCGGAAGCGTTTTCTGGCCAAGAAGCCACGGCACAGTGCCTGCAACTTAATTGTACGACTACGCACCATGGTGAACTTGGTGGTCAGTTGCTGTGCAGCAATGCAGGCGCCAAGACGATGGAAGCCGCGGCGCATGATCTGATAACGTTTGCGCTGGGCACGTCCACGCCAATGACGCTGCACTGTGATGATGGCCTGGCGATATTTGCGTAAATAGCGCCGGAAGAGCATACGCCGTATGCCGCGCTGTATGGTCTCGATGCACTTGAGCATCACACGGGAGCGTTCGGCCTCCAGCAGTGCATCGTCAGCGTCGCGCAGGAAGAGCTTGGTGCGTCCGAATTGACGATCTGAGTCCGCGGACAGCGCTGCCTCACAGATCTGTCGTGCCAGTGCTCGGCAATCGCATTGATCCAGTGGTCCAGTGCGTGGTATTAGCAGGCGATAACGCTCGACAAAGGCGCGGTAGGCGTGGCGTATGGGATAGCCGGCACGACGTATGCGAGCGGTTTCCATCATGCCCGAGTAGCGCAGCTGACGCACGCAGAGTTCCCTATCGAAGTTCTGTAGGAGGTGGAAGAGAGGAAGATTAGTGAAGGAAGACATGCCAGGAGGGATTCATGGTATATGGAGCTATTAATTTTTTTTTTTTTTTTTTATCTATCAATTTTTTTTTTTTTTTATCCATCAATTTTTTTTTTTTTTTCTATCAATTTTTTTTTTTTTAATATCAATTTTTTTTTTCTTCATCTATCAATTTTTTTTTTTTTTTTTTATCTATAATTTTTTTTTTTGTCTTTATCTACCAATTTTTTTTTTTTTCTTCATCCATCAATTTTTTTTTTTATTCAACTGGAGTAGCTAAGCCTGTTCCACAACGTCACTTTGTATAGCATACTTTGCGGCGCAAAATAAATACGCAGAGATGAGTTAAGCCCTGACCCCCTAGCTTTTATCACTCTATATATCTATAATCTATCACTTATTCATCCCACTCTACTCACATTGGGTTCCTTGAACTCATTGGGCTTGATGCAGCGTATGAAGTAGGGATGTGCCTGGGATAGCGTGCGCATCAGCATGTCCAGAGAGTTTCTGAATTTCACACACAACGTTGGCTGCTTCTTGGCCGTGTCCATGGGCAGTTCACGTGGAAAGATATCCACAAGATATTTGTTGTTCGAACGCTGTACAAGATTACGTAAATCTGTGCTGAAAGAATCACGATTCTTCTCGAGAAAACCCAACGGATTGTACATGACAACACCAGCATAGTGACGTATGCCAAAGAGCGAGGTCTGTGTGGTCTTTCCCTTGACATAGATAGAACGATTGCCATGCTGCACATGCAGTTTCTCCAGCAGCGTAGTATCTGTGCCCTTGGGGAATTTGGATTCCTCGTCAATCAATGACATTATGTTCACCGGTTTCATGCCAATCAGATCGAGTATATCTTGATTGTCCTGGAACTCAATGTGCTGCCAGTTAATGTGCTCCAGCTGATACTCAGCTTGTTCCATCTGATGAAGGAGATGAAGGAGAATAAGTACACATATTATATAGATAAGTTTCTCCTACGTACCTTAAAGATGTGTCCCACGAAAAACTGCTGCAGATTCTCGTTGGCATAGTTGATGCACAGTTGCTCGAAGCTATTGTTATCAAAGTTCTCGAAGCCAAAGATATCCAGCACACCGATGCTGTTCACAGGCTGTTCGATTTGCTTGTTAATGGTGTCATTGATGCTACGCACAATACGCACAAAGATGCCATCGTACAGAGACTTGACGAAGGCATCACGCCCCTCCAGCGCTGCCTCCTTGGACAGACTTGTGACCACATGCTCGCCGTGTACGAAGATGGTGCGTTGTGTGAGTGCCGCATTGAGTGGCGCCGCCGGCAGATCCAATAACTGTGCCACACGCTGCAAATTAACACTGTCATCCACTTCGGCGGCCTCTAGATTGGCCACTTCGGTGGCCTTGAAGCGCAGATTGCCCAGATGGAGTATGGCCGCCAGCAGATTGAGTATACACCACACTTCATCGGGTTTGAAGGACAACACTTTCATGGCAGCACGTATATCAGCAAAATCCTTGGCATCCTGTTTGTTTGGCAGCGTGAAGCAACCACCCTGTGCCAGATAATGATACTGACTAGGTGACTGTTCCTCCAGCTGCAGACGAGCACGTTCCTGCACACTTAGACCGGCCAACATGGCATAGAAGATATGATAATTACGCTCATCGCGACTCTGGAAGACAATGCGTGACTTCTCCAGCAGATATTGTTGAATGCGAGCACCCTGTATTGCGCCCTCCGGCGTGAAACGTATCTCAATGTATTTGCCGAATCGCGAGGAGTTGTCATTGCGCACAGTTTTTGCATTGCCAAAGGCTTCCATAATGGGATTGGATTCAATAATCTGTTGCTCGATCCACGAGTGTTTGCCACTGATGGCGGCCAGATACTGTAGAATCAACTTGGTGCTCTCTGTCTTTCCTGCACCCGATTCGCCACTGATGACCACACACTGATTCTCCTTGTGCCGCTGTAGACGCTGGAAGGCATTGTCACTGATGGCAAAGATGTGCGGTGGCAACTCATTGAGCTTCTTGTTGCGATACAATTGTATCTCGCGATGCGTATAGATGGGCAGAATCTGATACGGATTGATGGCCACCAGCATGGAGCCAGTGTAGGTCTGCAGAAGGAAGAGAAAGAGTTCAGTTTAGAGAGAGAGAAATGTTTAGAACTCCTCATTATACTCACATAGATCAACTTCTTGGCGTAGCGTGTCTGCAGATTGCGTAGTATAGTGTATTCCTGCAGATCACCCAATGTGATCATATCCTCTATGTCTTCTTGTGAGGTTATGTGCATCGATTTGAGCACATCTGCCGCTGGCACCCAGAACTGTTTGTTTGCATCATCGCAGATCAGCGTTTGCGTCTTCTCCGTGCGCACAATGCGAGCACCGAAGGGCACCGCAAATTCGCTCGTTGTGTTCTGTGGCTTAACCCACACATATTCACCCTGAGGGGGAAGAGAGAAAGAGAGGGAGGGAGTGAGTTGATGTACAGTTATCGTTGTAATAATGATGTTGTACACGCGTGTGATTAGATATCGACACAGACTTGTTCCCAAAAATATCAAAGAACTTGAGAAATAATACTCAACTTGAGAATCGAGTATGGTTGCCGTGTAAAGCAAGTATATGGTATCGCTACTCTATCTGCAGCTACCTAAATTATAGACTTCTCGGGTATATTAAATGATAAGGTTGATATTTATGAAGTCGGAAGAAATCGCATGAAAATGAAATTACAATTTTCCAGTTAGTTCCACACACGATTGGGAACTTACAAGATAAGTAGATACTGATAAGCAAGTCAAAACTTGTGCTAGTCAGTACCAACATTCAAATACTTCTTTGTCTTCTTATCTGAAGAGCTTTAAAAGTGAACTTCCTTTATGGTATAAAGGAAATTAGACTTAATTTAGGCACCTTCGATAAGGCTCAGTAAAATAATTTCTCGCCATGAATTAGTAGAAAGTTTTATCGAAATTCTGTGAAAATATTTGAACAGCTTAACCAATATCCCAAGCGATTCATGAGAAATCCTTAACTTCCCCCAAATGATTGAAATAAAACATATAAAACTCATTTAAATAAAGGTAAAACAAACAGTAGCTGGGGCGGGGCAAAACAGTTGCGGCTCCGAACCACTAAAAAAGATATGTACGAATTGCGTTTATCTTATCAGCTATCACTAGGAATGCCGATATATAAACGCGTCTTATCGGTACTTTACAATCAGGAACACAGCAACAGAACGCTTAATTACTGCCAAAAATAAGAGAGCCAAAAGGCGAATTGATGGAGACAAACTATAGTACGATTGGAACTACGATTCTAAGTTGAAAGAGATTGACAAAAAAAGCGCAAAATAAATAATAAATTTCCGTTCTAATTTTTTGGCAGACGACCTTGTTTATCAATAAAATGACACAACTTTGCACTGATTTCGCGATAAGATTATGTCCAAGAGCTACTGTAAAAACAAATTGCCGAAAAATAAATACCATATATACATTTAAAATCGAATGAAGTACTATGTGCACCCGAAATCAGACAATGAAATTTTCATTTAAATATCACTTCTGATTATATTGTACTTTAAGTCAAAACTTTCCGCGAGTTGATTTGCCATTTTCAATTTTAACTTATTATCGATGACTGGGAATGAGGTCATCCCTCGATTGAACTTTAGACAACACTTTCGAGAATTCATATTTAATTGCAAAGTAATGTTCATGATGACCTAATCATAAGATAGTATAAGCTATAATCAAAATATCAGTTGTCGCAGCAAATTTATGGAGTCCAAGTAAATAATGAGACGAAAGTATTTGAAATTTACGATTATTTTAAATAGGAATTATTTCATGTGTGAACTGATTTAAGAAAACAATGAGAGGAAAGTATTTGAAATTGGCGACCATTTAAAGTAGAAATTATTTCACATATGAAGGAACTGGTTTAAGAAAACAATGAGAGGAAAGTATTTTAAATTTGCGACCATATAAAGTAGAAATTATTTCATATGTAAAGGAACTAGTTTAAGAAAAGAGAGATGAAAGATGAAAGTATTCGAAATTTACGACTATGATATTTGAACAAGAAATTATTTCATATGTGAAGGAATTGGTCTAAGAAAACAATGAGACGAAAGTATTTGAAATTGGCGACCATTTAAAGTAGAAATTATTTCACATATGAAGGAACTGGTTTAAGAAAACAATGAGAGGAAAGTATTTAAAATGTACGACTAATTTAAATAGAAATTATTTCATGTATAAAGGAACTAGTTTAAGAAAAGAGAGATGAAAGATGAAAGTATTCGAAATTTACGACTATGATATTTGAACAAGAAATT
Source organism: Zaprionus ornatus (assembly GCA_018904035.1). Classification (NCBI taxonomy): domain Eukaryota; kingdom Metazoa; phylum Arthropoda; class Insecta; order Diptera; family Drosophilidae; genus Zaprionus; species Zaprionus ornatus. The sequence goes on along the minus strand of JAEIFZ010000002.1, from coordinate 5,945,816 downwards.
ATTTCATATGTGAAGGAATTGGTCTAAGAAAACAATGAGACGAAAGCCTTTCAAGTTTACGACTATTTAAGGTAGAAATTATTTCATGTGTAAAGGAACTGATTTAAGAAGACAATGAGAGGAAAGTACTCGAAATTTGCGACTATTTCAAATAGAAATTATTGTACGAGTAACGGAACTGGTTCTTTGATTTAGTTCCTTTACGTTTTGAGTATCTTGAGTAAGGTTTTTGGTTAGTGTTATGTCTCTATTCTCTTCTTGCAAAACTGAAACGAAAGTCTTGCTTCGAAAACGAACTTCTACCTAAGAATTGAACAAACGACACTCTCCATATTTGCAACAGGGTATTACTTTCCTTACCGCACTCTGGTTACTTTTGCTATTTTCTGGCTGATAAGAAAAACTTGCTGTGGGGCTTATCACGTGCTAAAGCTATCATAAGTAATCGATAAAGCAGCAACCAATATTGGCATACTTCAAGAGACTCTGGCAAGAGAGAGACAACTTTTTCGGATACTTCTCTAGACTATGGTAATCAATAACTATTTTTAAATGTCTGAGTTCGTTATGGCGCTATCGGCAGCTCGTTTCAAGGCACATTTTACAATTCAGGCACGCGTGGCACTACGCAAAAGCGATTCAATTCAACATAAGGTGGTTTTTTTTTTCATTTTTTGGAATGCGGAAATTCTACACAGTTATAATTAGGCGTTATCAACGACATTTTCTGATAAGCTGCAATAAGGAAAAAAAAAAAAAAAAAAAAAAAGCAAATCCTTGTTGACAACTTACATGTTCGCGCAGAAATTCGGACATGTCTTTGGGGGTGTTCAATAGGATATTGATGATGATAATGATTACAATTTGATATTGTGTTAGAGAGCACTGTGGAGACACACGCGCCGCGAATTTTCAGCTAATTATCGAGCAAATATTTGCCCAACAAATGGGTAATATTTTCACAGCCGTTTTGGGATTCTTTTCTTTGGTCTAGCGCTATATTTGACGACCGTTACTTTTTTTGTCGCTCCGCTCGCAACGGAGTCTCGTACACTTATGAACGCGGTGTGCGAGAGCGGGTAGCCCGAGTTGACATTTCATTTTCTTATCTAACACCCAGACGCGGTGCTGTTGATATTGATAATGAATATTGAATGCTTTTTGGGCAGCCCGCCCGTAACGGTGTTTGGTCTTATCTCGCCCCTGTGCCTCAGATGTCTCGCCACCTTTTGATATAGGTACCTATGCCTAGAGTTACGATCAGGTGCGCAAATTTCTTTCGGATAATTCTCTCTCTCGCATCGAATGGATTCTTCACCGGAAGGCAACAGTTGTTTTCATTTATTTTTATACTCAATATTTACTCTAGAATTCAGTGTAAAGCGCCATAAGCTTATCGATTGATTTGCTTCGTTTCTTATCTGGCGATGAGCTGAGCCATACTAACGTATGTATGGTATCGTATAACTGACCAGCCCTATGAGTCATATGGCATGCTGTCATTTTTCGCGATAATCTATGGAACGTACACACGTATCGATAAGCCTGCAGAAAGTGATGGTTCTCTTCATACCCTTGCTGAATATATAAGCGGATGGTGAAGGTATTGTAGAGTTGCAAATCGCTGGGTAAGTATTATACATGTGTTACATATATAATTATTTATGTTAAACTTTGGTTAAGCTGACTTGGTAACAGTAATTAAATACTATAATAAGAATCGAGGATTTTCTATTACAAATGTATTCTATATAACATTAAATATTAATAGTGTACACAGCTTTCAGTTATACTCCCTCTAAAGAACTTTAGCATTTTGCATAATATTCAATGTCATGATGAATAGATTCATATTTTAGTTACATATTTATCTATGTTAGACTTTGGTTAAGCTGACTTTGGAACAGCAGTTGAATATTAATATATATGAATCGAGGATTTTCTATTACAAATGTATTCTATATAACATCAAATATCAACAGTGTTATACACGCTCTACGGAACTCCAGCATTTTGCATGATATTCAACGTCATGATGAATAGATTCATATGTATGTTGCATTTATATTTATCTATTTTAGACTTTGGTTAAACTGACTTGGTAACAGTAATTAAATATTATAATAAGAATCGAGGATTTTCATTACAAATTTATTTTATATAACATCAAATATAAACAGAGTATACAGTTTTCGGTTATATTCCCTCTAGGGAACCGCAGCATTTTACATGATATTCAACGTCATGATGAGTAGAATCATATCGTATTTCACAAGCAGAATGCCGCAAATTGCAGCCAATTTGTAGCCAGGTGATGACTAAACCTGCAATGGTAGTGCAGAGGAAACACTCCAAAACAAGTCACAACAATTCGCAACAATCCTCGTTGATTTATTGAGGAATTGACAAGAATTGAAATCAATTGAGCAAATTTGACAAGGGTTTAATTAATAAACTCGAAACTACGCAGTGAAATTCGTGATTTAAGATAAGAACTTTCTTTCTATCGACATTACCAATCGAGTATAGAACAAATATATCTTCATATAGTTGCATATGTATGTGATATCTTTATCTTTATAGTTATTGATCGATTTCGTTTCGAATTCTACATGAAATGTTTTTTACCTAATTCGAAATTCAACAAAGATTACAAAGTTCAACTATGAACGCGACAAGTTCAAGTTTCATTCACACAACGATTTGTCATGCAGAGTTTGTGTTATCGCCGCGAATGTCAGGCCATAATCATAATGTGCGTGTATAATGTGTGTATAAATAAAAGTAGTGTGCAAATAGTTTTGTGTGATAAATCAAATGTAAACAAAGAAAATGTATTTTTCAGTTGCAGTCAATTATGTTTACAATCGCATACAATATTTACGATCGCCATAAAGCTTTGAAGTTTAATCTGTGAATGCCATAAAGTGCATAAACAAATTGAGAATACAGGGTGTCACACGGTGATATATTGTACAACGTTGCTGACTAATCGAACAGATTGTAGAGTAATTAGAAAACAATGAGATAAGCTTGTTAAATAAGAAAACAAAGACATAATACGAGTTTCTTTAACAATGGAGTGAAAATAAGGTACAAATATGGAATGAAGGCATACTCCTGATATATATCAGTGATTTCTACTCTTGTTTAAACAGCTTAACAATTTGATTTATGCATTTAATAATTTGAAAATTAATTTGTTTCTATGCCAAGCCAAACTTGCTGCAAATTTATTTATTTTCAGAACAATAATCAACTTTAATTGAACCACTCCTGGGTTCGTAGCTTTAGCTACTCACTAAAAATACCCTGCTTTATTTATTATTGATTTACTATCATTTATTCATCGCACAATCACAACAACCTCTCGCTGGAGGGCTGTCTGCCCCATGGCGAGGATGCTACGCCATAATACCCATTCACTACTTGGCTCGCTTTTATGGCCATTAAGCTGAAGTAAAATGCTGTTAGGCAACAGTTTCATTCATCGTTTTTCGGCGTAGATAATTCGCTGCAAGGGCAAGAACAACAACAACAACTGCGCTGTTGCGATAAGAACTACGTGGGCATTGCGATTTTCAAGAGAGTGAAATAAATAAGTTGCCCCCTGGAGCTGGATTTGAATTGAAGTGAAACTGTAAGTGGCACTGGGAGAGTGAGAGTGCTGGTGTGTGTGTGTGCTGGTGTGTGTGTGTTGGTGTGTGTGTGTGTGCTGGTGTGTGCGTCTGGAGTGTAATTCAATGCGAAGCCTGAGGCGCTTGGCACTTCGCAACTGCTTTGGGCCATTGGAATGCACGTGAACCGAGCAGAAAGTTGAGAGTGTGCGCCTTCGGGCGCGGGGGCAACGTGCTTTATTATCCTTGAGGTTCCTTCCTTGCCTTCCTTTCTTGCACTCATTCAGCGAGGCGGCAAACGCACGCCGACATGAACAAGCTTTTTGCTTTAGCTTCTCGCATTATCCCTTAAGCAAGTCCTTGGCTTAATGCAACGAACTTACTGCCACCTCTTAGCTGGGCGTGGGCGTGGCCAGTGGGGGACAGTGGGGTGTCGTTGGACAGGGGGGGGTAACCCACAATTAAGATTATCCTGAAAATGTGCTTAGCTAAAGCAACAACTGATGTGGCTCAGCTGGCCGCGCTTGTTCAACTTTTGACCCAATTCTTGTGCAATGAAAGGCACAAAAGCGGCAAGTTGAAATTGCGAAATTGTCTCGCAGTGCAGCGCAGCAGAAGCAGCAGCAGCAGCAGTAGCGGCAGTAGCTGCTGTCAGCTGTCGCGGCATAAAATTCAATTATTGTACAAAACTACAGCATGACGATGCCGACAACGGAGACGGCGACGACTCCGAGTCCATGACAAATGCACCAAATATTTGTGAATGCCGACAAGGCCGGCCATAAATTCTCTCATTGATGATAACGGGGCGTATACGCGTTCTGTGCTCATGTTGTGCAAATTGTTTTTGTTCAATGGCGGTCGCAGTTTGCGGCTGCAACGATGTCGGCTTCCATCTAAGCAATTTACAATGTTTGCACACACAGCCAAGCAAACAGCCCACACACACACACACACAGTAGTCTGAGTGTATGTGTTGACAAGCACGGAAAGTGGCAGCCAGCATCGTTTCCATTGCACTGATAAACCCATCGACGATGTCTTTTCTACATTGCCTTCTCGTCTCCGTCTTTGCTCCCACTGTGCACGTTCTCGTTGACCTATATTTGGGCATCAATGAAACACACAGTGCAATGGCAGAGGCAGTGACAGTGGCAGAGGCAGTGGCAGAGGTAGAGGCAGCGGCAGCATTGCTTCGTCTTGAGTAAAAGCTTTGCAAGTTGCCGCCAGTTTGTCACTTTGGCTGGAGCAAAAGCTTTGCCAGTGCGTGGGCTCTCCCTCTCCTAAGTCCGTTGGCCGAAAGCTCTGCAACTGGAAGTGCACAGTGCTTGAATGTCGTCAGAGCTCTCTTTGGAAAGTTCTCTATACCGTAAGCTGGTGGAGCTCTTGTAAAGGTACATTAAGCTGGCAGCTATGAAATGCTGAGATGTTCGAATATTTCAGGATAAGCATTGAATTTGTGATGGGACTAAGGTTTGCTTTGTTCGGAAATTTTATTGAAATTAATTGTACACTATATTAAAAGATATTATTAAATTATAATATTCTACAAGTTTAAAGAGAGCTCTTATTGTTAATAGATATATGTCAAATATTTAGGTTAATCTTTTGAGAAAAGAGTTGCCTCTGTAAACAACAGTTAAACACAGTTTTATACTGTATTTAATTGTTTTATAAGTTGAAAGAGTGTCCTTAAAATTAAAGGACAAACTTTTTAAAGTTTTCTTGTTTTATATTCTAAATTTAAAAATATATATTTTTAACAAATTTTAAATTTTTTCATTTTTTACCAAATTCAATTTTAAAATCTAAATCTTAAACTTTGATTATTTTTTTTTATTTTAATTTTATCTAGTTTTAATTAAAAAAAATACTAATTTTAAATTTCAAGTCGACTGTCTTAGTTTACGTTAAATAAATAAATAAATAAATACATATTAAAAAAATATATATCATTTCATGTAATTTTTTTTTATTTTGATGAAAATAAAAAAAAATTATATATATGTATATACATTTTATAGTTTAATAAAGATAAGTTAGTGCTAAATATTAGCAATTAATATTAAAAATTGTTCTTTTAATTTGCAAAAGTTCTTGATAAGTTTATAAGGCAGATGCTGTCTTTATGCATTAAAAGAGCTTTATCTATTTTGATTTATATATTAATTTATGTTTATTAATATATGTTGGCATTATATGCAATGATACAAATTTGTAACTCATTTGCAATTCAGGCTTTTTATCAATACTTGGAATCAAGAGATCATTGAAAATTATAAAGGAACTAAATTATCCCTTGAGAGTCAATTCTCCTCTCTAGGGCATCGTAAATTGAAAGTACATAAACTTTCCTTAGGGAATCTCTTCGCATTCGAGCTGCAGCTCAGCTGTAAAATTCCCGCATAAAATCAGCTGCGAGACAATGCAAAAGTTCGGGCGCTTTGATAGCTCAAGTGTAAAGCGCTAAAAGCTTCATTTGTTGTTATTTTTATAAATGTGCAATCTGGAAAGCGCACTCAAAGGCACCAATGCAAACAGCTGGACCAAGCGAGAGAGGGAGAGAGACAGAGTAGAGAGAAAGTGAAGTGAAAGCTCGCTCTCTTGGGCGAAACGGGCTGGGAATGGAACACGACGCTGACGCCGCCATGTGCAGCGCTTGGGGAAAGGGTGTCAATGGAAGTACAGAAACTTTATAGATACGAAACGCACACGGGGAGCGAAGCGAACATCAACTGTGTGTCGGCACTTGAGAAAACTGTGAGACAGCCGATGTCGATGAGTTTTCCGCGAGGTTGCCCAAGTTTTTCAATTCAGTTCGAGTCAGGCAGCGGAGTGGACGCATCTATACGAGCAGCATAGATACTCTCGCTCACACACCCACGCTCTCGCTCATCTGTCACACACATACAGACACAGAGACACACACCCACACGCGTGCGACCGCTAAACGTATCCTGGCGCTAACGGTACTTTCGAAATTCAATTAAATTAAAGTTTCGCGACCAAAATTATTTCCCCAACGTGTTGACAGTGTTTGGTGTCTCGCTCTCTCTCTCTCTCTCTCCCCTCTCTCTCTCTCTCTTTCTCCGTTTCTACCTCTGTGTACATTTTAAAAATGCAATAAATTATTTAAGGCATTTATTTCGTTTCGCTTTCATTATTACTCTGCTGCTTCTGCTTCTTCTTCTTCTTCTCGTTGTTGTTGTTGCTGCTGCGCTCGCACTTGGCCCATTGGCCCAGTAGCGAAGCCGAACTGAAATTGTTTGCCAGTAGCGCCTCCAGCAAAGCAAAACAACAATATTAACCTGCAGCTCCCCACCCGCCCCCTGCCGCTCTTCCTTCACATTTCTCTCTGTCTCTCTGTAACACTCGCTCTCTCTCTCTGTTTCTGTCTGTCAGGCGAACATCCGAGAACATTACGAGAATAGCCGAAACAGTCGAAATACCGAAACACGCACGCAACACACCGACAACATCGTGCAACGCAGGCAGGCAGGCAGGCAACGGCGGCTCGAGAGGCGCCTCCATTCATCAGTCGCGCGAGAGCAACTGACCGCATCTGTCGCACATCCGAACAGATCTCCAGCCAGGACCAACAGCAAAAAAGACTTGAGCTCATCTCCATACAGTCAGTCAGTCAATGTTTGTTTGAGTGTGAAAGCAGTTTCGTGCGCGAATTTCAACTGTCAAGTGCAACGTGCAGCGTGCAACCTGCAAATCAATTAATCAAGTGTAAAAGAGACAACACAGCAAGCGCTAGCAAGTTAATTGCCGCATGACAATTTGCCACCTGCCGCAAGCTGCACGACACCTGCCGCTTGGCTGCTGCCGCCACCAGTCGTTTGTTACATTTCCCCCCCGTCCCTCTTCGTTTGGTTACAGGTGAGTACCGCCTCCCCTCATACTTGACTAACTGACCCAATTGCAATTGGGCGAAGCCACAAAATCAATTCAACTCGCTAAACAGGGGACATTGACATTGCCTGACATTTTGGGGATCAATTAGGCATATTTTGAAATGTCAAATGGAATTGATAATCGACCAATATGATCGCATGATATGAAATACTCATTATAGTAATAGCATACTTGACTAGTATGTGTCATAGGAATGGAATCCTAGTGAATTCCAGGGATTCCTAGGCGTGTGGCAGCTGCTGCTTTGGTTGACCTAAATCTGCTCGGTTTATTCTGAGGTTTCTTGACCTGACATCAGCACCTATTTTTAGTTGGCCACGGGACTGAGCTGAAAAGCCAACAGGATGACCTAGCACCGCTGGGACTTGAGCTCATTTCAGACAATTGTGTAGAAAGATTCTATTGACAGATTGATGTATTATTCTTTGATTGAAGGCATGAAGAACATGTTCGAAATTAAAGAATTCATTTGGAAAAGCATTAAAAATTTGTATTTTGATATGATTATTGTCTTCTCAATGTAGATTCAGAAGAATATATTAAGTAAGTATAAAAATCTGTGGTTAAAAGAAACGTTGTGTTAGGGTATGTGGTAGAGCTACTGCCGTCTCTGTGTTGATGATAGTTAAAGTCATGAAACGATTACCTATTGATGAAATATTAAAATAAATTAAATACTTATTGCATACAAAAATATCTGCATATAAAGCTGCAATGGGCAATTAAAGGTTGTAGTTCTAAAGGGGTATTCATCAGGGCCGTAGCGAGATGTGCAGGGTATGCGCTACACAAGGGCCGCTGCCTGCCAAGGGCCCAAGAATAAAAGAGCCCGAAGTTTAGATTTCTCAAAAACTATTGATGATTTTTGCCGATAAAAACTGCAGAAGAAATTATGATATAATTTGCTAGAGTGGCTAGTTAGGTTTTGTGGGTTGTAACAGTAGATATGGCAACCCTATAATTGCTGTTTGGTTTCTATATTTTGTAAACTGTTTTATGAGCTATAAGTTAGGTATAATAAGTTATGAGATAATTAGCCAGATTGGTTAGTTGGGTGTTGTGTGATATCAACAGTAGATATGGCAACCCTATAATTTCTATTCGGTTTCTATATGTTGTAAAATTTTTTATGAACTATAAGTTGAGTATAATAAGTTATGATATAATTTGCTAGATTGGTTAGTTAGGTGTTGTGTGAAATCAACAGTAGATATGGCAACCCTATAATTGCTATTTGGTTTCTATATTTTGTGAAATGTTTTATGAACTATAAGTAAAGTATAAGTTATGATATAATTTGCCAGAGTTGCTACTTAGGTCTCGTGTGAAGTCAACAGTAGATATGGCAACCCTATACCATAATTGCTATTTGGTTTCTATTTTTTGTGAAATGTTTTATGAACTATACGTTAAGTATAATAAGTTATGAGATAATTTGCCAGATTGGTTAGTTATGTGTTGTGTGAAATCAACAGTAGATATGGCAACCCTATAATTGCTATTTGGTTTATACATTTTGTGAAATGTGTTATGAACTATAGGTAAAGTATAATAAGTTATGATATCATTTGCCAGACTTGCTAGTTAGGTTTTGTGGGTTTCAACAGTAGATTTGGCAACCCTATAATTCTAATTTAGTTTCTATATTTTGTGAAATGTTTTATGAACTATAAGTTAAGTATAATAAGTATGATATAATTTGCCAGATTGGTTAGTTGGGTGTTGTGTGATATCAACAGTAGATATGGCAACCCTATAATTGCTATTTAGTTTCTATATTTTGTGAAATGTTTTATGAACTCTAAGTTAAGTATAATAAGTATGAAATAATTTGCCACATTGGTTAGTTAGGTGGTGTGTGAAATCAACAGTAGATATGGCAACCCTATAATTCTAATTTGGTTTCTAAATTTTGTGAAATGTTTTATGAACTATTAAGTATAATAAGTATGATATAATTTGCCAGAGTTGCTAGTTAGGTGTTGTGTGAAATCTACAGTAGATATGACAACCCTATAGTTGCTATTCGGTTTCTATATTTTGTAAATATAATAATAATAATATTTTGTAAAATATTATAAAGCCAACTAATTACAAAGGGCCCCAGAGAACTTCGCTACGGCCCTGGTATTCCTACATAGATTGCTTAGGCTGTTGCAATCTCAGCGATATTAGCAAATATAAATATGAAGTTAGGAAAACAAACTATTAACTCATCCACAGATCATAACACGCATATACATACATATGTATATGTGAATATCTCATATATGCTCATGTTTCTGCAATCTCAGATTGTGCTATAGCATATATCATCATCATATTGGTTAAACATACTCCAAACTAATGCAATTGGTTGCACATCAAATTGCATTTTGATTGTATGCTGAAATATCAATGTAAAGAGCTGTCAACAGTAGTTTCTTTAGAGTATATGCTGCTGCAATCTCAGGCCATAAAATTGGGTATTCACTGTTCCTAACTAAGTCATTGATCGATTGCAAGGCAAATTTTGTTTTCAAAAGTGATGGGAAACTTGTGAAAAACTTCTAAAACTATGCATATTATAGTTATAAAGTAAATAATGAAATTTCGCTGGCACACACGCGGGGAAGAAAGAGAGAGAGGGAGAGAGAGAGGGAGGGGGGAAAAGAGGCAGAGAGAGGGAAAGCAGCCTGCACACTAAGCTCTCCCGTTGGCTGTTCAATTTCTTAGCAAACAATGTACGGTAAATTTCATGCAGTTCAACTGCTTGCAAAGTATTATGACGGCACATTACGTATACGCCCCAGTGCACACACAACGTTGCAGCAGCAGCACAGAACACACAGAACTCGAAGCTTGAACCTAGTGTGCGTTTCCGTTTGCGTTTCATCAAAAACTGCTTGAATTACGTCTAATGAGACAGTTAAATCGCAATCGTCGTGTCGACGGGGCGTCAGTTCTACTCCTACTCCTACTCCTACTCTTCCCCCCTCCTGCTGCTTCGTCTTGCAGCTCTTCGAGTTCAGAGCCCTTGGGGTGGTGTGCGCTTGAAATGCTTTGAATGCCATTTGCTGTGCCACTGGAGCTTGGGCAAGTCGGTTGCACGTCGCTTTGCCTCTCAAGGACATGCTGTGTGTGTGTGTGTGTATTAAAGGACGACACGCCCGTCTCATAGTCGCCGCCGCCGGCCAACCTAACCGTACCGGCCTGGGCGAGGCTGCAGGGCATTCAGTGTGGGGCAGGGCTAATGCTGTTTCGAGTCGCTCTTTAGTTTTACGCACTTGCTTAGAATGTGAGCGAAGGGGCAGAGGCGAGAAGTGTGAGAACTACGCAAATGACGAAACTGGGTTCTTTTTTCTCCTTCTTTTTTTTTGGGTTCCTCTCTGCTCTGCTGGGCCTTGGTTAACTTTAGCCTTACGCACTGTGGAGCTTCCTCTTTTGCACAAACATTTTCATTTTGCGTTTCTGGTTTTTGTTTTTTTTTTTTTTTTGCATTTGTTGATTTGATTTTCATGTTAATTTTGAAATGCCAAAGTTGTGCGCCAAGTTGGATCGATATGTGAGTGTTTGCCTTCGCTTTGCACTGTTCCGGCTCTGCCCTTTACCCGCATATAAAAACAATGATAATAAAAAGCTGTCGAAAACCAAAGACCATTACAAGGCACGCACACACACACACGCATGAGGGCAAGTACCGAGAGTATTTATGACATTTATGCTAATTATGCTTACGCCCAAGTGTCTCTGTGTCTCTGTGTGTGTGTGTGTGTGGGTGTTGGCGTCTTCAGAGACAGCATTGTTTTAACAGCTCAATGCGGGTTGGCGTGTCGCAGCTCCTTGGCGACAGGCATACGCCGCGTATGCGTAATATTTGCTATTCCGCTTTATTTTTAGACATAAAACAGACGCTCGCCTAGGCTACGAGCAGAGTGAGATTTCTTATGAAAATAACAAAGCGCATATTTTGTTGTTTGTGTAGCAGGAGGCGCGCATAAAAATCTCTGTAGAAAGGTTCCATTGAAGTGGAAAATCAATGGGAAAAAAAAAACAGGCGAAGATTTCGCTATAAATAAAGTAAGACTTTTGCAGGCACTAATTGGCGCCGCCAAAGAGGCGAGAGAGAAGACAGAAATGATATCTTTCTTTCTTCTATTGTTGGTCTTGTGTCAACCCTTAAGCCCCGGCATATCTATGCGTAATTAATTATGAAATATTGGCCAAAGTGTCCATTCTACTCATGTCTCTGTGGCTCCACTGGCTAGTATTCAATCTGCGGCTTCAACTCTCGAACCCAACTCAGCTTAAGCAAAATGTTGTTGTGTGATTTATACCGACCCCGACCGCCCTCAATGCGGCTCTTGGTGCCACGAAAAATTGTTATTTTAGCCTTTTTTTTGGGGGGAGGGGCTGGAAAGAATTAGTTCATGTTACAGACTCCGCCCAGGCGAAGCCACGCCCACGTATTTAGGCGCCAAGACAAACACACAAGAGACACGACAGCAGACACGCAAATACACACACACACACACACACACACACACACACACTTGCACACCCACCCACTCACTTTGGCAGTATCCATTGAGGCGTATTTTGTTTTGCTTTTAAGGCGGCTTTATTTCGTGTGTGTTTGCTTTAATTTGTTTTTGTTTATTTCACTTCTTCGCCTGGTCACAAAGGTCAAAGTTTGCCACATTCTTGCCTTTGGTATTCCAGGACCTTTTTGGCCCGCAAATTCATGTGTTGGCCACACACAACACACAAGCTGCTCTTGTTGTTGTTGTTGCTGTTGTTTTGGTTTTGCCAAATTTTGTTTATGAACAACGAAATGGAAATTGATGGAAACACTTTGAAGCAGCCCTTTAAAGGGCTCCAAACTCAATCAACGAGTTTAAGGCATATTGTTTAACAAGTTCTCAGCTAACTTTATTAGTTTATAATTGAATCTGCAGGGTATCTGTAAGTTTTGGCCCGGGATTAGTGAGTGTCGGCAAATATTTATGAGGACAGTCGAGCGAAGCCTCGAGGCATGTTAATTACACTTTGCATTCATTAATCAAATTGTAAGCAAAGACTGTGATAAATCGGACAATATATATATACATAAATACTGTTTATATATCTGGCCATCAAGCGAAGCTCGGCAAATCGCTGACATTTTACAAATGTTGGCAATAAAATTAACCTAAACAACGTTTATGCTGCACAACAAATTTTTGTAAGGGAGGAGGTAAGAAAGACGGCTGGAAATTCAAGAGACAATAAAAGAAAAGTGGGGGCGGGGGGTGACGCATTTGTACACTTATCAAAATTTATTTTCGATTGTGGGAGAGAGTGAGAACAAACATTTGGCATATGTTGAAGTCGACTTAACGGTGTCAAAACTTGAGACAAAATGACGTGAACCCCAATAAAATCAACCACACCAGGCTTATCCCCCCAGTGTATGTGTGTTTGTGTGGGTGTGTGTGTGAGTTATTATGACCCCAGAGTTGATATGCTGTCAGCGTAAAAGCCTCGTTGCCATCGTCATATGAATATGCTAATTTTTGTGTCAACATATTGACAGAATGTTGTATGAGACACACACACACACACACACACATCCCAGGAGGCAAAGTATTCATAATTTATGCAAACTTTAAATGAATTCGAGGCAACTGCCTGCAGCCAAACCGAGCAACTAATATCCCTAACTAGCTGCACAACAAACTAACTGACTAACTAACTTTAGCTTAGCTCTGCCCTGCTCTTTAGTCACTTGCGGGTCTTCGCTTTTGCAGTTAATTAGAAAATTTTCCAATAACTTTTGTTTGCATTGTCGCGCTAGTACTCTTAGTTTGCATATGTGGACAGGATGGATCATCCATCTGCTGCATTATTATGTTTGCCAAGGGTATAAGTGGCAACACAGAGAGATAGAGAACAGGACAAAAGAAAGAGAGAGAGAGAGAAGAAAACGAGGAAAGATGATGTGCAGCGATATAATGAGTTTTTTGTGAAAGCAGAAATGGTTAATAGTAATCGTAATGAGTCTTTGTAATTGGCTTCTTTTTTAATGCAAGGGAATCCTTTTCAATATTGAAATGAAATTGGATATGAAATAGGTTTAAAAAAAACTACAAATGCATCGTTTACCATATACATTTAATTAAATCAATAATATGCATATAATAAAATATATATAGTATATTGATAATGGAATCAATTTTATTTTAGTATTTTAATTTTATAGGGATTATAAATGAGTAAAGAATAATTTTAATTTAATGCTCATGATGAAATCTAAAATAATCGACCTATCAACAAACAGAAAAAATTGCATTTTTAGCAATTACAAAGTTTGAAAAGGCGGTGGGCGTGGCAAGCTAATTTTGTGCAGTGCTTTTTCTGCATCTGATATAGAGAAATCTGTATGTCAAACTTGAAGGCTCTCTATCAAGCAGTTTCCGAGTTTAGTGCGTTCATACAGACTAAAATAACTCAGTTTCATGATGTTTACAAAGTTATATTACGCTTTCTTGACAGTTTGAATAGTTGAACAAATAAAATATTACTTTACATGAAAATACTTATGAGTTCCGTACAGAAATGAATCAAATCAAGTGACCTATAGAATTTTAGGGTTTGCAAAGGCGGTGGGCGTGGCTTGCTATATTTGTACTGTGTGTTTTCTGCGTCTGATCTAGAGAATTCTGTATGCCAAATTTAGTCTCTCTCTCAAGCAATTTCTGAATTTAATGCGTTCATACAGACACATAAAGCTAAAATAACTCCGTTTCATGATGTTTGCAAAGTTTATTACGCTTGAAGGCTCGAATAGTTGAACAAATGAGATATTACTTCACATGAAAATCTTATGAGTTCCGTACAGAAATGAATCAAATCAAGTGACCTATAGAATTTTAGGGTTTGCAAAGGCGGTGGGCGTGGCTTGCTATATTTGTGCTGTGTTTTCTCTTCAACTGATATAGAGAAATCTGTATGCCAAATTTGAAGTCTCTCCCTCAAGCAGTTTCCGAGTTTAGTGCGTTCATACAGACTAAAATAACTCAGTTTCATGATATTTACAAAGTTATATTACGCTTGAATAGTTGAACAAATAAAATATTACTTCACATGAAAATCTTATGAGTTCCGTACAGAAATGAATCAAATCAAGTGACCCATAGCATTTGGTTTGATTGCCTCGGCTTAGTTAATACAAGTGCGCAAACAACAAAACTATCAACAATAACAAACAGTAAATATTTACATACGTCCAGTTGCTCTCTCTCTATTTCTCTTTCTCATTCCCCTTTTGGTATCTACGTCACCCCTTCTCGATATGTACAAACTCAATTAATATCCGTTCATTTGCATATCGCATGGACAAATACGATAACTAACATTTTGGTTCCATTTGCCTGCGCAGTGTTTATTTATGTATGAGTATCAAATGTGTGTGTTTGGCTCTCGACTCTCGATGCCATATACAATTTTAATGAGTAGTTACGGAAGTCTGCCATGTTGATCGACAAGCGAACAACAACTTCCGTTTCCGCTGCAGCAAAGCAGCAACACAAATTGCATTTCCGTTCTGCCGAAGCAGAACATAAACTGATTTTCCCAAAAAAAGTTACTCGAAGTAAACACATAACTCACTCTCTTTTCACTTGATAATTGCGAAATTTAAAACATGGCGGCACTGGCGAAATGCATTTCCGGTTTGCCGCACACCACAGCGCATTAGCTGGGGACGCATTTTCAATTATTTATCAAAATCTGTTCACAGTCCCCCGAGGAAACTGTGCCAACTTTTCCTCCTTTTCGTTTCTCCCTCGGCGAGGACTATCAACAGTTGCCAGGACATTGGCAGGCGTCCATTGAATGTCTCAGTTTGCAGCTGCACGTTGACAACATTATTACCTTATTGTTGTTGTTGTTCAGGTTGTTATTACTCTTGCTGTTGTTGTTGTTGTTGCTGCTCTGGTTTTTGGCCTGTCGTTTTGGCTTAGCAGCTAATGGACTCAAATTGTCCTCGTGGCTTCCGTTTTGCATATTGAGGCGCCTTTGTTTTTGTGCTTGTTTTTTCTACATTCCTTATGCCTTCTCCTTCGCTTGGTCATTTACTCTCCTTCTCTCTCTCTCTCTCTCTCTCTCTCGCTCTCTTAGCCTGTCTCACTTCATCACCTGCTGTTTTGTCGCCGTGTTCTTTTCAGTCTCGTGCTGGGTCAATCGTCGTTTATCGTTTGTTTTTGAGATTTGCCTGGGGATTTTCTTGCGGATTATTGCAGCGCACAAAAAGTGTAATTAAAATGGCGGCCAGGTGTCCAACAGGTCAACACGTTGTGTATATGCACAGCATAAAAGCGACAATTAACTTTGCTTTAATTGAGATCAGTTTGATTTACTTTAATCAAAATGTATTTCGCAGCTCATTTTTCTCATAATCCTTTTAAGCTTTGTTTGTGTGTGTGTGTGTGTGCGTGCGTGTGTGTGTGTGGTCAGCAGGTGAAGCAGTTCGTTAGGCAGGTATTTGTCGCAACCACAACGCTTATGCCACACCACATCCAAGTTGACTCTGCACCTAATCCGCACCGTCCACAAAGCGCAAACTGAACCGAGTCTCGACTCGATTCGACGTTGGCCACAATGCGAACCGAATGCCAAAGGCGACCGGATGCAGGCAAAGCGCATTTAGGCCAGGCACACACACACAGACACACACATAGACACGGAAACATAGACTGGCACAGAGGCTTAGTTATCTTTTATGCAAGAGCAGCGCAGCTCTCGCTCGCTCTTGACTGTGTTTCATCATTTTGCAATAGGTCAAATTGGTCAACGATGCATGGCAGCCTAAAAGCAACGGCAGGAGAATTGATATGCAAAGAGAGGAAGACAGAGAGAGAGGAAGACAGAGAGAGAGAGAGAGGAAGAGAGGGAGAGAAAGAGAGAGGAAGAGAGGTAGAGCACTATAGATGACCCAGAGGTCGCACACATGCATATGCAAATGGCTTTAGGTTATTGTAATTTCTAGCATAATTACTTACCATATACACAAGATAATAGAAACTGGAGCACTCTTTGGGCACCTTTCCTGCCTCTATGCTCCACTCGCCACTCTCCACTCTGCTCTTTTAACGTGTCTTCATTTGCATAATCCTGCTGCGAAATGGTAAATGGAATTAGCCGAGCTCTAGCACTGCCTCAGCCCCGGGGCTGCATTCAGAATGCATTTAATTTCGCCTTTTTTATGTCGCTTTTATGACATTTTGAGCACATTTTATCGCTCGACTACACCTTTATAGCCATGCAGGCCAAGTAAATCTATAGATACGCCAGCTTTGCATACTGTTTATTACAAAATTTACAGCCAAGAAAGATTATGTGGATGATAAGGTGAGGAAGGACTTAAAAATCGATTGAGAATCACAAAGAAATCTGTGCCAAATGGCCATGTGATTCCTGGCAGCAATGTAGTGCACTTTATAGTGTTTGTATGTGGGTCTCTTTTACTTTAATTACGCATACGCCGCGTGAAGCAGTCATGTATGAGCCAACAATAGACACCGCAACATTCTACAGCAAATCGTATCCAATCATTAATCATTTACATATGCGACCTTATTAATTGGCTACGTTGGTCGCATGTAAACACCTTGCTTGCGTGTGTGCACTACACACACACACAAACACAGAGACAAACTCATTGTAGCACGTGCGTGTGTGTGTGTGCGTTGGGTGATTTACGTAGATAGCGCTGGGAGCGCTTATCCAGGCACAAATTGAATGCATACACAATCAGCCCTTTAATCATATGTAAATCGTTGTAATTTACGAGTGTGTGCGAGAGAAGCAGACAGTGGAGATAGAGAGAGAAAGAGAGAGAGAGGGAGCGAGTCATGCCCACAAATGGGCCTGACATTTTCGATCTATGAGAGGTCGCTGCTGTTTGCGGGTTGCTTAAGTACTGGCGCCGGCTGAGGCCATAAATACGATGAGCGCGTGCCCAAGAAGAGGTTACTGATTTTATGCTTGTTGTATTAGTTTTTAATGGTCTTTTGATTAGTTGGCGATGAGCTGAGGAAATTGTGTTTGCTAGATAAGGCGCTGCCTTCTTGTGTGACAAAAAGTGTTGCCTACTTTTTGGGGCACACAGTCTTATAGGCTTGGGGAGAGTGATGCGGCAAATTTCTTTACAAATATATATAAAAGATATATCTTATATATAAACTATACATATATCTATCTCATGTTAACACACCCAAGGCCACGACTGTCCATTTAACTGCCTGGGCAACCAATCAAATGCGCCTGCAATTTCGTTTTCGTTTTGTTCTCGAGTCTGTGCCAGATGATTGATTCGTGCTAATCCCGCGTCCGACTCGTTGGACATGTAAAACAAAAGCGCTGACAACTGTCGCCAGTCAGCAACGGACACTGACAGTCCAACATAAATAATCAGAGCAAACCAAGCTCGCCCTCGCAGTGCTCACTTTGCGGTTGACCATAATCGCTCGAACGCAGAACGAGTGTGGCGCGCGTAATTGACCATTGTGCCTGCCTGCTGCCTAGGCAAAAGTATACGGGCAGTGAGAAAGTGTCCTGCGGATGCTTTGTTTATGCTGCACCCTGTGTCGATTGACGTCAGCACTTTGTTTGCCGCGGCCCATTTTGCCTCCTTGCTCTCAGTTCACATTTTGGGGTACTGGGGGCGGCTCGGCTTCAGCTAATTAACTGCGCATGATGCTCACAGGAAATGTGCTAACTGTCAGCCGGATTCGGGTAATTAATCTCTTTACCGGTCCGCCAAAGAAACTGAGAGAGTGCGCGCATTTTCCGAATGCGAATGCGAATTTTGCCGGCTTCCTGTGCCTTTCTCTGTGCCTCAGCTAAATTTGTGTCAGGGACGGAGCTGCCAAGGGGTGTGCAGTGGCAACATGGTGCGTCCTTGGAGTGCAACATTTCGCGCAAATTGAATACAAATATATGCAGAAAAATATATATATGTAAATATCGTATACAGACATACATACTATATTCAAAATACCGGTTCGACTAAATTTCCGTGGAATTCAAGTGCCAGCGGGCAATGGCTGAAAAAATATGCTAAAAAAACTGGGGCAACATTTCAAATGCTAAACAAGAGTGAGGAAAAAGAGACAGAGAGAGGAGGGGTGACAAAGGAAGGCAGATTGAGCGATACTAAGGCATAGAGGAAGAGATAGAGAGAGAGAGGAGATAGGAGCAAATATGTGCAGTGATTTTAAAATCACTATCTATTTGCTTATACCCTATAGGCAGCAGCCAATGGAGCATGACAGACCGAAACCGATCACTATATTACTGTTTACTATATCTTTATTATATATCCAATAATATTAGCATATGCCCCTCACTAAAAGCAGTCGCAACCTTGCATAACATAGTCAAATATTTTCGAGTATAATAAAAATATTTGCTAGTTTTTTCTGCTTCTTGCTACGGTTTTATACACTTAGTTTATGTTCCACTATTTGCGTCAAAAAAAAAAAAACTCATATGCCACACGAGCAACTTTTCATTTTGACAACAAAAACACAAACAACAACAAAAGTAATGGCAGCAAAAAAAAAAAGGAAACTAAAGTTTGCCGAAGGCTTCGTGGGCTATGGGTAAAATTTACTGCCAGGAGATTTCTGTTTTTTTTTTCGCCATGTGCCATAAAATAATAACAAAACTGTGTATGTGAGGCACACACACACACTGGCAACTCTCAAAGAGATTTCTCTTGAATTCAATTTGATGCCGAAAAAAAAGAGCAGAAGAAGAAGCAGCAACGTTGGAATACCACGAAAAGAACATATAGCGAAAATCGTCAACAAGGACATGAGGCGCCAACCCAAAACAGCCGAGCCAAGGCCCAGCATGAGTAATGTATGATGGGTGAAGAAGAGGAGTAAGAGGAGAGGGGAGAGGGGGGGAGAGTGGCAAAAGCCGCAAAAATGCTGACAGCATGAGCTGACATTTTAATAAAAATAAATTTGATCAACACTTTGTTTGCCCTGTTTGAATTCGCGTGTTATCCGATATCGATATATATTGCTCTGCCTGCCTCTTTCTCTCTCTCTCTCCCTTTCTGTCTGTGGCAGCTCATGCATCTCTTGTGTACTTATTTGTGGCTGCATGTCACATTTAAATCGCATATAAATATGATTTATTCTAGTGGCACAAACATGCGATTGACTGGGTTCTCATCTAAATTGCAATCTATGAAAATATATATTCAAAATAATACGATATATATTGGATTCAATTAAATTCTAGCTTTATATGCAATTCTCTCGCTATCATTGCTACTCAAATTGAAATTTTGATCTGCATTTTTATTGCATTCTTTATCTTCTCGTTGTGTCTGCCTGTTGTGCGAATTTCCTCCATTCCACCTTTAACATATAATTGCTTGTGCCTTTGCTGGCTTCCTTGTTTTTCTCTTTGCTTTATTGCTCTTCTTTTTCAATATTGCCGTCAATATCTTTTGCTTCTCTTTATTTTTCCAGGAATTTTGCATTCTCTGCTTCTCTTTTAAGCTGCACAGTCTCAGGTTCTACTAGAAAGTGCAAATATTCTTTGTGACTTTCTCATTTCTGTCATGCATCGCCGTCAATAATTGTCTTTCTATTCATTCATGCCTCAACTAACTAGCACTACTTCCCCATCAAGTTGTTCTCTATCTGTTAAGTTCAAGTTTTCAAGTTCCCTTCAACACTCTATGGAAATTGTTTCTATCAACTGCTCGGCTTTAAAGAGCTGTGTTGCAGCTACATAGCTGTGTCCTTGGCTTGTGTTTGCATTCCGCCATATGCCAACGTGGACGACAAGCTGGCGTTGCTCCTTCCTTCCTTCCTCTGTACGTGCCCCGCCCAATTACAAATGCCACCTGCTATATATAAACACATAGTTGTGCAATCAAACAGACCGTAAATAATCAAAAAACCGGAGAACAAAAACAAAACAAAAAAAAAAAAAAAAAAAAAACATGAGCAAAGCCGAAAACATCGCGAAGCGCCTGTCACGGTGACAGCAGCTGCCAGAGCGGACCCAAAATTTACGAGTGCCATTGACATACAACAAAAGCCACATACTGCCGTGCCACACACCCCCCCTGCTGTCCCCTGACACAACACAAACAAACAATATACAAAGCTCGTATGGCGACGGACAATGGTCAATGGTTGGTTGCCTGCTTGGCATACGGTTTGATGCGGCGCTTGATGAGTTGCTGCAAAGGAGTAGGAGGCGTAGGTGCTGTGGTGTAGGGGCAGGAAGTGGGGGAGGGGGGGGATATGGAACATGGTTACCGCCTGCACTTCCGTTGCATGTACCATTCCCACTTTGCTCGCGTCCCCCCTCCTACCTTGCCCCTCTCCTCATGTTGCTTTTATTACATCCGGCAGCTGTTGCGGTTGCGAACCGGAGTCATGCACGTCATGGCGACGATTTCGAGTTCACATCCTTGCCACAAGAGGGGGCGGTAGCTGCAGGAGAGAGGGGGGGTGCGAGGTTTCGCGGTGATTAGCACGTTGCCATTTGGCGACGCTCGTGCGCGTTCAACAATAAAAACGCATTTGCAATCGTCCAGTTTTATGAGATGTGCTCGGACTCTTATCGGGCAAGTTACGCTGTGCTGCACACCGAGTGGCGAGCTTATCGCACAGGCACAGCTATAAAAAAAAAACACTCACACAAACAAACAAGCGCACACACACACACACACACAAACCGTTGGCTTCCTCTGCCAAGGCTTCGATAACAATATTCTTGACCTGCCTCACACTTGATGCGATTCCGGCTCCGATTTCAATGCCATTTGGCGATTTTGCAACGCGTTAGAGAGGATAAATTTCATTCACGATAAATTTCATTAATTTCTTGTTCGTGTCACGACATAAACTTGATGAGTAGTCTTAGATCTGTTGCAAAACAAGGCACGCTCGCATGACTCACGACTTTACACAGAGCTATAAAGTCTGGTCTAAAATTTCATACTTAAACAAGTTCTATCAGCTCGTGTCACGACAGCTGCTCCTCCCTAGCAGTCACCATTAAAAGCATTTGCTTTTGTTACCTGTTTGGCACAGTTTGTTTACTTTATTTTATTTTCTACGTTTATTTTGCTGCGTTCTGAGTCGCGTTCTTCACTCGCACTGCGACTTTTAGAGCAATCAATTTTATTGATTGCAATTTTCAATTTCAATTTCAATTGCGAAACGACATTCAAGAATGTGGCATCAAATGCATTCGATTAATCTCATCGTCGTCGTCGTCGTTCGCACACCGCATTTGCATTTTTTTCAATTACATTTTCTTGCCATTTTAACACTTCATTTAATTATGCATTTCAGGTGTGTGTGTGTTTGAGAGAGAAGAAATCTCAAAGTTTGTTGTTGAGTTTGGTTTTTTTTCAAATATAATTTACATACTTTTCTATGGAAATTGCCGGCATCCATTTTCAGTGCAGACTTGTGCGGAACTGACCGACGTGCCGAGGTTTTTCTCGTATTTCATTTACATTTCACATTATTCTCTGCTCGACGAAACGCTTTGGGCCATTTCTCTTTGCCATGGCCATTACCAATGCCATTTATTTTCCTTTTCAGCAGACACACACACTGTCGGCAGGTAGACACGGAAATGCGAAAAAGTCGAACGGTATCTGTACGCGTAACGGTCAATATTTGCACTCAATAAATTAATAAGCATAATCGGGTACATATTCAAAGTGATTCAATGTGATAGAAATGAATTCTGTATTCTTTAGTGGAACGATACTTTGCTTAAGTCTTTCTTTTGAAAGTATTAAATCAGATTTATTCCCCTTTTCTATTGATTGAATTATACTATTTTATGTTTTAAATTGAAGGCATTTAGGTTTCATGAACTTATATACAAAGTTTCAGCAACTTTGTTGGCTTAACTCCAAAGATCTACTTCTGAAACAGTATTAAAAACAGTTTGCATAACAAATTTTAGCGGCATAGCTCTAATAGATCCAGAGATCTGCATTTGGAACCATTATGGATTCAGTTAAAATAGCTTAAAGAGCAACAGTCATTTAAATTCTTCATATATATTCACATTCATAGTTTCATTAAAGTATATTTATAATTTCAGAGCCATAGCTTCAATAGATCCAGAGATCTGCGTTTGGAACCAATGCGGAATTGGTTAAAATAGCTTAAAGAGCACCAGTCGTTGAAATACTTCAGATATAATCACATTCATAGTTTCATTAAAGTATATGCCAAATTTCAGAGGCATAGCTCCAATAGATCCAGAGATCTGCATTTGGAACCATTGCGGAATCAGTTAAATAAGCTGCATGAGTAGCGTACCCCAAATTTCTTTTAAATATATTCACCTACACAGTTTATTAAACCTATATACCAAATTTCAGCAGCATAGCTCCAATAGATCTTGAGATCTGCGCTTGCAACCATTGCGAACTAGTAAAATAAGCTTAAAGAGCAGCATTCGCTTAAATCCTTCAGACATATATACATTTACAATTTCATAAATATATATACCCAATTTCAGCAGCATAGCTCCAATAGATCCAGAGATCTGTATTTGGAACCATTACGGAATCACTTAAAATAGCTCACAGAGTAGCATTCACTTAAATCCATTAGATATATTTACCAAAATTTTTGTTTAAATGTATATACCAAATTTTAGCAAGATAGCTCCAATAGATCCAGAGATCTGCGCTTGGAACCATTGCGGAAACAGTAAAATTAGTTTAAGGGGCAGAGTTCACTAAAATTCTAAAGTTATATTTTGATATATTATTTCATTAACTTGTATGCCAAATTTAAAGACAAAAACTTCGATAGATCCAGAGATCTGCACTTGGAACGAGTTGAATCACAACTTAAACAGAAACTCTTTCCTTATTACATTAGTTCACACACATACATTTATTAGCTATCTTACATAGTATATTATAGGTATATCATACTAATACCATATATCTTCGTAATTCATTACTGTATATCAACTCAAGTTCATTCCCAGTAGGTATCACTGTGGGGGCGCTAATGAAATTTGATGCCGCATTTGATAAGCGTTTATCAACGCAGTAGCGCGCAAGTAGAAACTAGCAAAGTAGCGTTAATTAATGTTATTAACTAATCATTCAAGTGTAATGTCCTTTTAATTTATGTCGAAAATGGCACACTAGCAATGCCAGCCACGCCCACAACGCGCACACGCATTGCACGCCCCGCTTCAAATTGAGCGCTTTGTTGGGACAAAAGGTTTTTGGCACGAAATTATGACCTTACACGCAATGGCACGCAGTGTAAGCCGCACACACACACACACTTACACACTAGTGCGCTAGTGAAGCCATCAAATATGTGTGTGGCATGTGGCAAGCTCCCCGCCTGCTGCCTTTCCTGGCCTGGTCTGGAACGAAGTTGATTTGGCTGGCGCCGGGACAAATCACGCTGACTGGCTCAACATGACAGCCAAGTGATGATAAATGAACACACGCTGCATGCGTCGCAGCCACACACACCCCCGCACACACACTTGACTTCTGGTCAGCTGCATACGCTGCGTATACGTAATTTACTCGAGCACATACGCTGCGCGTGTGTGTGTGTGTGTTTGTGTATCGCATTATTGACATTTTTATTAGCCCGCCCTTCCGACATAAAGCCAACTTGTTAATTCGCGCCATATGCTCAACATGCCCTCAGCTTGTTCTCCCCCGCACTCCCCTCCTTCTTTGTTCTGTCTCTCTCTCCTTTGCCTGCCTTTCTCTCTTTCGCCTCTTTTTACCTCATGCGGCTTCTCAACTTGACACACATTTTGTGGTGTGAATTACGAGGCATAACTTGATGCAAATGGCCAACTTGGGAATTCTTGTTTTGCCTTCCCCCTTCCACCTTCCACTTTCTACACCTTGTTGTTCGTGTTGTGTGTTGCTGTTGTTGCCTCTGCTTGTCGACTCGAAATTTGATTACAATTTGGCGTTTGTAATTTTTATGTTTTGCACGACAATTTGCGATTGCCGCCTGTTTTGCATTTCGTTTTACGTTGCTGCCTCTTTTTTAATTACACTCTGCGGCGCATTGTGGCGGTATTTTCCATTTGAATTATAACTGATGGTGAAAATTTTAATTATTTTATGTAAACCAAAAATATAATTGAAGTGCAATTTGATGGAGTGAACGGACAAACAGACCGTCAGCAGACCTGTGCGCGTGTTTATTGTTTGATACAGGGCATTTAAAATTCCATATAATTAATTTAACTCAATTAAGCCCCGACTATGGCGGGTTTTTATAGGTCCCTTTGAATAAGTTTTTGCTGTAGAGTGAAGGATTTCACTTCTTTAATGAGAATGTGCATGGAAAGTTATTCTATATAGAAAGCGAATGCATTTTTAGAATGTTATGAGTTATTTTTTTTTTATTTATTTTTTTTTTTTTTTTTTTATTATTTTTATTCATTGACGAGAATTTCTAACACTACAATTATTGCTGCCTATAAATTAGATTATTAGTGGAAACATGGGAATTCATTGAAAACTCTATTGTCTTTAGTACGAGTATCTCACAGTCGTCCTCTCTCAGTCTCCTCCACTTGCCCTGCACAGTCTGAAGGCTTTTGAAGGTGCTGCTCTTATCATAACCAAATTAACATACCTGAAATTGACCTAAAAGGTTTCTACGTAAATGAAATTTACACTCTAAAAGCAAATTGCCTGATAAAATCTACAAAGTTCTGTCAGAAGTA
This sequence comes from Zaprionus ornatus, assembly GCA_018904035.1. Taxonomy (NCBI): domain Eukaryota; kingdom Metazoa; phylum Arthropoda; class Insecta; order Diptera; family Drosophilidae; genus Zaprionus; species Zaprionus ornatus. Next base: position 5,920,521 of record JAEIFZ010000002.1, on the reverse strand, counting down.
TGTAGAAGCGAATGTTCTCGAAGTTTGATTTTGATATTCCTGCATAGTCGTTGACCAACCGAAGCTTAAATTATGCGTAAGCGCCCGTGAAATTAATCAAAATACGTTAAGCAGAAAGGGAGCAGATTGAGCAGGAGAAGGGGAGAGAGAGGGAGGTAGAGAGAGAGAGAGAGAGAGAGGGAGGTAGAGAGAGAGAGGCAGGCAAAGAGTGGAATCAGTTCAGCATATCTGCATACAAATCTAAGCGAGTTAAGCAGCACAAGCGAGCGGAGCCAGCAGCATAAGACTCTTACTGGCATTTCACAAAGACACTGTCAGGCAGGCAGGCAGTCAGCAGTCAGTCAGGCAGGCAGCTTCAAACGTGTGTCCATTGCTCAAAGTTCAAAGTTCAGGCGCGTGCCGAATGCTGCGACACGACACCGAGCACATGACTGGCATTTCCGAGAGAGACTAAATCAACAGTTTGCCATTTGCTCATCTCCTGCCCACGTTGTGTAAATGCCAACAACGTGCAAAAACATTTCCAGCAAAAGCAAAAGCCAAAAGTTCCATTCCCTCCCACTCACTTACTCTCTCTCTCTCTCTCTCTCTCTCTCTCGCTCTCTCTCTCTCTTTCTTCCATCCCTCTCTGTGCTTGCTTATGCTGCTCTGTCATATTTGCACTGCGTCCATAATGATAATTGCGCAGGCACATCGCATCTCAGCGAACACTTCATTGAGCAAGTTCTCGTAAATCAAACGCAGTTGTTGTTGTTGTTGTTGTTGCTGTCCCTAGTCCATCCACAGTTCTCGGAGCTTGTGCCGAAATTAAGTGCTCTTGAAATTCGATGAGGAAAGCTAATCTGTCGGCTCACTCAATCAACGGGGCGCTGCCCAGTTGGGGGTCGCAGGCAGGGGAGGGCGCCATTGTTTGCATTCGGGCAATTATATTTAGTAAAACAAATCAATGAAATCTAATCATCCGGATATTGCTTTGCCCATTAACAACGCAGTAAACGGGCACTTACATGCAGGAAGCCCAACACAGTGCGCTCAATAAGTTTCTCAACTAGCTTAATGAAATCTCTTTGGGGGTATGGAACCTTGTCTAAAGTCCTTATAAGGCTTGCTCGAGAACTTTGCTTCAATTGATGATCGTATTTTATTTTTTTTATCATATATATATTTACATTTATTTGTTGTAAATTAAATTAAACAGTTATTGCGCTTCTTTCACATTAATCAAAGTTTTTTTTCCCATCTCTCGCCCATTACAGATCCACTGTGCCGTGCATAAATGAAAGGAACGTGCGATGCAACTGAATCCAAGCAAACATACTGAAACGCACTACTGGATTGTGAGTAAACTATACAAACATATATAATATATATAGTATGTACTCGTATATCGCATATCCCCCTTTGTTTATCCTTGAACTTTAGTTTTTATTTCCGTTTCCGCTGCGTTGGCTTTCGCTTACGCCTTTAGCTGTTTCTGCTTTATTACAATATTCACGATGACAACTCGAGAAGTTTATCGAGCCAACTTGCGGTCGGTTGAGCCGCACCGCGCCGCGCCGCTTTCCCGCAATTATGACGCCATTAATATTCGAGCCAAGTTCTCGCTGAAAATGCTGCCAAAGTTCAGGATGTGCAGGATGCTGCAGTCGACAGTCAGACAGTCGACAGTGAGGCAAAAGGCTAACGTGGCATTGTTGCAGTCTCCCGGCCACAATTGGCAGCCAGCCAGCCTGGGGCTAGGCAATTCTCTCCCCTGCCCCCTCTTCCACAGTGCAAGACAAAAGGATGCCACACACACACACACAAAACTGACGATAGAATTTTATTGTGTTGAAATTGTTGGAAAATCACAAATTGCCGCGCCGCACCATAGAGAGAGACTGCACTCTCTGCAGCCACATGTGCCGCAGCTGAAAATACGAATTTTCGACGCTTATTTCAGGGGCCAATGCACTTCATTAATCGCCGATCGAGAGTCTACTCTACTCCCCAGAAGTGACATGTTTATCTACAGCCTGCATGTGATTGCCTGCCTGCTGTCTGTCTGCCTGTCAGTCTGTCAGTCTGTCAGCCTGTCAGTCTGTCAGTCTGTCAGTCTGTCAGTCTGTCAGTCTGTCAGTCTGTCAGTCTGTCAGTCTGTCAGTCTGTCAGTCTGTCAGTCTGTCAGTCTGTCAGTCTGTCAGTCTGTCAGTCTGTCAGTCTGTCAGTCTGTCAGTCTGTCAGTCTGTCAGTCTGTCAGTCTGTCAGTCTGTCAGTCTGTCAGTCTGTCAGTCTGTCAGTCTGTCAGTCTGTCAGTCTGTCAGTCTGTCAGTCTGTCAGTCTATCAGTCTTCAGTCTGTCAGTCTTGCTTGCCTGCCTGCCTGCTTGCCTGTCTGACTGTCTCTGGCCGTGTCTGACTGTCTCTGGCTGCCTGCCGCATTCAATTTTCATAAATCATCCGGAATCGACAGTTCAGTTTTGTTTTCAAAAACTGATTTCTATGGCCATGTGACATGTTGGCCTCACAGCGACCCCAAATGCCAATGCAATTGACATACTCGGCTGCAAAATTGATGATGTGACCCAATGGCAGAAAAGGTTCAGCAGCATAGACAACGCTGCTTTGCATGTCCAGCAGGCGAAACCTTTATCAATTGCCAAGGTCAACAAAAAGTTTGCCATAAAGTTGCCAGAGGCGTGGCATTATTTGGGAAGGGAAAACCTAATGAACCCTATAACTTTATACATGAAGCTGTTAAATGATTCAATGACATTACAGATGGATGCCAAGAATGAAAACGGCAATCAATCAAGTGGCACGTGGCAGAGCTGAATGCGCTTTAAATTAATGATAAAGTTGCAGGAAAAACCTTTGGAATTTCCTTTCTTAAACAGTTTAAAAACCCTTTTAATTTTAACGTCTTTATTTACATTTGAAGTACAATACTTGAATTTCAATCTTAATCAAGCTAAAGTTTGCTTTCTTCTGCTCTTTGCTTTGCAGACCCTATTTTGGTGTGCCTTGGGAGGTTTAATATTGGGTGGAATCGTTGTCATCTCATACTGGATAAGACGATGCAGGTATGTATCCCCTTTCTCTTTCTCTATTAAAACAAAATGAATTTCGTCAAAATTATTTAAATTGCGTCAAGCTTTTGGGTCAAGCGCCACTCATCCAATTAGAGAGTGAGCTCGACGCATGATTTCCGTTTTTACAGTGGGGCTTACAAGTATATTTAACTGTGCTGGGCTTTTGTAGAGAAATATTTAAATTGTCATCGCACTAAGTCGCGTGGCACGTGACAGTCAAAGCCCCCCAAGAGACAAGGGGCACACAACGTGCTGGCCAAGCAAAGAGGAAGTAGATAGAGGAGGAAGGGTTGGGGCGGTCTGCAGGGGATTGCCTAAGCGGCATATGCGTCTCTGACCATGTGGACAGAGGAGGCAGGGCTAGAGGAAGCTTCTTGGGCTTCTAGTGCATGCACAGTCAGAGATGAGGGAGGGCATGTGGGGTCCAGGGGAAGGGGTGCTGGGGGACATTAGAAAAGACAAAAGCTGCCAGTGCTGGCCGGACAGAAAGCCAACTGAATAATTCAAGTCGGCAATTGGACTGGCTGCGAGCAATTAAGTTAATGATGCAAGGTCACTGGAAGTGGGCATAGTACAGCCATCCCACAGCCGCCCTTCTCCTGCCCTCTCGCCAAAATAAACACAACAGCACTAACAAAAAAAGCAGCAGCAACAACAACAACAGAGAGAGGGAGAGAGAGAGGGAGCGCACTAGTCGCCCCTTAGAATGACGCAGTTGACATTCAAGCCTGCGGGGCGGCATCGGAGCACGGGGAGGTGGGGGGTGGGGTGTTGTGACCACTAAGAGCACCGCCGTGGGGCCTATTACGATGGTTGGCGCCAGTACGTCCCTGCTCACACTCACACTCACACTCACAAACACACGCCCATCAATTTATTAAAGGACAAACGCACAAAAGGACAACTGCCAACTGGCGTGCCTCTCTGACTGTCCCTATCCCAGTGTGTGTGTGTGTCTTGTGTGTGTGTGTGTATTTGGATTCCCTTTGCCTGCGTGTCTTTCACGCAAAGGCCAACGCGTCGTATACGCTATATTGCGCTTCGTTTGTATGAAAACTTTTCCAATTTCCATATGGAGCACTCAAATAGGAAACAGCAAACAGTAAACGAACAAACAAACTGAAATATTTGCATACAAACGAATGTCCTGCGACCAAAATGTGCACACACACACCCACACACACACACACGTGTGTGTGTAATAAGAGGAGGGGCAGTGCGCAGTGGGGGAGGACTGTTGTTGTTGCCAGGTTGGCTGAGGTAAACATTCGTTGAGCGGGTCATGATTAATGTGTCACGAAGTGGACATCGCGATTCTTTGCCACCCACAAAAGTAGTCTATGTGTGTGTGTGTGTGTGTCACACGCACAGTGGCACAAAGGTGCGCTGAAACTTGACCAACTAAGTGCGAATTGAGTGCAGTTGAACTGGCAAGCTAAGGGAAAGGGAATTAACTCTGCAAACTCTGCAAACTCGGGGAAACCTTTTGAACATAATAACTAATTAGCATAAGTCACCACAGTATTTATAGCTGCCCCATCAACCCGATTTCCATGGCATAATTTGCTAGATAAGAAGTCAAGTGTAAACAAGAGAGAAATAATATGAAAACATTTTCGAATTGGTATCATAACATTGTCATCGCAGTTACTCCAGCTACAGTATCTGCAAACCACAATCTACCACAACAATTCCCATCGATCCGAGCAATTAAAGCTGATTAACCATAACCCCACTGTGGCAGTAAGCACTGTAAATTACACATTTCTACATTGTTATCCCATTGTCAGGACAAACAAGCTGACATGCCATGCCTGAAGACGAGCAAATACGACAACGAGCAGAGGCGACAGCAAAACAGACAGACAGACAGAGACAGTAGGACAAAGAGACACAGAGACAATGAGAATGTGAGAGAAGGGGAGAGAGCGAGAGAGAGAGACAGCATGAGTCAGTTGGAAATTGTCATAAAAATTAAAAATCAATTTTTATAATCCAGTTAGAGGGGCCGACAGTGCTACCTCTACTAACAGAGCCGAGCCGAGCCAACAAGCCGAGACCGAGACCTAGCTGATATGGGGCACGCAAGCATATCGTAGAAACCACTCACCCACACTCATACACACACATACACACGCAAAGCAACGTCGCGTCGGACTGGAATAAAGAAATTTCATAGTTTTCGCTTTAACCGAAACGATGTTCGAAATTTACCTTCATTAACAGACGACACGAGGAACCGCGTGGCCGCGTTTTTGTTTTCAGCTCCTCCAAAAAAAAAAAAAACAACTCGGAACAACTCAACACTCTTTTTTTGTGTGTGTGTTTTTATTATACAGCGACAGAGTGCGACAATCAACAATAACAACAACAAAAGAAAAGTTCTTCAAGTTGTTTTTTTTTATAGCAAGTGTTAATCCGGCAACGTCGAAAACTTGTGCCATAAAACTTTCAACCACAGCGAGAAATTAAAAATTTATTTCGTATTCGGTGCAATTTTCATAAGAAATGACTTCCATCAGTATAAAGCGATCATTAACTATGCTCAAGCTGAACTGAAAGCAGCTCAAGGTGAAACGCGCAGGTGCATAATCTTAACGAAAGTGTCAAGTGTATTTGGGTTTCGTTTTTGGCTTATAGTACCCCCTTTTGCTCCGCTTACCGCTTCCTTTTAGCAAACTAATCACCGGTCTGGCAAATGAGAATTCTCTCTCTCTCACTCTCTCTCTCTCTCTCTCTGTCTCTCTCTCACGCTCACTCAAGAACTCATTTCAGTTCACAAAACATTATTATTTTTTATGCGCAATTCAATTTGGCAGCCCTTTGGCATTTTCCTTTTGGCAGTAATAACTTTTAGCTAGATTAAGTATACGCGCTGTGGTCATGAAAATGGGCTTAGCGGCCGCTTGGTGACTTCCGTTTGGCTACAGGAAAAGTAAAGGTGAACTGGAGATTGCATGGAAATGAGTACTGACCTCCGAACTTATAGAGAAATAAAGTTTATTAACTGCAAAGTTTATTGCAAAATACTCCATAGAAGTCTCTAGTATATGAATGAGTTCACAGGCAAACTAGATAAATAATAATACTAACTTCTTATCAGTCTTCACTGATAAACAGCACATGTAAAGTAGAGCCATTTGTTGCTATTTATAATATGATATATGACTAAAGTTTACCCAAGGCATTGACATGTAAGTAAATAGATGACTAAGGTCGCTAAGCTCTTCAAAGTTAAATGGGGATTAATGTGGCGTACACTAAACTAATCCCGACTAATGCCTACAGCTAGACAATAGAGGAAGCACACACACAGACAGACAAACAGACAAACAGACAGACAGACAGACAGACAAATTGCGATAAGATCTTTATACTATATAGTTATTATGTGTGTTATATGTGGGGATAATAAAAGCAATAAAAACATTCGATAGCACTGACAGAGTTTAGACAACGTGGCGCATTATGAAATATGAAACGCTTGTTAATTTCAGTTCCCCCCACTCTGTGATTCGTGCCACAAACAAATTGACAATTTAATTTGCAACGCGTTGTACAATGGTACAACAAAAGTGACAGGATAATGCAATAATCGAGCAGCGTGACGGGTACGGGCAGCTCGCATTTCCTACTCCACCTCCACCTTCGAGGACTGCAATGGGGGCCTGGAAATGTGAGCTGAGTGCGCACGTATAGAAATTGATTCGTAAATTTACCTGCCTACCAGCAGGCAATGTGAGCTACTCACGATACAAACACACACAAACACACACACACACCCCCACACACAGGGGGCAAAAAAGAAAGACAAGACAAGACACAGAGAGGCAGGAAAATCAATAAGCCTCAAAAGACATTGGCGAAATGTTGAGCATTTCGCGCGCTTGATTAGATAAATGGCAGGGGCAAAGGGGAAGGGGAGAGGTGGGGGCGGGTAAGGTGCAGGGAACATAAGAAAAAGAAAATCAAATACGCTTAAAACAACAGACTAAACAAAAAATGTAAAATTAGAATTGAACAATTAGACAAATGGCGAAGACGCCGCGCCGCACTCTCTCAGGGGAGGCACGTGCAGGGCACACACGTTTTGGGGTCGTGGCAAGGTTCGTGCATGGGGCAGGTGACAGGCATGTGTGTGCATATGTGTAAGCTCAATGTCACAACACACACGCACACACACGGGCACACACGCACACGCTATACACAACAACAATTGGCGGTATGGCGCGGCAAACGGGGCGTATGATTTATTTAAGCGTCCATTAAATTTCTTGTCATTGTGTTGCCATTGCTGTTCTTACAGTTGTTGTTGTTGCTGTCGTGTTGTTGCTGTGTTTATACGTGTGAAGGACATTCGTTGAACTGCACGCGTCGACTTCGCCTTGCCCCGCCCCCGCCCCCGCCAAGAAGAAATACAATTAAGCCCGAAAAAGTTTAGTTTAGTTTTAGTTTTAGTTTTAGTTCGGTTTTCCAAAACGCTTTCACGCGTACTTTTCAATTAACACAGCAATTTCCATTTGGCAAAAATTGAATTTTGAACCCACTGTCTGTGTGCGTTTTTAATTGCCACGTTTTGTGTGTGTGCGTTACTCGGACACATGTTCGCTCACACACGCACACACACAGGCAAATCCGTATCTAATTACAGTTTCGTGGCATTCTCATTTGTCTATTTTCAAGTGGCATCAACTAATTGCGAAATCCATTTGAAATACAAAATAATTGTAGAAAAGGCCATTAATTAATGGATATTGTTGTGGCAGATGTTCCGAAATGGTTTGGATTTCCCTCCAACACAAATATGGCACATTTTAAAACAACAATAAACAGATAAACAAATTGTGGCAAGGGATTTGCATTGAAATGGAATAATTTGACCATGAATTGCCCACAATATATACATATATTACAGTATTACAATATTTATAAGGTTAACCATCCCATTTACCCTTTACAATGATTTGGGTACAGCAAACAAACTCTTTACTTACTAAATCGAACCAGTGAAATGACCACACATCTTCCTCCCCCCCTTCTATTCCACATATATCAAACTCTATATATACAACGTATTCGGTTAATTCAGATTTAGGTGTCGCGCATTGGACCGTTGCTTGAGCGATCGGTAGGTAAATTCGTCAGTTTGCTTAACCAAAAAAAAAAAAAAAAAAAAAAAAAAAATTATGCCAAGCAAATTAGTCAGAATTAAAGCAAAAATCACCAAAAGCAAAAAGCATTTGAACCAACAAAAAAAAAAATGTTTTTTCCAAAGCAATTTTCGGTTTCTTCAATCACAATCAAATATATGAATTAAATTGGCTTCAAACACACACACACACACCAACACACACATAAAGATTGTAACGTTTTCTTTTCGAATTCAACACGCAATGCATCAAATCGAAACGCTTTTCTTATCAAAAGTATACAAAACTATATTGGCTGCAAATTAGTTTAGTTTAGTTATTGAAAATTGAATCGCATGTTTTACGTTTCCTGAATCGCTTTACAACATTTTCGTTCACAAAATTCTTAATAATCGAATTTGAAACGTATTCAATTTTGAGTTATTTTTCTTCTCTTTGATTTTCCGATTCACAAGTGGCAAGAAACAAAGCCTTGGCAAATGCTTTTGTGACTGTCCATTAGACATAGTTAAAACGCAAGCAAATTAATTACACACACACACACACACACAATCACACACTCAAAGTGACACACACTGACGCACACACACACACACTGGCAATCATATCGATTGCTGTGCAATTGAAATGTGCAAATTTGTGACGTCAGCAAATCACCTCGAGAAAGCGAGTGAGAAAGAGAAAGAGAAGAAGAAGAAGACGAAGGAGGCGCCTTCGTATCGCTTGCAACTGCAGAAATTGATTTGGTTTTTTCTTACTTTCACGAATCGCTTCGTTCTCAGTTCGTTTATTGTGTATATTCTCCCTTTTGTTGCTGTGTTTCATGCCCAATCTACCGTTTACAGTGGACAAAACTTTTATTAAACTATATATATTGTTGCATATATTTCTTTCCATTTCTTTTCGCAACTCGACTTTTGTTCCAAAAACAACAACAACCAACAACAACAACAACATCAACTACAAAACAAACAAAACACACACTTGATATCGTTATTGGCTTGCGGTTATCGTTATCGATACCCAGGACACTTGCAGCGAAGTCGTCGCGCCAGCGCTCCAAGGCCAGGAGCAGGAGCTCATCATCAGCTGCAGTCGCCGGCAACAGCAGCAGCAGCAACAGCAACAGCTTCAGCAGCAACAGCAGCAGCAGCAGCAGCAATACCACCAACACCGGCAGCATCCGCAGCAAGCGAAGCCCCCTCAGTCCACAGTACAGAAAGTCATCACCCGATCACAATCATCGACGTCGTCGTCGACGCATGCTGCAGTGCATCAACTGAAGCAGCAGCAATCCCTGCCCACTCCACTGCCCCAATTGCAGCCAAACGGCGAGCAGCATCTGCACTCGCACTCGCATTCACAGCAACAACAACACCACAGCAACAGCAACAGCAACAGTAACAACAACAACAACAACAACAACAACAACAACAACTCGCACGCACCCAAATCCGTCTCGATACTGGTGTACAAGACCCTGAACACGGTCTTCAAAAGCAGCCGCAAGATCATCGTACGCGTCTGTGAGGTTGCAAGCGCCAAAAAATCATTCACCATGTTTAAATTCAACAAAGCTGCCCAGCAGCAGCGACTCGATAGTCGTGCCAGCGCCGTGACTGGGCACGATCAGTTTGTCAGGCCGCCGGTGCCGGAAAAGTGAGTTCCAGGGATAGCCCAAAAAAAAAAAAAAAAAAAAAAAAATTTAAATTTATTCTCTAATTAAAGCTTTATTATTCGTGCAAGTGTCGCAAAAGCAAAGATGTTTTAAATTTCTTTAAATATATTTAGGATATTTTACTTAAAAAAAAAAATAATATAACAGTAGGTCTTGTCATTTTTCGTACTTCTCTTTCTATTAATAATAAAAATGCTCATGTTTAAACAAAATATTCTAGATTAATATTAAACTCTTTTGCAACTAAGTAGAGCAAGAATGAAATAAGCATATTTTAATATTCAAATGGTCACACAAATATACCGAGTAATACAAATCTTTTAAACATTCTTACATATCTTAAATGACTTCTTATGTTCTCTATAACAAACCAACTCGTAGTACCCGAACCTTGCTTCTTCGACACTTACACTAAATGATTTAGCTGCAAAAATGAAAAAAAAAAAAAAAAAACAATTTTATTTCTTTTACTCAATACCAAAAAATATATCACACATTTGACATCATGTTCTTTACCCCACAAAAAAAAAAAAAAAAAACCAAAAACTCAATTTGAAACGCATTAGGAAAGTGAAACACATCATGAAGAAGCTGCACAAGGCAAATGGGCTGAAACGATCCAATTCGGCGATTGAGTTCGATGTGTCGGCGCTGACAGCGGCCAATCGACGCCAAATCTACAGTAGGTGAGTACCACAACTGCTGGCAGTGACTGTCATGAGAGCTGTCATGCAAATACACACACACACACACACACACATGCAAACACAGATACATACTCACACTAATGCAAATTAGTTCAGCAAGAGAGAGCGAGCAAGACAGAGAGTGTGTCCAATACAACATTTTCTATTGTGATGGGACGATGTGCACAGCTGTACGCCAAGATAAAAGAGCAATAATATCGCATAAATCCAACACAGTTAATGCACAGGTTTCTCATACAAATCCTCAGTTTCGTTATGATTTCTGTTTCATTCAAGCTTGGTTTCAAATTATGCAAAAAAAAGAGAAAAAACCTCAACAAAGACAAGCAAAACTGAATTGTATAACACCCATTTTATTTATTCTTTTCGTTTGAATTTTATCTAATTCCCAAAAAAAATCAAAATCAAAAAAAACAAACCGAAAACATTTCTCGTACGTTATTTTTTCTTCGGCGTCCTTCTATTTGCAGCAACCGTTCGGCCAGCTCGGAGCAAGATAACTCAGATCAGTCCGAGCACTCGGAGAAATCGCCATTGGTTAGCGCGAGGTTAGACAATCTTGCTAGGCTCTTTTTTAGCAAATCGATGCCAGCGGAAACCGGAAGTAGAGATACCATAGATTCAGTACTAACAACCAGGTTGCATATTCTATTTAATTGTGTATGAATTTTTAACCAATTAATTAACCAAAAATATTTCCATATTCCATTCTTTTTTTTCTTTTTGATTTCTAACCTTCTCCACCAAACCCAAAACTAATTTCGTATTTTGTATCTTTTACTCCCTCAACATACACACACACACTGAGACACACAAAAAGAGACTTGAAACTCAAGCATTGTATCTACATGAACTCTCCTTATACTACTATAATACGTACTACAATACAAATTGGCATACGTTCTACTTTATACTTTTCCTTTGCTCTCTCAAGTATCTTCGAGCGATGTTTCTCCTATGTTTCCGTGTTACTGTTACTTTTCGATTTGGTTTCATTTCGTTTTTGGGTTCCTTTCTTTGCGTTTTCAATCGCTTTTTTCTATAGCCCAAAAAGCACTTTGCATGCTCAATAAATAGCGGCTAATGGCGTTCGCAATGCTTTCACGTAGATCTAGAACTAAATAGTGCACAAAAACCACAATTTAAAACACTCTAATGCATATGTATACTATAAATATTTAAACAACAGCAACCACAGCAACAATCGACACTCAACAATTTGAACTTGAAGCGCAAATCACAATGAAAAAAAAAAAAAACAAAAATTTAATGAAAAACTTTTGAAGTGAATATCGGAAATTGATTATGAACTAATAATTCCTTTTTTTTTTTTTTTGGGATGAACAAAACGAAATTAATTGAAGGCAACAAAGAAAAACTGTTGAATAATCTGTTGAACAATTGAATTCCAGCTAAAACATACTTTAGACCTTGCCGAGACCCTTTGCCCCCCGCACCCGCTGCTGCAGCCTCTTTGCCCCAGTTCCCCCTCTGCAGCCTCTTTGCCCCAGTTCCCCTGTGCAGCCTCTTTAACCACAGCAAAGCACAAAGTGCGGCCATAAAAAGCAAAGTCTGCAGAAAATATGCTTTTATTTTTCTGATAAAATAAAATGCGATAATAAAATGCATTTTCAGCAGAGATAGAGAGAGAGACGCAGCCGCAGGTGAAAGTTGCCAAGGTGAAATTCTCGAATTAGACGCAAGCACAAAAATTGCAAATTAAATTATCAACTTGGAAAATTTTCGCTAGCGGAAAAAGGAAGCGCACGCCGCATTCGCGCCCCAGCGAATTGATGAAAAGTTCCTCATGTGTGTGTGTGGCCTGCCTTTACCTGTGTGTGTCTGTGTGTGTGTGCGAGTCTTTGGAATGTGCTTTTGCAGAGTGAAGCTGTCAGTCTGTCTGTCTGTCGTGTCTTTCTGTCCGCGTGTGTGTTTGCCACTCCTCGTGCCGCGTGCTGAGCCGTATGATGAATGTGCAAGCGAGCGTAAGCTTCAGTTCGCGTGTGTGCGAGCAGAACATCTATTTGTGTGCGAATTCGACTGTGTGTGTGTGTGTGCCAAGGTGTGTGCGCGGGTATGCGTGCCTCTAACGAGCATCGATATGGGAGTGTACCCACTCAGACCCTAGAGCCCCAAAGCCAGCCCTGCTAAGTATGCAATAAAAAATTTCACACTCGAGCACGCTAATTATGAAGCAGCTCGGCAGCAGCAGCAACTGGCCTTAGAGTGTGTATTTGCCATGGCAATATCTTGTTCATATTTTTATAGCAACGTTCGTTTTTTTGGATTCTGCGAAATGTTAGGGTTGCCAACATTGATTGAGCTGTTGTATGACGTTCGCATTTGTATCACTTAAGCCAACAGATTGAACACGGCATGCGAGGCAAGCTTTGTTTGAAATTCGTTTGGCATTTTCACTGGAAACTCGCAATTCCAGGAAGAGCAGCAAAGGAACTGAAATTTTATTGATTCGAACTTTGATTCACTGTGAATGCGAGCTTTTCGCTGTAAATTCAATTACGAGATTTGGAACAGACTTCACGCTTTAAAGATATGCTCCAAAAATATATTTACTTTGCTTGCCATATAACGCACTTTGTAAAGACAATTTTGTTCGCTTTTAATTCAATCTTTTCACCCTAATTCACTTCTTAAAATCCCATCGCATTCTGCTGCTAACGAGGCGCGTCCTCTACCCAACAAGTGTGTCGAGTCTTGTGTAAATATTATTCAAGCCGTGCAGAGAGAGGCCTCCCAGGCCGCGGCTTAAGCAAAAAGCCTAATGGCTTCAGCAGCTGCAACTGCCACAAAAAAAAAAAATGTAGGCTAAAATTAGCTTAAGCAAATAGAAAGTGCATTTATGCGCATATGGGGCACATGCTTGTGTGTATGCGTATGTGCCATGCGATAATAGTCAAGGTCCTGGCACTTGAAACACGCAACAACAAGCGAACAAGCGAACAACAATAGCAACAACAACAGCAGCAGCAGCAAAGTGCAGTTGTGAAGAAACTTACAAAAAACAAACGTTTCTCATACGCAACGTTGGCCAAGCATTTAAAGCAACATGAGCTGAGCATGTTTATGTGTGTGTGTGTGTGTGCGTGTGTGCTGTGTTTTCTCAGGCCTTGCAATGTTTTTCACTTTTCGGTTGCTCTGACGCAATAAACTTTCGGCCACACACACACAAACGCTGGCACTTGTATAAATTACACATACGCTACGTTGGTCGCTTGGCCAACACACACACACAGAGAGTGAGAGAGAGATACAGACACTTGCACACTTGTCGCTGTTGCCTTATTAAATTTTCAAACACATGCTAAACTTAACCCGAGGATGTGCTTAACCTTCGCTCTGTTTTGATTGAGTGGCCCGTGAGTGTTTTCTCTCATGAGCCTGTGTCTCTGCCATGCTGAGTGTGCGGCTTCATGTGTGAGCATGTGTGTGTGTGTGTGTGTGTGCGTGTGTGCACTCGAGTTTATGTGTGTGTGTCGCTCTTTTCTTCTCCTTTCATTCGTCACTTCTTTTTAGCCTCTTTTACTACACAATTAAGCCGCAGCAACTCGAGACATGAGACACGAGACTCGACACTGCAGTTGCTTTCGTTTTGACACGCTTTTCCTTTTCACTTTATCCACTTTGCAAAAAAACGTACAAAAAAAAATCCACCTTCACACAGTCCCCCACACCCACTTTCTCTTTTCTGCTGTCGTGCTTTTTCTCTCTGTATACCTTCGCCTTTTTTTTTGTAAAAAATAAACAAATAATAAATTGCACAACAAAACGAGAAATGAAAACATGTTAAACTCTTGCTTCCGTTTCCGCTGCGCCATTGTGCAGGCAGGTTCTGTCGTTATCTTCCCACTGCACCCCCACCCACCCCCCTCCTAGCCCAGCTCCTCTCTGTGGGCCACTTGTTTTTTTGGCAACATTCATTTCGTCAGCTCCTGCCACCCACCTCCTTGCCGCACCGCACATGTGGTTCGTTCCGAGGCTGTTCGGAAAATTATTTTCCAACAAGTTTTTATTACATTTTGGTGTTCAATTTGAATGCGGCTTGCATGTCAATGGCAGGCAATGGCAGGCTTACCAGGCTTGCCAGCACCTTGTTTACCGTTCAACTTTTGCCAAATTGTGCAACAATTGTCATCTCCGGTTGCCGTGCGACAATGTACGATGTGGTCGGTTGTGCAATTGCTCAAACGTGTCGATGTGGTCTTGTGCGCCTTGTCGATGAATTACAGCATTTCCACATGATGTTGCTGACATTTTGAATTCTCAAGTTTTCGCTCCAACAAATTCCTTGTTGCATCTGATGAATTTTAATTGGAATCAATTTAACTTAGTAGAGATTAAGTTATATTTGTCTACTCTCTATGCCGAATTGTCTAATCCTATTACGAGGGGGAACAATGCCGAAAAGTACTTAATGAATTACTTTTCCCACTGGTTTTATGCTTCAGTTTAATTATACAAATTAAAATGAAATTTTTGTGTGTGGATTTTACAAGGGCTTTAATGGGTGTCTCTGCAGCAGCCGCAATTAAAATATTTATCAGCTAATGCATTACAACACAAATAAATTAAACAAAATGGGACTGTATAATTATAATAACCAACCGCGGGTCGAGTGCAAATTACAAATTGAAATTGTTTATCTTTTTTTTTTGCCCACTTTGTTTGCTTTGTTTTTGTGCGTGCGGTCGCAAAAAGGGACAAAATGAGCGCTTTAATAATGTACATAAATCAACATAATCTCATCATGAATGTCCAAAAATGTTCTGTAGACATTGCCATGATTACTTTAGCTAGTTCCTTCTTGACTTTCCATAGTTTTGAACAACAAATTTCCTTACTGAGCTTGAGAACTAAAGAGTTTACTCTGCATTGTGGGAGCACAGCTAATGGGGTTTGTCTTGTCTTGCAGACCGAACATCAAGTACCAGTACTCGGCACTGGACAGCGGCAATGGGATTGTGGAGCGTAGTCCACGCGAGCGTGCACAACGGGAACGCGCATTGAATGCCACACAGGAATGGATACAGAGCGCCAATGGGCGATATGAGGTGATTGCTCATCTGGATGAGATTGGCTCGCGGCATGGCAAGAACTGGTTTCTGGTCAACGATGCATCGGTAAGGCAGAGCAGTTACCTGACTCGTTACCTTACTATACCCCCTTTGAACTGTGCTCTAGGTACGCACGGATCGCCTGTTGACGCTGCTGCCGCTGCCCACAGATTGTGTCGCCTTCGAAGATCTGCCGCCCAATGAGAGCGCACGAGATATACTAATGGAGCTGCTCGGCTCACTGCATCATCCGTATATTTATCCCGTGCTCGACTTGGGCTTCTTGCGCAACAGCTCGCATAACTATGCCTGTCTGGTGACGCCCTTCAACTCGCGTGGCAGTCTCAAGGATCTGATCTTTAAGGTGAGCTACAGAAGATTTTTTATATTCATAATGATGAACTACTTCCTTTGCAGGCCCAGTGGAACGAGCCCTGGGCGCGCAAGTATACACGCAAGCCGAACGGGCTGCCCGTCAGCCAAGTGCAGCGTCTGGGCCGGCAAATACTTGAGGCGCTGCTGTTCCTGAAGGAACGCGGCTTTCCACTGCACGGACATCTGCACAGTGGCAATGTTATACTACAGAACGGAGCAGCCAGGTGAGTTTCCTATGGTATTTATAGTATTTCTAGTATTTCTAGTGTTGTCATTTGCATTTGTTGCATTTCTCTCTCGCATATTTTACTTTCATATATGCGTCAAGAATTTTCGCAATTTAATTTTGCCAGCTTCAATAAAATGCAAATTAAAAGCAATTCAACAAAAATCGCTGCCTATTTCAGGCACACCATGGGGGCAGGGGGGCAGGGCGGGGGGCATTATAAATGCATCTAAAATTACCTTTTCAGTCCAACGCATGGCAACGTATTTCAATGCAGGTGACAGGGCGTACACATGCGCCCCCACTTGCACCTGCAGCCTCACACACACGCACACACCCACACACACACACACTTGTGTATACACACGCCCAACAGCAGCGTAAATGGCTGAGGCAAAAAAATAAAAACCCTTTCAGCTTTTTGCCATTTTCATATAAATGCTGCAAAATATTCGTATGACAATGTGGGCGTGTGTTGGCAAAGGGGGGCGTAGCAAAAAGGCACACTCACTCACACACACGCACACACACACACACAGAGAGAGAAGAACACACGCATAGAGAAAGAGGATACGCCAGAAGTCGATTAAAGTTTAAAGTTCGCCATGGCAAATTCACATGACCCAATTCAGTGGGAAGTTGCTTTCGAGCTCTGCCTGTGCGACATTTAAATAATGATTTTCATATGAATTACTATGGCATTTACCGTTAAGCGTGTGGGCCATTTCCCTGGGCTATTAGACGATTATAGTTGGGACCGCAATAAGTATAGAAAGGGCGCAAGTATGAAATAAATGGATGAAATGGAGGTCACAATCGACCCACATGCGCGCCCCATTAAGCTGGCTTAGTACGAAAGAACGAAAGGAAATCCTTCGGTTTCCTAGATATCATCGTTTAAAAATCTCTTTGGGGTTAAGTTGTCATAGTTTTGTATTCATGACTATATGATAGACCCACAAGTAGATCCTTTTTAAAGGTCTCTTATAGTGTTGGGTAATCCTAGTTCAATTTGAGGAAAAAGTTCGTTCGTTCGTTTAAAATCAATGAACTAGGTCGTTCATTTAGTTCAATCGTTCATTTTTTAAACTTGCTTAAAGGTGCTTCAAAAAAAAAAAAATGTTATGAATTTATTTCATACAATGCTGTCATTGAAAATTAATATTATTTATTCAATTTATGTCAAAAACGTCAATTTATGTCAACTAACGAACTATATTGAACTATAAAGACAGACCTAGTTCGTTCGTTCAGTTTGGTGAATAGTTCAATTTAGTTCGTTCGTTCACGAACGACACAACACTAGTCTCTTACTTAGTGCCAAGCAAAAAACTTCGGAAATTCGCTGTTCTACTCAACAGAATGAAAACTAATCGAATTTCTTTATATAGAGCTTCTTTATATATCTTCCATTCAGCCGGAAAAAACACTAGGGTATACTAATTTTAGCTGACAGTTAGTTGCCATAAAATATGCAGGCCAGCAAGAATTTTCCAACAAAAAAATAAACTCATTTTCCGCCTAAAAATCCTGTTCTCTCGCTCTCTCAGGCTCCTTCGCCAGAGCAAACCAAGTGTGGATTGTAATATATTCACATATGAAATTTGACAAGCGTTGTTTGTCACATAAAGACATATAACACATTTTTCCCATAAACTCGCCCCGAACAAGAGAGTGAGATAGAGAGAGACATAGGGGTATTCGGCATAGCAATAAGTTTCGTTATCATGCGTGAAGGCAAGGGACCAAATTTAATTATGCATTTTCTTTGCGGTTCCATGCCATGAGCCATGACCCTCGCACTCAATTCATTTCATGTTTTTACCTTCCTCTTTGCAGATTGTCGGGCCTTGAAAACGGCCTGCTGGGCCTTAGTTCGCGCATCAATGCCGTTATGTGGTCTCGTTCCGTAACGGAAATCGAGAATGTCGACATCATTTGCTTTGGCCATCTGCTCTACGAGATGAGCACCGGCCAGGAGCTGACCACACCGAAACCGTCCATGCGGGTGCTCGAAATGGAGCTGCAGCATTATCCACAAATTGGCCAGGTATGTGGAAAGATACACACGTTGATTAAGTACACACTTATAGTATAATTTAAAATCCCTTTAGGTTCTTGAAATATTAGGTCTTATCTTTGAGCCGCCTAGCGGTGTTTGCCCCTCCGTTGAGGACCTAGTCCTGTGCGATCTTTTCCGCAGCATTGACTTGCGCGAACTGCGCGGACCCTGTTTCAGTGTAAGTTGAGGGAACTCTGCATCTCTCTGAGATATATTAGCATAGCTTCTTTATACGCATTTGCAGACAATCAAGCCGAGCCTCAGCCGTTCCACATTGAACCTGCTGCACGCGGTCAAGAAGCGTCAATGCGCATCGCTGGGCAATTCGTTCAGTGAGGCAAGTTCACCCTGTACGCCGCCCTCGACGCCACATGATCGACGCACTGGGTAAGTGTTAAATCTCCGTCTCACACAGCCATATAGCAATGCAGCTCACCCAAACGGACACACACATACTCTCGCACACACATGCCAAATATACACGTGGAATATCTCTTCATACATCCATCACACATACATACACTCATCACGTATTAAAACAGTTGTCAGCAAATGGTCATCGTCATAATATCTGTTTACGTGTCCTCTGCCGAGGTCTTGTTCGGTTCACGTGTGCGTGTGTGTGTATGCACACTAGTGTGTGTGTGTGTGTGTGTATTACAGTCATCTTTATGGGTTACATTAGGGTTACGATTAGGTTTAGTAGGGTACCATAGTCAGCTTCAAAGGTCTGCATGCATTTCAATGTTTATTAAATGTTTTTTTTTTTGAGTTTAGTAATTTGTAAAATATAGACATGTTCATTCATGTTTAGTTAAGTTTCTTTTTTACAAATTGTTGCTGCTTCTATAGATGTTTAGAGACCTTAGTAAAAAACGAGAGTAATACGAGTCGCAGCTGTCATTTCATAAATTTCTGCTTGCCCCACGTTGGGCGCCCAATTCAGACTGAATACGATCCTGGCGCTTGATTAGTGCATTTCGGGTTAATAAAGGGCCACACATGCACGCAAATGCTACTGCTGGTGCCCAAACGAGTGTGTAACTTAGAATGATGTGTTAAATAAGAACACAAAAACTGCAAAAAAAAAGAAGAGGAGGAGGACACAAAACAAGCAAAAGGTGAACGCAAAATGAGAGCACAAAAAAATGGCGTCATAAACTAAATGTGCGTGTGTATGTGGATGTCTGTGTGCGTGTGTGTGTGTGTGTGCGTGCATGTCTGTAGCTGTGTAAAAGTAGCTGACGTCTGTGTGTGTGTGCACCTGTCCGTCCGTCAGTCTGTCTGTCTGTCCATCTGTGTACTTTGCTGTGCGTGCCTGCGGTAATTATGGTAATGTCCTGGCCGAGATCCCAGCTCGCTCTTCCTCGCTCTGTCTCTGTCTTTCCTCTCTTCCTCTCGCTCTGCCTTCCACTCGGCCTGACAGTATAAAGTGCTTTAAAATTATGCATACAAGACAAGAATGTAATTAAGTAATAAGCGGGAAGTAGGAAGTGAGATACGGAAAAAGCAGGAACAGAAGGAGAGGGAAAACAACTACCATACGTACGTTATAGAACTTTTATAAAATTGCCCAATTCACATCGTTGTTCATACTATATATTTTAAGCATCTTTCTCTCAAAACTATCTCTCAGTGTAAATTTATCTTTTGCTGCCTAACAAATCGCATGTCTTTTATAAAAAACAACAAACAACTATTTATATTCAATACTATGATATATAATAACATTCTATGTAGTAGAGGAATCTCTCAACTAAAGTATTTTGTATGCCATGTTTACTCTCTCTTTCTCTCTACCAAAAAACCGATACCATACTACCTATATATAAATATATATATATATCTATATATGTACCATATATGTTTAAATGATATACCATATATGCCTTAGTGTTGCGAACCCAACAACAGTTATGAATAAAATGAAAATGAACCAGTTGCAGTTACACAAGCCTCATCTACTTTACATCGATACATACAGATCAGCTCTTGAATGTCTATTAACGTTCATTTTTGTTTACCTTACATACGTGTGTGTTTTATTTATGATTTACAAATTGTTGCATTTCTGCATTTGTTTATTTACATAACCCGTTCGAACTAACTACTACAGTGTACCGCCTGCGCCCTATGAAGTCTTTCGTATGTACTAAAAACTAACCTCAACAACCAAAAACCAAAAAAACAAACAAACAAAACCCGCAAAAAAGATAAACAAAACAAAAGAAAACAAAATTTAACCAAATTTACAGAGGTAAAACAAGCAAGAAACCAAAAAAAACCAAATCGAAAGAAAACTCTCACAACAAATCACTCACAAATACAATTACTATGTGTAAAACTCTTGATAAATCGAATGGCAAATGAAATGAATAAAATCTATATATGTATACTATATATAAAATACAGCTGTATCAATCACAACAACTTTTTGTACTTGAAATGCAATTTTTGTACCCCAAAAAAACCAAACGAAAACAAAAAAAAATAATAATAACTGTTACCCTAAATGGAAAGCAAGAAAAACATTAACAAGCAAACAGTTTTGTTGTTGTTGTGTTTTGCAAAAATCAAAAAAAAAAAACGTGGTAAGTGGCAAATTTTTGTATGCTAATACCACCAGCGTCTACCGCACCATACCACCAATACACTCCACTTCCACCGTCCACCACCCACCGCCCACACACAGCACCTGGCACACCCATTTCAAAGATAATCCCCACAGGCATTTGTTATGTCACGGACCAAGCCGAGAAGTCATCCAACAGAGGCTAATCTTAGCAATAATTTATTTACTATGCATTTTTGGCTTAAATATCTTTAGTAAATGCTTTAATTTTTTAACACCTGCTTACATGTTTAGTAAATGTGCACGATTGTATCTTTATGATCTTTTGACTTTGTTTATGTTTTGCATGAGAACAGGAATATTTCAATGTAGAAAACCAAAGTATTTCAGATGTTTATTTTACGAAATAACCATTTATAAAGAGAACCCTCTTGTATGTCTATTTAAATAAATTTCTGAAATATTTTTATCTTACTTACTGTCTAAAATAAAACAATTTGTGTTAGCTTCACTCACCGCATTTTGTTTGGAAAACATTTCTCAAGTCCTGAACTGTTTATCTCCCTCTTTTAATATGCGAATTTGGATTTTATGAGAACTGTATAAAAGGAAGTAAACTAATTTAAAAGCAATTTATATTTGTAGTAAAGATTGTATACAATGTTAAGACATAGGAACCCCCTTGTTCGCTTCATGAGGTTATGTAAATTACAAGACTTAAGGGCAAATAAGAGTACGAAGTACAGTCGTCATATGAAAGCACTAACTTTGAATGCCTCAAGCAAGGACTTTGTGTACTTAAGAGATCAATTTAGTTCATCCGCTAGTGAAATGTACAAGCCTTTCTACTTAGAGCAATCTGCTTTGCAGTGCGGCCCATGCAATCAACATGGCACTGGCATATTCCATAATCACATTTCAGGTCTCAGGCAGCACGAACAAAGCTCTCGAGCAGCGCTTGCGAATTGCACGTGTATTTGTGAACGAGTATTTATTGACGCTTCAACTGCAGCACGATGGCAGATGCCCACGCTCACGCCCACACTCACACACACACATACACACACACACCCACAGACACACATACACATTGAGTGAGTCTCACACTCGGTGGCAAAGATACTCACATTCAATCACATTCATGGCGAACACATTACATGACCGGCCTAAACAAAGCGACCACACTCACTATCACACACACACACTCAATGAGAGAGAGAGCGGGCGCAAAGACAAAAGAATCAGGTGCCATAGGCATCGTGACCTGCATCGAAGCCAAGCCAAGCTGGAATCCACTAGAGCTCGCTCGACTCACACACGTACACCCATAGTATACCCTGCTATACCCTTATTTTGATTGTTATTCTCGCCTTGCACACAGCATCAGCCGAACAATGGACTCATTTGACATATCAAGCGACTCAGAGGAGGGGCTGCTCGAGGAGATTGTGGTGAGCGGCAATGGTATCTGTCACATGAAGAGCCTGCAGCGTTTACAGCGTTACCAGCACTGGCATTCAGCCTCCTCTGCTTCGGTCTACGGCTCTGCCTCATCCTCTTTCACACGCACTCAGCACAGGCAGCAGTATGAGCCAACCGAATCGCCCATACACTACTGTGACCATGCGGCGCTCTACTCCGATGACAACAGCAACAGTGGACACGCCCATGAGGCACAACAACAACAACCGACACAGCCCACAATACGCTGCAGCACCAGCAGTCAAAGTAATCTGAATGTACTGCTCGCCGAGAGCGGTATCTCTGTCGAGGAGGAGCAGGAGGAGGACGAGGCAGAAGCTGTGGAAATTGAGGCAGGCGAGGTTGATCAGGAACAGCAACAAGATGCAGCAGATGCAATTGCCAGTGGCTCGGCGAGCGCACAACGTTTGCATGCCAACGCCTCCTCGTCGACGGCAGCCTCCTTCAATCATCAGCTGACAGCGGACATGTGCAACTACAAGAATTCCAAAAGTCGCCGCCTGGAGTACTCGCTCAAGTGTTTGAAATATGGACGCAGCAATCCCTCACAGGATTCGGCCTTTGGTTCGCTGACCGACAATGATTTGTCCATCGGTTCGTCCAGCATACGCCTGAGCAGTTTCCAATCCATCTCGTCGCCCATCGACGAGGGTGTCGAGGATATTATTATTGCCACAACGACAGGTGGCAATGAGACGTGCCTGGAACTGGCCACAATACCACGTAGCATGGTCTCACAGGACTCGGCCATATCGTCGCCTTGTCGTGAGAGTTCACCCAGCAATTTTCTGCATATTGATGATGCCATGTCCGGTACAGGATCGACTTCATCGGGTTCCGGTTGCGGTTCACTGGGCAACATGCGTCCGCAACATTTTCCGGTATCGCTTTCGCCCAAGATTCTTGTGACAGCCACCAGCAATTCGAGTAATTCCTCCATTGCATCCAATTCGACACAACAGCAACAACAACAACAGCCACAACAGCAACAGCAGCAATTTGATCCGCCCAAAATCCTAGTTAATGACCAGAATTCAATCTACACCACATCGCCTTCGAAGCGCTCCAGCATGATTGAGGTCTTCTCGCAAAAGTATCGCGTCAGCTCATTCGAGGATATGTCCCCCAAACGCTCTGGCTCCGACAAGCATCATCTGAAGCATGTGAATCGTCTGGCATTTCGTTCACTGGAGGAGGAGCGACGCATCGACAACGCCTTCATGCCCATGGCTGATCGCACCCACTCGGACAATCGCGTCAATATGCAGAGCGAGAAGTACAAGAAGTTGACGCATGCCTCGTTCCGCATCAGCAAGACCTCGTCGGATCAATCGCCCACCAATCATCCCAGCTGCAGCATGGAGTTGCAACGCACGGGCAGCTCCAGTGGCGGCGGCAGTCAGCGTCAGACATTGTGGCGCGATAGCAAATTCTATCGCAAGAATCGCATTGCCAAGAGCAACGATTCGCTGCTGGAACATTCACCGAATCATTCAAATCACTCGTCACATTCGGCTCGCCTATCGCCCAGTTCGTTGCGTGACAATCACTACGAGAGCAGCTGCTGCTCCACGCAGGGCAGTCGCCGTTCGCTCAGCGGCAGCCAGCAGATGTTGAGCGTGACCACGAGCTTCTGTGGCACAGCCAACGGTCAGGTGCGTCGCTATTGCAGCTCGAAGAGCGAGGATCTTGGGGAATCGTCGGACTATCTGCGTGTCATGGACGCACGCAAATCGTATTCGGAACGGCATCTGGTGCGGCTCAAGCAGACGGCCATCAATAATACACACAGCGGTAGCGAGGACGAAATGAGCTTCAACGATGACAATAATGCCACATCAACATCAGCAGGACATCAGCAATTGCAGCCGCCGGCTCACCGTGGAAGTAAGCTTAGCTGGAGCAGCTGCTCCATTAATCATCTGAAGACGACCAATATTAAGACCACATCCTTGGCCACGCTTACCTGCCAATCGAATTTAGGCCAAACCAAAGCTCCTTCCAGCTCCTCCACCTGCTCCTTTGCCTCGGCCCATGGGGCAACACCACCACCACCAGCTACTGCCAACAACAACAAGACGCCCAGCTATCGTACACCATCCAAGTCCCTCGATCAGGCACTCAACGTGACCAGCAGCAGCAATAGCAACAGTAGCAGCAGCAGCAACAGTGCCGCCGCCGAGGACAACAGCTCGGTGGATGAATCACCCTCGAGGCGCACCCTCAGTGGTGCAGAGCTGTCGCGAATCTTTGTCATGGACATGGATGATGCGCCCGGCAGCAGTTGCAGTGAGGAGAAGACGCCGCTGCTCGACAGTGTCGAAATGTCGCCGATAAGTCCAACCGAGCCTCAGTCAGAAATGGACAAGCTGTAAGCTTGCAACACAAACATTGCAGCAGCACAACTACCGGTAGTACTATCCAAATATGCTTATATACAGATAATTAATGTGTTAACTTTAAAGAAGTTACCTTAAAATCTACTCTAAATTAGATTATTGAAAATTGATACTATTTCGATAGAGCTATCGATAGTTGCGCGGCTTAGCAGGACACGAATACTCACACACAAGAAAACACGTATTAAGCAGTCGATATGCAAAGCATGTGATACGATATATATGAATGTACTTACCAATAGAAATCGAAAGGGGAACCATCAAAAATTGAATTTTAGGCTTATTATGGCTAGCAGAATGAAATATATATGTATCTATGCTTAAAGGATGGAGTAAGGCTTATTGCGCCTCGGGACACTGATCACACACTTTACACACATTTACAACACTTCTGGCAAACTTACAAACTTATATGGTAGCATGACACTTGTAATTTGCTGCAACTTCGTCGCCACTCGCCTTTTCAAACACTGCAAATGGGTTTGCATTCAACTTTTATCGGTGTCCCATTAACATTTATGGCTTAAGGTCGTGGGACTGCATTTGCCTTCGCAAGAACCCACACTAAAAGCTTTCTTCTGGTAACAATAATTGTTTCTTTATATGTATTGTATTTTACGCTTATTGTGTACAAGTTGACAAAACGCTTTTACAGCAATTAAATCTCTACTGATGCTTTTCAACTCTCTAGACTGCTAAGCAAAAATATATAAACGCAAAACAAAAGAAAACAAGGACAAAAACCAAATAAAAAATATATATGTGCATCTAATACACCGCCATCCTTCTGAGGATGTTTTTTTTTTAGCGAAATGTTTTCGAACTCGAAATTATATACACATTAAATGTAGCTAATTACACGGTTAAGACTTAAGCTTCGCAGCGAGTATTGAAAATATTTTACTGTAGCTTAAAATCATTTTAAAGCCCAACAAAAATACAAATCAATAAATATAACAAACATGGGTCACGTTTTAAATGCAAACATAATTATATGTATGTATATTTAGGGGAAAACAAGCCAAAACCAAATAAAATAACATATTAAAAGCAAATACAACTAAATTCAATTTAGTATAAAACAAAACAGCAAACAGCATACGCAAAATAGAGTTAAAATGTTTTAGCAGGGGCTTTATTTTCAGTTATGATGGAATGGAACGTACATATGAGATATAAAAAACGGTTTAAATCAGATAAAGAAATAGAGGATCACATGCACAGCAAAGGGAGTATACGAATATACCAAAGAAAAGTGAAAGTAATCAAACAAAAGAGTTCAAAGAAATTTCAAGAAATATATATACATAGATACATATAATATTTATTGTCTTTTTTTTTGTTGATTTTGTTTCACGATAAAAAGAAACCAAACATGCGCGTACATTTAATGTAAGGATGCACTCAAATAACGTAAAGAAAACCAAATCAATGGAATACCGCTTAAAATTAATTCCAAATCGGGAAATATTACTCGTACATTCTAAGAACTAAGCAAAGATAACGAAAAATACAATACAAAAATGCAATCAAATTTACAACTTACATATATCACGAAAAATCACTCAACAAAATATATGAGATACAAATATATATACAATATGTACCAGAGAAAATAAAATACCTAAACATTTAGATTGCACGCACCTAGCGAAATGCACTTTCATGGAAAGTCCCCGATAACATACCCACACAGTTCTAGTCGCTACAGATATTGTACATAGAACTTGAACAGAGCACAGAGTTCCACATTCAATCTAACATACTACATAAATAATGCAAATACAGTCGCTTTTAGTTGTATTATTATCTATGATTGATAAGTATGTAGAAATTGTTTTCATCTCTAAGATTACGTATTACAGAGCTTGTGTAAGTTAATTTAATAAGTACGATTACATAGTTTCAATATTCTTGTGTGCCCCTACAAAATGTTACCCGAATTGTTAGCCAGGTGGACGGCACCATTCGAAAATAGAAATCGCCCGTAAAAACAATTTAAAAAAAGAGCTAACAATGTAAAATTATTTATAGAATCGGTGATATTAAGATGAATATTTTTTTTTTGATTTTAAAGTTTGGAAATAAAGAATATAAGTCTAGAAGTCCAATTTTAACTTTTGTATTAATAAAGCGGATTGAAGGTATTTGAGTTTCAATGCAATAAAATATTTTTATTGTCGTTTATGGGAAGTTTAAACTTGGCGGGAACTTGGTATTTTATAGCGCTGTTTTACACTGTTTCTATGATAGCCATTCATGCGATATATTTTATAGCAGAGTTATCGACCTACCGCCACCATTTCCGATTGTTGACATAAATATATCGATATCTCACATAAACAAATGAAATAGCGGCAAGCAGCAAGCAAAACACATTAAAATGGCAACGTTTAAGCCAAAATTCATAAAACCCGATACGGACGATGCTATAGTCGAAGGCGGTGCTGAACAGGAGGCACAGAGCTCCGCTTTTGTGTTCAATGCCCATCACAATCTCGGCATGATGGAGCAGCGCGATAGATTGCCCATTCGTAAGTACCGAGACCAAATACTTTACTGTCTGGAGAACCATCAGGTGGTCATACTGGTGGGTGAGACGGGCAGCGGAAAGAGTACCCAAGTGCCGCAGTACCTGTACGAACTGGGCTGGCATGCCAAAGGTATGATTGGCATAACAGAGCCACGCCGGGTGTCCACAGTCACCTTGGCAAATCGCGTGGCGCAGGAACGCGGTGAACTGGTGGGCGACACTGTAGGTTATGTGGTGCGTTTCCAGGAGCGTATGTCAAGCGAGACGAAAATCAAGTTCATGACGGAGGGCATACTACTGCGAGAGCTGCTGGCGGATCCGCTGCTCACTCAATACGGCGTCCTCATTGTGGACGAGGCACATGAGCGGAACATGTTGACAGATATGGTTTTAGGACTACTCAAGAAGATACTGCGCAAACGTAGCAATTTAAAGCTCATCATTTCTTCGGCTACCATTGATGCGAGCTTCTTCAGCGAATTTTTCAGCTGGCCTGGAGCTAAGCCTGAC
This sequence comes from Zaprionus ornatus, assembly GCA_018904035.1. NCBI lineage: Eukaryota > Metazoa > Arthropoda > Insecta > Diptera > Drosophilidae > Zaprionus > Zaprionus ornatus. Next base: position 5,892,686 of record JAEIFZ010000002.1, on the reverse strand, counting down.
GGTAAGGAGATTAGCATCAAGCTGAGCATCGAGGGACGCATGCATGCCGTTAATCACTACTATCTGAACGAGCCCTGTGCGGATTATGTAAAGGAAACAGTGGAAACGGTTTGGAAATTGCATCAGAAGGAGCCACCAGGTGACATACTCGCTTTTCTCACCGGTCAGGATGAAGTGCTAGAGGCGCTGGATCTGCTGCGCGAGTATATTGCCAGCGCTGAGATCAACAATCTCAAGGTGCTGCCCATGTATGGCAGCATGACGAGCAACGATCAATTGGCTGTGTTCTTTACCCCACCCAAAGGCGTGCGCAAGGTGGTGCTGGCCACCAACATTGCAGAGACATCCATAACTATTCCGGGCATCGTGTATGTCATCGACTGCGGCTACGTTAAGGTGAACTGGTACAATCCGACCACATGCAGTGACAGCCTCGTCGTGGTGCCTGTCAGCAAAGCTTCGGCCATACAGCGTGCCGGTCGTGCTGGTCGTGTGCGTCCAGGAAAAGTGTATCGACTCTATACGAAGCAGGACTATGATGGGCTCGCTCCACGACAACCGCCCGAGATGCGTCGCAGTGAAATGAGTGGCGCTGTGCTGCAGCTGAAGGCTCTGGGAATAAGCAACATTCTCCGCTTTGACTTTCCCTCACCGCCACCGGCGAAAAATCTGCTGTCAGCGCTGGAGACGCTCTACGCACTGGATGCCATCGATGAGCAAGGTCAGTTGACTAAATCTGTGGGCTTCCTGTTGGCCGAGTTGCCCTTCAGTGCCATGTTATCGAAGATGTTGTATGTGTCTGGCAAAATGGGTTGCGCCGAAGAAATCATCACAATCATTGCCATGCTGCAGGTGCAATCGATATTCTCCAGGCCAGCATCGGCAGCGGCACAGCAAAGTGGACGCATTGCACATCGTCACTTTGAGGTGGCCGAGGGGGATCTGATAACAATGCTCAATATATACACCGCCTTCGTCGAGGAGGGCATGACAAAGGAGTTCTGTGGACAATATTATCTCATCTATCGCAATCTCAAACGAGCCTGCGAGCTGCGCGAACAGTTGATCACACTGGCCAGCAGAAAATATGGCATACCCATTTTCTCCTGCAAGGGGGATGTGGAAATGATCTGCAAGTGCATTACAGCTGGCTTCTTCACTCAGGTCGCATATCTGCATCACTCTGGCGTTTACAGACAGATCAGCAGCGGGTCTGAACTGGCCGTACATCCAAACTCAACGCTCTACACACTGCCCCAGGCGCAGTACGTAGTCTACGGTGAGCTGCAGCAGACGACGAAGCTCTTCATGAACCACTTGACCGTCATCAAGAAGGAATGGCTAACGGAACTGGCGCCACATTACTATCAGCAGACCACAGTGCGCGATTAACAAAAGGTAAAGTTTTACATAAAGTTTAATATACAGAAAATACAAAAAAAAATTAAATTATAGGATAAACATTGTAGCGATGATGTCAAGCTCAGTCTCTAACCGGCGGCTACACGTCCACGGCCCTGGAACATCATCATGGACTCGGGACCACGTATAACACGCGACATCAGCTCCCAGCACATTTTGGCGGGCAACAAACTGCAAACACACAAAGGATTCATAAAATTTGATTAACACAAAGGCAATATTCAACTTCAAACTCACCACTTCAGCGGCGTCAGGAGCCTAATAGAGTTTGGCAACACACACCACACCTCGTTGCGCTGCACTGCACCCACAATGCGATCCGCAACGTATTGCGGCTCCAACATAGGCTGCATGCGCGGCTTCACGCCAGTGAACATGCCGGTATTGATGTAATACGGGCATATCAGGCTCATATGGATCTCATCGTAGCCATGCGCCTTCAGGTCGGTCAATAGACTCTCGTGGAAGCCAATGCAGGCGTATTTGGTGGCAGCATAATCACTGCAGCCATAAGTACCCAACATACCTGTCACAGAGCCCACAGTGACAATGTGACCACGATTACGCTTCATCATGTATGGCAGAAAAGCTTTCACAGTCCAGTAGTGCGAGATGATGTTGATGTTGTATGTGTTCTGGATGACACGATCGTGCAGCTCCCAGAATGGCTTGCAACACACAATACCAGCATTGTTTACGAGTATATCCACTTGACCCACATCCTCGACGACCTGTGCGGCACGCTGATAGATCTGCTCGCGATCCGATATATCCACCACATAGCCCTTGCAATTGCTGTAGCCATGTTTGGCCAACAGATCAACCGTAGTCTTGATGGCTGTCAAAAAAAAAGCGTTCCAATTAGCTAATCTGTTTCGTAAATGTAACAAACGCTTTCTCCCGACTCGAGTTCCTTAACCCGTCGACTTGCTAATTGCCAGAGCTCATGCGCTTCAAACACTTAGCTAGCCGATGTTAATTACCCGTAACGTTGCGATATGGAAACTCACCTTCTTGATTGATATCCCAGATGACAATACGCGCCTCCAGTCTGGCAAAGTTGAGCGCTATAAGACGACCAACGCCACCACCTCCGCCCGTTATGAGCACCACCTGACCGGAGATGTTCTGCAAAGTAAAAGTGAAACTCAATTAACAGCTTGTAAATATTGGATTAAGATGAATTTAAACTAAGTTAATGTAATTCGTAAGGGTATCATAAGTAGCTGAAGTTGTTGTATAGAAATGTTTATGAAGATAACTGTTAAAAGAAAAGACCTATAGATGCATAAATTACATATAATGATGAATGAAGGCGCTTAACAATTTGTGATAAAAGCATAAAGTATCTCTATTGTATTAGAGCAAACATTATCAATAGCTATAATAAATTCTGTTAATTCGACTGTAAACTACAGTTCACAATAGTACAATATGACACTAACAAAAAGGAAACCCCAAGAAAACGATATTATAATTCAATAAGATCTATGCAAGTGTTTACAGATATTCAATTAAACTTAAGAGATAATCCCATTATTATTGTAAAAGCACAATTAATCAATGTTAACAAAGCAACTGCATGTTTACACCTGCTCTCCATGCATTGGAAGTGTAGACCACGCGCAGTTCGTAGATAAAAAGGTGCGACACGCATATTTTAAAGTGCAGTAAAATGAATAACGAATACCGCATATTGAATATTGAATATCAAATGAATGGTTCGCCAAGTTTGGAGCGCAAATTGCAACATGCGAGATGCTTAGACTATAATTTAAAAACTATTTTGCAATACGTTGCCATTTTGACATTAATTTTTTGTTACAACGAAGACGATGCGAAGTCTACAGGCAGGTTTATTCGTGCGCTACAAAAATGGCATATCAGTTTGCATAACTCAATGGACTAAAAGAAAAGCGTCTTAGACCGTTGGCAAGGCCTGTCTCGAGGTAGCCTGTATTTTAGATAGTTCGTTAATGCCGCATATTATTATTTTTACGTGATTTTTTATTTTATGCTTTGCGCTGTGCCTTATGCTGCAGTTGATTATATGGTTGTTACAACAACAAAACTCACGAAATCTAAACAATGACAAAAACAATGCAAAACGTAGCGGAAAACCCGTTGTCGAAAACCAACCGGAAAAGCATTTCCTTACAATATGGTAGAAAGTCTATTTGTATTTTCTTGTTGCTCATTGCCGTTTGGGATCTGTTTCCTCTTCTTTTTCGTCGTCGTTGGTATAAGTCGAAACTAATTTCAATGTCATCTCCATTGAAAAACAATTGCAAATATTTGACGAGTTTGTGGTAGCCCAAGCACCATTAAAAGTGACGTCGACGAATACCCGAAAAATAAAAAAGCACTCACAAATTGTGCAAATAGACAAAAGAAACGAAACGAGGCGAGGCGATTCGAGTCGATTTCATTCATTGACCAAACGGCACAAACATTTGGCCCATTAAAACAAATCGCAGCGGCGTGTGAACAACTATAAATTTTATACTTGAAGTTTTTTTCGGTTTCGGTTTTTGTTTTAGTTTTTTTGGACATGCCAACGGCAACCACTGAGGCCTGTCTAAACAACGCCACCGTTTTGTCTAGGAGAGTCTTGGCCAAAAATCGCAAAGCACAAATAAATTGGAAAGTTTATAAGTTATAAAAAACGATGCGTGAAATTTCGTGAATACTCTATGGAATTTTTGGCAGTTTTACAAATGGAAAAATACTTGCACTTATGTAAATGAAACCTTTTTAGAACTTGTATCTTCTATCTTAATCTTCGCGATGGCAACAAAAGCTGTGAAGATCTACAAACAGGTTTCTGCCAAAAAACTGTAGATTCTTTTATGTTTGTGTCACTTATGATCTTTCGTGTGACATTTGATATTTCACTTGTGATATTAAAGGCGAACTATGCGCTAGTTTCTTATATATAGTATAGTTTTATAGTACTTTGTAGACCTTTGTGACCTTTGACCATTGTCGAAATAAACTGAGATAAGGTATTGTAATAAATCTGTCTGTCAGCGTATTTAACCTTCGTCATGAAATTGGCACTTTTTCTATTTTGTAGCTTAATGATGGAAAAAGAGAAATAAAAACAAATCAAAAAGAAAATAAAAGTGTGCAGCATGAAATTTGCGAAACAACAATTTGCCAAATAAAGCTGCTGGGGCGTTAAACAATCTATAGAGGCTTTTCGAACTGAGATTGAATGTTTTGATTAATTGTGCAATTGAAAAACATGTGTCGGCATAGTTTCCAAAAAAAAATTAACTCACTTAGCGTCAAGGCCCAAAAGAGTTTATGGGCTGACATAAAAATCTCGTGTTGACACGATGCAAAATGCATTTAATTATACAAATGTAGGTTTTATGTCGCCGTTTTTAACGGTTTTCTGATGATTTTGATTTCCTTTACCTTCAACTTTCTAAAGCGTTCGGGCAGCATTGTATAATAGAGCGTTTCCAATAGGTAAAACGCGGACTTCAATGTGAATATAATTAAATCCAAGAAAAATTGGTAGAAAGCACGCAACGGTTTATCCATGTGCAGCAGTCCTGGGGGCGTGGCGGTCGTCATATTGCAAAAAATGTTATGATCGATGGTTCGTTTCGTTTCGATTCAATTGTTTTTTTGAACTTTAAGTTCGGCACGGGTTGTGGGGGAAGGGAAAGGGAAAGGCCTTGTATTATATTACTGGCAATGTACCGACAAACACGTGCGGTGCAATTCGAGTTTTGGATATGCGAATCGCGTACGTTGATTAAGGCACAAACGATACACAATCACACACACACACACACACACATGCAGACAATACGTATCTGTGTCTTATAGCTTTTATTCGAGCCTAGTTGGGCCAACACTTTGCATACTAACGAACTTGCAGCCAGACGACGACGATGACTACGCGATCGCAATTCGAATTCAAATGATATTCGCCTGAAATTTCACTATGCACAACACAAGAGACTATGCGATTGTCTGTTTTATTCGCTTTTATTCACTTTTATTCGTTTTGCGCAGGCGCGCGCGTTGTTTTATTCAAATTTCGTCTGCAGTTCGACAGTATCTTTTGTATCTTTCTATCTACGATCCCCTGGCCAGTGAGTGTGAGTGTGCCGTGCGTGTCGCCGTCCGTTTATGCTGAAGCCACAATACCGACTGAAACCTATCGCCAGCCAGCCGGTGGAATCGTCTTATGCCTCACCGAGTTAGCTTGCTTACTTTTTCTATCTTTTTTCCCCCTCCCCCCTCCTCATCCGTTTTTATTTTGGTGGTGGGCGCAGCAGCTTGAGGCCTGCTACAAGATTCACAAACAAAAGTCGTGACCGCAGAAATAGCAATATAACAACAACAAAAGCCACAGCTGCCGCAACAGTCACTGCGAGCACTTTCCTCTTGGCTCTGTCTAGTTGGGTTGTTGTAACTATGCTTGAGAAGTTTACAGAACCAGTTTTTGTTAGTTTATAGTATTATATAATTTGGGCTTCATTTCTTCAGGGCTTGAATGTAGATTAAGTGTTGAGATCTGCTAGAGGGGAAAGTGAACTGCGTAAGAGTGTTAAGTTGTGAATTTTCTATGAATTCTAGCGCGTGTATCTTTTAGATGTGTTTTGAATCGTTTGAGATATAAATAACCATGGCATGCTTTTAGGCAGGTGGTAAAAAATTAAAATTAAAATGTTGAAAATATTTATTATTTATTAAAAATTCGCATGTTCTTTGTCTCTTTTCATTTCAATTTACAATTTATTTATAATTCAAACACATTTAGATACATTTCTTGTATCTTGTAACTGTACTACAACTGCGCATGTACTGCAATGCGTGCGCAGTTGTGTGGTTCAACTCCCAGTGCAGGCAGCCTGTAAGATATTTTTTTAAATTATATATAATTTATATTTTATAAATTTTTTAAATTTATACATATTTTTAAAGTTTTACAATTACTTTGTAGATTTTTTAGCTCTAAAATAAGCATATTTCAGCATGTTTTAGTTCGCCACAGCCAGCCAGGTACTGCGCACAGCCAAAACTCACCCTTGTTTGTTGCTTGACTGTTACGGATTGCGTTGTAATTCCCAAGTGGTTATTCCGCGGTATCTGAGTATAAATACAAATGCCTTGTGGAATGTATCTCGGAAGTGTCTTCTGTGATTGTTCTCTGTGCATCGATCGATATATAGATTGCCATCTGTTTATCAGATCTGCTCAGTGCCGACCCTCCGTCACACTTTGTTTCCCAGTAATTCTGCCTGGCATTGCTGTGGCAACAGGTTTCGATTGGCTTTCCGCTGCCTTTGCTACCGACGACGGGTCGAATAGCAACAGACGCACGGTCATGCATTAGTCAACCCGCCGCCCAATCTCCGCCTCGCGCATTTCAGTCTGTCGTTCAGATGATTGAGATGCGTATAGGTAACGGCTTGGGCGGGGGCGCTAGTGTTGAAGCCAACAACAGTTGCCCAAGTCAGCCATTTTCAAAATTTCTTGGTTAAGTAACTTTGTAGCTTAGCTTCGGATTTTCGTAATAAATTTGCTGTTCAGAACACTTCCATGTACGCGGCATTGCCGAGCAATTTGCCCATTCTTTTGCAAAAATTTATAAGATACAACTATTTTACAACAATCTCATAGATACAGATACAATTGGACAACTTAATCACATAGCTATCTTAGGACATTGTGGAAGATGCAAGAAACTATTGCCCACTATATAAGGACAATCTTATAGATACAATAAGAAAATACAATCAATTTGATAGTGAAGTGATTCTTTGTATATTGTATATAACTCATAAAAAAGAAAATTTGACTTAAATTTACTTATAATATCATGTGAATATTATGTACTCATTGATCTTCGGATAGGCGAATACTTGGTGTGAATGTGCAACCATATCGCATCGATTTGTATGGCAAGCGTAGATGCCAGATAAAGTAGGCAGCACACGCCGAGCATCGTTTCATTCTGCTCAGAAACTGATCGATTACTGCCGACCAATCGATCAGCTGAAAAATACTTGGATTTATAAGATATAGTGGCGATATAGTGATTTGTTCTTTTTTCGTTGACGTGGATCTTGAAATCATTCCCTGACTGCGTTCACTAGAATGGTCAGTAGTACTCATGATAGTTTAGAGTGTCGACTATACCGACAGAGTTTCTACTTACATGCCGCTCTCCTTTAGCCTTTGCTCCAGCTTCTCGACTACCAAGTTCATTTCCTGCAGCGCTTGCATCTTTTCCTCCACCTCTTGCATGAGAATCTTCTCACGACGCGTAAATTCGGTTTCGTTGCTACAAAGTTGCTTCATCTCATCGAGCAGCTGCATCTTTTCCTTGTTCAGCAGCCCGACGAGCTGTTGCTCCTTCGACAACTGATGCTTCAGTCCTCGCTGATCCAGTAGTGCAGAGAGCAAATCATCCTTACACTTTCTCATGTTGCGCTCCAATTCGTGGCACTCCTGCTTGTTCAGATGCAGTTCGTGTTGCAGTTCCTCCTTGTCGGCTCTCAAAGTTGCCACGGATTTGTTTAACACATCGCATGAGTTGCGGACCTGCTTGATGCTCAGATTGGACTTTTTCAGTTCCAACTGCAGTTCCGAGCAGCGTCGTTGCTCAACGCGTATCAGTGTGTTGCAAACGTGCAACTCATTCTTTGTCTGCATGGACTGTATACATGGTGTGTTTTGTTAGTTGCAAGTACCTTCCTCTCTCTCTTCCCTCTACAATACTTACACTCTTCTGCAGTCGTTCGACCACACATTTCAGTCGGTGCACATCGGCGCGTCGCTGTCGCCAGGCATGCAACATGACTGAAGTGAAGATCTTCATACTGGCTGTCGACTCTCCTGTACCGTTAGAGTTCCACGATGTTGTTCCAGAACGTTGATCGCTCAGGTTTTTGGCCGCAACCATCACCTTGGTATTCATGGATGTCGAATTGATTGCTGAAGATCGCACAGCAGCCGAGTTGCTAGTCGAATAATCATCCAGCTCCATGTTGTCGATAACACAAAATGCCAACTACACCGAAACGATAGATATAGATAGACTAAAACTAAAAACAATAAACCGGCACGTAAATGTTTAACATATGCACATACATACATATGTGTAAGTGCAGTAAATGATAATCAAAGATGTTTTCTTATCGAACACCGTATGTATATAAAATGTTTAACAACAAACTGGAAAACTATGGGAATTTTTGTTTGTGTACACTGAATTTCTGTTGTAAATTGATAAAGTTTAATGCAATGAATACTTGAGCATATCAAAAGTGTTCTAAGCATTGATTAAATCATTTATTATGTCATATAATTGCTATTAGCAGGTCCTCGCCATATTCCCCCAAGAAATTCGCGGAATTGGCCAAGGTCCTCGTCGGTTAAGTAGCAAATTGCACGCACACTTCCGCAGCCACGGATGAGGTGGTGTAAGAAATCACAGGTGTGTCGCAACGAACTACGAATGCCCTGAAAGAACGGTTATAATATGTTGTAACATTATATTAACATTTTTAAAAATAAAAAAAAAAAAAAAAAATATTTTTTCTCTTTTTAACTTCAAGAAAATATTGGAATATTCTAGAATATAATTATATTATAAATTTATTTTAACATTTGAAAATTCTTCGATAAAATATTTTTTTCTTTTTTAATATTCAAGAAAATATTGGAATATTCTAGAATATAATTATATTATAAATTTACTTAAACATTTTAAAAATTCTTAAATCAAATATTTTTTGCTCTCTAAATATTCAAGAAAATATTGGAATATTCTAGAATATAATTATATTATAAATTTTAGCATTTTAAAAATTCTTAGATCAAATATTTTTTGCTCTCTAAATATTCAAGAAAATATTGGAATATTCTAGATTATAATTATAATATAAATGTAGTTTAACATTTTAAAAATTCTTAGATAAATTTTTTTTCTTTTTTAATATTCAAGAAAACATTGGAATATTCTAGGATACAATTATATTATAAATTTATTTTAACATTTTAAAAATTCTTAGATCAAATATTTTTTGCTCTCTTAGTATTCAAGAAAATATTGGAATATTCTAGAATATAATTATACTATGAACTTAAATGAATATTATTATGTTGTAAGTTCTGCTTTATAACAGAATATTCTTAACATATTTGCTACAAATTCTACGTTCTTTTCTTCCAGCTACCTTTCTGTTATTCCAGCTCTGCAAACGATTTATTTCAGCTTAGTATTATCAAAGTGCTATCACGTCTACAATCTGCGAAAACAGTGGGTACAATATAACTTCTACAAGGTCCTTCACCGCATTTTCACCTTCACATTGAACGCACCGCACCGACTTTGTATGGTTAAGTTAGCCGTGCCAAGGACACGTGCCACAGGAAGTTCAAAGAGTTTAAACAGCGTTAGCAAATACGAAAATCAATATAAGGCGCGTACATAAGGTACAACAGCGACTTGGTATATGCCCAGCACGTGTCGACATTGTGGGGGGGTACCTGTGCCTGGTTCCTAGCCCACTTGGAAATTTAGTCATCCCCCGTTGTGAAAAACCTGGGCACTAAAGTAAACACTGGACAAGTATCGCGTGATTTAGCCGACAAACCCATTTTGATTGGCTGTTGAGGAATACGTGATGGGTAGAAAGAGATGGTAGAGCGGGAGGGCACTGCATGTTTGATCGATGTTATAGACCATGGTGACCCGATGGTTAAGAGCTAGGACAACTGTTGTTGCGTTTGGGCTGCCCAAAATCGTGATATGAAAACGTTTTAGCTATAGTTTTATTGTACTATATGCTCATTGGTGTTGTGGGGTTCCGTTGTGAAATTTCAATACACCAACGGGATTGACATAATTTCTATTTATTTGGGGTTTAGCTCATGTGTTTGACATTTTGTTTGGGAAATTTTGGTAGTTGCTTCTGAGAAGAGCGAGGGTTGCGTGTTGCAAGTGTTTCTAATTCTTATACTCTGCATAATAATGTTGGAAATATGATGGAGATTAAATATATGATGTAGAATATAGGATTGAAGATGAAGGGCTTTAAAGTCAGTGAGGAGTCATAGAGACTTAACACTGAGTAAAGTTATACGATAGTCTTAATAGTATTTTGATATCAATGATTCATTCTTTAGTCTTTGAAATGGTATTTTACTGCATCCAAATTGGTTTTATGAGTTCAATAAGCTAAACCAATTCTATGATCAGTTTAGCATAGAGGGTTTTTCAGAATCGAAACCGAAATCGAATTTTACCCGTTATATTCAATTTCATTTATGTTGCTACCTAAAAATGTTGTGGTTTTTTTTCTTTTGACTGAAGACGCTTATGTTCTTTAATAAGAAATGGATTCGAATTACGCTCCTAATTCCAACGGATTCCTCGAAATGAATCAGCGATGGAAACATTTCTTTTTTGAATTCCATGGAAGAAGCATCCTAAATGTCAGAGTTCATGGGGAAAGTGAAAGTTCTGGAGCGGCGTAGATAATCGGCTGCTGTTGCTGCTGCAAGGACTAGCGGGACTGTGTGAGTCATGGCCACAACAAATGCCGCCGCATGACTATGATATCCTTTTCCAGGAATTGCGGGCTGAATCAGTCGCCGTTGCAGACAAACAAGCGGCAGCTAGCGCCATTGCACCCACCTCCCCACCACATTCGGGCCCCACGGCAAGGCCACAACAGTGAACAAGCGAGAACGATAGAGAGAGAGAGCGAGAGAGTGCGACAGAGAACGAGTGCTAACAGGCAACATTTTTCATTCATAAAAGCGAAAAAAGCTTTTCTGCGCGGCGCGTGTCGACATGACTCACAGTCGATGAAAAGGCACTGCGAGAAATTTCCCAATCGAAAGCACAAAAACACAAACATTCGTGACAAGACGCATGTAAATCGTGACACAGCTTGAAGTTTGAATTGAGTCAAGTTCGTTGTTTACTCTCTCTCTCTCTCGCTCTCTTTCACTTTCTCACTCACGCTCTCTTGAGCTGCGCTTGCACTTGTCAAGTCTTCTTTGAACTCAACTTTGATCTTTGTTTTTGTTTGCCTTTAGTTAGCGGCTTTAGAGCGAAAAGCTCTATGAAGTTCGTCTGGTTTCTCGTTTCTTTAGGCTTTCGGTTTAGTCTTCAATTCGCTGGCGTCGAGTTCGGTTCGTTCGTTTGATCGGTCGATCGGTCCGGTTTGTCACTAACTCTCTTTCTCTCTCGCTGTCACACACACTCTCTCTCTCTCTCTCTCTCAGTCTGTGCGTCTGTCGATAACTGTGTTTTTAACGTCTTTGCACGATCGCACGCGTGCGCGCATGTGAGTTGGTGTTTGTGAGTGCGTGTATGTGTACCCAAAGCTCTCTCGCCCTGTCTCTCCCCCACTGCCTTTATCTTTCGCTCTGTCTCCCTCTCTCTCTCTCTCTCTCTCTTTCTCTCTCTCTTTCTCCCTCTGTGTATTTGCTGCGCACTTGTGGTTAAGACAAGTGTAGACAATTTGTAGATAAAAATAAAATGAAAACGTAAAAAAGGTGCATACACATTTGTTGTTGCCGCTGTGTTTCAGAAAGTTTCACCTCACATTGTGCTAAATAAAACATCAAACAGCGAACAAACATTCAATATATTATATATAAATATAAATATAATAATAAATAACAAATCTTTACAACGGCACCGACTGCACGTACAATTCGATAATTTGGCATTAGAATTTGATTAGATTACGCCACTCGCATGGCCCGAAAAGTGTTTGCGGCTCGTCGAATTTGTTGTTCAAAAGCTTTTGGGCGAAAAAAACAAAAAAAAAAAACAACAACAGTATTATAAGGCTTGTGCAGACTTCAAGCGAATTCAAATTAAATCCGCCGCCGCCGAGAGAAAAACAAAAACAAATTGAACTATCGAACGCTGTTTCATGATGATCGCATAAGCATAAAGCCCGGAATTCCCCACAAAGATATCGACGTCACTACAAAAGCGCGCGCTCTTTCACTCTCCCGCTCTCGCTCTCACGCTCTCCTGCATCTCTTTCCACGCTCTCGCTTTCGATGAGAGAGCTCGCTGCCTCCTCCCATCGTAAACTTCGATTTCTTGACTCTGTCGTTTTTCAATTCTCCCCCCACACTCACTCACGCACACACGCACACATTGACATATTTTTGTTGTTTTATTACATTATTTTTTTTTTTTCTACCTTTTCGTTTGGTATTATCGCACCGTTCTTTACCGTTTGTCTTCTTCTTGTGCCAGTCACAACTTGTCGCCTTTTTTTCGCGCAAAAATTTAATAAGCAAAGAAAATTTGTTGAGTATCATGCCACAAAAAATAAGAGAGAAAGAGTAAAAATAACGACAAAATATCATTAAAATATCAAACCGGTTTTTGTAATAGTTTTTATAGTGTTTGTGCTCAAGCGAATATTTAGTGTATGTGCTATTGTTGTTGTTGTTGTTCCCCTGCATAATTGAATTGTAAATTGTTTAAGTCAATTGTTTTGCATTTAACCAATTTACATAACAACAACGCCTAACGAGAGTTTTCGCCCTCTGAAAGATATTGTACGTACATATTCCATTCCAGAAGCGCCGAATTAACAGCGCGACACTTGCATTGAAAGTTGTTTGAGTACAGCTACATCAAGGAAATAAAGAAAACAAAACCTGAAAACCAAAACCAAAAAAAATAACGCTCGATGCATTTTAAGTTTTCATCATCGACCAAAAACCAGCTTTGATTAAGGTGAGTTGAGAAAAGATTTCCTATATGCATACAAGTAACTATTAGGTATTCAAACAAGCCTGGCAACATGTTAATTCATCGCAGGGGATTCACTTTATCGACTCGGTTATTAAAAGTTTGTAGAATGAATCTTGAAGAAATTAGTTGTGTCTATTATTATAGTTTGTTCACTGTAATTGATTGCGTTTTCATGACTCTCAAAATGTTAAATCGAATGATTAACAATATTCTTAGATAACTAGATGTTCCATTAATAGCTATAGCTGCACGTTTTCTGACAACATTTGGGTATTTAATTAAGAAACTATATATGTACTTATAAAGTATAGTAAAGTATTCTCAGTATGTACTTATAAAGTATAGTAAGGTAAAGTATTCTCAGGTATAATTTGGAATCTAACTTATAAAAGTTTAGATTCCTTTCCCAATATACAAAAAGTAATGCAAAGTAAATTTCAGGACTTTTAAAATAATTTCCAATAGTATAAATCTCTGCTAATTTTCTCTCAGTGTACTTACAACCCCTCGTAAAAGCTTTTACTCTGTCACGCTCTCTCTTCCACTTCCCACTTTCTCGCCCAATCCTGTGTGGATTAAACAATCTAGCATAAACACATCCCATACAATATTGAAACGGAAAACTAAAACACCTGTGTATATCGCAGCGCTGCTGCAGTCAGCGTCGACGTTGACAGAAAGTTCTTACTATATGTTTGTTGTTTTTGTTGCTGCTTTATCGTATGGGGTGAGGAAAGCTTCATGAATTCGCTTTCGTTCGACTATTTGCATTTGTTAGGTTCGTCAAAACCCGCATGAGAATTTTCAACTGTGTTTCATTCTAAGATCGACTCGATGCGTTTGCGGTTGTGTTGAACGGAAAATATATTTTTTGAACGGAAATATAAACAGTAAAAGTATTTGTATATTTTCTTTCGTTTTTTTTGTGCAAACGATTTGAGAAGTTGAAAGTGCAGTAACAAGTTCATTTATCGAATAAATACGAAATATCTGCAGATACCAAGAAAACGCATATTGCATCTGAGAAAGGCGTTTAAAAAAAATTGGAAAAGCGAAACAATTAAAAAGTTTTAGTCATGTCTTAATACGTCCTTGTTTGGCTACCATTGCAGGTAATTACAGGAGTGAATGTGAGTGTGTCTGTGTGTGTGTGTGTTGCTTTTAGTTAATTCGACGTAATTTTATATTGCACACAAAACATGCAAAACCGGCTGTTGACTCATATACACAACACACATAGATAGATATACGAGCACATATAAAGACTTGGGACTCTGTGTGCGCTTAAGTAAAAGGTAAATAAGAGGCAACATCAAGAGATACTGCAAATTTAGCAAGTCATCGCGTGTATAGTTATCTCAATTGTGCGAGATACACAAAGCTCGACTTGTGTGCAATCTCTAAGCTTCAGTTATGTAGAGCTACTCTACAGCTACTACAGCGTTAGGCCGAAGCTTTACAATTTAAGATACGGCTTTTCTCGGAACTTGACTGAGGCTCAGCTTTGATTGATACCTGTGTGGGTAAAACCACCGACTTACGCATGTACAAACGTGTATCGTACTTTAATTGCGCTGAAGTTAATCCATGTTTAACTTGTGATCTGATTTTGATATCAAATTATGAATAAATTGTTCCCAAACAGTCTTGTAGTATGACGCTTGGAATTTACGTCAATTCGATATTTTCGAACTTTGCCATAATGTTGATAGATTAAATTAATAGTTAACAGAGTTTTTGACTAATGGAATTTACCTCCATCTATCTATGATCGTTGTTTCTAAAAGTTTTCAATTTTTATTTGAATCTTAATTAATATTTCAAAAGAAGATTTAATTAAACAAAAAGACACTTAACGGCGAATTTAAATAATCAATAACGTGGTCAACTTAGAAAATGAAAGATTATATTCAGTATTATTAATTGTTAATAAAGCTTAATGATCATTTCAATCGTGTGTTTTCCCTATATTAATTGTTACTATAAATATCTGAGATAGGGAATTCCATTTCTAAAAACAAGTTGGGGAGAGGCTTTAATAACAGAAATATAATCAAAACAGAAAGGAAGCTTTTAAATAGTAATCTTTATTAAGTTTTTCCAAAATTATGCCTTGAAGAAATTGTTCTCCTCTCTTATCTTTTCCCCGAATATTTTTTGAAACAGTTTCTCGTTAGAACAAAATTATCGCGGGTGAACAAAATAAAAAAGAAAAGAATGTACAACTAAAACTAATCAGAAGTCGTTGTACAACAAGAACTGTACACAAAAGCCACTGTCTAAATCATAAAATGAATACAAAGCTTTATCAAAGGGTTAACAAATGAATACTGTGGGCGGACACATTTCTAAGAACTGAGAATCGGAACTAGTTCCACAGATATTTGTCAACAGCGACAGCCCATCAGTTATTTATTTGTATTTCTATTTTAGCTGTAAATTGCTTGACGCCAGAGATCATTAAAGTTTTTTTTTTTTTTTTTTTTGCCGTCACACATTCTCTGTCTGGAATCGGTGGCTCCCTAACTAGTTTGAGCCTGTTTTGGGCCAGGTCGAAGAATTTTAGCTGCTACCTCGAAGTTGATCTTAATCTTAATTTGTTGTGCCTGGCGCCAAAAGTTTGTTTTACGTTTTTTTTTTTTTCCTGAAATTTTATTTTATTGAATATCGCATAAAATTTGAATATTGAATAATCAAGAAATTTGTTTGATTCGCCATTGGCTAAACGATCGCTCCAAACTGCCGAATTGGCGCCGTTTCGTTAAGTTCTTATCGCTTGCTGTCTCTCTCTTTGCTTCTCTCTCTTTCTCTCTCTTTCACGCATACTTGTCTGCTTTACTCTCTCTTTCGAAACTTCGCTGTTGTGTTTTTTTGTGGCGCTCCCTCTCTCTGTCATTAATCAAATTTATTGTTGCAAACTTCTTTGTTTTTTTGTGAATCAATTTCTATTAGGCGGTATATCGGTTTTTTTCGCGATTCAATTTCATTCTATTTCGATCCAGACGCTTTTTATATCATCGATTATTTTTATTTGTATACTACGCTTAGCCATATCAGACTAACTGATACGCATTGTTTCGGGCCATATCACAAAGAGTCGGCGATTCGGTAGCTTATCTAGAACATATTGTGTGACCGTGTTATATGATATAAGCTTCTGCTGCAGGGCCCCATAAATACCAGTATCGCAAGCGTTACGCATAAATTGTCATATAATCAAATGGCATGTGCCAGAGTCCAGTCAATGCCACTATTGATAATATTGATATTGGTTGCTTCTATGTATTTCTATAGCGAAAAAGGTCATGCATTCCAACTTAATTAATTAGTCAATTTGGTCCTGGATACTCGAGAAACAGATATTGCCTATGAACATATTTGGCTATTAACCTATTCACTACTTGGTTAGGTAACTGACCTCAGATCTAGCAAAACATGCCGTTGATATATTTCTTTTTGAAGACTCTCGATTAAATGTTGCCATCGTACAAATGTGCAGGCCACGCGTTTTCTGAATGATTTTCGTCAAGACATTGGCCACACGAGCGAATTCTTGAAATTTTTAAATTTATATTATAGATAATATTGTATCTGAACGTAATAAGTTGCTTTTGCTTTGTGATTCACCTGATTTTCTTGGAAATTCGCAGGGTTTTGCTTGTATTTTGTTTATAATTATCACATATCTTATAATGCACATGGGCAAGGCACAACACATATACATACATACAAACATATACATATATAGTCGTGTATAGGAAATACAATTATTATACTATACTACAGCTAATGGGCAAAGCATTTTCTTAATTTTTTTGCTCGTTGGTCCGACAAAGCTTTATGAAGCGGCGCCAAGTGACCCAAAAAAAGAATAAGAAATGTTGACAAGTGTCTTCATGTTTGGCTACCGAACGGAAATGCCAATAAACACCATTGGCAGATAACAGATGCCACAAACGTTATAGGTACTTGTGGAATTTGTTTATTGTGCAGAAAGACGCAAAAGATTTGCCAAAGACGCAATGCCCTTGCAGTTAATGACGATCAAAATCTGAGGTATTAAGGGAATTTGCGTAGGTGCACAGCGAGAAAGAATATGGTATGAAATACAACGCACTTAATCAGCCCACAAATTTTAAACAAACCCTAAGTATCAATTATCAACTGGGAATTTCCCAGAATATCAGCTGACTACTAATGTTTACTTGCTTTATTGATTAGAGCAAAAAACTGAAGTTAGGGATCGATAAAATTGATTGCTGCCAAATTAATCGAGAAATGAAACTGTGATATTTCCAATGAAGATCTCATTATTGGGTATTATTAGTTTTGTACTCATTAAAAGTCTTGAAAAGTCCTATAAGGAATATGGCTGCCATTGATCTTGTAACCAATTTAATCGATATATTGTTATACCCTTGGTAAGAGTACGATACTTTTATTTGCAGTCGAATGTCGCTGCAGTTCTTGCCATATAAAGGTTGCTTAGCAAATCTCGTTCAGATCAACGAATTTCATATGAAACATCTACACGAATATAACATACATACATATATACATATATAAGCATATATGCACTACATATATTTAATTTTTTATTTTTCTCAATGAATTCTGGCGTTTGGTCGTGTGACTCAGTTTTGTTGGAATTTAAATACACTCGAAGAGAAAGACTCGTTTTGTTTGCTTATCGCTTAAACGTATATAACATTCACATTATTGTCGTTTTCAAGAAGACAGTATATAGTATTGTTCCTGGAAACTGCTTTATTGATTTTAATTCTTAATAACAGATTTTTATTTGTCACTTTAGCTAGGCTTATCACTTACTGAACAATTGTAATGAACAGCTGAAACATCGGCTGCTGTTTACTTTATTTTACATACCATCGAAAGGTAGTTGCGAAGAATGCGTCACAAACTCATGTATTTTTTTCTAATGATTTGTTGACACAAGTGTCTCAGAGTTTATTGACATCATCGCGCGTCCCATAGTCCACTCTCAGTCAGAACTTACACACAATATAACTTGTCTATATATACGATATAATTCCTGTGGGCTGACAAGAAAATGGGACAACCGAAATTTACAAATAAGCAACACGATGGATTCCTCGAAAGCCAAAAAGAAAATATACACAGCGAAAAACATGAGTGCCACATTAAACGCACATACATAAACCCATTTAATAGATTAAATAAAATAAAAGACAAAATTCGAAGCGAAAATAGCAGAAAAGCTTTGGTCGGTTGCTCGATTTCGACGACGACAAAAAGTTTTTAGCGAGGAGCGTAGAGAAATTTTAATTTTTCGAAAATTTCGCTCGTCGTTGTTTCAGTCTATAGCCGATAGGCAAGAACTCAAGACGTGCGTTTCGAAAATAAATTCAGTGAAAAATCTATACTAGTATAAAGAAAATATACTATATATATACAGTGCACATATAGAAAACTCGTGTTATATATATTTTGTCCGGACCTGTACGAACCGGTCGAAACCGAAAATACGAAAATCAAATAGAAATCGTGTGCGGCCTTTAATAAATTCTTGTCAATTTTTTTCGGTGCCAAAAACAACGTCAAAAAGTATATAAAACAATTATTTAGCAATTGACCGATCAATTTTGAATATAGTTTCGGCTGAAACTTCATATTGTGTTGCGAGTGAAAGGTGAATATTATTGAGTTCTAGAGAAGAGAAGTGCTTAAGTACGCTATATGAATATTACAAGACAATATCTACTTAGATATTACGATTTTTGGCATTTGGCCAATTTTTTGATTTCATATTTGGCTAATGCACAAAACTTTATGACGTAATTATTGTAATATTGCGTCTGAGCATGTGTGTTTGTGTGTGCAATTTTTATGTTTGAGAATTGTATACGAAATGTGCGAAATTATTGTGGATTTGTAGATACACAGTGTATTTAGAATGTACGTGTAGTATATATAAACTCGATATATTTGCTTGTTAAAAGCCAAATTGCAAATGACAGGAACATTTGGTATGACGTGCGAATCGTTCCAAAACTGAACTGATTTGAAATTGTGTGCACAGTTTATGTTCAAAGGTTTGCTTTCCCCCATGTGTACGATTAGACGAATTCGATTGATTTATGCGACTCGGATTTCCAAAAATACACATATGTCATAGTACGATATGTTTGCTTTGAAAATGGTCTAATTGATAATTTATAGTGCACACGGTGCGTGATGATCTTGAAATGGCTAAAAGCTTTAACCATATTTCTTTCAAGCTATTTGTAATTTGTCTCTGGGGGAAAAAGATGATCAGCAGACAAACTCGTAATATGTCTCGCAAAACGATTCCAATATTTTATACCCAAGTCTCAAGGTAACCATTTCGGGAACAATATAAATTCTAAATGTGTTCGAAACTATTTGACTTTCTCCAATTCTGTATGTTTATTTTAGTAAGAAATACATTTAAATATAATTTATAGTTATTTCTTCAAGTGTACTTTTGGTATTCCCAGCAGTAGAGTGGCTCCTTATGTATAACTTCTCACTAGATTACGTCAAAGCATGCTCCATTATAAAATTTCCCCACAAACTTTGTGAGAAATGATTTTATAAGTTCGATTTCAATTAATTAACCGGAAAGATTACAAAATTGGCAACTCGTTTACGTTTCGTACGTTTTTTATTACTTCTTATTTATTTTTATTTTATTTCTTTTTGGCTCAGTCGAATTTACCCCATGCGGTTGCAGACCAATGGACAGCATTGTTTTTTTTTTTTTTTTTTTTTTTTTTTAAACGTATTGACGTATTCTTTTTACGGCAGACCAGTGTCTAGACATTGCGCGAATCGAGAGTCTGAGGTCATAGAGCTAGTCACCAAGGGATATATATACTATATATATGTATGTATAGATATATTCAGAAGACAATGACAATGAGCGATCTGAGAGGCATCATCGCATCATTGATAAAACTCAACTTTGCATGTTTTGGAAAATCTTTGGGGAGGCCAGTCTACTTAGCCGATCGACAGGCAGCTACAAGTGTATATATGTATATACGCACATATGTGTATTTGTATGTATGTGTATATGCTACCTGCTCGTGCCTTGTATATAGATCAGCTTCAGCATCGGCGTGTAGAGTGTTGGAGCATTTCTGTCGCGTACGCATTACGCAAAATGTTATTTATAAATGATAGTCCGAAGCTAAGTTGGCTATGGCCAGGCCCAGCCGGTTCCACACACACACACACATAGGCACAAACAAGTACAGACCGGCAGGCATATGGTCAACTGCAGCTGTGCAATCGGGCAAGTGATCTAACGTGCCACAGTGCAACTCATCTCGTTTTGAATGTACACAAAACGCCCACGATTTGTCGCCTTGTCTAGACTGCAAATCTCTCAGATCTGCCAGTATCGTTGGAGAAATCAAAGCAGGGGTATTACCTACCTATTTGTAGTATGATGTATGCGTCTGCCTATTTACCTATCTTTCTCTCTCTCTCTCTCTGTCTCTCTCTCTCTGGCTGTGTCTCGCAGTGTTCTCTTGATTTTCTTTTCGCGGAAATTGTATGAACAACTGTCTTGGGCATTATTTTTGGTAGACGTCGTCATTGTCGTCATTGCCAAAAATGTTTGTGGTCTATTCTGCTGTGTGCTTCTTCTTTTCTAATTTCTCTGTATTAAACACTAACTAAATGTTCAACTTTATACAATTTATTTATTCTGCAGTTAATATTTTGGCCTTGAAATGTTTCCAAATCAAAATAATTTGGCCGCAGCCCCTGTGGCTAACGATGCCCAGCAACAACAGAACCTAAACTTCAATGGTATGCAACAGCAACAACAACAGCCGCAGCAGCAGCAGCAACAAAACCAACAACAATTGCCACAGTCAGCGAAGAATGTGCGAAAGAAACCATATGTGAAAATCACAGAACAACCAGCCGGTAAAGCGTTACGTTTTCGCTATGAATGCGAGGGTCGCTCGGCAGGTTCCATACCCGGCGTCAATTCGACGCCCGAGAACAAAACCTATCCGACCATTGAGATTGTGGGCTACAAGGGACGCGCTGTTGTCGTCGTTTCCTGTGTCACCAAGGATACGCCATATCGGTGAGTGTGAAAGAGAGAGAGAGAGGGAGAGAGAGGGAGAGAAGATCATAATATCGTTTTTTTTGCAGTCCACATCCCCACAATCTGGTTGGCAAGGAGGGCTGCAAGAAGGGCGTCTGCACGCTGGAGATCAGCAGCGAGACAATGCGTGCGGTCTTCAGCAATCTGGGCATACAGTGTGTCAAGAAGAAGGACATTGAGGCAGCGCTGAAGGCGCGCGAGGAGATACGCGTCGATCCTTTCAAGAGTGAGTAGAATTCTCAATGTTATTCCGACTATATCTAATTGTATTATTCTTTCTATATCTTTTTAGCGGGTTTCTCGCATCGTTTTCAGCCATCGAGCATTGATCTGAACTCGGTGCGTTTGTGCTTTCAAGTATTCATGGAGAGCGAGAAGGGACGCTTCACCTCGCCCCTGCCGCCCGTTGTCTCTGAGCCGATCTTCGATAAGAAGGCCATGTCCGATCTGGTCATTTGTCGCCTGTGCAGCTGCTCGGCCAGTGTGCTTGGCAATACACAGATCATACTGCTGTGCGAGAAGGTTGCCAAAGAGGATATCACAGTGCGTTTCTTTGAGGAGAAGAACGGACACATTGTCTGGGAAGCTCTGGGAGATTTTCAGCACACCGATGTGCATAAGCAGACTGCCATTACGTTTAAGACGCCACGATATCATACCATGGACATAACGGAGCCCGCCAAGGTGAGTGGGGGAGAAGATATAAAATTTTGCAGAAACTCTATTTAAACTCGTCCGCTTTGCTTGCAGGTTTTCATACAGTTGCGTCGACCCTCGGACGGCGTTACCAGCGAGGCTTTACCCTTTGAATATGTGCCATTGGATTCAGGTAGGCATACGTTCTGGAATCTTCATCGGCATCTCAAGCGGAAGCCCGATGAAGACATCTTTCAGCAAGTACTGTCACTCGATACGGCGGCAGTGCCGCCCAAGCGTGAGATGCCAACGATTGAGGTGATTGATTTGAATACGCCTGTTTTGGAGCAGCCACCGGAACTGTCACCTGTAGCGCTAGCGGAACCGGAACCGGAATTGGAACTCGAAGTGGAACCTGTGCACGAACCAGTGCAGGAACCTATTCGCGAACCTTTACCGGAACCAGAACCGCTGTCGCTGCTCGACCCGGTGGATGTACATGATCAGACGCCGCAGGATATGGAGGCAGCTTGTGCTGCAGCTGAGGCAGAAGCCGAGGCAGATCGTTTGCGTACAGAAAAGGAAATCGATACCATAATCGATGAGAAGGTACGCGAGCTAGAACAATTGGAATTGGAGCAACAACAGTTGGCAGCAACGGATGCCATACTTGCCTCCGAGCCGCATCAATTGAGCGCCAACGATAAGATTAACGAATGGATGAAATCCAATGAGCTGCTGCAACAGCCACACGAACCCAGCCCTGGTCCTGGCGATGCCGAAGAGGAGGGCAGCGATGCACCCACAGATGGTACAGGCGAAACCCAAGTGGCGGCTGCGGTGGCGGCCAACGATGAGGATAAGACACTGAATGAGTTGCTCGAACAGGTGGCTGAGCTGGATGAGATCTACACGGACTTTGTCATGCAACGCGACACATACAACAATACGTTGCAGAATGAGTTGCAGAGCATGGAGCGACCACCCATGCAGGTCGAGGAGAGCTTCGATGACACGGCCACCTACACAAGTCTACAGATTGCCTTTAAGAATCCCGTCTTAATACCCATGGACGATATAATGCCACCAACGCCGCCCATGTCGCAATGTGCCCCCGAGGATGCGCAGCATTACGATGCTGTCGAGGTGAACTCGCAGCAACAGTTGCTACTGCAGCAGCAACAGCAACATCAGCAACAGTTGCTGCAGCAGGAGCAACATGAGTTGGAGCAGGAACAGATCAATAAGGCAGCTGTGGAAATGTTGAGGGCCGTCGAGGAGGAGAAGTTGCCGCCACTGCCTCCAAAGCGACTGCGCAAGCAGGACAGCAATGCAGAGAATCGTTCGATAGAGGCGAATAACGGTGACTCCTCGCCGGGAGTGCGTGAGAAGGCGCGTCTGCCGCCGCCAATTATACATCCCCGCATGGCTGAACTATCAACTGCGCCCACCAAGCGTTTGCCACAGCCACCAGAGTCGAAGCCAAAGCCTCCGCCCGCAAAGAATCCCAACTTCAATACGTTACCGCGTCAAAAGAAACCCGGTTTCTTCTCGAAACTCTTCTCACGCCGCAAGAGCAAACCAGAGCTGATGCAACAGAGTAACGAGAACTGTTCACATCTCGGCTCCAAGAGCGGCAGTGCGGCGGCCAGTGAGCCCAGTCTGGATCAGCATTTCAATGCCCGCAATCCGTTGCGTGCCTCACAGCGTTCTGCCAAATCATTGAATCCCATCAACAAATCCAGCAATGCAAGTCCATTGAAATCAGCAGCCGGAGCAGGCACAGCCTCGTCGCGTAAGGTGGCCAAGACAGGCAAACCATGTGGACGCAGTGTGAGCAGCGTGTCGGGCAAACGGCCGTCGTATCTGAATGCAGATGTAGTGCATATTCCTCTGAAGGGTGACAGCTCCAGCAGCCTGCAGCAGGCACCCACCAATGAGGCCTATTCGAATGCCAGCACAATTACAGTGGGCGGTCAGCTGGACAGACGCACTGCATCCGCACTGCAGCTGGCCGAGATACCCATCAGTGAGGGCGGCATGGAGTTGGTGGCCATTGCCGATCGTCAGAGTCTGCACAATTTGGTTAGCTCAATTGAGGCGCATTTCAATGTGCAAATGGATCCCAATTTGGATCTCACTGAGGTCGAACATTTTGCCCTGTACACCAGTGTGCCGCCAACGGCGACAGCGAGTGAATTCGATGAGACCTCCGCCTACTATGCACCTGTTGATGCTGGCGAGATCCTAACGCCCGAGCAGGTGGCCAAGCGATTGGCCATGGCAAACACTAGCAGCAATAGCAATTGATTGCACACACACACACACACAGTAAACAGGAGCTGATTTGTATTTGTCGAGGGCATGGTGTGCCCCGTCGGAGAATTGAATATTGTTTTGAATCTTTAGCCTGACGAACAATCAACGACTAAAACAGCCAGAATTGTACACGTGGCGGGGATGGCGACCCCGCCCACAATTTGTATTTGTATTTGTTTTAGAATTGTAACAACGTACCCCTGTACACCCCCCCCCAGTACCCACTTGGTATGCCAATTTGTAAGCGGTAGTGTCATTACACTATCCATCGAAACTTGTTTATTACAGCTTGCATTTTCCCAAGGAAATTTTCGCAGCTAGAATTGTTTTTTTTTTCATGGGTAGCAGGAGGCAAGGATCGTTTGTTTTGATCTGGTGCCCCTTAACCCATCCGATTTGTATTTAATAGCTCTGTCTAAGTAAATCTTAAGGTTTTTAGCAAGTAAAAACCGTGAGAAACAAAACCAAAGTAATCGTGTGACCTAGTCCACCCCGGATTTGTCCTGAAGGCAATTAAACAATTTGTCGCATTGCGAACTCTCTTTTTTATAGATCCAGCACATTTGAGGCGAAAACGTCAGCGTACAGGTGGAGATCCCATGCACTTGTTGCTGCAGCAACAGCAGCAGCAGCAACAACAGCAACAGCAGCAACAACAACAGCAGCTTCAAAATGATCATCAAGATGGTAAAGCATTTTCTTACCTTATTCTCTTGGTTGTGGGCTCTGTAACTTTGTCTGTCTCTCACTTTCCCACTTTTGGAGATCTCTATCTATCTCTGTCTCTATCTGAATTTGTGGTGAAGGTTTTGTGTATTGTATCTAGGTTTTTTTCACCCTCCAAGTGTTGGATCTATCGATTGCAATAATGATTGCAAATTGATTGCAGAAATTGTTTTTGGAAAAATTTGTAAACTCTGCTCTGATTTTCGGCAGATGTTTTATTATTACTCAATCTAGTCAAATACATATAGAAAATCTATAAACTGATCCTACCTATTGAAATATGCTCGTACCAACTTACTACTATTTTTCGTATATCTACCAAAGACTTGACAAGTTCTCTGATGTATTAATCGTATAGACTATTAGTAAATATTACAGCTATGTATGGTAAAAACAATCGCAAATGAAACCCAAAGCACAATATTGAAGAAAACTATGCAAAATCGAATACACACACACACACACAAACACACACACACACAACATATATAAGTAAAATACGTAGTAGAAATATACATAAAAATATTGTTGTTGAATATTTGTCGCTTTGCTAATCGAAATGAAAAATTTGATATTTTTATACAAATATAAAGAAAAAAACAGAAACATGAAATTATCGAAAATTTGAAAGAAATCGTAATGTTTTAAACTATTTTATAAAATATGTAGATTAATAAAAAAATCAATTAAACTTAAATTGAAAAGGTTTTTGAATTCACAAAAAAAAAAGAATTCAGTAAAAGCGCGTAAGTTTTTCGAGCACGATAGTTTGAGTTTGCATGAGTTTAAAGCTTTTTAAAAATATTTTAAAATATTTAACTAACTTTAAATTTATTTATTTATTTATTTATCGTCAACTAAATCAGTCGACTTAAAATTAAAATTAAAATTAGATTATATTAAATGAAAGATAATTTTCCAATCAAGTTTAGCATGAGTTCTTTGAGCTTCTTTTTATATTTCTTTGGTGTATTCAAAGCATATATCTTTTATAATTTTTTTTTTTTTTTTTTTTTTTGTTTGTCTTGAGTTTCTTGTTTATGTTTCCTTTTTATTTGCTTCGTGCTAACAAATTTCTGCACTGCTTACAGCACAAAGCAACATGAACTGTTGGAACGCACAGAACATTCCGCCCATCAAAACCGAACCGAGAGGTGAGATAACTTTGTAGATATCAAATTGAAATACGATAGTTAAACTTGTTTTTTTAACATCTATGCAGATACCTCACCGCAGCCCTTTGGTCTGTACCGTGCGCCGCCAGAGTTGACACCGTCGCCGCAGCCATTGTCGCCGTCGAGCAACTACAATCAGAACAGCACACCCTCGCCCTACAACATGGCAGCGGCAGCAGCTGCTGCTGCAGCGCCCAGCAATGGCCAGCAGCAGCAGCAGTTGATGTCACCCAATCATCATCAGCAGCAGCAACAGCAACAGCAGCAGCAGCAGCAGCAACAGCAATATGCTGCTGCTGGCACTGGCAATATGGAGTTGGGCAACAATTACAATCCCTTTGCGCAACAATTGCTGGCACAACAGCAGCAACATCAGCATCAGCAACAACAGCAACAGCAACAGCACCAACAACAACAGCAGCAGCAGCAACATCAACTCCAATACAATTCCAATCAGAATCCATTTATCACCGCCGACTGGGAGAACAAATTCTCAGCGGTAGCTGTTGCTGCTGCCGCCATGTCGGCAACACCTGCTGTTAACAACAACAACAACAACAGCAACAGCAACAATCTAAGCAATCTCAACAATCCCTTTACAATGCAAAATCTGCTGACTTCAGGCGCGGGCGCTGCGAGCAATCTGCAATGGAATCTAACCACAAATCACTTGGTAAACTAAAGAATTTAATTAATTTTATTAATTATTGTTAATTAATTGTATTTCTTAATTACAGCAGAATCAGCATACACTGCAGCAGCAACAGTTGCAGCAGCATGGCATGCAACAGCAGTACGACAACAACAATACCAACAACAACAGCAACAACAACGATAATACCAACAATAATAATAACAATAACAACAATAACAACAACAGCAACGATAACGGTCCAACGATCAGCAATCTGCTGAGCTTCGACAGCGAACAACTTGTGCGCATCAACTCGGAGGATCAGCAAATGTTGCGTCTCAATTCAGAAGATCTGCAAATTTCTAACCTGTCAATATCTACGTAATACCTTACTGACTTCCCATTCAGTTGTTAGTCATATATAGAAAGAGAGAGAGCGCAGAGCGATCGTGTGTTTTATACAAATGTAAAATGTGTTTTTAGCTTAATGTTTTTTTTAAAGATACAAATAAATTAATCGTTTTAGTAGTAAAGATTTCAACGGGATTCTTTTTATTGCACCTCCACAGGACTAATGGATAGAGTTTACAGAATTTTCACATATATTTCAGATATATTCAGATATTCTTGATAAGTTGATGAAACTATAAAAAAACTTGGAAAACTCATTCCAGAAAATATTGAATATTTCTGGAATAAATGAGGTTTAATTGAAATCACAGATATTATATACGCTTGAAATAAAAAATATAAAATAATCATTTTTTTGAAAACAATTTTAAGATTTTCAACAAGCAACGAAAACTTGAACAAGATAAAGAAACATGAAACTAAGTGTAAAATGTGAGGGAACCTATTTTCGGAGATCTAGTATTCAGATATATCGTGAAAAGTTGATAAAACCATAAAGAAACTTGGAAAACTCATTCCAGATAATATTGAATAATGTTTCTGGAATAAATAAAAAATATTAAGGTTTAAATATTAAACTTGAACAAGATAAAACATGAAACTAAGTATGAAATGTGAAGGAACCTATTTTGGGAGATTTAGTATATTTCAGATATATCTTGAAAAATTGATAACACTATAAAGAAACTTGGAAAACTCATTTCAGATAATATTAAATGATATTTCTTAAATAAATTAGGAAATATTGAGGTTTAATTGAAATCACAAAGATCATTTACGCTTCGAAATAAAAAATATAAAATAATCATTATTTTGAAAACAATTTTAAGATTTTCAACAAGCAACGAAAACTTGAACAAGATAAAGAAACATGAAACTAAGTGTGAAATGTGAAGGAACCTATTTTCGGAGATCTAGTTTGTTGCTATGGAAAATGCCCTTGATCTTCTCGACGGCACTGGACATGGGCAGAGCAGGAGGCGGCGTGCCCGGCAGCATGCAGAAGGCAACGAAGTGCATCAGGCGAAATGTGGCATGTTGATAGACCTGACTCTGGGCAAAGCATTGGCGAATGCGTTGACCCACTGTGGCGGCAAGGCAATTCTGTAGTGTGACCACCTGCTCGTCCTTCTGCTTGACACTCTGCTCCAGCTCCTGGCCGTATTTCTTGAGTTTACTGTAAGAAGAAGCAGACCATGAGCTGTAGATTCGTTTGGCTTTCACAAGACGCACCTGATTAGCAGTTCCGCTGCCACATTCTTGTCGTGCAACTGGCGCAGCTCCTCCAGCTTCTTGGTCAGCTCCTCGCGCAGCTCCTCCAGCTGCACTGTCAGCTCCTCGATGTCGAACTTGGCATTCTGACACTCCAGCTGAACGCGAGTGAGCTGCTCCAGCTGCTCACGTTGCTGTGTGCTGGTCTGAAACAGTTCCCTCTTGGTGGCCTGCAGCAGCTCCTGCAGATTATCGTTTTCTGTCTGCTTGCTGACATTCTCCTGCACCAGCTTCACCTTCTCCTGGCTCATTTGCTGCAGCAGAATGTTCAGCTCGTTGTAGGACAACTTGGTCTTGGCACTGTCCATGTAGGACTGCTTGAGTTGATCGTTTAGCGTGTCATTGCGACGCTTCTCCACAGCAAAGAGAGTGTTGTACACGTGCAGCTGGTTGCGACTCTTGACGAACTGAGAAGGAAGAGGGAAGACTGTCAGTAAAGTAGGAGAAGTAAGAGCCGAGTCCTCACTTACATTCCGCTTGAAGTCCTCCACTTGTTCGCTGAGAATGCGCACTTCCTGACGTCGACGGCGCCAGGAGCGCAGCATGATGGTATTGAAGATGCGCAGACTGGCGATGCGCACATCCTGATCCCCATTGACGACGAAACGTACATTGCCCTGTCGCGCACTGCACAGCTGGGCGGCATCCTGCAACAGCAGCTGGGTGAGGCTCTCATCCTTTATGGTCAGCTGTCCCTCCTGGACCTTCTGCTTTCCAGTTGGCACCAGAGCCTTAGTGGGGCTAGGCACATGCGCCACCAACTGATAGTTGCCAGTGCGACGGGCCTCCTTGAAATCCATTTGGGACAGAGATTTACGTGCACGAAAGTTCAACATGGCAGCCGATTGCTGACGTTTGAGGGTCAAATATGGAGGCAGTGCAGCCGGCTTCGACTGCGACTGCGACTGCTGTTGGGGCTGTGTCGGTGGCTTGCACTGCAGTGCATTTGCCAGACTATTCGAGAGTGAAATGTCCGATGAAGAGGGTGTCAGCAAGATCGATTTGGGTCCCTTCAGTATCTGGAAGTTCTCCTTGTTCTCAATGCTGAGGGGGAAGAATCGTTATACATAGTAATCTCTTTAAAGTCATACCAATCTCACCTCTGCAGCTTCTTCTGGGAGCGTCGCTTCTTCAGTTGAGAGCCCAGCAACGCTTTGTTGTAGGGCGCACGCGGCGAATTCACCTTGGCACGTGGCGAGTCTTCGCCGCCCTTGGAATTGCGTTCGTTTCTGCGAATTCGTGGAGACTTCAGTGGCATTTTGAAACAGTTTTAATAAATCTTCTTTTTATAAATAAGTAAAAAGTCAAATAATAAATTCTAGAATTAAATTTTTCAAATTTTTTGTTGCTTTTGTTACTTCGATGCGTGCAGACTGTTCAGGAATATATAACTGAAAACTTGTTATGATCGTTTACTTCAACAGCTGTGCCTACTAACAGTTCAAGTTTGGTTAACAGGTGGATTGCTTAGGTTTTTTTGGGGATTGTAACTAGTTAAAGTATCTACAGATATGTGTTGAGTTAGTATAACTATATAAGAATGGGTTACAGGGTTTACCAATTAATATACTCAAATTAATTCTTGTTCATCAAGAACAATATCAGCTCATCTATTGAGCTTTTTTATTTGTTATGACACAGGCAAATCGACGATTATAAATTCATAGACACGCCACAATAACTGTACAAGTATCGTATCCTGTCATAATCATTTGTTTTCCCTCCGTTTCCTTGGCATTGACGCACACACATCCGACAAATTCCCACACACACACACACACACACACACACCCGCACACTGCCTCCCACCCCCGCAGCCACATTCTTTAGTAACTTAATTCCACGCAGCATCCGCACATTGATTGTGGGTCATTTGCCAATTGTGAGAATATACCACCCTCCCCTTGCCTCTGCTGCACCTGTGATAGACACACCCCCCCTTGCACTCTTCACTTTCCACAACATTGGGCGCTCAATGTGTGCAACGGTATTCGGTTTCAGGCCATTCAAAAAGCATATTCAACCCCAGCCAGAAGCTTCTCACCACAGTGGCCAAAAAATTTGCGTCTGCGCGGTGAGAAAAGCTTTTGAAATTTAAAAATTGTTGGTAAAATTCGCTTTTGGGTCCGTTTTGTGGTGGCCAACAGCGGCCGTTGGCGGTTTCATTAACATCGCGACGCTGCTGGCAAACGGTTCATTTGGTCGGCTCCAAGCAAAGCGACAGGTGCGCACAATTGAATCGGTTTCAAAAAATTTTTTTTTTAAATTACTCAAAAAGAAATCCGTTAATGCAGTTGAAAGTAAAACGAAATTATCAAAACCTGCATTAATTGTGTGCAGTGTACAAGTTCATAAGTGTCTATCCACGTCGCTATTGGTGTGTGTGTGTGTGTGTGTGTGTGTGCGACTGTGTATTACGAAAATCGTATCGAACATATTCGAAGAACATACCTTAAATAAATATTGAACACCGCGAGCAAATTCTCTTGGGTAAGTTTTCAATAAACGGCACAAAGCTATAAATAATGTTATGGGATTTGTGTACCGATCTTGCTTAGTATTACAAAAGATTCCACTCGCCTCTGCCGGCTCTCCAGCATCACGGCCCACCTACCTCCCCGGGCAAAAAATAACGCACACAATGTTAATAAATAAATACCCATTAAATTATTCAAAAAACGGTTGCCGGCAAAACCCAGAGAGTATCAATGAAATGGGTTTATCCCAACTTGATGACTCTCTCTCTCTCTTTCTACAACCTGACCCGCCCTCTACTCATGACTAAACATAGTCTATCTCGATTTGCGTCTTGGGAAAAAATAATAATTAAACTCAAATCGGTCAGTGCGACGTCACCTGTCTGGATTGTCTTCGAGATCTTATTCAAATATCATACGTCACCTGCGTATACCTGTTTAACGTTCAGAAGATTTTGCATTGGACTTCATCCACATATAACACGCGACAGAGCGCGCGCGAGCTGACAGTTCGAAGAACCATTTTGCCGGTATTAACAAGAAATTAGTTTAGTTCTTGGAAAGAGTGTAGGACTTGTTTCTTGTTTCATTATCAGTATTAACAATAAATTGTTCCGCATTCAGTTGTGTGTAATCAATTTTATAGAATTGTGATTGTGTTTAATGATCTAATCGTCTTATCTAATTGTGATTTAAGATCTATGCATAAAACCCTTTTCTTAACAAAGTCGTTAAGCCTTTTGACAGAGTAAGTTGAAGTGAATAAACTGAAAATATGCAGGTTATGAAGATATGATCTATGTGCCTAATTGTGTACTATATATGATATGAGGATAGATTATAGATAATCTTATGTCGCGAACTCTTTGGCTGAGTAAGTTGAAGTGAATAAAGTGAAAATGTTTAAGATATGAGGATATGATCTATGTACCTATGTATATATATGATATGATGATAGATGGTAGATAATCATATTTCTTATTCCTTTTCCTGAGTAAGTTGAAGTGAATAAAGTGAAAATATGCAGGTTATGAGGATATGATCTTTGTACCTAAGTGTGTACTATATATGATATAAGGATAGATGATAGATAATCCTGTGTCGCAAACCTTTTGACAGAGTAAGTTGAAATGAATAAAGTGAAAATGTTCAAGATATGAGGATATGATCTATGTACCTATATATAAGGTATGATGATAGATAATCTTAAGTCACGAACCCTTTGACAGAGTAAGTTGAAGTGAATAAAGTGAAAATATGCAAGATATGAGGATATAATCCATGTACCTAAGTGTGTACTATTTATGATATAAGGATAGATGATAGATAATCTTAAGTCACTAATCTTAAGTCACTAACCCTTTGAAGTTGAAGTGAATAAAGTGAAAAGAAATGCGGATATGATCTATGTACCTATATATAAGGTATGATGATAGATAATAGATAATCTTAAGTCACGAACCCTTTGACAGAGTAAGTGGAAGTGAATAATATTCAACATGAAAATATTCAAGATATGATTTATTTAACTGTGAATATGTTACATATGAAGATAGATGACAGATAATCCTATGCATATAACAGAACTCTCGCAATATCGTGTTTATATTAAACAAGAATTCTATTTTATTTTTATTCAAGCCAGCTAGATAACTATACCTGAAAGTCTTCTTATCATATCTACAATATTGTAGTAAATGTTTGCAACATGTGCTGTGTGCCAGAAATGTAGGTAAAGTTTCAAAACATGTTTCAAAACCGGTTGTCGTATGCAACTTTAAAGTCAATGAACATTTGAATCTGAATTTGTATTTGAATTTGAATTTGAATTTGAATTTGAATTTGAATTTGTATTTGAATTTGAATTTGTATTTGAATTAGCATACAAGAATTTGTGATATATCTACTCTAATCTGTCTACATACATATGCAGTTGGAGATTGAGCTCGACGCGCAGTGCCGGTTCATAAAGAAATGCAATCGCAATTGTCATGCCGATGCCAGTGCGACTTATCTGCAACCTACGTATCCAGTTTAGCAGTTCTCCAGTTAACCGATTCCACAGAAACCCCTGCAACCGCTGCACCCTCTCATTACTAGGTATTAAACTTTGCCCGCTAAGCTTGTGCAGTTGGCGATGGCACTCACGATTTGCTGGCGCATTAATTAATTAATTGTCGGGTATACTCAAACGCGGGCGAACGAGTGAGTGAGTGAGTGAGTGAGTGAGTGTGTGAATGTGCGAGTTGTCGTTGAGGTTGATGCGATTCTTCTTGTTGTTGTTGTTGTTGTTGCTGCTGCTGATGATTGGCTACTGGCGCGAAAACAAAATAAAAGCTTAAAGTCTGTCGATATTGTTGTTGTTTGTCTTTCAATCAGTCTGTCTTGCTGCCTGCTTATTCATGTCTGTTCAACCTGTCGTCGACTTCGTTGTCGTTGTCGTTGATATGTGTATCTCTAACACAATGATAGAAATTGTGAAATGGTTGTTGTTGTTGCTGCTGTCGTATGGTTCGATCCAGTTGCAGACAACCTTGGGGCAACTCAACTTCCAAACTCCGCTGCATGCGGAACTCGCTCGTGTTGCAGCTGCGGCAACGCCACGCATTATGTAATCGCAAAGTAACTGGAAAGTTATGTATACGCCATGCGAACTGGAATTGAAAATGGAAAAATGGAAAGTCCACAATCGCTAAGAGAGACAGAGAGAAAGAGAGAGAGACAGAGAGAGATAGAGAGCGCGATCGAGAGCATTGTTGGTTTCCGCATGAGCAAACTCTCACGCTCGCTCGCATATCTATCGGATACAAGTAGCACAATTGCCCGATGCGCGATGACTCATGCTGAATTCGGGGAATCCGAAACTGAAAACGAAACCGAAAACGAATCCAATCAAGTGCTGCTCAAGCATAAGCAACATCTCGGCTTTTCGACAGGTTTTTGTTTTTTTGTATGCTGAGTATTATTCCCAGTTTGCCATGGACTTTGCCCACATAACCAACATATACCATAATATTATGGTTTGTTTACTAAAAACTGGACTAGCGATAAAATTTGTTCGCAATTCCCTGGGGCAAAATGCTTGCTTGAGTTGTTATTTTTAAAAAGTACAATAAATCCCCGATTTGAAGTGGGAATAAGATCAAATGAAATATTAGAAAGCATTTCACGGGTGTGCAAGTGTATAAAACATTCGACAAGCCGATAAACTATTTTTTCTGTTTCGCGTACAAATTTCAATAAATAGCTTAAGACTGATAAAAATCAAAGGAAAGGAATTTTATGACGTGGTTCCATTAGCTTCAAATTAAGATAAAATAAAAAAAACAAGAATTGCGAACATTTTAAACCAGATCCAATCAGCGTCATTTATTATAAGTTATGTAGATACATCATCAAGAATCAATCGATAATATACATTTTTATTCCATTTTAAGAGTTCAACTATAATGCGAATTAGTTTGACATACGATCCGATAGTGTTTGTGTTCGAGTATTCGTGGGTTTAAATATACACTCGTACACTCGTTAAGATTATTTAGTAGGCATACTCGTTGCGCATTCTGTAAGCCATACAGGAGGCGATGGCAATGACGATCACATCAAACAGAATAAGACCCCCACCACCATATTGGACAATGGAAGGGTGAACGGAAAACATCTTAAACACTATGCTGCGGCAACCATCATCAATGTGTGAATGACAGCTTGAAGAAATTGTCACGTTTTCATAGTCTTGGATACCGTTGACACCGCAGCATCGAAAAGTTTTCTGAATAGCATCGAACAGAGCTTCCTTCTGGGGTTCCTGCGATGCCCAGGCCTGATCAACAAAATCTTCGATTGAAGCTTTCAATCCAGCGCTGTACGTCACGCCAGCAATGAGCTGAATGATAAGAATTAGCACAGAGACTACATAGCCCATTGTCAAGCAATAGGATTCACAAATTGTGACACAACATCCCAGGAAAAAGATAAGCACGTAAGCCGAGCCAAGAACGATCACAATAATTGACAACGTTGTCAGTGGCGTGAAAACGATGAGTCCATTGACCTTGATAAGCTTACTGTAGAAGAGAAGAACACCATAAACAATGCTTAAACTACCAATAATCACCATTATGGCATTTAAGACCAAGTGTATGTTTTTCAGCAGGAGTGTTATAATATCCTTTTTTCGGTAGTTGTTCGCTTCCATTGCTTTTTCTAGTAGCGCCCGCGCAACACGTCCGTTCTGTCAGAATACTGTTTTAATAATATGCAATTATTCATCAAAAATATGCGATTACGATGCGACAATTTCGTTTGCTTAAATATGTTACCCTTTATATACCCTCTATATTACATGTATCCAGAGATTTGTAGCGTAAAGACAGGCACAAAGACACCTGCAGCTTCATAGATTATATATACGTATATACTCTGAATCGGCATGCACAGAGGAGTTCACATGTGTATTTGATGTCTGTGTATCAAGAGAAAATAAGTCAGTCGTACTGCTTATTCTGCATAAAGAAGACTTTAATAATTGTATATAATTGTCATGAATGGGTGCAAGAGTATAAAACATTCGGCAAAGCTGATAAACTAAGTTTCCTGTTTCGAGTGAAAAATAACTAACGACGGATAAGAAATATATAAAAGAAATTTCGTTGACGTAATTAGTGAAATAAAAATACAAAGATTGCAAACATTTTAAACCAAAATCAGCATCATATATAGTATTATAAGTTAGATACAACACCAAGTATCAATTCATAATATACAATACATATTACTACATTTATTTTACATAATAAAAGTTAATCTATACTGGGCGCATGTAGGAATAAATGTGAATTAGTTTGGAGTATATCGGATCGTGTTTGTATGTGAGTGTTCGTGGGTTTAAATATCCACTAGCTAAGATTATTTAGTAGCCATACTCCTCCCGCATACTGTTAGCTAAACTGGTGGCGATAACAATGATGACTACATCCAACAGAATAGTGTCCCCTGCAGCATATTTGACCAATTCAACCATTTTGCTGCGGCAACCATCATTAATGTGTGAACGACAGCTTGAAGGCAATGCCAATTTTCCATAGTCTTGGGAACTGTAGGAGATTTCTGAAATGCCTCGAACACAGCTTCCTTTTGGGGCTCCTGCGATGCCCAGGCCTGATCAACAAAATCTCCGATAGAAGCTTCCAATACAGCGATGTACGTCACGCCAGCAATGAGCAGAACGCACAGAATGCATCTCTGAGTCCAAAGAGTATATTGTTTGCATAGGTACAACCTTTCAGGAATGAAAATTTCAAGAATAAAAGTGTGTGCTTACATCAATTAGAGCTCCTTATGCTGTTAAAGAACACTTTTATAGTTATATATAATTAACATCTCTGCCAGGTTATAAAATCTTCGGCAATCCGATAAAGTAAGTTTCCTGTTTCAAATACAAATTCTTGGAATAACATAGGTCTGATAAGAAACGTTTGTAAGGAATGTTGCTTACATGTTTCCATTAGCTTCAAAATAAATCAATATAGGCACATGAATTGCGGATATTTAAACCAGAATTGGCATCATATATTATAAGTTAGATACAAAAGCAAAGATCAATTGAAAATATACATATCATTCAATTTATATTACATTTTAAAAGATCGACTATAATGTGATTTGCAAATAAAATAATACCAAATGATTCGTCAATAGTATTTATACATATCAATGGTCGATTACGACTTGAGAGTTTCGTTTTTATTATACCCTTCCAGAGGTGATTTTAAACGTATCCAGAAATTTGAAAAGCAAGGAATATATACTTTGCATTTGACGAAACTGTCGTAAATGAAGACTTTAAAAAAAAAATTGCATATCTTCATAAGGAATAAGGAATTGCATATCGGAAGATTTAAGCCAAGATTCGCAAGAGTATAAAATCTTCGATGAGCCGATAAAGCAAGTTCCCCATTTTGAGTACATATTCCAACGAATAAAATAAAAAAATAAGGAAGGGTTTTTGTATTTTTCGAATAACTTTAGATAAATAAAAATCCTTTTATTAGCTCAATATAAATCAATTAATCATTCTGATTTTAATCAGAATCTGCCTTATATATTTAATATAATAAGCATTTTATATTTAAAACAGAGGTTAGAGACAATATAGGGAATGTCTTGAAAACATACATATTATGTTATGCTATTTATTTTCCATTTTTAAAGTTCAATGTGAAAATAAATGCGACTATTTGGGGTACAATCGGCTCGTGTTTTCGTGTGTGTTTATGTGTTTTAAGCTAAAATAAGGTTCACGTGCATCTTGTTAGTCACGCTGGTGCCGATGACAATGACGACCAAATCCACCAGAATAAGAACCAAACCAGTAAATTTGATAATGAGTACGCTACCGGAGATCCACAAAACAAACTTTCTGACGCAACCACCGCAAATATCAATGCAGGATTCATCGCAAAAGCTTGTAAACAATCTCCACATTCCCGAGGTTTTATTATATTGGGAACCATACGAATTCTGGAGACAATCGAGCACACAATCTTTAGGGTCTTCTAGCATTCTGCAAGTCCTTTGAATAACATCTCCCACAGCAGTTTCCAAATGTTCGATGTAGGACACGCTTACAATGAGCAAAATGATCAGAATCAGCATAGAGACTACATAGCTCATTGTGAAGCAAAAAGATTCACGAATTGTGATCCAGAATCCCAAGAACGCGATGAGCACATAAATCCAGCCAAGTGTGATAAGATAAATTGGAAACGCTATTAGTGGCATGAATGCGTCTTGGATATTTCTCTGGATATTCGGAATGATGAGCACACCGTAGACAATGCTAAAAATGCCGATACTCGCCAAAATGGCATTTAAAAGTATATGTATGTATCTCAGCAGGAGTGTTCTAAAGTCCTTTTTTCGGTAATTTTGAACTCCCATTGCTGTTTCTATTTGCACCCGCGCGACAAGTCTGTTTCGACAGAAAACTGTTTCAATATTGAATCCGATATAACAAAAAATTGGAATAATACAGGAAACAATATTTTCATAGCCGGTTACGATAACGATTTGAGAGTTTCGTTTTGCTTATACCCTTCCAGAGGGTATATTTGAAGTAACTAGCGATTGTAACAATTGTTGCGCAAAGAACTAAACAGCCTCAAGGAGTAAGTATATATATTCTAAATAGTATGTATATATATTCTAAATCTGCAGGATGGTAGAACTAGCTACATATAGCGGTCCGTCTATTGCAGGTCCAGCTAGTACCTCAGTTTTTAAGCAATCTTATGCTCCCTGTGAATAAGTAGAAACAATGCGGATTCTATCGGTCGATTTTTGTGATGTTTCAAGATATTGAAACCAAAACTTTTTTATATATAAGTTAATCTGGGAAAACTTTATAAAAGGGTATAAAATCTTCGGCAAGCCGAGTAGAAATAATGTTCCCCTCATTATTTTCTGGCAAATTTCTTAAAATAAGATAAGCCAGAAAGAAAGGCTACCTTCGGCATGCCGTAGGTTCTATACCCTTGCAGTGTCTTATATCCTCCGATCGTGCCACATGGTATTGTGTATATTCAATATTATGACTCACTTTGATTGACACTGATGTGTTAAGTTATTTCTAAAATCAGAACAGGTCTTCATACAAACACCTGTATTCCGGGCGATAGTTCCTATGGCAGCTATATATTATAGTGATCAGATTCTTATTCTTAAATTTTGCAAGCATATTATATATATAGAAAAATTAAGATGTAGTAAATTTGGTTACAATATTTATACAAATATCAGAAATCGGCCGATAGTTTGTAAGGCAGCTATACGATATATCAATCAGTTTCGGCTCGGTCCACCTTTTTACAGCGAGCAGCATGTGTATAAAGTTTCATTAAGATAGCTTTAAAACTGAGATAAGTTCGATTACTTCGATTCCTTCATTGATGCTGATTCAGAATATATTTACTTTATAGGGATGGAGGTAACTTCTAAGGTGCGTTGCAAACTCCACGCCAAAACTAATATACCCTCTGCAAGGGTATAAAATGAAACTGAGTAAAGGCACTTTGCTTTTTTGATTTGTATTTTAATTTATCGCGTCAATATTTATTGATTTTGAATAAAAATGTTCTGGGTTATGTCCAACTGAAACTAAGTGGTGTCATTAGATAGTTTATTAGTTCAATATGAGCACATAGAAACGAAAATAATCAGGTTTACTGAAGCGACAATGGTAAGAATAAGTTGAAAACATATAGATTACTTAATTTGTTTATATATATATATATATGTATATATTATATATTGAATATTTTAAGGAGTTTTTGGGTTT
Organism: Zaprionus ornatus; assembly: GCA_018904035.1. Classification (NCBI taxonomy): domain Eukaryota; kingdom Metazoa; phylum Arthropoda; class Insecta; order Diptera; family Drosophilidae; genus Zaprionus; species Zaprionus ornatus. Next base: position 5,853,381 of record JAEIFZ010000002.1, on the reverse strand, counting down.
TAATCGCCTTTCGTTTAGTTTGTTTAGTTATTATCCATTAACCATCTACCCACTATCACGCTAGCGATAATTAGGATGAGCGTATCCATCAGAACAAGGCTTAGACCAAATAGTTTGGCACCGTTAGTACTAAAGGTCATCAAACTTGCTACGGAATGTGTCTCTCATCCAAGCAGGGTCCTTGGCAACAGCTTATGGGACAAACATTTTTAAGTAATCAGAAAGTAACAATTATATATTTAGATTGAGGTTAAAAATACAAAAATATTAAGAGAGATTCCAAGAAACAGACAATAATAAATAGTACATGTTACTTAATTATTTGCCAATTAATCGGACTGTCTCATTTTATTCCAGACAACATGAAAATTTAGAGCATCAAGCGGTCAAAAGGTCCCCACAAACTGAACTCATTTTCGATTGTAATTTGCTCATTTCGCTGGGCTATCAATACGCTCTTTGGGACCTGTCTCTTCGCCTCTCTGAGCACTCTCTTACTTACTCATTGTGTATGTGTGTGTGTGTGTGTGCTGTGCGTGTGTCTTGAATTTTAATGCTGGACGGCGTGTCTTTCTTTGTCTTCGGGGCGTCGGCGGCGACCTTTTGCTTGACTTTTTCAAGCTGAATGCACTGCGCGAGTGTGTGTGTGTGTGCGTGCCTGTGTGTGTGTGTATTGTACTAGCCATAAACAAAGGCTTTAAAAGCCAAGTCATTGGCGACAACAACAACAGCAACAACAACGAGAGAGTAACAGCAACAACTACAACAAGTGGTTGCCCAACTAACCGACCAATTGCTACCACTTTTCACTCGAAGCTGACGTCTCAGCGCAGCGCGCTTGGACTCCCAATGGAGCTACGGCTTTGTTTGCGTCTCTTGAGCGTGCGACCTTGAGCAGGCACATGTGCCAGAAGTGCAGATATGCCACAGCTCGGCGTGGTATTATTTCTTGATGTTTCTTTTGCGCTCAGCTCAACTCGTGCTCGGCTCGGCTTGGCGACTTTTATTGCTGGCTCTCGCTTAGCCTTTTGCTGATAAAAAAACAAACAAGTTTCGCATAGAGGTGTGACGTATGTACTTTTTTCCTTTGCTTAACTGTTGCTCTCATTCCTTCGTTGTTTGTCCACTGACGTCACAAAGGCACGTCAGTGCTGCACAGGGCTTTTTATGGGCCTCCCACAAAACGATATCTTCATTCATCTTTTGGGACTGCTATCGAAATTGATTTGTTGCTATTTTCGTTGCATATGTTTGTTTTGCCTTTTGTTTTGCGTAATTTTGCCTGGCGATCATTTTCGTAGCATTTTGTATTTTGTATTTTGCATTTCGTATTTCGTTTGCCAAAATGCATTTGCAGTTTGCCCACGCCGCGTATACTTGATGTTGTTTAAACTTTGTTTTTAGTTGCCACACATAAACACTGGCAAATAAATTGTGGAATTACACACACAAGCACAGAGTAGGAAAACTCATTTTGCCAATTTTTCCAGTTTACAACAACCCCTGCCCCCAATGACACATACCCCCCGCCATCCCTTCAACGTTGTTTCAGTCATCGAAATATTTGTTTAAATGACTCGAAATCACCGCTGATGGAATGGCAGCCAAAAATTAAGTCAATAACTGCTCAGACTCATGACCTTAGATGTTGTGTCTGCTGCTGCTGTTGCTGCTGCTGCCGTTGCTGGGCACATCCATAAATATGGAATCTTTTTCTGTTTAAATTAGCGTCAGTTTTATATAGATTTTCAAAAGTTTTGCGTTTTGCTGCGAGGGTCACTGACAAGTTAGTTTTACGTATGAAAATTCGTGGAATTCAACACACAATAAAGGTGTCAATAGGATATACTACCTATGTATTGTATATGGTATACAATCTTGTATAAATAAATATTCATAACGCAAATTTTCCCATTCTATAGTTGTCTCAAGGGAGGACGAACTAGACACATTTATAATTTGTCTTCATTAATCAAAAACATCCGTTCCACAATTATAAAATATATGTTATCTCTCGCACATCTCCAGGAGAATAAATGTCATTTTATAATTTATTTTAAAATAATCAATTGTGTCATTATGTATAATAATTAATGCTATTTAGCACTGTACATTTTACCGTTCATAAAACGTTCTGTGCTTATCTCTGTGGTTTTGCCCGAAAACTGTTTACCAAATGTAGTCTGTATATTCTGTCTGTTGTAGATAGAAGTCTTGTAGATGAAATAAATAATGTATTGATTCCGTATGCTAAATTTATTTGCGTTTAGCATAGTACTTGTTGTGTTTCATAAAACCATAGCATTATCTCCGAGTGGGAAAATCAATTCAAAAGGGCAGACACTTGGAATGTCTAATTATGTTCTATTTATAATTATGTATTATGTTCTAAGTCTTATAGATATGATACTGCTTACCAAACAAGATACAAGGATATGTTAGAGACCTACAAAACAGGCTGCTGTAGCATAGTATAAATAATAATATAATAATTTGATAATATCTAATTTAATAATTAAAATATAATATGTAATTAATACATGGTATAATCTCTTTTTCCACTCGGAATACAATTTCAATATTAGTTTTATTATCACCAACGAAGAATGAATTTTTTCCAAATAATCATTGATTCAGTAATTAATTAAATAGAATTAAGCACATTTCTTTTTGCATTTTGCAAAATGTTTTGCGGTTATCTCATAGTGAGGAAATCATTTGGCATTTTCAATGCCTGTTTCCCGTGGCAGCATAATCTAATTAAGTGTGGCTTTGCCCACGAGTTGTTCACGAAATTGATACTGTTTATTGTAAGTCCTGTACTGTTTACCAAACAATATGCTAGGGTATTGCAAGGGCCTACAAATCAGGCACCTGCAGCATACTATAAACGTCTCAACACCTTGCCGCAACCACTTATAAATCTATAGCGAAATTTCAATATTCCACTTGTTACGTCATTAATTAAACCCAAAAAACACAAAAAAAAAGTGGAAAAGGGGGAAGAAAAGGCAAAAAGAAACAAGCTACATGAACACACGCCGCAAGTATCAATAAACAAAAAGGAAAACACGAGAAACCGAAAATATGGGCAAACAATTTGAGTGGCAACAACAACAACCAGTCGAAGAACTTCTGTGTGGAGATTAATGACTGAGAAATACCCTAGAATTGCGCAATTGTGAATGCAATGCACAATCAAATTATGTGAAGATATTTTTAATGCACAAATGTTGAATAACAAATAAATATGTAACATGAACTTTGTGCGATTGCATATAAGTATTGGGAATATCATAAAACTGAATAATAGTATACCAATTATTAAATAATCCGTATGTCTGCACATAATACTCTTGCTTCGATTTGTTTAACATCATCTATTCACGTACATAATTCAATCTGGGGATGTTGCTTATCAAATTTGACAGCTAATGCTCTTAAAGTCTCATCTATATGGTGTATACTATATGTTGGGAATGCTCGTAAAATATTATGATGTTTACGCGTATTAAAAATCATAGAAATATCTCTGAATAATTAGATTCTTCATTGTTATTTTCAATGAAAATGTTATTAAAATCGAGCAATGTATTTCGTACTTAGGATCATATCATACTTGAAACACAAGCTCTTAATATCTCAACTATAGTACTCTATAAAGTCGTACTCATTTCAAAATAACTGACGCCGATCGTATGCTTGACGCGTGGACGGCCCGACACGAGTCCCAAGAGAACGAATACAATTAGCCAAGCCGAGCCCGACTGAGATTGCCTGAGCGCATGAGTGTGTGTGTGTTCGTGTGTGTGTTCGTGTGTGGGATCGAGTGTGATAACGAGCGCGAGGGAGAGAACCAAACGAGCGTCGCTGTGTGAGTGTGCGTGTGAGTTGACGAATCGATCTGTGGACGCTGAGTGAAACGATTGTTTAGTGCGAGACATCAGCTTGCCGGTGACGGACGTGATTTTCCAAGTGCTCCGACATCTTCGTCGTCGTTCCAGTGCGAGAGTGCGGCTGCTTGTGGCTTCACTGTGTTTGGCGCGTATATTTGTTAATTATACGCGACACGACAGCCAGACAAATTTGATACAACTACAAAGCCGCTCAACAAATTAAAAGAAATACATACATACCTACTACGTATTGTAGATATGTATGTAGTAGGCATTGCGACAAAACAAAAAGCTACGCTGCAGTTAAAAACAACCAAAACAACAACAATTATTATAATCGCATGTCTCTAAAGTCGCTCGAATCTAGACACACACACACACACACACACAGACACACACACGATAGACAGGGGGCACGCGAATCAAGTGCAAAGTAAACTTAAATTGGCGGGCTCTGGTGGGACACAGCTGACTCACAGACAGACCGATAAACGCAATCATTTTAGTTATTTTTTTACAATTTCAATGACAAACATTATACGCAGTAAACAATGTTATAACGGTGTATTAATGCGCTTGATTGAATAAATAATACACACGTGTTGCACAAAGAGAAAACTCAGTCGGAAATTAAATCAAATGCCAATTCGGAAAAATTAATATCATTGTCGCGCTGCGTGTTTTAATCAGGTTTCAAATACGAATACCAAATCAAAATAACAACAACAACTACAACAACATCAACATCAATCTTTGGCGCAGCAGCAGCAACTACAACTACAACTACAACAAATGCTATAAAGGTTAGCAGCAATAATAAATTAAATAAACAAACTCAACTCAACTCAATTCGATTCTAACGCGCAGTTTGCGCTTAAGTCGGATTTACTATATACATATATCTGTTGTGAATGCATCCGTACATACGTGTATGTATATGTATGTGTGTGTGGCAGCCTCCTACTCAAACAAAACTACAATTTCCTCAACTGTACGTACAAGTAACTTACAGTAGTATCCCTAGAGATATCATTTTCTACAGTATTCAATGACATAAAGTCGTCTAGGATGCTGATTTTGCCCCAGTTTATAGAGTTTTCTGTGCCGTGGACTCTTTTTTTCTCTCGGTGTTTGCACTATTTTCCCTCTGATAAGAAAGTCTGATAAGGTGCTACGCGATAACCTCACTCATACTATGTACATATTGAACACTGTCAATACTTGGCTGTTGATTTTTTATTGTTTTCTGAGAAATTCCAATTATATTTATTTTTTTATTTTTCTAATGTACACTTTGCTCATGCATTCTAGAGCGATCGTACAGCTAACAAATGTACAACAAGAGATTATAATAGTAGCAATTGGTTGCCAAGTGAGATTTAAAAAAAAATAATTAGTTAATTCTGAACGATACTTGATGATTTTAATGGTTTTTGCTATGTCTATATTCATGTATTGAATAGTGAAATTGTACAATTACTTTCGATTTTTATGTATTTAATCGAGGTCTTTAAAAGTCTTTTCCAATTGAGAATTTTTGCAGTCAGACTAATCAGACTTATAAGCAGCCTACTCATTTATTAATTAGTTGGAAGATTGTTTTACAATTAAAATCGTTGCTTGCCAGCGATTTTGATTTATTTTCTAGTTATTCAAATGTGTTTCGATCCTATGATGTGTACTATCAATTAAAGCTGGGCGAGGCTATCGACAGCAGTTTTATAATCTTCATAAAAACCACAGATCACTTTTTGCTCATTTGCAATGTCTGGCATGTTGTATTTATGAGCATTTATAGTTTGTGATCCCCAAACTTCTGAAAGCAAGTGCATTTTATTGTGTTTATCGTACTTGTTATTGTAGATTTAACGATTGTGGTTCCCTTTGTAATCGCCTGTAATTATGGTATAGCAAACCGGTAAACATATAGTTACTGTGGCATGCAGCGTAGTTCGATATAGTATAATATGTATTGTACATTGTATTCTGCCGTACCGGTTTCCTTAGATTTTAGTATCGTGTTCGCTTATGCTAATTGTAGCCCCTGGAGAGTGGCATTTTTTCCATCGATTTTCTTAGGTCAATCACAAGTGTTTGAATTTCCATTGAGCTATGTGTTTTACATTTTCTTTTTTTTTTTTTTTTTTTTTGCTACTTTCAGGTCCCCAGCCATTGACGATAACCGAACCCCGCGTGCAAACAAACCCGATAAAAAACGATAAAAAAAAACAACTTTTTTTTCTGGTATTTTTTTGTGTATATCAAATTTTTTGGCTGTGTGTACGCGTGTGTGTGGGTGTAAAGTACCGGAAATCCAGCGGGAGTACAAGAAGCTTCAATCTTTCGATATAGTTGGAACAATTTTGCAATTATCATGGCAGCCAATGATGGTAAGTTGAAGAGTTAACCGCGATTATCATGTACAAATATTCAGTATTATACGCTTGCAATGTGAAAATGATTGAGGCAAACAATTGTGTTCAAGGTTGAGCAAATATTTAGATAATCAGTTTGTAAATATTTTTACAAGTGGAGAAAAAGTTTATAAAAATTTACTCTGGCATCTGGAACATTTCGTTTGTTTCATTTCCAATCAAAGCGATGTTCACGTAATACACGCACTGAATCCATGGCCAGGGGTCTCGGGGGTCTAGGGGTCTGTGCTATATGTTAGGTCTGACCAAACGAGAATGAACCAAAGGAACAAATCCAATAAAGTCTTAAAGGCTTTGGCCATGGCTAATACACAAAAATAGTTCACGTTTCACGTGGCCAGCGGACAGTCATGGTCAAAAGCAACTTGAATATCGATTTATCTGCCTATAGTATACCAGATCTAGCCCTCTCACCCTACTTCCTTGCCTCCCTCTATCTATGCCTGCCCCTGGCTGCAGAACATGAACTCTGCATTGCCAGCAAACGGCACGGAATTGTTTTCAGCAATTGATGAAAGCAAACAAACAAAAACACAATCACCCACACACAGACACACACACACACAGAGATAATTTCACACCTTTTGCACGCACATCACGCATACGTAAATATGCTATTACGACTGTATATGTATATGTATTTGTGCCTATCTGCACAGCATCATCAGATCCAGATCTGCATAGATACAGATACGGATACAGATACAGATACAGATGCCAGTGCCATATCTTGCCATTCGAATTATGCGAGAAGATTTAAATTCAACACGAGGAACGTACAAAGTTTCTTTCCCTTTGGTAATTAGGTAAATGCCGAACAAAAGAACAACAACTGAAAGAAAAATAAACAAAAATCGAGTATTAAGCAGTTGGAAGCAGTAGCAGCTTGGGGTATATGGTGCTCAAGCGTTACCCTGTAGAAAACTAGAGAGGGAGATATGAAAGTATATAAGTTTATAGTATAATGGATCTTAGATTTATTTAGTATGTATAATATATATATGTATATATAGTATGTATATAGTGTAATATAAGTACAAGTAATTCCTAGTCCCACGCTTGTAGACTCTATTGAATTGGTACAGTCCACCAAGGTCCTGCCCAGCTCTACCCACTGTTATTGCCACCAGAATGATTTGACATATTCCTTAATAATTTGTAAGCGGCTTTTAAATATTAAGTTGTAAAGAAATAGATCAATACCGACGCCATCAAACGATTTCCCAGTTGACCTGTAAAATCGAAAAACTACCCTCGTTGGCAAATTAGGGATGAAGACGGGGGGGGTGGCAGAGGAAACCATTTTGGTCATGTCTATGGTAACTTTTAACGTGAAAAGTATTGTGACTTCCCCTGGGCTAATGGCTTCAGAGCTCCTACTGTCAGAGTGGGTCGATCACTCTGACCGGACGTCATTATGGCCGAGCTTAGCACAGCACGCATACGCCGCGTTGTACGCGTCGCACGAAACCAACGCAGCACAGCACAGTAGAGCAGAGAGCGTCGCTGCCAAGTTGAATTGATTGAATTGTGAAAAGTTTTATCGCAGCCCAATCAAAATGCTGTGGTTTGCGGCCATCGCGTGTGAATTTTCCTCCACCTCCAGCTGCTGCTGACTGCTATTACTGCCGCGCGCTGTCTTGGCGCTTAGAATGAGCACTTTCTAGCCCAACAGAATTTGTTCGCTTGTCTGCGCATTTGGCATATTGAAAATACTTTTCCATTTCATTTTCGCCTTTGCAATTTTCGACTAGGCGACTACTTGACGTGCGCGAAAAATAAAAGTGGAACTTGCTGAGGTGCTCCATTCCCTTTGATTGGCCTGGCAGAGACATGAAAATCGATTTCACGCTAATTGTATGTGATGTTGGCACCTTCCCGCGCTGGCCTTTGTAGAGCCAAAAATCAACTTGCCCATGTCGGAAAATACACTCTCCATACCAGCGCATATGAGGCATATTAATTGCTTTTTAATTAGTGGCACACACACACACACGAGTAAGGGAGAGGGAGGGAGAGAGAGATGTGCTCTAACAAAATAAATTCCACAAAAACTTTTACGATTTAAGTTCCGATAATGAAAGCAACAAGTATGTTAGCTATATTTATATACAGTTTCAGTTCCAGTTCACCTGAACTCAATTAGCACCACTGACTGACTGACTGACTCACTCACTGAGGTAGCTCGATTGAAGTGGGTTGGGATATTCCCTACGCAAGCGAGCGAGTCTAACACGTTGTTCAATCTGTAATCTCTAGGGAATCTTAAGTGCGTATCTCTACCATCGATAGCTAGCATAATTTATGCTTGATATTTCCAACCCTGGAATTTTCCCACACACACAGCATAATCGACCCAGAAATATCTCGACAATCTGCAAATATTTCCCGAAAACATTTTTCTCACACCACTTTCGGGGTGTGGGAAACACGTGTAAGAACTCGGAACATAAATTCATTTCGAGAGCTGTCCGCGCTAATTAAATATCAATTTGCTCGCTCGGCATATCGATAAAGGTCACAAGTGAAGACTGTAGTAAAAGTATTGAAAATTGAATTACTTAAATGGTAAACTTAATGGAATTTCTGTATTATATTATATAACAGTTTAAAGTTCTAACATAAAAGATTATTATAGTAAAATCAGAAAAGTAGTACCCCTATTTAGATAAGTAGTTTTTCAATAATGATATTACCTATTGGAATTTAAAAAAAAAATATTTAAACTCATTGCGCATGTTTAATTTAATAATAAGATAAGTTGTTTTTTCAATAATGATATTATCTATTGAAAATTCTAAACTCATTTAATTTAACAAATGAAAAAACTTTTTAAAAAAAATAGAAAAGTTCATGGACTCATTTTGTAGTCAAATGAAATGAAATTACCAAAGTTGAACAAACTTTTTAGCCCAATATCGAAATCTAATTGAATTACTTGAATGGAAAACTTAATGGAATTAGTTTTAAATGTGTGTTCTCAAATAAAAGATTATTATAGTAAAATCAGGAAAGTAGTACACGAAATCTGATAAGTAGTTTTTAAATAATGATATTATCTATTAGAAATTTTAAAAAAATATTTAAACTCATTGCGCATGTTTAATTTAATAAATAGATAAGTAGTTTTTTCAATAATGATATTATCTACTAAAAATATTTAAACTCATTTAATTTAATAAATGAAAAAACTTAAAAAAAAAAAATAGAAAATTTCATGGACTCATTATGTAGTCAAATGAAATGAAATTACCAAAGTTGAACAAACTTTTCAGCCCAAAATCGAAATCAAATCGTTCCCTAATGGATTTGCTGTAAGCGACAGGCTTAGCGAACAGACAAGCAAATAAATTTGTCAGTTCCACTAGAAACTATCAACTGTACACGTCATCATCGATATGGTTGATTTTACAGTTATTGATTTTACACACACACACACACACACAGAGAGAGACACAAACAAAGGGACATGCATGTGCATGTGTCCTACATACCCTACATATACCCTGCAAGAAGGCAGCTAGACAAGCACTTAAAAAAGTCCACAACAAAATCTGTGACAGGCTGTTGGAAAGTTTTCACGCGCAGATTTTGAGTGCTTCAATTTAATTTTGATATCCACATATATCTCAAGTATATCTCCCTCTCTCTCTCTCTGTCTCTCTCTTTCTCTCACTCTCTGTGTACATAAATATTTATGTGCATAGAAATTGCGCTTGAATAAAATGAAAAGTGGCCTTAAACGCACACGCACCCACACACAAAATCAGGCACACACGCTCACACACTCACAGACACACACACACATGAGCTAGCACGCTCGCATGCACACACATGTCGGCTTATGACAAACTTTCCTTTAAGTACTTGAGGTGCAAATGGGAATGGCAAATGATGTCCTTCCCCCACTCTTCTTCTCCTGCTCCCCACTCGTATCTGTGTTTGATGTGGAACCTTGTAAAGCGCAACCGGTGCGCCTGTGTGCGTGTGTGCGTGGCATTGGGTGTGATTAGGCCATTCCGGAGTTGGCACTTTTTTGTGAGGGGGGCGGAAGGGGGGGGGGTGCCCAAATAAACCCACCAGCCCGGGACAGCGTCGTGCGTCCATGTCAAGCTGCCTTCAGGGTGTCCGTCCAATGCTTTCATTTTCTCTATTTAGCTGTGTTTATTTTCGCTTCAGAACGCGATTTTCCAATCGATTGAACACATGACAAGCAACAGCCACAGCTACTAAGCACACACACACACACACATACCCCCTAATTGTGTGTGTGTGTGTGTGTGTGTCACACTCACATATGGCACCGGCTGGAACCGTAGACCAAATGCCATTCTGGCCAAGTAATTCAAAACGGTGCGGTGTAAACGGAAACCGTCTTCAACTTCATCGCCCCTCTGTCTCTTATCCCCATCCCCCGTGCCCGTGCTTGTCTTTGTGCTCCTGCTCGACTGCCGCCCCTTCACATCTTTCTATTTTTGATCATATTTAATTAACATTTTATTTTGCTTTTATTTTCGGTTTTGTTTTTTTTTTTCGTTTTCGTTTCTCGTTTCTCGTTTTTCTCGTTTTTCTTTCGGGTGACATCCTTTTTGCTTGGTGCTTTCAGTTCTGCATTTATTTACGCATCAATTTGTAGCTCTGATTTATGTCGCCGGCGTCGGCAAAGTTAGACAAAAGCAAAACAACAATTATGGCCCAACAATGCTGACAGCTGAATGCCCTTTCAAAGGACAAGGCTGCCCGATAAGGTTTTCAATTAAGAAGGTACAACTTGAGTAATTAATGTATAGCTGGAGAGCAGAAGATTGATTGAGCTTTACAATAAAATACAATATATATATCGTATATATCTTCCTAATTAAGATCCGGTTTTCTTAAGAGGAAATTTACTGATATTGTATTTACTCATATGCACAATATCTTTCCTTTCTGTAGAGCCAAGGATATTTCTTATATCACCACAATCTCTTTTCATATTAATCACATGCAGGGTATTCCTAAAAATAAAATGAAAAAAAATATGTTGTTTTGCCTAAATGCGAATTAAATTTGTTTCTCTCGCTGAGTGCCACGCAGGCTGTCTTAAAGTATTAGTAGCTCACAGTCAATGCACACAGGGGAGCAACATGCGGGGGTTGATGACACAAGCCAGAGGGGGGGCGGGGCGTAGAGTAGGGCAAAGGAGCGACTGCCTGGCTGACTAGCTTCCTTTCGGATGAGCCCAGCAATTGCGCAATTTTAAAGCGCTTTTCCGTTGAGCGTTTAATTAAATATAAAATTTTACACTGACTAACAGACAAATTGAGTGCAAGTCTTCTAATTGGAAATTCCAAGAAAAAAAATAAAAAAAATGAAAAGAAGAAATTGCGGTTTACCTGTTCGTCCCCAGCGAAATGAATAACTCATAATGTTGAATGCTGAGAGAGATTTGCGGTCCTAAGAAGCTTTTAAGATGATATGAAAAACAATTTATAAATACACTCTGAGGTATTACGAGGCTTACGGCTTTGGGAAATGAAAATATGATTAATTCTGGAAATATATATGGCAGTATGATGAAGATGGATGGGATTGATGACAGGGCTGAGAGACAGTTTATATAGTATAGTAGTGAAACAAATAAAAAATTACGCGGATTAAACACTTCAAGAATTCTTATCAATAAACACAAATTAAAGAAACTCGTGGGTTTTTTTTTTTTTGACAGATTATTCTATTTTGGCAGAAATTGACACCGACACTGTGTATTATCATCTGTCTCATTATTTCGGTTCAGCTTCATCATTCTCTGTTTGTTCTCATTAAAAAATAATTGCATATGTATTCTGATCCCTAATGAAATAAATAAATAAATAAAAAAAAAAAAAATGTATTAAATCTCACAGAATTCATAAAAAACATGAGCTGTAAATAATTGAAGAAATGTTTGTTAGATTTAGCAAAACATTGCTGCGCATTTTTCTAATATTGATTTAACAAAGCACTTGGTTACCACACCAGCGAGCCTGACGTGCGTAGACCCTCCTTGCACCTGCCGCAAGGGGTAATGACCCCCCTGCACGTGCAGGTACTATATGTGTGTGTGTATGCGTGTGTGTGTGTGCGTAGCACAATAAATTGCGTCACACGCCGCACAGCTGATTATATAAGTACAAAGCATATTACGTTTGAGCTGCCACCAAATGGCTGCAGATAATCAACACAACCCGTTGCCCCTTGCCTCCCTCCTTACCCTTTGCCACAAAGAACGAAAAGACAAAGGCGAACCCTTTGACCAATTGCCCACCCCATGTTCGCAACGCTGTTGTGCAGTGTTATTAGCTGTAAGTGAACAAAGAGCCGGCGGCGATGGCCGTTGTGCGGCTCATCTGCTTAAAAGTGCCTCCCGTTCGACCCACATTCGTTTGTTACACAGTTCAGATGTTGCACGGACTGGACTGGGCACAGCCGTAAAACGTGTTGTCCGTAAACACGCTCCGTCTCTGAACTGCCGTAGTGTGTCAGTGTGTGTGTGTGTGTTGGTGTGTGCGTGCGTGTGGTGTGAATTGCGAACGCCGAAACTGAGCAAAAAGAAACAAGAAATCTTGTGTACAAATTGTTTTTGCAATGTTTTAAATGTAAACAAAATTAACATATGCAAATTTTTCATATGCCCACGTGTCTGCGTATATGAGTCAGTTTCTTCAGTGTCTGTGTGTGCGTGTGTTTGCTTGGCATATAGACAAATAGGCTGTCTGAGAGGCTGCTGCTGCTGCTCCTTCAGCCTTGCACGGCTGCCTCCCGGAAAGGAAAGTGTTTTGCTGACAACTTGAGTTATGTGCGGCAAATGCAAATGCGGCATTATATGGTGGCATATGCTGCACTTTTTCCTGCCTTCCTTCTGCCACTGGTTTACCGCTGCTTTCCCACTATTTTTCTACTGTTTTTCCGTCATCAAATATGCATTATTATATATGATCAAAATAATAGCCTTGATAACTGTATAAGTAACCGGTTTCTATGGCACACCCTGCTTTCCTGCTAACGGAAAGTCAAGTTACACTTGTTGTTGTTGTTGTTGCTGTTGTTGCTGTACGTCTTGTTCTTTGCATAAATTTGCATAAATATGCTATATAAGGCTTGCCGCACAAGGACTGCGGCTCATAAACTAATGTAACAGATTGCAATTGTCTTATGAGTTTAGGGCAGGCAACCTTTGCACCTGCTCGACTGTTGAATACCCTACATATGTATTTCGACACTACTATATATATAGTAATTAGTTGTATGAGCCAAACGTAGCTCTTATCACCATCGACACTGACCTATAGCCAGATAAAAGTTATAATAAATTACTGTTAAAAATTTCAAGCACGGAAATCTTTTGCACGACGAAAACCCCGAAGAAACCCCCGTGTATAATACATACATTGTAACATATGTATGTGTATAATAAATTAATATTTTGAATCAAAATTTATCGCCGATAAGCTTATCGTGTTGGGCATTTTCCCACCTCGGACATTGAAGTGGGCAATACGTAATTAGGGAATTAACTAAGAATATTCTTGTAGAACTTTCCGATTCGAGTGCCCAACTCGATAGTCATTCCCAGAAACATTGTCCCCTTTTTTTTTATTAGCTTCCGAAAAAACCCAAATTCATTGAAAAATCATTATAATAAATTATACTGATTATGATTAACAACTTTCTGACCTACAACACATTGTTGATTCATTTCCCGACTAGCTAATAACAAATAGTTGCCAGCGGAGATAATAAATATTTTGAGATTATAAATACATTTATTTATTGGAAATATATAATTGCACATTTTTAAGATATTTAGGATATTCAAGATGCTGCAATGCCAAGAAAAATACTTGTATAAAAGTAAACAAAAAGAGAAGGAGCATTTTATTTCACTCACACGTGACGCATATCAATCAATGGCAATCAACTTTCTTGTCTATCTTTCTTGTTATAACGTTAATGGGATACACGCTCAAGTAACGGAACACACGCACTGAATATTAGATAGTATATGAATACGAATATAGTATGCAATATACTAAGTAGCAGAATGACCGATTATACTAATCTATCATTACTTTAATTTGTAGGCAATCGAGATCAAATGGCGGAGGATGAGTTCTTGGAAGATATACGTAAGTACAAAATGCCAAGGCGAGAATGAATGGAGAAGGGGGTGATAAATACATGTGTAATTAATAAGCACAAAGAGAGAGAGAGAGAGAGAGAGAGAGAGCTACAATTATGGCACGCACACACAGAGAGTAATTAACAAGTGTAGCATAAACATGTGGCATGGGCGTGATGCGATTGTGCGTGGCAGTCTCTGAATAATTAGCCACAATAAGTCAATCGTCGGAGGGACTGCAATTTGTTTGGCTCGTCTAGCATCTGGAATTTTTAGTGGCCACATTAAATCAAAGCTAAAAGCCAATTTTAGTTGCTACTTGCCCCGCAATTGTGGTGCCACCACCACCACCACAACAGCAAACAAAAAAAAAAACTAAACGAACGAGCAAAAAATAAGTCTTTTGGCATTTGACGTCAGACATTAACATCTGGCCGGGGCGCAGGCCTACATAGAGTACACCACCGCGTATGTATGTGGCCTGCCCCCGTACCCCTTCTCCAAGCACTTTTCCAGCACACGGCAAGTAGCCCGGTCGAGCATAACAATAGCTTTGATAGATGGCACAGCGCAATTTAATGCCACAAGCATACATAATTCATAAATATATATGGATACACAAGTATGTTCATATGGGTAGCTGGGTAGCTCGACATGTATCTCATAGATACATTCGTGCCGCTGGCACTCTACTTATTCTTACATGCCGCATGCCGCATGCCACATGTCGCATGCCACGTACTCGCCCGCCATCGCTTTTTGCTAAATTGTTTTCGGCATTCCGGCAAATTGCCGTCATATATTGATTTTACCTACATCTCAGCTTATTGACAACTCTTTCAACTTTCCTCCCTCCCTCCACCCCCCACTCCCCCACTTGCAGAGGAAATCCTGGGTGCGCCTGTACGAGCCGTATCACCATCACTGCACCCATCCAATTCGCTGCCCGTAATGCCGTCCCACATACCGCAACCGCCGGTTATCGAAACGCAGCGTCTTCGTCCCTGTATTGTTATCCTTGTGAATCCAACAAACAAGACAATTCGCTTTCGCTACGAGTGCGAAAACCGCACTGCGGCCTCCATTCCCGGCATTAATAGCACGCCAGAGAATAGGACATTTCCCACCATTGAAATTGTTGGCTACGACGGTCCCGTCTCCGTGATTGTATCGTGTGTGACCAACAATAAGCCGTATCGTCAGCACCCACACAAGCTGGTCAGCAAGGAAGAGCCGGAGAGTTGCGCTCATGGTGTCTACTTCAAGAAACTGAAGCCGGGCGAGCGTCGTCTGGAGCTGCAGAAAGTGGGCATACAGTGTGTCAAGAAGAGAGATGTGCGCGACTCTCTGTTGATTCGCCAGCAACGCAACATTGATCCTTTTAGCGGTGAGTTGAACAGATAATGACTTCGATGATGTTGAGGAATTATGTAAGATTAAGTATGTTATAATATATGGTACGTGTATGTTATAGGTATAAAATGTTATAAGGCTTTACCGTTGGGAGATTGTTTGTCAAGCCCAGTGGCGCTTCTGTCATCATCAGGTCTGGCTGTTAGTACAGCCTTTATTTATTTATTTTTTATTTATTTATTTTTTATTTATTTATTTTTTTAATTTATTTATTTATTTATTTTTTTTTAATTTATTTTTTTTTATTTATTTGTTTATTTATTTATTTTTTTATTTATTCTCTTTTTATTTATTTATTTTTTTATTTTTTTTTTATTTATTTATTTATATATTTTTTATTTAGTTATTTGTTTATTTAGTTATTTTTTTTATTTATTTTTTTTATTTATATATTTTTTATTTTTTTATTTATTTATTTTTTTATTTTTTTATTTATTTAACGTCAACTAAGACAGTCAACTTGAAATTAAAATTAGTTTTTATTTTTTAAATTAAAATTAGATATAATTAAAGTTAAAAAAAAGAAAATAATAAAATCTTAAGACTTAGATTTTAAAATTGAATTTGGTAAAAAATGAAAAATTTAAAATTAATTAAAATAATATAATATAAAACCAGAATTCCCGATCCAACATTTGCTGCAAAGGACTGGGGAAAACCCAGTTAAACCCCATCAGATCAGTAGATTAGTATCAGTTGTTAGAGTTAGAGTTATTAGAGTTAATTGATTAAAGATAGACAGTTTAACAGAGTAAAGGGAGGAATCAGAGTTGAAAACTCTAGACAGTATTATTATATTTATTTATTTAAGTCGAATATGGACAGTTGACCTAGAATAAATGGTCAAAAACGGGAACACGCAGATAGATACAATGGAAGTGTAGGTGTTAGATTAGTTATACAAAATTAAAAGTTTTAAAGAAGCTACAGTACAGCTTGTTATAGATCGAAAACAATATATTTAACAGTTCATTCAGTGAAAATTGCTCCATCTACAAAACAGAAGTCTTTGTAGTAAAAAGTTACGACCAATTCTTTAAGGGACAGAGACGTTTAACCTGCTAACCAGGCAACATTGAAAACACTATCAATATCACTTTGAATAAGTTTATATATAGAAACTACGCCAAGCATGGTTCCACGATTATATGAGGAAGGTAAATTTAGTAATTTAAGTTTTCCTGTATAGAGAGGAAGTCTTACATTTACATGCCAGTTAAGGCCACGCAAAGTAAAAACTTTAAAAGTTCTTTTGTACAAATTCAATGCGTTCCTTATGAACTGTGAATAGAGTACACCAAACGCACGATTTGTACTCTTGAATTGACAATGAATTTTGATTGTAATTTGTATTTAATTTAATTCATTCATGATTCAGCTGAGACAATGAAATGTAGACCGATTCAAAATTGGTTGCAGAGGTTTGTGCAAAGCCTTGTATAATATTTAAGAATATTCTTGCTTTTATATTTCGAAGATTTTATTAGGTACTAGACTAGACAGAGCGCAGTTTTGTTTACAGGATTATCAGACAGGACACCAATGTCATCCAATTGTTAGTCTTCTTGCTGTAACAATAAATAAACATTCGCCTCAATACGTATACGTAATACAGCATAGAAGATCATTAAAACAAGATCACAACTTGCGTGGAAAATATCTTTTTCAATATTTCTTCTTCCACTTCTGCAGCCGGATTCGATCACATGAATGACATCAGCAGCATAAATCTCTACGAGCTGCGCCTTTGCTTCCAGGTCTTTCTGCAGGGAAATGGTCACAAGACGCCCTTGGACCCCGTTGTCTCCACTCCGATCTACGGCAAAAGCAACGAGCTGACAATTACGAGGCTGTGCAGCTGCTCATCGCCCATGAGTGGCGGTGCCAAAATCATAATGCTGTGCGACAAGATCATCAAGGGTGACATTAAAATACGTTTCTTTGAGACAAACGAGGATGGCAACGAGGTGTGGGAGGCCTTTGCCGAGTTTCAGCCATCGGATATACACAAGCAGTGTGCGATCCCGTTTACAACGCCGCGTTATCGCAATACCGATTCTCAGCAACACGTTAAGGTAAGAATGATGCAACTTGTTGCAGTACGTCGACTCATGATCTTCCTCTGCTTGCCTAGGTGGAGGTGCAATTGCTGCGTCCGTCGGATCAGGCCACAAGTGCGCCGGTGGAATTCCAGTACTATCCAAATCCAGGTATGCTAACATTTGCTCGTCTGCAGCGTAAGTTGAAGCGCAAGCAGGAGATGGACGTGTTCCAGCAGATACTTTCATTAGATAGCGAGACGACGGCCACGAAATACTCGTGTCCACCGGTCGATCTCAACGAGGATGAGAATACGGTTTCATCGGATGAGCAACAAAGTTCGGGAACTCTCAATGATTTTGAGATTGCGGTGAAGAAGTTGCAACTGCGGCACCGTGGCGAATCGGAGGCAGATGCCACGGCCACCGAATACACCGAGGGATTAGAGAACGATAATGATCAGGAACCGGATATGGAAATCGAGTTGGAGGTGCCACAATTGCCGCGGCAATTGACCGACGATTGTACACAGACCTCGACACCGATGGAGGAGATACTGCAGCAGCCGCAGCTGCAATCGCGTCCACTGAGCAATGTGGACAAGATCAATGAGTGGATGCGTAGCAGCGAATTCGAACGAACCGATAGCTTGACCGTGGAGAACGGGGACACGCCCACATTGTCGCACAGTACCGCCCAAACGGCCTTCACCAATGTGAGCAGCCTGACTGCCAATACGACCATAACCAATCAGCTGGAGGATGAGGATAAGCCCAACGGGGAGGACGAGGAGGGAGAAGAGCCCGCAGCGTCAGGCGAAGATGCCGCCAGCTCGCGTCGCGATACGTTGGAGAATACAGCGCTCAAGGAGCTGCCCGAGGCAGAGCTGGTGAGCGCAAGTGCTCAAGCTTCGGTGGATATTGATGAGAATTTCGATGAGACTGCGACCTATACGAGTCTGCAGATCGCCTTCAATAATCCCGTTGAGATTCCACAGAATCAGAAAAAGCCTGAGCCGATCTATCATGCCACAAACCCATTCAACCAGTTGGACGAGGCTGAGCTGGTGGTACTGACCAATCCGCCGGCGCCCAAGATTAAAGTGAATGCAGCACAGACGCCTGCCACGCCTCCGTCACCGCCATTGCCGCTGCCACCGCGCACGCCATCGCCCTCGCCCGATGCCGAGCATCGTCTGCCCCCGCTGCCGCCCAAACCGCGTCATTCGCAGGATTTGAGCGTCAGCGAGTGCCAGAGTGTCTCGAATTCCGTCTCACTGAGTCGTTCGCGCAACGGCAGCGTCAGCTCGACACGCACCACACCCTCGCCCATCATTATAATGCGCACACCCGATCAGAGTCCCACCAAGCGACTGCCCTCGACCTTGCCCAGCGGCTCTTCGTCGACCACAGCGTCGCCCAAGAAGCGTCAAGGTTTCTTTTCACGCCTCTTCTCGCGTCGTCGCAGCAAGGCCGACGAGGAGGAGGCCCCCACGGCCAATGGCGGCGGCAAGCCACAGGAGTTGGGCTCGCGTGCAACCACGCCCACTGCCAGCCGTGAGCCGAGTGTGGCACAATTCTCGCTGGGTGATCCCAATCGCAGTTCGATTCGTTCACTACAGCCACCAGGTTTGAGTCCACAGAACAGTGCACGCGGTGGTCGACCTGTGGGTCGCAGCTCCAGCAGTGTGTCGGGCAAGAGACCTGCTCATCTGGATGCCGATGTCATTCACATCCCGTTGAAGGGTGGCGACAGTGAGAACAGTCTGCTGCGCCCCGAGAGCTACTCGAATGCCAGCACCTTGACATATGGTCGTCCTTTGGATCGCAAGACGTTGAGCACGCTGCAGCTGGCCGATATACCCATTAACGATGGCAACATGGAGCTTGTGGCAATTGCCGATCGCCAGAGTATTAAGAACTTGTGCGAGGGTGCCTACGGTGTGGTGCTTGATCCCAGTGTGGATCTCTTTGAGGCGGAACATTTTGCGCTCTACACGACCAAGTCGCCAGAACCGGAACGTGTGGACGGAGGCGGGGCAGAGAGTGCGGATTTCTTGAGCGCCGATGAGATTGCCAGACGCCTGGCTGAGGCCAATGGGCTGGAGTGAGGAGGGGGAGGGATGCAGAAGGAGAAGGAGAAGGGAGCGTGGGGCACAATTTATTTAATTAGAGAGACACACACACACATTTTTCTAGTCGTCTTTTCTTTCAGTATTATATCTACGAAATATGACATATATATATTCTCTCTCGATGTATTCTAGTCTACGCACACCTGCATACACCTGCGATTAATTCAATATGCTAATCATATTTCCTCCTGATTATCTTTCTAGAGTTATTATTGGCTAATAAAAAGCGAAGATTTTCTGAATCAATGAAACAATTTCACTCACAGCCGTCGAAAGTCGAACGTAAGTCCCCCCCAAATAATTCGATATCCCTTTTCTGGTGCTGGGTCTCTGCTCGAGTACTTCATCAAAAACTTCCATATACATACGTAGTATGCTAAAGAACCTATCATATATTTGGGTCTACTTCATTCCCTCTAAACATACCTTCCCACTCACTCACACACACACACATACATATACAACTATTCGAATTTGTCTCTGAGTGTTATAGTTCCATATTAACTATGTAGCAAATATACATACATACACGTATACCCCCCAGTGGACCAACAGGTCAGATCTAGTTTTTTGACCAGTATTGTTTTTGAAATTTGCTAGAATTACGATATACGAATATAGTTGTCTACGATTGGTTTATTGTTGCCTCCTACTATAGAAACCCCAAATATAACGTTCATATTTGTAATTCGTTTCAATGAATAAAGTTTTTTTTGGTAAAATATCGCTTGAAGTTCTGGAGTTAGATGGCAATTCTAAAGTGTGGAAGTAAAGATTATATTATTTATAAGTCTGTTTGTCTGTGCGAAGTTAAGAAAAATCACTGATAGAATGAAACAACTTTATAGTACCGTTATTTGTTAATATTTTTTGTTTAACGATAAAAATTTCTTTAAAATTTCAACAACTTGTCAGAGTTAAATATTTTCAATAAATAAATCTGGCATGCTTTGATATACATGAGAGTTGAGTTCAAAAAATAAGGTGGATTTTGAATTATTATTTATTTATTGGTCAGCAATATCTATTCAGTCTCCTTCAAAGTAATCTCCCTCGGATATAATATTCTTAATACGCTTTTTCCAATCCTCGAAGCACTTTTGAAATGAGCTTTTCTTTCTTCGGTTCTGCCTTGATCTAATCAACTGTGGCAAAGTGCTTTGCTATCATTGGTTTCTTTAGTTTTGGGAATAGGAAAAAATCGCAGGAAACCAAATCTGATGCAGAACAAACATCATTTCAACATTTGGGAAAATTATATCAGGTTTATACTCGTACCTACACCAGTTCACACATACTGCGATATACTTTAGTACTTTCTGAGGTACCCATACTCCCCCGAAATTCACATCCACTTAGAAATGCCAATAAAACTTCGGACATCCGAAGAGTCGTCGATTGTTCTCTCTTCCCCCCTTTGAATTCTTTTCAAGCTTAGCTAATCCGAGAGTGGCAGCCACAAAGTATCCAAACTAACTTGTTAGACAGTAAGTCATAATATTATAATTATGTTCTTGTTGTTGTTTTTGCTGTGCTGTGCCCTTTTAAGTTTGCAAAACGTATAGATTAGTAATGCTTATTATTCTTATTTCTAACTGTCTGCACATTGTTTTCATTACGCTCATTAATTCAGTTTATAAGCAAAAAGTTTTCGCTGCCATTTTGACAGTTTTACTAATGAAGTTTCTTTGATACTTAGCACCCTCCACGGAAGACAATCCACATTTTCAACAGTTTATGACGACTTGGTTTCAAAACAACAACAAGGCGCGCCAGAGTCCCACCGCAATACCTGATATCAAGTACGAGCTGGAGAAGCCACGCAATTGCCCCTCGACGGGCAGTTCGACTACCTATGGTTACCCCTACTCGCCGAGTGACAACAGTGTCAGCACAGCCGATGGCTATGCGCCGATCAATGTGTTTCCACAGCAGCAGCAGCAGCAGCAACAATCAAATGGATTACAACCTCCGTTTTATAATGACAATAGTCTGCCGCCGCTGGACACGAATCCCAGCTGCAGTAGATACGCAGTGACAAATATGAGGATAGACATCAGTCCTGGAGGCACACCAACGCTGCAGACGCAACCGGATGAGCTGAAAAGGATAATGCAGCAGCTGCAACAGCAGCCAAATCTACAGACTCCACAGGATCAGCTAGTAATACAGACAAAGAACCTGAACATAACAAACGGTGTCAGAAGCAGCACTAACGGAACTTCATTTAACGGTGGCAACGTTGTCAATATCAACACCAACAATAACAACAATAATTTCGATAGACTTACCATAAGCAATCAAATGATCAATACGATAAATAACAATCTGTTTATGAATGGTGCCACAAGTCCTGCATATTCACAACAGTACGCTTATTCGCCTGGGTCAATGCACTCTACATCTCCGGTTCCATTCCAACAGTCAAATCAGCAGCAACAGTACCAGCCAGAGCAGCAATTCCAGCTGCAGGATCCAATGATAAATATGATAAATAACAATCAGCTCACTGCAAACATGAATGGGGGCATTAGTCCTGCATATCAACAGACAAACTTCTTGCCTGTGCCTATGCATTCTCCAGCTACAGGGCAACTTCCGCAGCAGCAATACCATGAGCAGCATCACCAGCCACAGCAGCAACAACTACTGCAGCAACAGCCACAGCAACAGCAGCAGCAGTTCCAGCCGGAATTGCAATACCAGCAGGTGCAACCGTTGGAACAATCCGAAGAACAGCTAAACCTTAGTGATCTGATCAGAACCATCGGTGGAGTCGATGTCCAAGAGGTGATTGGACGCAACCAAAATGCAGCAAACTGAATGCAATTACGAGTACATCAAGTAATATATATGTATATAGATATATATGTATATTCGTAGAGCCATGTTTATATAGATCTTTAGCTAGTTATATTCTGTGTATATATGTATATTGTATACGTATGTTTAGTTAGCGCGTATGTTGAATCTCATTGAAAATATTTTACGCATTTCTCTCTCTCTCTCTCTCTCTCTCTCTCTCTATCTCACGGATCTATTAAAACTTAATAAACAAATTAATAAATTCAAATTCAATTCAACTTCAATTTTGGGGAATGTATAGCTGATTACATTATAATGGGGGTATTCACTTAGATACAAAAAAAAAATACAGAGATATCTTGGTGTGTTCCAACATCCATTCAGGCATACAAATTGTAAATAATAATATAACAAATATATACCACATAGTGAATACCCCCTAATACTAAGTTGGTTCAATTTAACGACAATTGTGTTGTTGTGCGAGATTCACATTGTTCTCGTTCTCATTCTCGCTTCGCATATCGGCGAAGAAACGTTTAATATCCTCCTCGGTGACGACCTTCTTGCTTGTGGCAAACGATTGCAAATAATCCTTGAGTTTATCCTTCATGCGATTGTATTCGGTTATGGCATCGATTTGCTGTGTACGTCCAATGGAAGCCAGTGCTCGTATACCCTGCTCATAGCTGGAGTTCTCCTCTGCGCGTTTCATGCCACGTTCCTCATATGACTTGGCCGAGTCCTCTGCATCCAGCAGAAACTCTACCGATTGTTCCTTGTAGATTGGCAAGCACTTCTCGCACTGACAAAGTGCCTTGCGCCAGTCATTGGTCCAGAAGGCGGCGCCTGTGTGTTATAAAAAGAAAGATAACTTTAGTCAAGGCTTACTATATCCATGAGGAAGTGAAGAAACAAATCCCATAGTCCAGTAATCGTTGCCTCACAGCTCAATTGTATAGAGAAACTAGATAGCTCAAGCTTATATTTTGCGTACGATTTAAATTAACTGACAAAAAATGAATGTGGAATACTTTTCGGAGGGTCTCGAGAACCTCATGTATTGCGGCCTAAAACTGTCGCCAGAGCAGCGCATTCTCATCGAGAACTCACTGATTGTGTTGCTGCAGGAGAATCGCTTCTCTGGCATGTATTTCTGGGGTCGCATTACGGGTATCATCCATGATTATTACATTGCCTTTGGTTATACAAACGATTGTCTCAAGGATCGTAAGTATTTCTACAGCATCGATCAGTATCAGTGGCAACTGTTGCCATTTGTGCAGACACCGAAGATCTTTCAGGCCACCATATTGGCCCGTGATCCCTTTGAAGGTGATCCATGTCGCATGCTGTATGTTAGATTGGTAAGTTAAGTGTAGCTTAAGGGAATCCCCTATATATCTATATATCGTGCAACAGGATCCCACATTTAACATTGTGGCCAATCAAGTAATTAGTATTAGTCGCCCCGAGGTAATCAAGTTAAAGGAAGAGGAGCGTCTGGCTGCGATTGTATTCATTATTAGCGAGGAGTGCGCCATATGTCCACGCGGTGCTCTCTACAAGCTTGTCGATGGTCGTGTCATACCCAATCAAATGTTTCACGGCCTTAACGATCTACAGATTGATAATTTGTCATATTATCAATTATATCGTTTGCCGCGCAATGATCTAAAGTCAAATCTGTCCAAGCGCAGCGATTATAACTATGCCATCGACTTTTTGGACACCATCGATGGAGTCATCCCATTGCATCAGGCCTTCACACTGAACATGCAACGCAATGAACGCCTCGCAATCATCAAGTCATGCGTCTGGCAGGGTATGACCTTCTTCCACAAGTTGAACTCGCGCAAACATGGATTCCTTTATCTGGGCGATGGTCGCAAGAATTTCGATTTACTCTTTATGTATTAAGATGTCAATAAAGTTGTTATGATGAGCAAACCCAGTTTGTACATCTACAGGGTATCAGCCAGTCGAGCTTACTTACCCTTGTGTTCGGTCTTGGTTGTGGGACGACGGCAATTGTCATCTACCTGCTTTGGGCGCTTGTTAAGTGGCTCTCCAGTCTCCTCTTCCTCAACATTGACCTCAGTTTTTGAGGTTTCCTTTCCTCCGCCTTCCGGCTTTAATGCCAGCCCAGTGTAGTCACGCAGGAACTGATGACGTTCCATGCAGCTGTCGCAGATCATTTCACTGCAGGCATCCAGCCATTTCTCGCTAGCCTCAGCCGGTGCCTGAATGTGTGGTAGATGGTACCAATCCTCGCAGATGGCGCACTGTAGCATCACCTCCTCGGTTGTGCGATCGGGATCGGGATATGGACGTTTGCACTTGCAATACAAGCCCTGAAAATTCTGATTATAGAGATTATCCTCGTTCGCAGGCTGCACTGCATCCAGTTGAGGATTGAGAGCGCAACGCTTCTCGCTGCCCAGACGCAGTGTGGGGCAATCGCAGCGAAAGTTGCGCTTGGTGTACAACTCGATGAGCTCGTGATTCTCATGGCAGCGATAGGAACAGGCCAGACAGACGCCGGCTGATTTGGATATGTCATTGCGTGCCTCCGGGCAGCAGGTAAGGCAAGAGTAGAGTGCCTGACGTTGTATGGCGCCTTTGGCATATGTGCAAGATTTTTCATCCGAAGCACCAAGCACTGCTGCGTATTCTTCCTCCAATTCCTTTTCCTCTTCCAGCACATCCAACATTGTAATTGTTGATTGCTCCAACAGATTTGATTCATCAGCTTCTGCAGTTGTTGCAGCTGCGCTATTTGGATCACTCATTTTGCAATCACTTAAATTTTCTTGAAACTGATTTCGTTGTACGTATGGAGAGAGGAACGCTCTTGTTTGGCGCAAAAAAAATTGCGAATTAGTGTTGATTGTATTTTGTAGAGATGAGCACTCTTTGTGTTACCGGTGACTCGGCATAGTTATTTTTTGGTATCATTAGTCAACACTGTTTTCTAACAATCGATTTCGATGATGTGCTGGCAAACCAGCTCTTTACACAATTGCACTGCTTGGCGGTATTTGGCACTGCTTGCAAAAACTGCGCAACCAATCGATAAAATGCAGCGTTATCGATATTAAATAAGTGCTGGTTAACGAACACACTTCTATTGTTTTGCAACACACAAGTAGCTCATCGTCGTGTTTGCGGCTTTATTTTCATAATATCCACAAGTTTTATTGTAAATAAATCTTCATAATGAATGCACCTCCAACATTCGAATCGTTTCTGCTATACGAAGGCGAGAAAAAGTGAGTAAATATATGTACAAATCAGAGTAGGCAATAACAATATGTATTTCTGTCGACACACACAGAATAATTAAGGAACTCGACACAAAAGTCACAAACGCAGCAATTTTCACAATAAACAAGGAGGATCACACACTGGGCAACATGATCCGCAAGTAATTGAATTACAGTATTAATATGTTACGTGTATATTAATACAGTACCATCTCCTTTTCCACAGCCAGCTGTTGAAGGATCCCAATGTGCTCTTTGCCGGCTACAAGGTGCCGCATCCTCTGGAGCACAAGTTCGTCATACGCATCCAAACAACGGCAGATTACTCCCCCCAAGAGGCGTTCATGAATGCCATCACAGATCTACTCGCTGAGCTCTCGCTCTTTGAGGAGCGTTTCAAAGTGAGTTTCTATTTTAATGTAATAATACTTAAATTATAATCTAATTAATCCCTCTGCAGGACGCGATTAAGGAGAAGAAAGAAGGCGGCGATTAGTTTTAGTTACCGATTTAATATATTTTACAAGACATTTACGAAACAATTTTTTTCACTATTTGTATAAATAAATAAACAATTTAAAATTTGCCAATCGCGCTGCATTAAAAAAAAACATGAAAACTAAAATTGTAGATACATCCAAAAAACGCTATATTCCGTAGCACCACTGAGGTAAATAGTGTGTCTCATCTCATCTCGGATCTATTGGTGGTACAAAGCGAGTGTGTTTAAACAACCAACAAAATTGTCTTAGTTCTCTAATAGGTCTGATCGTCGGCACATTCACTAGTATCGTGTCCGAAGACTGCAAAGAAATGGAATTAGTGTCGACCAAAGAATGTGTGGAGCTCTCTACAGTTACCTTCACAGGAATCGCAGTATTTGCGCGGTGCTGGCAACTTGCGCTCTTTCTTCTCATTGTTGTTGGCCTCGGCAGGCGGTGGCGGCGAGTAGTCGCGATCCTCGCTAGCCTGGAGTGGACAATCCTCGGTCTCGTGCTTGTCGAACTCATCGCAGATGTCACAGAAGAGACGCGGCGCAGGCTTGCGCTTGCTTAGGGCATCAAAGGCATTGGATCTACAAAGAACAGAGGAGAATTAACACAAGGGAAGTACAGAGTGAAGGAGAATCTTATTTACTTGGTGAAATCCACGGGCAGCATTTCCAGCGTCTGCACCTTGGCCTTCAGTGCATCATTCTTTTGCTGCATATCCGCAATGATGGAGTTAAGGAAGTTGATTTTTGCCAGACTGCTCTCCGTATCCAGCTGGAAAGATGAAAGAGGGAATAAGCATAAATCCATTAACAGAAGCTGCCTTAGCTCCCAACGCTACCTCTTGTTCATTTGAAGTGGCAGCTGCGCTGTTACTGGCGCGCAGGGTCATAATCTCACGGGCACCCTCCAGCTCGGCCATCTGCAGTTGTCGCGTCACTTGCAGCACCTCCTGTTGCATCTTCTGCTCGGATTGTTGAGCCTGATGCAGCAATGCTTCTAGTTCACCCACGCGAGTCTGCAGCTGCTTCAGCTGTGTGGACTTTTCATTGGCTGCTTCCTCCATTTCATCGATGACCTTTTTATATTCCTCCAGTTGGGCATCGAAATCTTTGCCCTTTTCCAGTTCATTCTGCTTCTTCTGCAGCAATTGTTGCAGCTCCACATGCGCTGCCTGCAGTTCACGGAGTTTCTCAAAGGATTCAGTGATCTTGGCACGAAATTCCTTTTCGGTTTGCTCAGCTTGTTTCTGCAGCTCCTCCAGTTGGGATTGTTTGGTCTGCAGCTGCTGTTCCCGTTCGCTAATCTGAGCCTGCTGCTGCTTAACTGCATCCTGTAGTTCGCCATTGGCCTGCTGTAGCTGACGCAGTTGCTCGGCTGCCTCCACAGCTGTGCCCTGCAGACTCGACTCGCTCTGCTGCATTTGCTGCAGCTTCTCTTGCAAGTCTTTGTTGTTGTTCTGCTCCGACTCCAGTTGACTGTGCGTCTGCTGCAGCTCCTGCTTCATGCCCTGCAACTTCTCGATGAGTTTCTCGGCATTCATGTCTGCCTCCATTTCGAATAGCTCGAATATATGCGCCGTCTCGCTCTTTTCGGCTTGCAGCACCTCAAGCACAGTGGAAAGTTCGGCATTTGTTGCCGATATATTCGCATTGGCCACCTGAATGGCCTCCACGAGTGTCTTCAGATCGGCAATCTTCTGTGCATCCTCGCGTGCCAGTTGCTCCTTGTGCTGCAGATCTGCATTGGTTATTTCCAGACGTTCTTGCAACTCTTTGATTGCCACATCGCTGCCACTGCTCTGCTGCTGCTGCTCTTCTTTGGTCTTGGCCAGCTCCGTCTGCAGCTGCTTCAGTTCCTCCTGCAGTTTGGCTTCACGTTTCTCTGCGTCCGCCTTGAGCTTCTCTCGTGCTGCTGCCTCGCTCACTTGGGCCTCACTCATGTTGGCCTGACTAGTTTGCAGTTGTTGACGTGCCTCCTGCAGTTCGCGTTCCAGCTGCAGTCGCTCCGCGCTGCTTGCATCGCGCTGTGCACTGAGTTCCTTTTGTGCCGTGGACAATTGCTCTGTGAGCTGATTCAATTTGGCATTCAGTTCGCCATGCTCCTTGCGCATGCTGCTCAGTTCTTGCTGCAGCTTCTCCTGCTGCTGCTCCAGCTGTGTGCACTTGCCGGAAGACGCCTCCAGTTTGCGTGTGGCATCGCTCAGTTCCAGTGCCAACTTCTCTGCCAGTTCCTGCTCCGTCTTCAGTTTGCCATTAAGCTGACTAGTCTGCTCTGTGCTGCTGGCCAGCTCTTGCGTGAGCACCTCCACCTGAGCACAGAGTGCATCCAGACGTTGCTTCTCGGATTGAATGTGATGCTCCAAGGCGGCACGTTCCTCGTTGCCTTTGCTGGCCAGTTGCTCGTTCTGTTGCTGCTGCTCCAGCAGTTGCTGCGAGAGTTTCACCAACTCCGCATTGGAATCGGTTGAGCTGCTCTGCAGATTCGTCAGCTGCTGCTGCAGTGTCTCGTTCTGTTGGACGAGCGCCTGGCAACGTGCCTCCAGTTGCTCCCGCTGCCTGCCTGCATCGCCCAGTGCCAAATCGCGCTGTATGACCAACTGTTCCTGTTCGCTCAGCTGCGTTTGCTTTTGCTCTGCCTCGGCCTTGAGTTTCTCCGCAGTTTGTTGCGCCTCCTTCAGCTCACGCTCCAGTCTGGTGTTCGTCTGCTGCAGCAGCTCATTGTCGCTGGCCAGTTCCAACTGCCGCCCACTGCTGTCGCTCTCCAGCGTCGCATAGCTCTGCTGCTTGGCCAACAGCTCCTCGTTGAGCTGTTTTAGTGTTGCCTGCAACTGGGTCGAGGCTGCACGTGATGTCTGCAATTCAGTTTGCAACGTATCGTGTTGCTGCTGCAGAGTGTCACACTTGGCCAGCAGTGCCTCGTGCTGACGACGCACATCGCCCAGTTCCAGTTCCCGCTGGGCACATGAGTCCGCGCTTTGCTTCAGCTGCGACTCAGTTTGGGCACTCTGCACCTTAATGGCTACCAGCTCTTGGCTCTGCTCTTCCAAGGTTGCCTGTGTGGTCTGCACTAGCTGCTTGGCTGTCTCCAGATTCACGAGGGTTGCATCCAACGTGCTCTGTGTCTCGTTTGCCTTCTGCTGCAGCTGACTGAGCTCCGCCTGCAACTTGGCCAGCTGCTGTGCTCCGGCCTCGCCACTCTGTGCGGCCTGTTGCTGCAGTTGCTCCAGCTGCTGCTGTGTCTGCTTGAGTGTTGCCTCCGTTTCACTGAGCCTCGTCTGGGTTTGGTTAAGCTGCTCGGATTGCTGCGCGGAGTCCTTCAACTGAGTCTGCTTCAGCTGCTCATGTGTGGCAAGCAGCTCCTCGTGCACTTTGCTCTTCTCCTGCAGTTGCTTCTGCAGCTCCTCTAGAGACTTAGTTAACTCCGCCAGCCTGGCCTCCTTGTTGCCCGTCTCTGCCTGCGCCGTTTGCTGCAGTTCCTCCAGCTGCTTTTGGGATTGAGCGAGCTGCTGTTCCAGCGCCTCCTTCTCCGCCTTTAGCTGCCCTTGCTCTGCCTGCTGCTGCTCCAGCTGCGCCTTGCTGGCCTCCAGTTGCTGCTGATGTGTTGCCTGCTGCTGCTCTAGCTGCACCTTGCTGGCCTCCTGTTGATGCTGCGCTGCCTGCTTCGCACTACTTAGCTGCTGCTCCAGATCCTGCCTTAGATTGCTTAGCTGCTGCTCCACCTCCTGCTTTAGTTTGCTTAGCTGCACTAGCTCCCCTTGCAACTGCTCCAGCTGAGTCTTGCCTTCCACATTACTTGACTCCTGCTTCTTGAGCATCTCGTCCAGCGCCGAGCTGTCTGCCTTCTGCACATTGAGCTGCGTGGTGAGCTCGTCCAACTGTTGATTCAGCTCCTTGATCTGCTCGTCACGCATGCGAATCTCTGTTTGCAGTATCTCACACTCATCGGTGACATTGGCTCTCTCACTCTCCAACGTATCCGAAGAGCTCTTCAGTTTCTGCAGCTGCTCTTGGAGTTGCTTCACTTGCTCCGCTTTGGTTGCCAACTGCTGTTCGAAGTCAGCTTTCACCTGCTCCGCTTGCTTCTCGTTCTCCTCCTTGAGTAACGCCAGTTCGCGTCGGAGATTCTCGATGCCGCATTCGGACAACGAGAACTTCTCCAGACTTTCGTCCTTGGCCACCAGCTCTGACTGCAGCGTCGCATTCTGTGCCTGCAGATAGCCGATGTTCTCACGCAATCGCTTCTCCTCCTCCAGGGATTCTGCCAGACGCGCCTCACTAAGTTTCTCCTGCTCACTCAACTTTTCCTGCAGTTGAGCAATCTCTGATTGTGCATTCGACAAGGCGACGCTCTCCTCCTGCACAGGCGGTGTGCTCTGCAAACTGGGCGTGGCTGTAGTGGGGGAAGGGAACCTTAATTAGTTAGAGTATCTAAGGAATCTGCAGAGAGAACACTTTACCTGACACTAGCTGTGTGATTTTCTTCTCCAGGTCATGTATCTTTTCCTTATAGACCTGAGATTGAGCCTGCACGAGGGAAAGAAGATGTTGAAGGTTAGTGGGATCTACGGGAATTGTTACTGTGTGTGTGAGTTTGCTAGGGAGCTGTGCATTGACTTGAAATAGTGTTCAGGTTGCTCTGAAGTTGGTGGGAACAACAACTTTTTCATGGTTAAATCTGTCTATAAATATTGTTAGCTCTTCCATACGCATTGATTAATTAGTTTAAATATTTAAAAAATCTTTCAAATTTATTAGACAATTAACTAAAGAATTTTTTTAAAAAGATTTTGTAGCTCTCACTTATTAGTTTTGACATTCATCAACTATTTAAAGTGAATTAATAAAATCATTAAGTGAACATGAATAAACAATTGATAATCTTCATTAGATATAAATCCTGAAGATATACCATATATATATATATATTATTCAACAAACTAAATAGTTGTGTTAACAAAATAGCGCAATCTTTGAAGATAATTTGCATATTTTATTGCCTGTCCGGCAATACGGAAGCCTAGGTTACTGTATGCTAGTTCTATAAATAAACCGAAAACATATGTGCCAGATAAAATATGGAATTTATACTTGAAGGTGCCAGATAGCACAAGCTTTAATTGTCTTGCAAAACAGATAGTCTCTGTAGCAGAACATCTGAGAATCTCAACCATGATATCTTTGTAGGTCAAGTAAAGCAAATACAATGAGGCACATATATTGTTTATATTCAACCTATTTGACCTATTTAACCTATTATTATCATATTTGACAGTGAAATATGAAATAAACTACAATCTATTCCGAATTTTAGATTATGAAAATCTCTAAAAAACCTTTTAGGAAAATCTCTCCATATATTTTCATTCTTTTCAGTTTTGCCACGCCTATAAATCTGTCAATATAAAGACTCCCTTTATAATATGGTATATTGTGTTGTATAACAGTCTCCAGTCAATGCACAACTCTCCTAAATCTGACAATATTTCCAACTCTTACATTCATTTCATCGCCACAGAACTGCGCCTCATCGATCGAGAATTGCAGTTCCTCGGATTTCTTGCGCTCGTCGACCAATTGCGACTCCAACTGAACGATACGTGCCTTCATCTGATATAACGGGGGAGCAGGAGAAAGTACCATATTAGAAAGAATATACCAAACAAATAGAAATAAAACAACATTTAGTTGTGCAAAATGCTTTGCAAGATAAATTTGTATATCGTATATTTGATATCGTTAATGTATTTTGTATTTTAAATGTGTATATCGTAAATAGGTATTCTTTTGTTTTATTATCGTAGATCGTACAACTAAACCAACAGCAAGAAAATTCGCTTTCATACAAAGTATATATGTTTCTTTTTTTATACAGGTTTTCCAATTTCCATTTTAAGTATATTTTATACATATACGTATATATATTCATATAATATTCATCATTCTTCATCATCATTTTCATTTCGATGGCCATTCATAATATTTTGTTTCTTTATTTTTTGTGGCTCATGTTTTCATTTCATTTTGTTTTTTGTTTTTTTTTGTGATTTTTGTGATAGATAGAAGATATTGTAAATATTTTTTGGTTGTTTCAGCATAAAACGCTGTGCAGACTTCCGCTTTGACTTCATATGTTCATCATCTCCGTTTCCTCATCTCGGATGTAGCGTAAAAAAAAAATTGTTTGTCAAAGGTTTTTCAATATGTGTTTTTTGTTGTTTCTCTTTTTTTTAACAACTTCGAGTTTTCTTTTCTTCCATTACTTGATGCGCAACGGTGTCAGGACACTGTGCAGTATACAGTGCCTCTCGTGCTTGCCCGACCAGCCACGGAACTCGCGTCGCAGATCGGATATACGAATGCTATGTCTGGCTATCAGTTGCCTCCAGCGATCGGCCTCGAGCAGTAGTTGCTATAAAAATGAACAGGTACATACAGTGGTGCGTAAAAGTCGTTGTACAGTTTTGGGGAGAAATTTGATTCATATTGTTTTCGGTGTTGCGTTAAAAAGATCAGCAGGGATTAAGAACTGTGGAGGTGATGTGGAGGGTGTGTGGAAGGTATTTGGTGAATAATGTTTGCCAATTGAAGTAGAAAATCTAAACACAACTTAAGGTGCGCACGACATTTATGTAGAGAGAAAAGAAAATAATACAATATTATATAAATAATAGGTATAGAGAAATAATATAGCCAAGCATTGAGCACAACTCATGTTTATTCAATAAAACCGAATGGAAAACAGTTAAACAACAACAAGAACTAAACAAAACGAAACACACTGACACTGAAAAGTCAGTCCCCCAATATATGGCCAGTCAAAAGCTGTGCGATTGTGCTAAGATTAACTGCAAATATTGAATATAAATATTGTCGGGACAAGTGTGAAATTGTATACCGAATTATAATAGAAATGCCGATTCGTAAATGATGTCAGTAGAGATATATTCACGTATATCTTTGGGATGAGAGCTAGATAAATGTGAGATTGAGATTGAGCTTGAGCTTTCGCATATGAAACTAGTCAAAACTAACACCAAGAGTTTTATTTTTAATATTTGATAGTATATTGATTGCTAGGGAGGGGTAAGTTAATCATTTAAGGAGATCTCCGAAAGTTTGTTTTTATTTGGGAAAACCTTTATAGTAGATATAGAGTCTTATATTTTTCTATATCTACTAAAAAGATCTTTTTAATTGCAGTAAAATTTTGCTACACCTCCCAATCAATCACTCTACTAACTTAACCTAAAAGTAGTTAAGATTAATGCTGATAATACTTGTGTTTAGTTCAAGAAGAATCATTTCTTTGATATCTTTCATTTTAGGCGGATCTATTAACACCTTGTCTGAAAGTTAACTATAAAAATTGCAATTCTTTTCATTTTTAGGAAAAAAAAAAAAAAAAATTAACCAAATTGTTGTTATGCTCGTTAGCGCCTCGTTAGAGTTAGGATAATGAACCCGCATGAACCTTGGCCGAGTAAGAGAGAAGTTAGAGCATTCACTACGCCTAGTTAAACTTATGAATCTTTGTACTTGCATGTCAGTGTGTGAGTTTGTATCTGTGTGTGTGTGCTTGTACTTATGTATGCGTGTGCGTGAGTTTGTTAGCGCACTTTTTAGGCTGTCGTCTCTTTTTTTGTGCTAATTGCATAAATTGCCGTGAATCATTTCAAATGACTAACGAGATTTTGAAGAGCCCCAAATATTATACACATATTAAAAGAAAAAGAAAACAAAAACATAATAAATGAACGTGCGCAAATTAAGTGTGTAAGATTAACGAAGACAAAACAACAACAAGACAATGAGAAAAGTAAACAAAATAAAATAGAAATAAAAAACACAACTAAAAGAAAAAACAAAAACAGAAAGAAATGTTAACACAGACACAGAGAGAGAGAGGGAGAATCAACCAAGTGAAAAGAAGAAATACAATTTTCAATCACTGTGTGTGTGTGTGTGTGTGAGGGGGGTGTCTGGGCGTGGGTGTGTGTGTGAGTGGGTGTTTTTGCAGTTGCAACAACGTAGCTGTGGAATCTATAAAACATAACGCAAACAAAGCAACACATCATCATCATCGTGTGTTGCCAACTTTAGCCAACTGGAAACAATTTCTTTTTATCGCTAAACCAAACTTTCTTTGGTCTATCGGAACGGGGCAAGGTTAATTGTTGTTGCTGTTGTTGTAGTTGTTGCAGCGTCTGTTGTTGTTGCAGCGGTTGTCTTGCTGTGGTTGTCGTTGTTGACGGCTTTGTTGTTGTTGTTGTGGTGCGACTGCTGCTGTGGCTCGTGGGCCGCAAACGAAATGGGCGACTACGATCCGCATAGGGCAGCGGCATGTACATTGTATCGGTGAAGATAATTACCTCATTGATGTTCTTCTGCAGCTGCAGCGCCTGATTCTGTGCGTCCTCGCGATCCAGTTCTCGCTCCACCATTAGCTGCTCCACATGTTGTTGCTTCTCGCGCAGCAAGTCCTACAGAAGGGAGACACAAAGAGAGAGAGAGAACACACAACGTATGTGTGTGTGTGTGGCAGGCACAACAAGCGCATGAGTTACAACTGACTGAGAGAGAGAGAGAGAGAGAGGGAGAAGGGGAGCGAAGTGTATGCGTGTGTGTGTGTGTGTGTGTGTGGTGTAGTGTATGTACAGTGGAGCCAACAAATAACAATAATAAATGTGTATAAAAACCAAAACATGCTTAAAGAAACAACAATAAACAATTAACAATCAACACAGAAGCGTGCACACGAAAATAGAAATTGATATAAAAGGTTTTCTTCTTTTGTTTTTTTATTAAAGTAGTACGATAAATGCCGAAAAAGTAAAATAATAAAAAAAATAGCAATATAAACATATAATATATGTATGTACAGAGATAAAGACCGAAAAAGAGAGGGTGCAATACTTTATATAGCGTATATATTCTTTATAAATAAGGGTATATAGTAGGTATATTTGTGTGTGTGTGTGTGTGTAAAAAGAAGGTACTTCTTTTCTTTTGTACAACAGGATTTTAGTAGGTCTGTGTGTGTGTGTGGCACATAGCATGTTGCAAGTTAGTTGTGTGTGTGTGTGTTTAGATTAGTGGCACGCTTAGGTTCTACAGAATTAGTAACATATAAACACACGTTCAAGCGATAACAGGCAGGTGGGGGGTGGTGGGAAGGGGTTTTTTTTCGATAGTACTTAGACGCGTTTTAAACGTTTCTTTACCTGCATGGAAAATTGACTTTTTGGCGGCGTTACAATTGGCCTTAGGGGCGTGCTCGACTTGCGCTGCTGTCGGAAGTTTTAGGGGGAAGGATTAGATAAGAATGTAACGCGTTAGTATAAACGTTAAACAGAGCACGGTTAAATCGTTAAAGTTAAAATGTGTAAACTGTAAACTGTAAATTGTAAATTGTAAATTGTAAGGTAAACTGTAAACAGGTAACTCAAAATTTTAGAACTCAAATTCAAAACTCTGTCAAACTAGGTGTCGATGGGTTGGTGCGCCCTGACAAGCCGAGGCTTTATACCTGAGCATTCATGCGCATGCGCGACGTATTCGTTGTCGCAATGCTGTTCATGGTGCCAATCGAGGTGAGAGATTCGCGCGAACCGCTGCGCGTTAGACGCGTCTTCTTTGTGGATGGCGACAGCGACACCTTAGCAATGGGCACAAACACACCGTACTTGGGTTTGCATTCAAAATATCTGCAAGAAAAGGAAGACAATGTATACAGATTATGATTGCATTTGAAGCAGGCTTCATCCTCAACTGCCTCCCACCTTATGCCATCGACGGCGCCATCGTTTTTGCCACTGGCCTCATCCAGTTCGACGCCACACCAGTTGCCTGGCGCAAACTGTGTCTCGCCCAGATAGCGCAACAAGCCTGGCCGACTGCCAAAGCCCGAAGAGACAATAACACGATCGCCAACAGTTAAACCATTCTCTGTAAGGCAAAGGAAAAAGATTAGTTAATACTCCTTAGCTAGTTTCCGGGGTATCTGTCAGACTCCTGCATGCGTTAGGTTGTTGCTCCGCAAACACCGCATACATATTGTGCAGTACACCGCATACAGGGTATGCAGTACACCGCAAGCACCGCATACAGGATTTGCAGTGCACCGCAAACACCGCATACAGGACTTACAGTGCATCGCAAACACCGCATATAGGATTTACAGTGCACCGCAAACACCGCATACAGGATTTACAATGCACCGCAAACACCGCGTACAGGATTTGCAGTACACCGCAAACACCGCATACAAGATTTGCAGTGCACCGCAAACACCGCATACAGGATGTGCAGTGCACCGCAAACACCGCATGCATGTTTTGCAGTATTTACCACCATTGCATGCCATTCTGTGCTATATATCTAGTACTTACTGCCTGTGCCTGGACTGCGCAACATGGAGCTACGCACACTGGCTGTGGGTGAACCTGTGCGCGAGCGTTCTGGCGAGTGTTTGCCCAACGGCGATGTGGGTGTCATGGCGCCAGACAAGGGGTATGTGGTAAGACGTGTGAGGCGCGAGAAGATGCCACGCTTTGGCTCGCACTGGAAGTAACGTTTGCCCGACACACAGCCATCGTTTTTGCCTGCAAGTGTAGAAGAGATCAAGGTCAATTAATAATCTATAATGAACGATCAACTGATCGTCTGAGTTGTCACTCACCATTTGGTTCGTCGAGCACAATGCCCGCCCAGTCGCCGGGGGCAAAGTGTGTCTCGCCTATGTAGGCTATTTGGCCAGAACGCAATCCGCCCACCCACACACGTTGGCCAATTATAAATTGCTCCGTGTTGGCTGTCAGCACGGTGCTGTTATGATCTACAAGGGGAGGAGAACGAGGGGTAGATCGGTTCAGTTAAAGTTCATTCAGCAATCATCTTGATATGTTTTGGCTGCGTTTCGCTCAATGCGCTCTCAATCACAATTGTCAGTGTGTGCACACAGCGTTGCTTTTCTAAATATATATCTATATATAGCTTGGATAGATATAGTATGTATGTGCACTATACTACATATAATATGATGTCATATGCAAATTGCAATTGGTAGAACAATTTGCATATGTCGCTCGTAGTCAATGAAAACCATTTGAAGCTGTCATAAGCCGTCGAGAAAAATGACATCGACACGCGATCCCCCGCAGCGTCAAGTTTCCATATAGTATACGATTATAGTAGAACGGATATTGGTTATTAAAGATTAATCTTTATTCTTATGTCTATTATATACTGCTTGACACAAATCTACTTATGCACAGGCCTTAAATATTGTAAATAAATTGGCTGTTGATAATTGACAAATGACTTTCGAATGGGGGAAGAAAATCATTAAGTGGAAAATTACTTCGAAAAGAGGAGGAATAAATCGCATGCGATTTCTATGAAGTCACACACTTTGTTTGTGCAACAACTTCGCCCACGTATTATATGCTAATACACCACAAAAAAAAAAAAAAAAAAATACCGAATATAAACACATTTTCATCATTAGGTTTTCACAGTTTTTGCTGCCGCGCTACGCAAGAGCCAAGACGTGTTTTCGCTCGCCTGCATAAAGGTGTCAAGTGTTTCTTGCTGTTGCCAAAATACCCTATGCATATGCATTAGCTGATTATATCTGTAGCTACCATACTTATATAAGTATGTCTGTGTGTGTGGGAGTAGGTAGATGAGCTAATATATCTCTTAATTATCATAAATTAAGTCAACTAGGCGTACAGTTCGTGCTTCGATCTTAAGTGATCGCTAAATGGAAAAGATTTGTGCCAAATTTTATAGCATTGTTTACGAATGTGTGAACCAAAGCAGAATAGACAACTTAAGTATGTCAGTTCTGAATATGCCGAAAACTAAAGGAATATTGAAGTAGAAGAGACATTTACACTGTTTGCAGGAGATCGTTAAGCCTGTAGGTCGTTTAAGAATAAGGCACAAAGCAGAATAGACAATTAAAGTTTGTTTTGTAGAAAGTATATTCTAGATATACTACGAACTATAAGAATATTAAAGTAAAGTGACACATTTAAATTGTTTACGGCAGATCGGTAAGCCTGTAGATCGTTTACGAATAAGGCACAAAGCAGAATAGACAATTAAAGTCTGTTTTGTAGACAGCATACTCTAAATATACTACGAACTATAAGAATAATAGAGTAGAAGAGACACACAAACTGTTTATGATAGATAGTAAAACCTTTAAATCGTTTACGAATAAGGCACAAAGCAGAATAGGCAACTAAAGTATGAACTCCAGTAAGTAAGATCTGGATATATAGAGAACTATAAACATACTAAAGCAGAAGACACATTCAAATTGTTAACGGCAGATCGTTAAGCCTGTAGATCATTTACGAATAAGGCACAAAGCAGAATAGAGAACTAAAGTAAGTACTGCAGCGAGTAATTTCTGCATATACAGAAAACTATAGAAATAATAAAGTAGCAGAGACATTGAAACTGTTTACGACAGATCGTTAAGCCTTTAGGTCGTTTAAGAATAAGGCACAAAGCAGAATAGACAACTAAAACCTTAAACTTAATAAAACTTTATCAAATTAAACGAAATAATTTAAAGCGCTCACGTGAGAACAGCTTAAAGAGCACAGTGAGCGTGAGAGAACCTCCCTCCAATTATTATAATATAAATAGCGCTTTGATATATAGTTCATAACTTAGGAAGCGTCAGCTTTAGTATGTAAATTATACGCTTCAAGTACAACTTCATCATTGTGAAGGTCAGTGTGGAAAATGCATAAATAATTCCATGTATTTCACACCTTATGTAACAACACCTCAATAGACACACACTATTAACGACTATATCAACAGATTAGTCGGATCATTATACGGTGCACACCCACAGAAATACATTTTCATATTTGACAGGGCTCATTAGGCTTTGTTAATTTGACAATATTTCGGGCTTCCCGTGTTGACGTTGAGTTACCTCAAGTTATTTCTGGAAATATCTACATAAGAGTACTTGAAATCAAACGGAATTAACATAGTACACTCTGTGTATGCCAATTCGAGAGAGCGGGGGCCCATAAATCGTGGGTAACGTCCAATGGCCGTTTAAGGTGCGAGCAACTGACATAGTTTCCAGACACACAAATAAACCACCTGCGCAAATAGTTAACTGGCAGGTTGTTGCCATCTCTTTTCCCCCTCGTGCGCAGATACCAGAGATAGATATGCCGTGCAGATATTTATCGATAGTTTTGGCAGTTCGTGCGCTGATCTTTTTGTGTTTTTTTTTTGTGTTTTTGTTTTTAGCTTACCTGAGCTGCGACGTCGACCTGTGGCCTCAAGATAATAATCATCTAGCGAACGAAACGTTAACGAAAACGAGAACGAAAACAAAAGCACAATAACAGTTAACAGCACAGCATGCAAGGGGGTGCAGGGCATTAGGGGATGTCGGGGGACTTACACGATGTGCGACGTCCATTGTCGGACAGCGTCGGCGTTGCTCGAGACTTGAGCGATCCGCGGCCGGACGAGAAGCGTTCCCAGTCGGATGTGGGTGAGAGCGAGGAGCGCGTAAAGCGCTTAACAGTCTCTTGATAGAGATCTACAGAGGGGGAGGGTACGAATATGTATATAGACATGTATGGACACGTTTCGCGTTTCGCAAATGTGCATGCAATTTGCATAAATGTTAAATTCATTTTATGCACCCATAGTTGTTATTATTAGTTGTTGTTGTTGCTGTTGTTGCTATTGTTGTTTAGTTGTTGCTGTTGTTTCGTTCCTTGTGGGTGTTAACACAACGCAACAACAACAAGATACCGCAACACATTGCAAGTGATTTCTGGTTTTAGTTTTTTTTGGGCGTAACTTGTTTACTTTTCTTT
Source organism: Zaprionus ornatus (assembly GCA_018904035.1). Lineage (NCBI taxonomy): Eukaryota > Metazoa > Arthropoda > Insecta > Diptera > Drosophilidae > Zaprionus > Zaprionus ornatus. Next base: position 5,812,888 of record JAEIFZ010000002.1, on the reverse strand, counting down.
TCTTGTTTTTAGTGTTTTTTGCAGCTCGTTATTATTAGTTAATAATTAGCGAATTTGTGTTAATCACATACGTGTTCAGTTGTTTCTTATTTGGGTTTGGTTTTCTTTTTGCTTGTTGGGTTTATTGTTATGTGAAAGTTGAAGCCGATTTTCTGTGCGATTTCTTTGTTGTTGTTTAATCAGTTATTTGCCGCAAGCCAGTTAGGTGAAAGAACTTCCCAGTGTGGTAACAAAAAAAACAGGTGGAAGTGAGTAAGACAGGCAGAGTGAGGGACAGAGTTGAGAAAGGCGCAGCAACTAAGAAACGAAACGAAACGAAACTGACTCTTTGAAGTTTTAGAAAACCACTAAAGTTGGGCAATGAAATGTGCAAGAGATAAAATTAACAAATTCTTAACATTTTTAAGATCTTTGCAGTTCTCTTAACTGTCTTTGGCTTTGTACTTTTGCCGACACTTCTCTTGCTTTCTGTTTTAAGCAGCAATTTCTTTCTAATTAGGCTTGTAATTAAGCTCTCGAAGCTCCGCTAAGTTGATTGATTTGCGAAAGAACCATAAACTGAAGAAGACATTCTGCTTCTTCTTCTTCAGCTTTTACAGTAAAACATTTATAGACAGTCGTAAAGTTGACTCCGTTATGCGTAGACATTCTCCTAGTCTCCTTCTGTCTTCATCTCTCTTTTCCATTTTGCCAAATCTTTGCCATGTGACTTTTAAAATCAATTGTCATAAATTTCCAAGAAGAGCAACCGAAATATGAGAAAAACACACACATAAATCAATTAAATTGTCGACAGTTTGGTAACGCGGAGCGTGCGAGATACAGTTGCACAGGTAACATAAGAAAGCAAATGAAAGAGAGAGAAGAAATACGTTCATCTTTGTGTGTTTCTTTGATTCAATTGCACGATTTGAGTTTCCGCTTAATTTACTGCATGATGTACAGTGTAGTTAATTGTGTTTTTGTCAGAGCAGCTACAAGATGTATCTCTGAGATGCGCAGCAGGCCTAGGTAGCAGCAAGAGCTGCAGATGATGTTGATGGCCAACTGGCGCCGCCGTTGCGTCTGAGTCAGCTAATCAAGCAGCCGAACGGTAGCCGAGCATGACATGGCCGAAACGAGCATAAAAACCAAACAACTTCAAGGTTCAATTGTTGCTTAAAAGATACATAGATTGCCAGTGCCTCCCCCTGCTTCAGATCTGTCAGTCTGTCTCTCTGTCTGAGTGCCTTGCGTGTGTGTTGTGTGTGTGTGTGAGAGTGTGTTGGGCGGTCAAGACAATTTGTTATTATTTGCTATTATATTTCGTGACTCTGGCAATTTTTTAATTATCGTTGTAGTAGCTGGCAAATAAATGTATCTGTCTAGCTCTTTATATGGTTCCCTTCAATTTTTCTTTCTTTCGAAACTTTCACTCTGCCCAAGCAGGCGAAACTTGTGTGTGTGTGTGTGTGTGTGTGTGTTTTTCCAGCCAGCACTCGTGCCAAGTCTGTTTCACGATATACTGATTCCCCTGCCTCAATGTCAGACTGTTGCTGCGTGTTAATAGATCAGATTAGACATATAACACATATATACATATATATATATAGAACCTTCAGTAGTCCCCCTCCTGCTTTCAATTGTGAATTGTTAATTCTTGATTTTATTTCACATTTAACTGTGAAACGACGTCAACGAATGCTAAAAATACATTTTGAGTTGACAATTTCCTTGCAGTTGACATTCAGTGTGTCTACACTAATGAACTCATGTATCTGACAGATACGAACGCGCTCTGATGAATCATCAAAGCCAAAGCTGCCGCCTGCCGCGTGTGGCGCCCCAAGTCTGTGAGAGGTTGATGAGGCCTAATGTTGTTTTGGCCAAAAACACACAACACACAACACAGCACAACACAACGTCGAACGAACGTCGACCCACTTTGTGCACGATTCTCTGGCCAAATGGATGAATGGACGCATCCATAAACGGAGGCAAACGCATCTGAGCATCGAACGCATTGAAACGACGACGGGCGTGCTCGATAAATCACGGTTTGCATTATCTATTGAAATGATTAAACAACATTTAATTACACTAAACTCTGTGTGCTCCGCCTGAGGCGAGTGTGTGTTGAGTGAGCGTGTGTAGGCTGCTTTTGCAATCGAAAGCGCAAGCTGCAATTTAGATACAGATGGAAAATAGCTCGCATAGTGGACAACAGTCGTGGCTTCGGTCGTTGAACGTCGTTTCAGTCGTCCCACAGTCGAGAGCTGGTCACACTGGGCATGACTCTTACATGACTTTTCGGCGTGTAAATGCAAATCGCTTTTATTTTTTTTTTATTTATTTTTTTTTTTTTGTTGCAAATGCCGACAGTTTTTTGCCGCTGCTTTTGCTGCTGTTGTTGCTGACTGTGGGCAGCAGCTGCTGAGACATTCCAACAAAGCTACAAAAGCGCCGCTTTAGCAATTACAGTTCGACTACGGTATGACGAAACTGTGTATTGAGTACGCGTATTTGTTAAGATATTAACGAAGCATATTTATTACTTTGCCAACTGAGTTAAGTAAAGCCTTTGCTTGAGGTAGTTTTATGTCTTGAAAGTCTATAAACTAAAACATTACATACAATAGTTTGGAAGTATTTTCCAACACTTAAAAGTTTTTTAATAATTTTTCGGCTCTAGAATTATTAAACATCAAAATCTAATATAATTAATAATCAAAAAAATTTCAATTTTTTTTTTTTTTTTTTTTTTTAGGTCCTATTGAAGTTCTAAGAGGTTTTTCAAGTGTTCAACAACGTCAAACTTTCTCTCAAATCATCTAATTTTGGTCTAGTATTGAATGTTATTGATGAATTTCTTCCTAGATTATTATAGCAACAACATTTCATCGATCTAAAAACTTTATACTTAATGCAAAAAAAATCTTTCGATCAGAATTTCAGAATTCCATGTAAAAATAGTTGCTTAGTTCAATCGACAGTTATAGAGGATATATACCCTATTGAAAGGGGGAACTTCATAACCATTTAAACAGATTTGAAATACTTAGAACCCCATTTAGTCATTGCTCACTCTGTTCATTGTAAATGCGATATATTTTATCTTTGCTGTGCGCAATTATAATTGCATTTAATTTGCTATGATAATATTCTCTGATATTTTCAACACCAGCTTTGTATAGAATGACGCCCAGGCACGAAGATCAGGCCAGGCCAGAAGGCAAAGGCGTCTATTTAGAATTTCACCAAATGGAAAACTGGTTTCATTGTTAGGTTTGGTTCGTGTGTGTGTGTGTGTGTGTGTGGGGTTTATATTTTCGGTATTCGGATGATTACGTGACGCGGGTGCTGCGTAGTTGTTCACCGGGTTTTCTTCAAGGCGCCAAACTGGCGGGATCTTTACTTGATATATATGAATATTTAAACATATATACAAACAAATAATATTGACAGACAAGAAAACAATAAAGCCCAAAATTAGTAGACAACAGCAGTAGCAGCTGACTTTGAAAATATACACGTATACTGAGAATATACCGGTAATACTCAATCAAGAGGAAGACGCTGTCCCGCCCCTTTTCCATGTCGCTTCTAGAATCGACTCGCAATCGGTTTTTTTTTTTTGTTTGACTGTGTGTCGCCTGTCGCGTATCTCACATTACATTCGAAATCGTATAATTTTGTACGCATATATCTAGAACGTGTTTAGCATTTCAAAGACTCACAAGACCCTCAACTTGGCTGGGGAGAAGGGCGTACTAAAAAGTTATACACACAAATTTGTTTCATGAAAATCATTTGAATATGAATTTGTATAAACTGCAGAGCTTTGTATGCTCACAATTCAATGTAATAAGCGATTAAATTGATCACTTGTTCTGTACTTAAATGCCGTTTATTGTTGTTTTAAAACTCGTTAAATACCACCATCAAAGGGGGCACCCATTGTGGAACTGCTTTGACATTTGTAGTTTGGCTTCAGTTGATGCATACAAAATGAAGCGAGGCAAACCGATTCGGTATTGAGATAGATCACTGAACTAAGCAGCGAGTTTGACGAAAATCTGTTTGGAATTTATGGAAACTTTTGAAACTTTTAAATGCAAAATATATGCCATGGGAATTTATGATCTGACTAGAGACTTAAATTGCGCGAATAGATATATATATATTCTATGGGAATTCATGAAACTAACTAGATAAATATTCCTAAGTAATTTCAATGAATCCTTCCACAAGATTTATTTGGCATAACTTTCCAATTGATTGCTCAACATTTCCTAGATCTCTTAAAAGTTGCTTGCACTCTACAAATGTTAATTGAAATTATTGTGTAAGTGCATTTTCCCCCCTCGACTTTAAATGATTAAATTAGGCAAGGCATTTCCAATTGAATATCGCAATGTTTTCTTAGGCATTTTTAGTGTTTAATTGACGATGAATCCCGGTTCAATAGACCTGAGTTAAATACCCATACCATCCTCAGTAATTTAATCGTATGAATTTGCCATGAATTTAGTGGAGTTTTCTTTCTTTTATTTTTTTTTGGTGTGTTGTGAGACGCATTCGCAAAGCCAAGTTAAAAATGATGATCGTAAAAATGTAAATAAAATGCAAATAAGTAAAATAGTTTTGTTTACCTGTGTACGCCGAATTGATTGAACTCAAATTGTCATCGCTTTCACGACTCATGCTGATTGTATCTAAAAATAAAACCGAAGAAACGAATAACGGAAGCAGGAGAAAAAGAAAAGAAAACACATGAATGAAATGTTAAAAAAATCAGGCAAAATTAAGCGTAACATAAAATAACAACAATTATAACAGTAAAGTACATGCGTTGAATGGCTGAACAAAAATATTAAATTAAAATTAAAGCTACTTACGCTGGACAATGGGAAAACGATCATAAAAAGGGCGGTACGAAATGAGAGAAGAAAAAAAAGGAGATATACACGAAAGAAACTCAAAGGTTCACGCTGTTTATAATCAGGCCAAGCTAATTGGCCAAGAAAGCAAAAGGCGACGGCACAACAACACATTCAAATAACAATAACAATAACAACAACAATAACAAAAGCACAAATGTGCAAATAGCAATTAGTGTAGCCGGCAAAGTTGCGAGTCGAGTGAGATATATAGAGAGAGATATTATTGGTGTGTATATATTGTGAGTGGGCTGGAACAAGCGAAGTTAGCAAATTGCACAGTTAAGTAAGTTATATAAACACTGAGATAATAGTAGCCACACTGTGCTACAGTCCACGGGTGAAAGATACTTTTCTGTCTGTCAAAGATACATTCAAAACATAGCACACGCGCTGCATCTTTAGCGCGATTCGTGTGCGAGAGACAATCCATCAAAACTTAAGACCTTTTACTAAAACCCGTTTTTCCCCAACATCTCAAAATGAAACTAGACACCATTTTAATGACCTATAAAATACGTCAATCTGCGAATCTGTGCATACACGTAGAATCGACTCGAAAACGTTCTCTGACTTCTGACTTTGACTGCCGGTGTGAGAGATTATTGCAAATATTCGTATAGACACTCAAAAAGTGCCGGCTGATTGCGAATTTACCGACGTAGACGAAAGTCAATAATTTACTATAATAACTCATACTCAGTACTCAGACAGACAGGTGCGAAGATGATGATATATGTACGTACGGTTGTACAAGTGTTTAGCCACACTGCAATCAAGTGGGTAAACAATAAGGAAGGCATCGTAAAACGAGTGTCAAAGAAAGATGAAATAATGAATTACTTTCTGACTAACCCCGTAGCTGTTAGTGGGTATCTCTTAGTCGATCAGTGCTTGGCTGCAGCATTCCTCATCGTTTTGTTGCCTGAATAATTAACAACAAAATGAGGCACGACAGCTTGCAGAGTAAACAAACGTGCAAAGCAAAAACTGAATATAGAATTCAGCGGTTTTTTTTTTTTTTTTTTTTTTTTTTTTTTTTGTGTTATTAATGCTGTGTCTGCTTAACTGATTGAACATTAATAATAATAGCTATATGTACAACTCAATAGGTTGGCAAACACAGAGACTCACGTGCGTCTCTACCTCTTCAGATTTAAAGAAAGACAAAAACAACTTAATTACTTTTTTGCGCTTTATGCCAAAAATTCATGAAAAGAGCCTTCGAATTTGGCCAAATACAATTAAGAGCCGCAGTAATTTGTTCAATTTTGGCCAGTAGCCATAAAGGGAGGAAGCCAGAAGAAGAGGGGGAGGGGGAGACTACAATATATTATTATTATTATTGTTATTAATTCATTTGCTGTTACAAATTATGAAACCCACACGCAGTCAGTAAATTGATAAACGCTTTCGGGGCTGGGCTGGGCTCCATTCAATCGTTGATCGCTTTGTGGGCGATCCGTGGGCAAATTGCTAACTGTTTTCGGAGTATCTGCACACAAATCGGGGCAATAATTTCATAATTAACTGACTGTTGTCGATGGTTCGTTAGCGGACAGAGGATGCCGTGGGAGCTGGAAGTTGTTTATAGCATTCATTTGACTTGACTTCTTCTATTCTAGCCAAAGTTTGCTCTTCAAATATTGATCAAATTCTGCATACTGTATAAACTTGAATTATTTTAAGCTATTCACAGATACCCCTAACATTTATTTATTCTCAAGAGCTCACATAATCTTTGTAACTGCTAACGTATTGTAGATTCTTCTCGAGCTACTCTGAGACCTTTTTTTCAGCAACTTAGTAGAACTATCAATGTAATAATGTGTTAGATACACTTGGGAGTGGTTTTTGTATGCTCAAAGGGCAGCTGCCAAAGGGGCCGGCACTTAGCACTGTGTCAAATGGAACTTTGAAGTGCCACGTCAGATACACACACGGGTCTCTCTCTCCCTCTCAGTCAGTCGGTGAGTGCGACGACGAGTACGCAGTAAGTGACACGTTAATTTATTTGCCTTTGGCTTTAGAACAATAAATCGCATACGAAATAATTAAAAGCACTCGAGTGTGTGCTCCCAGCAACAACAACGAAATAAACAAAGCATTTGTGAAGTGATTAAAATTGCTGTTTAATTGTGAAGCTTAAAACTTCTGACTGTAGGCAGATATTCTGCAAGTTCTGGCAGCTGGAGCATGAAATCAGTGGAAAGGAAGTTGGCGCGAAGAATATTGCGGATATAGAGTTTTAAAAAAAGAGTTGTCTGTACCTCGCACTCTCGAGAAATGAGTCTACAAAGTTTGAGCGCTATGCTTGGGTGGCCCGACTGTGATGACCATAATGAACTCTGTCATTAGTAGGCGCACATTACAAGCTCAAGAGGTTAATAATTCATTGGAATTGTCGGACAGGCACAGGCGGCAGGAGAGCATAAGCGTGCAAAAACAAAATTAAACTCAATAATAGGTTTGTTTACGCCGAAAAAGAAGCCGCCAAAAGAAAGCAAAGAGAAGAAAGAATATATAGAGAATACATAGCAAATAATTTGCCATTTCATGGCTTAAATGTTTTCAAAGCGTAACTTATGCAAAAAGAAGAGAAGAAGACAAAGCACAAATACCAAAAAAAAAAAAAAAAACGGGCGAGCCAAACTTGGTGGGTCATAAAAATTAATTAACCAAATGCGGCAACACCTTGACGCTGCCCAAAAAGAAACTGTAAGTGAATTACAGAAGAAATCCAGCAAGAAATAAATTTAAAAAAAAAGTAAAAAGTGCCGGCGGAAGACAATAAGGGGTGTGTAATGTAATTAGCAAGATGGCAGCAATTAAAGTGTCGTAATATGCACAATGTGTCGTGTAATATGCAGCCATGCCGGCTAATGATGCGTATGCGTAACACGGCGCACAATATTACTCATACGCCAACGCCGCCACCGCCTACACGGATGCGCACTTTGGTCTAGAACAAATACAAACACACACAAGCAAACTGAGCTGAGCTGAGTGCTGCTCAATTTGGCCCAAAACTGTGAGCTGAGCTCATTGCGAGCACTAAAATAGCCACAGAAATAAACAATAATAATAATAAACAAATATGTAAACAGCAGATGCGACGACGACACATTTAAAATGACGCCAGACTTGATTGTTATTTTTGCACGACACTCAAAATGTTGCTACCAATATGTGCGAGAAATATTCTGTTCTAGTCCAAACAAACTGTGGGGGGATGCGCACGCGCTGACTTCGTTTTTTATGGCCTGCGCCCCCTTTGGGACATATATGGCACAAGACTCGTAACGCCTGCGCCCACAGTCTCTGTGGCACAGCTGCCTCTGTATAAGAGAGAAATATATTTCAAAATCATTTCGGTTCTATTGTGTAAGCGAGGGAGGAGGCAACGGCGATGTCACCTTGTAAGTTCTGCGTCGCCAACAGAAAAGAATTCTCATAATTAATGTTCTACTAGTATGAAATCAATTTCACAACAAATGTCAGTGCTGAACATAAACTAATCGCATACTATTCCATATAAAGATTTCTATGTGCCAGATAATGTCATAATAGGGTTTTTTCCTTAAGCTTTAAGGCCTATCGAGCTGTCAATTGAAAGAATTCTGTATAGAATTTACAAGGAAGTGATGGTTCATTGGAAATAAACATTTTGAGAGTTGAGAGTTTATACAACTTTAGTGAGAGAATAAAGATAAGAAGATATTTAATCTCTTTGAGATCGATTGAACTTTTAATAATTCTATTAAAATTAAATAATGTTAAACAACACCTATTAAACCTTAAGAGATCACAGAGAAATTTCAATATCTTTGCAACGTAAATTTGTATTTTTAGCAAATCTATTTAAGGTTGTAGATAAGCATTATCTTTGACTCATTGCGCCACTTTTAAATGTATTTTACTTTTATTTCTATAAAGTTTATTATAATCGATATGCAAATAATCTTTGACCCTCTCACTGCTCCTCTCCCTTTCTAGGGTTCTCCCTAGCACCTCATAATTCTGTGTTGGCAACACTGAGGCCAAAAACAAAACACAATTTCGTTTTGTCTGTTCCTGCTGTGTGTACATTTTGCGCATTATCAGTTTGTCAAGAGCAGCCCCGCCGGTGTGCGATAGTAACAAAAACAAAAAAACCAAAAAATACAAAAAAAAAGCAGTACAAAAATGTAATACAAAAATTGTGTGTGCGCTGCTGCTGCTGCTGCTGCTGATAAAATTCCATGCGGCAATAACAAAAGACGAAGGCAATCTAACGAAGGCGCTACAATTGCCAAATATGCTAAATGACGCGATGAGGTGCGAAGAGAGGGAGAATGGGAGAAAGACGAAGGGGAAGTCTGAGGGCAAGCCTCTCTCCCCCTTTCTCTCTCTCGCACTGCTCCCACAACAACAAAAAACACTGCGACATTGCGTCCGGCCCGAAAAGAAAGCCCAACGGACACGACAATAGAAAGTTAACCGGCAAATTTGCATTGTGTATTGGCCCCAAGACGTCACAGCCCCCACGACACATGGCACCAAATGCTGTTGCCAAATTCACAATTTAACAACTCTTTGGTTGACAACAAATGCAAAACAAACTTTTGCGCAATATGTAAATATTTCTTTTATTTATAGTCGCGGCACCTGCGACGACGAAAGTTGATCGAATTGTTTGTTCGCAGATACCCTGTATTGGGTATGACAGAGACAGAGAGTTTGCTGTGCTGATGCCTGCATAATTTGCCAAGTGTACACCGAGTAAATACAACGAGTATATACAGGTCAAGTCTGTCATTAGAATGACGCATTACGTGCACCAGAGCTGCCCCTATATGATACAATCTCTGACCTTCAGCACAAAACAAATTGTTTGCCAACGTTTCTAGTTAACTTTTGTTTTCTGCACAGTTTGCAAAAGGTTTCGACGGAGTCTTGAGGAAGTTCTTGTAATTTATCAAGTATTTTTGACTGGTCTTCTACTTTTATTGTTTACTTTTGAGACTTTGCTCGAACTTTACTCTATTTCTCAGTATTTTGAGACTGCTTTGTATACATTGAAAATTGTTTTGACTCTTCAAATTGCTATAGGATATTTAATTGAATTTAACTATAAATTCTTGTGCTGGTTTTCTACTTAATTGATTATTTTTGAGACACTCAACTCTAAACTCTATTTGTATCCTATTTAAACTCTATTTAATTTCGTAGTATTTTTTGACTCTTTCACATGCTGGTTTCATGTCAGTACAGGGTATTTCTTTAGCTTATTAACGCTCAACTTTGGCTTCTTTTATTTACTGTTTGATCTTTGTGATTTGTGTTCATATTGGAAGCAGTCAAAAGCCAAATAAATAATATGAGATTTTTTTTTATACCTAATTAGCGGTTAGCCGCAAACTTCAATATGGCTAAAATCCGGCTCGCGTCGTTGTCATTATTATTGCTCTTGTTGTTGTTGCTGTTGTTGTTGTTGCTGCCGTTGCGCTTTTACTTGAGCTGCGGCGACAACTTTGTTGTAGTTTTGAATTTTCAGCTTCTATAGAACTGAAACTAAGGTTAGTTTTGTGGCCAAAACAAAAACATGCGATTCTCAATGCTGGAGACAGACTGGAGCCACGCACACACACACAAGCGCGCGCCTTCATTGGCCCATTTACAGGGTATGTGTGCTGTTAATCGCCGGTGGCTAATTGCAGTCAAACGATTAGCAAACAATTCTCAAGTGTCTATAAACAGGAAAAGTAAAACTAGTTGCCGCACAATTAACAATTAACAACTCAGTATAAACAATTAAAGTCTCGGGGAATTCTGTATAAATCTGGGGAAAAAAAAAACTACAGCTAACTACGATGAATTTCATATCGATTCTCACAAATCGAAAAACCTTACAAAGGCAGCCGCACCCAGAGCAATGCACTATAAAATTGAACTTGGCAGAACCAACCCAACCCAACAACCCACATAAAAAAAAAAAAGAGACACCAAAATCAATGCGACTATAACAATGATAAGAGTTATGTTTGTTTCGAAATTGGAGTATAGATAGAGCAACGGTAACTAAGTGTTGCCATTGAAAATTATCTTATCGCTAATGCAATAAAAAAGAAACTAAATTAAATGTGTATTAAAGAAACCTCGCGAATTGTTTTGTTAACTTTAAATACACCAAACGAAGGGAAATTTTAAGAACATTTTTCTTACGAGAAACAGCTATGCAAAGACAGCTGTCACACTGTAAAGTACCGTAATTCAAGGTTGTAAAGGTGATGGAAAATACCAAAACAAATAGTTCATTCCCTGATCAATCAATATCAATATGCAAGCTACTGATAAAACGAACCGACAGAAAGTATCAATGAAACACACACACACACACACATATATAACTTTTATCCCTTTTAGGGCAACATTGAGGACAACAACAATAGTAATTTCGATTCACACGACTTTTACTTTCAGATTTTGTATGGTTTTTGTAATTTTTTGGGTTGCACGCTTAAAAAAAAAAAATTCACCTTTTTCAAATTGCCGCAGCGAATGAAGTGTAAAAAAATGAGCCGTAAATTGAGTTGAATTTTGTTGCTGCTGCTGCTGCTGCGTTATGCACTATATGGTAGTATATAGTCGTATCGTTCAGTTGGAGCCAGTGCAGGCCCGCATCTGTGTAGAGCAGTTTCCCAAGAAGAAACGCGTCCGTCTCGCGAAAAGTCGTAGAAGTTACTGAAATGCCAAAGTTTTGCACACTTACTCGAGAGCTGCAAACGAGCTCGAGCTTTGAGAGAGAGAAAGAGAGAGACAGAGAGAGAGCAACAGAGCGCGAGAGCAATTGCTAGCGAAGACTGAAGAGCGCTCTCTTGCTGTTGCGAACCGAGCTTTGGCTGCACAGTGTAGCTGCTTCGTTTCGGTCTGCGTGTCTGTTTTTATTGAATAAACGTCGACACGAAAACCCGTAAAGTTATTTTTTATTTTTATCGTAACACGGACGCGTTTGCGTACTTTAATAATTTTCGCAAACAAAAGCGGAGCACGGCACTGGATCGTCTCTTTATTACGGGCCAAAGCTCTGCAAGAGTTGCCACACTATCAAAATTGTTTACTGCCTTGTTTTTATACCTACTAAATGGGGTGCACTAGAAAGAACTGGGAAACCGAAAATGTGAGAAGTTTTCACAGAAGTGGAACTACATACTTATCATACATTAAAAACCTTTCTTTTATTATTCTATATTCTATATTACAGGGTATTTCGCCGCACAACATTGCATTCTAGTGCATTGCAAAAATGGGCGCGTGCACTGATTGATGATCGTGGCGCCCGTACATATAATGCTGTCTGAGTCTGAAATCGAAATTGCATTTGGCTTTTAGCACTTATCGCAGCAAATGTTTTCTTTCTCCTATCCAGTGATGCCCCACCCCCCTCCCCCTCGGGATTTGTAGGGATTTTTAGCAAGGCACTTGAACTAATTTATAGACAAGTTCCCCAGTTCTGCCTATAAATAAATACTGCATGGATGATTAAGAGCCGCAACGGAATCGTTGAAGTTCTTTTCCGTGTAATGTTATTTACGCAGTGAAAAAGGTCAACAGATTGCCAAGAAAACAAAACTGAAACAATCTTCGGACCATAAGCCGCTATACTGTCAAAGATCACGGATGTACCCACCCATTTTGGAGGCTTAGAGCAATCAGAGTACACACTTTGACGATCCTATCTTAAGACCAAGACAAATGAGCTTTCGGTTTTTTGTAGCACATACATTTTTCATTATATACAGAATGGGAGAGAGGGAGAAGAAGACAGAGCAGCAGAGAGGAAGAAAGAGAGAGCGAGAAAGAGCGACCTGTGGGCGCTTGTTTCCGATCAAGATCAATAGAATGACATAAGCTCGTCCACAAGCTTCTGAGCTAGAAAACAAAACGTTAACGAGAAAGTGCAAAATAAAACGAAGATGAAACGGGCAGATGAGAACAGACACACAGTCTCTCTTTCTCTCTTGCTCCCATGATCTGCTTCTGTTTCGCTCAAATGCGCAGTGCAAAAATTGACAAAAATATATATGAAAAGCAACAACAACAACAACAACAATAAGTCGTGTGTCATACGACGATTTCAGAACACGAAAGCAGAAATTCAATTATGAGCGCTACAATTTATAAACTGTCTCCCTCTCTCTCTCTCTCTCTTACACTCTCCTGTCTGAAGATCGGTGATGATCGGTTGCCAGGTCGTAGAGGGGGGTGAGGAGGAGGCTTGCTTGACATTGAGTGCTGAGAGATAAATGACAGGTACACGCAAATGTTTCACTTCAAAGTCGGGGTACGATCGCTTAATTAGAAAGTTTACAACAGGCGAGAAGAGAAATGTGTCGAAATTCGTAATATATAAAAGTTCTTCAAGCAAATGTAGATCAAGCAGATAAGTGCGAACTCATCTTGAGAAAGGTAAGGAAAGTAAAAGTTAAGAAATTAAATCTTATCTTCCTTTAAATCAATTTATGGCTAGGAAAACAAAGATCAACTGAGAACTATCGTGTCTAATGTTATCTAATCTTGAGAAAGGTTCTTTATCTCATCGTAAAGAAGTTGAAAGAACTTTTCCTATTTTCTTTAAATTAATTTATGGCTACGGAAAGAATATTCATACCAGAACTAACCTATCTTAAGTTATCTTAGGGAAAATAACTGCAAGTCATTGTAGAGAACACTGTAAATAAGGAACTCTGAGATAATGAAAGACACGATCTCTTATTATATGTGATATATCGCCTCAGCTAATCAATGCGATGCTATAATGCCTGCTAATAAACAAAATATTACTCTATAAAGTGTATATCGTGTTCGTTTACTATTTTCCCATAATTCCCATCGCGTTTTTGGGATTATCGAGCTTATTGGAAAGGCGACACTGAATCGTTCAGGCTGCGGTCGCATCGTCTACAAAATTGAAAGCGCGTGTAATGAAAGACGACGACGGGGGAATCGTAAACATAAATAAATACAAATACGTATACATATCGTATGGATATGGGCTATTAGGTCGATCTATGATCGATACTCACACGATTTTGCGGTTTGGCACAATTACGTGAATGAAATATGTCACAGACGCCTCCACAGAGACTTTGACTTGGAGACGGGGCTCAACAATTATATAGAAGTCGTATTACTTAATTGCCTCCAACTCAGTTGTGCGTGGGCGGTAATTGACTGTGTGTTCCTCTCTGTGGCGGTTTGCTTGACTGTCCAGAGACGTCGGTAAACAATTTGCACAGTCTGCGCGTCTGTTTGCTTATCGTCGTCGGAGAGTCTGCAGAAGCGACGCATTTGTTTATTTACACTTTAATAAATGAAACACTTGACGATTGTCAATTGTTGTCGGACAACTTTTCAATTGAAATTAAGTTGAAAAAATTAGCATTAATTTGATTTTAAGTGCTGTTTACGCATTGATTTTATGACAGCAATTAGTTGGAAGAGAGCTGCAAGTGCCACAAGTACATTCTTTAGTTTTTTAGATAGTATACAAAGAAACCGTTGAATACCTCTCCATATGTTTGCTGCAAAATTTTAGATATTATCGTTAGCAGTAATCTAGAATTTACAGCTCTAATTGTCAGTCATTGTCTTTTTTCTGACAATGATTTCCACTTTAATCTTGATCTTTCGTAACGTTGCAAGTTCAATCAAGTGCAATTTGCAAATTTATACGCTTTTGTTATTGTTTTTGTTGTTGTTATGCCTTTTCTTTCGATGCAAAGGAGAAAATCGACTGTAGTGTGGGTGCGTCATCGTTGGGATTAGATCGTTGCATTTACAGTTCATATTGTGTGGGTGTTATCTTATAGAGTACTTGCTAAAACCGGAATTACAGTCAACTACTGAGTAAACACGACTTTTCACTGAAGGAATTAGAGATGAGAAATGTTTAACGATTTTTTCGAGAAGAATTACATCATCTAGCAAGAGTACTCAATAAGAGATACGTCAAGAACATTCTAAAATACATGTACATATATAAAATTGAAGGTTCTACAGAAGTATCATTAGGTACCATTACTATAGCATTTGAATAAAAGATTCTACTGAAATATAATTTAAATCATAGTGTAGAATGTAGGATAAACTCACCTCTGGGTGGTGGACCCGCCTTTGGTGTGGTGTGCGTGCAGCAGGGTCGTCCGATTTTCGATATCGAATTTGATGAGCCAAAGTTTGAGGAGGGTGGCTTCAGCTTAGTGGGTATGCCCGTTACAGATCCTGCAGGCGTTAGTATACCCGACACAGACCCCGCTGGCGTAGGTATGCCCGAAACAGACCCCGATGGTGGAGGCATACCCGACACAGACCCTGCTGGTGGAGGTATACCTGAGATATTACCAGGCGTGGGTATGCCTGAAATGCTTCCAGGAGTAGGTATGCCTGAGATGCTTCCAGGAGTAGGTATGCCAGAACGTCCTGGAACCCTTGGTATTTTCGATGTGGCAGATTCCACTGCTTCCGTGGCAGCTGGAGTCTCAGCAGTTACCACTGTCGCTGCCTCTGCAGCTGCCGCTTCTGTTGTTTCACTCATTTTGCACTTTTATTTAAAATAACTTTCTCTTTCACAACACACGCGTATTTAACAAATTTAAAACGAAATAAAATCTGACCAAAAGAATTGCCAGAAATGTGTGTAAATTTATAGCAGTGTAGTGTATTGAATGCTGAGGACTTACCTTAAAATTGGGCTAAAAACAAGAAGAATTTGCTATAAATATTTTCATTTGCTTATTGCCGTCCCTTGGCACACTGTGCGCGCGAGCCAGAAACGTTTTGGCGGGCACTCGCAGGCTATCTCACTCGTATTCGCGTCGGTCTTGCGCATACACAGCAAACAGCTGATTGCGGCTGGTTTTTTTTTTCTTATTTTCCGTTGGAAGCAGCTTCAAAAAAGAAACAAACAATAACCGCTGCTTGGCGTGGTTCTTGTTGTCGTTGTTGTTGTTGGTGGTGAGGTAAATGCTTTAAATTGCGGTGTGACCGCTCTTTTGCTACGATTTCAAATATGCGGAACTGATGCTGTGGGCACCTTAGACACCTTGAATTAATTATGCATATCTCACACGCACGCACACACAAGCACAAAAACTTAAATTGAGCCACTTATTGAATTGAATTTAATTTTTGTTGTTGTTGTTGCTCTTGTTTTATGATCACACTGCGCGTATTGAGAGCACGAAAGTTCTGCTGTTGTTGTTGTTGCTTTTGCTGCAGCGCTGCCCTGCTTTGGTGGTTGTTGTTGCGCCCGTTCAACTGACACAGTTTCGAACGCGTTTATCGGGGTGCTCGGGGGGCTGCTCTGGGCTATTCGACACTGACGCGACACGTTGCACTGCAGTCGGTTGCGATAAACAAATGCGAATTGATATGGGAATCGCAATTACATTAATTTTAAAAAATTTTCAATTTTTGCTGTGAAATTCGCGTTGCCTGCGTTGGAATTTTTGTTGTTGCACTAGGGATGGTAAAGTGGTGCTGCAATAAGTATGGGGATGAGAATGGAACAATCGATAACTGTGTCAATAGGCCGCCAACTAATCACAAATTTGAAAATAAACAATTAATGACTAGGTGGACTTATACAATTATATTGCTGAGCCAATTATAATGTAAAATTAAGCAGTCATTGCCATTTATAAGCTTATTTAAGGCTTAAGACAAATATAACGATTAATCTTGGTGCTGCCAACTGTTGTTGAAAATACTGCAATGACTTTCGGTATTTTGTGGACTGTATTCGTTTTTCCGCAAACACAACCCGGTCACACAGTTCCAACGACGTTTTAGTATTTTTTATGATTTCGTATCGTGCGCTTGAGTTTTGGTGCCGCTCCGCTTTACCACTTTCGGTGTTTTTTGTTTTTGTATGCGCGCTCGTGTGTGTGTGAGTGTGCATGAAAGAAACGAAGCAAAGGAAAGGAAAGAAGGAAAATCCAATTCTCGGAAATCTTATCAATGAGTTTTTAGCCGCTGCACTTACAGCTGGAAAATGCCAACGATTTTAACACGTTCCGCACGTCCCCGTCTCAGCTTGTAGTGAGTCTCGAGTCGCGTCGTCTGTTTGTTTGTTTGTTGGTGTGCGTGACGTTGCCGCAACGCGTCGCTGCTACCACGCCCACACGCCGCACTAAGTGACACACACACACACACATACAGGCAGCATGGCAGCCACAGTGTACAAACGCCTACACAACGCCAGCATAGGCGGAGGCAGCGCAGCCGGCATTGGCAGCAGCCTCTTGACCAGTGTCTCCAGCAGCAGCTCCCCCTCTGCCGGGGCCGGCGGTGCAGGCGCCTCGCCCATGTTGGGGCACTCGCAGCTGACGCGTTCCTTGGAACGCATTCTGGAGGAGGCGCACTTCAGCGGGGAGTTGATACTGACCAATCGCAAGCTGAAGGATTTCCCCAAAATGGGCGCCAAATATAGTCTGGAGGATACCGTTATTGCAGGTGAGTTGTACAGGGTGCTTCAGGGCGAGGCATGTCTAGAACTTTTTGCAGAAGTTTTCTTTTGTTTGGCACAAAAATCAATAATTTGCAGCAGCCCGTCGCATGCTGTGCTGCGCTCTCCCTCTCACTCGCTCATTGTCTCCCTCCCTTTTCATTTCTCTCTCTTTCTCCCTCTCACGCACTTTACTCCCTGCACATTTTTTTCTCTCTGGCTCCTCCCTTCTCCTGCCTAGCCAAGGACAATAATTATTGCAGCTGTTTTTTCATCATCTCTCTTCTCTTCTTCTCTTCTTCTTTCTCCTTTTTCATTTCATGTTTTGCACTTTGCAATGTTCCGTTTTTTTTTTGGGTGGGTTTTTCCTTCTGCGCCTTTTCAAGTTCAGCCAACTTTCGTTTTTGTTGTGCTGCCGAAAATGCAGTCGGACACACACAAGCACACACAAACACACACACAGTTACACCCTATCAGGCACCCTACTAGTTATCCACCCACCCACTGATAACCACCCTGCTGAGGAGGAAAACCATCTGTTTTCACAGACGCCCCGCATCGATTTTCAACTGCGCCCTGTTCAGCTGCGGTTTCCTTTCCTTTCCTTTCATTTTCCCTTTTCATTTACTATTTGCTATAGGACTGGAGAATAAAGTACACAATAAAAAGAACATAAAAGATGAGAGTAATATTCTGCAGCAGTTCCTGTATACACTCATTATAATATTTTATTCTGTTCTTCCTTTTCCATTCTCATTTATTTTGTATGGAAATGTACCAAAGGTACCAAAGGAGAATTGTAATATAATATGAGAGCGTTGTTTTCAGTATAATATAGAATATAAGAATTGAATGGAATATGTCATAAATACATAAAATAGGCTGGTCTTATAATTTAATATTATTATTATATTATATTAAATTATATTTTGATATGAGATCAAGTGTTCCTTATACAATAAATTCTCCATCAAGAACAAGCACGGAGTGATTAGACTGTATAGTAATATTAGTATTATATTTTCTTCTTATATTGTATTTGAGCGATTCATAATATTTTTCCAATACTCTCAAGTAGTCTAGAAATATTTTATTTATTATGAACCCCAGGAAATAACATTTCTGTTATCAAATATAATTATTAACATTCTACAATACAACAAAATCATTTAAAAATAAAACCACATAATATGCTAACCATATTGACCGATTAAAGGGGTTTTCAATCTCTTGTGGTTTGTGAAAGCGATAAGAAACCGCTCACAAAAGTGATTAAAAATCATTAAACTATTTTTCTGTTTCCGCATAAATATAAAACTGTTTAGATTTTACAATATTTCTGTCTGAAAATGTAATGGCAAAATGTTACTGTTGACTAAGCCTTTAAATATTTTGAGTAAAAGAAATACATTTAACAAGATAAGGAACATCTGTTTATAATAATATAATATCTGTTTCTTTATTTCTTATTGTACTTCCATTTTAAGGAATTTCTAATTATTAACTGTTCTTCTGTTTAGAACAGACGTAGGAAATTGATAAAAGCAGAAATTCTAGATATTTCAAAGAGAGACTTCCGCTAGAACTTTCCTCTAATTCTTCAAAAATAACCCACCAAGTTCGTATAATCTTTTCTAATTCGTCTCAAATCGTTTCAAAACTCGTGAGAAAGTTCAAAAGCGTTGCGAATCAAAAGAAATTTGCAAATTAACTTAGATCGTGAGTTGTTTGGCTAAATTAGAATTTTCAGTTTGCCTCTCAAGACTCTTGATTCTTCTCTTTTCCTATTGTCTTCTCTTTGACTCTAAGATTTCTTGATACTCAATTCTTGCCTCCCTCGCACTTTTTTCGCTTCCGGCATTTTCCCAATTAAGTTTTGTTTCGTTTCGTTTTGTGGTTCAATGATTTTTTTTGCCGGCTCAAGAATTGAGTCATCAACAGCTGAGTGTGGTGGGAAAGAGAGGGAGGAAGGGGGGAAGAGAGACAGAGAGGGTTGTCTGACTGCGTAGGCGTGACTAATTAGCAATTAAATCGTTGCCCCTTTTTGGTGTGAACAACATCGTAAACTTCACTTTGCAACGTAAATATGTTGCACCAACAGAGTCAAGAGGAGGCAACAGCACAAGCAGTAGAAGAAGAAGAAGAAGAAAGGGAGGGAGATAGGAGAGAGAGAGAGGGATGGGGGTAAGCAACCCCTGTGCAAGCACTTGAGTCAAGAAATCAATGAGCGTCGCAAAGCGCCCGAAAAAGAAGCGATTTCTTTTTTCTTTCTTTCTTCCACTGCCTCTGCTTCTCCTTCTTCTTCTCCGTCTTTGTGTGTTCGCCCAACAACCCCCAAGAGAGGAAAGCTTTATGGTTCACTTTGTTGCTGCTGGAGTTGGAGGTGAAGCGATTTGGCCCTGGCAGACTGTCAACGCTTCCTAAAACCATTTGTTTCTTGCGGTCTGCCCCAACTAAGCTTGCTCCCATTCCCTTTCCCTTCACCTTCATCTACCCCTCCCCTGGCACATTTCATTTTCACTGCATTTTGCGGCACGTGATTGAGACGCACGTCACGTAGTAAATCAAACAAAAGCCATGAAAAATGAGAAAAAGGCGACACGACGTGCAGGAAATTGTTTAAAATAATTGCAACTTGCTAAACTGGAAACCGAAAAAAGGAAAAGAAACGTAGCAACATAAAAGTGCAGCTGCTGCAGCGGAAGAAGCAGCACAGAGAGAGAGAGAAGGAGAAGGAGAAGAAGAGAAGCGACTGCGGGAGCAAAAGGTAGTAGCAGCAGCAGAGGCTGCAGGAAGAGGAGGCAGATAAGTAGTAGGGAAGTAGAGGAAAAGGTAGTAGAGTTAGAGTTAGCAGGAAGAGGAGGCAGTAGTAGGCAGTAGAATGCAGAAAAGTAGTAGCAGCTAAAGTTAAATTGAAGCAGCAAGAGAGAAAAGGAAAGGCAGCAACAGAGCAGAGGCAGCGGAAGAATAAAATAGTATCAGCAGGAAGAGGAGGCAAAGTAATATCAGTAAAGGAGTAGCAGCAACTGCAGTTGAGCAGCAGGAAGAGGAGGCAATAATGCAGTAACTGTTAAGGAAGAAGCAGACAAAGACAGCAGCAGCAACGGAAGAGAATGCAAAGAGAAGTATCAGCTGAGGACAGCCGGCAACAAAGTAGTAGCAGAATAGGAGTGCCAGTGGCAGCAGAAAAGTAGTAAATACTGAAGCAGTATCCGCAGCAGCCGCACTTAAGAATGTGGAAATAGTAGTGAAACAAGCAGTAAAGTAATTAAAGTGAAGGAAGAAGTTGCAATGTAGTAACTGAAGTGAGAACTGAAGAGAGAGAAGGCAGAGCAGGAGTATGAGAGGTTTCAAAAAGGTAGTGGCAGAGCAAAGGCAGCGCACAAATAGGGAGAATAAGGTGTGGCCGAAGTGCAGTAAAGGCAGAAAAGTCAAAAATGTAGCAACAGCAAAGGGAAGCAGAAAAGGCAGTAGCAGAAAAGTAGCAGACGAGATGCTACAATTGTAGCAGAACATGCCAACCAACAGAACATCAGGAGTGAGGGAAAAGGCAGCAAAATAGTAGTGTAACTAAGCACAAAAGCAGAACATGACCAGGCAAAAAGGTAGTGACAAAGAAAAAGTAGCAGCAGCAGAACAGCTGCAGAAGGACAAGGTAGAAGCAACAGCAGGAGACCAGAGCAGAAAGGCAGAGAGAGTGAGAGAGAAGGAGAGAGAGAGAGAAAAAGAGGAAGAGGGAGAGCAGAGCAGTGGGCAGAGGCAGTGCAGTAGGCAGAATCAGAGCAGCAGTAAGACCGCAGCAGCGCTGTGCAAAAGGTAGTAGAAATTTCTGATAGAAGCAACGAAAAAGAAGTAGCAAAAACTGCATAGAAAATAGTAGTATCAATAGTAGTACTAATAATAGTATCACTAGCTAGTAGTAGCAGTTCCAGTAGAAGCAGTAAAAGTAGTAGCAAGCTACGCACAAGTGTACACTGGCAGCTGCGCAGTGCGAAGGGAGTCTAGTGTGCGCCAGTGTTGGCCAGCGAAAATAAACAGCAAATTTTATTGCCGGCAGCAGCAGCTGCTGCGCTGCACAAGGGCGACAATTAATGTTGGCAGCGGCAAATTGCAGCTGTTGTCAGTGTTGACGAGCTGGAGGCAGCAGGAAAAAGCTAGCAAAACCAACACAAGCAAAGCAGTGTTGATGAGCTGCAGCTATAAAAGAAGTTTACTTCGTTCAGTTGTTGTTGTCGTTACTTGAGAGTTGGCAAACAAAATGATTTACTTAGTGAGGGGGAAGGAGAGAGGAGGGACGCACAGAAAGAGGGACGCACAGACAGTCAGACAAGACTGTCGTGTGCTTTGTCGCATAGTTTCCCCCTCCGTTTTGTTGTTGTTGTTGTTGTTATTGTTGCTGTGTTTGATGTAATGTGTAAATCTCAGACGACAGCTTTGTTGTTTTTATTGTTTGTTTTGTTTTTATTGTTGTTGCTGTCGTTGTTGTCGCTGCGCCAAGCAAGCAGAGAGGAAGCGTCGCGACGCCTGCACGTCCACAGTGACTGTCAAACTGTGCCAGCTGCGTGCTTTGCATGCGCAATGAATGACAGCGCAGCGCAGCAGCAGAGCTAGTGATGACACTTTTAACTTCTTTGTGGAACCAGCAAATATCTTAGAATCCATTACAGATGAATGTGTGGAATAAGTGGAATGCAAGAGCAGCGCGGTAGCAGAACTAGTGATGACACTTCACTTTTCGATGACTTTTTTTGTATAACTGGCAAATTCCTTAGAACCCACAGCAGATTGATGTGTAGAATAAGTGGAAGTGAAGTAAACAGCAAGAAATGTTTATTCATTTCGCAGTTTGTTTATTTAACTGCATATAAATTCCAGGCAGGGAAAAAAGATTCAATTTTCTCCCCTTTTTCATCACGCGATAAGTGCGGCATAAATTGCGCGATAAATGGAACGCAATTCTAAGGTAAATTCCCTCTCTCTCTCTCTCGCTGTCTCCCTCGCCCAGGCTATCATTAGCTGACGGCATAGCTAACTATAAATATGCATGTATGAACATGCACACAACACTGCATATGTGTATGCGTGTGTGTGTGTGTGTGTGTGCAGTTTTTTGCTGCTTATAAATGGACATTTGGGATTGGGGCCAATGCAAACTTGACACAGAAAGAAAGAGACGGCATTCATTGGCTCAATTCATGAATTCTCATATTAAGTGTAAGCAATATTTAATGCCCCCAACGATGTGTGGCAACAAAAAACGGTGGCAAATAGCAGAGGCAACAACAACAACAGTAACAATTATTGCAAAAGCAACAACAGCGAGGCATAAACAATTTATGTAGTTTAATTGCTGAGCGTAGCACGCGCGATCACTAAAACTGTGGAATACTAGCTATGAGACATGCAAGAACTACGTTTATGCAGTGTAGAGTTGAGCTTATGATGATCGTGATAAGTGAATAAATTTATGAATCTCCCTAGTTCTTACTTAGCGGACTCTTTTGACAACTTTATTTTCTAGCTGTGAACTATCGATTGGGTTATCCTGAAAACTAAGAGAGATATGCCATAACTTATCATTATCTTTTCTTCTTATTTGGTCGAGTTTCTTATAATCAAAGAAATGTTGATATAATGGAAAGATATATGTATTTAAATAAATAAAGAAATTATTAAAATATATAGAGCAGTCTATTAAAGTACAGAACGCATTGTTCTTCTTCTTCAAATATTCAGTATTTCCTTAAATTGTCACAGAATGCTTCAAAATTGTATATATCAAATATGGTTATATCCTTAGATCGCTTAAATAATGTTATATTAAAAATTTTAAGATCTACAAGATTTTTCTAGTGTAAAAGAATAAAAAAAAAAACCTTTAAAACTGACACATAAAATGTGTTAAAATCGTATTCTTTCGAATATTGTTACTTTCTTTCATAAATCATATGATAGTTCTTAGGATCTGTAGAAACTTTACATTGCAAACATTTGAGTATAGTTTAAACTTGTTTACTCAATCTTAACTATTGAAAGTTATTACCGATTCCACTCATCCACTTATTACTTTGTGAATTCGTGAACTATTTCATCGCATAAACATTGACTCAAGAAACTGAATAGTGAAGAGGGACGGGGTGCAGTGCGGTGCGGCCGCAATTTGAGCGTCGACTTCGTATCAGCTTACAACAACTGCAAATAAATTAAGGGCAATAGCCACAACAAAAGCAGCAACAACAAAAGAAACAACAACAACAAAAGCAGCAACAACAAAAGAAACAACAACAACAAAAGCAACGAATTAAACGCGCGCGCCAGACACAGGCCAGCCGGTCGTGTGTGTATGTATTTGTTTACCCATGAGTGTATGTGTGTGTGTGTGTGTTTGCATATGAAAAACTGTAAACTTGGCACAGCTGTTCCGCCAGTTGGTCTGGAAAATGCTGCCTCAGCAGTGGCAGGAAGGACCACTCCAGAAAAAGGGAAAACCATCAACATCATCAGCAGCAACAACAACAACAACAGCCACAACAAAGGCAACAACAACAAAGAAAATTGATCAATATTTATTTATTTTGTTGCTTGTTTTTTATGTTGCCAAACAAAATGTTGTTTTTCTTTCTTCAGTTTACATTATGATTAAATGGGGAAATATGCAAGAAATTGCGGGGCCATAAACACTCGAAGTGTGTGTCCAAGGGGGAGTGTGTGTGTGTATGCTCTGTGTGTGTATGCTCTATGTGTGTGTGAATATGCTCTATGTGTGAGTGTGTCTGTATATGCTCTGTGTGCGTGATCTGCGCGTGTACGGAGTGTCTTTAAGTGCTGTGCGTGTGGCAAGAAGGCAGAGAGAGGAGCAGGAGGTGGCAAGAGGGCAGGAAAAATGCTAAGAAAAAGACAGCTAAAAAGAAGAGTGAGAGAGAGAGAGGTAAAAGAGAGGAAAGTACAGAGAAGGGAGGAAGGGAGCAGGAGGAGTAGAAAACACCACGCCTTCAATCTTCACATAAGGCATAATCAATTGAAATGATTTCCATGCCATGAAACATCCAATCAGACTTTGTTGTTGTTGTTGTTGCTGCGATCGAATGATGATTGAAGAGCAGAGAGAAAGCAAAAACATATGGAAACTGTTTCTGTGTGTGTGTGTATGAACTCCCAGCTGTGTGCGTACTGATTAAAACTGAACACTGCGATAAGCAAAAGTTCCTCAACATCGAGAGAGAGAGAAGCGTAGTCAAATTTTTAATTGTTTTTATTTATGAATTTTAGAAATATGTTAATCAACTTGAGTGTGATTCAAATATGTCAATGAACTTGATGACGAATCTAATGATAGATTATAGAAGGCACAACCCCCCTTATAGAAGGCCCCGTCCCTCTTCGAAGCAATCACATTTCTCTTGATTCCATTTCAATTATCTTCACATGCCATAACTAGTTATAGCAAATTTCAGCTTTCTAGCACAGCGGGTTCTCTTCGCTGAACCACTTTTTTATTAGGCCTGTACCGGTTTTCGGTTGTCGTTTTGCAATCATTATGAAATAGAGAGGGAACGGGGGGGGGGGAGCTACTTTCAAAACATGCTTGTGGGAGAGAGAGAACTGAACCGTTTTGCGAACCGGTTTAGAAGTAAGACTGTTGGGAATTATAATTAAACTGCAGCATGTCAATTGTTATGAACCGTTTGCTTGAACCGGTTTGCCCGCACATTCCTTGCACCTTGCTGTGGTGGCATTAGTTACTCCTCATAAGGAAGTGCTGTAAGTTTCTCCCCAACAAGGTCTGATTGCGCGATGTGACCAAATGCGTTTAGGAAGTTGCCTTATTGAGAGCCTTCGAGAGGGGTAAAGGGCTGCTAGAAGGCTATAAAAGCAGCACAAACACACACACACACACACACACTTGAATCTATATGAATCATAATTCCAAGCATGCAACATCATCATCATTGACGACGTCGCATGGGGCAACAATAAAATTGAGTAAATTAATTTCAATAAATCCATCAATAACCACGCGCAACTGCCGGCATTGCCTAATGGCCCAACAGAGGGGAGAGGTGGGGGGGGCAGCTCGACCTAGGTCCAAATTGAAGCTACTGTGTGCCATACAAAGAGGGGCACGTGCCCCTGCTGGTGCTGCTGGAATGTGGCGCCGTCATTAATAAAACTTTTTTTGTTGCTTCCGTTGACGCCCTTCAAAATTGACTGGAACTGAGCGTGCTCCCCCTCTCTCCGCCCTCTTTCACTTGCCCTCTCTCTCTCTCTCCTCCTCTCTCTTGCTGTTTCTCTCTCATGTCTGGCGTGTCCTGTGCTGCACCCTTGGCACATGAGTAATCCCTGATAATTGCGAGTACTGTGTGCATTATTTATGTGCCTCGCCTGCTGTTGCAGGTGGTGGTGCCACGCTCGAGCGAGCCACTGCGATCCAATTCCCCAGAAAAATTCAAATTGTTGTCGCGACAGACTGAAAAATAGAAACAAGACAAGAGAGAGGCAAAGGGGCGCAAGTGTAGAGGAAAAGTGGCGAAAACAAATTTGATTTAGTTTTATGAGTTTTTGCGTTTTTGCAAATTTTGTTGGCCCTGTGCCAGCAGCAGCCCCTGAGAGAGAGAGAGAGAGAGAGAAGAAGAAAGACACATAGACAGAGGGAAAGAGAAAAAGGCAGATAGGCTGTGTGGCAGGTTCACAGTACAAAGTCGCCTGCCCCAGTTAGAGGCATGCTGCCTTCATCGACACTGTCGCCGTCGCGTCGCGTCGGATGCTGCTGCTGCTGTGGAATCCAATTTCCGCATTTGGTAACTGATAACGACGGCAACGGTGTGACGTCAGCAACAAGGGGAGAGTCCTTGGCACATCCTGTTGCCGGGCAAAGTTTATTCAACCTGTGGGTGCAGCCTGCAAATTGCGGCAAATGCAAATGCAGCAGCAGCAGCAGCAGAGGAGGAGGAGGCAGCAACAGCGGCAGCCATTGCCATCTTAAGCACTGCCTTTGTCTGCCTTTTGTGTGCGTTCCCTAGAGGAGGGAAGGGGGACGGCTGTAGGCGGGGCAGGGGCTCTACTAATGCGAAGCCATAGCGAGCAAGCCGCACCCCATGCAACTGAGGCACAGTGGAGCACAGTGTGGCAAGGGGGAGCAATGCATAAAGCAATCTTCTCGCTGCCATAAACAACGTAGGTTGAGGAGTCACTGTGGAGTGTGCGTTAAATACAACAGCAACAATAATAACAAAAGCAACAACAAGGGGGCAACAAATGCCGCCTCAAGCTGTCGTCAGCCAGTTTTAATGTCGAGTTTTTCTGAGTAGTTCCCAAGTGGAGTGTGCAGAGACTCTTGAGTGTGTGGAGCGAAGTGTGCCTGATGGATTCCGATTTGGTATTTCTGGTTTCAACAGAGAGAGAGAGGGAGAGGGAGTGTTGCATAAGACCATCGCACGCATCATTAATATTCGCAATACTATACGCAACTGATTCCAGTTTGCAGTCGAACTAGTTCAATGGAACCAAAGTAAATCAAGCTTAAAGTCTTTAAACTGATTTGCAGATCCATTTGGAAACCCATCAAAACCTTCTTAAGTTCCAATTAGCTGGGGATTTATTTCTCTAGCTGAAACTGATCTCATTTTTTTTCTTGTCACACAACAAAAGGTTCTTGTCATTACAACATTTTTTATTGTCACTTTTATGTGTTTTTTATAGGCTCTGAACTAGTTGAAGAGGCTACAAAACAACAAACTTTAGCACTTTAAAAGCAATGTAAAGTTGAAATCGTATAAAGTTGGAGGAACACTAAAGAGAGCACAAAACGGGAGAGCTAAAGTTAAAGATATATTTGGATTGTGGTTCGTTTTTTACACGAGTAGGTTCTATAGTTTGAATACCCTTCGACCATTGAAAATGGTCAAAAAAGGGTATACTAACTTTGTGTAAATGTATGTAACAGGCAGAAGGAGGCGTGGTAGACTTTAACAAGGTTATATATTCTTGCTCAGGATCACTAGCCGAGTCGATTGAGGCATGTCCGTATGTCTGTCCGTCTGTCTGGATGAACGCGCCGATCTCAGCTATTACAAAAGCTAGGGACACCAAATTTAGCATGCAGATTCCTGTATACCATACGCAAATCAAGTTTATTTTCAATTTGGAATAACACGCCTACCGCCCACGCAAACTGACAATCTTTATTTACATTTCGATTTACATTCGAAGTACTCATTTCTTAACGTTCTGCTTTAGCACATATATAGATAAATACTGTATGAAGGAGGATAACCAAATTGCAACCCGAACACTGAAGTTATTATTGAAGGGTATCCCACTGTCGCGTGACGCTCGACTGTTGCTCTCGTTTTGAATATAGTTGGCATAGTAAAGAATAGAATTATTTACAAGTGAAGACTTTCAATCTTTTACTTTAAGAATATACCTTTTTCTATGATTTTTATACCCTTGGACCATTGAAAATGGTCAAAAAAGAGTATACTAACTTTTCCGACCTAACTCAGAGAACTGTGATATATATTAAATGTTTTCAGTTTCTTTGCTTATCTAGAAGGAACTGCACAAAAGGTTTTCAGCAAGAATATAGTGTAGATAGTAAAGGCACTCATTCTTCACCTCTTGCCAGCAAATAAGTTCTTTATTTCTCATATTTTAGCAAAAAAGTATAACTACAGCAAGCTCCATCCCTGTAAAAGTATCAGATCTATCTATGAGAACTATGATATTTAATATGTTTGCCTAAGATTGCAAGAATCTGCGCATTAGAATGTATTTTAGAAGAAATGTAATGCATATATAATGTATAATTACAGTTCTCATTCCTTATATAATACGTAAAAACTCTCATACTTTACCTCTTCAAGTAAAGTATGAACAAAGCAGGCTCTTTGCGTTCTTTAACAGTCTTCAGGCCTCATAAATCCTCACTCACATACCCCATAGAGCTTCTTCCATTTAATTGCGAATTCCCCACATGCAAAGCAGTTAAACCCACTCGACTGTTCTGCCGGCAACTACCTGAATTATCTCATTATATAATGCTGCACCTAAACACACAAATTCTTTGCTCTCCTTTCCGTTCTTTCTCTTCCTATGCCCAACTCCCACTCCAGAACTCTTTACGCACAATTTCATGTATACAATAAATTTGGTTTGTTTTTGTTGGGTTTAGTGTGTACTTTCCTCTCTCTCTCTCTCTCTCTCCCACTGTTCCCCCTTCGTTTCGCATGCAAATTCATTTAGTAAATTAATTGCCCATTCCACTGCGGTTTCCCCACTTGTTCGGCACCGGGCAACGGGCAACATGCGCCACCGTAAATTGCCTGCGTATTGAGGTCATGCGCTCCACTGTGGCGTGCCGTGGCAAGTAGAGTCGCAATGCGTGGCAAAGTGATAAGGGAAACTCAGTACTCCCTCTTCCCTGCCCCCTCTCCCTCCCTCCTGCTGCTACCAAAATAACAAGCAGGGGAGCACATTGTGTATGCGCTTCCTTAATTAATGTCATGTCTCCCTCTCTTTGCTTCTAGATCTGTCCCGAAATAGATTCTGTGAGCTGCCCGAGGAGATCACCACGTTCTCGTTCCTGGAGACATTGCTGCTGTATCACAACACCATACGCAGCATACCGGAATCGGTGAAGCAGCTTTCCTCATTGACCTATCTGGATTTGCGAAGCAATCAACTTGGTTCGCTGCCACGTGAGATTTGCTTTCTGCCACTGCAAGTGTTGCTAGTCTCGAATAATCGTCTCTCTTCGCTGCCCGATGAGTTGGGGCGTTTGGATCAAACCCTTACGGATCTGGATGCATCATATAATCAACTGACTTCGCTGCCTGTGCGCCTGGGAGAGCTGCGCACACTGCGCTCCCTTTCGTTGCGTAGCAATCAGCTGTTGTATCTGCCACGGGAGATCACCTGCCTCAGTCTTGTCTCGCTGGATGTGAGCAACAATCGCATTGCCAGTCTCCCACTGGAGATACGTCACATGAGCACGCTGGTCGAGCTGCAGCTGGAGAACAATCCGCTCACCGCGCCACCAGCAAGTGTAAGTCAGCTATTGCAGTACATATTTAGATAGAGAGAAAGAGAGAGTTTGGAACATATGATAATAGCTGCTCTTGTAGATAAGATAGGGGACTATCTAAATATTTAGTAATTTATTTATTTCTTTACGTTTGCTGCTATTGAATGTAGTTCAGACTCTTGACTTTCTACTGGTCAGAATTTGCAATCATTATCGCTTGATGAGCTCACAGTTTAATCAGTTATCAGGTTGCCCAAGTATAGACAAACGATGTTTATGTTTGCTTACTATATTAATAACGTTTATTTGCCAACTACTTTTGGTACCACTCTCCATAGTCGTAATTGCTCTTATATATTTGAGGAGTTTATCAATAACATTAACAATTCTAGTTCCAAGTATGTAAATGATCTATTTTTATACGGAAACTCTTTAGAATAGTTGAGAAAGGTATAGAAAGTTGAAGTATAGGTTAGAAACTATAGATATTACTGTTTAGCCTCCTTATACCTATCAATTTCGACGTGTGTTAATCTTAGAAACATAACACTTGAGATACACAAGATATGAAATTCTTTTCTATACCAGAACACTTTATAGAGACTTCATACACTCCTAACTTTAACCAAAATAATGCTAAAGACAATTTATTTGATATTTTTTTGAGGCTTTGGTTTTTATAGCCATTTATAAAGACACAATTGTTAAATAAAGAGAACTCTTCTTACTTCAATAGAAAATGATCTGTATATAACATATATCAAGTCTTTAAGCTACAGCTGATATCACATAATAACTTCAAGCAATTTACCTTCTCAAATTCCAATTAGTTGCATTTCCTGCTGTCAATTTAAATCCCACAAAAAGAGTTCAAGCGTAACAAAAAAAAAATGAAAATGGGAAAAATAAAGAATAGAAGGGACTCTGGTTTTATATATAATTTATGATGTCTGTCTCTGTGCGCCTGCATTTGAGACAGTTTTTCTTTTGCCGTTGCTGCTGACAATAACTCAATATCTAAAATATAATATCCAATTTTAGCTCTGCATGCGCGGTCTGGTGCACGTATTCAAGTTTCTGGAGACACAGGCAACGCGCGAGGAGAAGGGCGCACGAGCTGGCGGCAATTACGATGGCTACACGACGCTGCGCCGTGCACCGCGTCACAATTCCAGTGGCAACATGCTGGAGACGACAGCAAGTCAACGAAATCCAGCACGACATCAGATCGATTCGGGCTACAGCACCAGTGATGGCCTGGACAAGCGTTGGTCACACGATGCACCTGGTGGCAAATCGAAGACAGATTCGCCGCTCCACTGTGCCACATTGCCGCGCGCAATGCCCCCCAGTAACAGCAGCAGCAGCAACAGTCAACAACAACAACAACAGCAGCAGCAACTGCAGCAAATGTTGCCACTGAGTGCAGATGCCATGGATGCATCGCTCACTTCCAGCACCAGCACAATTGTGGATGAAAGTCTGACTCTCAGTGCAGGTGTCTCTCCCATGTCGTCGCCCTGCAAGCGTGCCACATATGAGCACTCGGGTAGCTCGAGCAATGGCTCGTCGCCGGATCAGGACGATGATCTGATGCTGGATCATCAGGAGTGCAGTGTGCACGGCAGCAATGGCAAGCTGAACAAGAGTCTCAACAACATACAAACATACAAGTGAGTGCAGACAACGAAGATACCCTATGTAGAACCCACTCTTTAAACCCACTCTAATCTCTTGCAGGGAGTACAAGGAGGCACTGAAGCAGCAGCGCAATCAGGAGATTAGCGTCTACAAGCAGAAGCATCCCAATGCCAATCAGAGTCCCAACAATGAGGAGCTGCCGCGCCTCACCAATGGCACTACAACTACAACAACAACAACAACCACACTACCAAAGTCCATTATGAAACAGCCGAGCAGCAGCAGCAGCAGCAGCAGCAATGGCCACAATGGCAACGGCAACGGCATCGACGATGTTGTTATACCAAAGAAACCCATACAAAAGGTGATACCCTCACGCAACACGGAACTGATGTCATCACAAAAATCCACAGCAGCAACATCGTCGCAGGAAGCAAGCAACGGTGCCCATTGTCTGGGCTATGTGAAGCCGCATAGTCCCATGAAGAATGGACACGGTGTGCTTACCCAGAGTAACAATAACAAATTCAATACGTCCAATGGCAGCAATGGAGCTGCGTCTATAGCAGGTGCAGCTGCTGGCGGCAGTGGCCTCATCAAATCACCCGTTAGCGCTGGCAGCAAATTGGGAAATGCCGTGAAAACGCATCGCACAGTCACCTGGAATCATGATATACCTGCTGAGAAGCTGAGCTTCACCATGCGTCGCGAATTCGATCGACAGCGCGAGGAGACGGAACTCATGTCACAGCTGCGCAGTGTGAGTGTTGCAAGTGATTAGGTTTTGAATCATCTTACTTACTGTGAATCAATTGCAGATTATTGAAACGCGTCTGAAGATGACGCTGCCTGAGGATATTGCAGAGGCACTTACCGATGGAGTCATACTTTGTCATCTGGCCAACTATGTGCGGCCACGTTCGGTGGCCAGCATTCATGTGCCATCGCCGGGTGTGGTGAGTGTGGTGCATAAGTGCAACGACACATGTGGTGCAGTTGGTAGAGGAGATTGTGATGAATGCTTATTAAAATGATTTGTAAATAGGAGTCAGACTCAAATGCAGTCGAAGAATGTTGAATAATGTTAAAAGTTTATAGAGAATGTTAGGAAAAGGTTATAAGCTGATAGGGAGTGTTAAGAAATGTTATATGTTTATGGAGAATATTAGAAAAGTATAATTGATGGATAGATAATGATAACAAAATGTTAAAAATTAATAGAGAATTTTCAGATAACGTTATAATGTTAATAGGAATATTAAGAAAGTGTTCTTATATTTAGGGAATGTTAGGAAAATCTTAAAAAAGTGTAGAGAATGTAAACCGAGAGCAACAGTCGAGCAGCAAGCGACAGTGGGATACCCTTCGACGTATGTTGCCATAAAATGTATCTAATTGCATGATACTAATCGCAAGCTGCATATTCATCAAAACACTGCAGTACGCCTAGCATATACTGTGTTAGCATGTATTGTATTTTCGGTAATTGACATGTGCATGGAAAAGAAGAGTCGAGATACAGCTCACACTACCCTATCGGCATGTGCATAGAAAAGAAGAGTAAAGAAATAGTTCGCGCTACGCGCTCGCATCGTTTGTCCTTTTCTTTTCTGCACAAGTGATATAGTTATGACGTCGTCGACAACGTCTTTGCTGGTCGAAGGGTCGAATTGGTTTATCTAATAACTTCAGTGTTTATTTTCGGATCGTGTATATATACTTTGTGGGGTCTAACACACCTCCTTCTGCCTGTTACATACATTTGCACAAAGTTAGTATACCCTTTTTTGACCATTTTCAATGGTCGAAGGGTTTAAAAAGTTTTAAAATGTAGGTAAAAATAAAAAGAGAATGTTCAGATAATGTTATAAATTTATAGACAATGTTAAAAATTATATAAGTTTATAGACAATGTTACATAAATGTTATAAATTGAAAGAGAATGTTAAAATAATGTTGAAAACTTTTAGAGAATGTTAAAAAATGATGTAAATTAGTAGTGAATGGTACGAAAATGTTGAAAATGTATGAAGTATATAAGCTATATTTGTTTACGATTTTTTCGACCACTTCCTGCACCACATGTAGATGTTACACTAATGTTTAAACTATTCGAAGAGAGTTAAATGTTAATAGAAACTTTCCCTTTTGTAGAACAAACTCTCCATGGCGCGCTGTCGACGCAATGTGGACAACTTTTTGGAGGCCTGTCGTCGCATCGGCGTAGATGAGGTAAGTTCAAAACGATACCTCGCTTAACGATCCTATTTATAAGTCAGTTGAGGTTAAATCATGGCTATATCATCATTCGGTTATGGGGCACATCCTCAAATGCTTTGAACGCTAAACGCTTTTCCTGCTTTTCGTTGAGAAGTTTGTTGAATGTAGAGTTCTTGAGACACAAGTTGAGTTAGCTTTTGAACTGTTACCCCCCCCCCACACTTTCCCCCATCCATATGCACCCGCCCCCTCTCTACTACACACACTTTGAAAAATGATGCATAAAATCTGTTATTGGTGTTGGTTGCAGGAGTTGATTTGCTCCTGTGCAGATGTTGTGCCACAGCTAAACGAATCCACACGCGCTGACGATGACTATGATGCTGATGTTTATGTCAATGATAACGACAGCAATGGCAGCGGTGGCGACAACAACAACATTGATAACAATGCTGGCCGTGACGCTGTTGGCTCGTGGCAGAGGCAGCAGCAACGTTGTCTTGTGCCCAATGCGGTGGCATTGCTGCGCACAGTGGCCGCACTGATTGCCCTCGATGCGAATCCACATCATCAGCATATGCGCTACCTGCAGCAGCAGGAAGAGTTGCAGATGAAGTTGCAACAGTTGCAACAGCAACAGCCGCCAAATTATCATCATCATCATCATGTTGCGCAACATTTTGAGCAAGAGCAATTAACTGTAAATGCACAAAACTCCTGCACCAAACAGCCAGAACAGATGTTGCAGCAACAACAACAGCAACAACAAGAACAGCAACAGCAACTAGATAATGTATTGTATGAGAATTGTAAAGCGCATATGTCTGATGATGTGTCAGCAACTGCAGCAACAGCAACAGCAGCAGCAGCAACAATCACAACCACCACAACAACAACAACTTGTTACCTCTACGAGCAACAACAACAACAGCATAACCACCAACTGGGCACAGTGGGTCAACTGTTGCGATCGGCCAAGCAAAAGACATACGAGAAAATCAAACAGAATCTGATCAACACACACGGCCAGCATAGTTTTCAATTGAACAACAACAACAGTCGCACACTGCAGACAATCATTGAGAGTGAGCACGATGTGGCCGCCGCTGGACCGGCTGGACACTATCAGCTGATCGATGAGAAGCAGCTACAACAGCAGCAGCAGCAGCAGCAGCAACAACAGCAGCAGCAGCAGAAACTACAACAACAACAGCAGAAACTACAAGCAACTGCAGAGTCGTCTGGCGTGAAGCCACTGGCCAAGCGCATTGAGTTCTTCGAGCAGAAACCCAAGCTGGAAGTCTTCAGCATCTATCGTATGGACGAGCAGCAGCCGCAGCATAAACTGGAGCAGCTAAAGCAACACGAAGCTGGCACTTCGTTGTTGAAACACGATTCGCATACACTGACTATCCTGTTGTCATGTGTCTTCATTGTCACCTTCTTGTGGCTTGTCTTCTTCCCATTGCCTGGCTAGCAATGGCACGCTTAGTTCTATTCTGCTTATAAATTGCCTTTATATATTGCCAATAGTTGTAAGAATGACACGAAAGTGAAAGAGAGAGAGGAACATGCGTACTCTCTCTTTTTGGCTTCAAATTGCGCTTATACTAATCGAAACGCACAAACACATGAAACATTTACATTTAACTCTCATGTAGTGAGTTCTTGAGGCTGCTTTTTTTTTATTTATTATATTTAAGTGCTACGCAAAGAAAGAAATTGTAAAATAAGCTATTAATCCCGTCAAGCATCAATTTTGAGGCATTCATTTGTATACACATGTATGTAGAACCCAAAGACTTTGTAATGCGGCATTTACTCTAAAAACAGAAAGTGTATTTACCCGATTTTAAGTGCTATCTATGTGAGATTTATATACAAAACTAACTATACTATAACCGTATACCATATACCATACAACACATTCATTCATTCATTCATTGCTAAACTCATTTTCATATGCCAATCTATAGCCATTATCTAAGGATTTGTTAGTAATTTATTGACGCATAACGAGGTCACTTGATAGCAGGTTTAACGGATCTAATATATAGAAAGAACATTATCAAGTGTACAAGAGTTGTATTTTAATTTGAAAACCTAAAGAATTTCATTAGATATAATGAATTGTATACACTATATAAAGACTATATAAGTATTTATATATGCTGAGAAACTATAAAGAGACGCTTCAGTTCGATTATAAACATATACCAGACTATACTATTAGGTCTATTCAATTTAAAGGAGTTTACTCACTATAGAGAGATGATTTGCCAAGTTATTTCTTTGTGTATACCCCCAACTATATATCTATCTTCAATGCTGCTAAGTTACAACGAACTAATAAACAGAAAAATATGATTTGAGTTCCGTTCTATAGTTAAACTAAGTAGAAAGTAGTAAGAGTTTACCAGTTTACCTACCAGAGGAAAAGGAGTTTAGAGTTAAAGAGGTTAGTTGTTATCGGATCTAAGGATACTTAGATCGTTAGATTGGTAAGTCGGTGGTTTTCGAAATGAAATCACTGACAGGCAAAGCGTTGTACGGTTTTAACTGAAGCAGGGACACAAAATAGTTATATTGAAACAAGCGTGAAATAGTTATATAGGTAACAAATCTGAACAAACCACAAAAGAAACTTGCACATATACTATACAAGTATTTTTTTCCATAGCGCACAAATACATTGAATACATTTCTCTCAACGCACTCAATTTCTCATATATAAAATAAAAAATAAAATGAAAAATCATAAAAATAGTGCCTTTGACTGTGCGGCTGACCTAACAGACCAGATCAGCTCTATATAACTATATATACTACACATATGTACGAGTACTGTATTAAAGCGAGCAATAATTCTTGATTTACTACTGTACTTACTGAGAGTGTGAACCGAACGCTTCATTTCCTTTCCCGACTATAATTGTATGATTTGTAACAATAACTATATTGAAAATATATTGATAAATCACATTCCTAAAATATCATATATAATTTGCTTAAGATTATAAACTAATATACAATATATACAAACCTATTCTGCATAAGTACTTAACGAACTCTCGATGATGAAGAACTAATCAAATTTCTAAAAGAACATACACTCGAAAACAACACACACATACATACACACGTATAAACATATTTATATTTTGTCTAACAAAATTGAAGAAAAGATAACAAACATTCAGGCAGCTATAAGAGATGCATAAAAATTATACATAGTTTATAGAGTATTAATTTTTATAAACAGCATTTAAACAAAGTCAAGCTATTTATGCGCTATATATACATACATATATATATATGAATCTATATACATTTATCTTCTAAGAGAACTTTTGAACACTGTAAACGAAATGGAAAACAATCAAAATGTATAAGAAACAAAAATGTACTAATGAGCCACAGCCAAACAACAAGAAAAGTTGCATATATAATATAATACAATATATTGTAAGCACAGTGGGCCGAATACTTCCAAAGCGCCAAGTCATTTATGCTTCAAAACCAAAAGAGAAACTGTTGCATTTATTGTAAACGCACACACACACACACACAGACACACATACAGAAACTATATGAGAATCAAAGAAATATATATACCTATATGCATTATAGACCACACAGCGTAGTTTCTATTCTACAGTTTGAGAGTCGCAGTGCGAAGTGTAGCCAAGACACAAACCCCACAGTGAGTGCACGTGGTGCTCAAACTGTGTTGTACGCGAGTAAATCTAATAAAATTGTCATTTTGATTCGTTTTGACTTGTGTTCCTCGTGAATTATTAATAATGCTTTCATTCTATTCTACTTAATACACAGAATCTAATTTGCTGCGCGGCCGATGTGCTCGAGGGCAAAGGCGCCGTTCAGGTGTCCATCACAGTGGGCGAATTGTTTCGACTGCACAGTAGCGGCTTGGTCGGCAACGGCGGTGGTGGCAGTGGCAACAGTAGCGGAGCTGCCACACCAACCAAATCACCGACCAGAACAACACGTGCCCCATTGTCGCCAACACCACTAGTCTAAGGAGAGGAGAGAGGAGAGAAGGACAGGAGAATAGAGTGACAGGCACTTCTCTTTTGATGCTGCCACCATCACAAACACGTGAACCAAATGGATAATACTTTTTTGGACTTTCTTTTTATTGTGTCCACCACACATACATACATATGGGTTTCCTGCATAATGTTGTGAACGTCAAGTTGAAAGTTGGCCATCACCTTTTGTTGTTGTATTTGTAGTAGCCAGTGTAGACAAGTTACTTTGTGTCATCTGCTTTGTTGAACTTCATTTAGGCATGTAGCTTATTTATTTATGTAAATACACCATAAACACAATGAAACCAAAACAAACACCCAAACACACACACACGCACACACACACAGATGCACATACATATACATATACATTAACATAAACATAAACAAACGACACCAACGAATTTGAGTTAAAGTCACAAGAAGTATTTATTATTAAATTTGTCATACTATATATATAATTATTATTAGTTAATAGTCTGGCAATGCATCTCAAACTGTCGCCATTTGTTTCTGTTATACGTTTTTCTGGGCCAAATTTCGATAGCGAACTATAATAAAATACTGAAATACTGTTTTAAGTATGCAAACGAGATCAATCTACATAGACATAGACATCTAGATACCATACAATACAGTATAGACTACTTATACTATATACCATTTGTCATACATACATACATATATTTATAAAGATTATGTAGCTTAGTCCTAACCACATTTATACGAAGCGAATTATGCATTAAACTGTAAGTCTTCGATTATATCAAATAAAACTGAAACTGAAAACGACGTTCGATTCTCTTTTTACTCTCTTACTTCAAGTGTATTTTTGACACTTTTCCACAGCTTTTCTTATTTGCCTGCGGCTCGAAACTTGCCTTGTGGGGTGGTGTGCGTCCTCGAAATCCTCTCGATAAGAAAAACAAACTCACACACACTTGCAATTTGACAAACATGCGTTTTCTTTACTCCCGCTCCCTCTCCCTCCTCTCTCTCTCTCTCTCTCGGTCTTTTCTTTTGCTTAAGCTAACATTTTCTTTGGCGACTTTTCCCATGGATTTTCATTTTCCGCTGCCTACAATACGCTGTCGCTGCTCGGCAAATTGAAAAAGCGGCGCCAGCTGCGGATCAGAGAGACAAAGAAACAAAACCAACAAAAGTTTGACTTTTTTTTTTTCGCCCCACATAGTTGTCGAATTTGCATAATGCGCTGCGCAAGCAATTGATGGAAATTATTGTTCCCCGCGGGGGCAAAAACAGTGAAGCCATAAGTGCAAAACGAATTGCAGCCGGGGATGTTAAGATAGATGTAAATAATGTGGTACGCCGTAAGTGGGTAAGTGGGTTAAGTTTCTAATTCGACAAAAATGAAGTTAATAAAGTTTTTTCTCAATTCGAATCGCTTCAATCAATATTGAAAGCACTTCGAATAAGCCCAGGCACAATTGTTAAATCCCGATTAACCCCTTCTGGTGGGTGGCAAAGGAAAGGAAATCTTTAAAGCAATTTTCTTGCTCATAGAAAACTTGAATTGAAAGTGATTCGTAATAATCGAAATCAAACACTCGCAAAAGTCATTCAAATAACAGTTCGAATGTCCGCCCGGATGTTTGTCCGTCCGTCCGTCCGTCTGTCCGTCCGGCTGGCTGCCTGGCTGATTTGATTGCGTCAGGTGTCCGTCGCCAGTTGCCAGTCTTCAGTTTTCTTCTACTTCAAGGCAGGCAGAGAGAATGAGAGAGAGAGAGAGAAGGAAAGGAGAATACAAAAGACGTCGCATTGCACGAACGTCCATAAAATAGTTGCGAAAAATATTTTCGAATGAAAACAATGCATTCAATTTTTGGTAACAAAAAGAACAGCAATCAATAGAAAACTTCCCCTGCCTGCCTGCCCCCCCTCGCACTGAAAATTCATGCAATCTTCTGGCGTTTGCTTTGAATTTGAATTAATAGGATTAGAGAGAAACCGCTCTCGATGGCAGCTCGATGACTTTGGCAACTAAATTAAAGTGCTTTTTACCATAAAATTAAACGCAAATGTTGATTTACCAGCGGGTTGAGAACCAGAGAGGAGAGAGGAGTGAGGAGCAAATGTTGCCTGGGAAATGGGATGTGATTCAAGGACATGGCAGAGAGAAAGGTTAGCATCCTCTACGCTTGGTTTGAAATAGGAGCAATCTGATTAGTCTGATATGGCAGCTAAAAAATATTGCCGCATACAGCAGCATTTTAATTATCACAATTCCCCGGGGCGCAGTTGAACTAATTGCCCTTCCTCTCTGCTCCTCGAGCAGGAGGTCCAGGACACGCGCTACAATTAAACTATGCCCAGGCGAGAGGACAAACGAAGACAAAGGACGAAAAACCACACACACACACACACACACACACACGCACACGCACACGCACACTCACACAGATACAACTGCCAGGCTTATCAGCAGGCAATGCCAAAAAGCTGTTGTCTCTGCCAAGGCCGGGACGGGCTGTGCTGGGTGTTTCGGCGAGGTTAGGTAAGTTGCTCTGGCACTCATAAGAAAACAAGTGCAATTTGTGGCCGAAAGAAAAAAAAAAACACGATATAAAAGCGGGGAGAGAAAGTGAGATACAGAGGGTGCTGAAGAACTCCCTTCAACTGACAGAAATTACGCATTCCGTGCGAAATTTAGCTACGAGATAATCATTTTAATAAATTTCAGTGTGACAAATGAGTTGGTTACTCCACCCGGTGGCTGCCTTTGCCACTTCTTGTGGCGTGTGGCATCATGTTGTGCATTATTAATAAGTGATACCACCCCAGGCCATCGGCCTAATACGAGCTGTCTAATTGATGACTAACCAACCCTCTGGCAAAGGTAATTGTCCTTTAGTTTATGTGTCGCCCGTGCAAACTTTACGGCCAGCAAATTGCCAAGTGACTTGTACCGCCGCGTGACTTATGCTAATTTAGTAGGTAACTTAAAGTCGAAACAGTTTGACAGTTCATTAGGAATGTACCTACAGCTATTAACTAATTTGAAATCCATAACGTTGAGTTAAATTTGTGTTCTTTATCTAATAAATTGGCAAAACAAAAATTATTGCATACTTTTTTGGGCAACAATTAAATCTTTTATGTTTCGCGTTATTAG
Organism: Zaprionus ornatus; assembly: GCA_018904035.1. NCBI lineage: Eukaryota > Metazoa > Arthropoda > Insecta > Diptera > Drosophilidae > Zaprionus > Zaprionus ornatus. The sequence goes on along the minus strand of JAEIFZ010000002.1, from coordinate 5,772,411 downwards.
AGCTTTAGTAGTTGATCTTGGAATAATTCTAGGCCAAATTCATTTAATAATATTATGAATCTGTGTCTCGACATCTTAAAACCCTGAGGAAGTTTTTAGAAATCACTTAAATATGCCAACTTGCCTCGCTCCTGCAATAAATCTGCATCTTACCATCCAAAAAACCCTTAAGGAATCAAGGAGAAATCACTTAAATATTGCTACTTTCCTCTATTACTCCACTCTATTTGCAAGCTATCTTCAAGAATTCAACCTTCTTACATTACCTAAAATATAATTTGATTTAGCATCTTGGCAAAATGCAATGCTTTCAAAGTGCTTGGCTAGCTATTTAAATATTATACTAAACAGACAAGGGGCCAACAAAAAGAGAAATATATGAAAATTCTATTTAATTTGCCAAGGCAAATTTCACAGCAAATTCTTTTGCTTTTGCTGCGTTTTTCCTCTCTTATTTTTTTTTTTTTTGTGTCTTCCCACAACGCACCCACTTTCTGCAAACGTTCTACCCTTCGCCTGGCCGCTGCTCGTCAACCCTAGCAACGCTTTTGAAAACTTTCTTACGCTTACTGAAACTCATTTGAATGCATTTTCGTAATGAAGATGAATTTGGAGATTGTGTATTTTTCCAGTTCGCGGCACATTTTTTGGAAAATTGTTTGGCCAAAGTTTCAGTTGGTTTTCCAGCTTTAGCTTCAGCTTCAGCTTCAGCTTCAGCTACAGCTTCTGTTTGGTTTCTGCCTGGCGGGCAGGAGTCTGTGAGGACAACAGCAGCTTGAAAAGCAACAGCTTTAAATAAAAAAAAAAAAAAAACGAGACGCATTTAATATTCAGCAGACATTCTAAAACACGCAACGGTATCAGGTTTCAGATTTCACATTTCAGAGACGGAGCACTTTCACATTGCGCTAAATGAGTTTCAGCTGCAAAATTAAAAACTTTATCAGTGTGAGGCAACTGAAAAAACACATTGGACAAAGAAGGGAATACGAAGTGTGTGTGGGGGGGGAGTGTGGGGTAAGCAAGGCGTTAGCACGTGTGTTCAGGGGTGTGACCGCGTGTGAGTGTGTGACGGAATGTGTGGTGGTATTTGTACTCTACTGGTGTGTGTGTGCCTGGGTGTGTGTGTGTGAAAAAACTTGAAACTTTTTCATGAAGTTAAAGCAAAGTAAAATCAAATTATTGTGGCTGGGCTCGTCCTGCCCGGCTCGGCTCGGCCCGGCGGGGCTGGCAAAAGGATTACGCGACGCGGCTTTGCCTGGAGTTGTTGTTGTTGTTGTTGCTGTGGCTGTGGCTGCTGCTACCTGTAACTTGTCGCCATTGCAGTTGGAGCACAGACCGTGCCACAGGCTGCAGCTGAGCAGACAGTTAGAAGCGACACCAGCGGTGCCAGCCGAAGCCCGAGCCGGAGCCGGAGCCAGAGCTTGTTCACATGAAGTTGGCGCATTCTAATTGAATTTTCACTTTTTTTCTGTCATGTCTGTTTTTTTTTTTTATATATTTTTACCATCGTAATTTCAACCCGTGCACGGGCTTACACGGCGGCTACGTGTTGGCGCGACGCGGCACAAAAATTGCAATAATTATTTTTAATCTTAAGTACGACTTTCGCGTAATGAGATTTGGATTATCTGCGCAGCGCCGCCAACCGACTCGACTCACACACACACAGACAAGCGCAGACAACCCCAAAAAATGTACGTGCAACGAGACGCATAAAAAATATATCCGTGTCTAAAGTTTCGGGCGTACAAATTATGCGGGCTACAAAGTAGGAAGGGTGCGTGTTTAACGTGTACAACCGGAAAGGCTTTAATGAGCAGCATCCTGTGGAAGGCATCGCCTTACACCTGTTTGCCGTTAGTCAATTGTATGTAGGTGGTAAAATGTTAATATTACCCAAACTTGACTTGAGAATGAGCGATAAAAGTGGTTTTATTATGTTAAGTTATATGTTATTATGTTAAGTCTTCAATTATTTGTAAAGTGTGACCTTAGTCGATACACTATCGTTAGTATATTTAGTTAACGATGATCGATATGCCTATCAATAGAACAGTGTTGAATAATGTTGACGCAGAGGAGCAGCAAGAGAGCGTCACTATCGTTAAAGAAAGATCAGTGAACGGAAATTCAGTAAGTTAAATTAAAACATTAAATTAAAACAATTAAGGAGTAAAGAAACGATCACTATAGAAAAGAATACCAAAGAAAAGTGATAGATGATGGCAAAGAATATTACAGAAGCGTAAAATCTAGTGAAAGTTCCATTTATTCTCAAATGCAGCTTCACTTTGTCGCATTGTAATTTGCACTGTTGACTTTGAAATTAGAATAGAGCTTGGAAATGATATTCTATGCCGCGTTTCAATTACAGAATCAACATGACGCCGCGCGCTTTTTGGCTTGACTTTTTGATTTGGCTGCACAATGCATAAATTTGCGGCAGGCTGGCAAAAGTTTTTAAGGCAAATATTGCATTTTCATTAAGTTAAAGTTTGATTTTTAGTTTTGCGGTTCTGTGATCTGGGGCCCCGATTTAAGCCACAGCCCCAGAGCCAGCCTTGGCTTCAGTCTCATCCGCAGCCTCTTTGCCGTCGTTCGCCTTGTCGTTTACTTAAAAACTTTTCGCCGTTTCGCTGGCAACTTTTTCGGGCCAAAGTTTGATGTCTGTCTATCTGCCTATCTGTCTATATCCGTGTGTGTGTGCGTGTGTGTCTGTGTGAGGGAGTGTATGTATGGGTATGTGGGTGTGTGTAATAATCATGTGCTGAGAATCAAAGAGAGATGCAGAGATTGAGGGAAGCAGGTACAGTGACTGAGAAGACGCTTAAAAAACTTTTGACTGGCAGCTGCCTATGGCAAAACAGTTGTCAGTCTCAGGAAAATCCACGGAAATTTCTTTGCCATCAAGTTAAGGTAATTTTAGCCTTTGGCTTTCACATAGTTAATATCGAAAATAATACGCGTGCAGGGCAAACCACGAGGCTTCACATAGTGTCACATTAGTTTGAAAAGTCTGCTTAATTATTTTAAGAGACAGAGACAAGGCAAAGTTATGGTTGAAGTCATTATAACAGTGATAAGAAGAGCAGAGAAACTTGTCTAACCCCACTCAGAATTATTCCTTTTTTTTTATCTAATAACCATAGCATTTTATTCGCCACTTATTATTCAATCACTTTTTCTATACATTTGCTTTTTTATGAATCATTCGTTTGATTTTTGTGGTGACAACTAAAAAATACTTACAGAAAAAAAGCCATTGGCATAACTTTTAGCCATTTTCACACTTCAACAATTTTATACAATAGTGAAAATTGCGATTTTTGCTTTTTATTGCATTGCGTGAAAAGCGAAATGAATAAAATATTAGCTGGCTGACACACGGCTCTCTATCTATATCTATATCTCTTTATCCCCTCTCTCTCTCTCTCTCTCTCTCTCTCTCTCTGTGTGTTCCTCTCGCCCACAGTGAGTTTTTAATAAAGTTCTCTGGCACCCAACAAAAGGGGAACTTCATCAAAATCTTTCGTTATCAGTTCGCACAATGCATAAAATGCAATTGCAACGTTTCGACCCTTTTATTATAATATTTTTTTTATTGATTGACTGAACAGAGTTGGCGAAAGTGTGACACAAAATCGTTGATTGTCTCTTCGCATATTCTTCTATGCAGTTCAGTTTGGATTGACAATAAATGAAATGAGCACTATGGAAAGTGACGGGAAGAGTTCAGTAATTGATTAACTTAACTGTGGTTGCCTTGGGCGTCCTATTCAATTAGAAATAATAGATTAAGGAATATTTATGTACTGGCAGTCAGTTACTTTTGCTTGAGTAGTTAAGTAAAGTTGAACTTGCTTTGATAGTTTGCTATACTTACAGTTCATATAATAAGGAATACCACCATTCTTAGGCTGAAGACTAAAATAGTTAGGTATAGTGTCTCTAATTGTCTTCAATTCGATAGTTTTAGTATTATGGCATTACTATCGGTTGATTAGTGAGATTTAGAATGTCTAAGAACAGCTTGAGTTCTATTCATTCCTTATTCATACTCACTGTAACCTCAACTCAACTGCTAAGAGATACTACTTACTGTCTACTTACTTGATTCGATAGTATGCTATTACTATCGGTTGATAAGTGAGCTTTAGAATGTCTAAGAACAGCTTGAGTTCTATTCATTCCTTATTCTTACTCACTGTAACCTTAACTCAACTGCTAAGAGATACTTCTTACTGTCTACTTACTTGATTCGATAGTATGGCATTACTATCGGTTGATAAGTGAGACTTAAGAATGTCTAAGACAGAAATTCATTTCACATGAACAGCTTGAGCTCTATTCATTCCTTATTCCTACTCACTCTAACCTTAACTCAACTTCTAAGAGATACTAATTACCGTCTACTTTGTTGATGCGATAGTATGACATTACTATCGGTTAATAAGTGAGACTTTAGGATGTCTAAGACAGCAAATTCATTTCACATGAACAGCTGGAGTTCTATTCATTCCTTATTCATACTCACTGTAACCTTTACTCAACTGCTAAGAGATACTACTTACTGTCTACTTACGTGATTCGATAGTATGCCATTACTATCGGCAAAGATTAGGAACTATAGAATGCAGAGAAATATAGTAAATTCTTTTTACTGGAATTGTGTTAGTTCAAGACATTCCCAGCTCTTACTTATTGCAAACCCAACTCACCCATAGTAAATACAATAAATATCTCAGAATACCTAAGCACAACTAAGTATTACTGCCAAATATCGCTGCGTAGCTTAGTTCAACTAATTGATAAGTCATCTAAATGGGACAGAAGTTGTTGTTAAGCGACTTATAATCGTCATTTTCAACAAGTTGTCAGTTATCCTTTTGTTCAACGTGAACGCTTGTCTGCATTCATAAGGACATTTGGCATGCTGAGCTGCCGCAATATGTCCGTGCTCCCTCTCACTTACACCTTGCTCTCTCTCTCTCTCGCTCTCTTTCTGCCACGGCATATGCTGCGCGTCTGTCCGTCGCTTTTCGTTGTTGCTGTTGCGCTTTAATTTATGCCATGCAAGTGGCAGGACACAAGCAGCTCCAAGTGCTGTTGCTCTTGCTATCTCTGTCTGAGTCGGCGTGTGTGTGTGTTTGTGAGTCTGGGTGTGTACTGTCTCTGTGTTTGTGTGCTACACTGACAAGCTTCTGCTTCGGCTCTGCAGTCCTTACATTCTCGTTGGCTGCAGCAGGTGAAGCAAAACCCATTTTCTTTGCAGCTGATTGCATTTTATAGCATCGCGCGCGCAGCCAACTGCCACTTGCAAACCTTCACCCAACCCTCCTGCCCCTTACTTGACTTACCTATTTCCCTACTTTCACTCTTACCCTCCCCTGCCCCTCCCCCATTTGCTCTTGTTTTCTAAGCTGTTTGTTTTGTGCCACGAATGAATTTTTTACAATCGTTCACCAAGCGCCAAACATGCACCGAAGAAAGCTGCTGTTGCTGCTGCTGCTACTGCAACTGCTGATGTTGCTGATGTTACTGTTGCTGCTTGTCGACTAAATGCGTGGTATAAAATAAATAAAATTTTATTAAGCGCAAACCTTGCACTCTCTTTGTTTCTTAGCCTTTTCTGTGTACACGGCACTCATTGAAAATAAATGTGCGGACTTCGGTTGATAGCATCCAAGACTTACACGATGAGGCGTATTTATTTGGATATTGTATATAGTATGTATGAAGTGTGTGTATTTTGTAGATACTCCAAGGGAGTTGTTGTTGCAACAAGTATCATATTGATAGTATAATTTTATGTCATGTGTTTGCTTTGATAGAGCTTAGCAGTCTACGCACTCTCAGCATGTTCTGATCATATACAATACGTATACGCCATGTACTCTCCACTAGTGCCACCTTCTTCATTCCGTTGCCAGTTTAAATTGCTTTCCTTCCTTCTTTATTTTGATCGCTCTCAGTAAGAGGCAACACGTTAACAGTCTGTCTACGCCCTACCCTCCTGTGCCTCCTTCCCCAAAAGATGTGCCTCATCAGGCGTGGCAGCTTAAGGCATTGCATTCGCAACATTCATCTAAATTAGTCAGAGTTTTATTTGCATTTCGCTTGCTTCGCTGTGTGCTCTGTCCTGTGTGTGTGTGTGTTTGTGTGTGTGGGGCTGCAGGCGCTTTGCTGACACCAATTTGCCGAGCACACTTTACGTTTTATTTGTTTCGCATTTGTTGCATGCCACACACCGCCAACGCCAACGCGAACGTCGCACGCCGCCCACCGGCTGCCCAACCGAGCGTTGCAGTAACGATGCCCATTATGCAATATAAGTTGCGTTTAATAGTTAATGCAAAGCTTTTAAGCAGCCGCCGGCAGTTGGTACTCGCAACGCGAGTAACGCGTCGTATGTGCAATGCAACAAAACTTGCAACAAGCTGTTGAATTTAATTTCGAGCACACTGAGCAACGTGCAACGGCAACTAGAAGGCGTTACACACAAGCTTGGCCCGTAATTACATTAGCTTTTATTTCTATTATCCGCTCATAACATATTTTTTATTAATGCTGCGTTCCATTAAAGCAATTAATGATAGGGTGCAAAAACTAAAAAACAAATAGCGGCAAATCACAAAAAAGTTGAGAAAAAACCAACGCAGCCAACAACTAGTAAAGTGCACACTTGCCAGTGAGGTACGAGTAATTAAAAACGAGAGGAGAGTCGGTGGGAGGAGTTGATGTGGAAGACTGAATACTCTTTCGAATGTTTAAAATGAAAGGAACTTACTTTAAAGAATCATTTCTGGAAGATAAAGCACTTTTCTGTATGGGCAGTGTTGTGAAATAAATAATTATATGCTATACGAGGTGTGTTAAAAAAGTAAGGTAACTTTTCAAATTTCGCGGGCAATGTACTTTCGATTATCGATTTTTTGTTTTGTTATGTTGCTACACTCTTTCCGAACATCTGTTCCAAGATTCAAGTGAATGGCATTTGTTGTTAGGTTGTGAGAGGCGTAAAGGTTATAAGTGTTTTGCGTGCTCGGCGATTTTTTGCTAAATTTTGACCAAAAGAACCGTCGCATAAGCATCGCTCAAGAGCTGTTAAATGAATTAAATGTTGAATTGTATCTGAGGGGGATTACTTTGAAGGGAAGTACATAAATATTGATAAATAAATAAATATATTTTCTTAAAAATACAAAGTCACCTTATTTTTTTTTTTTTTTTCTACATTACTTACTTTAATATAGTGTTTGGCAATTCTTAAGAATATTTCTCCCTGTGATGTTAAGATACTATATTACGATGTTCGGATTCTTCACTTATAATAATATTGTATAAAAAAAAAAAAAGTGTTGATTAAACAGAAGATACAGAAAAGATTCAGTGATGAAGTTTTCTTTATTGCTTCAATTTCATTTTAAAAATACTCAATGAACTTGAACAGTTGTACAAGCAGAACAAATCTCGTTGCCATTCATAGCTTCTTCAGAATCAATGTACTCACTGAAAGTGTATGACGATCGGAAAGTTGTACCAGCATAATGATGTGCTTAAGCGTAGATACATTAGAAGTCTAGGGCTAACAACAGCAGGAAAGAACATGGCGGGTAAGAGAATGAGGCAAGCCGTAGAAGAGAGAGTTGCCATGGAGAGAGAGCACTCTGGTTTATTGAGTCTAGAAGTGGAGACAGTGATGAATGGTGGCGTAGCGAAGAAAACGGCAACTGGGTCAATCATTTTACTCGACAGTCGACGAGGACAACAGTTGTAACTCGTTTATGCTAATTAGTCAAGAGCAGAGCAAGAGAGAGAGAGCGACAGAGAGAGAGAGTGAGAGAGAGAGAGAGAGGGATTGAGAGAGTGATAGATAGATAGAGAGAGAAAGTAAGAGAGTGGGAAAGAAATAATAATATTGTTGCTTAATGTTATGCCATAAAAATCAGTCATGTTCGCAACAACAGCTCATTAATTATGGCAAAAAGAAATGTGATTAAGCTTGTGCAACTGTACAACAAATGTTTTAAAATTTTGAAAAAGTTGCTTTAATAATATAAAGCAAGGAGAAACCCCTAAGAATTACTGGCATAGTAAAAACTAAGCTACTTATTTTAATGTCATTAAAAAAGGCAGCTAAAAATGCAGCTGAATACGCTGAAAAGAGTCTCGACAGTCTGCACAGACAGTTTGGTAAAGTAAAGAAAGATATATATAGTATATATATATATATATGTTTTTATAGTAAGATAAATTTGAGTTGAGGGTCTGTGCTGCAGTTGAATTTGAAATGCAATTGAAAGTGGCCTGGCAATTAAATGGAAACTGCTGGAATAGTTCTGCAGTCAAAAATGAAACTGCAGTCGTTCGTGAAGGGGGGGCAGGTGGGGGTGGGAGTGGGCAGCCAGGTCGCTTACAATAAAATGCCGCTAGCTGCTGTTCCATCAAGTTCAATTTAATTGCATTCTACAGAAAGTCCAGGCAAAACAAACAGGCGACGAAGTGTTCGCATATTGTAGAGCAAACACCGACACAGGCAAACAATATAAATGCAAACATATATTAAATATATATGTCGGAGATGGAGATGTTGATTTGAAAAGGGCGCCTTATCGATGATGGGTTGTATGGAAGACTTATCGATAAGAGTGTCAGGGTTGTATTTTGATTGTGAGGTCTTGATTTTTATAAGATCGAGTGTGGCCCTGGTAACTTTGAAGAAAGTGTTGTCTGACGTTTGATATTGAGGAAGATGAAGAGAACGAAAAGAAACACGTGCAACGGAAATATTTTAAAAAAAGGGACTCACTACACAATACAAGAAGTGCTACAACCAATAGAGAAGATAATTTAAGTTCTCCGTCATCAGAAGTGGGATATAATTCGCGCCAACATAACATGGAAGATCAACTTCGCATTTTGATGGAGCAGCAAAGCCAAAGTTTCCTGGAATTGGCAAAAACTTTGCAAGCGTCGGTACGAGAGCCGGCACAAAATGGCGGCGTCATATTGCCAAAATTCAATGCCGAGACTTCGGGCGCCGACGCCACTCAATGGTGTGAAACCGTTGATATTGTCTTAAATGAAAACCCACTGGAAGGCAGTGCTTTAATACTGGCACTAACAAAATCGCTGGAAGGAAGCGCGTCCCAATGGCTCTCTCAAATATGTTACACAGGAGTAACATGGCTGGAATTTAAGCAGTTATTTCTGCAACGCTATGCAAAAATTGAGACGCCGGCCGCCATGTTTTTACAGTTACTAAACGGTCGCCCCAGCAACGGTGAGTGCCTTGCGATATATGCTAGTCGCTTGGTGACATCACTCGTTGGCAAATGGAAGGGCTTCGACGCTGAGAGGATTGCTGTATCTGTGGTCCTGGCACATTTGGCCAACGTTGATCGACGACTGCAACGAATAACATACACTGCGGATATCAAGACCAGACGTGAGTTACAAGCCGAGTTGCAGGTATTTGCGTTTGACAAGCGTACACAACATATGGGAAACGAGGAATCTGGAGCAAAGCGATCCAAGTTTTCTACAATAAAGTGTCATTGTTGTGGTATGATGGGCCACAAAATGGCTGATTGCAGAAACAGGAAACAGAGCACTGGTATGCCGAGGCAGGATCAACGAGGAAACCAACCGTTTCAACAACATTTTAAGGGCAGCGTAACTTGCTATCGTTGCCAGGAGCAAGGCCATATAGCTTCACAATGCCTAAAGAACATGTTAACTGGTGGAGCTGGATCGCGGAACGAAAAGAGGGCTGAGCTGTGCGTGGTAGAAGAGCCAAAAACAAGTATGCTGTTGCGAGGTGAGAACTTTCCAATTATTTTTGATTCGGGATCGGAGTGCTCATTAGTTAAAGAGAGTTTCTCAAACAAGCTAAGTGGAAAAAGACTAAATAATGTTGTAAGTTTGAAAGGAATTGGAAATGCTAATGTTTGCAGCACAATGCAAATTGATTGTAATGTTCTTATTAATGGAAATAGTCTAAATGTAATTTTTCATGTAATACCGGATGACTGTATGTCAAATAATATGGTACTAGGACGAGAAGTTTTAGCTCAGGGATACGTTGCAATGGTGTCTTGTGAGGGAGTTGAAATAATTAAATCAAAAACTGTAAACACGTGCTCTACCGTAGTAGACAACTCATTTGATAAGATAGAGAGTGATGTATATGGTGAAGACAAAAACGATGTAATAACACTGTTAAAATCTTACACAAATTCGTTTATAAAGGGAACGCCACAGACTCGTGTTAATTCAGGTGAAATGATAATTCGATTGATCGACGAGACCAAAACTGTACAGAGAAGACCATATAGATTGAGTCCCAGTGAGAGAGATGTAGTCCGAAGCAAAATTCAAGAGCTATTAGAGTACAAAGTTATCAGACCGAGTAGTTCCCCCTTTGCGAGCCCTGTTTTATTGGTGAAGAAGAAGAACGGATCAGCCAGGCTTTGTGTGGACTATAGAGAACTTAACTCAAATACTGTTGCCGATAAGTTTCCGTTACCGTTAATAGCTGATCAGATAGCCAGGCTGCGCGGTGCAAAGTTCTTTACCTGTTTGGACATGGCAAGTGGGTATTATCAAGTCCCCATGCATCCGAACTCTGTGGAATACACAGCTTTCGTCACCCCTGACGGACAGTACGAGTTTCTGTCGATGCCATTTGGACTCAAGAATGCCCCATCAGTTTTCCAAAGAGCCGTCATGAAGGCGTTAGGTGAGATAGCTTATTCGTATGTCATTGTGTACATGGATGACATAATGATTGTAGCTCCAACCAAGGAAACTGCTCGTGAGAGGCTAAAGATTGTTTTGGATATTTTAACAAAGGCCGGATTCTCATTCAATGTTGAAAAATGTTTCTTCTTAAGGACTGCTGTCCAATATTTAGGATTTGAAGTGAGAGCGGGTGAGATTAGGCCGAATTCGCGAAAAATAGAATCCTTGAATGCTTTGCCACCTCCTAGGTCGGTAAAATCATTAAGACAGTTTATTGGTTTGGCGACATATTTCCGACAGTTCGTTTCCGGATTTTCACAGCTAATGAAGCCTCTATATTTTCTAACCTCAGAGAAAAACAAGTTCAAGTGGAACATAGAGCATGAGGAGATTCGTAAGAAAATTATTTACATTCTAACAAATAAGCCAGTCTTGATGATCTTCGACCCTCAGTATCCGATCGAATTGCACACCGATGCAAGTGCAATCGGATATGGTGCCATACTCTTGCATAGGATTGACCATAAACCGCATGTAGTGGAGTATTATAGTAAGACAACAAGTCTATGCGAATCTAAATATACTTCGTACGAATTAGAAACACTTGCTGTGGTCAATGCTGTTAAGCATTTTCGACACTACTTACATGGCAGAAAATTTGTAATATTCACGGATTGTAATTCGTTAAAATCATCTCGAAACAAGATTGAGTTGTTGCCCAGAGTTTATCGTTGGTGGGCATATTTACAAACATTTGATTTTGATATACAATATAGAGAAGGCAAACGTATGGCCCATGCTGATTTCTTTTCCAGAAATCCACTTCCTCCAAAAAACTCCCCTGAATATGTAAAGGTTGTTGAAAAGCGAATCGAACTAACAGAAGTATCTGAAGATTGGATTCATGCAGAACAACAGAAAGACCCGGATATAGTAGATATTATTTCCAAGTTGAACAATGATGAATTCTCATTGGAATTGTCCAAGACATATGAGTTAAGGGCTGGAGTTTTGTATAGGGTTATTCAAAGGAATGGCAAGACCCTTTGTTCACCAGTAGTACCTCGGGGATTTAGATGGTCGGTTATTAACCAAGTACATGAATCCATAATGCATCTGGGATGGGAGAAAACGCTTGACAAAGTATACGATTACTATTGGTTTGAGGGCATGGCCAAATACGTTCGAAGATTTGTTGAAAATTGCATAACATGCAGAGTTTCCAAATCAGCTTCAGGGAAAGTACAGATGGAATTACACCCTATTCCTAAAGTTAGCATTCCATGGCATACTATTCACGTAGATATATCAGGCAAGCTTAGTGGTAAAAGTGATCGTAAAGAATATGTAATTGTACAAATCGATGCGTTCACCAAATATGTTTACCTTTATCACACTTACACATTAAGTGCAGAATCTTGCGTGATGGCATTGAAATCTTCGATTTCCTTGTTTGGGGTCCCTATTCGCGTTGTGGCTGATCAGGGGAGAAGTTTCACAGGTGCTAGGTTTGTTGAGTTTTGCTCTTCACAAAAGATAAAACTACATTTAATAGCAACAGGAGCAAGCCGTGGTAATGGGCAGGTCGAGAGGGTTATGAGTACCCTGAAAAATTTACTAACAGCTGTAGAAACAAGTTCTCGATCGTGGCAAGAGGCATTGGGCGACGTGCAGTTAGCCATTAATTGTACTGCTAATAAGATAACTAAAGCGAGTCCATTAGAATTATTAATGGGAAAGGTTGCTCGTCCGTTAGGCCTTGTTCCCATTCATGACTCAAACGCAGAAATTAATTTGACTGAGATAAGAGCCCAGGCTTTACAAAATATAGAAAAATCAGGAAAGAATGAGAAGGAAAGATTTGATAAAAGCAGGGCTAAAATAGTTAAATTTAGGGTAGGAGATTTTGTGTTGCTTAATAATAGTGAAAGAAACCAGACTAAATTAGATCCTAAATATAGAGGTCCATTCGAGATAACTGAGGTATTAGAGAACGACAGATATATGCTAAAGAGTATGAAAAGTAACAGACGCTATAAATACGCGCATGAAAGATTAAGAAGATTACCAAATGGGGAGGTGCCAAACGAGCTTGAGATCGAGGTTAGCCCGCCAAGTGAAGCTGTTGAAATAGACAGTAGTGAAGCTGTTGAAATAGACAGTAGTGAAGCTGTTGAAATAGACAGTAGTGAAGCTGTTGAAATAGACAGTAGTGAAGCTGTTGAAATAGACAGTAGTGAAGCTGTTGAAATAGACAGAAGTGAAACTGTTGAAATAGACAGTAGCGAAGCCGTTGGAAGAGATGGTTATGGAAGCTGTTGAAATAGACAGTCGAAGGGCGGAAGGTGTATTGAGATACACGGTTGTCGATTGCTACGTGGCGGCACCTGACCCTAGAGTGGTATTTTGATAAAGATAATATTTGGAGAGAAAAAGTTAAACGAGAAAAGAAAACGAATGAAAAAAATATGATTTGTTATTATTTAATAAGAGTAAAAAAAAATTGAAATGAAATTACTTGAAGAAATATGTGAAGAACTTTTGAGTTGAAATATGAAAGTTCAACGAATTATTTGAGGAAGAAATTCAATTGAAATAAGGTAATTTGAAAATAGTAATAAGAAGTTAAAGTATTAAAAGGGTTAATGAACACTAGAATTTATGTTACTGAAGCGACCAAAATGTTAATGAATGAAGTTTTTTAAGTTGAATTGTTATATTACAATAAATGTTAAAGCTTATATACAGAGTGAATTTCTGATTTATGATGAGTGTAGCACATACACGAGGACGTGTAGTATATCAGAATGGCCGTGTCGGAGATGGAGATGTTGATTTGAAAAGGGCGCCTTATCGATGATGGGTTGTATGGAAGACTTATCGATAAGAGTGTCAGGGTTGTATTTTGATTGTGAGGTCTTGATTTTTATAAGATCGAGTGTGGCCCTGGTAACTTTGAAGAAAGTGTTGTCTGACGTTTGATATTGAGGAAGATGAAGAGAACGAAAAGAAACACGTGCAACGGAAATATTTTAAAAAAAGGGACTCACTACACAATACAAGAAGTGCTACAACCAATAGAGAAGATAATTTAAGTTCTCCGTCATATATATATGCATTATATATAAATATATTTGTATATAGACATGGGTAATCATGTGGGATTAAATTACATTCGTGGATTAAGAAGTCAAGCTGTGTACAATTTCTTGGGTGTTGCAATTGCGCCTGAGGGAATTGAAATCAATTGCACTTGATCAGCGTGTTAATTAAATGTTTTAGTTAGCAGCTGCAACTAAGTGCGTCCATTACGACTAATAATCCCTGGCCAGGCTGCCACAGCTGCTAAGCCGGCTAAGCGCATCTATCAATCGAAGAGAGTTCTCCCTCTCCCTCTCTGTCTATCTCTCTCTCTGGCAGTTTATGTAAATTATTTGCGTAGCAAAAATCACATCAACACGTTGATAGCTCGGACACGGGAATAGGGTGAGGCCATTTATCAGCGCCCAAGTCCCATAAATAAAGCAAATAATACAAAAATATGCAAAATAAAAAGTATAAAGAGCATTGAAATATAACCGACCCCATACTCCTTCCACTCTTCCAGAGAAAAAGGGTCTACATGCAGAATACATTTGGGCTAATAGATGTGCTGAATGAAATGGGCCTTGCCGGGACCCGCAGGCACTTCAATATCTCTGTGAGTGTGCGTGAGAGTGTCTGTGTGTGTGTGTCTGTGTGTGTTGCGTTAAACAAATGGCCGATGACCCATAATAAAAATTATTATGAATGAACAAGAACAAGAAAAACCCATTGGCTCCCCTTCGCACTCCTCAGCCCCCATACTCTCCTGCCCTGGAGCGTATGAATTTGGCATGTAAGGAGGCAGCTAGTCCTATCGGGGTATCAGAAGGAAGGGGGTACGGCGGGGTGCTGTAACTAACGACTGTTACTGGCCCGAGTGGTTTGCACCCTTTGGGAAACTGGCCGAACTCGACTCGACGGAATTGTATTGGGCTTTGTGCCACAGCGAGAGCACGTGCATCAAGATTCAATTGCGACTTGGAAATAAAAAGCAAGGAAAATGAAAAATATTTGTACTCTATGAGTACACGCATGTGTGCCTTGTGTGTGAGGAGATTCTGTGTACATGTCTGTATGTATGAGGGCCGGATATATTTCCCAGCTTTGTCGATGAGTAATTGCTTTGAATAGAAAGATTATTTTTATTGTTTTTAGGAAGTTGTCATTGTGAAATTTAAATTCCAAAAATGTAATCCAAATTAGGTTTAAGAATCGCCTAAAAGAATTGAGAAGGAAGTTTATGATTTGAGTGTATTTCATAGTTATATTTGTAAAGAATACAAAGTTTTCTGATATAGAATCATTCTGAACATGATGCATTCTGAAACGAAATATACCCTCTATAAATAGAGTATACGAGAATATACATTACAATGTAGCATAGTGACAGATTAAAATTAAAATTGATAGTTGCCAATCAGTCTTAAAATAATGAGATTAGACGAACTTGCAGGTTCTTATCTCCTTGGATCGTTCCAGTACTAGTTGCACTATTGAATAGTATTATTTATGTTTAATATTATGTCTAACTTGATAGGAATAGGTAAGTTCAGTTAATTTTAAAATTTAATACTGGATTGTTCCTATGACAGCTATACGTTATAGTGGTCCGATTTTGATGAAATTTTATATGCATGTTATGTATATAGAAAAAGTCTTATATAGCAAAATTGGAATTGCAATATCTTAATAAATAACAGAAATCGGCCGATAGGTTGTATGACAGCTATACGATATATCGCTCCGATCCGACTCGCTCCGACTTATTTACAGCGTGCAGTAATAAGAAGTATGTTTGCCAAGTTTCATTAAAAAAGCTGCAAAACTGAGAGACTAGTTTGGAGACAGACAGACGGACAGACGAACAGACAGACAGACAGATGGACAGACGGACAGCCGGACAGAAAGTCGGACAGCCAGACAGACGGTCAGGCATACAGACGAACAGATAGACAGACAGACAGACGGACAGACAGACGGACAGACAGTCGGACAGACAGTCGGACAGACAGATGGACAGACAGATGGACAGACAGACGGACAGACAGACAGACGGACAGGCAGAAAGACAGAATGACAGACAGAGAGACGGACAGACGGACATACAGAGGCCAGATCGACTCCTCTGGTGATGCTGATTCACAATAGATATACTTTATGGGGTTGTGGGTGTCTCCCAAGGACCGTTGCAAACTCTTGGCCAAAGAGAATGCACCCTCTGCAAGTGTATAAATATATTATAAATAGAGCTTATAAATAGAGTAATCTTCTAAAATGTAATTAATGTATTTAGATGACAGAAGCTAAAAGCAATCTGGGAAACGGTTATCTGTGCAAAGCTACTGTAAGCGATAGTGCTATCTACATTGTACTCGTACAGAAGCTAAGTTCCATAGGCACATCAGTTTTTCGGAGGCTTCTGTTTAGATGGGTCGACTTATAATTCAGTTGTGCTTGCTCCTTTGCCTAACAGCGAGACTCTTGGCAGCACCAAGTTGCGAAGGTGTGGATACGCAAGACTTCAACTTGTGTAATACCTTATCGCGTCGGTGGTATCAACTTCAGGATGAAATATTTTTAAAAACATGTTCATCACTACAACCAGGAGCAGTTGGCTATGATAGTTGTATGACAGCAGTCAATAGAAATGCAACTGAGCAATTAACTTCTGAGGTTGAAACAGAGGACGATGGAACTTTCAGAATTGCTTTAGGTGCTAGTCCTGTAAGAAATGCCGTAGGAAAGCCCAATATATTGCATTTTGAGAGGAAAAAGGCTTGGTGGCGATTTTGGTAACAAACTTATGTATCGTTGTAGTCAATCATGTGAACATCAATAAAGTGCTTTGAGTAATTTTGTCAATTGCGCAAGAAAATATAACTAAAACAATGAGTTTCAATTTATTTAATTTAAACTATTTAAATAAATAAATTTTAAGGAGCAACAAATATAGATAAAGGAAACTGTAGTTCTCATTGGCATGATATTTTAAGCGTAAGTATACATATTCAATGCTCTTTTCTGGTAAATGAAACTTAACTCATAGCGTTGTTAATAAAAGGTGGGAACAGTTTGCAACACTAGAAGTGGCCAACAGTTTAAGTTAAATATCGATTAGCTATCTATCGTATCGTTAAGTGACGTTCTGATGCAACTCTGCAATCGCAGTATTTTATTTTCTTAAAATCTATCGAAATACTGCAGTCGATTTGAGAGTGTCAGTTGTGTCGGTTGTGTGCTCAAGCTGATTATGATTTGATTAAGTTAAAACGCATTTAATTTCACAATTAGCAATAAAATAATTTGTTATGAAACTACACTAAGTTCACTGTGTTTACAAACGAGACGGCCATCGACCATTGTAACATACATAGATTTATACTTTTTGTATTAACTATTATTAAACTATAGTGAAATCTCTCTGAAATGGGTAATCGTTCAGCTTCTCAGAGCAAGCGTCACCCCTTTTGTTATAGTTGGCAATCAGTCATTCGTTGCCTCCCATCAAAATGGGTCGACTAAGTATTCAGTTGTGCGCGATTCTCTGCCTGATAACGACCCATGCGGCAGCACCGAGTTGCGAACTTGTCGATGCGAAATATTTGCGCAATTGTATTTCTCTATCGCGCCAGTGGTATAAACTTAGAGATGAAATCATGATGAAAACATGTCCATTACTGCAGCCAGATGCAGTTGGCTATGACAGTTGCATGGAAACAGTCGATAGAAGTGCAACTGAGCAAATCATTTCCGAACACAATGGAAACATATCTTTCAGAAGCGCTTTTGTTGCTAGGCCTGCAACCGTAAACGGAAAACCCCGACCACTGCAATATGCAGAAGAAAAGTCTTGGAATTTTTTCAATATTTTTAAGTTTTGGTGATGGTGTGTATTATTCATGAAGTTTAATAAACTGCATCGAGTTGAGCTGAGCTACTGCTGATTCTGATTATATACATTTTATAGGGTTAGAAATGTCTCATACAACTGATCAGACATATGCTCTGTAATCTTAGCTCTCATTAATGAGACATTAATATAATTATATTATTCAAGAGAATTTCTTTCAAAGTGATTTTTAGTCACGTCATTTGCTTAATAAATTCATAATAAATTTCCCCAAGATCATCATAATATTTGATGATTCCTATGAGGTCAGCTTAGCAGCTTGGAGCAAGAGCTTTTCGTATTGTAAACCTTGGGAATTCCCAAGACATATCTCAATCAAATTGGGGAATTTTGGTTTTTGTTGATAAGGTTTTTGATTTGTTTGTGTTTGCGCAAAAAAGAACTCTTTCTGAAATGAATATAAAGCATCGCAGATTGGAATTGCTCAATCAGTCTTTAGATGTCTTCAATTAACATGAGACGATTTATAATTCTGTTGTGCGCGCTGTTCTGCCTCATAACGAACATAAGTGCAGCACCAAGTTTCCAAAATTATAGCCGATTCGATCCAGTTCATAATTGTCATGCAAAACCTATATTGGTTAACGGCGTACCTGATACGATGAAATTGCCTAACTCGGATAAAGAAGAAAATATGGCAGAACGCCCCTGGTATAAATTGTGGTAGTAAATTATCAACTAATTCAAAGTGAATATCAATAAACTTCATATTGTGAATTTATGAATGAATAAACTGAATAATTGAAAATATTTTTTTATGAAAATGGGAAGGCACAACAGAAGAAGGCATAGCTAAAGCATCAGCAGCTCAGAAGATGTTCTGTGGGGTTGGGGAGGTAGAATAACAGAATCGAATCATTGTTATCAGTAACTAAGCTGATCTGACGATCTTACTCATTCGACAGAAGTGCGTTATCTGTTCAAATCTTTGTAAATGCTGCGCAGAGTATACCAACAATGGGCTGCCTGAGTTGTGTGAGGAGTGTGAGTCCAAAATGCGACAGGATGCCACGGATATTGTACGAGCTGAACTACTCCGTATTGAGGTGGATAACAGGGGAACGAAGCGAATGCACTAAGGTCAGGGACAGATGTATTCCGATGAGATTTAAATACTGAGATGCAAATTGATGGACCATATACTGCATGTGAATTAGTAAACGTAATACATTTATCATATATGTTTACAAGGCCTTTGGCATGCTTATTCTTAACGCTGGTTTTAACACTCAATTTTTACTAATTTAATGAGACATCAATGTAATTAAATTACTCAAAACAATTGCTTTTAAGGTCATTTCAATGTCTCCACCAATCATGCTTCATTTTGGTTCAATTGACGTCATTCTTTCAAGATTCTGCTCTAATCAAATTGGGGAACTCTAAGGAACGTCATAAAATTTGATGATTCGTATGTAGTCAGCTGAGCAGAGCAAGATTACTTAGCATTATAGGTGATAACGTACTGGTTTTTGATATTTTCTTAGCTCGATTTTATTTTTGCCCATCAGTTTCTGTCTGCCTTCAAGTAAGATGAGTCGACTTACTATTCAGCTGTGCGCGCTACTCTGCCTGATATCAAGCAATACTGCAGTACCGAGCTGTGAAGATATTGATTTGGATGCATATAGATTTTGTATTATGCTAGCGCGTCGGTGGTACCAAATTCAGGATGAAATCTATTTGAAAACGTGTCGACCACTACAATTTGGGGATGTTGGCTACGATCTTTGTATGCAAACAGTCGACAAAAGTACAACTGAGCAATTAAATTCTGAGGTTGAAACAACATGTAATGGAACATATCTGACTTCTGAGGTTGGTGGATTCAGTTTTCGTAGCCAAGCTTTTGCTGCAACGCCTCAATTGATAGGAAAACAACCCGTACGAATGATTTTTGATAAGAAGGAGAAGCCTTGGTGGCACTTTTGGTGATGAATTGTACTATTTTAAGTTTAAGTGAAGTTTTAAGTAAAAACTAATTTACTGCTTACAATTGTCATTGTCAATTGGGAATAAATATTTCATTATATTATATTTCTTTTCAAAGTCTTATTGTTGTGATGACTAATAGAAGCTTGTGCTAATCAAATTGGGGAATTTTAGCTTTTGCTGATAACGTTTGAAAACTGAGTTCGATCGAAATGGAAATGTGTCTGAAATTATTGTGCAGCATTGCAGAGAGAGAGAGAGAGAGTTTGCTCTGCAATTGAACCGAACTCTCCTTAGCTCAGCATAATTTGTGCGTATCAGTCTTTCGTTGCTTTCCATTACGATGGGTCGATTTATAATTCAGTTGTGTGCGCTGTTCTCGCTTATAACGATACTTATAGCTGCAGCACCAAGTTGCAAAGACGTCGCTACGAAATATTTGGAGGATTGCACAGCCCAACAGCGCCGATGGACCGATTTGCAGCATCAGTTTCGTTTGCTAGAATGTTCTGGACTGCAACCTGGGGAAGTTAAATATATCAGTTGTTTGCAAGAGGCCAACAGAAGTGCAACTGAACAACTTATTTCCGAGCTTCCGGAGGAAGCAAGAAATATGTTTATTGCTCCTTACCTTGGTTTCGGTGCAAAGGCTAGAATCATTAACGGAAGGCCTGCTGTTATGAAATTTCCCAAAGAAAGTAACTGGATTCAAAGTAGCCTAGGTGACGACTAAAAAAACTTGGTAATCAATTGAATTATCGTCTAACTCAAAGTGAATATCAATAAACTGCATATTGTGAATTTTTGAAAGGAATAAACTGAATAACTGAAAATATTTGTTTATGAAAATGGGAAGGCACAGCAGAAGAAGGCATAGTTAAAGCATCAGCAGTTCAGAAGATGTTTTGTGGGGTTGGGGAGTTAGAATAACAGAATCGATTCATTGTTATCATTAACTCAGCTGATCAGATGATCTTACTCATTCGACAGAAGTACGTCATCTGTTCAAATCTTTGCGAAATGTCATTACATTATCAATGTTGCATTCATTCGGTCTTTACTCAGCATCAGTGATGCATCTTCTCTGTGTTTTTTGTTTTCTTCTCTCGCTCGCAGGCCTGCAGGCGGATCCAAGTTGTGACGAGATCGGCGTACAACATCTACGGACCTGTCAGACTGCATTGCGACGTTGGTACCAACTGAAGGATCAGTTCTATAGGGAATGCTGCGCAGAGTACACCAACAATGGGCTGCCTGAGTTGTGTGAGCAGTGTGAGTCCAAAATGCGACAGGATGCCACGGATATTGTACGAGCTGAACTACTCCGTATTGAGGTGGATAACAGGGGAATGAGAAGCGAATGCACTAGGGTCAGGGACAGATGTATTCCGATGAGATTTAAATACTGAGATGCAAATTGATTGACCACATATTGCCTGTGAATTGGTGTTAGTAAAAATTAATAAGTAACAAGGTCAATAAAAACAAACACAAAACGTACAGTCGAGAGTACTCGACTGTGATATACCCGCTACCCAAGTGACCAAAAATATTTATTTTTTTTTGTTTATTTATTTATTTTTTATATTTTATTTTTTAGCGTCAGGAACTCTTTAAATTATTTCTTAAATAACTTTTATGTTATTTATGTCAAATTTTCAGCAACCATTAGGTGCTTGATAGTATGTTTACCAAAATTGAACTATTATGCATTAAAATTATGCTTGAATTGGTCGTGGTCAAATCCTAAAACAAACTAGGCCTGCGTGCAATAAACATATATATAAAATTTGTCTCTGAGATCTAGGTTTAAATGCAGATGAACAGACAGTTGGTACAAAGTTATAATACCCTTCTATCCCAAGGGTAGCGGGTATAATCTAAGGCAGCACAACACATCTATTTCATATGCATATAATGTATATATACATGTTATCAGGAGCAATATGTGGAGCACACAAACAGATTAAAATGCGAGAGAGAGAGAGAGAGAGTCACAATGAGAAAGAGAAAGATTGTGGCAGCAAGAGATAAGAAGGAGAGAATCAGCGAAAAAAACCAATCATCAAATATATATATAAATATATACAATGCGAGATTAATTATAATGCCATCATGCAAAGTTTGTTGTGATCAAGTATGATGTCAGCTTGTCTGCCTGGTTTGACTTGAATCACTGATCATTACAGCAATTATCAATACTACTTTAATAACTTTATAATCTATAACGTGTTTGACGACCTAATCAACGCAAAGTGACCTATTTCCAGCCATACTCGTGCATTGCATATATGTACATATGTATGGTATGTACTCATGAATGAGTGTTGCCTTGTGCTGTGCCATATACTCAACCCCTGCTGTGTTGAGTAGTTTAAATCGCATGCTTCATCTCGCAGGGCAGCACTTTTGCAACACTTCTCCCTCCCTCTCTCTCTCTCTCTCTTGCACACACTACTCCCTCTCTGTCTGGCATCTCTTTCGGGTTGTGCATACATAAAATATGAAAAATATACAATACGAAATATTCTCTAAGCACATTCCATTCGCATCATTGGGTTGTACTCGTACGCACAGAGATGCCAGAGTGAAAGAATGGAAGGAGAGAGAGAGAGAGAAAGAGAGTGGGGTCCGAGTGAGAGGTACGAGTGTGACTAAATAAATAATAGAAATATTTTTCACAGCTATTTTGCATATTTTCATACGGAACATACAGTCCGATTTAAGGTGGACAAGGCACTACAAAAATGTTTTTGTTTGCGTTTTTTTTATGTTTTATATATTTTATTTTTCGGGTTTTTGCTTTTTATGCGATTCGTGTGTGCGATGTGTTTTAACATTGTTTGCACGGACAACAAGAGGGAATTTTTTTAAAGTACTTGCGCTAAGTAAAAAGTAAATAAATAATAAACATAAATAAATATGCAAGCGAGTGTGCGATTGTGTGTGTGTGTGTTGAGTATTGAGAGGAGTGTAGGCGAATGGATCGAAATCCATTAGCTGCTACTCGAGAGGAGCAACAGCAGCAGCAGCAGCTCAACAGAGCTCTAGCCGTGTCCCAGGAGCAATGATAGCTGGCAACCTAATAGCCTCGCCTCGACGTGTTGTCCCTTTCAATTATGCGCCACGACACGGGGCCGTGGCCCACTTCGTCTTCGACTTGGACTGCGGTTCGACTCGTAGCATTTTTCAATTTTACACGTTTTTCCTAAGAAAGGCAGCGCGAAGTGCTGCCCATTGTTGTTTTTGTTTGCCATGAAAGGAGGTAGAGGGAGGAAGGGGGGGGGGTGGGGCGGTGTTGAGGCTGATCCCGCGGGCAGCCTGACCAGCTCGATGGTCGTGGAATTTATTGGCAACGGAATAATGCCAGGCACGTTCATTTGATTACATTAAAACGAAAGTGGCTAAAAAGGTTGCCCAACACACACACACAATCTCCCAACTGACTCCCCCTCTACCCCCCCCTGGCTTGCAGCATAATTGAGCTGCGGCCAGGCGGCGTTTTTAAATAAATAAATAATGCACGTGGCAATGGGAGCCGCTTATTATGCGCCTGATAATGCGTATACGCGTATCTAGTGCCACTCCCACTTCTCTCAAAAACAATAGAACCGCAAACACACACACACACAGACACACACTCGCACACACACTCGCACACACACTCGCAGAGTGTACGTGCGGGAGACTGTAATTTCTATTATACTTATGTGCATTTGGTTTTGTCCGTTTTCCCCACAAAAGGGGGCAAGCCAGTGGGCGTGGTTTGCTTTTCAATTGTGTGGGCAAAATGCCTGGACTTGCCATGTATTTTTTTTTTTTTTTGTACAGCTGCAGCTTATTGAATTAGCTGCCACACAATGAATATCTACACAGCACACAAATACTTGTGGAATTTTTGTAGAAATTTTCAAAAATATTTAAAAATCATTTGGTAAATCATATGATATAAATTTGGCGTCCATTTAATTGTCAATATCAAAAGCCTCTACAGATGCATGCAAGTGCCTCTTATGTGTGTGTGTGTGTGTGCTGGCCACAGCCGTCAGAATAGAGTTCGCCTAATTGATTCAATGTTTCAATTACGCGGCGAAAAACACGCAGAGAGCGCTAAAAACAAATTCAAATTGCGCATAATTATAATGTTTGTTTACAGTTTTTGGCCAAAAATCAAAGTGCAAGCCACAATGCAATGGGGATTATAGTTTCGTCTACAGTTGAGCATAGCCTCAACTGGTGGTTTACAGGGTATAATTGCGCACAAATCAAGCACTCGACTTAATTGCATTCAAATGAAATTAGCATTAAATGTTTACAAATTTTGTGGCATTTTTGAGTGCGTGTGCGCATGCAGCGAGTCCATTTATTATTTAACTAATTTGTTTGCATTTTATTGTTTTCCTTTCCATATTTTTTTTTTTTTTTTTTTTTTTGCGTTGCATTATTTGTTTGTGTCTTTGCAAACAAAACAAATGTTATATGATTTTTAAATTGCGGTTTTGAGTCCGGTCCGCGCGACCGTTAATGCTGATAAATTATCGCCATCGCTGTCGCCATCGACTCGTTTGCGTTGCTGTTTTTTATGTGTCATTACAGGAGCATTTAAGTTATTTAACAAAGTGCATAAATTAACAATAAAAATGCCGATCAATTTATGTGCTTATATAATAATTTATGGCACGTAGCCCGTACCCAAAGCACGCCGTATTCCGCTGCCCATTTTACAATATTATCATTATCATTATCATCATCATCATCATTATCATCATCATTATTATTATTATTTTTATTATTATTACTATTAATAATTTCATTGCTTTTATGGGCCTCACTGGTTAATTTATCTAACGAGCAGAACAGTGTGTGTGTGTTTGTGTGTGTGTGCGAGTGCAGTGTGTAGTAAATTTAATAAATTCATTATCAGCTCATTAACGGTGGGGCGTATACGCAATATTGCAATGCAGCGCAATTAAAGAAATCGAGAATAAACATGCTGACGCGCAGGCAAATTAATAATGCGCGTAAGCGAAAAAGTTCTGCAAGCGCGCAAGCCTTAAAGCCAACAACAGCAACAACAATTGGTCTGCATAGTAAAATGAGTGGGCGTGGCAAGGTGAGGCAAGGGAAGGCAAGGCGAGGCGTGCCACAAGCACGGCCGGCAGTCTAATTGCAAAATAATACACATAGCCAGGGGGACTACAGTTGGGTCTTTCATCAATGCCACACACACACACAGACTCACATAGGAAGCAACAACAAGAGCAAGAGGAACAAAGCAAGTGGCAAAGGAAGGCGTAACTACAAGGAGCGCATGTTTCGGTTAATTAGTAAACACAGCAAGGCAGAAAAAAGAAAGCGAGAAAGAGGAAAGAGCTCCAAAAGAAATGAACGAGCTGCAAATGCTAAAAGAAGTTGCAAACAGGAAGTGAAATAAGTAGAGAATGTAACCCAACTGCAGAGATACCCTGTAAGATGGTGATGATATATATATCATATATTTGCATGATATATATATATCATATATTTCATTGTTGCTTATCAATATTAACAATAAATATAGTTATAGAGATGACAACTTTACTATACGCACAGCATACCCAACTGTAAGCTGTTGCAGGGTATTTATAGTAACAAAAACGACTGGCGAAAGCAACATTGGCAGGTGGAGAACAAAATATTCCACAACACTGACAGAAAGGGAGGGAAAGAGAGGGAAAGAGAGGGAGAAAGAGGGAGAGGGGGATAAAGAGGGAAAGAGAGGCATATAGAGCGAGAGTGTTAAGCTTGAACTATGCTTAAAGTGGCATTGTATGTGCCTGCTGGCCATGTGGCAGGAGGCGGGGCTGGCATAGTCAATGCTTAATTTGTTGGCATAGCAGGCGATGCTGCTGCCGCTGCCGCTGCTGCCACGCCCGGCGTGTCCTTGCGCTTCACTAAGTATGCCTCGTGGCACAATTGAATAACATGTGTGCCACGAGGCATTTTATTAAAGCATTAAACAAAGTATTTTATGTGCCACCAACTAACTAACAGTATGTTTGCTGCCTTAACTATGCGCAGCTTGAGTTCATAAATAATTAACGAAATAAATTGAAATCAACTTAATTTCCTTTGTCCCCTGAGTGTCTTTCAAGTTGAACTTCAAGCAGGTAATTAGCATGTTTAATTTTAAACGTTTTGAGTTCTTGCTGCAGCTGCGACAGCTATCACTCTGTCTGTGGGTCAATGCTCGCTCTCGATCTCTCTCTCCCTCTCTCTCCATCTTGACAAACTTTGTTCATATGCGTAAAAGGGCAGCAGAAAATGAAACGTAAATAAATACGTATATACATGTATGTAAGAAGCAACAAGGAATGTGAATGTGAATACGTTGTGGAAAGATGTATGCATAAATTGCGGCCAACGTGGCGTATACACAACGCACAACGCACAACTCACAACATACATACGTACAGCACATACGCGCATATTTTTCGCCTTATGAATTCGTATTTTATATGAATTTTGCTTGCTTGCTGGTATGCTGTTGCTTCTGTTGCTTGTGTTGCTTGTGTTGCTGCTGCCCCTGACTCTCTGTGTGGCATGGGTAATTTCTGCAGAGCGACGCAGCGCAAAATGCAACACACCAATGCATAAAAATGCCATATTTCAAAATGCAAATATATTCTTTTAGCTTTTTTGATAAATGACACCGCGGAGGTCTGATGAAAATGGCGCACAGTGCGCCCAGTATGCCGCTCGTGAGCAATATGAAGCGTGCCAGCCAACTAGAAGTTACAACACCAACATGCAGCAGGCAATGCCAACGGGGGGCAAGAGGCAAGAGGCACGCAGCAGCAGCAGCAGCAGCTGTAACCGGAGCATGTGCAGCAAAACGTTTCAAAACAAGTGAGTGTGGCTTGCGAAATTGGCAAATTGCACGACTTGCAGATGTGCTTTAGTTGGGGGATTGTAGAGATAAATATTTATATGTGAATGAGAAGTAACAGATCTTAGAAATTGTTGGTTTAATTAATTCTACTGTCTCTACTTCACTTATTTTGTTAAAGTGTTTGGTTATTCTTAAGAATATTTCTCCACCCTTGTGATGTTAAGATACAATATTATGATGTACGGATTCTTCACTTAATAATAATAATAAAAAAAAAAAAAAAAAAAAAAATTAATTCTACTGTTTATGGGAGTTTTTTATTACTAAAATAATGTAATATTTTCCACTTCATTATAATTTTTTTTTTTTTTTTTTTGTTTGTTATGTTATTATTAGTTGTACATCATAATATTGTAATAATATTTTTCCCCTCATTATAATTTTTTTTTTTTTTTTTTGTAATATTATTATTAGTTGCAGAATCCGTACATCATAATATTGTATCTTAACAGGTTGAGAAATATTCTGAAGCCTCATTATAATCAATGATTAATCAAAATTTATTTTCTGTATAAAACATATTTTTTAAGTAGAATAGGTTAAAAAAGGTCTGTACTCTGAATACTCATGTATTTTAATTACTTACACTTGTGTAATATGACAAATTTTTTATGAATAAAGTGTTCCATTTCTATACTATTCTAATTCATTCTACTCAATATATGGGCTTATTAATTGCTGATCACTGAGGTTTTGGCTTTTGAAGACTGTTTTTATTTACTTTTTAGTTGATGTACTGCGAACTTCTTAGTTAAAGCTGTTGTGCCTCTTGCTGGAGTTAGAGTTTTCTATTCGCTCCATATATTTCCAAAAAATATATAATTTTGTACCCCCTGCTGGGCTTAAAATTTCCTATACAGTTCATATATTTCCAGAATATCCCTAATTTTGTCTGCAATGGTCAATCTTTGCCCAGTTGTGCCTCGAGAAGCTGCTTGCCTAGTGGCTTTGAAGAGTCAATGTTAGGCATATTATACTGTACATGCTTCATTGTTTCTCAGAAATTGCAGAACCCATTACTCACTATTATTAATTTACTAAGGTGTGCTCTGAGCCTGCAATAACCTGTAAGCAGCTCAGTCAGTATTCTCATTGTGTTCTTACTCCGTTTCTTTAACTGCTTTTGCAGACTAAAATTGGTAAAGAATTTGCTGTTGCTGCTTCATAATGTTGATGTTTCTCCTGTTTAGATAACTTTGCCACCCCTCACTGCCTGCACTGTTACAGGGTATACACACGCTCAGCAAGCGTGCCAACATGCTGGCATTTTAATTTAATTTGCCAACATCGCAGCGGCCGAGTACTCAAAGCAGAAGGACTTTGCACTAAGAGCTCCCAGTTGGCAGCGGACAATTCGCTGGGGTCGATTATCTTGCAATCTTGCAGCATTTCAATATGTTAAAGCGGCAACAGGCCGTGGCACTCACTCACACTCACACACACACACACAGAAACACTCTCACATGTCAAGTGCAAACATGCAATATCATCTCGTACCCCCTTTGCCACGCCTCTGCGGCACACAGGCAAAAAACCAACGCAATAAAATGCAGTTTTCTTTTCTTATTTGTTAAAAATGTTTCATAAAATGTTTTAAGCGCCAACAGCAACAACAACAACAACAACAACAGCAACAGCAATTCATTCCTCGCATTGAGGTTTTTGCTCGTTTTTTATGCGTGCATAAATTTTTTGTCTTTTATTAAATTAAAGCATACGCGTTGGCTCACACGGCGTATGCGCAACGACGCCAACGCCGACGCCGCTTTTTTAATAATATTTAACACATTTCACATGACGTATACGCAATTTTTTAATTAACCAACCGACTCGGTAATATTTTTGATAAACAACCTTTTGGCTTCATTAAGCGCAACATTTGCCCAGCAATTCACAGCGTGCAAAAGGGGCGTGGCATGGCCAGGAGGGTGGGGGCAATGTCATATAATATTTATATAATGATTCAGTTGCAGGCGATGCCGATGCCAAAGCCTGAACGAAGCTCGAGTGTGCCTCTGTGTGTGTGTGTGTGTGTGTGGAGTTTGACATTTTTGACGTGGCTGCAATTGCAGCACGTAACGGTACAGGAAATTGCGTGGCTCAGCGGAAAATCAGCAGGAAAGGCAAATAACTAAAAGCAGAACTACAAAACGAACAAAACTTTGTGAAAAAGGAAAATCCTTTTTGGCTTTAAAGTCGACAAGGCAACAACAGCAATGAGAACAAGAAGAAGAAGAAGGCGAAGATGAAGAGAAACAGGAACAGGAACAAGAGCAAAGCAATGCCATATTTTCGTAGTCAAATAAACTGTCGCCTGTCCATCCCCCGAAGCTGGGCGTGTAGATGATACATGAGCTGAGATTTCTTAGCTAAGACCTGAAGCAGCAACACCAGCAGCAGCACCAGAAGCGTGCAAAACCACAAGGCAGCCGCAGTGCAAATAAAAGGAACAAATACAAATTCATGCGAAATGACATAAGTCACCGCAAAAGTAATTTTTCACTAATGAGCTTGCCAGCCAGCAGGTAAACGCTGGCACAGTGGGTCAGATGGGCAGATAAACTAGTAAATTTTAAAGCGAGGGAAACTGGAAAGTGTTATGAGCATCCTTTCTTTCGTTGCAGAAGTGAAACTGCATTTATTACTCTACTTCTTATTCTAGTTTTGCAGAGTATGTTATGATTATGTTAACAGTGTATGTAGATGTTAACAGATTAGGTTACTTGCACATGTGGTGAATAATGTTAAGGTGTATAAGTATATACTTATATAAGTGTAAAGTATTGTGGCCATCATTTCTTTCGTTGCAGAAATGAGACTGCATTTATGGCTCTACTTCTTATTCTAGTTTTACAGAGTATGTTACGATTATGTTAATAGTGTATGTGAATGTTAACAGATTAGGTTGCTTGCACATAGGTTGCTTGTTTGATAATGTTAAGGTGTATAAGTATAGATATAAGTGTGAAGTATTATGGAAATCGTTTCAATTGTTGCAGAAATGAGACTGAATTTATTGTTCTATTTGCTATTCTAGTTTAACAAAGTATGTAATGATAATGTGTACAGAGTATGTGAATAATAATGTTAAGGCGTATTAGTATATATATAAGTGTGTGGCATCGTTTATACCGCTGCAGAAAACAGACTGATTTGTTGTTCTACTGTACTTCTTATTCCAGTCTTACAGAGTATGTTATGAAAATGTTTACAGAGTATGTGGATGTTAACAAGTAAGATTGGTTGCGTATATGGTTAACAACGTAATCGTGTATAAGTATATACTTATATAAGTGTAGAGTATTGTGGGCATCGTTTCTTTCGTTGCAGAAATAAGACTGAATTTGTTGTTCTATTTTTTATTCTAGTTTATAAGAGTATGTTATGACTATGTTTACAGAATATTTGAATGTTAAAAGACATGTTTCTTACGCATACGTTTGATAAATGTTAAGGTGTATAAGTATATATATAAGTGTATATCATTTTACTTTACGCTCAGCGAGTCGCAATGAAATGACATTTGTGAAAACGCTCGACTGAACCGTTCTTCTCGACGGGCAAGCTGTTACTGCCTTCAGCCGACATGATACGAGGGTCGTTTGATAAGTCCGTGACTTTTTGAATAAAATATATTTTTTTCGTCAAAGAAGCGTTTTATTTCTCAACATAATCTCCTTTTAGCTCTATACATTTAGTCCAGCGTTTTTCCAATTTTTTTATTCCTTCCAAATAATAGGTTTTCTCAAGGCCCTCAAAATAGTCGTTTGTTTCTGTGATGACCTCTTCATTTGACCCGAATCTCTTACCGCCGAGCCATTTCTTCATGTTTGGAAACAAAAAATAGTCACAGGGGGCTAAATCTGGAGAATATGCTGGATGGGGTAGCAGTTCGTAGCCCAATTTATGAAATTTTGCCATGCTGACTACACACGTGTGCACCCGTGCATTGTCCTGATGGAACAGCACTTTTTTTTCGCCAAATGCGGTCGTTTCTGCTTCAAATCAATATCGAATCTGTCCAAAAGCTCTGAATAATATTCGCCGGTGATCGTTTTACCCTTTTCAAGGTAATCGATGTGAATGATACCTTGTGCATCCCAAAAAACTGTGGCCATGACCTTGTTGGCCGACAGACCCACCTTGGCCTTCTTTGGTGCACGTTCACCCGGAGAAACCCACTGTCTTGATTGTTCTTTGGTCTCTGGTGTGGTGTGGTGGATCCATGTTTCGTCTACGGTAACGAAACGGCGCAAAAATTCGTTTGGATTGCGGTTGAACATCGCCAAACACTCCTTTGAAATGGTCACACGGTTGCGCTTATGGTCGTGTGTGAGCAATCGCGGCACCCATCGCGCGGAAAGCTTTTTCATGTCCAAATATTCATGTAAAATGTGATGTACCCGTTCAGTTGAGATGCCTACAGCCTCAGCTACCTCACGCACTTTCATTCTCCGATCATCCAATATCATTCCATGGATTTTGTCGACGATTTCTGGCATGACGACCTCTTTTGGGCGACCTGAACGTTCGGCATCACTTGTACTGGTACGACCACAACGGAACTCAGTAAACCATTTCTTAACCATTGAAATTGATGGTGCAGAGTCCCCATAATATTTATCAAGTCTTTCCTTGGTTTCGGTGATGGATTTTTTACGCAAAAAATAATGCTTAATTAGCACACGAAATTCACTTTTTTCCATTTTCGTTAAAATTCACGAGATCGTCTGCTTTCAATGCCTATAAAACGCAAACTAAGAAACGCAGCTTTCTCAAAATTTTACAGTCAGCTGTTAATCGATAACTGCTGACAGGAGCAGTGTTGTATTTAGAGCAGGTGCGCGGCAAATACAAAAAGTCACGGACTTATCAAACGACCCTCGTAGTTCTCTTCTGTTAATTCTTCTCTTTGGATTCTCCCTTGGACCTATAATTCGTTTATTGTGCCACACTTAGTACACTTTGTCACTCAATTGTGTACAACAAATTAGGTAAACAATAATACAATCCTTTAAACTCAAAGCTATTCTTTACTTTCAAACATTTTAACTTAACATAGTGCCTTACACTCTAGGTTCTATCTTCAAAAATGTCTATTCTGCGATTGAAATATCATTATATTTATATATTTAACACTTATTTTGAAGTAGAACTTCTATTGCTTGTCTTGTCATATAATTTTCAGTCTCAGATAAAGTATCTTTATATATTTTACACTTTTATTAATCAAAAACTTTAATTTCCTGTCTTGCCATTCAACTTCTTTGCAACTTGGCCCCACTGTGCCAGCTTTACTGGCTTTGGCATGCGGCACGCGTTGCCATTCAGACTTTGTCTTTGCCGTGTCTGCCACTGCTGCTGCTTCTGTATCATTCTGTTTAATCTAATGATGTATCTCAGGTGTTTGTTTGTGAAATTTATCGTGAAAATTTTATGCGTATTCTTTGGCTTAAGGCATTTTAGCCAGAGTTGCCAGCAGCTAGCGATTTATATGCAGCTATTAGTTTGGATAAAAAACGCCAAATTGTTGTTACGCATTCGCTACGCAGCATTGGCAAACTGCGTGGGTGTGAGAGCGCAGCTTAGGCGATATTTTTGGGCTATAATTAGCTGGCTGTATGGCTGACTGGCTAGCTGGCTGGCTGTCTGACTGTCTGGCTGTCTGACTGGTTGGTTGGCCCATCCAATTACCCAATATCCGCAGCAGCATTCGCAGCTAATTACTGCAGCTCTGGCTGCCAGGACAGCCGCACCTAATGCAGAAATTACAAAATGAATATTCATATTTGTGCAGCAGCAGCAACAGAAGCAGCAGCGTTGGCAGCGCCAGTGCATGCCACAATCGTTGCCGCAGCTTATTGCAAATGAAAGCCGGTAGTTTTTCATTATTTTGCATTTTGCTGCAAGTTGCTGTTGCTGTTGCTGCTATTGTTGTTGTTGTTGTTGCTGGCTCAAATACAGAAATCTGCATGCAGCTGCAGCAGCATCAGCAGCAACAGAATTATTTTTTTTCGAAGGTTTTTCGTATTGTTGTCTGGTTTGTTTATTTGTATGGCTGTCTCTCTCTCACTCTATCTTTTTCTGGACGTGGACCTGGAAGCTGCCAGCCAGTGCCCTTTGCATAGCTTTTCAGTGCGCTTAACAATGAAATTTGCGCATAACCACATGCAAATTGCCAACCCACACCATTGCACACACACACACACACAGAGACATACAGCACACACACACACATGTACATTGGAAAATTTGAAAATAATAATCTACGCGCCTGTGAAAGAGTTTTACTCCTGGCATAGGAATGTCAGAGTAAAATTCCTCTGCAGTCCTCAGTTGGGCAAAAAAAAAAAATATATATATTTCGCAAATAAAATAATAATATTATATGAGTTGGATCAAGAGATTTATGGTTTATGGCTAGACGAATGTTGCCTTGTAAACAGGCAAGAAGAGCTTGTCAAACACCAAAGAAAAGGAGGAAAAACTCTCGAACTACAGTCAACTTTAGCTGCCACAATGAGTTACTAGACTTAACAGTTACAGTTACTTTACTGGAAAACAACCAACAAAGACGTATACTGTGTATACTGAAGATCTTTATAAGAGAGTAAGGTTAATTTATATAGGTGTGTAAGGTTCATAAGGTAACTATAATAAAAAATATATATTTATTCAGTTTCATTATTCCAATAATTTCGTTTGGGTTTTAAACATAATTATAGGAATATTAACATAATAAAAGTATATTCTTCTGTTCTTTTAGGTTGCAGATTGTAACACATACAGCTGCGGTTAAAATAATAGCACCATTAGCACGCTTTTTGGTTCGTCACAGCTTTTCTGTTTTATCTGACACTTTTTGATTATTATTATTATTTTTTTTTTTTTAATTTATTTATTTAAAGTCAACTAGAAAATAAAATAAGATTATATTTTTTTAATTAAAATTAGAAATAATTAAAAGTAAAAAAAAAGAAAATAATTAAAGTTTAAGATTTAGATTTTAAAATTAAATTTGCTAATAAATCAAACATTTTAAATTAATTAAAAATATACATTTTTAAATTTAGGCTTTTCTTTACTAAAATTTAATGATACAATGCTTTTTAATTAATTAACGAAGGTTGGCAGATCTTATTGGTTTTTAAAATAATTGCGAAAACAAAAGAAAACCCTCGAATGGCGGCGGTAACAAAAATAGCACTATTGTTCTAAGTTGGTTAAAACTAAATAATAAAACATAATATGCATTCAGGAAATTAATTATATTATATTATATAGTAATATGTTTTAGTAATATTAACATTTAGTTGCGTGGCCTTTCTTGGCGTCTAGGCATGGAGTCGATCAAGTTTTGGCATCGTTCTTTTGGAATTTTGTCCCACAAATTCTTCACAACAGCCCAAAGGTGTAAACTAAATACTGTCTCTTGATTATTTAATAACTTTTAGTCAATTTTCAATAACAAATCTCTCGCTGAAACAACTCTTCGACGTCTCTCTTGCAACTCTTCTATCGACTCTTTCTACGACTCTTCTTACGTCTCTTGTACCTACTCTTCACTTGACTTTTAGCGCTGCCAACATATCTTCCTTCTCTTTTTACCTAGATCGCATTAATTTGTGTGCCATCCCTCACTGACTTCTTGCCATTCCCACATATATATATACGAATATATACGGATTTATACATATATATAAATATATACGGTATCTTTAATCTCTACTAAAAGGAAACCTGTGTAAAATTTAATTTGAATGTTTAAGCTGATCAAACTATTATTATTTTTTAATTTGTTGCAAGGACACACACACTCACACATACACACCCTTAGTACACACACACACAGATTGTTGGGAACATAAATTGTGTCGTGTTGAACACGACTGTGTGGCTGCAACTGTGTTAGTTATTGTTCGGTTATATGCACCGCGGGGCATTTGGCTGAGGTAACATATGGAAACATATTACATGCCATGACTGTGTTGGTCATTACCTCCCCCCCTCCCCCACCTCTCCTGCTGCCCCCTGCCCGTCTGCGATTAATCGATAAACGTTATTATAATTTGTTGTGGTTGCATTTGGTTTTTGAGTACTGCAGCGCGTTGCGTATACGCCATGTTGGCCACGTTAGAGCCATCGATGTCAATGTCGCTGCAATTGGCATGCAGAATAATTCATTTTCGATATTGTTTTGACTTTTGTTTCATGTTTTATCAGTTAATTAGAATTTTTGGCCAGCGCATTTAAGTTGCCTATCAGCAGCGGAAATGACAAAAATTTGTTGCAACATTTCTGCACATCCGTTTCAATTTAACTTTCGCCCAAGAAGCAGACTGAGAGACAGAGACAGAGAGAGAAAGAGAGAGATTTCTGTGTAAAAACAACGAAACAATTCGAAAATGGGGCAGATGCAAACCGAAGTGAACGGCAGCTTGTTACTTTTTGTTAAAAACCTCACACACATACATACACGCACGCATGCACACAGTCACACACACACACATACATACACACGCTCATAAATTTAAAAAATGTAATATCCCTCTTACGGAAATGACAATTTATTGGTGGTTTTTACTATTCGCAATTTATTTCAACTCCGCAAGGAAATGCATTGCGGATGTTACGCCCTGCGCGCCCACCACGTGCCACGCCCCTTGCCCCTCGTCACGTTGCAGCAGTCGTAGCGGCTGCCGTGACCGTTGGCTCGCTACGCTGCTACGGCCGGCAAAAGTTGATGCTGCAAACAAACAGAAAGGGTGAGGGAGAGAGAGAGAGAGGGAGAGGGGCAGACAGACAGACAGAGAGACAAGCAAACATGTACGACAGTGTAAATATAAAAATAAAATAAAAATAAATATAAATATCGGCTGCAAAGTGGCCAAGGCAGCGCAGCAGCAGCAGCAGCAGCGGCGACCACAGAGCAAACTCAACCCAAACTGAACTCATCTCTCTCTGTCTCTCTCTCTCTCTCTCGTTGCCCGGAACGCGGCTGAGATTGAAAATCCGTTAAGTCATCGCCACTGCTAACCGCTGTGGCCATTGCCCCTGCTGTTGTCTTTTATACTGTAACCCCACAACCACCCCCCCCCTGTCCCCTGCTGATTCTTTTTTGCGTCTCTTTTTGTCGCCGTCGATGCATTTGTTTGCTCTGTTGCTTTGCTCGCCCTTGGCTCGCTCGCTGCTGGCCAAATCCTATGACAAATAAACGCTTCTCCAGCAATTTGTAGTCGCTGTTGCAGTTGTAACTTTGCTTTTCATTTAAGCGAACTGCAAAGCCTCAACTACCTAGGGAATGCCAGAGATGCATGCAGATACAGCACCAGGGGAAGCAGGTCTCCGAGAAGGTTTGGTTAACACTGAACGAGGAAACGGGGAAGAAAGGCTACCATGGTGCAGAATTGAATGGTATTGTGTATATTTTATATATATTTAATATTGTGTCTCACGTTGATTGGCACTGATAAGTTCTGTTATTTCTAAAATGAGAACAGTTTTTCTTACAAAAACCTGCAATTCGACCAATTGTTCCCATGGCAGCTATATGTTATAGTGGTTCGATTTCAATGAAATTTTATAGGCATGTTATATATATAAAAAACCTGCAATGTAGTAAATTTAGTGGCAATATCTGGACAAATAACGAAAATGGGCCGATAGTTACACGATACATCGCTCCAATATGACTCGTTTCAACTTATTTACAGTGTGCAGCAAATAAGAAACATTATATATATAGAACACCTCCGATGTTGTAATTTTGGTGGCAATATCTGGACAAATAACGAAAATGGACCGATAGTTTGTATGTCAGCTATACGATATATCGATCCAATCTGACTCTTTTCAACTTATTTACAGTGTGCAGCAAATAAGAAACATTATATATACAGGAAAACTCCGATGTAGTAAATTTGGTGGCAATATCTGGACCAAAATTGGCCGATAGTTATACGATACATCGCTCCAATCTGACTCTTTTCAACTTATTTACAGTGTGCAGCCACTAAAAAACATTATATATACAGAAAAAGTCCGACATAGTAAATTTGGTGGCAATATCTGGACAAATAACGAAATTTGGCCAATAGTTTGTACGGCAGCTATACGATATATCGATCTAATACGACTTGTTTCAACTTATTTACAGTGTGCAGTAAATAAGAAACATTATATACACAGAAAAAGTTGATGTATTAAATTTGGTGGCAATATTTTGACAAATAACGGAAATGGGCCGATAGTCATACGATACATCGCTTCAATACGATTTGTTTCAACTTATTTACAGTGTGCAGCAAATAAGAAGCATATGTGTCAAGTTTCATTAGGACTGCACTAAAACTGAGAGACTAGTTTGCGTTGCAACAGACGCACAGAGGGATGGATGGTTAGATTGCCTTCCCTGGTGATGCTGATTCAGAATATATATACTTTAGGGGGTCGGAGATGTCTCCCAAGGTACGTTGCAAACTTCAGTCCAAAATTATTACACCCTCTGCAAGAGTATATGGTAATGAAAGCTGGCAAATTTTGAATAAGGAACTGAAACTCATATTTGGGGAAGTAAAACTTGTTTTAAATTCCGAATAATTAGAGTTTATCAACCTACTTACTACACTCACTGTATTAACCCACTGCAAGGGGCTCGGCTTGAAACCGGATTAGCCACATTGAAAACGTATTGCTCCAAATATAGCTGGGGAAAAATGCAAATAAAATTGAACTCGTGGTGAGGTAATGATCACAGATCAATTGAAGATATGCGGGGAAAACACAACGCATAAAACAAATCTATTACCCACTTTGTTGGCACAGCAACAACAAAAATAAACCTAATGGGAATTTTCAAAACATATATATAGTCTAGAGAGACAGTAGCTAGAGCAAATTAGTTATTCCGATCAAGAACAGGTTAAGTTACTGGGCGTAATTTTACAGATTACTCCATATAGTATTCTGCATATGTTTATCGCAAGAAACAAACGTATAAGCTCGTCTAGAGACAAGCCGAGATTCAGTACGAGTCGACGCACGCCAGCGTAAAGTTCACATTACACTGCTTATCAGGTTGAGGATTCTGTGTTTTTTTTTTATTCGTTGCCAAGATGAAAGCCTACTCCATATACTTACTTGGAATTTTGTGGATCTGCAATGCTGGGGCTTTGAAAGAGTGCCAAAGCGTACCGACGGAGTACATGGACATTTGTCGTGCTCGTGTGCGACATTATTACGATTTGAAGCAACATTTTCATCAAGAGTGCTGCGAAAATGAATTGAAGATCAATGCAGATAGTGACTGTGAAGAGTGTGATTCATGGGCATCCGACAAAGCAGCTGAAACGATGGAAAATGAAAAAACCAAACCAAAAACAGAAAATGATAAAGCCCATGATAATCCTCCAAGAGTGCCAGTTTCTATTGATGATCGAATCTCATTGGGTGGCAATCGTGCGCAGTGGGCTAGATGGAAGGTTAATCCAAACAGACCAACTCTCCCAAGTAAATAACATTGATGATGTCATTCATGTTATTTACAAAATGTAAACAAAGAAGTCTTGCTCACTACTGATACTGTAATCATAAAGAATATGCAATTATAAATATATATATATATATATTGATTAATATGAGCATACATTCAGTAATTAAATGCTGTGAATAAAGTTGATTTGAAAACATAAACAAAACTACTCGTAAAGTCGTTCTGTTGTAGATAATATAAGAGCAAAAGTATAACTCACCTCAACAAGTATTAGAAAGCGAAGATCACTATAAGCTTTCAAAGCTTCTGGTATTTAAATCGTTTAGCTTTAAAGCTCCAATCGCTATTTAAAATCCAAATATTTTTTTTGATTTCATTTATTCGCAAAGCAGCCTTCGTTAAGATGAAATCATTCGACTTTTGTCTTTTGACAGTATTCGGTCTTGTTCTAATTTCGAAAGTTTCGGCATTTATGGACTGTGATAAGGTTGAAATCGAAGATAGGGACTGTTGTGTAGCTACTGTTAAACACTATTTTAAACTGAAAGACATTTTTCTGTTGAAATGTTGTGAAGATGTTGCGAAAAGTTGTACATGGTGTGAAGAACAGGCGGCAGACGAGGCATTGAAGGAGATAATGATAGATCCTAACAGAATTACTTTTAGAACTAGTTTGGGTGGCAGATCGTATCCTTACTTCCAAACCCCGAAGACTCCCAAACTTTCCACAACTGCCAGTCGTGAAGTGGTGGTGAAAAGATGCCACTTTCCAATCGTAAATGACAATAAGTAAAATCAATTTTGTTGATTGTGTAAATAATTAAATGTGCAGAATGATTAAAAAGTAAGAAAAACTTAAGAAGACCTTTACATTACTTGACAATATTTAAAGAAACTAAAAATAAACAACTTAACCGGTTTTAGGATAAAAAATTCACGTTGTTTATGTCTTTGTTGCTTCAGTTCTTTGTGTGCCAAAGAATATCTTTGCTGCTGTTCTGCTTAAAAGGCTTCAGTCTTCTCAGAGCAACCAACGTAACATAATGAAACCTTATGAGCTCGTTTGCTTTCTTATGCTGATAGTCAGCATCCAAGCTGATCCAAAATGTGTTTCCATCGACGAGTCACATCTCAATGATTGCATGGCTGCAGTGCGTCGTTGGAACGAGTTGAAGGAGACGTTCAATCAGAAGTGTTGCGCCAAAAGAGGAGATGGTAACTGCGATTTGTGTGGCAGCTCAGCTGCCCAAAAGGCAACCATAACACTCATGATGGAGCTCGACAACTGGATGAATATTATACAATTTGATATTGCCCCAGCAGTTGTTGCCGATGATCGCACCTCGTTGGGGGCAACGCGTTCGCTATTTGGACAATTTGCCACAAAGCCGCAGAACATACGCAAAGATTAGAAATTGTTTTATGTTTGTATTTAAATTTATGTATGTTATACTGAAAAACATTAAAGTACTTCTTATACATCAATTATATATTAATAATTATTATAATTATTCGTCAGTCATTTAACTTGCTCGCAAACAGTTTTTAGAGCTATTTAGATTGGTCCAAGATCAGTGGTGAGTCTTCTTGGCAGTCTCCCCACACAGTTTTAGTTAGTTGCACTTGATGAGCTCAATAAAGATGTTCAAAACTCTGACATACATCCTTAGCATTTTCGGCTTCTGTTGCCTGAGCAGAGCTGCTCCAAGTTGTGATGAACTGAATAATATTTTTCTAGCAACTCGTTGTTGGTACGAACTGAAGGACAAATTCTTCCAAAACTGTATGTCAGAGCACAAAAATAGTGTGGAAGCGGAGTGTAACACAAGGGCACTTGCAACTGTAGATGCTATTTTCATTAAAATGCCCAAAGAAGATGTTTTGAATGAGACTAAAATTGTCTTGAGCACCTTTTTTACAACTAATCAAATATTTGAGAAGTTTCAAACATAGTAAGTTGATTATTTTTGTACCATTACAGAGGGTATATTTAAATTGGTAAGATGTTTAAAACGTATCTTGAAAGCCAAATCAGTTTTATGTGTGAATTAGAGAATTAACATTCACAATTTAATTAACATTCACCGAATATGTTTAACAAACTTAGAAAGGTATTAAAGTCGAAGATGCTTTCGTTTTTAATTTATTGGGGTTGCCTTCTATACAGTATATTTCATTTCTTAGACAAAGTCATAATAAATTTAATAAAAATTAATGAAATATTTTTATTTTTTAGGAAGCCTCCCGTTCAACGCACGATGATTCGCACTTCTAACTGAATGAATCAAAAATGTAATTTTATTTAAATAAAAAAACGACTAAACCTTTTTAAAAGTTTGTTATATCAGTACTGAATAGGTTCTAATCTTAAGTACAATTTTAGGCATAAGAAATACAATATATTGATGACATTTACTTTGTCGTTTAGTCACCTATTTCCTTCTATTTTTATCATAAACTATATCAATAACAATCAAGCTGGAAGTGACGAACTAGATTGACATTAAACTGACTCCATTGTACTGACTACTATTAGTTGATGCGGCTGATCGAGATCGTTAAAAGCTACGAGCTCATTATGTGGAATATTTGCCAAAAATTGCACATAAAGATTTCAATTTGCTTGCATATACAATACGTATAAACATCATAATGATTTTTCAAATTACGTATACTTATTAAAACCAAAACAAAGATGTTTATTTTATAATAGTCAATTCGAATGTTTTTGTTTATTTAAATGTGTTTTCGTCTGGCACTAATTAAAATTTCAAAGTCATTATAAGTCATTATTTCTCTTTTTCGTAAACAATTTTCAGAGGTACATTGCTTAAATG
Source organism: Zaprionus ornatus (assembly GCA_018904035.1). Taxonomy (NCBI): domain Eukaryota; kingdom Metazoa; phylum Arthropoda; class Insecta; order Diptera; family Drosophilidae; genus Zaprionus; species Zaprionus ornatus. Next base: position 5,731,480 of record JAEIFZ010000002.1, on the reverse strand, counting down.
CAAAACAGTGAGGAGTCTTCTTGGTACTTTTCTCCACAGAGATCGTTAGTCGTGTTGCATCAGCTGCACAAAGATGTTGAAACATCTCGCAATTTTACTTTTTATTTTCGGCTTATGGTCTCTAAGCACAGCGGCCAAGTCTTGTGATCAAATCGAAAACCATAACTCAGCAACACGCTGTTGGTATGAACTGAAGGATGAGTTCTTTCAGAAATGTATGTTGACCAAGGCGAATGTGTATGAAGTGTCCGAGGAGTGTAACACTTCGGCACTTGTGTCTGCAACAATAACTTTCAACTCAATGAACACAAAATATATTTGCAATGGAACACAAATAGATTTAAGGACTTTAAGAACACAAAATAACGACAAACAAGGATTTTTAAACAGGTATGTTTGCATCAGTTTATACAATTTTAAAATATTGTATCGTAATATATGATAAATATTGTATCTTAAACAAATTTGATGAAAAACATTTTAAATAGTAGTGTAGCTAAAGCTAAATAGATTTTTTTAAATTTTTCAGACCAACTGTAACCACCAAAACCTCCCATCCTTCTTATTAAAAATAATATAAGAAAGTAACAAGACGAATTATAGGAAATAAATTGTATTTTTGCTTTAATAAACTTGAATGCGCTCAAAGTATTTGATAACACGTCATTAATTGAGCAATATAAGTTAAATTTATAAACAATTTAGCATTAAGTTGTTCAGTTATTTGTCGTCAACTCAATTTATCAAAAGGTTGAGTAGATATTCTATCAGTAATTTTATTTAGTTAACAGATGATCAAAAACTTCGCACAATCTCTCGTTTTTTATTCGAAATACAAACCACAAATGGAACCTATATGCTCAAATTGCCTTTTTTATATACAATATAATGTTTATTTAAAAAAAAAAAACGATTCTGTCTGCCTTAAAATACACAAACCGTTTATGTTTATTTGTTTTGTTCGGAATAGATTTTCGCACTGAAAATAAGGGAATATAAATTAATTATTTTTAATCTTTCGCAAACAGTTTTTAGCGCTATCTTGCTTTGAAATCAGTGAGGGGTCTTCTTTGGACTTTTCTCCACAGTGCTTGTTAGTCGTGTTCCATCAGCTGAAAAGAAATGTTGAAATATCTCACAATTCTCATTTTTATTTTCGACTTGTGGCCCTTCAGCAAAGCTGCCCCAACTTGTGATAAACTAGATCCTGATAATCCAACTCCCTCTTCAGTATCTCGTTGTTTCTTCCTATTAAAAGACGAATTCTTTAAGAAGTGCAAGTTAGAGAATGGAAATAACTATGGGGTGGATGAGGAGTGTAATACTTTGGCACTTGATTTTGTAACAAATCTGATAGAAAATGAAACTCAAATAAATTTTAAGGTCGCCTTAGGTACATATAGTCCCGGAGAAAAATTTCGTAATCAGTAAGTTTGCTGCTTCTATAATATGTATATAAATAAATGTCGTCATTTGTGATAGATTTTTCATATTGTACAAATTGCATAAGAATATTTCATAAAATATAAAATATAAATATAAAAGATTTATAATAAAAAGTAGTAAAGCTAAAACTAATTAGACATTTTTTTTTTTTTCAGACCATCACCTAAAAAATCACAAAAAATAAATTTTGATGAAATAAATTTGAATGTGATTGCCCATTATTAAATGAATCGATAATTTCAATCGATAATAGTATAATTAAACTCAGAGACTATCTAGTATTTCCAAGTCATTTAATTTATCTTCTATATTTATCAATATCATTATATATCTCAAGAGCTGGATAGATTTTAGTTTTTTTTTTTTTTTTTTTTTTTTAAATATTAATACTATTTATTAAACGAAATTTCTTAATTGGACTAGCGTACTATTACCCTCTTTAGACTACTTAATCTAATCTGTATCAATTTAAACGATTCTTAATATTTATGTTATTTACAAAGATTATATAGTATGAATGATAGTATACAATCGTATTTAGTTTACTGTAGTAGCGAGCAACGCGCTCATGATACACATGATAATGTTTATTTAAATGCATAGTATTTACATAGAAAAAAGAATTTTTTCTGCCTTAAAATACACAAAACAAATCACTAATTTGGGAATTTGAATAATTAAGTAAATAATCAATTAACTGCCTGCTAATCTTTTTTGGGTATAAACAGTATGTTGTACCTGTATTTTTTATATTCCACCAAACCTACTACATACATACATACATAGGTACACACTGATCTCCTTCATTGCTTCAGTGAGAAGCTGTTCCAACTGGGGAAATCAACAAATTCCATATTTACCCAACGAAATTGCATTTTCCAATTGACTTGTGACCACAGTGAACTCGATTAGGAGCAGAACTAATTGAATTAGAATAACTTAAATTACGTAAACAAGCTGTGGGCGGGGCCCGGTTGGCCTCAAGCCTCAAGCAGAGTTAATGCTATTGACAATTTGAAAATAAAAGTAAAAGAGAGAGAAAAAAAAAACAACTATGCGAAGGGTACAAAAAAAAAAAAAGGATCAGAGACATTTTCAAAATCGAATTTGAAATGGCAAATGCCACGCCCCTCTAGCCCAGCTACCATCACTACACACCACTCAGACAGACGCAGAGGGAATTAATTAAGTGCATTAAAACTTATTGAACTGTATGAAAAAGCATGTGGCATGTGGCATGTGGAATGAGACGAGCTGCAGACGACATGGAGGATGAGTGATTGGGTGAGCGCGGGGGGGTTAGAGGGAACCAGCACTTTTGCAGTTGCATGCAAAATTATTTAACTGGCACACGGGGGAGGGGGGGTGGGGGTGGTGAAGGGGTGGGGACGCTGCGTCTGTGCCCGTCGGAGCGTTTGTGTCGTTCGCCTGGTTGACTGCAGTCAAATGCTAAATGCCGCCACAGAGGCGCTGGCAACGGCACTACACACACACAAACACACTGACACACACTGACACACATACACAGACACTCACAAAGAGGCATGCACAATCCTCACTCACGTACGGGCAGCACAGAAAAAGGAACGTGCCCTAGCACCAGGGACAGTCAGCAGATACAGATACAGATACAGCTGCAGATACAAATACATCGACACAGTCAAACAGACTTAAGCGAGGGTTGACCCACTCGTTGTGGCGTGTATGCATATATAGATGTTCACAATAGTTGTGGCATGCCTCGCATTGAATTGCCACTGTGCATGTAATGCGTGATGGAAAAGTTGCTGCTGGCGCGTGATTCCAATCGAGTTATTACAGAAATTAATCATGTTGAACATGCATGGGAATTGCATATATCGTGCACGCAGACATATACATATATTTGCATAGTATACGCGTGTGTGTGTGTGTAAAAAATGGCCAGGAATGGGAAAGCAAAACGAGCAAAGATTATCATGGTAAGCATTCTTTGAGTGAGTGATTAAAATGCGTGCATGAAAAATGCAAAATTGCGGTGCACATGGCAAGGTTGAAAAACGAGCATTGTCAGAGACACACACATACACCTGATGCACCTGACACAACAGAGTAGCACATGCAGATATGGCATATAACTGTACATGGCCATGTGTTAAGTTTTAAGCGATGTCAGAGTTCGTACAGCGTAATTTGCATTGATTTATGCTCGTATAAGGTGCAAGTGCAGCAACAACAACAACAACAACAATAGCGCGTGCCACTGCAGTTGCTTGCATCAGCAAGTGCAACTGCAACTAGTGAAACGATGTCAAGGTGGCATCGAGCAGACGGTGCTGCACTGTTAATGTGTCTACGGCCATGTTCCGGGGCACGTACATTCAATTAAACGCCCTTGAGTGCCGGCCACGCCCCCCCTCCCCCCCCTCGCCTGGCCACTGCCACGCACTCCCTGCTGCCGTGCACCTCATGCTGTCTCATCTGGCTCTGTGTGTGGGAGAGTTTATTGGCAGTCAGTGCCATTGCCCGGGAGCAATGAGCTAAAGATAAATAACAAGCCATATAACGCATACGCACTGTGTGCCCAAAGTGCAGGCGTGCGTTGCTTATGCAAAAAGGAAGCGCATGTGGGCGTGGCCCAAACGTGTGTGTCTGTGCACGTACGTGTGTGTGTGTGTGTGTCTGTCTGTGTGTGCGTGCAAGTAACGCAATCGCTTGCCAAAGCCCGGACAACAGTAAACAAGCACGCAGAGATAGAGACTACCACATGGCCGCCGCTGCGCTCTGGCCTGGCATACCTACCCCACACCCTACCCCCTCTCTCTCCCAGCCGTCACTCTCGCTCAGTTTCTGCGCTGCAGGACAACTTTGGCGCTTGTCAACGCTGCCCACTGCCTGCCAGCCAACGCTTTTGTGCTTTCGAATGTCCTGCACGCGTACCAGACCCTCTCTCTCTCTCTCCCTCTCTCTCTGTCATGCTGTCTCTCTCTCCTGCACGCTCTGCCTCTGCCTGTCTATCTGTCTGTGTGTGCGTGTTGCATGCTCTCAGGCGTTGATTTCCACAACTGCCAAACGCTTCTCTTTTGATCTTACCGTGACCTCGTTGCCCGCCTCTGCCCGCCCGTCTCTGTTTCATTCAGCTCCCCACGGCTTGCAAATGCAATTTCAATTAAATTTTAAATATTTATGCAGCTGCAGCAGCAACAATAACAACAACACTATCACCCAACAGTAGCAGCAGCAGCAGCAGCAACAAACAAAACAATTGCAACCGAATGCCTTAATCCGTTGCTCTGTTCTCTGTTTTCAGTTGCTGTTTCAGTTTCCCGTTTCCCGTTTCCCGTTTTCCATTTTCAGTTTCCACTGCATGGATTAGCATAAGGTTCGCATATCATAGCGATCAGCTTTTCATAGTGTGTCCAGCGGCATTTGCACAAGTAGCCACAGGCTACAAAACCAAATGGAATATATAGTTTGCTGGCGAGTGGAAAAACAAAGACGGCAACTAATGATGCCGACTGCGGCCTGCTTCTTTCCTTTCCCCTTCTCCCCCTTTCTGTTCCGTTGAATAATAAGTTACTTTGACTTGTGTTATCAGCACTTTATTGATATTCACACAACAATAATGCACATTATTACCAAAACTTATACCAAGGCTTATCAGCATGAGTGTCTTTATTTCTCGAATGTTTCATATTTATAATTTTCCCATCGGAGAATTTTATGGCTTTTGGACGCAGACTTCTGAAAGATATTGTATCTGCTTCTTGTACCTTTTTCGCAGAAGATATTGTATATGCTTCTTGTACCTTTGCTGCAGTAGATATTGTATCTGCTTCTTGTACCTTTTTCGCAGAAATTAATTGCTCAGTTGCCAGTTCACTGACTATTTGCATACAACTATCATAGTCAACTGTCCCGGGCTGTAGAGTTGGACATGTTCTCATATAGATTTCATCCCGTAGCTTGTACCAGCGACGCGATATGGAAATGCAAATACGCAATTGTTGCTGCCCATCGATGCCTTCGCAGCTCGGCGCTGCAGCGATATTCGTTATCAGGCAGAGAAGTGCGAACAACTGAAGACTAAGTCGACCCATCTAAATGGCAGGCAGTGCCAGACTGATGCTGGAAAAAGAAGCTCTGCTGAATAAAGCTGATCTACAGTGTTATCTCGGTACAGTACAGCGGCCGTTCATGGTTATTACGCCATACTCTATATCTATATCAAACTGAACAAACAAGAAAGAAAAGGAAACTTCAGCATGCCAAAGGTTTTAGACTCTTCCCCGTTGATGTTAATTTAGGGCCAAAAGGGCAGTCTACGTCCATTGTGTAGCTCCGATCTGGGTATATGGAGTGCAGATCTGGGGTATTGCTGCAAAATCAAACTACAAACGAATTGAGGTTTTGCAAAATCGTGCCTTGCGTACCATCACTAACTGCCCATACCATGTACGTGGCACTACCCTTCATCGGGACCAGCATCTGCATACGAGTACAGTGGAAGAGCAGATCTCAAGGAACACTAACAGATATAGACACCACAGCATGCTTGCAAGTTGCTAAAAAGAAAGGGTTTTGCCAAAACAATTGGACAACTTTAAAGACCCCCTCGATGTTTGAGATATATTGTAGTTGTAAGTCCTCCCGCGATAAGTGTGAGGTTTGGTTCTGTTATTTATTAATTAATTAATTAATTGCGCTGTTATGGTACTAGTACTGCATGTACGGATTCATCGCTCCAATAACAAAAAAAAAAAAAAAAAAAAAAAAAAAAAAAAACTGTAGAATATATACACAAAGTCTCCAAACTACTATCAAAATTAATATATCTTCAATAAAAAAAAAAAAAAAAAAAAAAATATATATATATTTTCAAGAAGATTCCTGCTTATGCCTTAACTTATATACAAAGTCTCCAAAGTACTATCAAAATTAATATATCTTCAATATAAAAAAAAAAAAAAATATATATATCTTCAACAAGCGCAGATTCCTGCGTATGCCTTATCTTAGTCAGTTTGCCTTTGTTTGTCTGTGCAAACATAATTCACTCTCTCTTAAAGCGAGTCTCGTGTGGAGGGCAGAGAGAACAGAGCGAGTTGAGCAGAGCGTGTAAATCATGCTCATGCGTGTGCTGCGAGTTACTTAAAACGCGCAATTGCTGGGCGTGGCACTCACACAAAATTCTCGTATACGCACAGGCAGTGTAGCTACTACTTGACGGTCGAATAATGCCGCAAATAAATCTAATAATGCCGCATAATTTGCATAATTCGCGTATTTAATAGACAGGCGCGCACAGGCAGCGCACAGGTAGCGCTGCGCCACGGCGCTCAGGTAGCCAAAGCAATTGAAGCGCTGCCGTTGTCGCGGCGGGTAATCGTCGGGCGCTGGTTCCGGCTACGCGCTGCCTGCCGTCTGTCGCTTTGTTGCTGTGCGCCGACATAAAACACTCAAAGGATATGCTGACAATGAGGCTTAACTCACACACACAGGCACAAAAGCACACACACACACACAAGTACTCAATGTTGTTGTTGTTGCTGTTGCTGCTGTGAAGGCAGGCAGGCAGTCAGGCAGCTTATGCCGAGTTCCGCCTGCGCCTAAAAGCGCGCTTAAATAAATTCAATTTAACGTGACTAATACCATTTTATCGCATTGTTTAAAGCATGAAACGTTGCACAGTGCACAGCCTGCCACACCCATACGCCCCTTGCCTCCCCTCGCCTCACACACAGGCAGCCAGACAGATTACCTGCCTGCAAGCCTGCTGCCTCACGTTGCCTTTCTGCCAGTCTCTGTCTCTCTCTCCCTCCCTCCCTCTCTATATCTCTGTCTCTCTCTCTATCTCTGTGTGTACTCTCCTGTACAGGTGCACGTGTGTGTGTGTGCCAACAATATTGTCAAATTTCATACACAAGTCCTGTTCCTGTATTTGTCCGCCTTTGTCTGTATTCCTGTAGTACTATCTGTCTGCTCCTCTGTACGTGAGTGTGTGTGCGTGTGCGTGTGTGCACGCTTGTTTAACTGTTGCGATTTACGGACTAACTCCAAAGAGGACGTCGTCGTCGCCGGAGTCGACGTTGACGTCGTCGCCAGTGCAATGAGGAAATAATAAATACAACATTTGAGGAAATTGAATTGTATGTGCTCATACATACCTTCATCTGCCATACACATACATTCACACATGTTTGTGTTCCAGCAAGTCTGTGTATGTGTGTGCGTGTGTAACTTGTACGTACATATGTTGTGCGAGGCCCCACGGCAGCTACAGGCGACAAAACTGTTGAGGTTGTTTCTGCCTGATATTAGAAATAAATAAATCAAGAATCTGTCAGTCTATCTGTCTGTCTGTCTGTCAGTCTGTCTGTCTGTCAGTCTGTCAGTCTGTCAGTCTGTCAGTCTGTCAGTCTGTCAGTCTGTCAGTCTGTCAGTCTGTCAGTCTGTCAGTCTGTCAGTCTGTCAGTCTGTTAGTCTGTCAGTCTGTCAGTCTGTCAGTCTGTCAGTCTGTCAGTCTGTCAGTCTGTCAGTCTGTCAGTCTGTCAGTCTGTCAGTCTGTCAGTCTGTCAGTCTGTCAGTCTGTCAGTCTGTCAGTCAGTCAGTCAGTCAGTCTGTCAGTCTGTCAGTCTGTCAGTCAGTCAGTCTGTCAGTCTGTCAGTCTGTCAGTCAGTCAGTCTGTCAGTCTGTCAGTCTGTCAGTCTGTCAGTCTGTCAGTCTGTCAGTCTGTCAGTCTGTCAGTCTGTCAGTCTGTCAGTCTGTCAGTCTGTCAGTCTGTCAGTCTGTCAGTCTGTCAGTCTGTCAGTCTGTCAGTCTGTCAGTCTGTCAGTCTATCTGTCTGTCAGTCTGTCAGTCTGTCAGTCTGTCAGTCTGTCAGTCTGTCAGTCTGTCAGTCTGTCAGTCTGTCAGTCTGTCAGTCTGTCAGTCTGTCAGTCTGTCAGTCTGTCAGTCTGTCAGTCTGTCCGTCTGTCCGTCCATCTGCCTGTCATTTGTCTGTCCGTATGTCTGTCCGTCTGTCTGTCCGTCTGTCTGTCCGTCTGTCTGTCCGTCTGTCTGTCCGTCTGTCTGTCCGTCTGTCTGTCCGTCTGTCTGTCCGTCTGTCTGTCCGTCTGTCTGTCCGTCTGCCTGTCCGTCTGTCTGTCCGTCTGTATGTTACTGTCTGTCAGAGCTCGCTAATAATTGTCTGGCAAAATTTATTTCATTGTCTCAGTCAGCGAGAGGCTGTTTGTCCGTCAGGCTGTCCGTAGATCTGCAGAAGCTATCTGCAACCAATCGTTAATAATATAACAACAACTTCAATCCACATTCTAAACAACTTCATTTGCGACAACTTTGTCGCCTGCCTGAGTTGCCTTTCGCCCCTTGCCATCGATTGTTTCTGTTTGTGTACGTATGTGCTTATAGGCCACTTTGTTGTTGCTCTGGCTCTGGCTCTGGCACTGGCACTGGCACTGGCTGCAGCCCAGCCATGGGATACCTCTGTGCCACGCCCCAGCTCCGCCCTGCCACACACACACACACACACACACACACTGCTATTTGTATTGAAGTTAATAAAACTGCCTTTTATGGGGCGCTGCTCAATATGTTTTCATGGCCATTTGAGCGCCTGAACGTATGCAGCAATCAAATTAAATGTTATGTACGCTTTTAAAGAGAACAACAGAGGAGAGAGAGCGAGAGAGGGAGAGGGAGGGGGGCGAGCAGTAAACGCTCTTTGGCAAAGGCGCTCGCGGGGACGATCATCGATTCGCCATGATTCGACAATGTGAATTGGCAATTTGGCAATGCTTACTTATGCCAATCAAGTGCTCAATGAAATCAAAAATTCTTCATGTCCCACGGCCAGGCTCGGCCATGTACACCAGCAGCATTGTGATTATGATTACGCAATCATTATGGCAAATCTTTGCCACGAAATCTTTTATGTCATTTGCATAGAACACTCAGTGTGTGCGTGTGTGTGTGTGTGCCTCTAATTGAGTTAACAGCTTCGCCTTGGGCCAACTCAGCTCGGCACTCGCGATAAATGAATATTAAATATATATACTATATATATATAGTATACACATACCTATTCTATATGCATATTTGATATCTATCACGCACAGTTTTGCATAACAAATTTGCTCAGCTCTAATCCGCAAACTCAATTTGCGCAAAATGCGCTACGCTCCGTTTGCTCGCTTTTTGCGGTCGGACAGAACAAAGCAGACAGACTAAGAATAAAAAAAAAAGAAACTAAGAAAAACAACCGAAAATGGACATGAAAAGTGTGCTGAAAAATTCGTGCGACATTTGTCAATTTTATTTATGGTCACGTAGCGTTTATATTTTGCTTTAGATTCTTCCTAATGGCTGCTGCAAACAACAAGACAACAACAACAGCAACAGCAACCTTGTAGCTGCCTGGCAACAGCAGGTGTTAAAGGCCACTTAAGTGCTGAAAAATGTTAGCTCCCAGTCGGCAGGCAGAATGCAGTTTTCCAGCTGGCTGATATAATTACCCGGCCAAAGTGTTGTTGCAAGGTGTCTGGGTTAATGCACAAACAACTCACCACCCCTCCCCCCCTGCTTGCAACGCATAGCTTAAAACAACATTTATTTCCCTTGCCAAGCTGGCGTAGGGGCGGAGTCAGTGAACCACGCCTAATACGCTTAGATTAACCAACGCAAACTGATAAGCTTCACAGGAGGAGAGTGGAGACGTAAAGGATTGTAAATTATTAAGTCTGAAGCATAGAAATGTTGCCCAACAATATATTATTAATATATTTTAAGAGGCACAAGGCATGTTAAGGCAGTAATTTCAAAGTGAAAAGTTTTTAAAAGCTACACGAAAATTATTAAAATTATTCGTAGAAAGAGTAACTAAATTTATCCCACAAATTTGAAAAGCACTTGGAATAAACATATTTTATGAACTTTAATACAATGAGTGTATAGTCAAGTGATCCATGCTATATCAAGCTAATGTTTGTTGGGCAATGATACCTAACAAATTGCAGTTCACCTCCTCAATAGTTTAATTATTTTATTATATTTAAACAGCTTTTACTTTCGGGTATTTAATTGAAATTAAGAAAGAAATAATTTCAATAAGAAATAATTTTTAAGTTCAAAAATCTATTTTATTTATTTTGTTTATTTAACGTCAACTAGAAAAGTCGACTTTAAATTTAAAATTTGTTTTTATTTTTTAAATTAAAATTAAATAAAATTAAAAAATCATTGTTATTTATTTTTTTATTAAATTTTTTATTTAACGTCAGTGGTCTTCACTGACTTGAAGTTTAAAATTCGTTTTTGTTTTTTAAATCAAAATAAGATTAAATTAAAAACTCTTGTTTATTTATTTTTTTTTATTTATTTTTTTACCGTCAACTAAGACAGTAAACTTGAAATTTAAAAAAATCTTGTTTATTTATTTTTTTATTTATTTGTTTATTTATTTATTTTTTAAATTTTTATTTTTTTAAATTAAAATTCGATAATTTTAAATTAAAAGAAAATAATAATAATAAAAGTTTAAAGCTTAGATTTAAAAATTAAATTTGGCAAAAAATGAAAAATTTAAAATTAATTAAAAATATATATTTTTTAATTTAATAAGTGTCTTTTAATATTGTATGAGCTTTTAGCAGTTCGTCTAAAATAATCAAATTTAATTTTAAGTTACCAAGAATATTATGAAAATGATTTAAACAAACCTTCAACAGCAGTTCAGTGCATTCATAAGACTAGAAAACAGCTGCACAAATTTCTTAAATTTTAAAGAATTTTTTATTTTATTTTATAATAAACAGCGAGTGTTCTGGAGTGCAAGTTAAGTTCGCTTTGGCATGCGACTCTGCCTTGCAAAACAATTTAGAAGTGTGTGAAATAAATATGTGAAAATATTTTTGCATTTTTCAATGCACTCTGCAAATGCATAAATATGTTTTTCAATTAGTTGTGTCTCCGTCTCGCATTTCTTCTGCTTTTGGAATTTATGTGATTGAGTTTTAAAGCCGGAATTTGTGCACGGCATTCAATTTGCAGAGCTGCTAACAGCGTAACAGCAACAATGCCAGCAATTTTAAGCCGCAACACTTAAAGTGTGAACTGCATGTGTGTGTGTGGGAGTGTGATGGGTGTGTGTGTGTGTGTGTGTGAAAGTGATTTGTGTTTGCTTGTATTTGTGTGTGCCACATTATGCCTTGTTAAAAATGCCCAAAGAGTTAAAGCAGCACACAGACTGATGCGATGCGCTATTGCTGGCAGTGGGTGAGCGAGTGTGTGTGCGTGTGTGTGTGTGTGTGCGTGTGGCAAAGCATCATCATCATCGTGTTAACAAAAGAGCATACTCAAGTTTCATACGAAATGCAATTCCACTTTTGCGCACTTTATGTCAACATGTTGTACGTAAATCTTTGTGTAAGACTATGCCAAACGCTTTGCCCTGGGTTCACTGGGGTCTCACCTCTCTCGCTCACGCGCTCTCACTCTCTCTTGCTCCCTCTCGCTCTTTCCTACTCCATGTCTCTGTCCCCCTGTGAACTGTCACATGCGAGGACACTGTCCGCTTGCCTGGTATAGGTTACAGCCGCCCTTGCTGGCCTGCTCTCTCTCTCTCTCTCTCTCTCATTCTGTCTCTCTCGCGCGTTCTTCAGCTCTGCTGCAAAAGTGTCAAAAGTGCTTGAAATTTCAGCAGGCTTTACACGCTGAACACAAAACAGAACTACAGACAGCGAGTCCGACTCCGAGTCCGACTCCGGTACGTAGCGTGGCCAAAATGGCAGTTCAAGTGGAGAAAAGGCCAAAAGAGCGAACAGTGAAGAGTGAAGAGTGAAGAGCGCAAACTGGACAGTCGCATGGCCGCAGTATGCTTCCGCTTGGCCCACGGTAACTCCCCGCCCCCCCTCTCCTCCTTGTCCTGCTCCCTCTCCCCCGTTCATTTCGTTCACGGCGTAAGCTCAAATGCAGAAATCACGCTCATATGCTCAGTTGCACGCAAAGTCAAAAGTCTCTTTGAGTGTGCCCCACACACACACACACACACGAGGAGTACATAAATATGCGTCTTTCTGCCTTTTGCCTCATTCTTTCTGCAATCTGTGTGTGTGTGTGTGTGTGTCCTGCTCTCAGAGGGGGAATTTTCCAACCATTTTTGCTCTGCTAGCGAAAAATTTGATATGCGTATTTGTGTTGCGCTTTTCTTTTGCTGGCTGCGATCCAAAAATCTTTCCCACTCGACGCCCAGAGAAGAACTGTTTAGGCGAGATGCAAATAAACAAACATGCCTCCAGACACCAGCATGCCACGCCCATTGACAATCATGTACGAGTGTGTGCGAGTGTGTGAGTGTGTGTGCAACTGCCATGAAATATTTGGCGCTTGTAGCGTTTTTCACTTTTGTGGCGGCAACGAACGTTTGCCTTTTCCTTTTTCCTCTTTTCCTTTGCCATTGCCTTTTGCCTGGCAAACCGGAAGTACAAGGAAGTTCTCAAGGAAACCAAACAGCTGGCAGGCAATGCAACTCCCTGCTTCCCCTCTACCTCTCCCTCTACCTCCCCCTCTACCTCCTCCTTTTAGCTCTGTCGACCACCGAGTTGCGTTCACAGCTTTCCTGGCTTCTTCCTTTGCTTGGTTAGGTGCTGAGTTCCTTCGTATGCGCTGCACTTCCTGGCGAATCTCAACCAACTGTAAATGATGTCGTAGGACAGCAGCAACAGCAACAGCAACAGCAGCAGCAGTAGCGGCAACAGCTGCCTGATGTGATTAATGGGCAAGTGTCGGAATAATTAAGATACAAATGTGCCGATCTAATGAAAATGGAATGGAATCTACGCAACTATCTTGGGCAACGAACTGAAGGGGCATTACTTAAGATGTGCTGGAATTTCTATGGCAAAATCCTAAAAGTTGCATATACGAGGTGTGTTCCAGAAGTAAGGTGACTTTGTATTTTTAAGAAAAAATATTTATTTATTTATCAATATTAAATAACAAAAAAAAAAAAAAAAAAAAAAAAAAAAAAATTGTGTTGTTTCCTTTAAAGTACACTTATGCCACTTATGTTTTTCCAATCCTCAAAACACTTCTCATAAATACTTTTCGGTATAGCCTTGAGCTCTTCCAGCGATGCAGTCTTTATCTCCTCAATCGTTGCAAATCTCCGTCCTTTCATAGGTCTCTTTAGTTTTGGGAATAAGAAAAGGTCACATAGGGCCAAATCCGGTGTTTTTTTCGGTCTTGGCTCACCTGGATTGCTCTTCCATTGGGACGATCGGGCTTTGGTTTCAATATCATAATCAAATACCCATGATTCGTCACCAGTTATGATTAGTTATGATGAGTAAATCTGGGTCATCGTTGACGTCATTAAACAGCTCTTGAGCGATGCTCATGCGACGGTTCTTTTGGTCAAAATATATACGGTTCTTTTGGTCAAAATTTAGCAAAATTAATTAATGAAAATGGAATGGAATCTACATACGTAGGTATCATGAGCAACAAACTGAAGTGGCATTACTTAAGATGTGCTGGAATTTCTAGGGCAAAATCCTGAAAGTTGCATATACGAGGTGTGTTCGGTTCTTTTGGTCAAAATATAAACGGTTCTTTTGGTCAAAATTTAGCAAAAAATCGCCGAGCACGCAAAACACTTATAACCTTTACGCATCTAGTTTCAGACAATTAAACTGACTTAAGAGATATAAAACATTCTTCTATAGCGGAATTTGTGGCATTTTTTTTCATAAAGAACTTCTCTCGCAGATATTCATTTCATAGTTCGATAGACTGAGAAGTTAAACCGCGCTCATACCGCACAAAGTATCTTATTACAGAAGTTATTTTTGTTTATTTTTGCCACACATAAAAGCGTATTATAATGATGAATAAACAACCTTATCTACAAGCCATGTTTTCTCCAGCACCCCAAAAAAAAGTGAAGAACTTGCAGCGCATTGTCAAACTACTGCGGATGCAACAAACCGAGCTCACTCCACGGGCGCAACCCTTCCACGAACCCAGAACCATCAAAGCAGCTCATGTGCGTTTACTTGGCATGCTGGGGGGGTGGCTCGGACGGGGGGTGGGGGATAGGGCAATATAACTGTTATTGACACGACATCATATTGAAAATATGCAGTTTTTTGTGCTTGTGAGTTGTTGTCGATGCTGGTGCAGGGTTGCCCAGGGGCAGCGAGTGGAAGAGGCAAAGATAGAGCGTGAGAAAGAGAAAGAGAGAGGAGGGGAGGCAGGGAGGCAGTGCTGTTGGTGGGCGGCGATAGTTGTCCCCAAACGCTTGGGTAAATAAATGCGACAACATGGCGGCGCATACATATATCAAAGTGCAGTATCGTGCATATTTTATGTGCCCCACCCACAGGGACAGGGACAAACAGAGCGCACTGTGCACACACCCACACGCACATAGTGCACGGCGTTGAGGCAGGATGCAGGATACAGGAGGCAGCACACAGGAGACATCATCATCATATTACACAGATAAACGCCTTAGGCAGGCGCCTGTCAAATGCAGAGCTGAAAAGGCGTTTTCCACGCACGAGTGTGTGCGCCTGCCCTTGTGTGTGTGTGTGTGCCTGTGTGTGTGTGTGTGTGTGCTGACAGCTTATGATTTTGTAATTAAATGCTGTTATAAACAAACAGGGCGTTGCCACGCCCACACCACCAGCAACCCCTGCTGTAGCGATCAATCAATCTGCACTGAGTCGGCAAACTCATCGCGTCTGTGTTGCGCTGCCTGGAATGCCAATGCACTTGTCTATTTATTCGCTCACTAATTAAAATCTATTAATCTTCAAAATACGCACATTATTATGCAGCATATTTCACACACACTCGCACTCGCACTCGCACACACACACATACTCAGACAGTGAGTCATTTATCTAGCATACTTCCTGGCGCTCTGTCAAATTCCTTTCAATATTGCATTGATTAGGTGTAAATTTATGCACAGTGTTCATAATGTGCAGCGCTGCTTCTTCCTCCAACCCCTCGCTGCCTTCCCCTTGTGTCTTGTTGTTATTTCTGCAACTATCTGCGTATAATTTATGCACGTGCCTTTTGCCAAAACTTACATTGTGGTTGCGAGTTTGATTTGATTTGTGCTCGCCTCTTGTCGGTTTTGCTGCCACTTAAAACGCCTTGTGAGCTGAGGTTTAAGCCCACAACGCAAATTGTTTTCACATTGTTTTGCCGCATGTACAACAAATGTAGCACAAACCATAAATAGCCAAATAACTTGCATAGTCTTGCTGCAATTTAATTCAGCACTCTTTAAGCACGTTTGCTTAACGCATTAACTCATTTTTGGAGGAATTTAATTCGATATAATACATATTATAATTTTTGATTTTATTGTGAGCGATTGCTAGTTTTTTTGATGATCGTTTGGAATAATAAGAACAATGGTTTTATATATATAAATATATAATAATAATAGGCAGTTGTGGCTACAGCTTTAAATTGATTTGACATTCAGCTTAAAGCCATTAAACTGTAGAACTTTTCCATGGTACCCCTTTGAAGTAAAATTGTTATTTTTTGAGTACTTTTTTAACTTTAGTTTTTAATTTAAGTTGAGAAACCAAATTTAGTATAATAAGTATCAATTCAAAGTGGTCATCAAGCAAAATAGCGCAAAATAAAAAAGTATAGCATACTTTTAAGTGCTCAGTATAAGTTCATTCAGTGCTTACAGTATATTATGATGTACCAATTCTTCAATTAAAAAAAAAAAAAAAAAAAAATTTCCGATACGCCGACAGATTTATCGCCACCCGAACACGTTGACGAATGATCTCATCGACCCCATTTCCCTCCAACGTCTCAAGAGAATACATCCCCATGAACTCCTTACCCATAAGATAGCATAATCCCTCAATTGTGCATCTGTATATATTATTATTAAGGCACATTATCCATAATATCATTTTAAAGCTACACATTAGGTAAAGTTCAGAAGGAACTGAAAAATTCCTAGTGACTATAACAATAACAAATAATTTTTTTTTTTTTTTTTTTTAATATTAATTGAAGAATTCGTACATCATAATATTGTATCTTAACATCATAGGGTAATGATAAATAATAGTAGTTAAAATTCAAAGTGTTCATCAAGCAAAACAGCACAAAATAAAAAGTATAGCATACTTTTCAGCGCTGAGTATAAATTCATTCAGTGCTTACAGTCTCTTGCTATTACAATTGCTTTAAACACACAATACCTTCGGGCAGCGCTTGAGTTCTACAGAAACTGAAATAATTAAGCACGTCAAATGTAATTGCGCAAAAGTTGTCGGGTTTTTGGGGTTTTCCAGCACGCGGTCCACGCTCGATTGCCCGGAAAACAGAGCAGGAGCAAGAGCAGAGCAGCAACAGCAACAGTTACAGTTACAGTTACTCATAGACTGGACCTACCGCAAGGCCTGCCAACTGGCTGGGTTGTTAACCGTGGACAGTTGGGACTGACGGGCGGCTCATCGCGTCAGAAATCCTTTGGTGACCCCAAAAAATATGAATGGGTTGGAACTGAGCTCGGACTGGGTTTGGAGGCTGCGACTGCGACGGCGACGTGACTGCATAATTTGCGTTGTCCTTTTCCGCCGCTCGACACACTGCCCTGCCCATTTTTCGTAACATTTTCCCTCGCTCTCCCTCTCTCTCTCTCTCTCTCTCTCCCTTTGCTTTTCGCTCTCAGCTGACAGTGAAATAAATTATTACGCTGTCGTGTAAAAGCCGCAGAGATTAAGCAATTATGTGGCACTTAATGCTGGACCAGGCCCAGTCCCGGGCTCAGGCACAGGCGGAAGCCGACGATGAGGCCGGCGCCATCGTTTGGTTATTTAAGGCAACCGCCGCTTTATGCTGCCCATAAATTTTTGATTGCCAACTACAGTTAGTTGTTGGCCCACTTGCCGGACGTGCCCCTGCCCCCCCTCAGGTGCTTGGTTACGCACGCTTAACCGCAATTTGATTGGCTGCTCGACGAAAGTTTGCTGCAGCAGCTAAATGCAAAACAGAAGAAACCGTTGCAGCAGCGGCAGCAGCAGCAGCAGCTGTTGCAGGTGAGTTGCTGCCTCGAGTAGCGGTAAAATGAAAATGAAAATCAAAATGAAAATGAACATTTTCGGCGCTATAAACTCTAAACTGCAAGCCAGAAGTTACCGTAAGTTGCAGCCACAGTTGTTGTTGTTATTGTTGTTGCTGCTGTTGTTGTTGTTGCTGCTGCTGCTGTTGTTGCTGCTGTTGATTCTGTTGCTGTTGGCAAAGTTTTGTGCGTGCGCGAAACCATAAAACCCAACGATGTGGCAAAAGCCTTTTCTGACGTTGCCACAAAATCGTTTTTCAATATTTCCCCTCCCCTCCCCCTCTCCACTCAACTCACGAGCAAATTTTAATGCGAAACATTTGCTAAGAATTTTCGTATTTAATTTTTGATAAATAACTTGCACAGAAACAGGAAAGAACGAGGAGCATGAGTTGAAGTTAGTCGCACATTTTATGGCTATATGCATTTTAAATTAGAATTTTCTAATTTACGTTTTACTTGCAACAACAACAGCAACAACAACAACAGCAGCAGCAGAGGCAGCAACAACAAGAGCATTTTACAAAACTGTCGCATGCAAATCAATCTCAGCTGTCGCCCGGCGCAGACAATTTATGCATGTTGCCAGCTCTGTCTCTCTCTCTCTGGGTCACAATTGTCCTTGCACTCTGCACCACACCCCACACCCCCCTCCCCCCTTCCCATGCCTGGCATGAGTGTATTGTGCTGCCCTGGAGTGTGGCATCTTCTTCAGCTACAGTTCTTGTCTTCCATGTTTCATTACAGTTTTTCGACGGTCAGTCAGCTCTGCCTCAGACAGACAGAGAGAGAGAGGGGGAGAGAGAGAGAGAGAGGGGTGTGGGGGGCATGGCAGAGCGTCGTGCCGTAGCCCATGTCATTTGTCATTAAACACTTTGCAGCGGCGGTGTGGCGGGTGGCGGTACAAAGAAACAGCTGTTGACAACGAGCCAAGCTTATGGTTAACATGGCGTATGCGCAATATGTTTGCTTATGCACATCTGTATCGCCAGTGTGCATTGTAAGCTTTTGGTCATTGTTGTTCTTGTTGTTGTTGTTGTTATCTCTGTCCTGTGTTTGTTTGTCCTAACTGTCGCTGAGACCGAGCCACAGTCCCCCCTCCCTCCTCCCTCCCTGTCTCCTCTCTCCCCCGCTGTCTTTGTTCGTTTGCCTTGGCAAACCATAAGTAAAGATTTTAAGCGCATATTGTTGAATTTGCAATGGCCAAAACCAGCTGCAAATGCAGCAATCACATGGAGAGAGAGAGAGAGAGAGAGAGAGAGAGAGAGTGAGTGAGTGAGTGAGTGAGTGAGAGATGGAGTTGCGTTCATTGAAAGCGAAACCTCACACAATGATATCATCATAAATGTTCATCAATTCTTCTGCTTGTGCTTCCTTTCTTGGATTATTTCTGCTTTCGATTTTTGACAAATATTCTGTGTGCCGCATTTGTGATGCAGTTGCCTGATTAATAGTCTGAGGAAACTTTTCAATTAAAAAGCATTTTGCATGTTTTTGGGCCCAGAAACCTTTGCTCACTCCCCCTCTCTCTCTCTCTCTCTCCCTCTATGCAAATAGTTTCCATAGTCGAGGCTGGAGCTTTCGAGTATTTCATCAATTTTTCACTTACCGAGTCTTGGGGTAAAGGGAATTTCTATTTACTCTGGCGAAAAAATGGAAAATATCTTGAGCAATTTTACAAATGAAAGACCCGCTGGCAAGCAAAAGCCAAGCACTGGAAATTTACAGGCTGAACAACTTAGGCCAACTAATAAACCCAAAGTACCTTGAACAGCACACCATGAGGAGGGGGCAGAAGCAGCTGGAAATGAAGCTGGAGCTGAAGCTGCGGCTGAGACTGAGGCAGCTGGCAAGGTTCAGATTGTGTAAACTTCAAATGGATTTTATTTTTCTGCTTTGGCCACAATTAAAATGCACTTTCATCTTTGTTGTTGACCTGCAGTTGAGGCGTGTTGACCATGCCCCTGCCGCCCCTGCATTTAACAGGCCTGCGGCAGACGGAACTCAACAGGCCATTGCTATAGAGCCGATGCTATCGCTGTACTGTATCTGCTATATGACTTTGACTTTGGGTTTCATTTTCATTTTATACGTTTTAGCTGCGGGCAGGAGGGGGGGGGGAGGACAAGGAACAGATGGACAATAAAAGGGAATATTTAGTTTTTATTGAATATTGTTTAAAGAGTTTTGGCATTGGTAAAGGGGCAAAGTGGAGGAGATTTTATTGAAAAGCGAGTTAGAGCTGTAGATTTGAAGTTCAGCAATGCTTGAGAGGTTTATAGTACATACATCTTTAAGTACTTAAAAAATATTGTATGAATACTATGAATAAGGTATCTTTAGGTGTCTTAAGGTATCTTTTGGTATTTAATTCATCAACTAAAGATGAAACAAAACTTCTTTATCTTTATTTATTCATTTCATTCTCTACATAATCAATATTAAGTTAACAAATATGCTTAAATTGACTTGACTTCAACATATTTTGATTCCCTCTATTAAATTTAAATATTATGAAACTCTAGGCATAATAAATACCCTACTTAATTGCATATACAGGGTATGCATCTTATATAAATATATAATAAAAGTAAGCAGTTGTGGCTACAGCTTTAAATTGATTGGGCATCCAGCAAAAAGCCATTTAACACTGTAGATTTTTTTTCATGGTACCCCCTTGAAGTAAATTTGTTAATTTTTGAGTACTTTTTCAACTTTAGGTTATGTCAACAAACCAAATTTATTTATTTCTTTTTTTTTTAAGATATAATTTTATGATGTACGGATTCTTTGCTTACTAATAATAATAAAAACCAAAAAAAAAAAAATACCAAATTTAGTATAATACATTTTGTTTTTTTTATTTCAGTATAATAAATAAATATATGTAAACTCAAAGTGTTCAAGTAAAATAGCGCAAAATAAAAAAGTATAGCATACTTTTGAGTGCTCAATATATTCGTTCAGTGCTAACAGTCTCTTGCTAATACAGTTGCTTTAAATACACAATACCTTCGGGCAGGGCTTTAGTTCTGCAGAAACTGAAATAATTATTAATAATTACTTAAATAATATTGTATGAATAATATGCATAAGGTATCTTTAGGTATCTTTAGGTATCTTATCCATCAACTAAAGCTCCTTCTCAATCTCTTCTCTCTTTATTCATTCCTTTCATTCTCTACCTAAATCAATATTTAGTTAACAAACATGCTTAAATTGACTTGACTTTAACATACTCTGATTCCTCTCAATATATTATAAATATTACGAAACTCTAGCCACTTTAAATACTCTACTTAATTGCATATACAGAGTGTGCACCTTAACTTCAACTCAAATAAAGTGAACAAAAAATGTGACAGGCATTTAAAATGCAGCACCCAATTACCTTATGAGATTGTTGCCCATCTACAACAATTTGCTGCCTTATTGTTTGCCCAGGTGCTAATAAACATAAAACTCATGTGACAACAACAACAGCAACAGCAACAACAATAACTGGGGCAACAACAACAACAAGAAGTGCGAGAAGTGCCATTGGCAGTTGAAGTTCAAGTGCAAATGCGGCTGAGAGCGGATGCAATTTATTCGAATAGACACTTTGGCATATTGAATTTGGGATTAGGCAAATAAACTCGATGGACTTACAAGTGGCATACAAGCTAACGGTTTATTGTGTGACAGTGTGTGTGTGTGTGGAGTGTGTGTGTGTGCGTTGAGTGTGTTACCTGGCAGTATGAAATGGCGAACAAATTATATCATATATGCGTTGCTTAAAGTAAATATTCATTGCGATTACTTCAGCTTAACGTGGGTGGCAACAACAACAAAAGGCGAACGCAGCGAAAACTCACATGCCAAATAGCACTGGGGCAAGTGTCAGGGGTGGCAAGGGGGCAGGAAAGGGCGGCAAAGTTGTTGTCCCAAAAGAAAATCAACTACGTATACGACAATTTTCACTGCACAAAAATTGAAGCTGCCAGTTGGAGTAGAGAAGAAGCAATAGAAGAAGAAGAGAGAGACAGAGAGAGAGAGAGAGAAGAACTTGGGTCATGGGTTGTCAGTGTAGTGCGGGGCGGGGCGGGGCTGAGAGGCTGTGCCTTGTAGGTTGCCGTCACTGTCATTGCCATTGTTGGCGCTTATGTTTTCATAATAAATTCATAGATTCGATTTATTTTTCAATCAAAATAAATATTCCCATATTTTGCGAACTTGAATGAAATTCAGTTGATTCTCCTCGACAAAATATGTATTTTTATTTATCTAAATAGATGTATATATATCTATATTTGGCATATTATTGAAACCATTGCGAGAGAAGTGAAAAAATAAATTGTTATAAAATAGAAACTAAGCGCATTGCACAGCATGTGCTGGATAAGTAAAGCAGTTTAAAAATAACTTAAACAAATGAAAATTCAAGCCTTTTGTTTATCAGTTGAAAGTTAAAACCTTGATGTGGATTAAGCAGCAGCTTAGACCGCAAATCTCTCTCGGCAACAATGTACGACTAATTAAAGTAATTAAAATAATTTTCAACACGCAGGCGTGCATAAAGGTGTGCACAGACAGGTGAGTAACTTATGCTGCTGGCTGGAGTCGGAGTGGCAGGCAAGCGGGGAGGGGTAGGGGCAGGGGTTGACGTGGCGCAATGAGGCGCAACTTGGCGCGACGCCTTCATTTTGTGGCCGCGGAAAATC
Organism: Zaprionus ornatus; assembly: GCA_018904035.1. Classification (NCBI taxonomy): domain Eukaryota; kingdom Metazoa; phylum Arthropoda; class Insecta; order Diptera; family Drosophilidae; genus Zaprionus; species Zaprionus ornatus. The sequence goes on along the minus strand of JAEIFZ010000002.1, from coordinate 5,709,244 downwards.
TACATAGCAACAACATAAATTATGCGCAAAAATGCCAGCGCCAGTGTTTTATCTTGTCTATCAAGAGTGTTTAGCAAGTTTTTGAAACACTGAAACCATTATGCAAATATGCATACGTTTACCAGTGGTAGGAGGTCTCAGGTGGTGGAGGGGGGACAGAGTGAAAGCGAGACAGCCCGCACAGCGGGTGGGCTTTCAATGAGCTGGCAGTAGCTGGCAGCAGCAGCAGCAGCATCATCATCTAAGGCGCAGCAGCCAAGCTAGAGTGAGTGTTAGTGAATATACACACGTATTCACACATATTCAACACAGTATATGTATTCATTTTCTGCCGACTTTTCGCATAATTTTTAAATGCATTTCCGCAACCGCCAAGAGATGCCCCACCTCCTTCTCGAACAGAAATTGGCTTAAAAAGTTGAGTGTATTAGCAGACAACAGTTGATTAACAGAGTGCGGGCAGCGCTAGCAGCAGAGAGGGGCGAATAACAGCAGCTCCATTGGCAACTGACTGCTGTATAAGCGCACAACAGCAGCCCGAGTGAACACGTTTAACAGAGTACTGTCTACTACTATGCTAACAGCAGCTTGCCTAACGCCAGATAACAGTGCATTATAAGTTTCAGCAGTGGCTTGACTGGCTGGCTAACATACTTCTACCGGCAGGCGCTGCCTTCAATAGCTTCGCTTTACGACGCTTAACAGGCTTGTGGCTGCACTAACAGCAGATCGGCAGCCGATAGCTAACAGTCAACAGATTGTGCAGGCAACATGCTTAACAGTCGGCAGATTCAACTGCAGCAAAGTACTTCGCTGTTTCCCGAAATGAGCGCTGTGAGTGTTGGTTACCAGCAACATCATTAGCAGTTGACTGCTGTATAAGCGAACAACAACAGCCCGCGTGTACACTTTTAACAGAGTACTGTCTACTTACTATGCTAACAGCAGCTTGCCTAACGCACATTAACAGTGAGTTGTGAGTTTTAACAGCGGCTCGGACTGACTGCGGTTAACGGACTTCCAACTGCAGGCGCTGCCTTCAGTAGCTTCGCTACACGACAGAGTGATGGCTACGCTTACAGCCGTTCGGCTGCCGACAGCTAACAGTCAACAGACTTTGCAGGCAGCATGCTTAACAGTCGGCAAGTTTAACAGCAGTTCGCTTGCTCAACAACTACGCTGTTTCCAGAAATGAACGCTGTTAGGGGAAAGGTTTGACTTCCAGGCAGGGGTACAGCATGCGCTGCGCTGTTGCGGTTAATGCTACTGTTAATTTTAATACTGCACTTTGTTATCAGGCAGTGTTGTTGTTGTTGCTGCTGCTGATGCTGCGAAGGGAAAGAAAGGGCGAAATGAAATAAGAAATGAAAGAAAGTGGCGAGCATAATGCAAAATAAAATCAACAATTTTGCTTCACTTTGCGCACGGTAATTATGGAAAATGTCAACAAGCCCTGGTTGTTATTGTAGGTTAAGCGACGCTCGCTGAAGGGGGCGGGCCAAGGCGGGGCTGGGGCTGGCGCTGAGGCTGGTCTTGGGCTTCAGCCTTGGCCAGTGTTGGTTTTTAATTTCAAACGCGGAAACTGGCAAAAGAAACGACAGTTGGCTTGTGGCAAATGCTGGGCAGAGAGAGAGAAAGAGTGTGAGAAAAGAGGGAAGGGGGTGAGGTGGAGGGGGTGCAGTAGGTGCTGGGCAGGTAGATGGCTTTCGGGCTCAAAGGATATACGAGTGCGCACTCAAAGTTGCGTTTTCTGCATTTCATGCCGCGCAAGTTGACACCAGTAATTAACATAAGACAAAAGGGCAGCGCCACGCCCCGCCCTGCTACCCTTCTACGAGTGCCAGCAGGGTAGGTGTGCCTCACCTGCCTCACCTGCCTCACCTTGCGTCTGCACAGCGTCCAGTTTTAAGTGTTGTTGCGCGTTTTGCCGCCGCTTTGCACTTTGCAGTGATTAAAGTAAATTTACCTGAAACACTTGACAATGCCTTGCCCCCCCTCTCTCTCTCTGTGTGTGTGTGTGTGTGTGTGTCAGTGTGTGTGCGTAAGTACACTTGTAAGTGTTTGACAGACTCAGGTTAGCCAAACAAAGCAGCAAGTTGCGGTCGGGGTCGCCCACTGACGTGCTCCCAGTCGAGGTCGCTGCTCAGTTCACACTAAATTACACCGCTGTCCTTGTGACTGAGTGTGTGTGTGACTGAGTGTGTGTGTGACTGTGTTTAGGTGCTGCTGTTGTTGTTTCTCTCTCTCTCTCTCTCTCTCTCTCTCTGTTTGTCATTGCCGCTTGTCGCGCCCAAAAGTATGCAACAGTTAAGGCAATGCATCAGCGTCAATATTGGCACACGCGACTGTCACTCGATTATGCCAAAGCCCGATAGCAGTTTCCCTATAAATATATGCTCATATATGAGTGCATGGGTGCATGTGTGTGTGTGTGTGTGTTGTGCAAGCTGTAAGCAGCTGCCAAGTATGTTTACTAATATCGGTTACTTAGCGGCTGCCATGTGGCCCCACAAATTGGCATTTTGCCGCAATATTGAAGTCAGTCTGATGCAGCACAACAAGGCTTACTAGGGAATTTCGGGAGTAATCTATACATATATGATACATAATATATGCTGCGGTAGTATGTCGCAGGGATTAAGCACCGATCCCAGTGCTAAAAGGGGGTTAAAGTTGAAGTCGATAAAGATGAAAAGCTTCTGAGTTAAATAAAACATTCTGAAGATTAGAAATTACTTATATTTTTATTTTTTACTTTTAGGCGACGCCAAAAAAGTTTTTTTTTTTAGTATTTTTATTTTATATTTTTATGCACTCTAGAAATACTGCAAAATAAAATAATAATAACGATATAATTGACTTTCAAGCTTTTATTTCGGTCTTATAATTTTTTTTTTTTTTTTATTTAACGTCAGCTAAGACAGTCTACTTGAAATTTAAAATTAGTTTTAATTTTAAATTAAATTAAATTAAAATTAAAATTAAAAAAAAAATAGTAATAAAAGTTGATGTACGGATTCTTCACTTAATAATAATAATGCAAAAAAAAAAAAAAAAAAATAAAAAAAAATAAAAAAAAAAGTTGAAGACTTACATTTTAAAATTGAATTTGGTAAAAAATTAAAAATTAAAATTATTTAAAAATTCATATTTTTAAATTTAGGCTTAAATAAAAATTATATCTTATGATAAATAACTTCTATGTTCATAGTCCTATCTGTTGGTGGAAGAGGAGAGAGGAGTCTACCAGGATATTAAGCGCTAAATATGTTTGAAAATATTAAACAAAAAAGAAAGACTCGAAGCAGCTTTTTATATAAATTGTTTATTTATTGTATATATGTGATGAAGAAGTGTAAACTAGAACAAACATAAACATCCCGTAAATAGATTATATACACTTTGGACTTGTAATCCTTCACTTTACACATTTAAATGCTTTTGATATTTAACATACGCCCCATCAGCCTCGACCTCAAAGCCTAACCAACTCCTTTGATTTCCCCGAAATGCTTAAGAAATCCAAAAATATAATATTCTGCATTTAACCAGTAATTTACCCAGCACTCTCAGTTAGTTCAGCAACAGTTTGTTTTAGCGCTCGCTGTAAGAAACTTTGAAATAATTTAAAAACTTGAAACAAGCTCTGCATGAAATTGAGTTCAACTTACAGTTAACCCAACTGACCGTACTCTATTTAAATCGTTCTCTTTCTGCCTTTTTTTCTTTTCCGTTTAATTTCTTTCTCTTTTGTCTTTCGCTATTGAAGCTTAATGTAAAATAATATCTAAATTAACTGGCAAGCCAAGAAGTTGAGATGAACCTTTGCACCTCGAACCTCGAGCCTCGACTCTCGAAAGTTTTCCATGTCAGTGTCCGTTTCCATAAACTTGAGTTTATGATTTCCTTGTTTATACTTGTTTTACGTTTCCTTCAATTTCAGCTTCTTTCTTTTCCATTTTCTTCCATTTATTGTTGTTGTTCTTTTTTTTTTTTTTTGTCAAGAGTTATTTTGGATAAGTTTTCAATGGGGCATTTTGGACAATTTCATATTTCAAAGGGCACAACAAATGCAGTTGACATTTTTACGTCTTTAAACTTTTATTGGTTTCATGTGTGTGTGCGTGTGTGTGTGTGTGTGTGTGCTCTGTCGATTTGTTTGCTCTTCACATGTGCCCCTCGTGGACACCCTTCTTGCGCTCTTCCGCTCTTCTGCCCTTCACTCTCTGCAAAAAGGTTGCCCGTTCAGCATTTCATAATGGCCAGTGAAAAGGACACTTTAGGCGTTCGAGCAGCTTCAAAGTGACAACAACAATTCCGCTTTGTTTTATATTTGATCCTACCTGTACAGCATGTCAGTGTGTGTGTGTGTGTGCGTGTGTGTGCGGAGTCGTGTGGCAAGGGCGTGGCTGGGGGGCAAAGTTCTGGCGTGTGGGTGACTGTAATTTAATGCCGCTTCAAGCAAGCGCTCTGCTGCTGCCCCCAAATTCTATTGTAGGCGAGTCTCATTTTTCGTTACGCTCGCGTAAATAATTCCCGCACAAGTTCTATGCTAATTTAACGGCATCACTTAAAGCCATTTCTATAGTAAACAGAATGCTTGGGCAATATGACCAGAGTTGAGTTAGTTCGAGTGTTCTGCGAATTGATTTGGCTTGAATAGAGAAAGCAGTGGAAAACACTTGAGATACTTACACTTTCCTTGTGGGCTATTTTGGGGAACATGCTCGAGTTGAGCTTAAGCCAAGTAGAAGCACATTACGCATACGTCAGGTTGCACACGCGCGACAATGGCAGGCGAGAGACAGGCGAGCCTTGGCCAAGACTTTCTCTCTTTGCCACTGTGCAACATTGTTGTAGTTTTTAATGGATTTTCATTAAGCTAAAGCACACAGATGCAAAGGCAAGAGGAGGAGAGGGGGGGGGGTGGAGAGGCAGAGATAGTGCGAGTGAATGGGAGAGCTCTTAAGAAGTTCATTACGCCGATAGCAAAGCAAAGAGCCAACCGGCCAAAAGTTTATTTGGCCATTTAGTGGCGCCCGTTGAAGATGTTTTACTTAAGAACCGAATGCGAAAGACAGCAGGGGGGAGGAAGGGGGGTGGAAGAGGGAGTAGAGCAGGCATGATGGGTGGCTGTTCATTGTAGTCCGCGCCGCGTTTATCTATCATGTTTGTAATCACTTTTCATTAGGTTTTGTGGCCGGGCAAATGTTGCTGGTTGCTGTTGCTGGTTGCTGGTTGCAGTTGCTGCTGTAGATGGAGATGGAGATGGGTCTGAGCATGGCATGGACTGCGATACGGATTCTCTTGCTGTTTTGCTGTGTCTCGCTGACTGTTGGCTTTGCCATTGCCGAATGGCATTCGCATAAAAGATTTTCGCACATGCTCGAACATTTTCAAGTGTAGAAAACTTTTTTAATTGGAAAACACATTTAAGTGGATTTTGTGCTGCCACACACACGCACGCACACACACTCACACGCACACACACAGTCTGTTTTAGTGTGAGAAACTTTTAATGCTGTTTATTTTACGTACCCTTTGCCACGCCCCCGCCCAAGCTCCCCCTATCTTGGCCTGCCCCTGCAAGTATCGCATTTAAAGTGCGAGCACAACAAAAACTTTTGCCCCTAACTGTTACTGTCCTTGTCTCCCGCCCTCTTCGCCCTCGTAGCCCTCGTCTGCCTTCGACTTGGGAAATGTGCAATGTGCAATGTGCAATTATGAGTCGCCACTGAGGCATTTCCCAGTGCATTACTAACTCATAGTTTATGCGTACTGTCGACTCATTTCATTAGTTTCTTTTTACGTTCCAACTGCTGCGCATAAATAAATGTTTTCGTTTCAGTTTCGCATCGTTCCGCTGCCCCCCGCCCCCCTCTCCCCTTAGCCCCACTGCAGATTCCCTGCCAAAGTAGTAAACAACATTTTAATGTTTTTAATATTTCATAGCAGCCGCTCAGGGGCCGCACATTCCTTCCTACTGCTACTGCCATATTAGCCAAGTTCGAAGGCAGCTGCCCCACCCCCTACCTGCTCCTGCTGCAGCCTATTACGTTGCTGGTGACTCTCCAGTCAACGTAGCTCATTAAAACTTCGTTGCCGGCTCTAGCTTGCCCAACGGCCACTTTCACCAGTCGCCAGTCACCTTCTCTCTTCTTTCGCTCTCTCAGCAACCTTGCCATATTTTTCTGTTGCTGGCATATGCCACATGCCACATGGCACATGGCACATGGCAGACACAGACTGACAAGCAACACCAGCTCACAGTTTATGCACAATTTGCTGTGAGGCATGCATTTCATACCAAAACTAACTGTGGACGGCATTGCTCGGGTAGCTGAGGGCTTATATGTTTAACTGTTCATAGTATTTAGAGGAATAAGAGCGAAGAAAGATCTGTAATTGAAAGGAGAAACAGCCAAGTTTGCTTTTAGTGGGACTGTGGAAGATCACAGGCGCTCCTTGGTACATAATGGTCAGACCATTGAACGTGATCGGAAAAATTGTAGACAAGATTTACGAGATAGCGAAAAAGTACAATGATGGAGTGGAATCTCATCCCAATAGCCTAGCTAGGCGACTAAGTATCGCAGCCCAAGAACGAGGAAAAGACTGAAACGCTACCACCCCCTACACCTGATTGACCGGGACTTAACATACATAAATCCTGATAAATATATATCTATTTTTTTTTTGTATTATTATTATTAAGTGAAGAATCCGTACATCATAATATTGTATCTAACATCACAGGGTGGAGAGATATTCTTCATTTTCTAAATATTATTACCTAATCATTCCATTTCTTTAAAATTTTTTTTTTTTTTTATTTTTTTTGTATGTGTCATTATTATTAAGTGAAGAATCCGTACATCATAATATTGTATCTTTCTTTAATACTCATCTTTGTAAATAACATAGATATCAAGAATCGTTTAAATTGATACAGATTAGATTAAGTTGTCCAAAACGGTTAATAGTACTGTAGTCCAATAAAGAAATTTCGTTTAATAAACAGTAAAAAAAAAAAAAAAAAAAAAAATTCTCTATCAATATCTTGCACAATTTTTAAATGAAAATAAACAAAACTTAAAATAACATTTCAAGTTTAGCAACAATTAATTTAATTTAAGATACTTCATCTTCTGCATCTCTGCCACCTCAACTTACGCACTCCATTTGAGTCATCAGTTAGAATAAAAAACCGAAACACATTTCACGTGTGCTTGCAAGGTGAGACGAGACTTTTAACTGCATGTTCAAACTGTTTTTTATAGTTTTTTATTTTTGTATTTTTTTTATTTTTGTATACCTTACTTTTGTTGTTGTTGTTTTTGTTGTTGTTGTTATTGTTATTGTTTTTGCCACGTCCAGCGTTGCAGTGCAAAATATTTTTCAAAACTTTGTGGGTGGCAACAGCTAAAGGTCTTCATATGTGGCAATTGTTGTTGTTGCTGTTGTTGTTGTTGCTGTTGTTGTTGTTGCTGTTGTTGTTGTTATTGTTGCTGGCTGGCTGGCAGCATGTTCATACATCATGTTGGCTCCGCAGAGCAGCAGCGTAAGCAGCGGCTAGTTGACCAAGTGGCCAGTTAACTTGGCTTCTAAATAGCCAGACGGGTATGTAAATAATAACGGTGAATACTAGCGTATATTACGAATACGTTATGCGATTTAATTAATTTGGCTGCAGCACGAAGGCGCACACACACACAGTCGCACACACCATTAGGGGCGACAAGGAGCAAAAACTTATGCGAGCTGTAAAAAAGACGAGGTAAAAAATTATCGCACTGCGTGACTGAGACGCAGCCAGGCAGAGCGACAGAACAAACTGCGCAGACAATGCGAGATGCCACACACACAAACACACACACATATACACTGCAGCTTAGCCCCCCACACACACACACACACACACACGTATCTGTATAGCGACACTCATATAGTCAGTCGAGTCATTTGTCTGGCGTCTCATCAGCGCTCGTTTTGGAGCACTGGCAAAAAGGGTAAGAACGTACAGTTATTTATCATGTTATAAGTTATGATGTCAGCATGCTGGCATTATGTGACTGATAAGCGCAAGAAAATGAGCGCACACGCACACTACACTCCTTCCCTCCCTCCCCTCCTTGGCAAATAACATAAATGAAATGAAAAATCGAGGTGAGAAAACTTTGACGTTGCTGTCATTTGTGCGCCGTCTAGGCGGCTTTTTGCCTTTGAATAATGGCAGCGATGTCTGAAAGAAATAAACTCGTATAGATAGCTAACACACGCACACGCACACATGTACAGTTATATATGTTACGTTGTGCATTTGCATTATAAATGAAATAAACAAACAGGCAGCATGCCAAGGACGCGACAAGTTGCTCGCTAAGTGCAGTTCTCACTTGTCCCAGAAGAGAGTTGTACAAGTCTATGTATGTGTGACAGCTGTCACAAGGCCAAGATACTGCAGAGACGGAGACAGAGAGAGAGAGATGGAGATAGACTTAGCTTAAAATTCCTAACAACTTTAAGCAGTCTATTAGAGGGCTGACCAATTCTGCTGCCAGTCAATTAGCCAAAACACTCTTTGCCACTGCGCTGCATAATTCATGAGCACAGCTAAGTAAAAAGAGACAGCGCATAAGAAGAAGAGCAGCGCAGAGAGAGGCAGAGAGAGAGGGGAGGGGGGGAGCTTGCTACAAATTAAAAGCATAAATAAATATTTGCACAACATTTTCGCCGCTCTGTAATCTGCCGCATTTTGGCCACTAATTTCGCCCAGAGACAAATCCGCCTACTTTCCGTACTTGGGATGCGATGGGATGCGATGTGGCGACTTGAGTCGTCTTGACTACACTTGACTTGACTTCACTCGCTCTGCGTGCGGCGTCTTCAGGCTTCAGGCTTCAGGCTGGGCGCGCAATTGAAGTCGCAGTAATTGAAATATTGGCAGCAGCCAGCGCCACTGGATTCGTGAATTATTCAGAGAGAGAGAGAGAGAGAGCAGCAGCAGAGTTGCTTGTGCAAGGAATACCCTGGTTAAAGATGATACAAACTGTGCGATTTTAATTCAAGTAAGTAGAAATAAGATGATTAAAGTAAAGTTGAGTACGAAGTGAAAAAGAACTGAAAGAAGTATGAGATAGTTTAAAGATACTCCGCATAGAAAACCTCCTCTCTGCTCTCTCTCTAGAAGTGAAGACTTTGTAGTCGATGAATATGCTAGTTAAGTTTGTTCTTAAGTTGATTATAGCAGAGCTTAATAAGAAATTTAATAAGAAAATGATTTAAGAAAAGAGTACAATATAGTGTATACTATATATATAGTTTAAAGTTTATTTATATTAAACTCTAGCTAAAGCAGCATTGACTCTGGAGTTGTGAGCAAAGAATCCTCTTTCAGATATGAACTCTACTTAAATTGTTTTTTTTTTTTTTCGAAGCGAATCTATGTATTATTATTGAGCCATTGAACTCTACTTTAATTGTTTTTTTTTTTTATTAGAAGCTGACAGAGTTTTGTATTAATATGCAGCCATTCAACTCTACTTTAATTTTTTTTTTTTTTTGTGTTAATGTGTTATTTGAAGCGAATCTATACAATGCAGTAAGCAGTTAGTACTGACAGAGGTTTGTATTAATATTGAGCCATTCAACTCTACTTACATTTTTTTTTTTAATATTTTAATTTTTTTTTTTTTTTTTTTTTTAATGTGTTATTTGAAGAGAATTTATATAATGCAGTAATAACTGCTTACTGCAATGTATAGATTTGCTTCTAAAAAAAAAAAAAAAAAAAAAAAAAATACCAATTTAAGTAGAGTTCAAAGACCCAAAACAATACAAAACTCTTCCAATTAGTCAAACAATACTCCCCTTTTCATACTCTCTATCCACTACAGGGTATTTGCCGCACTTACTGCTTAGCCAACAAATGCGATGAACTTTCAAAAATTCACTTTAATTTATAATTTAACAGTTCGAGTGCGCAAGTGGGGCTTTGAACTTGGCCGCATTGTTTGGGGAATATGCGGCTGTAACTTTGATTGTGTTAATTAGCAAATTGCCGCCCCCTCTGTGGGCTACCGAACTGGGCGTGGCTTCCCCTAATACACCCCACTACGAGGACAAGCCTGTATCTACCTGTATCTGCCATTTGGTTGGTTGGCCCTAAATTTACCTCATTGTCAACAACAATTTGTTGGCAACATAAAATGAAGTGAAAAGGGTAACCAATTTTACCGGGCATGCTCTCGTTCATTCCGTAGTTCGTTCGTTTTTCGGACAGAATACGTTTTGGCCATATAAAACGCACAATGAAATTGCCTATGTGGCAATAGTTTCTGCTCCTTTCGAACATATATTTCTCATGTGTGTGTGTGTATCTGTGTGCGTGTGTTTTCTTTTTTTGGTTATTTTGTTGGGCTTTTATTGTTGTTTCTTTTCGGCTCTGTTATGTTTTCTTTTCGTTTTTCCTTCAGTTTTTTTTTTTGTCAGGTATAACGTAAGCTAAGCAAACATTTTGGCCGACATGCAAAAAAGTGTTAGTATGCTCCACGCGGCACTCTGCCATCAAAAATGTCCTTTTGCCTCACGCACACACACACACACGCACACACACATATGTGCATGTGTGATGGCTTTCCGTATATGTAAAAACTCAGACGTGATGTAAATTTCTATTGAATGCTGAATGGGCAGAAAAAATATTTTTAATGGTCTTTGGGCAGCCGGAGCCGTTGACAGTAGCCCGAATGATATCGACAAGCGGGCGAGGGAGGGTGGTGGTTGGAGAAAAGGGTAGGGGCAATGGCAGGGAGGCTGGAGTGCAGATTGGGCACTCCTACATATGTAAAGTAATGTCATGTGTCGGTTTAGTAAGCCAACAAATCGTGTGGCTATTTAAAGTCAAGGTGCAGCCTGAAAATAGGCAACAGTTTTTTGCTTCGCTTCACTTTTCGGTCATGTCATGAACTCAAGCTAAATATTCTATGGAAATCGTATCAAATTAGAGAGAGAGAGAGACGGAGATGAAGAGAGCAGAGCCTATACGAAAATTGACCAGAAGAAAACCTTTGACAGCATATTTATGATGATGTTATGCATAATATGATACAAGGCAGTAGGAAATTGACTGGGAACAAAGTCAGCACGATAGCTGCAAATAAATGGCAGCAGATACATACATTTACATATGTTCATTGTCTTAAATAGATGCATTTCAGTTGCGAAACATGTTTGGTTTACAACAAGGAGTAAGCAGCTTTGAGTCGTGCTCTGTGCATTGATTTATTATGAGCTCAGCTTAAAAGTAGGCAATGAAAAATTTATTTAAAGATCAAATCCTTTTCAAAGACCTTTTGCGCTCTGTTTTGCTCTTTTTAAAGAATAAAGTTATGTTTTTAAGCTATACACTGAATATTTCAATATCAAACACATTTTTTAAAGAAGGCTAATAAAGTCAATAGCTTGCACTTGTTTTTAATTGCAACAAGGAGCAAGCAGCTTTCAGTCTTGCTCTGTGCATTGATTTATTTTGAGCTCAGCTGAAAAGTAGGCAATGAAAAATTTATTTGAATATCAAGTCAATTTCTAAGAACTTTTGCACTTTGTTTTGCTCTTTTTAAAGAATATAGTTATGTTTTTAAACTATACACTGAGTATTTAAATAACAAACACAAATTTTAAAGTGGCCATCAGCTAATGAAGTCAATTCCTTGCACTTGTTTTTCAATTGAAAATCTGTTCCCTCGACGCTTTGCTGTTTGCGGTCAATCTAATTGCACACCCTGTTGCTCGGGCAGCTAAACGATTTGTCAATGTCATAATTACACATTCAAATGTCAGTGCACTAGATTGCAGATACACACACACACACACACAGCAAACGTATCGCATCAACTAAATTGCCATAAAACATGGCAGCAACAACGACCTTGCGCCGCCAGGCAAAAACTAAACGCAATATTCGTAATATTCGTAATATTCGCCAAAATGCCGATATACCAAAATATTTATATACTAAAAATAAACGTTCGGAAAAAAATGACATGAGAGCGAACTAAAGCTAGATGTCATTATGTTGTTATGACAGGCGAATTCAAAATTCAGCATCGATTGCTTGGCCGCAGGGCGCGTCAGGAACACGCACGCACACACACACAAACTCACACACAAACACACACACACATGCACACGCAAATAAACATGGCATGTCTGCGTGTGCTTGTGCAAATATTTGAATATGTATTGTATTTTGGTATTTTTGCATAATTTGGCATGTAAAACATTTACAACAATGCAGCGCTTGGGCGAGTGCATGTAAATATTGCATTCGATGCTGGCAAGTTGTGCGGCTTTTCATTTTGATTGCAGCTGTTGTTGTGGCTCTAGTTGTCGATGTTGTTGTTGCTGTTGCTGCTGCTGTTGTTGCTGTTGTTATTGTTGCTGCTGCTGTTGTTGCCATCAACTACGTGAACAGGCAGCACGTGCTTAGGCGCGTCCCTGTGCACCGCTTGCCAAATAATTATATGCAGTGAAATCCGTTAAATAAAATATGAAAGCTGTCCCCCTCCCCCCCCCCCTCCCTCTCTCTCTCACCTTCACACACTCACACCACTCTGTGCTGGCATTGTTTATGGCCCGCTTTTGCTGTTGACAATATTTATGTAGACTTTTTTGCTCGCTCTCTCGTGCTCTCTTACCTGCTCCATTCAGTGCTGGCTGTTTATGTTTCGGTGTCAGAGCGTTGCATTTTTTGTATGCAAATATGCCAAGTTTAGCTCTGCAATGCTTGTGCACCATCATCTTTTGCTTTGTGAGGGGCATTCCGTTGTCATATTTATTTATCGAACCACCAACAGCAGCAAATGCGACAAACTTCTTTGGCGACGCTTTCGCGCATTTGCCGACACTCTCTGCAATTTTTGCGGCATTATTATTTATTTTTGCAGCTTAAGTTTTTTCTCCCTCTCTCTCCCACTCTCTTTTTCTTTCTCTGTGTGTTTGTTTTTCTAGCAGTTGGAAATTGTTATTTATGCCGGCTTAGATTTCCTTGGCGACTGCAATTCGAAGTTTTTAGCGTACGTGGTTTGCTGAACATGCGACAAATCATTTTGTAAGCTGCTGTTATCTGCTCGTCTCGATTTATGTTCCTTCCTCTTCTTTCGTTTCCTTTGCTAATCTTTGCTAATCGCTTTGCACTCCTGTTCGCCAATCGCGCATTAACTTTGAATTTATTTCTGTTTTGTTTTGCAACTGCTTTGATGAGCTTTTCATCTGTTTGAGCTTAACTTTAGCTGATTTTGTCTTTGCCATATTTTTAAATGTACGAGGTGTGTTCAAAGAGTAAGGTGACTTTGTATTTTTAAAAAAAAAAAAAAAAAAAAAAAAAATAATTTGTGTTGTCCCCTTCAAAGTAATCCCCCTCAGATACAATACACTTATGCCAACGGTTTTATCCTCAAAGCACTCCTCATGAGCAGTCTTCGGTATACCCTTGAGCTCTTCCATGGATGCAGTCTTTATCTCCTCAATCGTTGCAAATCTCCGTCCTTTCATAGGTCTCTTTAGTTTTGGGAACAAGAAAAAGTATCATGGGGCCAAATCCGGTGAATATGGTGGCTGAGGCACGATTGGGCTTTGGTTTCGATATTATAACCATATACCCATGATTCTTCATCAGTTATGACCCTTTTGAGTAAATCCCGGTCATCATTGACGTCATTCAACAGCCCTTGAGCAATGCTCATGCGACGGTTCTTTTGGTCAAAATTGGTCACTTATAACCTTTACGCCTCTCACAACCAAACAAAAAAGGCCATTCACTTGAATCTTGGAACAGATGTTCGGGAAGAGTGTACCAACATAACAAAACAAAAACATCGATGATCGAAAGTACATTGCCCGCGAAATTTGAAAATACACCTTACTTTCTGAACACTTCTCGTATTTCCAACTATTGAAGATACTTTCCTTATCTTCATAACTCCATCGATTTTCTTCAGCTCACACAAACCATTAGTGCTCTTGACTTGCTGTGATTTGACTTCTCTGTCTTTATTGTCTCTGTCGTCAGTGCGCCCTAAGCTCGAGTCTCAGCTTGTTTCTCTGGCATTACTTCCTGCATTGATTTTCGCATTGATTGTCATCATCTCTCGTTTCACTTTTTCTAAGCCGAGTGCGCTTGGGTTTGTCAGCTTGCACTCGTTCGACTCGCTTTCACCTTGCTGCAATTTCTTTCATCACCTTTATCTCGGCTTTCTCTGCACGGCTTTGCCACCAGATTCCATTTCACTGCCCACTTCCTTCTTCGCATCACATATCCAATTCCTTTTCCTTTTTTGTCCTTTCGCTTTCACTAGCCGAGCAGAGCTCTTCCTGAATGATGCTCCTCTTACCACTTTGACCTTCCACTTTGCTGCGTATTTTGATCTGTGTGAGCAGCTTGTTTCAAGTGCAGCTCAAGCATTTACATGGATGCTTTTAATTTCGTTGTTTATTTTAATAAAAAAGTAATTTATATACCAAAAGTCTCGCAGCGGCGCAGCAACCCTTAACGGCCTATTTTGGCCCCCTAAGCTGTGGCAGAGTTATGTTAATATGGCCATATCTGGGCGTATATATCTGTGAGGTACCGACGACAAGCACAACAAGCACAACTGCTTATGTGCTGGCCATAAAAGTGCTTTTATTGCTCATTTGACAATATGGTTCCATCCCCTTCCCTTCCCCCCGCTCGCCTTATCATGTGAATATTGTTGTGATGCTGCCGGTAAATCTAAATAATTTGGCAATTCTGTGCTGATTTTATGACACGCCACAAAGGTACATTAAAAACGCAACATGCAGAGCTCTGATAAAGTACTGATTAAATACGTTGCGTATACGCAATCTGAGAGTGCTATGAAAACGACTAATTAAGCCATGGTCAGGTGAGGCAAGCGGAAAAATGATCTCAAGTGTGCGCTAAACTTTTTTTTTAATTTCTCCCTGCACTTCTCGCTTTCTCTTTTTCTCCCTCTCTCTCTCTCCTTCTCCCTCTCTCTCTCTCCTTCTCCCTCTCTCTCTCTCTCTCTCTCTATTTTTTCTGGCTTTTTTCTCGTGTGCTTTGTGGCCTGTCCAAGTTATGCATTTTATGGCAGGCGTCTGATTTAAACTTTTGCCGGCTGCACTTTGGGGGGCGTGTGCTCAACTTGATGTGAATTGCCGGCGGTGCCCAAGGGAAGTTGTAGCTTTAATTTCGTCTTTCATTTTCCTGAGCAACTGTCAGGTAAATTACCAACTCCTCTGTGAGCAGCAGCAGACAGTGAGTGGGAGCGAGTGAGAAAGACTGCATAATTTTAAGATGGCAAAGCAAATGGCAAGTGAACAGTTAATGAAAATTCATGAAATTTTCTGCCATTTTTGAGTGGACACTCAAGCCAGGGGAATATGCTGACAGAGCTATTATATTTGTGGTGACGAAATATACCCTGTAAAAGAGATGATTAAGTTGAGTCGAAGAGGGGAATAAACTGTTCTGAATAGAAATATATTATATTAAAGAAGAGCTAAAAGCTATAAAGAATCAGCTTTAATTCTATTTAATTTTTATTTATATTCTGTAGAATATTTTTAGCTTTTTCCACTTTCAAATGAGCTATTTTATATGGAGAATATGGTGACTAAGTTAATGTATTTATGGTGCTAGAATAAGGACTAAAGAAGACAATTTTAGGTGAGTCAAAAGGTGAATAAACATAATTGATTATTTATTATATAATTATAATAAAATAAAATAAATAAACTTATAAATAATTTCATTTTATTCCTTTTAATTTGCATGTATATCGAATATAAATTCATAATAAATAAAATAATAAAATAAAATAAATAAACTTACAAATAATATCATTTTATTTATGATTTCATGTATGTTATAATTTGTAGAGTATTTTTAGCTCATCTCACTTCTAAATTGCAGATCAGTTCCTTGCCAAACTACGTCTAATTAAGGTACTTCTTCAATCTATTTCAAATGAGGAATAGAGTGACAGAGTTATTGTATTTGAGGTAATAAAATAAACCATATAGTAGAGAGAGCTAAGTTGAGTAAAAAAGGGCATAACTTATGTCAAATATATATAAATTAAAGAAAGTCAAAATTCATAAAGAAACAAAGTACATATATGTGAAATTGTGTTTTACGTTTTGTAGGTGTTTCTAGATTATCTTACTTCGGATTTGCAGTTCAGTTTCTTGCCAAGTTCTGGTTTTTATTTCGGTTTCATAGGGTATTTTTTGCTTACTCCACTGCCCTTTGCAGCTTAGTTCCTTGTCAAATGTTGGTCGATTTAAGTTCAGCTTTATTTCTATTCCATATGGGGAATAAGTGCTGTCAAAATATACTTTATCAAAAAGTCGTTTAATTAAGCCAAAAAAGGAAATTATAATTATCGATACATATAAAGAAACTTGTATCACTCATTTCAATTTGTGTCTCTATTTCACAGGGTATTTCTATTTATTATACTTATTATTATACTGCCAATTTGCAGCTCACTTCCTTGCCAAACTGTGGCCAATTCAAGTACAGATTAACTCTATTTCATATGGAAAATATGATGATAGAGTTATTATATTTGTGCTGTCAAAATATACTTTATCGAAAAGTCTTTTAATTAAGTCAAAAGGGAAATTAATAACATAAAATATATATTAATTAAGTAAAGTCAAAAATATTAAAAAACTGTCTTGATGCTTTCTAATTTGATTTCATCTTTCACAGGGTATTTCTAGCTTATCCCATTGCCAATTTGCAGCTCAGTTCCTTGCCAAACTGTGGGCAATTCAAGTACGTTTTCTCTCTATTTTATTTGTTACTTTAATGCACTGCAGTCTGGGGGCCAAAAAACGCACTTGCCACTCCTTTTGGTCAACAAGTTTTTAATTATAAAATAACTTTGACTAGTTTTACTGCCACAGCAGGCGTTGTGCGACATGTGCAAAAGAATTACGTATGCCTCCCACTTAGGGCAGTAACAGCACACACACACACACACGCACACACACACGAGTTGGCTACAATTGATGGCAATGCTGTGTAATTAGCCACAAATTGTTTAGGCCTAGTTGCACACACGCACACACACACACGGACACGCACACTCTGCCAGCTGTTCGACTGGAATCCAAATATGCGCATATCCGAAACCAAAGATGACACAATCTAGTTGTGTGTTTGTGAGTGTGCCGGCTATGTGTGTGTGTGTGTGTGTGTGCATTACCGTGTCTGCCTGTCTGTGTGTGTCTGCGTATGTGTGTGTGTGTGTGTCTGTGTGTGTGTTTAAGTGTATTTGCGCAATTAAGTAGGCTGCACTCGTACGCAGCCGCTCATGTCCACGCAAATTAAAATAAAATTTTTCTCTCCTTCCCCCTGCACATACCCTCCCCCCCTGCGTTTCTCTGGTCTGCCATTGCAGCAGCTTAGCTGGCCAAAAACTATGTTGAAATTCTGTGGCACAACTTGCTAGTTGTCGTCGAAATTGAACTTTTATGGACGTCGAGTGGCGCGTTGCACGTGTCGTATACGCAATTACGCGTGGCAGCTGCACCAGCTTGTTTGCCAGAGTGCCCTGAAAGGCCATACCCATAGCCATGGCCATAGTGACAGCGATAGCCATGTAATGGAGACACTAGCGTTGCCTGCTATGTTATTTGGCTATTTCAATGGTACATTGACCCAAGATGATCGTATCGAGTTCAGTTCGAGATGGGGTGGATTGTTATAGAGGAGAGTGCCGAAAAAGCAAGTGATGTTGTATAGTATGATGTGAAAGAGAAAAGAATTATCCTATGTAGTTTGATAAGGTACTATATTAAATGATATTCTGTGATATTATATAATATTAAATATGATGATCAAATGATGATACAAAACATATTTTTTGGTATTATTCAATTCTGAAGGAATTTCAAATTTCTTTCAGTATAATTTCTCTCAAGTAAAAAAAACAAAAAGAAAATTATCTTGATATATTTTATATCTATTTATTTTATTAATTTATTTATTTGTATACTTATTCATTTATTAATTTAATTATTGTCTTCTTAATTTTTTTATTTCCTAATGTTTTAGTTCTTTAGTTCTTTAATATTTTAAAGTTTTAATAGTTCATAGTTAATAGTTTCTTTATTTATTTATTTCATTATATATTTTTTTATTTTTAATTCTTTAATTGTTTTATTATTTATTTTTTCAATTCTTTAATTCTTTAATTCTTTAATTTTTTAAATCTTTAATTCTTAAATTCTTAAATTCTTAAATTCTTCAATTCTTCAATTCTTCAATTCTTCAGTTCTTCAATTCTTGAATTCTTGAATTCTTCAGTTCTTGAATTCTTGAATTCTTGAATTCTTGAATTCTTTAATTCTTTAATTCTTTAATTCTTTAATTCTTTAATTCTTTAATTCTTTAATTCTTTAATTCTTTAATTCTTTAATTCTTTAATTCTTTAATTCTTTAATTCTTTAATTCTTTAATTCTTTAATTCTTTAATTCTTTAATTCTTTAATTCTTTAATTCTTTAATTCTTTAATTCTTTAATTCTTTAATTCTTTAATTTTTTCATTCTTTACATCTTTTTTTTACTTTTTCACTTATTTTTTTATTTCTTTCTTTCTTTATTTCTTTCTTCATTTATTTATTTGCAGTTCCTCAAGTACCTTCAGCTAGTTATGCTATCAAAATTGACTTACTACTCTCCGCTGCTGATGACTAATAAATTGCATTGCACTGTCGTTGCGCATACGCAACGTTGCCACAGCCCGCTACCAACGCTCTGTCAGCCATTGCCATTTCAGGCATTTTGGCCATTTCAACCATTTTGGCCATTCTAGCCATTTCAATGCATTTCAAGCAGTTGTCGACAGCAGATGCACGTTGGAGTGTACACCCCCCCCCGGACCCTTCCCTTCCTCCACACCTACCCAGCCCCTCCCTCATGCCCTTGTGCAGCTCACCCCACACACATTCTCGACTCAGCTATGCTCAGCTGTCTCCTTTGGCTGTTGGCGCTGTGTAACAGGTGCAGGCAAGCAACATTTTTTGTTTGTTGCCCTTGTCGTAGTTGCTATTGTTGTTGTTGTTGCTGTTGATGTTGCTGTTGTTGTTGTTGTTGTTGTTGTTACGGTTGTTGTTGCTGCCACAACTCAATTTATTTCAGCATGTACTTTTGAAACAATGAATTTCACTTTAGTTGCTAATGGATTTTGTTGCAAGCAGGCAGCGTGTGTGTGTGTGCATTGCGTGCCAGTGTAAGTGTGTGTGTGTGTGTTTGTGTGTGCCTGACTACGGGTTGCCTGTGATCTTTTTTCTCCGCTTTTTTCGGGCTGGGTCAGCTGCCAAGAAACTGCCGGAGACAGTCCAAGTACGAGGGACTCAACTCGACTCGAGCACTCCTCCTGCCTGTCTACGGCCACGCCTTGCATTAATGCATTTTGTTTGCTCTTGGCGACATTTCACCCCTCACACACACACACACACGCGCACACACATACAGTCGTGCACTGGCAATGACAAATGAAAGTTGACGTGTGTGCGTCCTGATTGAGACAAACGGCTGACGCAGTAACATTGCGTTTGCATTTTACACGCTATCTGTCGCCCTCGCCCCTCGCCCCACCGCCCACCGTACTGCCACGCCCACCAGCGATGAGTATAATTATGCAAATGCAAATGATTACAGCTTGAGCAGCGAGGGAGCGAGGGGGAGCGGGGCAGAGCTAACACAATGCAATTAAAAATGCCCAGCTAGACAAGCTCAGACCGGGCAGGACACTTAATTAATTTTCTTTTGCCAGCCAGTTGCAGTTGCAAGTTGCAATTGCAAGTTGCACTTGCAGTTGTTGCCACCGCTCACTTTGTGCAGCAATTCAATTCATTGTTGACTCGGTAAAGTACATTTTCAGCTGTTATCGGGGCAGTTCCCTTACCCTTCCCCTTTGCCTACCTAGGCAAATACTCTAAGCTGCGTTGTCCGCTTGTCTTCTTGTCCTTGCGGCCATTGTCATTGCCAACGTCATTGCCATCGTTGTTGTTGCTGTTGTTGCTGCTGTTGTTTGTGTTGCTTGTGCTCTTGTTGTTATTCGAGACTTTTATGCTGTGTTTATAGTTTTCATGTTATTCGCAGCCTAAGGCCCGACAAGCGAGCCACATAATAAAAGTTGCCTTGCTGCATGTTCACCTTGTCTGTCTCTGCTCTGCTCTGCTCCCCCCTCTGCCTCTCTCTCTCTCTCTCTCAGTCTAGCCTGGGGCTGCTCACACAGTCACATTATGCCGACATGTGTCTCTGATTTAGTTAACAACTCGTATTACACGCCGTGAACTTGTAAGCCTCAATTGCTTTTGCAACAGATACTTGTATTTATTTTGCCTTTTTCAAGCTGATTTTTACATGTGTAGCGTGCTACGGCTATATATATGGGATATATATATATTCGAATTGTTTGCCATCCTGGGGCAATAAATGTAAAATTCAGCCATAACTGGGTCAGTCTGCAAAATGGAAGTATAACAGCTGCGGGGCAGGCGAATTATGAATGCAGAAATACATATGTTTGTCGCCTTAAGGGATTTCAATAAATTCCAAAAATGTTTAAGGGCACCAAGAAATCTGCTAAAATAAGTAAGCCACTGTAGAGTGGAACTAATTGGAAAGTGCTGTGAATTTATTAACAATTTAGCTGTGATATATATTAATATACAATTGATTTTCTAAGTATCTGTAAAGTATAAAAAAATTCTTAAAATTTTCTTCACTAAAAAAAAATATTTATTCGCTTCTTCTTCAGAGTTGAACTAATGTAAATAATGTATAAATTTTTTTACAATTTAGCTATAATAAATATTAATTCTTAGTAGCTGAAACATGGCATAAAATATTTAAATCTTTTTTGACTTACATAAAATTCTATTTTAAAAAGAACAAACATTTTTTCTTTTTTATATAAGCTTACTGCAGAGTTGAACTTATGGAAAACGATACGAAATGATTGTTAATTTAGCTGTAATAAATATTTATATATAACTGAAATTCTTAGTGTCTCAAACGTATAATAAAATATTCAAATATTTTAAACTTCATTAACACTTTAATTCCAAAACAAACAAACATTTCTTCGCTTCTTTTTTAGCTAACTTCCGAGTTAAACAAATTCCAAAAACTCGTTTAAATTATTAAAAATTTAGCTGTAATATATTTTAATATTTAACAGATATACTTAAAACTTAAAATATTTAGTATATTATACAAATTTTCCTCATTTCATTAACACTTTAATTCCAATCAAACAAACATTTCTTCACTTTTTTTATAGCTATTTTTGGAGTCAAAGAAATTTGAAAATGCTGTCAAATTATTAGAAATTTAGCTATAATCTATAAACCGATATACTTAAAATTTAAAATATATATCCTAATATAAAAATGTTCTAAACTTCATTAACACTTTAACTCCAAACAAACAAACATTTCTTCACTTCTTTTTTAGCTATTTGCAGAGTTGAACTTTTAAAAAAATGATACTAATTTATTGACAATTTAGCTGTAATATATATTAATATATAACTTATATTCTTGATATCTTAAATAAATAATAAAATATACAAATTTGTCTAACTTCATTAACACTTTAATTCCAAACAAACAAACATTTCTTGGCTTATTTTTTACCAATCTTCGAAGTTGAGCAAATTCGCAAATGCTGTCGAATTAATAAAAAGTTACAATAACACAATAGTAATAATACATATCAATATTTAACAGATAAACTTGGAATCTAGAACATATATCAAAATATACAAATTTTCCAAACTTCATTAACACTTTAATTCCAAACAAACAAACATTTCTTGGCTTCTTTTTTAGCTATCTTCATTATCGAAACATGCTGTGATAGGAACCTGCTAGAAGGTTGTTTTCAGGCGTGTGGAATTGGATTCAATCACTGCTGCTCAGCTCGACTCAACTGCAAATACTTGTACGGGGCACACACGCACACACACATACACACGCACACACGAGACATGCCAACAAACACTTTGAGTTTGTGCTCGGGCTTAGTTACCGATGACATGTGTCAGGTGCAATCAAATACGCTTTCAAAGCTTAAACGCTTTTGCGGCACTTCGTGCAAATTTCAGACAGAGACAGAGAGAGAGACAGATGTGAAAGAGTATGCTCGAGAGAGAGAGAGAGAGAGAGAGAATGAGAGCGAGGCAGCGAGAGAGTTGCCACAGCAACTGTGACTGGGAACAAGAAGCTGAAGCTGAAGCTGAAAGAGGGCAAAGGCTGCCACCATGTTACGTGGCTACAATTTTAGGCTGGCAAGTGTTGCACATGGTTGTGTGTGTGTGCAGGTGTGTGTGTGTGTGGTGCAGGTAAGGTACCGAGTTTGGTTATGCTTTTACTTTTGTGGCATTGCTTACTAATTGAATTAATGTACACAATTTCCAAACAAAGTTTTCTTGCAGCAAAGCCCGAGCTTGCCAGAGGCAGAGAGAGAGAGGGGAGAGACAGCGGGTAGCTTGAGAGGTTGCAGGGGGAGTGGGGGGAGGTGTAGGGTGTTGCTTTTTTGGTACCCGACACATGTGCGCGATTGAAATCAGTTTTGGCAGCGCCAAGCGAATTGAATTTGTCGTCGCTGTTCTCGCTCTGCCTTGCCCTCTCTTCAAACTGTTGCGCTGTCTCCCTCTCTCCCTCTCTCTGTCTCTCCCCGTGCTAAGTAATTTTAAAACAATTTGCTCGTTTAATGCCAAAACATGTAAAGTTTTTTAATTGTCTACAAATTGGCAACATTTGTCGTGCAGCCCAAAGCCAGAAAAGACATTGAAAACTCGTCGCCAAACTTGCTGTCTCCTCCCAATTGTTCTTCCCCTTTTACTTCCCCTTATTCTTGTTGTTGTTGTTGTTGCGTCACATGTTGCACTTGGCGCCTGGCTTTTAATTATAAATACATTTAATTGAAATTGGAAACCACACTCGCGTCTCCAAAATGAGTTTCGCTTAATGCCTTCTGCCAACAGCTGAGAAAACACTTTGCGGTTGGCGTTTTTGCGCTCATAATTTTTGGCATAAATCAATTAAATGACTTAAATGTTTTGTTAAATGGCGCGCTTAATATGACTTGCTGTTTTACTTATGAATAATTAAAATGCCGTTTGCAAATAATTATAGAATTTATTTTTTAATAACGTTTAATATTGAAAAATGTTGAAGTATTTTTAGCTTGCTTTGCAAGTTTCCTAATTAATTGCCGGTTAATTACTAATTTAGGTGTTTATTTCAATAATTGAAACTGATATGTATAATATTAAATATATATATTAATTATAATATACATTTAAATGAATATCTATATGAACTAATTAACGATGTTTAAAATTCAATTCAATTGCCTAATTAATTGCCTGTTAAAAGATAATTTAGCTGTTTATTTAAATAAAGTAAAATTATATGTATTATATATATTATATATATTTTGCATATTTAATAATTATAAAAAGTATAAAACTGAATTAATAAATAAACTTAATAAATATGTTCAATTATGTTCAGATCGATTCATTTTGTTGCATCAAAAGTATTCAAATGATTTCCATTATATTTCTATATTTTAATTGTTGTTGCTCTTTAGACTTTTTTAAAAATATTTTCCGCTATTTTTAATTTATATTTAATTTGCACTTAAGATAGCCTCATTAGTTCTCGTTAATTATAAATAATTTGCCAGGCAGCAGCTGCTCAACTTGCCCATTTGCCAATGACCTTTGGACGAGGTGTTGCCTTGCCTCTTGTAGTAAGACGCACACACACTCGCACACACACACTCACTGGTAGTGTGAAAATGCAAATTTATGTGCCATTTTTATTGTGCAATGAAATTTCAGACTGTGGCAAGCACTCGCCAGTCGCCACTCGCAACTTGCCACAGAGACTGCTCGACAGTTTTGTAGCGTGCACAAAACTAATTTGCACTTGAAACCACAACAGCTAAAGTCAGCAGCCGCAGAGGCAGCCGCAAGTCTGCCGCATGCCACACACTCGCACACACACACACACACACACACATACATACAGCCGGCGGCTCAGTGTCATGTGTCCTTGGCGCAACGAGCGGGCCATGGACGATGCTCAACCAAGTCCATATCCATGCAGCAGTGGCAGCACCGACGGCAGCCGAATGAAGTGTAAATGAGATTTTTATGCAACACCAGACGGACCACAAGATGCAGCAGGCAAGTGTTGCTGTTGTTGCTAAGTCAACATTGCGTTGCTTGTTGTCTGATTTTATTGCTTAAGTTGCGACTCATAAAGCTCATTACGGCCAGGAAATTGCATATAACATTACACAACACACACACACACTCTCACACACACATACACGCACACATACACACACACATACAGATAGAACAATAACCAAGCAACCGTGGAGCAAGTGAAGCAGAGCTTAATTAATGTGCAGCAGCAGCAGCAGCAGGAACGTCAGCTTGTGGCACGCAGCTCGTCTTGCAACACTTTTACCGCTGCCTCGTCTGCTGCTGACGTTGGCTAACGAAATAGAAAACGAAAACATGTCAGGCTTCAAAAACATAATTGTGTTAAATTTGCAGCAAATATGTTTTTCGAGTCAGCCATTGTTGGACTCGTTGTTGCTGTTGTTGTTGCTGCAGTTGTTGTTGCAGTTGTTGTTGTTTGCTGGCGAAAATATTGCCGCTTAGCATTTTGCCATTGCCTTTTCCCGTTTGCCTTTTGCCATTTTCCATTTGCTGTTTGCCATTCACGTTGCTGTTTTCCTGTTTGCTTATTTTGTTGTTGTTGTTGCTGTTGTTGTTGCTGTTTTCTTGTTGTTTTGCCAGCTTCCTTTGGCATAACTCAACTTTTGTGGCTTGACGTATGCGCAACGTGTGTGCATAAGATTAAGCATACGCACGGTTGGCTGCTCTAACTAAAATCGTTACACGAATGTCATGCCATGACATTCACTCTCTCTCTGTCTGTCTCTCTCTGTGTGTGTGCATTACATTTCGAATAGAAATGCATTCGAATATAAATTGCCAGTCGTAAGCTCACAAATTATTGCTTGAGGTTCTCCCCCCCCCCTCGCCCATCCCCCGGCACTGCACTGCCAGTGCTGAGATAAGTTACAATTAAAATAACCATAATATGAGGGCAATATCTCAGGAGATTGTAAACTAAGTTTGCACAAGCAATTCTATAAATTAGTTGCAATCAATCAGGGTAACTACTCCGAAAGAAGCTCAGCTCAGGCGATTGCAATGTTGTTGACTGAGAGCAAGTTTCTGACAGCAGAAATAAGGCTAAACAATTCACTGAATTCTTATTCAATTTATTTATAAATTTTAAGCAATTTGCAGCAATTGTTTAATTAAGAAAAATTATTGAACAAAATGTAAAACAATTGAAAGTGAAATTGAGAGCAGAAAAGAGAAGAGCAGAGAAGAAAGAAGACAATGTGGAGTTAGTTTAAAAATAAGCAGTGGAGTTAGTTAGTTTAAGCAATTGTTTAATATATGTAAGAATGGCAAATAGTCAGTCGAGGATGGCTAACAAATAAATATGATTTAGGTAAAAAGAGTTGGCAGACCGAAGATACGACTGCGGTTAAAATAATAGCACTACTGCAAGTGAAAATTTGACTTCCTAAAAAAATCTATTTTTGTCAACTTTTTTTAAAGTTCGACTGCTCGATGAATATGTACGATATGTTGTCTCCATAAGCAAGTAATTTAGTAGGTTGGCAGCGCTAAAAGTTAAGTGAAGAGTGAGTACAATAAGAGTCATACGAAGAGTCGATAGAAGAGTGGCAAGAGAGACATCGAAGAGTTGTTTCCGCGAGAGGTTTGAAATTGAAAGTTGACTTAAAGTTATTAAACAATCAATCAGTTACAATCTATAATCTAGAAGAACAGCAGAAATAGATAATTGTAAATTAAAATTATGAAAATTAAATAAATAAAAATTATAAAATAAATTATAATATAATTTATAATATAAAAATTGCTAATTCTAAGCATATATTTATTAATATGTTATTGTTATTTTTAAAAATTTATTTTATAGCTTATCCCATAAAATATTAAAATTTACAATTTTTATGTATTTTAGAATTAAATTAATTTCTTTTAAAACTATATATAGTACCTTTAAAAACGAATATAATCTAGAAGAACAGCAGAAATACATAAAAATAAATTAAAAGTTGCGTTAATTAAATAAATTAAAATTATGAAATAAATTATAACATGATTTTTAATAATTAATAATTCTAAACATATATGTATTTATTTATAGTATATATAATATTTATTTTTAAAATTATTTATTTTATATTGTATTGTAGCTTATTCCATAAAATATAAAAATTATAAATTATTTAAATACAAATTTTTTAAATAAATTTATAATTCCAAAAAAAAACTAGATACCTTTAAAAACGAATCACATTTCATTTCTAATGTAATATAAATTAAATTATTAAAAAAAAGTATTGTAATAACGAAACCTTATTAACTAACACTTTTTACTTTAATTAATTAAACCTAACATATATTTAAATCACCATCAAGTTATTATACAACTTACTGAGCACAGCAACCCTTCATAACACCTTCCTCATTACTGCCACTATCAGCTTCATCGATACAGAAAGCAATTAACTTATATCCGCTGAATCGAATGCAGTTCATGCGAGGGACAAAGGGGAGGAAGCAGTTGCAAATGTGTCGATTAATTAGATCTGTCATCGTGTAAATTTTGCTAAATTATTATCGGCCAGCGATATAACTAGACAGGACTCGTACATGGCTTGTCACACGGATATGTGAGAGGCAGCAGCAGCAGCAACAACAATGCGAACAATGAGTACAGGCGCGTTGACGAGGCGACGAAAAGGGGCTGTCACGACGGTGAGGAGGGTGCGATGGGCGGTCTTGTCAACTGGCCAAATTGCAATTGCAATATGACAATAATGCAATCAAACAATCAATCAATTAATGTCTGCTTGAATTAATGTTGAATATTATGTATTATCATCAATGCCATCATTAGCACTAAATTCAATTATATCTCAGAACAACAGGCAGGCAGGCAGTAGGCAGTAGGCAGCTCGTGGGCGGACAGGCAACTGCTGCTCGATATCAACTGATGATTCATCATTGTTAAAATTACCATTCCAAATCATATTTGGCTCATGCAAGACAAGGAAACAGCAGAGAGAGAGTATGAGAGAGTGAGAGAGAGAGAGATGTGATTCGATACGGAGTATGATTTGAGTTTTGTGTTAAAAAGAACATTGGGATATTTGAAATTTACTGTGGGAACTTCTAGCATGACCAACAGCGGGACGTGTCGCGTAAATCAAGCAACATTTGTGGAGGTATACCATGATAAATATAACTCTTTGTTCCAACCGACTTGGGCATTTTGGTTGGCCCTGCTTGTGTTGGTCTGGTTTCAACTGAGCAGAGACACTGTACATTGACCGCTGTGCGGCACATGCTGAGGGTATCTAGAATGAAAACGCCGTAATAAAAATGATATTTTGATATTATACAACACTGTTTTATTTGTACACCTCCCTTGCAGTTGCGCTGTGAATGGTCAAAGGTCGATTGACGATCTGCAAGTAAAGTTGATCGAGTTGACAATAAATGTATAGTTATTTCTATATATTAACAGTTACAGTTAGTCTATATAATTTTACAGTTATTTCCACATGCTCTCACTGGCTGTCAAAAGAATAGGTTTGACCAATTGCAGGCGGTCAACTTGAATTGCGGTTTGATGTCTTTGACAAATTTAGCAAATTTGTTTGGCTTGTCAATCATGAACACGACGTAATAAAAATGTTATTTTGATATTATACAACACTGTTTTATTTGTACACCTCCTTTGCAGTTACGCTGCGAATGATCAAAGGTCGATTGACGATCTGCAAATAAAGTTGATCGAGTTGACAGTTATTTCTATATATTAACAGTTACAGTTAGTCTATATAATTTTACAGTTATTTCCACATGCTCTCACTGGCTGTCAAAAGAATAGGTTTGACCAATTGCAGGCGGTCAACTTGAATAGCGGTTTCATGTCTTTGACAAATTTAGCAAATTTGTTTGGCTTGTCAATCATGAAAACGCCGTAATAAAAATGATATTTTGATATTATACAACACTGTTTTATTTGTACACCTCCCGTGCAGTTACGCTGTGAATGTTCAAAGGTCGATTGACGATCTGCAAGTTAAGTTTATCGTCTGCAAAAGAGTTGACAATAAATGTATAGTTATTTCTATATATTACCATTTACAGTTAGTCTATATCATTTTACAGTTAGTGCCACATGCTCTCACTGGCTGTCAAAATAAAAGGTTTGACCAATTGCAGGCGGTCAACTTGAATTGCGGTTTGATGTCTTTGACAAATTTAGCAAATTTGTTTGGCTTGTCAATCATGAAAACGACGTAATAAAAATGATATTTTGATATTATACAACACTGTTTTATTTGTACACCTCCCTTGCAGTTGCGCTTTGAATGGTCAAAGGTCGATTGACGATCGGCAAGTTAAGTTGATCGAGTTGACAGTAAACTTACAGTTATTTCTATTTATTACCATTTACAGTTAGTCTATATAATTTTACAGTTATTTCCACATGCTCTCTCTGGCTGTCAAAAGAAAAGGTTTGACCAATTGCAGGCGGTCAACTTGAATTGCGGTTTGATGTCTTTGACAAATTTAGCAAATTTGTTTGGCTTGTCAATCATTTGTGTTTGACAGTGTGTCAATATAAGCATAAGAACGTTGTCGGGTTGCAATCGCCTACTTGTATCTTAATGTCTAACTTAAGGGGGCGTGGCATAAAAACAGAGACATGCCAACATTACTCATACGCCGCGTATAACTGATATCTCTCTCTCACTGTCTCTGAGTCTTTGTGCGTGTGACATATACAAATATTTATGCGACGTGCGACTGTGTGTGTGTGTGTGTGTGAGTGTGTGTGTGTGTGTGGATGTACAGTTGTGCATAACATTATGCAAATGTGCTGATTGTGGTAGAAAAACAAATACACTTACACAAACGCACGCCAAAAGTCAGACAGAGAGAGAGAGAGAGAGGGAGAAAGAGCGAGAGTGGGAGAGGCGTCGCCATAAAAGTTAAGTAAATATATAAACACGCAGCAGCGGCTTACGCTTGCCTGCCTGTCAGCTTCCTTATTGTTTTTGTTGTACTTGTAACTGCATGTTGATGTTGTTATTGATACACACACACGCACGCACACACGCAGCCAGTACAAATCGAAATGTTTGTAAGTCGAGTAAACATTGAAAATCAGTTATGTTTGCTGCATTATGTATCAAAAGGTATGAATATGAATATGAGTATGAATGAATGCGTGGCCGTCTACTTATGTGCCACATCGCCCACTTTGCTATTTTTTTCGATAAATTGCGCGTGAATGATGCATAAATCAAACAAAGTGAAATAAACAACAACAACAACAACACGAACAACAACAATTTGTATATGAAACTTTTGGCGGGCAATTCGCGTCTGTGAAAAAGTGTAGCATACTTTTTTGCGCCGGCATAATATTTATTTCCAACTGCATGTGAGAGTGTTTCTGTGTACGTGCCTGCGTGTGTGTGTGTTTGTGTGTGTGTGTTGGGCTGACGGCTCACATGTATGTACAAACATTTAAAGTGTAAAGCAAATTGCATTAAGGTGAATCGTTTGTTGATGAATAAACAGAACTTTATTGGATCGCGGAATAAGTTTTTTGTGCCGCAGCACACTGTGCGTAAAGGACAGCGAAATGTTTGTCGGACAGGCAGCTGGGTCAGAGATACCCTGTAAAAATGTTTTTCAACTATAAAAAATATATAAGATGAACTTTGATACGGTCAGAGATGTTTGTAAAGTAAAACAAAATGTTAAGAGAACACTTTGATAGGGTTAAGGAGAGTTACTCTAACAACTTTTATTACAAAATCTATATATTTCTACCTTTCTTTATATGTACCCACACTACAGGGTATTCTTTGGGCAGCTATGCCACGCTTGCCATGCTCGCTCGGCTCTTGTCAGCGTGGTCAGCGCACATTGATAGCTTGCATGGCATTTTTTCTCAGAGTCGGCTTTAAATTGCAACATTTTTCATATATACAAAGTTTTACGCTTATTTTTTTATGCAAATACTTGGCATATATGTGCTCGAATACCCTGTACTCAATGAAATTGGCTGCAAAGATCCGATTACGTGTTTCAAATGAGTTGAGATAACGCGGAAAGGGAGTGATGGGGGCGACTATTGCTCAGGGGTTCGCCTCAGCTGCGCTTCCCTCTCTTTCTCTCTCTTACTCTCTCGCACTTCACTCTCCCTCTCTCCTTCTCTCTCTCTCCCCCTCACTCTGTCTGTCTCTTTCCCCCCCCCCTTTTGCACCTTTACTTGTGTGCATTCATTTGCATTCGCTTTTGTTCTGATCTCTCGCCCAACCTTCTTTGCAATTTGCTTCGAGTGTTATCAACAATCATCGATTCCTTTTTACGCTTCGCATATGCAAAAGCCAATCTGCAGTACATCTATCTCCCCTCCCCCCCCTCCAACCTTTCCCCCTTCTTCTTCGCTATGCCACTGCTGCTCAAGTCGTGAGCTGCGGGCAGTGTCGCCTCGCCACAATGGCAGCCTGCTGCGTCAGGGTGGTTGTCAGAGTGTCAAGTTGCCGGGGTTTTAAGGCGATGTCGCAGCTTCAACTTGAGACAGCAGCCGCAGGATGTCATTCTCTCTGTGTATCTCTCTTGCAAGCGGCTACTGCTGCCTGGCTGCCTAGCGGGCGCTGCTGCTGCTGCTGTCCCCACTAATGAAACAAAAACAGACAAGTTAATGTACAGTTGATGTTGCCATTCTAATGGCCAACGAGAGCACTTCGTGCCTCGGCTGCTATCGCCTGCTAGCCGCAACTGTCGTCAGATTTGCATAGAAAGTGCCGCTGCTCGTGCTAATTGAGTGAGTAAGCAGCGCCGGCTAAAGTTTTCGACATTCTAATGCCATTGTCAAGCTGCCGCTGCCGCTGCTGCTGCTGCTGCTGCCTCAAACTAGTTAACATTTCCGCAGCGCTTACCTGCAGCTTGCCTGCTGTCCCTCCCGTGCTCAGTCTATTCTACGCCTTTGGCCGTTCTTGATTCGCCATGAATATGGCTTTTATATAAATTATTCAAGCGCATGCTGATAGCGTCGCTAAGCCTTTCTGTGCCATTCTGGAGCAGCGGCAAATTAACAGAGCGCATTGAATGGGTCGAGCTATACAAAGGACTCAAAGCCCAGGCCCAAATGTCACAGCGGCAGCAGCAACAACAATGGCAACAACAACAACAGCAACAACAGCAACAACAACAACAACAACAACAACAACAACTGTGCGAATTGTAGTAGAAACTTGCGGAAGTTGCTCTTTTGAAATGCAAAACTTGGAGCTGCAAAATTTTCGGGCATTAAAATCAACTGTGCATGTTTTTTGGAATTATTCGAGCATAATTTCTCAACTGGCAGCTGCTGTTGCTGTTGCTGTTGTTGTTGCTGTTGCTGCTGCTTGGCGTTGAGTATTGACTTCCTTTAGCACATTTTACTTAATTTGCGCACAAAAGTGTTGCCTACTTTTCTGGGCAGCACGCGCCATTGCAAATTACCAACAGCAGCAGCAGCAGCACAGCAACAGCAGCACCACAGCGCCAGCAACAACAAGAGCAACAACAACAACAACAACTGTCAGCAAAAGCAAACAAAATAACGCAATTTACAGTTAATCTAAATGTTGGTTTTTATTAGCCGGCAGAAGTTTTTGCGGCTGCGACTGCAACTGAACTTGATAAAAGTTAAGCCAGCAGCGTCGGTGAGCGGGTGGCCAGCGGGGGCAACAGTGGACAGGGGGGGGGAGGTAGGGCCGTTGGAGTGCATGATATAGCTACAGCAAAAGTGACTTTATTATAATTTTCAACTTTTGATTTACTGCGCACTTTGAGCGTGTCTCCCCCTCCCCCCCTCCCCCCTTGCACTGCCCCCTCTCTGCCACTGTACCTCCTGCTGCTCTCGCTTGCTTTCTTTGCAGCGCATGCACAGTTGATTATGTCCTTGTGTGCGTGTGTGCGGCTCAAGATGCCAGCAAGGCCAACTCTGGCTGCCAACTCCGGTTACTGCCTCCCCCTCCCCCCCTGCCCATTGCCCCGCACTCCACAGGGCTGTCTTGGCA
This sequence comes from Zaprionus ornatus, assembly GCA_018904035.1. Classification (NCBI taxonomy): domain Eukaryota; kingdom Metazoa; phylum Arthropoda; class Insecta; order Diptera; family Drosophilidae; genus Zaprionus; species Zaprionus ornatus. The sequence goes on along the minus strand of JAEIFZ010000002.1, from coordinate 5,676,941 downwards.
TGGGCCCTAGGCAGCACAGCGCAGCAGCAGCAACACAAAAGCCAACCGCACACACACACACACCAAATGATGCTAATTTTTACACACAGCAACAACAACAACAAGTGGAGCAGCAGCAACAACAACAGCAGGAATGGCAGCCAGCACCAAATTGTTGCCACACTGAGATAGCGACGGCAAGAAAATACAATTGCAAAAGTTTCTTACAAAAAGATTTACAAAATTACAATAATAAAAACAACAATAAAATTAAGCATTGTAATATGGTGACAAGAAAGCGACAACAGCAACAACAATGAGAAGACAAGAAAAACATAATAAAATAGCAGCAGCAGCAACAACAAAAACGAGAGTAGAATGTTAACAACAATGGGGAAAATCAAATCAATCTTCAGGCAAGTCGAGTGGGAAATACTCTAGTTAAGTCAGCTGAAATTAAGCGGAAAATTCACAACAGATTCTACTGGATTTGTCGGGCGAGTGTCGCCAGTTGAGTTTTGGGGATTGAAAGTGATTAACGTTGATAAGAAGGGAGATTGTTGGCAGAATAAAAAAGAATTTTCAAGTAGAAAAAAGGGGAGTCATTTTGTTTTTGTACTTTATATGAAATGTCAAAGAAGAAATAACTTTTAAAAACTCTCCACACTTTTACTATTTTTTTTTATTTATTTAACGTCAACTAAGACAGTCGAATTGATATTTAAAATTAGTTTTTTTTTTAAGTTCCTATTAGATATAATTAAAACTAAAAAAAAATAAAAAAAGTTTAACACTTCGATTTTAAAGTTGAATTTGGTAAAAAATAAAAAATTAAAAATAATTAAAAATATATATTATTAAATATGGGTTAGGGAATATTTATTTATTTATATAACGTCAACTAAGACAGTCGACTTGAAATAAAAATTAGTTTTTATTTTTTAAATAAAAATTATAAATTATTAAAATTAAAAAAAAAATAACAAAAGTTTAAAACATAAATTTTAAAATTGGTTTTGGTAAAAAATAAAAAATTTAAAATTAGTTAAAAATATTTATTTTTAAATTAAGGCTGGGGAATATTTATTTATTTAACGTCAACTAAGACAGTCGAATTGATATATTTAAAATTTGTTTTTTTTTTAAATTAAAATTAGATAAATTTTAAATTAAAAACAAAAAATAAGAAAAGTTTAAGACTTAAATTTTAAAATTGATTATCGTAAAAAATGAAAAATTTAAAATTAATTACAAATATATATTTTTAAATTTAGGCTGGGGAATATAAATCAAGAATTCCCGATCCAACATTTGCTGTTTACTATGCTATATTTTATATTGTTTAATATAAATATAAAACTATATATTATATTCTTTAAAAATAGGTCACAAATACTCTTTAAACTTCACCAAATATTTCTAACAAGCAACTTCAGCTCAGTTTAGTTCTATTCTTTTTCCTTCCCTCCTCATGCCTTCAAGTGGCTCAACAGCCTGACTTAGTCAACATACCCGAAACACACACACACACACACGCATAAATTTAGTTGCTGCGGTCACTGTGAGTGTATTTTAAGAGCTTGTTAAATTGATGCTTGAGCTGGAAAATCCCAAATCGCTTTTAATTTGATTGCCTGACGGTGGCGACGATTTAAAATTCTGTGGTCGATTTGCGCCACGCGGCTTTAAACCAGACACTGTGTTAGAGTGTTTATGTGTGTTTGAGTGTGTGTGTGTATGTGTGCCAGTGTGTTAGTGTGTGTGTGTATGTGTGTTAGTGTGTGTGTGGGCTTAAAGCGTACCTGGCACGTGTCATAATTGCAAATCAATGAGCTGCAATACAATGGGCGCACTGATTATGACGATGCCATAACGATGATTACGCCAATTGTGTATGTGTGTGTATGTGTGTGTGAGTGTGCCACGCCTAACTGTAAGTGTACGTGCATGTGCGCTCTCTCTCCTACCCGCTCTCTCTCTCTCTCTGTCACACTGCTTGTGTAGCATTTTAATAAATTACGTGACAAACTGCAGCGCTCTAAGCCTTCCCATGCGGCTTACCCGAGGACGAAGCGCATTCGAAATCATTGGGGAGCAGCAGGTGGCTCTGGCTCTGGCTCTGGCTCTGGTTCAGGCACTGGCAGCGCGGGTGCGTGCCCGAATTCCGTTAATGTAGGCTCATTAGTTGGCGCATTAAAGCGGTATTATGAGCAACATTACGAGGCGCCGCAAGGCAGCCAAGAGAGAGGGACAGAGAAGGCGTGCTGCTGCTGCTGCTGCTGAATTGGTCCGGATACATTTGCATTTGCAGTTGGCAACGTCTTGCGCACATTTGCATACTCGCAATCCTTGCATGCCCCTACCCACCCCTACCCTCTATGCCCCTCTCTGCTCTATCACACTCGCCGGTATCTCGTGGCGCGTCTAGTGTAATTTGCAAAATTAAATGACAAAGTTTTGCACACAGTTAACAATATTAAATCGGATTTCAAAGGCGACGCTGCCGTCGCTGCCACCGTCGCTGTCGACGTTGCCAGCTGCAAATGTAATTACATTTTCTGTTTTGTGTGTTAACAAACCGTATAATTGGCCCGGCGCTTTGTCGCGCCCGCCTGCATTCGTGTTATCCTGTGCTCTGTGCGAAACTGGCGCAATTCTCGGATTCATCTCGTGCCCCCACCACGGCCACGGCTACGGCTACGGCTACGACTACGGCCACCATCGCCACCTCGCTCCCCCCCAGTAGCCTTGGCCGATAAGCAACAGCTCCAGCTCCAGCTCCAGCTCGAATGGTTACAGCAACAGTTAGTCGCATTAACACACGCATATCCCGTTACATGGTTAATGCGCTCGGACTGAGACCTGCATGCAATTAATGGGAGAGCAGCGCAGCGCTGCTGCTGCTGCTGCTGCAGCTGCCTGTGCAATGGATTGCAATGATTAAATGAGACTTGCGGCATGAATAACGCTCGCATATCAAGTTACTTTCAAAAGGAATTGGTTTACTGTGGTGGGAGATAGCTGGGGAATGCGCGCGGGGGGGGGATGAGATTTAAATAGTGATACAGTGTACAGAGACGGGAGGGAATTTGAATATTTATAAATATAAAGAGTTGAGTGAAGGTGAGTGCCTTAAGTAATAGAAGAAAATGTTTGACAAAAAAGGATTAAGCATTATTATATTAAATAGGTTCACTTCTTATAACAATAAATTATATAAAATCAGAAAGAGATTTAAATAGTTATAAAGAGTGCAGAAAGGGGAAGGAATTTGAATATCTATAAAAATAACAAGTTGAATGAAGGTGAGTGCCTTAAGCAATAAAAGAAAATACAATATATGACAAAAAGGGTTAAGAACCATAGGGGTTTGGTCTTCTCTAGCTTACACTTCTTTATTATATTAAATAGGTGCACTTCTCATAATAATAAATGATATAAAACGAGAAAGAAAGGCTACCTTGGGCATGCCAAAGGTTCTATACCCACGCAGGTTCCTATATTCTTCCACTAGTTATATATAGTATATTTTCTAGTATATATACTAAATATATATAATAGTGCAGAATTGAATGTGTGTATTCAATAATATGTCTCACGCTGATGGACACTAATAAGTTCAGTTATTTCTAAAATCAGAACAGTTCTTCAAACAAAAACCTTCAATTCGACCGATTGTTCCAATGGCAGCTATATGTTAAAGTGTTTCGATTTTGATGAAATTTTTTTATGCATATTATAAATATATAAAAATTTCGAAATAGTAAATTTGATGGCAATATCTTAACAAATAACAAAGATCGGCCGATAGTTTGTATGGCAGCCATACAAACTAATGGTCCGATTTTAATAAAATTGTATGCGTATTATATGTATAAAAAGAATTTGATGTTGTACATTTGATAAAAATATTTTAACAAATAACCAAAATAGGTCGATATTTTGTATGGTAGCTATACGATATAATGGTCAGATTCAAATGAAATTTTGTATGCATATTATATTTTTAAAGAAAATTCTGTGTTTTAAATTTGATTACAATATCTTAACAAATAAGAAAAATTAACCGATAGTTTCTATGGCAGCTTTACGATTAATTTGCTTGTTCCGACTTATTTATAGCGTGCAGCAATAAGAAGCTTGTATGCTAAGTTTCATTGAGGTAGCTTTAAAACTGAGAGACTAGTTTGTGTTCGAAGAGACGGACACACAGACGGACGAATAGGTCAAGTTGGATGTTGATGCTGATTTGGAATATATATATAATACTTTATGTGGTCAGAGGTGTCTGCTAAGATATACAATATACCCTCTGCAAGGGTATAAATATAAAAAGAGAAAATTTCTATAAACAAATCATTTTGAATATATAAAAAAATATATATTTCGGCAATTGAATGATTTGTAATATTATATATGGCTACCAATTAGATAAGAGTTTAATTTTAATATAGTAGAAGTTATTGACTACATTGCACTTTTTCTATATATATAGTATGCATATAAAATTATATTAAATTCGCAGCACTTTAACATATGTATAGCTGCCATTGGAACGATGAGTGTTTGTGTGTGTTTTGTATTGATATTGATTTTCTGAATAGCAAAACATATCAGTGCCTAGTTATCTATTTATTATTATTCTGAATAACTCTGCATATCAGTGCCAAGTTACCGACCTATTATAAATCGATTGTGCGCCATTATATATAACTAGTTTATGAACGATTGGTGGTTATAAGCATATGCAAAGGTGCACGCCCTTCGTCCTTTCGTTCTACAATAGTTTTTATTACTCTCCTATTTTTTTATAAGTCCAGTTGTATTAGTAACTTGTATTATAACTTTATTAAATTTCCCTAACTGTCTTCAATATGGGCACATTGCAATTACTTAATGAAGTAGCCCGTGCACAGCTGCAGCGCGGGTTCATTTAAATTTAAAGCACTCCCGCTTCCGCAAAGATGTTTGGCGACTTAATGAAGTATTTAATTAACTGCAGTTAAGACGACAAGCGGGCGGAGGTTTGCAGGGTGAATTGCAATTATTTTTAATCAGTATGTTCAATTTGCAACTCGTTGCATGCTTGTTTTTTTGTTTGCAACAGTTTGGACTACACAACAACTGAAATTATGCTTTGCATTGTGGTTTGACGCTTTTCCAATTACCAAGATTCCCCACCAGTAAATTGCCAGCATATCACGCTGGAGCAGCAGCAGTTGCATGCATCATGTGCAAGGCATTCTCTGTCTGTGTGTGTGTGTGTGCACCTGCATGGAAGTGTGTGGGGAGGGGGATTGTGGGGGAGTGTCAACTCGAGAGAGAGCAAGCGATGCGCTCGTGTGTAAATATGCAGCTGGCATATTACTTGGGCACAATTGCCGAGTCCCTTTGTCATATTTTCGGCATGCCATCAAGTAAATTTAATGAAATTGTTGCGGCTTTCAGTTGCCAGGGCAACAGAGCAAAGTCTGCGGTCCGGATGAGTCGCCGCTCGTTGTCATCAGCATCGCTGGCGTCGTCAACGCCAAGTGAGAGTAGACAGGGAGAGAGACAGTGAGAGAGAGAGGGAGAGTCATCAGAGCGCCATCATCATCTTTGGCACTCGCTTGTTTGCTCAGGCGTTGCCCAACCCACAAACGCACTGCCTGACGGGCTGTCACTTGCCCCCTTGAAACCCCTTCATCTTCCCTTCACATGCCACAAAAGACTCGAGCCGCAAAAGTGGGTCAGTTGCACAGGCAATGCGGCATGAAATTTGAGTTGAGCTCGGCATGTTAAACAAATTTCGTGGTCAGTTGTCAGCAACAAAAAGCGAAGGAGCCAAATATTTATTCAACCGGCTCAATACAGAAAGAGACAGAGAGAGAGAGAGAGAGAGTGAGAGAGAGGGAATACCCCGCAGTGCCAGGCACAGCAGTCTCATTTTAATGCTTAGCCTCAACCTCAATCTCAAGCTCGCAAACTCATCCTTATTCGCATTCTCATCCACCGAGAACTGGAGCAACGTTTCCCCTCAGCCTCAGCCTCAGCCAAACTATTGTCTGCTTGATCTCATTATCAAAGCGAGCTACGCAAAAATTACCACAACACAACATAGAATCGCTGAGGCAGCCGCCGTAACCACTGACTGCACCCTACCACGGCCAGCCCACTAACCATCTACCCCTAACCAGTACCCCTTGAACCGTTTCGAAATTGATTTGTTCGTTCTCTCTCTCTCTCCCTCTCTCTTTCTCTAGCCGGTCGCAGGTTTGTTTGACTTGCACTTGACACATGCTGAAGCCATGCGTAAATCTTTTAAAACAACTTGAAAAGGAAACAGCACATTAATTGATTTTCCACACACTTGAATGAACATTCAAGTTCGCACAAACACACGCAACAGCTTTAGCTAGGCGTGAGTGTGGGGCGTGGAGACTAACAGATATGCTGTAAAATAAAGTTGGTGGCGGGAAAGTATCTAAAGCAAACTTTGAAGGTGGCAAATTCATTTATATGAATTTGATATGTATTTTAACTCAATGAAAAATTTAAGATTTTTAAACAATTTTGTATTAAAACAAAAATGAATTTAAATAATTAGTGCTATTTTAATAATTTTAGAAATATTTGTAAAAATATTTTTATATTGTTTTTCATAGTTTTAAAGAACTAAAATAATGGGCAATTTATCTATTTTTAAAATATTTTGGATATATTTTTAAAATATTTCAAAATATTTTTGATTTATTTTTAAAATATTTCAAAATGTTTTTGATATATTTTTAAAATGTTTTTGATATATTTTAAAAATATTTTTGATATATTTTAAAAATATTTTTGATATATTTTAAAAATATTTTTGATATATTTTAAAAATATTTTTGATATATTTTTTAAAATATTTTTGATATATTCTGGATATATTTTTAAAATATTTTCAAAATACTTTTGACATATTTAAAACATTTTGTTTTCATTTTGTTGAAGTGAAATGTAAGATGGTTATTCCATGAAGATTATAAGCCATTTTCTTGCAACTTTCTGTCAATACTTCTCCTTATGAAGAGCTTAACTAAAATACCTTCTACTTCTGACAGGGTATCTCAAAAATGAAGCTGATTTGCGGCGCAGTGTGGCATTCTCATAAGCAGACCAAAGAGCGACAGGCACGAGAGGGGCGGGCAGAGCTGGAGGTGGGGTTAAAAAGACAGTGGGCCCGGACGACCACGGCCAGTGAAGCGTGGCAGGCGCGTGGCCAACTGACAATGGCAGCAACAAAAGCAAAAGGCAAAAGGCGAAAAAAAAAGAAACGCCGAGAAAAAAAGAAAAGAAAAGCGAAGGCAAAACAGAAAAAAAAGAAAACAACATGAAAATGCTTGCTTTGCATGCCAAGCGGCGCACTGTGCCAATTTTTCAGTTAAAAGGCCGGGAATGAGATAGACTGCGCGAGAGCGAGAGGGGGAGAGTGAGTGAGGGCAGGGAGTGGGGTGGGGGCAAGAAAAAACAGGAAAAATTGCGCAAAAGCAATGTAATAAATGCGTCTGCTTTGTGAGGCAACTGATGAACAGCCGCAGAGCAAAACAGGCAAATGAAAACGGCGGCCGATAGAACAAGCAGTAGCAGTAGCAGCAACGACGAGCAGCAACAACAACAAATGAAACTTGAACCGAAACGGAAACAGAGCCCACTTTTGGCCCATAAACGTGCCTGTCCCTGCCTCTTTCCACTGCCACCTGCCGCACTTGCAACATTTTGTGTAGTCACATCAATGCATTCCGTCACAGTTAACAGCGCGACTGTGTGTGTGTGTGAGTATCTGTGTGTGTGCGTTGAGCGCACCTGAATGTCAGCGATTTTTATGTAGCGCACTTTAAGGCGCATAAAAATGGCCATTGGGTGGCTGCGCTCTTTTAGCGTTTTATGTCGCATTTGCGTACGCGCACTCGCGCCCAGCTCGTTTTATTGTAATAAATTTAAAACATTTTGCACTCATACACATTTTATGAGTCTTCAAGATGCCAGCGCAGGCCAAGAGCAGAGCCGAGTGCAGCTGCTAAGCTAAGCAACGGAACTGAAGAGTGAGAGAGTCAGAGAGGGAGAGAGAGGGAGGGCAGGGCAGCAGGAAGGGGTAGATGGAACTGGAGATATTTTATTTGGCCATTGAGACACGGGAATGGCAAAGTGCACTGCAATTGGGATTTATGCAAATGGTGATATATATGTGTGTCCCCCTCTCTTCCCCTCCCCCCACCCGCTCTCTCCCCTGCCCTTTTGCACTGCTACAAATTTTTGTGCGCTGCAAACTTTCAACATAGATTAAAAAATGTCAGTGGAATTTATGCGGAATTATGCAAGAGCAACAGCAACAACAACAACAGCAGCAACAACAACAGCAGCAGCACCGGCAGCGCATCTTCTTGCATATGCAAAGTTCGCATTACGCATACGCCGCGTATGGCGCAAAGTTGTCGCTGCTGCAGCTTTCAATGCCACACGCTAACAATGCACGCCCCTCCCCCCCTTGCTTTTATTTTGTTTTGCTTTTTTGCCGTGTTAATAATTCTCTGCCAAATACATATTTTATGCGAGCACAAATCGTTGCCAGCTGCGCGTTAAATCAACATGCATTTTAATAACTCGAACTGTAACTCGAGCTGCACTGCAGCAGCAGTGGCAGTGCCAGCATTGCCAGGCAGTGCCAGCATTGGCAGGCAGTGGCAGCTTCTGTGGCAGCAGTAAAATCAACAAGAAAATGAAGCTTCATTATGGCAGCCAGCAAAATTGTTATGAAAATTGACTTTTTAGCCGCAAGCTAAACTAATTTTGTACGCTCAGCTTGCTGCTACTGCTGCTGCCTTCCATTCCATAAAAGTCAATTGGCAACGGCATTGACTTTGGCTACGCTTTGGCGCGGCATCGTCTATCGATAGAGCATCGTTATCGTTATCATTTGACTGGCCATTTGCTGCTTATCAAAGCTGATTGCAATGCCCGCCAGCCTCGACCGGTTCCAGCTTGGGCTCTGCCTCTTGCAATGGAATCCTTCTTTGCATACTTATTGCACTGCGCACTGTGAGGCTCTCTCCTTGTTGTCCTTGTTTATTGTTTTTGAGCTTTGCTGCCTCTGTTCGTATTCTTGTTCGCTCTCTCTCTTTCCCTCTCTGTCTATGTTATTGCATATAAACTTCATAAATCTTTTGCTCGCTTAAACTTTTGCAATTGAGTTGTGGATACAAATTAACTCAACTTGCTGCTCCAAACTTTTTGCTAAATAACAACAGCAACAACAACAACAATGTTTGGCCATACAAAGGCAACAGCTGTGGCAGCAACAATAACATTTACTAATACTATATTCTGAAGTTTCTGAACTTCTCTCGCAAGTCGCAAGCGGCAACACTTGAAGCTGTCTGTTAATTCGAAGGCTCGCAATTTAGTTGCAATTTTCAATTAGCCAGAGAGAGAAGGAGAGAGAGAGAAGTAGAGAGGGAGAGAGAGAGGGAGAGAGGCAGGTAGTATTAGCGATTGAGGTGGAAAAGAAGCAGTAAAGAAAACTTAGCTTATATAAGTTGGTAGCATAACCAGTTGCAACTAAGCGATCACAACTTATGATGAGCTGTAGGAGCTGCTTCAATAAGGCAACTTTTACTGTTAGATATAAGATAGATATAACTGCTCCCCAGTTCCCCTTAAACTCTGCCCAAAGGCAGAAAACTCGCCGCGAATCGAGAATAACTGTTAGATATAAGAAAGATGTTCTATTTCTTGATTAAACATGCATCAACAATCTGTTCTTTCATATTTAGATATACAAATAATGTTGTATTTCTATATTGAACAAGGTTCATTAGCCTCTGCCCTTCCACTCTCTCATTGTGTTATTCCTCTCTCTAGTAACTTATCTTCATTTCTTGCTTTCACTTGTTTCATTTTTCCTTATGAAGTCTAAATATTCCTATTATATCATTTTGGTAGCTGACCAAAATGATAAAAAAAAACAAAGGTCGCCAAAACTCTATAATATTCTTATTATATTAATAATTTGATTTATTTACTTATTTATTTATTTAACGTCAACTAAGACAGTCGACTTGAAATTTAAAATTAGTTTTCTTTTAAATTAAAATTAGATAAAATTAAAATTAAAAAAAAAAATTAAATTTAAAACTTAGATTTTAAAATTGAATTTGGTAGAAAATGTAATATTTAAAATTAATTAAAAATATATATTTTTTAATTTAATATATTATAATATTTAGTCAGTCTGTTCTTTCATATTTGGCTATAAAACTAATGTTACATAATATTTCTTTATTAAACAAGATTCATTAGCTTTTTCCCTTCCACTCTCTTATCATGTTACTCCTCTCTCTAGTAACTTGGCTTCATTTCTTGCTCTCACTTCTTTTCTTTTTCCTTCTGAAGTCTAAATATTCTAAATACTTTTCAATAAATAAATATTAATAATTTTGTTTATTTTTATTTATTTATTAATTTATTAATTTATTTAACGTCAACTAAGACAGTCGACTTGAAATTTAAAATTAGTTTTTATTTTTAAAAATTAAAATTAGATAAAGTAAAAAAAAAAAAAGTTTAAAACTTAGATTTTGAAATTGAATTGGGTAAAAAATAAAGAATTTAAAATTAATTAAAAATATATGTTTTTAAATTTAATGTATTAAAATATATCTTTTATTTAATCTCCCCTTTAACAGCTCCCCAGTTCCCCTTAAACATTACCCAAAGGGTTTCAACTGCAAATTAAATTCTAAACTTGATTAAAATACCATTTACTCTGTGAACTCAGCTCAACTCTTTATCTCGGCTCCAGTAAGGCAACTTTAACTGTTAGATATAAGAAAGATGTTCTATTTCTTGTTTAAACCATCATCAGTTTGTTCTTTCATATTAAGATATAAGAATGATGTTGTATTTCTATATTGAACAAGATTCATAAGCCCTTCTTTCCTTCCACTTTCTCATTAGTAACTTGTCTTCAGATCTTGCTCTCACTTCTTTTCCTTTTCTTTGTGAAGTACAAATATTCCTTCAATAAATAAATATTAATAATTTTCAAATATGTAATCTTTCTTATATTTAATCTCCCCTTTAACTCCTCCCCAGTCCCCCTTAAGCAATGCAAAAAGGTTTTCAACTGCAAATTAAATTCTAAACTTGATTAAAATACTATTTACCCTGTAAACTCAACTCTTTAGCTCGCCTCGAATCGACAATAAAATGCACTCAATTTAAATATAGGATCGTCATAGCCGACGGCAAACTTTTGGGGTTCCTCGATACGACGGGGGGAGAAGGACACGCTTTGCCTGGCGGGGCCGGGGCAAGCATTTAGAATTTGGCTTTTGCTTGCTGCCACTTTTGGCTTTGTTTGACTTTTCTTTCCTGTTTTATTTCTGACTTTTTTCCCGCTGTCTTTGCACAAATATTTTTCATTATATTTTTAGCATTCTTTTTCATTTTAGTCAACTTGCCTTTTGTGGTTGTGCAGAAAGTTGCCGGCCGGAAATGGGCAGCGTATGCTGCAGGACACTGGAAAGAGGGAGGGAGGGGGGAGCGTCCTGTGACGAGCCGTGCGGCGAGTGACTCGATTTCCACTTGAGTAAACATTAACGTGCCGGACGCCCCATTGAAATTCAAGCGTGCAATTCATTTCCACTTAATTTTCAACGCTGCTCTCGCTTTCCCTGTCTTTCTCTCTCTCTCTGTGCGTGTGTGTGTGTGTGTGTGTGTTTTCCCCACCACGACGTTTCGTTTTTCTCTCACAAGTTTTGTGCACTGATTTTTGCTATTTTTTTTTTTTTTTTTGTCATTTCCTTTCTGGACATTATACTGTGTGCACTTGGGGCTCGTGGAAAGGGGTAGCACAGGCTGGGTAGTTGAGCTGGAAAGATGAAAGATAAAATTGTCTGCAGATGTAGATAGAGTATTCTATTATTATACACTGTCCTCCAACTTGACACTGAATGTTGCAGTATTTTTAGCTAGTAACTTCCCGTCGATCATTCTCCCACTTTCACTCGCTTTATTTCTATATAAATGTATATATATATTTTGTGCATTTCTTTCTCGTTTTTTGTGGCAAAGTTTTGAGCGAAATGTGTCGCAAATTAGTCACAAGTGTCTCAATTTGAAATTGCGACGCGTCGCCAAGTCGATTTAAGTCAAATTTATGAAAATGATGAGGCAAAAACAAAGCTGGCTCGTTGCGGTTACCCCCCTCCGATTTGGGGCCGTGTAATTTGTGGCACTTTGAGTGGCTAAATTGAAAGCAATTAAGTGTGGCACGTGGCACGTGGGCCAGTGAGGCAGTGTTGAAGTTGCGCTCAAGCGATTTGATTAGCTTGCCGCTCGTCTTATTGAAATTGATGGAGCGAGCAGAGGAGGCAGGCAGTGTTTGTTAGTTTTCCTAAGGGCAGTAGGAGGGGTGGAGAGGGGAAGCAGGGGAGGGGGTGGCTGGTCAAGTGTTTTCCTCATTTCGGCGGGAATTGCCTGCGAATATAACATTAATTTTGATTGGGCGACAGTGAAATTTATTGATTTGTATTCAACAAATTGTATCTGCAGCAGTAGCTGATAAGATACCCCCTCCCCCCCCATGGAGTGCATTGCCCCCGTTGCCTCGGTTGAAGCTGTCACTCGTTGCGGCCCATAATTTGTTTTGTTTTCTTGCCTGTTTAGCGTTGATTTCATTTCATTTCAGCCCGTTCGTGCGTCTGTCAGTCTATCCCTTTTGCCTAATTGTGAGGCGGCAAAAACTTAATTAGATTGCGGCATTTGCCACCTCAGGTAATGAAGAGACCTGCCGCACTTTGTCACCTACAACCTCACACCTCACGCTCTCTTGCTCTCCCATTCTCTCTGTTTCTCTTTCTCCTTCTCTCCTTTGTTCAGCGCTGTCCGGGTGAGTGGGTGAGCATTTTGTTGTAAATTGATTAACTGACTGACAAAGTGAGTGAGACTGAAACTGACTCGCAGACCCCGTTGGCGTTTTGCTGTTTGTTTTAATTAAATTTCTATTTTCCATTAACCATATAATTATCTCATTTCATTATGCTTCAAATGATATAACACTAATTGAATGTGTGTGTGGCAGCAGCAACAGCCACACAGCCACTGAAGCATCGCTCTGTAAACATTCTCCCTCAAGCTGCTCGCTCTTAAATACCATTTCCGAGTCTGATGGATGCGAAAGCTGAACATATTCAATTTATGATGAGTTTAAACCATACATAGCAGAGGTAAACAGACTCTAGAGTGGTTCAGCTGCATTGATATCTTTGGATTTCTGTTGAACAATATAAAAGAAATTCGAGAAGAGTAGATTTCGAGAACACAATCCATTATGCCTTATATCTCTTCTGTTCATTTCAATATATTAACAATTAATTAATCAAAGATGCCAAAAATATAATGCATTTTGCTTGGCATTATTGACTGCGTGCAAATATTTGTAACGGACGGAAAGACATAAAGACACATTTATTATATTATATGTATATATATTCCCCTACTTTGCTTAATCAAATCAATTTCTGTATTCATTCTAGAGTTACTGGTAATTTTATGCCACTATCTTTGGCCTTTTGTCCCACTAAGTACAGCTTGCATGACCCTTTGCGAGTTCTCTGTGCTGACTACAATAGACTGTCTAGAGTTTTCAACTCTGAGTCCTCCCTTTACTCTGTTAAACTGTCTATCCTTAATCAATTAACTCTACATGCTAACAACTAATACTAATCTACCTATCTGATTGGGTTTTACTGGGTTTTCCCCAATCCTTTGCAGCAAATATTGGATCGGGAATTCTAGTTTTATTGTATTATCCCCAGCCTAAATTTAAAAATATTAATTTTTAAATAATTTAAAATTTTTATTTTTTACCAAATTTAATTTTAAAATCTAAGTCTTAAATTTTTAATATTTTTTTTTTAAATTTTAATGTTATCTAATTTTAATTTAAAAATTAAAAACTTATTTTGAATTTTAAGTCGACTGTTTTATTGTAGTTGACGTTAAATAAATAAATACATGAAAAAAAAAATAATTAGATAAACAGATAAATAAATAAATAAATAAATATTTCGAGTCGAATTCTATTGCGTGTATTCCACATTCGATTGACCTATTTCATGGTTTATTTATGTACTACAAATATGGAAAAAAGCCTGTCATTCGAATTCATCTCATATAAATGTGTTTGCCATTTAAAATTAAATACTTTATCTCTACTTTCATGATTGTAATGCAAATCTCTAAACTGTCTTTTCACATTTGCTGTATATTTGCGTCAACTATCAGATATAACATATACAGAAGCAGAAAGATGAACTCGCATACTTATGGCATAGGCATTTATTTATGGCTGCATTGATAAATACTTTTTATTCTCATGGATACTCTTTTCATCCATCTATTCCATGGGTACCTACTTAAGTACTCTAATTGTGGGTACTGCTTACTCTCACCCCTAACTACATAAGTACTCTAATAATAGGTAACTACAGGTAAACAATGTGCAGGCAATTGATTCTATTCTCAGACATTTCATACAAAATAAGAAATGATAAATCACTTTACTTAGAGCTTGTAAAGTAAGTAGGTGTGGTTCCTTAGTAAGTACTTATTGTACTAATTATTAATTAGTGCACAGTACTATGGAATACATACATATGTAAAAATAATATTATAAATACATGTCACAGCTAGGCTAGATAGAATATAGGAAATTCAACTGTAACAGAATTCTGTTAGAGTTTGAGCCCAACTGAAAAATATTACAGTGTTAGAGGAATGAATTCTGTTATATAACCAGAGCATCATTCCAATGGCAACTCGAATGAGCATCGCGCCTGCAGATGTTCTAATGTGCATGCAAAAAGAATGAACGTGATGAATGAACCCGTTGAAATACTTGGTAAAGGAGCGAAAGAGAATAGAAAGAGAACAATCAGTCGAAAAAGGTTCGGAAAAGAGAAGCATTAGAAGGCATTACATCTATTTTTACTCAGTTAGTTGTTGTTAAACACTGTTAATCTTATATAATTTCCCAGTACTGCCACACTTTTTGCTTTAACTCGCTTAATTGCAGGCAAGTTAAGCTTCGAAATCAGCTATAAATCAGTTACTGATTCAAATTCCTGGCTATATTTATATGAATATACGTTTTGTTAAAGTAACATTGTTTGGGCATAATAAACATATATTTTTCTCAATCAGTCATTGTTGAACACTGTTAATATTATATACTTTTCCAGTACTGCCACACTTTTTGCTTTAACTCGCTTAAGTGCAGGCAAGTTCAGCTATAAATCAGTTACTGATTCAAATTCCTGGCTATATTTGGCTTATAACAACCTAAGCCCGTCAAAGCTTGCCGTATCCGTGTGGCCACTTCGACTTTATTGTTAATCGAGCGGTTGCAACTTCAAACACGAAACGTAAACTGAGCTGCGAATAAAAGTGTGGCCAAACTTCAATATCACTTGAGTTAACTGTTTACAAACTGCCAGACAATGTCGTTTGGCATTAAGAGCGTCTGGCTTATGCTCCAAAGCATATTTGTTGTTGCCCCAACTGTGCCACAACATTGCAAGGGGAGAGGGTGGTGCAAGGGGAAGGTGCGGGGGGAGTGTGCCAGGTTGACCTGTGTTAAAGTTAGTTTATTACTTAATTTTTACTAGCTGCCAATTTCAGGCGACAATTTGTGCTTCAACCGGGCACAGAAACTCGGACGCCAATGAACTCCGGAACTCCGTTTCCGACTCTGACGACTCTGGCTGCGGTTGCAACTTCCACTAGGAGGTGGAGGCGTCTCTGTGGCAGCGTCTGCGGATCATCCTACTTATGCGGGCTGTGTGTGTGTGAGTGTGTGAGTGTGGACTGCACTTGTTACGCACCCGCAGCGGGCAGTGAGTACATTTACGGGTTACATTATAGCCAAACGTTGCCCTAATCCTGGCTCAACCCCTCTTTCGTCTGCCCCTGCCCCTGCCCCATGTCCTGCTGCACCCCCTCATGTATTGTCCGGCTTTTATGGCACGTTGTAAACACTGCGCATAAACTTTGCACTAAAGTGTTGTCGTATAAATTGTATTATGGCAGCTCCCAGGCCGGCCATTTTATGTGCGACAGAGACTGAGAGAGGGCATGGCAGTGGGACTGACGGGGGGACTGGCAAACAGCAGCAGACAAAGCGGACAAAAACGCAAAAGTAAAAGTACAAGTTGTGTTTTACTTTTTGCCCACTTGCTTTCGGCCAAGATATTTATCATTTTGGTTAGCGCTGCTTTTAATTACAATTGTTGCGGCAAGCTGCACGCTTTTTTTCCCTACTTTGCCTCGTTGTCTCGTTTTGGCCCTTAAACAAAGTCCAGCAGAGGCAGCAGCACTGGTAGAGGCAGCTTCAAGTCCTGTTGATCCGTGCCTGGCCTGGCCGTAAATTGCATTTTCACGCCCAACTGCAGCGCAGACGAAAACGCAAACGCATCGCATGGCATCGCATTCAACATTCACAGTCTCTGGCAAACGGTTCGTCAACATCATCATCAGCAGCAGCAGCAACAGCAGCAGCAGCAGCAACAGCATCTTCATTATCATCGCCATCATCATCACCATGATGAGCTTTATCATTGGCACTGACTGGTCCCTTTTTTTCCTTTTTTTGGTTTCCCTTTCATGCCGGAGACTTTTGGAGTCTGTTTCAGTGCCGCGCTCTCTCTTTCACTCTCTCTTTCATTCTCGCTGTCTCCGTCTCTGTCTCCGTCTCTGTCTGCTCGTCTGCTGGGCAGTGAATTGCCCTGATTCGTTTTCATTTCATGACCATTATTTCGACTATACCATGCAGACACACACAGAGCATACGCGGCACCCGGAGAATTCGTAGCATGCACGGACACTGCTGTTGCTAAACTCATTTGCATGATTTTTGGCTGCATATCCCACTCATTCTCCCTCTCCCTCTCCCTTTGCTGTTTCATTAGACAAGGCTGGGGAAAAAACAAAGAACTGATGAGAATTGCCAACCAAGTTCGTTTATTGGTTAAGCCTTTGTGATTTATCGCGTAGTTGAAAGCGGAAAATGGAGAAGAAAAGAAGGAATGTTAGTAGAAATATTAAACAAGTTTATTTATTTATTTATTTATTCATTTAACGTCAACTAAAAAACAGTCGACTTGAAATTGAAAATTAGTTTTTATTTTTTAAATTAAAATAAGATAAAATTAAAATTAAAAAAAAATAATAAAAGTTTAAGTCTTACATTTTTAAATTTAATTTGGTAAAAATAAAAAATTTAAAATTAATAAAAAATAAATATTTTTCAATTTAATTTATTTATTTATTTATTTTTTTTGTTATTTATTTATTTATTTATTCATTTAACGTCAACTAAAACAGTCGACTTGAAACTTAAAATTAGGTTTTATTTTTTAAATTAAAATTAGATAAAATTAAAATTAAAAAAAAATAATTAAAGTTTAAGGCGTAAATTTTTAAATTTAATTTGGTAAAAATAAATAATTTTAAATTAATTAAAAATATAAATTTTTTAATTTAGGCTGGGGAATATTTATTTATTTATTTGTTTATTTATTTGTTTATTTATTTATTCATTTATTTATTTATTTAACGTCAACTAAGGCAATCGACATGAATTTTAAAGTTAGTTTTTATTTTTTAAATTAAAACTAGATACAATTAAAATTAAAAAAAAATAATCAAAGTTTAAGACTTACATTTTAAAATTGAATTTGGTAAAAAATAAAATATTTAAAATTAATTGAAAATATATATTTTTCAAACTAGGCTGGGGAATATTTTATAAAGCAAGAATTTTTGATCCAACATTTACTGCAAAGGATTGGGGAAAACCCAGTAAAACCCAATCAGTTCTGCATGTTTAGGGTATTTTAATAAACTGAAAATATAATAAAATATATAAGTGCACATATTATTTACTTTGTCTCTTTTTCCATTTTGTGCTACACGTATTTGCAATAATTTAATTGACCGGATTGCCGCGGCTCTTGTGCGACTTTCTATTGCGACTTCCGGTGGCCTCGGGACCATAAATCATAGTTAACTTTGCCATTCTTCTCTCACTCTCTCTCTTTCTCTGTGTGTGTGTGTGTGTGTGTGTGTGTGTGTGCGTGTGTTTGTCTTTTTTGAGCCCACGGCTGCTGTCGCTTGGCTGTCAGTTTTGAAGGCCAACACGCGCGTATCGACCACAATGCTGGCCACAGCATTGAACTCCCACGACCACAGAGGCAGGAAGCAGCAGCAAGGGATGCCGTGGGGGGAGGGGAGGTAATGCCCCTGTAGATAGGGCATTTATATTGCAGCGCTGACTACAAATTGGTCGCATTTCCTTTGCGAGACCTCGCAGTGGACTGAAGTTGCCCAGTCCGAGAATGACTCAGCCCGCGGCTGGCATAATTTTTTCGCTAGAAATAAAAATTTCGTTGCACTTTTTGTGCTCTCTCACTCTCTCAGTTTACTTTCTGCGTCTGTGTTTTGTCTTCATTCGCTGCAATTTGAGTTTTAGTTTTAGTTTTTTTTTGTTTGCTGCATTTGACATTTTGTGACTTTTGCTGGCGCGCGCGCGTAATTTATGTGAGTTTTGCTCACTGAAGTTCTGCCAGAGTACACCGTGCAAAAAGAGGAGGCAACTTTAACAACGAGTGACGCTGAATGAAAGAATGAAAGAAAGAAAGAAAGAAAACAAAAACACAGGCCACGACTGACTGACAATAACAACAACAAATGGTTGCAACTTGCCGCATAAGTAAGTTAGTTGCCGTCGCAGTTGGCCCACATAAGTGGGTAAGTACTCGTAAGTAAGTAAGTAGTTTGTTCGGATCCGGTTGCTTTGTGCGACTATTCCGCCAGCTGTCTATCTCTGTGCATCTTCCTCTCTCTCCCCCTCTCTCTCTCTCTCTCGGTTTGTTTATTCGTTTTGTCTGTTTGTTGTCAACTTTGTTCTGCGTGTGTCCTCAGACAAGTTTCTTGTTATTCATATTCATTAGCGCTCCATTGTGTGTGCCCTGAAACTGCAGTAGGACCTCAGATTATGCCTACAATTAAAGGCAGCATAAAAACCTTGCATGTGTCTCTAGTTTCACAAACTATGTTGATAAACTAGACACGAAACTTGACGACCGAAACCACTAAAGAGAAAGGAGGAGGTTCTCTACTGTGGTAAAGTTCTTTATTTCAGCTTCCCCTGGTACAGTTTTCTTTAATCTTAAATATTGTGAGTCGTAAAACATTAGTAAATTAGGAGCATTAAACTTACTAATAATATCTATTTTTTTTTTTTTTTTTTATTATTAAGTAGTTTCAGCTTTTGTTGGTACAGTTTCCTTTAATCTTAAATGTGGTTAGTCATAAAACATTAGTAAATTGAGAGCATATACTTACATATATTTTTTTTTTTTTTTTTTTTATTTTATTATTAAGTAGCTTCAGCTTTCCTTGGCACAGTTTTCTTTAATCTTAAATGTTGTGAGTCATAAAACATTAGTAAATTGGGAGCATATACTTACATATATTTTTTTTTTTTTTTTTTTACTAATTTATTATTAAGTAGCGTTAGCTGACCTAGGTACAGTTTTTAATCTTAAATGTTGTAAGTGTTTTTTTTTTTTAAATTTTATTTTTAAGTTGAAAAGTTTTCCAACTCAAATCTTTTCCACTCAGTTTTCCAGTTCAACAAAATATTGAAATGCATCGCAGCAACCTCTGACCTTTCTATCGTCCAAAAACTCAAGTGAGCTCGCAGCTCTCTAGAAATCATCATTCTTACATTCGAACACCGTCTAACAACATCTAAATTTCATTTGTGCTTTCAAGTTGTGTTGGGTTTACGGTAAATATAAATTCAGAAAACAATTCAAAAAAAAAAAAAACAGAAAAATAATTCCTTTTTTTGTTCTCTCCTAAATTGAAAATATCTTCTTTTTTTTAGCATTTCTAAAGGAACAAACATGTGCTGTGGACCTTGTGGTGGTGGTTGCTGTGGTGGTGGCTGCTTTGGACCCAACGTGTGTGGACCTTGCTATGCTACGGGACCGTGCTTCGGCTGCTGCGGTTGCTCCTGCTGTGGACCCTGTGGAGGTTGCTGCGCTAGCTGTGGGCCTTCCTGTTGAGCTTGAATCCATATGTTCCCAGTTGAAATAGTCGTAAGCCCTTGAGACTACAAAACCTACAATGTCTATTTCGATTTGTGACACACCAGATCGAAACTTCCGTTAAAATTTTTATGTAAGATCAGAAATTTGTGGCGTTTTTATTGTGATCTTGAGGTGGAAGGTTTTCAGGTTTCTTTCAGTTGGTAATAAGTGTTCAGTTCAAGCTAAATAGATACGAAGCAACGAAAGGTTTCTTTTAATTTTGGCCCTTGGACAACTCCTTGAGTTTGTATTTGTACAAATACAAACTCGTCTGTAGGGCTAAAGGACGCTACAACTTTCGTATGAAAGGCTAGATATCGGACTACAATAGCTAAGCCTATAGGAAAGACTGCTTAAAAAGCTTCTAAAAAGGCTTCGAAGAAGGCTACGAAAAAGTCTCCAAAAAGCCACCAAAAAAGGCTACCAAATTTGCTGTGTTACGGCCTGCAGTTTATTTAAGAATCGGTCCACGCCCTTTTCCGCCCTTGTAAACCGATAAAGACCCAATTCCCAGTGTAATTTCTCTCCTGAATAGTTTATTTTTAGTACGCACAATACCTTTTAATGCAGAAGGGGATTCCTGCAAATTTAGTTGCAATCGGTTCATAAACACAGGAGCTATTGAAGAACTAAGTTTAGTGCACTGATTTTCAAATCGCTCCCTAAAGTATGCAACACAAAATGAGAAATCTTAGTCAGCTAGGTTACGGGCATATCACAATCGAGCACACTCGACTGTATGTGTCGTGGTTCTCTTTTGCCTACTAGAGATCATTATGCAAGAAATAGTTTATATTTTTAATGTCTTGATCTGTTCGGATCTACAGAATCAGCTCTGCACTGTTTGCCTTTGTAATTTTAGTCTCAATGTACTCTCTCAGGACTCGCATGCAAACATCGTCCCCTTTGTTTCGTTTGATTTAGCCACGCACAGTGGCAAACAACAGCGATAAAGCTGAAATCCTCAACTCTGGCTATAAGTCGTATGTGCATCAGGCTGTCATGAAGGGATAACAGTCGCCCGGCCACAAAGCGGGAGTGCTGCCAACTCTATTTAACTGTTTGCCAAGCTGTCAAGCGCTAGCTAACTGCCACACACCCTTACACACACACACTCACACACACACACACATACTGGCAATTTCGTGGCATGGGCGTGATATAGTCCTGGTGATATTTTGGTCTGTTTGGGTTGTTCGGGTTGCTGCTCCTTGTCCCTGTGCTGGCAGTGCAGTGTAAAAGCCAAAAAGGAAACGCGCTACATTTGCGCTCAACGTGTTTGCCTTTTGCGCTGGGCTGGTGAGCTTCAACGTTTTACGCTTCGATTGCATTCGAGCAGAGCCAAAACCGAGGCGAGGCGAGTCGCAACGCATCGCGTCGCGTCGAGTTGAGTTGAGGCACCTGAGAGCGAGCGAGTGAGCTCAGCTTGCCCACAACACACAGACATTGCTGTAGAAATGCGCAACCACACAGTGAGTTATACCCACACACACACACACTGACACACACACACACACACATTTTAATCTAGCTGCAGAAAAATGTATTCCAACACCCACAGCATCAAGTATACGCGCTGTGGTACCGAAATTAAATTTTAAATATTTATAAAGCTGGAGCCAATAAAAGGAATTTGCAATTGGCCTGATTGGCTTTTAATCGCAGCAGACAGTTTTTAATAAATATGCATAACGCTGCCAACGAGCTGCCGACCAGACTTAACAGCAGAGAGAAGAGAGCAGAGAGAGGGTGAGGGAGAGAGGGAGGGACAGAAGGAGGGCCCGTTTTGATTGCAATGAAATTGCAACTGGCAACTGGCAGCTGGTAAACTGGACACGCCTCCTTAAAGCCTGCACAGCTAATATCAATAACGTGCAACGGAAAGGAAGGGAAACGAAGGGAAGGGAAGGGAAAGGGAAGCCAAAGGAAGGTGGGAGGTGCATCTTACGGATACAGATACGTACTTGCAACGGATGCTGCATTGTGTTGCGTAAAAATTGCGGAAAAGCCAAAATCAAGTGAAATTTATGATTGCCATAAAATTGCGTGGATATGTGGCAAGTGCGCCCCGCAACGGAAGCAGCCACAAGAATGAAGAGAGAGTGAGAGAGAGCGCGAGAGAGAGAGTGAGACAAAGTGTGTGAGAGGGCGAGCGTTGCTCGAGTGCTGTTACTTATGCGCATAGAACGTAGCACGTTGCAGCAGCATTGTTGCAGCACACACACACACACACACACACACGCACACTCAGAGTCGGTACATAAGAAATGCAATCGGGCAACTGCAATTTCGTAAATCGAACAAAACTGTTAGCCAGCAGCGGCAGTGGCAGTGTGGCAGCATTGGCGGCCTTTCGGCCTGCTGCATAAAGCAAGCAATCAAAGTTCTCCGACTGACAGTGCGTGTGGCAGCGATCTCTTCAGGCAGCAACGGCATCAGCATCATCGGCATCATCAGCATCATCATCATCATCACAGTCAGCTTCTTGCTGCTTGTCGCATATACTCAGCTGATAAGCAGTGAAAGAGAGAGACAAGGGAAAGAGAGTGAGAGAGAGAGAAAGGGAGAGCGAGGCAGAGGCAGCCAGCGAGCTTGGTAATATGCATGCCTGAGCGCCGGTTCCGGCCTTTTTCCGTGCCACTCGACTGCAGCTTGACTTGGCTTGTTTATTTGCTGGCAAAATTGTGAAATAATGTGCTGCAATCAATTCGCAATACATGCAAGTTCCTGCCCTCACTCCTCTCTCCCTCCCTCTCCCTCTCTGTCTGCTTGTGCAGCGCAAAAATATGTGCACTCAAGTGTTTTGGAAGCGGCAGCTGCCACGCAACAACAACAACGCACACACACCACACACAACTCCGACATGTCGTGATGAATATGTTTACATCAATAACAAAAACTCGGGTCAATAATGAAGCCTTGCTGAGGCAACTTGCAGTCAGTGTATGGCCACACCCCCCGCCCCCGCCCGACTACTACTGTACCGTGCAACAGCTGCCGATGATGAACACGTCAAAATGAGTTTACTTTGTGGCTTGATAGCTGCGATTGCTGCCATCGACTTGCTGCCGCTGCCGCTGCTGCTGCATCCCAGATATTAAGTGCTTGACACACACACACACACACACACACACACACACTCTCACTCTCTGCAGCACACACAGACTTGCTGCAGTGGCACACAACAACAGGGATTAGTTGTCGACTGAGAGTGCTCGCAATGGAAAAGAGATGCCAATAAGAGCTCTTCTGTGGCATGCAACTTGTGTGTGCTACAAATCTGATTTGGGTTTGCTATTTCGATCAACTACAGTAGCAGCTACGTCAGCTATCTCCCTCTCACACACTCTCTCTTGCTCTATCATTGCATTGTGCAATTGCTTTCTGTAATCACTTTGTAATTAATTGAAAGTTTCAAGAACGATTAAATATCATTTCTGTTAATTTTGTTTATGCAACAAAGCACTCATTTACTTATTTAAACTCTTCATTAATTAAAACTTTAAATTTAATAGGTAGTTTTCTTATGCTTCTTATTCATTTAATCTGCTTTGGTATGTAAAATTTTTAAAAGAGAAAGAAGCTGAAGGAAGCGACGTGCCGAAAGTCTTAATCCTTAACAGATTCTTAGCTCCTGATATTAATAATATATAAAGGTGCGAAATTAAATAATAATATGATAATATGAATTATTGGTACTGATAAACTACTTCGAAATCCAATACTTGTCTTTATACAAAATGAGGAAGACACGAAGACAGGTTACCTTCGGCATGCAGAGCTTTCTATACCCTTGCAAGGGCTTATTCTTTGATAAGGGAGTATCTAATATATATATAATATCTCTAATAATATACTAATGATGTATAATATAGAATTTTATGTCTAACATTCATTGGCACTAATAAATTCAGTTGTTTCTTAATTCAAAAGTGGTCTTCATACAAAAACACGGAAACTGGCTGATAGTTCCTATGGCAGCTATATATTATACTTTACCGATTTTGATGAAATGCTGTATACATATTATATATGTAGAAAAAGTCCGATATAGTGAATTATATTATAATATCTTAACAAATAACAAAAGTCGGTCGATAGTTTGTATGTTACCTATACGATATAATGGTTAGATTTTGTTGAAATTTCTTATGCATAATATATATATAAAAAAAGGTCGATATAGTAAATTTGATCAGAATATCTTAACAAATAACAAAAATTTGCCGATAGTTTCTATCGCAGCTATACGATATAATAGTCCGATTTTGATAAAATTTTGTATACATCTTATATATATAGAAAAAGTGCGATATACTAAATTTGATTACAATATCTTAACAAACTACAAAAATTTACCGATAGTATATATGGCAGCTATACGATATAAAGGTCAGATTTTGATGAAATTTTATATGCATATTATCTATATAAAAAAAGTTCAATATACAAAATTTAATTTCAATATCTCAACCAATAACAAAAATCGACCGATAGTTTCTATGGCAGCTATACGATATATCGGTCAGATTTTGATGAAATTTTGTATGCATATTATATACATAGAAAAAATTCGATGTAGTAAATTTGATTACAATATCTTAACAAATAAGAAAAATCAACCGATAGTTTATATGGCAGCTATACGATATATCAGTGCGATTCGCCTCGTTCCGACTTATATTCATTAAGCAGCAATAAGAAGCAAGTGAGCCAAGTTTCATGAAGGCAGCTCCAAAACCAATAGACTAGTTTGCATTGAAACAGCAGGACAGACGGACTTGGCTGCATCGACTCCTCTGTTGATCCCCTTATAGTATATATGTATGTATATACTTTATAGTGCTGTAAGTGTATATAGCACTTTAACATTTATTCCCAAGATAAGTTTAACTGCTTTCGCTTGCAAAGTAACCTTTGCCTGGCAAGTTAGCTCGATCGTAGTAGCAACTGCTTGTGTGGTCTGCAGTTTTGACTTGGATACAATCAGTTAAGTCAAGAACAACACAACAGCAAAGTGTTTTCAAAATTCTGTCTCAAAGCAATTGAAATAAATTATATAAATAACAAATAAAAAATTCATATATAAATATATATTTTATATTAAGTGCAAAGGGAGCAACAATGGATGGTACGGTCAAGGGAATATTGAAGGGGTCCGCCAGCAATGGGGTGAAGTGCAGCATAAATCGTGACAGCTTGCAAAGAGCCAAGTTCGATGAGCTGAATGTGCTGGCCACATTTCATCCGGCAGACAAGGATTACGGTCACATGATCATCGACGAGCCGAAGACACCGTTTGTCTTCGAAGACGATTTATCACACGAGCTCGATCCGGAAGCATTGATCAACAAACTGCGTCTGGCCGCACAGTCTGAGACGCCTTCATTTGGTTTGGACAACGATTCGGATGATTCGTCCGACGATGAGGATTATCCGGAGTCCATCGATGAGAAGGTGCATCGCATGGAGTTCGAACGTCGTCGCAAGTTGCACTACAAGGAGTTCATGTCGGTGCCCCTGGCCAGGCGTCTAATTGCCGAGGAGTTTGGCGAGAAGAGCTCCGAGCAGAGCATCAGCATTGAGACCACTCACAGTTGCATACCCGAAGAGTGTCACATGAGTGAATATTCTGATCCAGAACCGGAACCAGTTACGATCAGTCAGGAACATCTTGACTACACTCCGCCGAAAATCGAAGTGGAGCCAGGCTTCGAGCCCGGACATCATTGCTATCAAAAGCTAATGACAGATCTATATGGGGCTGACTTTAAGCCCATTGAGGCAGCACTGCAGCCGTCGGCGATTGCGCCTCCGAGGCCATCGATTATACGCAACTCGAGACCCGTCGATTTGCCAGAGCCCAAGCCACCAGCACCAGCACCAGCACCAACACAACCACAACTAACAGCGCCAGCAAGTAATAATCCTTTAGTGAGAGATTGTAACAATTGACAAAATTGAATACGAATATTTTGTCCATTTAAATTGTAACGTTTCCCAGATGAAGAGTATTGTGTTTGACTGGACCGAAACGAGTCCAAGACTGTGTGTGGCCTGAGATGCCATTTGCATTCTGTATTCAGTATTCTGCATTCTGCATCCTGTCTGCATATTCAATTACAACATCCACTCTCTGCCTGCCTTGTCCTGGCTCAATTGAAATCATTTCCATTACTTGTACCAACTTAACTGTCTCGTTTTGTCGCTTAACTTTGTTTAATAACTAATTTCGACATTTTGTTTTGTGCATCGCATCGTAATTGAAAACTTAACCAAAAACTTCCTTGTGCAAAATAAATTAATTTTGATTTATTGAATGTGGTCAACCTGAAGTACCGTTTCCCTCCCTCTCTCTCTCTCTCTCTCCATCTCTCTCTCGCTCTCTATCCCTCTCCCCCGTCTCTGTTTCTGTATAGTCAACAAATGATGCCATTTAAATACAATTTTGCAAATGGCAATCCACTCGAAGCATTTAGTATAATTGCGCACAATGTTTAATTTAGCAATAAAATAAAGGCTGGTTAAATTATTTGCTCGGGCTGGAAGGTGCAAGGTGAAAGGTGAAAGGTGAGGTAGATAAGGCGACACTTGCAAGTGTCGTCTGCATAAATTGGCGTAATTATCAAGTGTTATACGCTTGAAGAAAGTTTAAAGATGAGAATTGCACTTGCAAGTGCGAGCAAACAAGCAACATATGTGTTGCCATCCCTTTGGTGGCACGTGGCACGTAGCCTTTTGCCACATGTGTGAAATGGCATTAAAGCTGGCCCAATTTATGGCCCTGGCCAGGAGCCAAAGCCAACGCCAAAGCCGCCACAGACATTGCATGGGCAACTTAAACAGATCCCAGATCCTTGTGCCGAGTCCGGCTCCAGTTGCGTCTTCGGGCTGGACAATTGCCGTGTACATTTCATTAAGTGCATAAGCCGTCGCCTGTCAACGCCGTACCGTGCCGTGCCGTGCCGTGCCGTGCTGCGTGTGCCGCCTTTTAAGCTGCAAAATTATTTTTAACGCTATTTACAGGCGCAAATGAAAATGCGCCAGCGTAAATAAAGCAATCCGGCAAGCAGGGCGAGCACAACAACAACAACAACAACAACGTTGGTCACGAATTGGCCCGGCTAACAAACTTAACTGTCCGCAATAAACGGAAAACAAAAGCAACAGCTACTTTAGCAGGGAAATGTTAAGAGCCCAAAAGGGGTAAGGATAGGAGAGGGGGAGGGGGGGCAGCGGGACACAAGTGCAGCCAAATATTTGCCAAAGCATTTTTGCTATTTACGACGGCATCTCGTGCGGCATGTGGCGCACGCGGCCCCGGCTTGCGCGCCAAGGGAAGCACGCCGCGCTGCAAAGGTGCAGCTCGTTTTGGTCGCCACCACCCCCCCACCCTGCTTGTCTTCCGCCTGCCCTGCTGCCCTGAACTTCATGGCTTGGCGCGTGTGGAGCCAGCGACAAATACTGCTTGAATGCTGCATCAATTTTCATTTTGATAAATTATAAAATGGCCAACGTGGCCAAGCTGCACGTTAATGGATTGCCTCGTTGCAGCTTAACCCAAGGCGGCCTGCCTGGATGTGGATGTGCAACTTTATAGTGGAATATCATTCAGCTTAATGGCAGCTGTAAGGGAGAACTATGAAGAGAGAGAGAGAGGGAGAGAGAAAGGGAGAGAGAGGGGGAGAGAGAGAGGTAGCGAAGGAGAGAAGACCTTGAGTTACTTGGGTTGGTCTGCAAACTGTATTGAAGATTTGAGATTATAAATAAATTTGGAAAAATATTTTCGGAGTTTTGAAATTAAACTTAAATATTAAATATTTAAAATTCATAAGAATTTAATTTAATTATCTATTTTTAATTTATTTAAGGGAATATTTACAAGAATATTCTTATCACTAATATCCTTTACTCATTGCTCAAGTAGAAGTTAACATAGATCATCTTCAGACTACCATTCTTGGTCGAATTTGCCACTAGAATTGAGAAAGAAAGAGCTCTAAGGTGTAGCAGATATAGAGAGAGAGAAAGAAAGAGAGGAAGACAAAGAGAGTAAAAAAAGAGAGAGGGAGAGAAAGAAGAGGAGAGGAAGCAGGGAAGACATAAGTTATCTAATCGTCAGTTAGTGAGAAACTTTTATTGATGATTTTGAATTATAATTATAATTTTTAAATATGTTTTGTGGGTTTCAAAATTAAATTATAAAAAATTTAACATTTATTTATTTATTTATTTATATTTTAAATTTAGTACAATTGCCTATACGTATAAAATTTATTATTAAATTTAACATTTATTTTGTTTATTTATTTATATTTTAAATTTGGTACAGTTACCTATAAATATATAATTTATTATTAAGTTTAACATTTATTAATTTATTTATTTATATTTCAAATTTAGTACAGTTACCTATAAATAAATAATTTATTTACGGACACATTTCCAAGGAATATATATTCCCACAATTATCCCTTATTCCTAGCTCAAGTTGAAGTTCCTCTAGATCATCTTCAGGCTACACTCGCTTGCTCAAATTTGCCTCTAGTATTGAGAGAGAGCTCTAGTAACAGAGAGACAGAGAGCAGAGGGAGTAAGAAAAGAGAAAAAATGAGATAGAGAGAGAAAGGCAGGAAGACTTAAGTCAGCTACTCGTCAGTTGATCTTTTATTGATTATTTTGAATACTAAATTTCAGATTTATTTTATACTCTATTTAAAATTTAAAAATATATTTCAAATTTAGTACAGTTACCTATAAAAATATATAGTAATTTATTTACGGACACAGTTCCAAGAAATATAATATATATTTCCACCAACATCCTTTATTTCTGGCTCAAGTACAAGTTCCTCTGGATCATCTTCAGGCTACACTCGCTTGCTCAAATTTTCCACTCGAACTGCGTCAGCTACAATAATATTCAGAGCAGTCGACATATTGCTTTGAGCGTAATATTCAATGGGTTAATTTGAATGCATCAATGAGGCGAATAGTTAAACTGAAGTTAGCAAGCCAAAGGGAGAAGGCAACTGGGTGTCTGTGTGTGTGTGTGTGTGTGCCAGAGGGAGAGCTCTGTAGCTGGAGCTGGCTTGCACAGTTGACTGTAGCTTAAGCCTTATTACAAGCTGCAGACTCAACGCTGGTCATTCAACCTCACACTCTGCTCCTCCCTCTCGCTGACACTTGCAGCGCATTCACTTGCTCCGAGTGCTTTGCCGCAGCGCATTGGGAAGCAGCTTAGTGGAAGCTGAGCATCATGTAAATTGCAGGACAAGTGACATTGTCTAATTGATTGCCGTTACGCTCAGTGCACGCTACTTAGTACTCGCTACCTGCTACCAACTACTCACTACGCAGCACTCACTACTCACTGCTCACTGCTCACTATTAACTACTCACTGGTATTCACCGCTCACTTCTCTGTGCCGTGCACAAATGAAGCTAATAAAGATTTATGTAGCTCGTGACTTTGTTGATTTTTTGAAGTGCGGCAACTAATGCACCTGGTCAAACAAACCAAGTCGCGTCTTGGGGTTGGTCAGGCACAGTCGGGGGTGTGACGCAGGGTTATGCGCGTGCACAGAGGTCAGGGTCAGGCGGGTCACCCCTTTGTGCTTAGTTTTTTTTTTTCACTCGACTATCGCCTAAGTAAATATGCATAAACTGTGAGCGTGCCCAGTTGGGATAGTTATCCTGCATGTCTGTATGCACATGAGTGTATGTGTGTGTGTGAGTGTACATAAGTGTATATGTATAGATGCATGTGTTTATTTGTAATCAATTATCGGATAACGCAATCTATTCGAAGGACAGCTGCCAACGTTTCTGTTGTGACAAGTTCGCCTGTCGCAGCTGCCTGCCGAGTGCATAAATTTTGAGTTATTCAGAAAAAAAAAAATGGAATTATTAGAAAAACCGAAAAATAATTATGACATAACACGCAAAAAGGCTGCATAAATTATGCGAAAATCGTGTGCAATTTTTTGTTTGGCCAACCAACTCAATAAACAACTGGAATAATTAGTCTAATCATGGAAAATGTTGCTAAAAATGATAATATTATTTTTTACTTAGCAGCTGCGCTCGTGCTTGAAATGAGATATTTATGAACCTGAACTAGCTATAATTTCCATAATTTTAAATCGATTTTACCTGTGGCAGAATTTTATGAAGTTCGATAGGGATAATAAACAAAGTTTTAGTTTGTTTAATGTACATTGAAAAAGGGATAGTCACTATGTAGCTTCGTACGTCCTTTCTTAGTAATTTATTGATTATTTAATTATTTTATTTTTTTTTTTCTTTTTTGTGCTATTATTGTTAAGTGAAGAAATTATTTTATTATAATTTTTGGAGGAGTAAAAAATACTACAACTTAAGATGAATGTATAAAAAAAAAATAAAATATTTATGCAATATTTTCTAGATTATTAGAAATATTACTTATGTCAACAATTCTAGGGCCACAAGTTCCCTCGCTAAGTAGTTGGATTATCGCCAGACGAAATCCTTCTAATGCACAAAACTTTCAGCGTGGCTTAAGCAGACTAAGCAAGAGATTCACTGAGGGTGTCTTAGTGCCGTTTCGATGGCTTGGTAATCTTTCAGCGGTCCCAGCGGAGTTCTCACATGTGTGCTTATAAGGCCAACGAGAAGGCTGAGCGTAAATTATTTCCGCAGAATGCAGTCACGATTTATAACAAATGAAAAGAAAGTTTACTCTAACTAAAGTTAGTTGAGGCAGTCGGGGCACAGAGAAACTGCGGCTGGTTGCATCTTTATGCGCATATGTAAACACTTCCTGCCAGCACAGTTGGACCCATCCAAGGACGACAGGCAGGCAAATGCGTTCCGACTAAGAAGTGTGAAAAAATCCATGGCTAAACTTGCCACTGCTCTCTCTCTCGCACACACACACATGGCAAAGTTTTGCCCACAAACTTGGATGGCAAAAGTAACTGCATTCGTAGACCACAATAGCGTAGATAATTCTACAAACTAAGGGCGGCAACTTTCACTCGGGTATGGACTGAAAATTAAATAACAAAAGCGCAGTAAACAACGCTGAATAGTTGAGATTTCAGATTTGGCGTTAACTTTTTCCCAAAGTCCTTTTGACATTGAGAATATTGACCAGCCAACCAGCTAACATATGTGTGTGTATGTGTGCACATCTGACTGTGTGCGTGTGCGTGTGTGTGTGAGAGAGTGAGTGAGAATGTGTGCTTTCTGGCTTACTGTGTTTTTTGGCTCGACACCGGAGTTGCAAAGCCAAACAAAGCTTTGTATTGGCAGTTGATTTTCAGTTGGTTTTGTTTTCATTATGTGAATATTTCATAAAATAACAAAAGTCCCTAAAAAGATCATCGATACCCAAAAACGACAGAAAATGATACCAAGCGAAAATGCGTTTACCAGAAAATATTTTAATTTTCACAATTCGCACATTATTCATTGCGGAGTTTTATTTTACTTCGTTACACAGTCCCCAAATGGGATTTTGTAAATATTTCTAAACGAAACTGATATACAATACTTTCTGGTAATATTAAGGATCTGCAGATAAGAGAGAGCTGTGCATTTTAGCATGAACATATAATTTGCAAAATATTGTCAGAGCTCAATTTCACGCGCAATATGAAGTATAAATAAGCAACTATTTGCGCGCTCCATAAATATTTTCATTGATTTTGTGGCAAACAAATATTCATTTTCACCTGACTATGATTTCAGCATAAATCAGTTGGGATTTTTTGGAAAATATAATACAAATTTTTATGCAATTTTTTTGCTGCTTTGCATACACCTTTTTATACCCTTCGCATATTGAGAAAGGGTATACTTATTTTGTGGAAATTAATGTAACGGCCAGAAGGAGGCGTGGCAGATCCAACAAAGTTTATTCTTGGTCAGGGTTGCAAGCTGAATACCATTGGACCATGCATCTGTCTGTCTGTCCCTCTGTCTGGCTGACTTTCTTCTGTACGACTGTCAGTCCGTATGTTCGTATGTCTGCTTATCCGTGTGTCTGTCTGTGTCTCTATATGTCTGTATGTCTGTATGTCTGTATGTTTGCATGTATGTCTGTATGTCTGTATGTCTGTATGTCTGTATGTCTATATGTCTGTATGTCTGTATGTCTGTATGTCTGTATGTCTGTATGTCTGTATGTCTGTATGTCTGTAAGTCTGTATGTCTGTATGTCTGTATGTCTGTAAGTCTGTATGTCTGTATGTCTGTATGTCTGTATGTCTGTATGTCTGTATGTCTGTATGTCTGTATGTCTGTATGTCTGTATGTTTGTATGTATGTCTGTATGTCTGTATGTCTGTATGTCTGTATGTCTGTATGTCTGTATGTCTGTATGTCTGTATGTCTGTATGTCTGTATGTCTGTATGTCTGTATGTCTGTATGTCTGTATGTCTGTATGTCTGTATGTCTGTATGTCTGTATGTCTGTATGCCTGTATGTCTGTATGCCTGTATGTCTGTATGTCTGTATGTCTGTATGTCTGTATGTCTGTATGTCTGTATGTTTGTATGTATGTCTGTATGTCTGTATGTCTGTATGTCTGTATGTCTGTATGTCTGTATGTCTGTATGTCTGTATGTCTGTATGTCTGTATGTCTGTATGTCTGTATGTCTGTATGTCTGTATGTCTGTATGTCTGTATGTCTGTATGTCTGTATGTCTGTATGTCTGTATGTCTGTATGCCTGTATGTCTGTATGCCTGTATGTCTGTATGTCTGTATGTCTGTATGTCTGTATGTCTGTATGTCTGTATGTCTGTATGCCTGTATGTCTGTATGTCTGTATGTCTGTATGTCTGTATGTCTGTATGTCTGTAAGTCCATCTGTCCGTTTGTACATTTGTCTCTCTGTCTGTCCGTCTATCTGACTGTCTGTCTGTCTGTCCACCCTTCTGACTGTCTGTCTGTCAGTTCGTTTGTCTGCCTGTCCGTCCATCTGACTGTCTGTCTCTCTGTCTGCCTGTCCGTCGTTTGGCATGAAGTAAATGAACGAAGGATATCTTACTGTCGAGCTCTCATGATTGTAGCGTTCATCTGGTTTGAAATGGAAATTGTAATACAAATGGCCGACGCAGCTAAACTGTGGATTAATAAAATATTAAAACATTTGCAACTGTTTACATACATTACTCTTGAAAGGTATAACCTATATAAATATACTTTAATGCATTTCCAATCGATTATATTGTATATAAATCCCCCTCACTCAGACCAAAGTGGGCACTTTCTCTTTTAACTGTCACTGGAATAGAGCATAAAGTGAAGCATTTTATTGTCAGAGGGGAAAGGAGTACCGAAAAAAAAGCTAAAGCTTCAGCCGAAGAGGCCACAAAATGGCCGCTTGGCCACACACGCATCAGCATGTGAATGTGACTGCGCTGTCCGACGGCGACTTAACAGCTCTCTGCAGCTTGCCGTGTGAGAGATGCGAAGGAAAGGGGTGAGGAAGGGAAGAGAAGTGTAGAGTTTGTGTGGCAGTGTGTGTGTGTCGTTTAGATTTAGTGCCGCTTGTTACGTTTTGATGCCACGCCATTTATAAGCGGCGAACAGTGGCCGCTGCTGCCCGCAGGCGTGGGGCGTGGCAAAGGGGGGGAACTGCATTTGCACCCCTCGCTGGACACTGTCCATAACGCGACAACAAATGCAAACTGACATTTTTGCATGGCGCAACTTTGAACCTTAACATGACAGACCGCAGCAGCAACAGCGACAGTGGCAGCAGCAACAGCAGCAACAGCGCGTTTTGTGGGGACCACCATGAATAATGTGCAACTTTAAGTGTTGCCACTTAAAGCTGCGTTGTATGCGCATTGCGCATACGTCACGTATGTCGCTGACTACGAATCGCAATTGGAAGGAAGACTGAGACACACACACACACACTGGCACACATACTGGCACACACATTGCCATACCAGTCAAGTAATTTACGCACAATAATGCGCTTCGTTGAACTCGGCCAGGGCAGATGATTGATGTATGGACGTGTTAATTAGGTCTACTCTCTCTCTGACAAAAGAAACTAACAGAGCCGAAGTCGAAAAGTGCCAAGTGGGGGGCAGGCAAAAAAAAAAAAGAATGAAAGAAAAGAAAAAACAACAACGAAAATATACCAATAAAAATGCCAGGAAAAAAAAAGTCGAAACGAATTGATTGATTTCTCACAAGCCACAAGCACATTAATCAGCAATGCGCTTGTTTGATTGCCGCTTCAACTTGCCAGCCAGCCGGCAAAATTAGGCAAAAGTAGAGCACACACACACACACACAGATGTACACACACACACACACGTGTACGCCCACACGTGCACGTAGTGTGTGTGTGTGAGAAAGTTTGGCAGGCTTTGATTACCGCTAACTGTCAAGTGTGACCAGTTGTTGGACATGCACTTTTGCATAGGCCGACAAATTCAATTTATTTCAAGTTTGACTGCTGCAAAAAATACTGTCGAAAAAATACTGCAAGCTGTTCACTAAATCAAAAACAGATTTTGGCAACAAATTCGTTATGCACGTGACATGTCCAAAAAGCAGGCAACACACACACACAGGCACACACACACACACACACAGCTAGTGCTATACTCTATTTTGAGTGCGTGCGTGTGTGTGTGAGTCTGTGTGGGTGTGCATGGACACCTAAAAGAAATTTGAATAAGTGAATTTAAAAAGCGCTGGCGGCAGGCGGGCAACGACAGCAACAGCAACAACAACAACAACAAGAACAACGGGAAAAAAAGGAAGTAGATGAGAAGAGCCAACGAAAATAGCAGCTCATGCTAAAGCCAAGGACACTTTCCATGAAATGCAATTTCGCACTTGTAAACTTTTATGGCTGCATGTGCCAGCCAGTGTTGCGCAGTCTGGCTGTTTTCAAGCTGGTAATTAAGGAGATTCTCTCTCCTGAGAGAAATGACTACGAAGGATATATACAATGCCTTTTTTACGCATTGTACACATTGAATTATACTTTAAATGTGCTTACTGTGATTGTTTGGTATTTTTTATATACTGCACAATATACTACATTTGAGACTTACTTAAGTTTGATCTAGGTAGTATGTAAAAAATATACCTAATTCCTGTGTTTGGTATTTTTTAAATACTGCACAATATACCAAGTGAAAATTGTGCAAGTCATTTGTAGTTTTCTAAAGTTTGTTAAAGGTGTTCTCTAAGAAAATATACCAAAATGATTATTTATTTGGTATTTTTAAAATACTAAAATTATACTAAATACAACCTTAAACAATTGTGCATCTTCTTTTACTTTACAACACTGTTTGCTGCAGTGTTATATATTTCTGCAGTTTGTTTTGGTATTTTATATATACTAAATACTACATAAAGTGTTGTTAACCTTACTGCTTTTCACAACACTCATTTTGTTAGTGTTCTATAGGTCTTGAAGCTCTTAAATACTTGTCTAATACTAGCTAAAATACCAAACTTAGCCGCACTGGCTCCGCAACTCTCTTCCCTTTACAACACTGATTGTGATAGTGTTGCGGACAAATGCAACTACCCTAGCCTGGCTGTAGAGGGGGTAAGGAAAGGGGCAGGGGAGAGGCTAGGCAGCTACAATATGCGCACAGTTGGGTGGGCAGCGGTCTCCACAGAACTTCACTTTGCTTCACTGCACACACAGCAAATACTTGTACACAGTACACAGTGCAGTGTACACACTGAGTACAGTGCTGTACGCCTGTGTGTGAGTGTGTGTTGGTGTGTGTGTGCAGCACTTACCACTTACCCCGCCCAGCCCGAATTTTGATCAGCAACATGCAAATCTGCTCGGCGTTTGACTGTTGATGGCACATTTGCTACAGCTGCTTGCCAATTTTCCTGGCACCCCTTTCCATTTTTTTTTTCTTCACTTTTTTATATGTATATTTCCACTGTTCATGTGTGCGTGTGTGTGTGTGTTGGTGTGTGCGTGTGTAACTTGTTTATTTGCATGTCGTTTGCTTTCATTTGCTTGGCTAGGCTCGAAAAGGCAGTCGACAAGAGGAGTATGAGGCGCAGGCGGTGGCAGGGGCGGAGGCTTCTTTTATTTGCACACTTTGGCTAATGGATTTTTTGGTTTGCACTTTGCGGTTGCACACGGCGTATGCTTAATATTTGAGCAGACCGCCTCGCAAATTATGTTTTATATGTTTTCCTTCAGGTTTTCACTGGTTTTCGCCTTTTCTTTTTTTTTTGTCCGCCTCTCTGCTTTGCGCCTCATTTGGCTTGCATTGGCCGCACCGCTCTTTCTGCTCGGCGACTTAATTGAAAATTCAATTAGACCTGTGCAAATATTTTGGGCCAAAAGGAGCAGCGCACAAATTGAGTTACAGCTGTTTATCTAAATAAAAAGTGCAGCCCACACAGTAGCAGCAGCAGTAGCAGTTGTTGTTGTTGCTGTTGCTGTTGTTGTTGCTGGCGATGTTGCAGGGTTGCCTGGCACAGCCTCAGCCCTCTGCTGGCGTTGCATTTTAATTACAACTTAAATATCTCAGTGCGGTCGGCAGTAGCAAATTACAACTTCAGTGAACCGCAAAATGAAAGTTGTTTATTTTAGTTTTTCGCTGGAATTTTTCCCATTCTGCCCCAGCTCGGCCTCGGCCACGGCCTGAGTGTCGGTCTGGGGCTGCTTTCGCAACTAAATCAATTTTGATGAAGCCCCCAAGTTAATTGCATGCAGGCCCCGCCTCGCACTTGGAGTTTTGCCCTGGCCCTTGCCCAGTTTATTAAATAATATTCCACTTTCACTGACCCTCAACATTCTCGCCAGACATTGTTACGATGCAGCCACGCCCACCCACTTCTTGGATCCCTCTTTTGGTTTCGCTTTTGTCCCGCAGTTGCTGCTGCTGCTGCTGCTGCTGCCGCTGCTGTTGCACGTGACTTGATTGTCAGTTGCAATTTAAGAATTTGATAGTTTGACAATGCAGTTTGGCGTTGCGTTCTACTAACATTTCCCCTCCCCGTCCCCCTTCCCCCTTTTCGCCATCAACAAATCGAACTCGATGGAGTAAGGAAAGCAAAAAGAATTCACTGCACATTCGTGCTGCGACATGGCTTGCGTGCTGCTAAAACATTAAAATGCGGCATAAATAATCGTGTATTTCCGGGCGAGTCGATGGCGGAATTTCAAACAGCAACAACGATGCCAGCGAAAACATTAAGCACTAAAAACCAATAGAACCAATAAGCAAGACTGCGAAATATTTTATTAAATTTGTGCACAATGCTATATTGCTTCATTCGCTATCAAAATGTTGAATTTGATTGGAGTTCTGCTTGGGAAATATATTGGGGGAAGTATTGGGGGAAGTATTGGGGGAATTTTAATTGAATGATGTGTCTGAGTTTGTCTGTTTAACTTGAAGTCGATTGAGCTTGGAAGATATATAATTTAAAAGACAGTTGTAATTGAATACAATTACTTGTGAGGTATAGAATTTATGTGTAAATTGATTTATGCTGATCAAAAACCTTAGCAATAGGTTCAATTGAAACTATTGCTTGTATATATTGTATTAACCTCAACTTTAATTTAGTTATTTTGCATTATTAGTTTTTTTTATCTTCTAAACTATTCTATTCCTGTAATTAATATTAAATTTGATGTGATGTACAACAATTTCGTATTCTTAAGAGTCCAATATTTGCTTTATAGTATCATACGAATTTAGAATCTCAAATAATCTCAGAAGTTTTTTGAGGAAACACAGAAATTCGTTAAAGAAATTCAGCAGTTCATTGAAGAAACTCAGAAGCTGCTTTTCAATTACTCTTTATTCCATTTATTCCAAATTCCTTCCACAAATCAGTTCAAAAACTTCACCAAAATCCATCTTATGGCAATTAGGTTTAATAGGTCAAATTAAACCTATTTCTTGCATATATAGTATGTAGCTCAACTTTAATTTAATTTTTGAGCATTGTTAGTTTTTCAAACTTGTAAACTATTTTATTTCTGTATATATAATTAAATTTTGTGTGTTACTACAATAGAACTTCATATTCCTGGGAGTCCGATAATTGCTTTACAGTATCATATGAATTTAGAAATTTGTTTAAGAAATTCAGCAGTTCATTGGAGAAACACAGTAACTGCTTTTCAATTATTCTTCATTCCATTTATTGTAAGTACCTTCCCCAAATAAGTTCAAAAACTCTTCTAAAGTCTTTCATATGTCAATTAGGTTCAAATAGGTTCAATAGGTTCAATGGAAACTATTGCTTGTATATATACTAGTATGTAGCTCAACTTTAGTTTCTGTATATATAATTCAATTTTGTGTGTGTTACTACATCTTTATATTCCTGGGAGTCCTATATTTGCTTTATAGTATCATATGAATTTAAAAACTCAAGAAACACAAAAAATTTGTTAAAGAAATTCAGCAGTTCATTAAAGAAACTCAGTATCTGCATCTCAATTATTCTTTATTCCATTTATTTAAAATTCCTTCCCCAAATCAGTTCAAAAACTCTTCCAAAATCCATCATATGTCAATAAAATAATAACCCTATCAATTTGCAGACATATTCTGCAGTATTTTCCCCCTTCTAATCTCAACAACCTGTTCAACTGCCCTCGTTGTGGATTAACACTAAGGATGATTGGTTGGATTTAAAGTTTTTAAGCTACTTTACGCATCCATCTACTGCATCTATATTCGCATATATTCGCAGTGCATTCATGCTGTATATGCAATCGCAGCAATTGAAATGCAAAAGGACTGCCCTCTGTCCGTATGGCAATTGCAGGCAATGCGATGTGGCAAAACATTTTCCGCCTTTTAATACGCTTTCCAATTTTATTTTCCAATTCTTGTTTTAACTATTTTTTTTTTGTTTTTTGCAGCTCGAGTTTAACTCATTCATGTGCGAAACTCTCCACTGAATGCTAGCCGAAGCTGAACCAGCCAGGACGACAGCAACAACAGCAACATCAACAGCAGCAGCAGCAGCAGCAACGAAAACGAGACCAGCAACTGGGGATAACAACAAGAGCAACAACCACAGTTCATTTAAGCGTGTAAAAACATAAATCAAAAAGCATGGCCTAATAGCAGCCAGTCTGGCTGGCCACACACACACATACACACATCTCTCGCTCTCTCTATTGCGCTCTCTTTCGCACAGGCGACAGGCATACAGAGGGCACATGAAGTGTATATAAATTGCCTACTTGCATTTTAATTAAACTGACTAAAAACCAAGCCAATGTCAAACGTTTCCCACCCCCTCACACACAGAGGGCTCCCCTTCCCTCTGTACCTCTCCACAGCCCCCTACCGCCCCTCTGTTTGTCCTGTCGAAGTCCTGCTAACCGGCTGCGGCTAGTGCTGCCCATGGCCGTTGGCTATAATAACACACAATGGCAGCCAAGTGGAAATTTGCTTTAAATTGACCAACTGACCGCAGCAACCTTTAAACAAATTAGAAAAACTTGTGTTCCATTGTTGTGGTTGCACTCATTGTTGTTGGCCCTCTTGTTGTTGTATTTGCTCCGCTCCTCTTGTTGTTGGGGTCAGAGTTGAACATTGGCTTTTTATTGGGCCTGTGATTAGCGATGGCCGCAACGAGTTCTTGGCCACAGCTGCCTCCTCGTCGTCGTCGTCGTCGTCGTCTCCGTCTTTGATGTGCATAATTTTTGCTAAATGCTTTTGCTGCTATTTGTTGTAGCTGTTGTTTTTGTTGCTGTTGTCGTTGTTGTTGCTGTTTCCTTTGCGACGCCTTCATTAAATTTACATTTTCAGCTTAAAAGTCGCGAGAGAGAGCGCAGAAAAAACGCAGGGCAGAGCGTGCTGAGTGTCAGCCAGCGGGGCGTGGGGCAGGGGGTTGACCAGTTGACAACATATGGCACCTCAGTCAGTCGGCAGGGAAGAGAGGGGCGTGGCCACTGTCGGGGCGCGTGACCAGGTAATGGACTGTAATTATGCTAAATAAGCCATGAGGAAATGTCTAGATGTGTGTGTCACGCCACAGTACAGTAGAAACAGGCAGAACGGCTAAATAGCCAGCGTGTGTTGGAGGGGTGAGGTATGCTATGCTGCTGTCAAAAGGGGGAGAGAGAAGCTAAGGGGAGGTTAAGGTAGTTAGTCAGGTCTTTAAGCACGTTGCAGATATACAATGTATGCCATGGACAGCAGGCAGCATCGAAAAAAAGGCAGAAATTCTTGCAATTTTTTGCAGTTCCCACAAGCGTTTTATTTTATTCGTGATTGTACAGGTAGAAAGAGTAAATATAGTACTGTGCATATAAGGCAAATTTTGTGTAAGACTTGACATTTAAAGAGGAAGCTCAACTAGATATTTTCTAATTAATGCTACTCAAAGTAGAGCTTTCAATATCACATTAAAGTTCATTGTCAATATAAATAAATGATAATGCAACTTAAAAAATAAATCAATTTATTTTTAAAGATAATTGTTTTATCTTATATTGTAATTACTAACTGCTTAAGCAAATCTATTTTAGTATGCCTTCTAGAGTTACTCGTAATTTTATGCCACTATCCTTGGCCTTTTGTCCTACTAACTACAGCTTGCATGACCCTTTATGAGTTCTCTGTGCTGACTACAAAAGACTGTCTAGAGTTTTCAACTCTGAGTCCTCCCTTTACTCTGTTAAACTGTCTATCCTTAATCAATTAACTCTACATGCTAACAACTAATACTAATCTACCGATCTGATTGGGTTTTACTGGTTTTTCCCCGATCCTTTGCCGTAAATGTTGAATCGGGAATTTTTGTTTTATGTACCCCAGCCTAAATTTAAAAATATATATTTTTAATTAATTTTAAATTTTTTATCAAATTCAATTTTAAAATCTAAGTCTTAAAATTTTATTATTACTATTTTTTTTTTTGATTTTATCTAATTTTAATTAAAAAAAATAAAAACTAATTTTAAATTTCACGTCGACTTTCTTAGTTGACGTTAAATAAATGAATAAATATATAGTGCACCTCCTTTATTTATTACCTTAAATAAACCATTACTTCCTGGAATCTAACTGAGTTTCTTCCTGCTCAAGTCTCCATTTACTTTCCTTATTCCCCACTGTCTAATTCACTTAAAAATGATCCCAATGGTCTAATCTATTTATAAGGCATCCCTTTCAATGACTGTCATGATGAATATATCTTCTAACTCGAACTTGTACATGGATTACAATACTCGTACTTCTATCTGCATTTGCACTCTACCTATCTGCCACAAAATGATTGACTGGAGTGCCATCTGCATCTTCTATAATAATGTGAATATAGAATGCTTTCTCAGTATCTCAGTGTATAAATGCCAACCAATTTACAGTTTTACGCCGCAGCAACTTTATAAATAATTCGCGGGCCTTTTGCTTGCTCATCCATCTGTCTCTTTTGTCTATCGCTATCTCGACTCTTTCCCCCCTCACTCCCCCTCTCCACTGTTTCATTCATTCTTTCTGCTCGCTGGGGCCACCCACGCACAGGCCTTACATTTATGATTAATGAGCCTTAACTTTTGCACTTTTGCATGGCAATTTATGCGGCGCGCGGCAATGCGGCAAAGGAGCAAGAAAAGAGAGAGACAGGGAGGGAGAGAGAGGGGGGGAAGGGGGACCATAGGGCTGACTGTCTGTCTCCGTGGCCAAGTCTCCTGGCCATATCTTTGTCACTGCGTGTGTAAGTTAAGACAGGCAACAATTGTAAATGTTTGTTGCGCAATTAAAAGCCGAGCAAATGTTGCCATTTCGCGCTGCCTTTTTGTCATTTTTACATAATTTCATTTGCTTTGCCCGCCCACCCGAAACGATCCACGAAACAAGAGACAGCAAGAGGCAGCAAGAGAGAGACAGAAGTGGGCAGAAATGAGAGAGTGGGGTAGGCTGGTGTGGCAGGCTGCCACAAATTGTCAATAAACATATCAATATGCAGCACGAAATTGGTTTAATGTCAATCAACAGACGAGCAGACGGACAGACAGACACACAGACACACAGACAGACAGGCAAAGAGAGACGGGCAGACGCCATCGTATCCCGTTGCCGCGTGTTGCGGATCAGATCGGCTTATCGAGCCCACAGCCATCCATCATTGACGAGCAAAAAAAAACGCTGCGCAAAAAAATGAACAAATATGAAAACTGTAAAATATTTACACAAGTTTAATATACATGCTGAAGAGCAGGGAGCAGGGTATGTGTGAGGTGTGTGAGAGGTGTGCTTAAATTGTGTAATAACATAACCTGAACATAAACACTGTGACAAATTCAATTTTTTCTGTGCCAGTAAACATGTAAGTGTGGGAACAGGAGAAGCGTATAAAGAGGAAGCGAGAGAAACTGTAAGTGCAATTAAGCTTTAATGACAGGGAGTTGTGGTAGTAGTAAAAAGAGTAAAAGGTAATTCATGGTAGTAAAAGGGAGTAGTAGTAGTAGTGGTAGTAGTAAAAGTAGATTGTACTAACACTATAAATAGTTGTAAGACTGCATACACGTAGTGTTGGATTGTCTTCTATGTATTTGTTCCAAAATCAGTTTTTTCAATGTGGAACTTAACTTAACATAGGCGCTTAGTCCCATAGAGATTATTCAGTGGAAATTCAAAGGTCAACGCGAAGTCGAGATGAAGTTCAGTGTATTATTGAAGGTACTACTGACAGGTATGGAGAGCTCTCTGTGAAACAATTGACCTTTAGAAAGTGAAGTCGAAATTCCCAAGTGACTGCAGTTACACGTCTTGGTATCCTAAGCAACAAAATTTTGGTGGAGCCTATGCCGAACCAAACGAATTGAGCTGGACGGCAAATCTTCAGCATGATAATTATGATTATATTCAAAGTTCATCCTTTATGTCAACCGAAAGTGACGAACATTATAACTGTACCAGCATGGAACTCTAACCGTAATAAAGAAATAAGTGTTAAACACATTGTGCTCTTCCAGAAAGAAGAATGTAATGCCATCTTATACGATAGCTGTAGACGAAGTTAACATGTAGTATGTTATCTTTAGTAAACGAATAAGGTATAGATTTTTCCAAATCATAGTGACTTTACCATAACAACTCATCTGGTACCCCTCGCCATATGGTGTGCAGTATGAAGAACATTAACATACTCTGAGAGGGAAAAGTGTTTTTCCAATTGACCAATTCGTCTGGGTCTGTGGGACTCGCCCTTCTCAGACTGCGACCTGGGGCAACAGCAGCAGCACGTAAGACTGTCGCGTGAATCACGCTAACGTGCTAATTTCCAGAT
This sequence comes from Zaprionus ornatus, assembly GCA_018904035.1. Lineage (NCBI taxonomy): Eukaryota > Metazoa > Arthropoda > Insecta > Diptera > Drosophilidae > Zaprionus > Zaprionus ornatus. The sequence continues at coordinate 5,633,507 of JAEIFZ010000002.1, read as the reverse complement.
CTAATTCCCGCCATCTGGACGGGCAAACCACGCCCGCCCCCCACACTGCGGACAATATGACAAGAATAACAACAGCAACAGCAGCGGCCGCCTTGCATGATTTGCAAATTTGATGCGATTTGTATTTTATTTCTTTGCTCCGTTTCTTTTTTGTGTTTTTCTGATTTTTACTCTACGTATTTTGCTTATTTTTGCCTTTCTGTTCTGTTCCATACTTCTTTTTTTGGTCTTGCGAACCCGCGTCTAATTAGCCCCCGTTAATGGGGCGACCGTCGCGCAGACTCAGCTGCAAGTCACGAAATGGCTATTTAGCGCGTTATGGCCGAGTCTGAGTTGGCGATTTTTTGCTGCTTTTTGCCTTTCTCATAATTTCAGCTAAATGTTAGATTTGCATGAAATGCGATACGAAAATAATGGCAAAGCAGCAAGAGGAGTGCGAAGGGAGCGGAGATTGTGCAAACGAAAAAAAAAAGCGCAAAGAGTTTACTGAGTAAGTTCACATAGTGAGTGGAGGCAGAGGGGGGCAGGGAGACAGACAGTGTGAAGTTGGACTGCATTGAAATTACATTTTTATTAATTAATGCACTTAATGCACTTTTAATGCGCGCCAAATGTGAAATAATTCATGCGCTTATCAGCACTGATAATGATTAATTTCTGCCAGCCTTTGTCGCTGCATCCACACGGCGCCCGGCAAACTCATCGCGCCAATCGCAGCCTTCAATTATTTTAAATTATGCGCCATCGCAATTTCACTGTAATTGCAAATAAGTCACATACTATATGTACACGCATATAAGAGAAAATGAAAATTATGAAAAGAATACAATTAATGTGGCGAGCACTGTAACTACAGATACCCTGTAATAATTAACTACGAATATGTATCCATACTGTTCTTGAGTTTATTTTAATCTACATTAAATCGCTTGCAATTATCTTTTTAAATCTAATAAAAATTTATCTTAAATATTCTGAAAATAATTGTTTAAAAAAATGTCTTATCAAATTTGTATAAATTTTTATTAGCCGGTAAAAAAAAAAAAAAAACAAAAAATTAAATCATAACCTCCAAAAATTGTGGTTGAGAAATATAGTTGAATAGATTGAACGCTGTTTAAATAAGATTATAAAAATATACGAACGTATGATGATAATAATATAGCTTCCCATTTCATATACTAATTATCAATATTACTTAAAGTAAAGTAGACATGCATATATTTAAATAAAGTGCATATATATAAGTATAATAGTATTCAACTGTAGGTATAACTCATTAATATATATTTTAAACAAATGTTAAACACTTTCAGGACTTTTTGTAATCATCAAACCACCCACAGCCCATCACCTACCTCCGAACTCCATATCATACCCCGCGCAGCTGCCCCTTCACAGGGCATAAACGGCATAAAAATTCGAGCCCGAATACAAAACTGCGTAAAATGTTACATGAAAAATTGTTGGCGCTTATTTATGAAAGTGACAAATGAAAGGCTTCGCATATGCAAATATGATTTTGTAATTGCCATTGCAATGCATATTTAAAATACAGGTCATCCAATCCAATACTCTTTCGATCCCCTTGTGCTCGGGCCCAGCAAATTAATGATTGATACCAGCCACGGGACGAGGGTCTTAGCAAAGAAGTCGCAGATATTTGTTATTAAAATTCTGCTAACATTAATTAATATTAATAAGGTGTGCGTAAAAAATAGACGAAACATTTTGAAAAAAAATAGAGTTATTATACGAGCTGATTATTAATTTATATTGAAATTGATAGTTTAGTGTTTTTAATTAGCGTAGTTAATCGCTTGTATCATTTTATAATTGTCAAATAACAAACAATTCATTTGCATATTGAGACTCATTAAAATAAACTAAAAATTCAAATATGCTAGAATAGAATTTATGAAGCGAAAATCTCAATTAATTCAATACGCTGGAAAAAAGGTTTGACCAAATGCTGAATTAAAATAAACATAAAGTCGGGCACACTCGACTGTTATATACCCGCTAGACGACTTGCATAGATAGATATTATAGTCAGCTAACTATCTGTTCATACCAGAATGTTGACAAATTTAAGTACTTATTTTACGAGGGCGGTGGGCGTGGCATACAACATTTGAAATAAACACGATCTGCGCATAGTAGATAGGAACCTTCATATCAAATTCGGTGTCTCTAGCTTTAATAATAGCTGAGAGAGTTTTTATCGATTTACGGAGGCGGAAAGGGGCGTGGCCAAAATCTAAAATAAACTTGCTCTGCATGCAATAATAACACATACATTGACAGCAAATTTGGTAGTTCTAGCTGTTAGAGTCTTTGAGATCTAGGTTTTCATACGGACGGACAGACAAACAGACAGACGGACAGACGGAAGGACGGACAGACAGACAAACGGACGGACAGATAGACGAAAATGTCGAAATCTACCCTTCGGTTGGTGCTGATTGAGAATATATATACAATATTTTGTGGGCTTTTTACACACATTTTCGGTTGGAACAAAGTTATAATACCCATCAACCCTATGAATAGCGGGTATATTAATGGTTATTTTCAAAACAATGTAGCTTCTATGATTATTCCAAAATAATCACACAAAATCTCAAATTTCAGACATAATCCGAGCGTATCTCATTAACCTTATTTGAAGTTCTTGAGTGCTTGGCAAAAACGTGCTTGAAAATAGATTTGAAAAAGTATTTAATTTGTTCCGGACTTGATTGGCGCATGTAATAATTATAACTATCCCATTTTCTCTATCGCTGTTTTTTCCTCTTCTTTTATATATTTATTGTCTATACACAACAGCGAAATTGAGAACTTAACTTAATTAACAACTGATGCTTAGAGTTGGAAAAGTTGTTCAGTCTCATTTTACGGCTGACAGGAGGAGAGCATCAAATCGAATGCCATTACGAGAGTGGAAAATTTCTGGAAAGTGCTTAATGCCCTTAAAACAGACACAGAGAGTGGAAGTAGAGTAGAGGAGGCAGCAATAGATAGAGATGGAGATAGAGATAGGGACAGAGCTGGGTAGACAACAAATACGCACTGGACAGTGACTGGACAGCACTCGAAAGCTTTGCACTGAGTGCAATTAATTAAGCAAAGCTGAAAGTCATGCACACCAACTCCCTCTCTCTCTCTCTCTTACCCCCTAGATACTCACACACACACATAGACCAATTTAATTGCTTACAAGTTGGAAACATGGCAGCAACAACAGCAGCGGCAACAATTGTAATAAAGCGTCAAGAGCAAAGCAAGAAAAATTGCAACAAATGTTGAAGCTAACCATAAAGTGTGATTAATTGAATATTTCTTATGCTGCACGTAGACGAGAGCTGAAATTCACTTAGAGGGGGGGGGCAGAGCAAGAGGTCTGTAGGTGGACTCTAGGGGAGCTCTAAGTAGGAGGGGGGCACTCGTAGTTGGCAAATTTTTCGCCAGCAAACTCTTTCGTTCAATTGCCAACAAAAGACTCTGCTCTGCCCTCGACACCGCCCCCTCGACCCCGCCCCCCCGTGCCCAGCTTGTCACCCCAGCCACTGCACACAGCACACTCTCCAGTTGGATCCCCTGGACTATTGGTCGAGCACGGTAGCTGGCGGCAATAAATTTAAATAAATATACGATTACGCGTGCGTATTAAGTTGCCCCAGCCAAGCGCGCACAGCACTGTGCCCCACCAGCAGCAGCAGTGGCACATAGAACAATGACTGGTGGCAACTCTCCGACGGCTGCTGCTGCTACTGCTGCTGCTGCTCCGGTTGCCGCTGCTCGTGCCTCGTTATCTGCTGACTTCTAATTCAGCCACAATAAATCAATGCAACGTGCTGCAACGGCAGCGGCAACATTTTGTGGCGCAAATGTGTAAGTGAACTTGATGAGAGTGTGCAAGAGAGACAGCATACGAGTGGGAGAGAGAGAGGGGGTGGGGGAGAGGGCGAGGTTAAGGGCCACGTCTGGCCGCATGACAAACACAAATTTTCTCGCCCGCTTGCCTAATCGAAATTTGTTGGCCATTTGTGCTCATTTCTTTAATTTCTTTTTTCGTCCGGCATTTATTTATGTATTTTTTTTGCGTTCACGCATTTCTTTTGTTGCTGCTTTTTTTGTTTTATTTTATTCGCTTTTAATTGGCCATAATACAAATTTATCGAGCAAACTTGTTAATGGCTCGTTAATGTTTTAAGTTTTGCGCTGATTTTCCACATTTTCATGCGGCCCTCGGCGCGATGAAGCTTTGAGGCATCGAATTAATTAAAACCTTGAGAGTGAATCGGTTTAGGGAAATTCATATAGATAGTAGAGAACTTTAATTATTAATGAACATTTCATGAATATTAGAAATCCATCAAGCGGTTTTAATTAATTCCGAATCCCAACAACAATAAGTTAAATCACATAATTAGTTTGCAGATTAACATTTGTTATGTTTGCTCTGATTTTGTATTCACATTTTTCAATTTTCTTTTTTTTTTTTTTGTGTCCATTGTGTGTTTTTGCAGATAAAACAAACATGACATAAAAATCGCATAATATAATCAATCCATCGTCGTAATGCGATAGCCGTGTATAGATTACCCGCTGCTATTAATATGTTAACTCGAGTCGCGGGTGTTATGAATATAAATCACAAATTTCAACAGCCAGTATCGCATATACTCGTACATATATTGTTTATATTGTGATTAATTTGCTGACTTTTTATACGCGTCAATTGTTCCACATTTCCATGGGCTAATTTACAGGAATTTGCATCAATCAATTTTTTACAGCGTTCCTGCATAATCAATTGATTTCATAATAATCCCATTGATATGACCAAGATTTGCATTTTTATGAAGGGTTTGTTAAACTAATCAAAGTTGTTCACTTTTTTCTAGAATATCATATTGAGATCTTAATCGGAATACAATTATTGAAATCCATATTTATGATATTACAGAGGAAATGTGAGTTGCTCAACATCAGTACAAATTAGTTGATGTATCTGATTTAAGAAGATAAAGACTCTATAATCAGTTTGAATTTGCTGTTACTTTGTACTTCAAATTTGACCAATTTGACCTATTTCGTATTTAATGTGTTTACTACTTATAATTATAGTATATATGTAAAGTGACCAGATAGGTGTTATAAAAATAAAGAAATGAGGAAAGGTACCTTTATTCTTCTTTAACTATCAAGTCTTCATTCATAATCTAAACCAACCCGAATATATTATATGTAGAAGGTCGAAATAAATTTATTTAGGTATTCAAACAGTTGAAGACATGAAGAAGTGATCATTTTTCATTATATCCTTGCAGAGGGTACATTAATTTTGGCCAGGAGTTTGCAAGGCACCTTAGGAGACATATCAGACCCCATAAAGTTTATACGATATATTCTAAATCACCATCAACTGAGGAATCGAACTAGTCCTGTCCGTGTGTCAGTCCGTGTGTCTGTTGCAACGTTAACTAGTCTCTCAGTTTTGAAGCTATCCTAATGAAACTTGGCATACATGCTTCTTATTTCAGCACGCTGTGAATAGGTCGGAACGAGCCGATACATCGTGTAGCTGCCATACAAACTATCGGCCAATTTTCGTCAGTTGTCTAGATATTGTAACCAAATTTACTACATCGCATTTTTTCTATATATTGAATATGTATATCAAATTTCATCTTGATCGAGCCACTATAACATATAGCTGTCATAGGAACAATCGGTCGAATTGCAGGTTTTTGTATGAAGACATGTTCTTAACTTATCAGTGCCAATTAAAGTGAGACATAATATTGAATATACAGAATACCATTCAATTCTTCACCATTATATATAACTAGTATTGGAACGATCGGAGCACCTGCAGGGGTATACAACTTTAGGCATGTCTAAGTTAGCCTTCCTTCCTCGTTCTTCTGTATATTTTCCCTCTTTCTCTCTAGCTCAACTTTCGCTCTCTTTTCGCACTCAGATCAGTGCGTACTGCCTGTGACATACTACCCCAAAGAGAGGACAATCGGCATGATCTGCTTACACAACATGTGCGGAAGACACAGAGAAGGATGCACACAAAAAGTGAGCGTATAAAAAGCGCAATTTAACTTAGTTAGTCGAAGGTTGACAGCAGCTACAAAAGGTGTTTCTCGGCGACTCACCTGGCAGCGGCAGCTGCCGTTGAAATTAAATCCTCCAATCAATTTAAACGCGCTTAAAAAAAACACATTCACATTGCAACCGGTTGTCATGCAAAGCAGCTTGCCACAGCAAACTGAGACTGAGCGAGAGAGGGAGAGAGAGAGGGCGAGCAAGACAGAGACGCTGTGGCAAAAGGTGCCTTCGTTTACCTGCCTCAGCATTGTCGGCGTCTTTTGGACGAAGGCGTTCGTGTTTAAATGCGTCGACAACAACAATAAAAGCAATCAAGCAATAACAAAAACAACAACAGCAACAGTTGCAGATGCCGCAAGGAAGACCCCGATGCGCCAGCAGACGCAGCAGCAGACAGAGAAGCAGACGCGGGCGCGGACACAGACTCAGAGCTCGTTCCGATCGATTCGTTTGCACCTGATGACGACGCGTGCCAAATGAGACAACAAAGAGACGCTGAGAGGGGGGGGAGAGGGGAAGATACAGCTACCCTTAGTTGGCAACTTCCTCGAAACAGAAGTCAGTAAAAAAGTATAAAGTACTCACATTCGATGCATTGCATTGTTATGAATCATTATGAGTATTTATGGGCTACTCATAACTGACATTTGCAGCTTTTTTGCGTGCTCGAATTAATTAAGTCGGTTCTTGCTCTCTCTCCCTCTCTCTGTCTCTCTTTGTGTTCATTGCCCCATTCCCGTCGGCACGTCATATGTTGACTGACCTCTGCCTCCCCTCCCCTCTGCCCACATGAATTTCCTTGCTGCGTTTTTCCTTTTTTTAATGGCATCGCTTTTTAAACGCGAGACTTCACTTTCGCTTCAGGGATCGGTCTACGCCCTCAACCTTTTGCCCCCCTTCCCCCGCGCCTGCTCTGTCTGAAATGCGAATTGCATGTCGACGCGTGACCCCAGCAAAAACAACAACCCGCACAAAGCATATGAACGAGGTGCAGTTTCCCTCTCCCCTTCCCCTTTCCCTTTGCCGTTCTGCTTCGGCTTCTATTCCTGACCATAAACTTCAATTTTGAATGCATGTTTTGAGTATTTATTTGAATTCCTTGTTATAGTTTATGCCCAGCGTGTTTTTCGTTTGTTGAACCCACACTCGAATGAGGGGAATACCCCGTAAGTGAGTCTGCTGAGTCATTGCCTGACTCAAGCTCCTGCCTTGTTGTTGTTGTTGTTGTAGTTGTTGTCGCGTGTCCATGTGCGGGTGTTCCGCTTGTGTGTGGGCTGTGGGCGTGTCTGCGGTCAAGCCATACGTGGCCACATGTGTCCTTGAGGTAAAAGCAAAAGTGTCGGGCATATGAAGGGAGTCGGAGTCGTAGTCGGAGTGGGAGTCATAGTCGGAGTCGGAGTTGCCATAATGCAATTCACAATGATTATGAGCAGAAATGGGTGTGCTTGTTGGCAGGATGACTCTGCAGATTGCTTTAAATAGAAGGGGGATATATCAATTGTGATGGCAGGAATCAGGCATAAACATTTTCATTCGATTTGCCTCGATGGAACTTCAGTTTCAACATTATAAATGAACCGAGCCGAGTCAAGCTCTCTGCAGTACTCGCTCTCTCGAGAGCTTAAGAAACTTTCTATTATGCTTTACTGCATGTTCTTAAACGTTTCAGACGATGCTTTATTGATGTATAGATAACGCAATGAAGGAAAACGGAAATGTGATGAGAAGCCTCTAACAATACTCATCATTTTGTTCACTTTAGTTTTGCACTGTTGCTCTTTCTCTCTATTATGCTTTGTAGCATATTCGTAAACGTTTCAAGAACTGCTAAGCTTATTGAAATACTTGAAAACATTAGAGACGAAGCAGTTCTCACAATTATATGTTGTTGCTAAGTGCATTTAAATAAAAAAAAATAATGATAATCCCTTCTCTTCTTTCTACACCATCGAATAATGTTACTTTTAAAGGATTAAGTCTGCATGATATGTGCACATACTCTTCTTATATATCATACTTATATAATACATATATTTAATGCCATTTCAAACATACCAAAAATCTCTATACAAACTCAACTCAAGACTCAACTCGATTAGCCATGCGAATTTGCCTGCCAATTTGCCTGTTGTTCAATTTGCTTATTTGCCCGGCACTTAGCCACATTAAATGCCTTAAGAGCCGTAATCAACGATAATAAAATAATCCGCAATAATCCAACAGAACTCGGAGCACAAAATGCTTCGACAACATCAAAAATAGCTCGACAAACCCGAGAAATATTCGCATGACACTTGAGGCGGATGTGAATGCGACTGTGGGGCAAGAAGCACTTCAGTTAGAGTAGAGTGTGTGTGTGTGTGTGAGTGTGTTTGTGTGTGTGTGTCTATGTGTTGGTAAGAGTGTACTTAGTTTTGCATAAGCCTTTTAATCAACTTTATTAATATTAATAAGCACATCCAGGCCGAGCAGGACGACAAAAACACACAATGCCAAATGGGAGGCAACAATTATACAATTACGACTCGACCCGGGGCTCAAATACCCCCTTGAGCGGGACAAAATGTGCTGGAAGGGGAGGGGAGGGGGGGAGGGAGGACAACACTTAATGGTAATTCAGTTAAATAGTCATTAGTCGACATTTTTTTTCTGTTTTTCTGTCCGCTGCGCAAAAACCCTTTCGAGTCGCTCCCCCGGGATTCGTGCTCACTCTACCTGAGCCTAAAAACCCGCCACAGGAAGCCGCCAAAATAAAACAAAAACAATTTTATTTTTATTTATAGCTATTTTTGAATTGCCGTGGGCAGGAGTGGGTAGTACATTACGGCTGGGAGGCAGGGAGGCAGGGAGGCTGCTGTGGCATTTTGAGGAGGCATTTCAATTGAAATTCAAGTGCGTACTTCATTTCCACTTAATTTCTGACGCTGCGACGCGTTGCCGCAACAACAACAACAACAACCACCTTTCAGCTCCCTCACTCTCTCCCTGTCCCTCCTCCAGTTGCGACTGCTTTTGCGATACAAGAACGAAACCTCTGGCTGTATTTATTAGGGCCGCCAAATCAGGATAATATATATTTAGCATTCGCATTAATTATTTGCGCACGACCAGATTTCGTTGCTATGGGGCAGAATGTCTTCACGGGGAAGCCGACTTAATGAGATGCCAAGTCAACAGGTCGCCGAATACGGTAAACAGCAGTTATCTCTGAGATTGATAAGACTGAATGGGAGTAAATGAACTAAGTGGGAGTAATTGGCAGTAAAGGGTTTGTGGAGTAAAAGGTTTCTTATGCATATCTATTTCGAGTTATTTGAAGATTGAATATTAAAACTGTTTGTTATTTTTGAGATAAGGTACGTTGTTTGAGGTTATGTGGGGTAATTTGGATAACGAAACTTATGATTATCTTTGAAATTTAAATGTGGGATGAGGAAAACATTATCAAATGGGATTTGCAATGTATTTTTCTCTTCGGCATTTCCGATATATTAAGAGACTGTATAGTAATGTTTGAGGTTTTTTTGAGGTTAGGTATGTTTTTTGAGGTTATGTTAGATAATTAGGATAAAGAAACTTATGATAATCTTGGAAATTTCAATGAGAAAAACATAAAAAAAGGAGAATTGCAATGTATTTCTCCCTTCAGCGTTTTCGATATATTTAGAGACTGAATATTAAAACTACTACTTTTGAGGTTAGGTACGCTGCTTGAGGTTATGTAGTATGTAATTGGGATAATGAAAGTTATGATAATCTTTGAAATTTAAATGTTTTGATGAGGAAAACATAAGAAAATGAGGTATTTCTCCCTTCAGTATTTTCGATGTATTTAGAGACTGAATAGTAAAACTGTTTCAGGTTTTTTTTTGAGATTTGTTTTATTTTTTGAGGTTATGTTGGGTAATATGGATAACAAAACTTACGGTAATCTTCAAGGTATTTCACCCTTCAGCATTTTCTATATATTTAGAGAGTGAATATTAAAACTGTTGGTCCTTTTTGAGGTTAGGTACGTTGTTTGAGGTTATTTAGTATGTAATTGGGATAATGAAACTTATGATAACCTTTGAAATTAAAATGTTTTGATGAGGAAAATATTAGCAAAGGGCAAACATCGTTCTATTCTCAGTATTTTCGAGGTATTTAGAGACTGATTAGTCAAACTCATTGAATTATTGAGGTTAAGTACGTTATTTGAGGTTATACAACGTAATTTGGATTAAAAACTTATGATGATCTTATGGGAAAAACATAAAAAAAAGGGAAGTATAAGGTATTTCTCTCTTTAGCATTAAAAACAGCTCCTTCCTTGGCAGTCACTTAATGTTTAAGAGGGTTTCAACATTTGTTAAAAGGTTTTTAGCTTGAATAATGTTCTGTTGGATTTAAAGTTGTGAAAAGTACCTATATATACTATACTATATTACTTCATTTATTCGAAGAATTTCCTTTGGCACTTTCAATTAATTTTCTGGATATGTAAATGGTCTATTATCAAAGACCTCCTGGTCTCGCCTGGCTGACCATCTGGCGACGCTCTTGTTTATTATTATATTAGAAGAAAACATATTGATAGTGTATCTTTATATTTATGGTACCTTAGAGTTGATACCAAGTCCGATTGCTATTTGTTGTCCACATCTATGAAATATCTCATGGTCTACACATGTTCTACATTTATCGTTTCCCTTGGCATTGCCAGCCTTATCCTTTAGGTATCTTGTCGTGTTCGCAGCTATCGCTGCTTGTTATATTTATTGCCCGAGAGACCTTGAGGCCTAATTGTTTTAATAGGCCCCGAACGAGACGTGCGTGGACTATCAATTGGCAAAAAAGGATGCCAGAATGTTTCCCACTGAGGAGGAGACGAGGCGACGATGCTGACAAAGCTATTTGTTTTGTTCGACTTGGCCGGAGATCGCGCTTATCACTCAAAGTGGCAAACCGCAAAATAAAAATTAAAACACGTTTTTCTACCACTTCTTCCCTTTTACTTCTCTTTTTCCTCTCCCGCTGGCTCATCCTCTGCTGCTCTTCAAATGTTTTTTACATATGTCAAGCTGTCAATGTTTATCTATTCGAAGGTACCTTTGCTTGCGGAGTGTGTGAGTGCGTGAGTGTGTGTGCGTGTGTGTGGCTGCTTGGCACTGTAACCTATGCCGAATACGCGCCTGAGGATTACGGTTCCTGTTGATTTATGAGACACACAAATACCAATGGGTTTCGAATGTGATTGAAAACTGATAAGCATGGCCAGCAATGCTGGCAGGACTCAACGCCAGCGCAGGACTCGACTCACCTCGACTAACTTGGGCCAACCGCCTGTTTGTTTAGGCTGTTGGCACATGCCAGCGGCACCAGGGGAGTGGAAGGAGAATGTACCATTGCGGACCCCTGCTGGTCGTTATTAGTGTAACTGTCAGCTGGCGAAAGTGTTGAGTGCACGTCTGTCAAATGCGGTTGAGGTTGCTCTGCTCTGGCATCCTGACTGGGGGGGAAATGAGGGAAGGCTACAGGGTGGAGAGAGGGTAGAAAGGGGAGTGAAAGGGTGGGGTAGAGAGTAGGAACAAGGGTAGGTTAGGGGGAGGTCAGCTGTAGTCGGTGCGCACTGTACCCCCAAAATATAAACAGCTGCAGCAATTGATAGCTTAATTTGCCACTAATTTGCGCTTATCGGTCGAGCATCGCTGTAACCGCCTGCCCCAGCTCCTCCTTGCTACCTGCCCCTCTCCCCAGTCATCACTGCGCACCCTCTTCCCGCTTTGGTTGCATTGCAGCCTGTCATCAGCTTTTGCCTTTTGGGCCCAACTGCTTTGCGGGCCTTAAATTACAAGCGCACTCACACACAAATACAAATCACACTCACACATACTCACATCCACACTCACATTCATACTCAAACTCATACGCACACTCATATTCATGCTCGCATGCACTCCTGTATTCCCTCACTCCTCGCTTTGTACTCGTTCTCCGGGAAGTATCTGAAGCCTGTCAAAGCGTGCAAATTGCGTTTGTAACGCCGCTTTATGGGAAACTGCTACCAGAGAGAGAGAGAGGAAGAGAGAGGGGAAAGAGAACTTTTGTAGACCTCCGGAGACCGCATATCATTCAGGCATAATACAAATTTAACTTTGCAGGCCGACAAAGCAAAGTTGGGAGACTTCCCCGAAGCTTATCAGAGCATAAAACAGCAGCTTTGGCTTTAAAATTGTTGCGAGCAGAACCGAAATATGTTGCTTATCAACGGAAGATGGGAAGAGGGGAAGAGGGGAATTTTCTGAAAATATTTAAACATTTATAATTGTGAAGCACAGTCCAAAATTGTTGTTCATCAATGGAAGTTGGTATGGGAATTTTCTAAACACATTTTAATATTTTTATATTGTTAGAAATAGATCAAAAATGTTGTTTATCAATGGGAACTTGAAAGAGAATTTCTTAAAAATATTTATATATTTATTTATGGTCAGGAACTGCACTTGGTCAGAGCAAGTCTTCCGAGAAAAAAGATCAGGAAGATGAGCTAAATGCTCTGGAGATATTCCTTATTAAATCTGGAAATAAAGATTAAAGTAAATATTGTACTATTAATATGGAACAGATCTTTCGAGATAAGTTAGATAAAGGTTGCTTGAATAAACCATAGACTCTTCTTAGAATCCGCAGAATTTTGGTTATATTTAGGATAATAAATAGGTATACATATATATCAATCTATCATTCCATCAATATATTAATCTATCAATCTATCAATCTATGAATATATCAAACTATCAATCTATCAATCTATCAATCTCTCAATCTCTCAATCTCTCAATCTATCAATCTATCAATCTATCAGTCTATCAATCTATCAATCTATCAATCTATCAATCTATCAATCTATCAATCTATCAATCCACCAATCTATCAATCTATCAATCTATCAATCTATTAATCTATCAATCATTCAATCTATCAATCTATCAATCTATTAATTTATCAATCATTCAATCTATCAATCATTCAATCTATCAATCTATCAATCTATCAATCTATCAATCTATCGATATATCAATCTATCAATCTATCAATCTTTCAATCTATCTGTCTATCAATCCATCAATCCATCAATCCATCAATCTATCAATCTTTCTATCTATCCATCTATCAGTCTATCCATCTATCTATCTATCTATCTATTCTATCTATCTATTCTATCTATCTATCCATCTATCTACCCTTATATTTGTTTAGTTAATGTTAATGTATTTACCCATACTAGTCCATATCGAACTTATACCCAGATGTCCATATCATATAATGATAGATGTATTGTCGTATAAGACTTCTTTCCACTCTTCTCTACTTTCTGTTATAAGAGCTTTTATTTCAGCTCTTTAAAAGCCTCTTCACTTCCTTCTCTTCCAACTTAATTAATTAGTATTTGCCACTAATTTATGTTATTATATTTTAAAGTCATCTTCCTCTCCCCCCTCTCTCTTCTCCTCTCTCTCTTTGCAGCAAACTGTCGCCAGCTGCTGCCAAAAGCTGCCCAGCGTGCTGATGTGCCGTTGATGAAGCATTGCCCATTGAAGGCCAAACAACAACAGAGAGAGAGAGAAGGGAGAGGGAAAGCAGCAGGGAACGGTGGAAGAGCTGCTGACATTAGACCATCCGCTGGGCACTTGGTCGGCCCATCCTTTTTGGCCAGCATAAACAACGAACGGAGGCCCATAGAACGCGTTCGAGCTCATAATAAAGCAATAAAAAACGAGCCTGGTAAATGCCCGTAAAGAGCTGCAAATGCTACCTGAACTGAGAGAGAGAGAGAGAAAAGGAAGGGAAAGAGACGGGCATACATAGAGAGAGAGAGAGAGAGAGAGGGAGTAAGAGAGAGGAACTCGCTTTGTGTGTGTGCTCATTTTTTTTGTTCGGTTTTTTTAGTGCATTGGCCAAGTCTAATTTATCATCAAACAGCACACACAAAGGACACAGGCGGGGCTAGAGAGAGAGAGAGAGAGAGAGAGCAGGAGGAGCAGTAAGAGAGGAAAGAGGAAGAGAGAGGGAGGAAGAAGGTGAGCGTGTCCGGGGCACAGCTGGCTTCCTGACTGCGGCCTGCGACCAGGTAGCGTTAATAGTTTATGACTAAATTGAAACAGGTTGTCGGCTGGCAGGAAGTGTGTGTCACACACACACACCAACACACACACGCACACGCACACCGAGTGCCTCTTCCAGCGAAAGGCCAAAACGCAATCTCCTGCACTGTCTTCACTGTCAATTTGTCAATCAATAAGGAAAGTATCTCGCGCTCTTCTCGCGTATCTCTTACACACTCGAATTGCAGCTGAAGATCAAAGGCGAAGGCGTGCCACGCCCACGCTGCTGCACGCTGGCCACTCGAGAGTGTCGCATTTACCGCAGGCTTATCCCACTCAGCTCAAGTAATTGTAATATTATCCCTAATAAGCAAAAGATTGATAGCATTCCAAGGAAAAGAACAATCGTGAAGGGTCGAAATTATTGAAATGCCTCGAGAGGGAGAGGGAGGAGAAGGAGGGGGAGAAGGAAGGTCGCACTTGGGCACTGGCGGTGTCCTTTTAGGAATCTCAGTCACACACACTCGACACCAGTCAGAAAGGACACACACTCGGGCACTCATGCCCCCTCCCTCGCTCTCTCCCCTTTGCTCTCTCGCTGTCTTATCTGCCTTGCAAGTCGCTGGCTCTTCTCATCATCACTTGAGTAAACAATGTCATAAAATCATCAATCAAGCTGCGACTCTGAGTCGGAGACGGAGTCGGACTCGACTGGCGACTTTTCCTTGTCCTGCCTGCCCCCTCCCCTTCCCCTGCTCATGCTTCTTCTCCTTCCCCTGCGCTCCTTCTGGGATTCTCGTTGTCCCTGCTCATTGTCTTGGGCTATTTGTTTGCGCAGCCTAACTGCTAAAGTAAACATGCCACGCCCCCGCTTCCCTCTCCTGAACACACATTCCATCTTCCCTGCCTGTACTGAGATTGGGTTGTGCCTGCCTTCCCTCTCTTTCCCTCTCTGCGTCCTGCCTGTTAATACAATTAAGTGTTATATTTGTTGTCTTTGGTTTTTATGCGACTAGCAAATTGTTTTATGGGCGTGTGCCGCCTTTCACAACAATGCCAGCGGAATCACGGCGAGAGAGGGGACGAAGGTAGAGTGTATAAGAGTGTGAAGCACTGCGACAGGTAGCCGGAACTACCGTGCAGGGAATATCAGTGCGGGGAATACTATTGGGAAACTCATGGCCCTAAATGATCTGATTGATGAACTGCGCTGGGGCATGCTGTGCCTATTAGCGTCTGTGGACAGATAAAGGCGGTTTTGAGGTTAGAAAACAGCATTGAAGAGTTGGAAATGTGAGAGAGAACTGAGAACAGAGTACTCATGTGATATCTGCATAGTAATTTAATGCTTTAACTCAAAAGTCATTGGGGGAAAAGTCTTATACAATTTTATTATAATTTAATATAATATTACATACATATCTATCCATATTATTTAAATTTATTATTGTTTAATATCAGAATAGTTGTTGAAACTATTGAGATATAATAAGAAATTGCAGGGGAACTCTTTGCAACTATGAAACTTTAGAATTTCAATGATATTCCTTATCTTAACACACTTCTTATACAGATTTATTGTAAATATATAATTTAATAATGCTTAACAGAGAACTATACATGTAAAACTGTATAACGTTATACTAAAAGTCAACTTTAATGATCAATGTCTATTGTTCTACCTTGGTACAGACGTACAAACATTTCAATCAATGCATTTATTCTTCATTTAAAAAATTCTATTCAGTGCTAGGATCAAACAAGTTCCAGATTGGCCTCAGATGCTATAGATGGATTGGATCCGTTGACACACCATTAAATATATACATATATGTACATATAATATATTTATTTCCTATTGATACATATCACTGTTAACTATATATATACATATCTTCCCAATTAACTCCCTCCACACATTTAAATAATTTTAAATATTTTCCAACTCCATTTAAAACGACAACTTCAAGCCTTTCAATCTTTACCCAATTCCCTTTTCTATTCAAGTACGTCTTAAAGATTCTTCCAGCTCACATCATTTATATAAATTCCCCCTTCCTCTATCCCTTTTCCCATTTCCACACTCCCTCAGAAGATCCTTACCCCTATTGGAATTTGCCTTTTAAATAATTGCATCTTGACATTTTCACATTATCCCAATCTTTGTATGAGTGCAACAAGCTGCTGCTGCCGCTGCCGCTGCTGCTGTGTCGCGTACGCAGTGGCTGCTCCAGTTCTGCTGCTGCTGCTGCTGCTATTGCGCTGCAGTCGTCGGTACCCGAAATTAATTACAGCGCGACCTACCCAAAAGAAGTTAGTGTTGTTGTTGTCGAATTCATCGAACCCAGTGCGAGTTGCGTGTGTTAACAGTGTGCAGTGCTGTTACTACACAGTTATACAGCGAACAACAGCGTATAAGATTGTAGTACACAGCTGGAAACAACAGATGGAGCCACCACTTCGTCTAGCATACACTTCGTGCCCACGCATTTCGGCTATGCTGGGCCGTCGTTGTTATTGTACGCAGCATAAACGGTCGCTGCAATTGTCGTTCGGCACGTTTCGTCGCGCCTTCGTGCCTGGCACCGAACGACAACAGCGACAACGAAGCGTGCTCGTGTGCCTCGGGTATGCGCTGCCTGCCTCCGCTTATACTTGTATGATTCAATTTCAGTCAGTCTTTTACGACGCTCGCATTGTAACGGACGCTCAGTCGCGGACGCTGTTCATAGCAGAGCAGAGCATTAGCAGAGCATAGACGCTGTCTTCCTCCATTATCAGTTGGTATCAGTACAGTTCAGTTCGCAATCACTGTAAAGCAAGAAGGCAAACTTCAATTTACAGTTAGCAGTTCGGCTTGTATCGTTCTACGCAATGTGCTGTACACGCGTCTCACTGTGCATGTTTTTGTTTGTGTTCCCCTGTGTTTGAACCGTTAAACGGTTTAATTTGAATTTCGAATTCAATCAAAGATGCTGCCGAAGATCGGAAAAACGCATAAAGAAGAAGCAAAAGAAGAGTGAATGAAGTGATAAATGAACTCAGATTAAAAGACCAGACAAAATCAAAATCATTGTGTGTCTCCCTCCCACTACACCAGCGCTCTATCTCTCTCTATCTTTGTCACTCCACTGTGTCACTGTGTGTGCGTAACTGTGTGTGCGTGTGTGTGTGACTTACAATTAATTAGCATTTAAATCGCTCATTTATCTGCTCTCGCCTAATCAAAAGCCAAACAGAGAAAACTGAAAAACCGAAACAGAAGAAAGGAGTGAAGCAGAAGAAGAAAGAGAAACAGCAGCAGTTGAAGCAGAAGGAGCAGGAGCAGAAGAAGGTGTACGGTACTGCCAGGTAAGTTTGTCCAGCTCGGGCAAATTAGCATAAATTTGTTTAAATACTAAAAAAAAAAAATACCAACAAACTCATGTGGCTGCAAAAACCTAAAACTGGCTGAAACATTTCGTACATTCTTCTTTACAAGAATCCCCGAAAAATAAGACAGAGAGAGAGAGGGAAGATAGGAGAAATAAAGCCAACGCCATTCAAAAATAAACAAATATTTGCATTAAAATAAACACGGGTACACGCCCCCGCCAGGCCCCTCCCCGCCTCACATAACGGAGAGTGTTGTCCCTTTTGTTTTTCTATTTTTTTTTTCGCTTCTCTTCTCTTGTTCTTGTCTCTCTTGTTGTTGTTTTTGTTGCTTTTGGTCATTTGTCTTTTTGGGTCAGCAAATGCGTCCAATTTTTCCGCGCGAGATTTTCCAACATTTGTATATTTGTTTTCCGCTGCTGTGCGTGGGCTTTTCACAAGTTTTTCCCCGTTTTTCTTTCGATTATTTACACATTTTTTTTTTTGCTGTGCACAGCGAAATTTTCTAGCTAAGATTTTAAACCCTTTCTAACCCTACTCCGTCTCTTTTCTCCCTTCTTTGTGATTGCTTATCTCCACAAACTTGGGATCTAAAACCTAGCTGAGACATGAGAGAAAGCAAGACGAGAGATAGAAAGAGAGAGAGAGAGAGAGAGAAATGGAAATAATAATAGAAACAGCGGGACAAAGTGAGAAACAATGGAAAAAAGTTTGATCTGATTTGATTGGCAATTTGCATGTGAATTGCTCGACTAGAGGGAAATGTCTCCATTAGCTAAGCGTTGTCTAGACCAGAGATCACAATCGTATCGAGCCTAAAAAGGTGTCGAAAGCGTCGATTGACAAAACTTGACAACATTAAACTCTTGTCAACACGCTCAAAGTTGTTTTCCAAAGTGTTTTCCAAAGTGTTTTCCAAAGTGTTTTTCATTCGAAATCAACACGAAATTGATTTTGAAAGTGTTTCCTGAAATGTGTTTTGGGTTGAATTTTAAATATGCACATAATATTTTAAATAATTATTATATGTGATTTTCAAACAAGACAAACAGTTACAAAATATATGCTGAAATTGGCACAAAGTCAAAGTTACATGTAAACAAGCAGAACTAACAAACAAAATATAAACAAATAGTGAATTGTTTAAAAGATACATTTTATTTACATAACGAACGATTTCAAATCAAGAAATGCTGTCAAAATTTTATAAAGCATAAATTGTATTTGGATAAGGAATGATTTCAAGTGAAGAAATGCTATCAAAACATTGAAATATATGCAGAAAAAAGAAGCGAAAAATCGGTTGAAATCAACCTTTTGCTGATCTTTCAAATCAGCATTTAGCTGAGTGTGGAGACTTAATTCAATCGCATGTTTTTCTAGCTTGAAATTCCATAAGCTTAGGCAGTTTGGAATTACCCCGACTTTCCCTATAAATTATATATAATGCACTTTATACTTAAATAAACCTTTTGCTGAATTTTAAATCAAAATGTAGCTGAGTGTGGAGACTTCGGATTTAGGTCACTAAATCGCACTCTACGGATTGATTTTCTTACTTTAAATTCTATAAGCTTAGGCAGTTTTGAACTACTCCGACTTTCAATATATTATATATATAATGCACTTTATACTTAAATAAACCTTTTACTCAATTTTTAAATCAAAATGTAGCTGAGTGTGGAGACTTCAGATTTAGGTCACTTAATTGCACTCTACGGCATAATTTTCTAGCTAACTTTTTTCTAACTTGAAATTCTATAAGCTTAGGTAGTTTCGAACTACCCCGACTTTCAATATATTATATATATAATGTACTATATACTTAAATAAACCCTTTGCTGAATTTTTAAATCAAAATTTAGCTGAGTGTGGAGACTTCAGATTTAGGTCACTTAATTGCACTCTAAGGCATGTTTTTCTAGCTTGAAATGCAATTAGCTTAGGCAGTTTTGAATTACCCCGACTTTTTCTATATATTATATATACACCACTATATACTTCACTCATATTCATTTGCTATATATGCTTTAGGTTGCCTAAAAATGTATTAAACGCTTTTATTACTCTGCCCTCTTATCATAATGAACTCATCACAAAGTATTCGAGTCTTATTGATTGTCTGTTAGTCTACACAAATCCCTCAGTGAACTCAAGATCATCTTCAATTCTTACATTAATGTTACATAGTCTTCCCCTTTCAACTCTGGGTAACTTGATAATCCCTTCAACATGTTGAAGTTGCATGCGTAAAGTAAACTTAATCCGATATTTGCTGCCGTTGAGCTTGACCTTCTCATTCCACAGAATGTTAATGCAGCTGCTGATGATGCAGCGCTAAGCTCTTGAACGCGTGTAGTAGAAGCTACAAAGTGGCTCCCCCCACCCCCGCCTCTTCTCCCTCTTTCCCCTCTTCCCGGCTGGCTATAAAAGTGCGACCTTAATTGCTGGCAAGCAGTCAAAGATCTCAATCACTCTGAGCCAAATTGATCTCGAATTGTCAACGATTCTCAGACGCCAAACAGGCCAAGTTGCACGATCTCGATTCGTGCTGCTTTCAGCTACATTCTGCAATCTTCTTGGCGTTCTTCTGCGCTGTCTTCTTCCCCGTTCTGCCATAAATCGTGTGGCGCAAAAGGAAAATAGCGCATTTCCAAAATATTTTCATTAAAATCGAGAGTGAACAAATATAAATTGTGAGAGGGCTGAAACAACACAGCGCCAGACAGCGAGACAGACAGACAGGCAGGCAGGCAGACAGATAGAGAGAGAGGCATAGACAGGCAGGCAAAAGGCAGCATAAACATTCATCAATCTGTCAGTGGGGCCTGTCAGCTGTTTTAAGCACCCACAAAGTGCTGTTGAGGCAACAACAACAGCAACAACGACAATGCCACAGAGAGCATTTCAATAAAAATCGAGAACAGAGAAAACCCCAAAAAACACACACACACACAGGCAGACAGACAGACACTCGACAGCATTGTGCATGTAAATGTGAAATTGAAAATGTGCGTTTTCAATGCATTCCTTGGCCACGCGCCTCTAGGTGCGAGTTCAGCGCCATAAAAAGAGACCAAGCAGAAGAAGAAGAAGAAGAAGCAGCAGAGGAAGATAAACTTTTTTCCTGCTGCTCTTTCTGCTCTCAGCTGTGTGCACGCGCAAAACGTGCGCCAATCAATTGGCTTCGAAAGCAGAACACAAAACACAAAACACAAAATGCCGTGTGAAAATGTTCGTCTCCCACGGCAGAAGAGACAAATTAAAGTAAAACAAAGAGCAGCAGGCGAGAGGAGAGTGGACAGGAGAGGGGAGAGCGGGGTAGGAGGTAAGGCATCTTTAAAATTAGTGAGACAGCGGCAATTTGTCTTTGGCAATCGTTCAATGCAGCGTGGAGATACAAATGTATCTAGCAGATACATTTGGATGATCTTCACTTTTGACTATTAAGCGCGCGTGTTGATTGATTTTTATTTTCCAATCCAATTGCGGTTTTTCCCGCGCTCTCAGTTGTTAATGAAATTGGTAGAGTGTGCGAGAGAGGGAGGGGTAGCAGGCAGGGGGATGAGGAAGTGGAAGTGAAAGAGTTGAGGAAAATGTCCTAAAACTGCTAAATCAATCGACACTTGAACTGCATTTCGTATGCTTTGCTGTGTGTTTATTAATTGTAGCCACACAAAGACAAGCACACACACAAACACACATACACACACATACTCCCACACGTACACACACTCCCTCATCCACTCACACACACACACACACACACGCGCGTTAAGTGTGTCCCCTAATTCCACACACACCCTCGTCATCTAAGTAGTCTGACTTATTGCGGCGTGTGAAATGCCAAGCTGCCCCCCTCTCTCTCTCTTACTGTTCTCTCCACTGCTCTAGCTACCTCTCTCTCTCTCCTGCACTATCTCTTTCTGCTTTCTCCTGGCAACTTTTCTCAACACTCGGGTAAATAGATTTCAGTGTCGCTGTGCACTTAGACGCAGCTCTGTTTGTTGTTGTACTTTGCCATACAAATTGATTGATTTTATTTGCACTCTCCCCCTCCCCCCCCCCGCACACACTTCCCCAGCTCTGCCCCGCTTAGCCCCAACAAATTGCTGTGCGTGTCTGTGGCTTTTAGGCGGTAACTGTCAAGTGCGAAGGGGCAGCAGGGAGTTGGCGAGGGGGGGGAAGATCGGCCCTGCACCAGTTGAGCACTGACATTTTGCGGTTAACTCATTTACACAGCGAAGCAACGACAGCGACGTCGACAGCGACAGCGACAGCAACGGCGACAGCGACGTCGGCGGCAACGTCGTCATCGTCTTTACCCTTTTGCACTGCTGACGTTGCCCTGATGGACGTGGCGGTTATGATGCAATGGCACCAGCTGACAGCGGCATCTCAATAATTGATTCATTTTGCAGCCAAGCAGGTTGTGATGGGCCACTTTAAACGGGCTGTGTTTAGACTGGCCGATGGCATTAAGTTTTACTCAGAGCTTTAATGAGCTTTGGCAACATTAATTGGTTAATTCTCTCAATTGAGCTTTAAGGTGCTTTGGCAACATGTCTGTAAACATGGTTAATTATGCTTTCTTATTACTAGCTGGAAATCTAAATGCTAAATGCAACTCTTGTCATTATTATGTGTAGCTTTAATGAGCTTGCAAAGGTCTTTCATAGAACTATTTCATAGAACGCCATGTGCAGGTTACTTTATCTTAACTTTATTCTATGACGTTCTCTTTGTTTTCACTATGAATTGCCTTGAATTTTATATACAGCTTTAATGAGCTTTGAAAACTCTCTTATTCCTAGTTAAATCTCTATTTGACTTTTTTTTTCTACTGGCAGCTTCTTTCTTTAAGTTAAACAACTGTCAGGAACATTCAAACCATTCTTATTGTCAGCTTAAACTCTAACTGTATCTATCTACATCAACTTTTTGCTGTTTTTATTATTTAAAGCAGCTTTAATGAGCTTTGAAGGCCTTCTTGTTCTTAGCTTCAATTATATTTAGATCTATCTACTTCTACTCTTAGCTCTTGTCATTACCTTAAACAGCTTTAATAAAGCCTTTATAGATCCTTCTTTCCATGTAGAGCTTTCCCTTTAATTCAAGCAGATTTAATGAGCTTTAATAATATTTTAAGACCTATATATTGCTTACTTTTCATGTTTAGCTTTCGTCTGTATTTTCAGCAACTTTTATGAATTTTCAAGGCTATCTTGTTCTTTGCTGCAACTCTATTTGCATCAATTTACTTCCACTTTCAACTCTTGTCATTATTTTAAGCAGCTTTTTCAGCCTTTAAACCTTTGTGTTTCCTACTTTACATGCTTAGCTTTTGCTTTGATTTAAACAGCTTTAGTGAGCTGTTAAACCTCCGTATTGCTTACTTTCCATGTTTAGCCTTTGCCAGCTTTAATGCTTTTAGCAGCTTCAATGAGCTTTCAAAGTTCTCTTGGTCCTAGCCTTAGTTTTATTTGCATCTGTTTGCTCCACTTATAGTTCTTATCATTATATTGAGCAGCTTTCAAAGCACCCGCATGTACATAAAACTATCTTTTTCTCTCTCCCTCTTTTTCTCTAGCTGCCTCCACTTTCAGCTCATCTCATTTGCTGTGTCCACTCTTATCACAACCTTTTCTATACTCATTTTTAATTTGCTGTCCGATATCCGTAGTGCATCGTCAATTCTCGAACATCTAGTTATGAAAGCTCTGCATTATGCATTGCTGCATTTGTGCGCTCAAATTGTTTTCACTTTTATTTTATTTTCCTTCAATTTGTGGCCAACATGAAACCAGAAAATCGTAACTGCATTATTGATGGCTCTGCATCGACGATATTTTCATATTAATACTGCACCCTAGAACTGACCTCGCACTCACTACATCTACCTCTATTCTGCTCCCTCCCTCCTCCCTCGCTCTTTCTCTCACTCTGTCTATCGCTCTCTCACTGTTTGGCACTCCTGAGAGTTGAGTATTGTCATGCATAACTGATGCTGCTCGTTGCTGTGTGGCATGAGAAAAATCTCAACAAATTTATGGCATATTCCCAATTGTCCGCACTCGGCTAGAGCTAGCTCTTGTTGCCCTCCCCTCTCCCTCTCTCTTCATCTCTCTCTCTCTCTGGCAATTCATTAAAAATACTCGCATGCTGAAAATCATAAAATGAAAGACAAATATCGTGCAGGCAATTAAGTTGAACTTGCCCTATGCACACACAAACACACACACACGCACGCACTGCCCACCCACGCACACACACACACACACACACACACGTAAGCTATAAAAATATCTGGTAAATGAGTGTATTGAAAAATTTATGCATAAACTAACATTGAATGAAAATTCATTTGTTAGATGAGTTTTTAGGGCCAAAGAAATTTTCACAAAATAATTTTACATATTTTTAGCATGCACACAATTTCTCCAGAGAGAGAGAGAGAGAGAGACAGAGCACTTTATTAGGCAGATATGTAAAGTACATACAGACATGTTTATAAGGTGTATGTATTTATAGCAAGCTCACTATAATTGCCCATCAAGTTTGGAGCATCTACAATGGTTTAACCTATTTTGCATTGACGAGATAAATCTTTATCAGGCTTGCTATATATATTCTATATAGTACAAGCATACACACAATTTCTCCAGAAAGAGAGCACTTTATTAGGCAGATATGAAAAGTACATACAGACATGTTTATAAGGTATATGTATTTATAGCAAGCTCACTATAATTGCCCATCAAGTTTGGAGCATCTACAATGGTTTAACCTATTTTGCATTGACGAGATAAATCTTTATCAGGCTTGCTATATATATTCTATATAGTACAAGCATGCACACAATTTCTCCAGAGAGAGATAGTACACTTTATTAGGCAGATATGGAAAGTACATACAGACATGTTTATAAGGTGTATGTATTTATAGCAAGCTCACTATAATTGCCCATCAAGTTTGGAGCATCTACAATGATCTAACCTATTTTGCATTGACACGATAAATCTTTATCAGGCTTGCTATATATATTCTGTATAGTACCAGCAGTACTCTTTCAATTTACAATCCACATCTGATCTATTTGATTGCCCACACACGCCAAAGATTAATCTAATTAATGTCTCATTTAATGGTTGCACATAAAATGAAACTTAATTTATTTTGTTGGAATGCCTCGAGTAAGGCGACTAATCAGCGGTGGCTTAGTTGGATATGGTAAACAAGTCGATTTATGCGTAAATGCAATTAAAACGCGCATCTACACCGCATTGGCATGCAGAGGGAGGGACAGCAGAGAGTGCGAGAGGGAGAGAGAGATAGGTTGATTGAGAGAGAGAGGTAAAGAGAGCGAGGTAGAGCGAGTGTGCCATAAACAACAGCTGAAAAACGGGGACAAAATGATGAAAAACCAATGGGAAAAAGTGCATATAACATTTCCATTGATTGACAGTCAAATTAGCGGCAATCAAATGGAGGTCTCCCCTGCCTATATACCTCTCCCCTCCGCACCCATAACACTGCTACTGCTTCGCTTGCATGGCAAATAATTTATAGAATTATACGAAACGATATAGCGCACAGCTGAAAAGCCATATCAATCAAATAAATTATGGAATGTTTAAGAGGGGCACAAGAAGAGAGGAGAAGAGCAGAGCAGAGTATAGGTAAAGAGAGGGGGAAGGGGGGTAGGCAATCCAGTAGATACAAATGCGAATCAATATGGGCAAACAATCAGTCAGATAGGCAGGCAGGCAGGAGGGCAGGCAGGAGGGCAGTGGGCCTGACAGGCAGTACGTGGGGCAGCCTCAAGTGCATAAACAAGCTAAAAAGGGAAAGAGGGGGGGAGCTGGTGTACTGGCACTGCCTCACTTGATTTGTTGACGTTTCGGAGTTTCCAAACGGCGCCTAACGCCAACTGCAACCTAATTTCGAATCCAGCAAGTGGCGCTAGATCAAGCATGGCAATCATATGCTGTAAGTACTCACTCTCACACTGGCACACGCAGGCACACACTGGCACACACTGTGAAGCGAGCACTGTGTTTACATAGGCATCATCACTCATACGTCACGTTGGCCCGGGCAACATTTCAATTTTGGAATAAAATACGATGCGTTGCGTGGCAGACGAGGCAGACGAGGCCCAACGATAAACTCAATCGCATTGACGTTTGCATAAATATTCAACAGCATTTGCAGGCACCCCCCTTATGCTCCCTTTTGGTTTATACATTTTTTTTTTTAATTTCCCGCGCTGCTGTTGATTTTTTATGGCACTCACTGTGTTTTGTTCCCGCTGCGCATTTAGCACAAAATAAACAAATTACAGTGCATAAAAATCGAGGCCCAGTTCAACGAGTTTTCACTTTTCATTCTCGTTTTGTTTACACCATTCTTCGCGCCTCTTCTTACTTTATTAGCTGAAGATCTTTTATGCACGCGTGCCTCCCTATACTCCCTACATAGCGTCCGGCCAGACCAGACTTGTTTATGCCTGCAAGTTTCGCAACCGATTTGGCAACCCTCGTTGTAAGAAAGTTGAAGCAATTGAGTTGTTTCTGCCTGGAAATACTTTTTAGCTTTTATTCACTAGAGAGATCGTATATTATTCCTTTGATTTACTTTGCCCTCCTCGGTTACCATTTCATAATCTGGCATTTTCCTCTTTTTGTTGTACATCTTCCGCCTAAGCTAGTTCTGAAGCTAAAAGGCTCAAGTTCTTCTTTAAGTTTCGTGCACTTTTCTTCAATTGTCTGTGCCACATCCTTACTGAACGATTCTTCACACATTGCCTCCCCATTGCTCACTCCTTGCGTGCTCAGGCAGTCCACGAATCTCTCATCTTTTACTTCATACAGTCTTCGCACCTGTTTTCTGCAACAGGCTTTGTCCTCTTTAACGGCAATATCGTAGCAATTGGGGAAGTTCCACATCCATATTGGAAGCACTAGCTGCGAGACTAAGCTCAGTAGAACGAGCAGTGTTTTCATCGCGACAATCAAATACTAACTGCAGAAATTTGATGTTGATTTCGAATGATATAGGGGCTACTTAGGGCTACTACAGTACATGCGAAGTTAAAGTGAACTCATAAAGCGTGAGCGATTGTGGTTCTCTTCTTATCGCTATTTTGTTATGTATGTACATATGTTTCATGCAAATTAGTCAAAGATAAGTTATGAAAATACTCAACATGTCTGGCACAGAGTATATTTGTGTTTTATTTATGTGTAATTGAGTGCGAGTTGATTAGAGATTAATAATAATATTGTATCTAGAACAGCGATCAATGAGTGGCATAGTGAGAAATTCAACATAAATACAATGGAAAGTATTCTATTTATACACGTATCGACAAGCTGGACCACATTACATTGGTTTGCTCTACACTCATTGATAAACAACATGCTGAGTATGTTCAGTATTTATAATTCAAGATATTGTATAGCCAAGCTCAACATATCTAGATGTTTCTGCCACATTTAGTTAAGTATTTCAAACAAATTTAACTGATATATTAGATGTATAATCATTTTAGTATGATTTATTTATTACTTAGTTACATTACAACTAAGCTTGACCAATTCGACCAATACAATAGGTCAGCTACAATAACACTTCTTTAGATTATTTCATTCATTCATTTGCAACATAAAATGTATTTCCTATTTCTGAGAAACATTGATGTAACTTCGATATTTTTCTAGCTCCAATTAATATTTTCTACTTTTCGTATTTTTAATATACTATTTCCGCTTTGGGAAACATTCGTTTGCATTTCTTTGTTTTGTTATCTATGGTGCAACACGAGGATAAGCTGGTACAGCCAACATTACACTGAGCCTTGGCATATTTAATGAGTGGCTCCATTGAAATGAACTCTTCACAACCTTCACAACTGTCACTTTGGTCAATTAGTTTTCGTGCCTGGCAGCATAGTGTAGTTCTTTCGTCTCGCAGTTGTAACTGCTGCTTGATTTCAGACAAGATACACATATTTGGTTCCTCTAGATTCCTGGCAGCACACTGTGCAATCAGCAGCAGTGAGAAGGCGCTCAGTTGCAGTAGTCTTTGCATCTTGAGAATTCACTTAGTACTGACCGTTGCAAGAAGAGTTACTGCTACTAATATGGGAATGTGACGCAACTTGGACAGTGCTAAGTATACTTTGCTTGCGTCAAGAGAGCCACAGCTAATTGGCTTTGTTATATTAATATTACTAAAGCATATTACTATATAATATAAAATAATTGATTTCCTTTTATTATTTAATTTTGAATAAATTTGAACAATTTTTTTTTATTTTTTTTTTTTTTGTTAAATGAACTTTGAACAATAGTGCTATTTTTGTTGCCGCCGCGATTCGAAGGTTTTCTTTTGTTTTCGCAATTATTTTAAAACCAACCAATAAGATCTGCCAACCTATTTCGTTAATTCATTGCATTGTATCAATAAATTTTAGTAAAGAAAATAATCAAAAAATGTAAAACAAAAAAACTCTGACGAACAGAAATCGTGCTAATGGTGCTATTATTTTAACCGCAGCTGTATATATACATATATATATATATCTATATATGTATATATATAATAATAATTATAAAACCAGATAAGAAATAACTTGCAACTTGTTGTCAGCTTAAGTTTCCAATAAGCAAAGGAACCTGCAAAAAATCAAATTCAATTACTTCAGATCGAAAGCCACAAATTGTAATGTGAGCCAGAAACTTTTGCACAGACACACACACACACACACACACACACACATACAATATATGTTTCACTAGACTTTCTTCATTGTCTGTGGCAAGTAGAAAGAAATGGTAGCAAGAAATTCGACTGCCTTGAGGGCTGTAGAGAAACAATCACTCGATGAGCGATGTAATTGATAACTTTACAGTTTCCTATTTGGAATTCAGGGTGCTGCCATAGTAACGCATTGTCATGCTGGTAGGGGGGAGGGGGGGGAGGGAAGGCACACTAAAAAACCAATGAAGCGTATTGTAAAAGTATCTCGACATTTTTATTAACACCCCTCGAAAAAGGTTGACAAAGCACCTGACGTTGGTCATTTCTACGGCTGCACTTGGGTCAAAGTGTTTACTGGGGGTAGCTGGGAGTGGCAGGGGTAGGGGAAAGGGGGGGAGGGGGGCTGTTGTCACCTGTGTAATTTTTGGTATATGATGTGCGACTTGAGTATCGTTTTGGGGGCAGACTTTCATTGCCACGAGGCTTTAACTTTATCTTGAACTTGCTCTCGCTCTCTCTCTCACTCTCTCTCTCTCTGGGCTTTTGCAACACTGTCTCCTTCTGCAACTCTGCTTACTGCTGCTTCATTCTAATTACAGTTGGGTCCCATAAAAATAGCTGGCACCTAGGTGCCTATCTGTTCATTCGATTACATTTTTCCGCCACTTAACGGCCGAATTATGCAAATTAGCCGAGACACGCGAACAGCGCAAGGCCCCCCCCTCACTCTCTTCCCTTCGCCCTGAGTTGAGCTTGCTTGTTTTGTGCCTGCTTTGAAATTAGTTGGCAAAACGAAGAGTCCTATGTGTGTGTGTGTGTGTGCACCTGTCGACCCAGAAGGAAAACTAAGGAAACCCACACAGAGTAACAGTAAAACACCCCCGCCTGTGTGTGTAGGTGTAACCATGGCATTTGCCAGGGGTTGCACACACTACCAGGGGTAGCTGTATCTCTAGTTGTATCTATGTATCTGTAACTGTATCTATGTATCTGTCAGCTACAGCTACAGACAGCGAGACAGTTACACATGTATTTCTGCAAGTCATTGGGGCATTTAGGGCTAGTTAGGGTAGGGTACGGCAAACACTGCATGCAACCGTTTTTTGACAATCATTTGGGGTATAGTATTTGCCAGGCACTCCCTCCAGCTCTCCCTCTCTCTCCCTCTCTCTCGCCATATCTCACGCTGTGTGTGAAAAGCGCTTTCCATGTGGCCGAGTTGCAAGCAATTGTCAATCAAAAAGCAAAGCTGCACATGCCACAGAGGGTGCCAGAGACAAGGCAAAGCTAGCAGAACTATATATGGAATATTTCCGGCAACAAATCGAAGAGTTTTGCACATGAAACTCTCTCTGCTAATAAGCGCCTTAGCAAGTCGGGCAAGTCGGACCAGTCGACGCCCTATTGCTGGCTATATCTATAGCTATAGCATAAGCTCAATTACCTGTTCTTTCAAATTCGAAAATTGATGCTCATCTTCCGGCCTCGTCTGCATTCAAGCCTTCAATTGCCCATCAATTAGAGGCATAAGGCCAATGTATCTAATTTAGACAAACAGCCCAATGGGCAACGGCCTCAGCAGTTAGTGTATTCCCCCAAACCAAATTGGAACGGAAATTATTCATGGCTTCCATGGAAACCAAAAGAGAAGAAAGGGAGCAGAGGGGGGGGAAGCCGATAGAACAAAGTGGTGGAAGCAAGACAAGAAGATAAATGACCAACAATTAGTCACACCTACGATGACAATCATCGAATGATTTTCGAATGAAATGAAATGCCCAGTGGTGTCGTGGGTACGAGGGGGACACGGAGGCAGATCAGATCAGACCAGGCCGAGCGGGGGCTCTTGTATCTCTGATTCCCCATTCCCATTCCCCTTTCCATGCCGATTGCAATGCGGCATACGGATTCGATTCGATTTGTGATTCGGTTTTCGGACAATGGTCAAACTAATGAAAATTCTTTTTTTTTTGGCTTCTATGGTTGAGTGTGTGTGTGTGAGTGTGTGGGTGTGGTTAGTCAGGGGGGGGGGAGCTGGGTAGGTGGGTCGCTAGGTACCTTCGTCTTTATGCTGCTGTTTGCAGCGCTTAATTGCTGAATGGGTTGGGTTGCAACTGCCTGTGGTGTTGATGGCAATGCCAGCTCGACACATGTGCCGCATGACGTCGTGTAGCACGTGTGTTCGTGTGTGTGTGTTCCGTTTTGATTAGCGGCATGCCATGTCAAACAACAATTTGTAAGAGCGAATGACATTTGAATGATGACATCGACAGAGCGACACAGGCGGCGGCACAGGTGGCGCTTCCGCTCGACACTTGTTTACAGGGATTGAGAGCTGAGGGCTAACACAAGAGGGGCTAACACATAGAAACAATTACTTATGTTGCTAATACGCGCATCAGTCAATCTTCGGCACAAGTTTGTTTGCCTCTCCTACTCACTGCCTCACTCTTACTCTCTCTCTATCATGCAGTCTGTCTCTTTCTCATACAGTCTCTCTCTTTTCTCATTCACTCACCCACTCTTTTTCTCCCTCTCTCTTTGCAGACTTTCATTAGATTGCAGCGATTGAACACACGGCCAGCAAAATGTTTGCCCGCTTCCATTTGGTGTCCCTCGTGCTCTTCATTGGCACATTGAAAGGTAAGTGAGTGCATCCATAAATAAATACTTATATGTATGACTGTATGTGTATGTGCACATGTATTTGTGGCGTGTTGGTGCCACTGTGCCGCCGGCTGCCGGCTGCTGCTCAATTATGCAGCTCGCCTCGGTCAGCTTCATTTGTCAGCGGCGCCTCCGACGAGGAACGACGTCATTCAATATGAAATTTCACACTTTGGTTGACATTTCAAATGGCGAATGGCCAAAATGGCAAAGAGGCGAAAGAGTGGGAGACGGGACAGGGGCTGGGTTGATGCTGGTGCTGGGTGCTGCTGCTACTGGGTGGAGGCGTGGCACAGGGCTGACCCCGACCACACAGCGCGGCGCCGTTGACGCCGCATGCCTCATAAATTAATTTACACTTGAAACTTCGCGGCGCTGTGGGGCCAAAAACAACAACAACAACAGTTGCAGCAGTCACAGCAGCAACAGCAACAACAACAATTATGCATTCAACAACAACAACAACAGCAGCAGCAGTAGTAGCGTCAGCAACAGCAGCAGCATTGGCAGCTGCACAACCACAACAATAATGCTTAAAAGCTTAAAATCAAATGCAACTGAATCTGCCGCCACCCATGGTGCATGTTGCACGCTCTACGGGGGCGTCTGTCTGTGGCACGGGCATTGCCAGGGGGCAGGGTGAAGCGTATCGGGAATCGCATTGCAAAAATCCGAGTCGCGTAGGGCCAAGTGCAGTTCGTTATAGCCGCATTAAAGATTGAACTGCAGGCAGTGCGAGGGGGGAGGGGGGAGACAGCAATTGCTGCACAGTGGTGCCAGAGTGTTGGCCAAGGGCATTCAAATATAATACTTTACTCATAAATCGCTTAATTTCATATAGTTAATTAGTGAATAAACACTTTCAATTGCACATTGCACTTTCCATTTAATTGCTGCAATTAAATTTGCAGAAGTGTTGAGAAATATTAAGTGAATTGAGTAGAGTGGGCTTAAATATATTAATGAATAGGTTAATAATTACTTTAAATTTGATTAAGGATATTAGACAGTTTGGTAAAGTTATTTATTTATTTAAGACCATTTTATAAATTTTATTTTGTTTATTTTAAAATTTCATTATCTTTTTATATTCATTTTATATATTTTATTATGCTCATTCTATAATAATTATTATTATTATCTATAATAATAATTATCCATTTATTTTATTATATATTTAGTATTTTGTATTTTTTTTTTTTTTATCATTTATTTAATTTATTTTTTTTTTTTAATTTTTTTATTTTTTTATTTAACATCAACTAAGACAGTCGACTTAAAATTTTAAACTTTTTTTTTTGTTAATTAAAATTTGATAAAAATTTAAATTCAAAATAATAAAAAGTTTAAGACTTATATTTTAAAATTTATTTGGTTTATTTTCTAAGATTAATATATTTCTATTTAAATGTTTTGCATAAGTTAACGTGATATTGCTTAAAAATTCATGGTTGATTTGTGCTAATTATACTATTTATGCAGTATCTCTATTTAATTATAATATGCATATAAATTATATAAAGATTCATATATAATATTCTTTCAATAATATTTCCTTTAACTTTCTAACACAAAGATTTTGAATATCTTTAATTAAGTTCAATAATTTACTTACTTATAATATATTTAATTTATTTATAGAAATCCGATATTTTACTGACATAAAGAATCTTTATAAAACTCCGATGTTTATTTTACATATAACGTCTTTAATTTGTTTGAAATATTCCGAGCAATACAGCCCCTGCGTAAATATTAAATTAAACCCATTCTCCAAACTCTTTTTTCTTCGCTCCTGTATATCTCTTTCTCCATCCTCCCTTCCTCGTTCTCTGTCTCTATTTCCCTCTCTCACTCTCTCTTTCTCTCTCATTTTCTCTACCTCTTCTTCTCTCTCCCTTCCTCCTTTCTCTCTCATTCTGCCATATTCTTTCTAATGAACTCCCTGTTTTGAAAACTGTCACATTTTGCCAGCAAACTTGCCAAACTATGCTTGCCACAAGCACGCTGCATGTGCCTCACTTAACACGCCTCTGCTGCTGTCGCTTCTGCTGCTGCTGCTGCTGCTACTGTTGCACGCTGGCAAGCTGAGTAAATGAGGGAAATGTTGATTTTCCGTCGCGTCCTAAGTATCTCAAATGCAGCGTGGTCGGCCCTATGCAGGGGGGGAGGGCGCAGCTCGACCGCTTAGTTGCAAGTTGGGCGCGAGTTTTGACGCAGTGGCGATTGTGGTAAGACAACAAACACATGAGCCAAAGCTGCGCTGGCCAGTTGGGGGGCAACATCAGCAACAACAACATCTCCATCTCATGTGCAAATTGCAGAGAGGTAGGGAAGGGAGGGGAGGGGAGGTGGGTAGTGGCTACGCGTGTCTGTTTAATTGAAATTGACGCTTACTGCGTTTGGTTTCTTCGCGCCAGAATTTGTTTATGAACAATTTAACAGTGAGAGAAAAAGAGAGAGAGGGGGGGAGAGAGATAGGGAGAGT
Organism: Zaprionus ornatus; assembly: GCA_018904035.1. Classification (NCBI taxonomy): domain Eukaryota; kingdom Metazoa; phylum Arthropoda; class Insecta; order Diptera; family Drosophilidae; genus Zaprionus; species Zaprionus ornatus. The sequence continues at coordinate 5,600,003 of JAEIFZ010000002.1, read as the reverse complement.
GGCAAAGAATGAAATTGCTGCGGCTGCAGCGGCACTTTGTCGCCTGTCGTAATAATTCTGCTGCAATTGAAATAAATTAAATTGCATGCGGAGCCATTTTCAGACGACGATGCCGTCGCCAGTTTTATGGCGGAATCGTGTCTGTCTGTGTGTGTGTCCGTGTGTGTGTGTGTATCCCAAAAAACCGAAAGCTATGCTTCCCCAACTTTCCAATCCGCGATCCCCATCCCCCGCTCTCTCTCTCTCTCTCTTTCTCTCTCTGCCCCATGCGGATGCATAACCGCAAAACTGCGCTGCACTCAACATAGTCGTGCGCCAGTCATCATCCTGATGTGCACATGTCACTGCGGCATTTGTTTAATTAACAAAACCCCCCTCCCTCTCTATCTCCCCTCTCTCCTGTAGCACCCTATTCTGCCCACTTGGGTGTGTGGATTGTGGGTACTAAGTGGTGGTGGTGGCAAGCGCCGCACTGACGTTGCAGCTTTGCGCCTGGCCGTGTCAGTCATCGTTTGTCTTTGTAATTTGTGCGTTGATGAGTTATACTTTTGTTGTTTGGATGTATTTGGATGCCCCGGGGCTGATTAATGGGCTGTGGATCATATGCTGTGCATGCGGGTGCGTTACTTACTACGAAGCGAAGTGAGAAGAGTGCGAGTGTGAGTCGAAGAATGTTGTGTTGAAATTTTAAATGTTGCGTGGTCGAGTGGAAGGTGTGTGGATCGCATGTGGAACGCATGTGGAACTTGTGGATGCTGAGCTGAAATGCTGAAATTCGCATAGTTCGTGCAATAAACAAAGCAAAAGTACTTTATGACTGCCCTAATGCAAAGTGGAACGTAATTCGCTTGTGGATGCTGAGAGTGAAATGGCTGAAAGGCACTTTCTTCTGGAACTGGGCATGTTATCGAATAACTAGCTGCAGTTCCTGATTGGCAGGCATGTGGATCGCATGTGGAACTTGTGGATGTCATGTGGATGTTAAGATAAAATACTGAAATTTGGTTTATTTGTGTAATAAACAAAGCAGCAGCATGGTGTGGTCGCCTTAATGGAAAGTGGAACCTATTTCACTTGTGGAACCTAAACTAGAAAGGGCTAAAGGGACATTCTTTTGAATCTAAGCGTATTAGGGACTATCTAGTTGAAGTTCCCAAGTGGAAGGCACGTGGATGCCATGTGGAACTCGTGGAACTTAACTAGCAAATTGATAATCTTAAATCCAGTTGCCAAAAATAACTTGAAACGCGTTGCGGCACTTGTTGCCATCCACAATCTATGCAAATGTTTCCCATGCATAATTTCATATTCAAAATATGTAGAATATGATTTGCCGCCTACAAGTTCCTTCCGAGTCGAGGCAGTCAAGCGTTAAGATTCGCCACAAAGTCGCCGCAAAACTTTCTCAATAAAATACTCAACAATTTTGAATCAACAGAGGAAAATAAATGAAATAAAAACCGAAATGCGAAGTAAAAACATGAGACGAGACAAGGCAGCGGGAGGTGGAGAAGCGTTTGAACTGTGAAAAACTGTTGCTGACAGTTTTCAGGAATGAGGGCAAGACCAGCAACAACAACAAGAGCAACAACAACAACAAACATTAATCATTTAATTTGATAAGCAATAAACGAAGTTCTGATAATCTTTTTACGTGCAGAGAAAGAGAGAGAGAGACAGAGAGAGAAGTCGAAATATTCTGAAAACCGCAAAGTAAAACTGAGTTAGGCGAAGGGTAAGCGGCAGTGGGGGAGGGATTACTACGAAAAGGGGGACTTTATTGGCATTGGCTTTGGCTTGGCTTTGGCTTTGGCATTGGCTTTGGCGTGCCGATGACGCATTGCATGCAATTTCAATTGATTATGCGACGCTTGAAAGGGTTTCACAGCAGGACAACAGCATAAAAGAGTCAGAGAGGGAGGGGGGCATGGGAGAGGAGAGGAGAGGAGAGAAAGTGTGCAAAAAGATGAAAGACAGCTCTAAGGAAAAACTACTTTAGCTTTCACTTGCAGCCAAGGGCGCGACCAGCAGTAGCAGGAGCTAGAAAGGCAGCAGGGAGAGGGAGCTGAAGGAGGGAGGAGGAGGACCAACTGGGAGAGGCAGCCTTGGGTCCACGAGGGTTGGCCAAACTTGTCGCATGAAAATGCAATTCAATTGATTTATGTGCTCAATGCAATTACCCGAAAAGCAAAGAAGGGAAAAGGGGTAAGTGAGGAGAGGGGTAGGGTAGGGGTTTAGGGGGTGACCAAGTGGATTGCCAGGGGCTGCGTGCTTGCTGCCAATAAAAATCAAGCAGGGTTGCATTTGACAGCCGCATAAATTGCTGTGCGCGCCCCACACAGACACCTTGTCAGTAGGTGTGAAAATGGCTGCCAAGCCAAAAAAGAGGGAGGAGGGGAGAAGGAGAGAGGGAGGCGGAAGACTACCGTGGAGACGTTGCCGGAGATGAAGCTGCGAAATGGGGAAATGGAGCTCAAGCAGATAAAAGAGGTGTGCGCGCGTGTGTGTGCGGGTGTGTGCGGGTGTGTGGCGGATGGAACGAGTGTAGGTGGTGGCTGCATAAGCCAACAAAAGTCAAAGGGGGCGTCTTTCAAACGGGGGCGTCACTGCGGCCAATTAAATTTATTGCCCGCTCTGGGTGCCTGCAAAATTGTTTTTAATTGTCCCGGCAATTAAAAACACGCCCAGCAGCTTCGTCTTTGCCTCGGCCGGAGACCACAGCAACAACAACAACAACAAGAAGAACAGGGGAATAACAACGACAACAAACAGAACAACAAAATTAAAGTGTGCAAAAGTTTTTCGGCAGGGGGAGAATGGGAAGTTAAAGCAAATTTATGGAGAAAGGGGTGGAAGCTGAGGAGAGAGAGAGAGAAGGAAATGGAGAACGATATTGAAGTTGATTAGAAATGAAGTATGAAACGTTAAAATTTTGAGAATCGAATAGAAGAGCAAGCGCAGAAACTGAATGGTCTTTCGATAGTCTCAATACTATCGCAAGTAGAGACGTACTATAAGAAAACATAAGCGATATTGTGAGTATTGAATAGATCTAATAGGTCTAAAAGGTCTAGTGTATGTAATATATCCTTCATAATATTTACAAAAACAACTAAAAATTGTAAGGGAAGACATTCAACAGTCATACGATAGTATCGCAATTGAAACAGTGCTATCAGAAATCCTTATGAATGTACAAAAGCGCTTTGAAAGTCATCGAAATAATCGACTAAGAAGAAGCTTAGTTGTCAAGAAAAGAAATTTGTTAATGAAGATATTGCTTCAAGGAAGGAAATTTAATAATCACACGATAGTCTCAATACTATCGCGTGAAATTCCACAATTACAATTACAATTCTTAATTGATATTTTGAGTGCATTAAAGCCCTTGGAAAGGGCTTACTAATAATAATCCAGTGGAAGGAAAGAGAGAACCTTAGTTGGCAAGAGAAGAAACATAATGAATAAGAGATTACGATTACGATACTATCGATCAAAGGCCCAGCAACTGTCACATTTTCGCATTATAAGAAATCCTTATTATTCAAAATATACCAGTAAAGTACCATAAATAATCCCCTTTCAATTGGAATTATTCTTGACAAAAATCCATCTTGAAATACTTTTTCATCCTCTCTCACTTTCATATCGCGCAAGCTACTCAAAATTGCAAAATCTCTTAGCCTAATCGCACTAACCGATTTGTAGGTAGGCACCTGTTTCTGCAGCGCCATCTGTCGCCCACGGGCTTAAGCCAATAAAAGTCTTTCAGGACCTTTTGTTCTGTTTGTCCGGGACGAACAGCGTGGGCAGCTCATCGTTGGTCATGCAAAAACAGCAGCTTTTTATAGACTCTCTCGACCAATGTTGGCATTTCTCATAACTGGCGGGTCTAACCAGGGGGGGGATGGTTGTATGAGAGAGGGGGTAGGGTAGGTTTCTCCCCCATTGCGGAAAGGCAGCTTCGTCTGTTTATTTCCTTGAGTTTTCTTCACTTTTCTCATTCTACAAATCGCTGAGTTTTCCTCTTATTTTTTCTTCGACATAATGCAATTTTAGCTTGGGAATTTTTTCATCATTTCCTTTGGCCGTTTACCGCCAGGACTTTAGCTAGGCAGCTGACTGCCGCCTGCCTGCTGCCTGCTGCTGTTCATTTTCATAGCGACGCCATTTTGTTGCACTTTGTGTAAATATTTTCGCTTGATGCGTTTCGCAAATTAAGTTGCAGGCGGATTGCGGCCTGGGATTTGCTTGCTACCCGTGCCTGACATAGCTGCATCCCAAGACATAAATCACATTCAAGGGGAGAGGGGGTGTGGCACACAGCACGCCGTGCAACGCTACGTGTTGCATTTGCACATAACTTTTCCCAGGCAACACACACAAAAAAAAAAAAAAAAAGAAAGCAAACAAATTTCTGCAGCATTTATTTTGATGCACATTCCAACCTCTACCCCCGTTCCCCTCCCCTCCCCTTCTTCTTCGTGCTACAACTAGTTGCGAATATTATTACGTTTTGCAGTTGTCGGCCGGAAATTTCAGTTCTACAGTTCGTACAGTTTTACAGCAATTGATTAGCATTTAAATTGCTTGCAATGCGGCATAAAAATGAAGCCATAACGCAAGATCGAAGGCGAAGGCAGCAGCAGCAGCAGCAGCAAACCGGCGAACACATGTGGCCGCATCTGACTAAACAGATGTCAGCGGGGGGTGGGGGTGAGGTAGGTAATGTTGCTGCCGTGTCACAATTGCAGACCAGAGCTGGCAGCAGCAGCAGCAGCAACGGCAACGGCAACGGCAGCAATGAATTGCAAATAACGCATTGACCGCACTGCACCTTTGGTGCCACCTTTTGCGGACAAGTAAGGCAAAGCCTAACCCACACACACACACACATACCATGCACTCTCTTTCACTCTCACACACATACACTCACAGCTGCATACGCGCGATATCTGTCGGTCTATATGCGCATGCTGCTGCTGCTGCTGCTGTTGCCATCGGCGGCGGCGTAGCAACATAAATGCCAGCGGCAACATGCAATGCGTTTGCCGCCAAAAACAGCAAACCAAACAAAAGCAACAACAACAACAGCAGCAGCAACAACAGCAGCAGCAACAACAACAACAACAACAACAACAACAACAACAACAGCAACATTGAGGCGCAGCGAGCACTGGAAAAAAATAAAACACAAAAACTGCACAACACGAGCGTAAAATTTTTCATGAATTTGTAATTTATGTGCTAAAATGTTATCGTTGTTATCGTTCCTTTTGTGTGCAGCCAGCAACAACAACAACAGCAATTGTTGTTGAGCACTTTTGGCTGCCATTAAGAGGGACAGCAAAGGGAGTGGGAGAGAGAGAAGGGCGTGGGGTGGGGCCAGCTAAGGTTGCAACTGCATAGAGCCAGCTCATGTTGCTGCCGCTCTTGTTGTTGCCATTGCTGCTGTTCCCACTCTTGTTGTTGTTGCTGTTGTTGTTGTTGCTGTTGTTGTTGCTGCTGCTGGGGCACTGCTTGAAGGCTCGTTGGTCGGAAATTCATATGAATAATAGTTTTATGAGAAGTTTATTCCATAGAAACGAATGCAACTCGCACATAAATTACAAAGTCTAGAAAAAATACAACTCTGTGTCTGTATGTGTGTGTATGTGTGAATGTATTTTCATTAGATTTATATTGCTATACATAAATAATTGCTAAAACAATAAAAGCAACAAGCAAGAAGAGATTAGTTCCAGACCTTGCAGACGGTTAATAATCCTTCTATTTTTGCCATCCTTCCCGTGCCGTAAATCAGGAATAAAACTCAGGAAAGACTGATAAAATATTTCTCAGTTGCCGTTGACATGGATTTATAAGGGGAAGATAGCTTTGGATTGCAGATTACAGTTTAGGAAGAGTTAAAAAAATTTAAAAATATATTTAAAGCAAGAAAGTAAAGCAGTAAATGAGAAGTTCTTCTGTTGGTTAAGGTTTCATTTACTTTCCTTTAAAGTCTCCCCTTTCCCTCTTCAATATTAAACTTCTGCTTATATTGCTAGCACTTCTTTCTTCTTAAACTGATGACGTCATCAGTGGGTCTGCATAAGAATGCTACATTGAAATCGAGAAGAAACAGAAACAATTCAGTTGCAGCTGTTGTTGCTCACGCTTAATATGACAGCCTCAACAATTCAATTTGCCACCGAAGTTTGAGTGCTTGTTGCTGCTGCTGCTGTTGTTGTTGCTGTTGCTGCTGTTGTTGCTGTGGTCATTTGCAAACCAAGCGACAAGCATTGCCAGAAGATCCACCTCGGCAGCTGCAGCTGCTGGACGACACTCGACTGACTTGACCGCCGAGCCGCCAGCTTGGTTGGCCGCAACATTCAATTAAATGCGCCAACAAAAAGCTCAAACAGCACAGGCAGAGAGAGAGGGAGAGGGAGAGAGCAGGACAGCGAGTGGGAAAGCGATTGATGCGGGCATCTGTCAGCTGTACGTGGTGTGGGTCAGGCAATCAGTTCGACGAGTCCAAGTCGATGCTCAGACAATACTCAGACGTCACAAAGGTCACCGCAGCAAAGACCGCTTATGTGTGCTCCTCCTCCTCTTGCTCTTCTTCGACTGCTTCTTATTCTTTTCGATTCCGTTTTCACATACTACATACATATGTCGCCGCCTGCTAAGTAAGCCGATGAGCGCCGCATAAAACTTGATAATGAAATTGAAAAACAAACGACAAACTACACGCAAAAAAAATCCAAAATGAACTTTGGAAAAAGGAAACTAGCGAAGCACTGATGCACTACCTAGGAAAGGGAACTATATTTATTAAATATTAAAATGAACACATCAGATTTAAAATTACAAATTTAAAAGGTTCTTTCTGGAAACAATTGAATGGTCGTACGACAGTGTCAATACTATCGCAAGTAAAGGTATTATAAAAGTAAACATTATCGAAACTGTGGGAATTTAATAGATCTAATAGGTCTTCTAGAGTATTTAATATATTCTTCAATTGTATCGACAAAAAGAACCTCAATTTGCAAGGGAAGAAATTCAATAGCCATACGATAGTATCGCAATTGAAACTGTGCTATTAGAAATCCTTATGCTTTAAAAGTCATCAAAATAATCGACAAAGAGAAATTTTAGTTGGAAAAGAAAGAAATTAAATAAAAGAGGTTGATTCAAGAAAAGAAATTGAATAGTCGTACGACAGTCTCAATACTATCGCAAGTAAAGGTATAATAAAAGTAAACAATATCGAAACTGTGAGTATTCAATAGATCTAATAGGTCTTCTAGAGTATTTAATATATTCTTCAAAAATATCGATAAAAAGAACTTAAATTTGCAAGGGAAGAAATTCAATGGTCATTCGATAGTCTCAATACTATCGCAATTAAAGGCGTACTATAAGAAAAAGTTATCGATATTGTGAGTATTAAATAGATCCAATAGGTCATTTAGAATATGTAATAAATGCTTTAACTGTATCGACAAAAAGAATCTAAATTTGCAAGGGAAGAAATTCAATAGTCATACGATAGTATCGCAATTGAAACTGTGCAATCAGAAATGCTTATTAATGTATAAAATTTATTTGAAAGTCCTTATGGAAAAAGTATAATTATAAGTATAAGCATAAGTATAAGTGTTATATACATCAAAAGTTAACCGACTTTGCTCTTCATTAAAAGTATTTTCAAAGTGCTTTCTATAGAACAAAGCATACATTACCCTTCTCAATCAATAGATCCCTTGTACCAATGATCTAATCCAAGCACAATTTCACACTTCATAGTCAAAACCCTTCTCTGCCTAATTGATACTACTGATAATGATCAGTATAAGGTACTCTTCATGCCATTGAAAACCTGCAACCAATTTACTTCCAATCTCTTTTTACTTCTACGCCCACTTTACTGATCTTCAAGAGGTTCTTTAATCAACAATCTCTGTAATAAATCTCTATTGTTCTACCAATTCAATCAGCATTAGTCATGCTTTTTCCACCGACTGACACAACTGCCTTGACCCATTTGGCATACCCTCCCAGCAAGAGTATCTCAGAGTGGACGCTCGCGCTCCATTTGCGTATTTCGATACTGTTGTTGCCTTTGGTTGTTATTGTTGTTCTTGTTGTTTGTTATATGTGCGTTATTTGTTGCTGCCTGCTAGCATGCATGCATACATACATATATCCATACATATATCCATATATCCATATCCATATCCATATCCATATCCATTAAGCTGCCGGCAGCTATTCATGTGTGTTCACGCTCATGTCCAGACAGCGTCGTCGACGGGGGCCGTTTAGCTTAATGCAACACGAGTGGAAGTTGGAAGTGGATGTGGAAGTTGCAGTTGACTGTGAATATGCATGTGAATGTGTATGTGTATGTAAAGTTGAAGTCGACTCCAACGCGTCGACAGCGTCCAGTCGGGCCTCGCTTGCTCCAGTTCACTCTGTGACTCGCCCCTCTCTCCCTTCTCCCTTCTCTCTCTCTGCTTTCCAGCACGACGACATAATAAAACTCGCTTTATGCTCCGTTGCTGTGTCTTTGTTTTGTTCCGCTCTCTGTCTCCTTCTGTCTCCTTCTCTCTGCTTCTCTCTGCTGTTCTCTTTGTATCTGCTCTTTGTGTCGGCAATCGTAAAACATTTTTATAATGCGCCGATGTCGCTGTTGTATCGCCCCAAACATTGTACGAGTATATAGAGCGCAAGACTATCTGTGTAGCTGCCACGCTTTGCATCTCTTCTTCATCACCTCTTCGTAGGTGGCTCAATTCGCCGCGAGAGTCGCCATCAAATATTGAGCGAGTTTAAGTGACATTTTACATGCGCATTTTCACCTGCGCAACCCACCTGACTATCTATCTACCTACCTACCTGCCTGTCTACCTGGCTATGAGTCAGCAATGCTTTTAGCTTAGTTTTACTCGATCGTAAAACGTTCCCACTGTGAGGAGTATTACAATTTTTATGTGCTCCCATTTGGGTTATAACACGGCATCGATTCGCTCAGGCATTTCTTGATGAGAAACTGTTCAACTCGATTGACTAATTTTACGAGCCGTCGTCACTTGGCACCTACTAGACTGCAGTTGCCACTCCCCCACCTCCCTCTCTCTCTCTCTCTCTCTCTCTCTATCTATCTTCCCTTTCCTTGCCACGCTTGTTTAGTTACAGTTCTTAATGTTTATCTTAGCGCGTTCAGCTTTGATCTTAACTCCATCTCTCTGTGTGGGGGGGAGGGGGATGGCACTAATTACCCCCGTCCGGCTGCCTATTGTACAATTGGTTCCGGTTACCCGAATAAATACCAAGTATATACTGTATTTGGTATATACTAGTCTTCATCAAAAAGTTCTTTGCGGCCTGTCGAAAGCCGCTTTCAACACGCCTTCACAGCGGAAGCGGAAAGAGCTTTGTTCTCCCTCTCTCTCTCTCACTCTCCCCCTCGTTGGGTTTAAAAGTTCTTTCAGGTGTTGCCTGGCGCCGCCTCTGGCAGCTGATAGAAATCGCAATCTGCTGTTGTTGTTGTTGCTGCTGTTGCTGTTGCTGCTGCAAGTCTCGTTGACTCTGACGCGTGTTGACAATGCGGGCTCTGCATACTTTGAGGCGGTGCCAGGTTGCAAAGGTAAATATGTATTTAGATAAGTGTCGCTTATCGCTGCCGAAAGTGTTGCAGTTGCAGTGCTGTCTCCCTCTCTCTCTCTCTCTCTGTCTCTTTCTTTGTGCACTTCAACTGCCTGCCGCACACGCAATTAATTCTTTTAATTGAAATTGCTGTCGCTACCCGCCTAATTGGTAGTTACTCTTCACTCTGGCCTGCTTCGCCAGCTTCCAAATGGAGTCAGAGCCAGTCCTGGTCCCAGGCCCGGGCGTATCAGTTGCACGCCCAAGTGCCAAGTGGCAAGTGGCGTCCAAATGAATGCAACGGGCAGAAACTCGAACAATGAAAACGGAATAAGAAATGTATGAATGAATTTCCAAAGCATTTGCACACTGTTTCTCACTGTTTCCCACTGCCGCACAGTGGGCACATTCCCATTCTTAACGAGCTCAAATATCTTTGCATGCCATAAAAACTAAATTCTAGTTTATGATATTCTACAATGCCATAAAAGTATTTTACGCTAAATACACAATCTTTCTGGGGCCAAAGTATTTACGGTATTTACAGTATTTATGGTATTTTTCTATAGGTTTACGACCTTTTTATGGCATTTTATAAAATTTTATTCACTTGATTGGCTAATAATGTATTGTGTGAGAGTTAAGATCAGTTCGGGTAGTGTAATATAAGAAGGTTGTAAAGTGATTTACTTTATGGAGTGTAAAGATCATTTATCTTTAGCAATTGAAATAGTTCAAAGAAAAATACTTAGTAATAATTTAATATATATAAAGCATTAAATATATATTTGTAGATATAGTTTGGGGATGTATAATATTTTTTATATTTATTTTTATATCAATTGTAGCTCAAACTTTTCTTAAATTAAATTAAATTAAATATTTTAAATTAGGAAAATCTTCAGTATTTTTAATATGTTTTATTTAATTATAATTAAATATATTTAAATATACAAAGCATAGATATAGTTTCAGGATGTATAGTAATAACTTAAAATTATACTAATTATTCAGTATTTTTTTTTATATCAATTTTAACTCAACATTTTCTCAATTTTCATATTTTAAATGAACACAATTTTTAGTATTTTTTTTAAAATTTATATTTATTTAATTTATCTTAATTTAAATCTTTCTTTATTTTTTTCCTTCTTTCATTTCTTTATGCAATTAATAGTCAGCAAATCTTCACAATTTATATACCTTTTATAGTATATATTATAAATTATATATTACATTTCTTTCTGCAAAAATTTTGCATTCAATTTTTTCGCACTCTTGCGCCACTGTGCAGTCGGGTGGCAAATGAATGAATACATGAATTCCACAGCAATTGGGCAGCGCCCGAGGAGTATAGTTAAGAAAGAGAAGCAATGAAAGAAATGGGGAGAATGCGGGAATGAGAGAGGGGGAGAGTGGGAGAAAGAAATGCAGTAACTGGAAAATTGCGCGACAATTAAAGATTTTGCGCAGCGAGAAGTCGTCGCCATCGCCATCGTCGTCGTCGTCGTCGTCGTCGTCGTTGCGTCGGCCCAAATGTAAGTCAAGTGAGGCATGAAGTGCGCGCCAGAAAGTTCTTCTCTGCGTGGCAGCATACGCTCATCCCACTGCTGCGCCCTCCCCCCTTTATCTACCCCAACCCCTGGCACCGTCAGCTGCCTCTGCCTCTGCCACTGCTGTTGCCCCCGTCAACTTGTTGCGGGGCAGCGCGAAGCGAATGTGACAACTTGGCTGACAAAATGCTAACAAGATGATGTCTCTGTGACGGCGACTCTGACATGGACGTGGACGTGGACCCTCTGGGGGTGGGTGGGCACACTGTTTGCAATTTGCAGCAGCAACAAGCGGTGGCAACAAATGACCAAATGTCTGACGAGTGTCACTGTGTGGAGAGAGAGACCACCCAGACGCGGCGTTGCACGCGCTTTTCCGCTGCCAAAAGGATTTTCTGCGAGGCTAGAAAATTTCTTTCCACAGGCAATTTCTAGTTATTTGCATCAAACGTTTGCCTCCGTTTGCCTGCGCTGTGTTCAAATTTATGACCAATGTTTTTTTGCTCTTTGTTGCTGCTGCTGCTGCGCTGCTGCTGCTGTTGGTGGCAACGTCGCGTATGCGCAATTTTCCATTTAGGCCGTAAATCATGCGGCCAATGCTTGACTTTTGTTTTCGGCCTGCCAGCGGCGAGCCTGTCTCCCCTGTCTCTCTGTGTGTGTGTGTCTGTGTGTGTGTGTGTGGGTGTCAACGCCCACTTTACTTACGTAGTGTGTGGTGGGCGTGTCGCACTGCGTGTGTGTCTGTGTGTGTGGTGCGTGCGTGTTAATCTTCACTGCAGTCGAGCCGCGCTGCTGTCTCCAGTTGCCGCTGCCACTGACAGTCAGCGGCATTTAGTTTTAATTTATGGCACATTTTGCTGGCGGTTTTTTTTTGTTTTTTTTTGTTTTTGTTTTCTCGCCTTTTGTCGGTTTTCTTCGCGTATTTTACTTCATATTTATTTTGCCCGCTGCCCAAAGGCCAATGCAGGCCAGAGGGCCGCCTGTCAGTCACCCTCTCGCTCTTTCTCCCTCTCTCTCTGTCTCTGTCTCAAGTGCTGCACAACTCATTTGGCATTTGCCATTTGGCATTCCCTTTGCTGGCACTTCCTACTCTCCTACTCCCCTTGCCTGCCCCTGCCCCTGCCCCTTATCAACGTGTCACTTTAGTCCGCCCATCGATGCTCTTCTGTCCTTAAGTTCGGCCATTAGCAGCGAACTGCCCCCGCTCGACCGCAACGGGCCCCCATCCCCCTCGAGCTCAGCTCAGGCTTTTGCTCGTGCTGGATCCATCCACGACGACGTCGTCGCACGTCGCCAACATTGTGATAATTGCGCCTAATAACTTTTGATGGCTGTAATTAATTCCCATAAGCGCTGCCACCACGCTTGATGCATGACTGTATGTGTGTGTGTGTGTGTGTGTGCGAGTCCAGCAACAGTCATGGCTGTAGCAAGTACAACAACTTCTTGGGCATTTCAAACGGTTTGTCAGCCATGAAATTGACACGTCTTTGGTATTAAGTGGCACATTGAATTGTGCAAATTAATACTACAGTTGTAGTTGTAGTTGCTGCTGTGTTGCTGTTGTGTTGCTGCTGTGCTGTTGCTTGTCTTGAGTGAGCTATGCCAGCACTTGTGTGACCCACTGTAGTTGCACAGGCAGCCTTAAAGTTCAGCTTGAATGCAAAACAAAAGCAGAACTTGCCAAGTTCCAAGTAAATGTCATTCTTGAGGCTGTCGCAACTTGGCTTAACTTGTGCCACAAGTCAACTGAAATTTGTGTCGTCTCCCAGCTTCGGCAGCGCACTCCATAGACTCCCACCTTGACAGGCATGTGGCACTTAAATTGGCCGGAAAGTGAATTATTTGCGGCTAAGAAAAAACAAAAGAAAACTGCATTTTGATTGGAATAGAAAAGCGTCCTTTCAACTATTTATAAAGTTGTTTAGCTGCAAAGGAATTTATGGTTTCTTAAAGGAAATACGAGGTGTGCTCAAAAAGTAAGGTGATTTTCGCGGGCAATGTACTTTCGATTATCGATTCTTTTGTTTTGTTATGTTGGTACACTCTTCCCGAACATCTGTTCCAAGATTCAAGTGAATGCCATTTTTTGTTTGGTTGTGAGAGGCGTAAAGGTTATAAGTGTTTTGACCAATTTTGACCAATTTTGACCTATTTTGACCAAAAGAACCGTCGCATGAGCATCGCTCAAGAGCTGATGAATGACGCCAACGATGACCAAGATTTACTCAAAAGGGTCATAACTGGTGACGAATCATGGGTTATGGTTATGATATCGAAACCAAGGCCCGATCGTCCCAATGGAAGAGCCCAGGTGAGCGAAGACCGAAAAAAGCATTGGATTTGGGCCCATGTGACCTTTTCTTGTTCCGAAAACTAAAGAGACCTATGAAAGGACGGAGATTTGCGACGATTGAGGAGATAAAGACTGCATCGCTGGAAGAGCTCAAGGCTATACCGAAAAGTGCTTATGAGAAGTGCTTTGAGGATTGGAAAAACCGTTGGCATAAGTGTATTGTATCTGAGGGAGATTCCTTTGAAGGGGACTACATAAATATTGATAAATAAATAAATATTTTTTCTTAAAAATACAAAGTCACCTTAATCTTTGAACACACCTCGTATTTATAGTATATAGAGGATTATACTATATGCAATCAATCTGTTAATGAACAAACTAGTTCAATTTAGTCCCATCTTCCTCTCTATCAATTGCCTCAACTAAATTCGATTTGATTTTATTTTATTTATGTTTATAATTAAATTGCATAATTATAACTTGCATATATCTATAAGCTACATATATTTCAAATAATTTCAAATATTTCATAATCAAAATACAAGTTCGAAATTTCAAATTACACGCAATTCAATTGCGGCACACAAAAACCCGCCAAAAATAGCCAATTAGGCATACGTGATGCGTTTGGGGTAACCCTAATGAGATTTATTCAGCGCGAGGCCTGCACAAAACTGCAGAGGGGGGCATGCCTGAAGTGTACCCTGTTTAAATCAATCCCCCCAGCATGGCCAGCATGGCATCATCAGCTCATTTCCCACACTGTTTCTCTCTCTCTCTCTTTCTGTCTCTCTCTCTCTCTTCCTCGCTGGACCTGCCGCAATTTTCCAATAATTTGTCCCTGCATTGGCCCCGAAATATCTTTGAAACTGTCGCAGTTTTGTAATTAACACTTGCTGCAATTGAAACCTCGACTCGGCTGAACTTGCTGCCTTATACTTCGCCCCCTTTCCCCCGCACTTCCCCCTTCAATCGCATTAACAACAAACAAACACGGCGCAAAAACAATAACCTCGCCTCATGGCGAGTGCTAAAACAATTAGAAACAGCCGCGCTGCGTTGCCTGCCTGCACGCCGTAGCTGTCATTAACGAGACCCCATCCCCCTTCTCCTTACACTCTCCTTCCCCTTTCCCCCCTTGCCATGGCAGTTGCCATTGCTCTGCGCTTGCCACATAATTTGTAATTTTAGTGCAATTTTCGTGGCACTTTTCGAAAGTTCACAAATTTTTGCCATAAAGGCAGACAGCCTGAGGGGGAGTGAGGGGGCGTGGCATATTGGAAACATTTGCTACTTGAAGTAGATTTTTGAAAAATAAAACTTTTGGCTTCTGGGCCAGAGGGGGAGTGGCAGTAGGGGGGGGAGGCGTGCTTGAAGCTGTTAAAAGCAACAAAAGCAGCGGCGACAAAACTGCCGCGACGTGTTGATTGAAGCAATTAGCAGTTGTTGCTGTGTGTATGAGTGAGTGTGTGTGGTGTGTGTGTGTATTGGTGTGTGGTGTGTGCGAGGGTTGCAATGTGCAGCTGCTCCCGACCACGGGCCAAATGTTTGTCTAATTACTTTGCACAGCTTTCAGCGGGTCGGGCATGTGTCTTCATTTTGTCACAACAACAAGAGGGGGGAGCTGGAGTAGAACGACAGCAACAGCATCGCTCACTGTTTGTTTGTGCTTGTCAAACTGCAGCAGGCAGCAACATCCCGACAGGGCACGCCAGCAACATGGCGCGACACGCCAGCAACATCGACAGCAGCGTCGCCGTCTTCAGTCAACAAGCAGGCAGCAGCCGGCAGAGCAAAAGAAAAAAAAAAAAACCCCGTTGCGGAAATTAATGTGGCAAAGTTGTGCAAGTGCTGCCACGCCCACAACCCCCAAAGACCCTGCTCAGCTTGCGCTGCTTACCAGCGATCACTCTCGTCTAGTTTCACGTCCGTTTTGCTTTTGACAGTCCTCAGCTTCATCTTCCTCTCTCTCCCGCTCCTTCTCCCTGCCTTCCCCCATCTCTCCACTTTTCCCTTGCTCCTTTTTCTTCTCTTTGTGTCCCTCTTTGCCCTTCTCCCTCACCCGTTTCGCCTTGACTCCTGCACGCCTTGTTGCATATTGCGGTCTGCGCTATAAACTTGCGTTTTATAGCATGTGCCACAGCACAGCACATACTATACACATACTATAAATAGGTTTACGGTCGCCCATGCCAAATGTTTAATTATTGCAATGCGACTAGCGTATGTAATGGGCCTCTGGGCACGTGGGCGTGGCATTAGCCCTGCGCCCATAATTGTCAATGTGCGCACAGGCTGCGCTTCTGCGAAGCTGACAAATTGATTGATGAGCTGCTATAAAATGTCTCGTTTGTTGTAAATGTAACGCATCATAAATTCGCAAAATTATGGCAAACAAGGGCAGAAACTGGAGCACACCACCGTCCCTCCACGCTTCCTCCCCTGCCTCGTCTCCTCTTTCTCTGTCTGACTGGAGAATGGAGACTGGAGTTGGTGACGGCGACTCAGACGCTGTCTGAGATTGGGGGGCAGAGTGTGTGGTTATAATTAAAAACATATGTGCTGGAACCAAGGGGGAGGGCGAGGGGAGGGGGAAAGCCAACGAGCCCTGCAAACAATGCCAGCTGAGTCAGCACAGGACACGGCGAGGCAAGCGTCTGTTGGATAAGCGGAGTATGGGTTAATTAGACGGGCGTCGAAGGGTTAAGCCAGCTGGGAGGGTGACTGAGATCTCACTCTTCAGCTGAGACCCCGCTCTCTCTCTCTCTCTCTCTCTCTCTCTCTCTCTCTCTTTCCCCTCATTCTCTCAAGTGCAGAAAACTTTCAACTTGTCACAGTGCTGAGTGCAATGCCATGGCCAAGGTCGATAGGGGGAGAAGACTTTAAGACACAGAAAATAAAATGAAAAAATATAAACAATAATTTTAAAAAAATCTGCAGATATTTCTAGATTATTAATTGTATTTTTTGAATTTATTAACTGAATAAAAACTGAATAGAAATTTAAAAGAATGAAGATAACTCAAAGTCAATGAAATTCAGCAACAGTGGAAGAAGTTGCCTTTAAGCTAAAGAAAAAAATAATATATGCACAAAGAGAAATCTCTTAAATAATTTAAAATACAACTCAATAACTTTTTTTAATATTACATAATTTTTAAAAATTTTTAAACTATTTTTAAACTTTATTTAAACATTTAAAAGTGAATCCCATGCAAAACTCTCTTGAATTCAAGAGCAAAAGGGGGGAAGACCTAAAAATGCTTACAAAGTGATATATATATAATGAAGAATATTTAAAATAATTTAAATTAAATTTTTAAATATTTCTGTAATATTTTATGATTTTTAAAAAATTGTTAAAATATTTTTAAACTTTATTAAAAAATTTAACAATGAAGACAATTCAAAACTCAATTTAATTCAGCAACGATAGGAGGGAACATCTAAAAACTGCATAAAAAATATTAAATAAATAAACAGATGTATACCATGTATGGTAAATATCCATGATATTTAAGATTTTTAAAAATCATTAAACTACATATAAACTTAAAAGAAACATTAAAAAGTAAAGCCAACGCAAAACTGTCTTAAATTCAAGAACAATTTGTCTTCATTATGTCAACATTGTATGGACCCGCATCAGGCTGATTATTATAAAGGAAATATATCGTAAAATCAATATGCTAAAAATCACATACATTCTTCCGGCGCCTTATCAATGCGTCGCTTTCTTCTGCTTGACATAAAACAAGCTTCCATTGACAAGTCATGCAGGAAGAAAGCAGAAGCAGCAGGCAGAGGCAGAAGGCAGAAGGCGTCGGCGAAAGCCTTTCTTTGAGCACACTCACGTGGCACTGTGCATGTGTGTGTGTGTCTGGCTGTGTGTGTGTGAGTGTGAGTATGAGTACTCGTAATTCACATTTTTCACACGCCATTCGTTTTCAATAACCTGACACACACTCGCACACAGGAACTGAGCGCGAAATTAGCCCAAAGATGCCAAGCCATATTCCTTGCGCCATATAACTGTGCACACATATATGTATATATGCATGTGTATATGTATATGTGTACATACTGAATAGTCATGCTGACTGTGGGCGCAGCGTCATTGGAGACTGGCAACTGAGACATTGCTGCTGCCTCCTTCACGATGAAATGGCAAAGTTTATGTAAGGCGACGGCGTAAATTTTCAGTCAGTGTGAATAGCAGTTCCTCCCCCCAACACACTCACACACACACACACACACACACATACTGCTCCCCTGTCTTCCCACCCTTTAGCTTGTTAACGAATTGAACTACAACTCCACCTTTTTCGCGTTGGATTCCGCCGGTGACGCTGCCGAAAAAGCAACGGGCGAAGCAGAACAGAAGGAAATCAGAGCGAAAGTATTCCCATATAAGTAAACATGAACATACATACATATATACAGCAGCAGTAGGTGTGTGTGTGCATGTGTGCCTGTGTGTGTGTGCTATAAAAATTACTTTGTTTGCCTCATGCAATTTTATTGAGCTTGAAGCACACACGCTGCCAAAAGTTTTCACACAGCTCGCGAATCTCAGCAGGCCAGAGGGGTAAAAGGAGGGGAGGGGAGGGAGGGGAAGTGGCTGTAGCTGTGCCGAAGATTTCTCAGTTGTATTGCGCTAGTTTCAGGCAGCAATGAGCCTCCTCAGGCAGCAGCAGCAGCAGAAACAACTACAAGCTGCTCAGGGCTCGACTTGGCTTGCCCTGGCTTGTTCTAGCTTCTTCTGGCTTCTTTTTCTGGCTTGGGGTTTACCTTTTTTATTGCTATATAAACCAAAATCGTAAAAGTGATTTTGCGACGATTCAGCAATTCCGCTAAAGGTGCCTGCGGATACCAGGTAGCAAAACATTTGTTCATCTTCTGCCTGCCAAATGGCTCAAGTTTTTCTCGCTGTAATGAAAAAGGATGCGCCAAGCGAGAGAAATTGTATTGGTTAAGTGAGGAGGCAGGGGGGTATAATAAATGTGAGCTGTGCGCGTATAACTTACGTCATTTTGGGGCAGGTAAATTGCCAAGTCAGCTCAGCTGGCTCCGCTCTTTCCCCCCCTCTCTCCTCTGCTCAGCTTAGTCAAAGTTTCACTTCCGATCTGAACTACATACATCCTGCAGGGGGATCAGTGCAAGTAATTATTCTCAACTGCAATTACTCTATGCGACAACGTGAACTCGTAATCCCCCAGTGAGAACTTTGCAACAGGATGACAGAAATTAGATTCCCCAAATTAGCAAACTATTCTCATGTCTCAAGTTGAGTCGGAAATCTTTTAGTTGAAAATATTTAGGCAACATTTTAAACTGTTGCGCCGCCGGCGGCAGCAACGGCGGAGGCACAGGATCCCCAGCCAGGCTCAGCTGGGCACTTGAGGCTCGCATAAGGCAGACCGGAAGGTGGCAGGATGCAGCCAGTGGAGGCAGTGGAGGCAGTAAGGGGGGCACAAGGGGCGCACAAGTTGGCAGCAGCAGCAGTTGGGCTGCCTAAAAAGTTCTCAGTCTGCGCTCGACTGTTGCCACTTGCGAGTGTGAATTTTAGCAAAGGAAGTGAGCAGAGTGAGTGGCAGGGGGGCAGGGGGCAGGGGCAGAGGCACTTGTTGCAACGTTGCGCATTTTGTGTGTAATTTTTTAGTAAATATTATTGGCAACAACGGAAAAAATTGCCCAGCTCCCAGGCAGGCGCAGACAATGGCAGCAGGTAGGGGTGCAGCAGGGGGCAGCAGGGAGGTGCAACAGCTGCCTCAAGTGTGTGTCTGAGCTTAACATGCCGTGGAGTGCAGTTGTGCACGGCCGGATGAGGCAGCTGAAGTAGCTGCCACTGTTTGTGCCACACTTTAAATGCACTCGAAAGTGTTTGCTTATAGCACTCCACACACACACACACACCGCACAGAGAGACACGCACACACACACACACACATGCAGACAGAGCCGGCATGCACACCATGACATGCCTTTTAGTTGGCATCGCTCTTTTCATGCCCTGAACGCCTTCAACCGGTTTGCCGGCTTCGACTTTGCGTTTGCCGCCCTCCCCCTCTCTCTCTCCCTCCCTTTCTTGCCTCACGCTATTTTTTATGTTTTTTATTTCAGTTTATTTTATTCTCAGCTGCTGTTCAGCTTTTGCCTTGCATTTTAAGTGCATTTCGGCGCAACGCCAAACACATTTTCACTCTTGTTTATGTGTGTGTGTGTGTTTGTGTATGCCTGTGTGTGTGTGCACCTTTTGCTGAGCCATTTTTAAGTGACTTGCCGACGAAATTTGCCACCGCGTCGCGACTGTTGGCTGCCGCCTACAACGCAACACTACACTACACACGCCTTTAACCCGTCTGCCTCCCTCTTGTCGGCACTTGCCACACTCTGTGTGTTGTGTGTGTGTGTTGCATACTTGGCGGCGCTCGCCAGGCAGCCATAAATCATAGCCGAGTGCCACCACGACAGTCTTAAAGTGTTAACGCAGCACAAAACGCCAACTGGCGGCAATAAAACTGCACAAATATGCGAGAGACCAGACCAGACCAGACCAGGCAGAGCCACAAGCAGCCCAAGAGTCACAACAGCCTTAACCTCCAAATGTGGCAAAGTATTCAAAGTATCCAAATCACATTATGCGACAAACAGAAGGGAGGGGGGAGTAGGAGAAAGCCAACACATTACTAGCAAGTCAACTTGGAAAGTAGAAAAGGAAAGGGAGCAAAAAATAAATGAAATGGCAAAGGGCTAGAGAGAGTTGACTTAGGAGTTTGTGTATGGAAAACAACCTATTTTGCAAACAACCTATTTTACAAACAATCCATATGAAAAACAACCTATATTGAGAACAACCTATATTGAAAACAACCTATATAGAAAACAACGTATTGAACCTACCTATTGAAAACGACCTATTTTGAAAACAACCTATATTGAAAACGACCTATTTTGGAAACAACCTATTTTGAAAACGACCTATATTGAAAACAACCTATTTTGAGAACGACCTATATTGAAAGCAACCCATCTTTATGTTATTCTTAGTAATATTAAGACTCGAAAAACGTGGAAAGTTTAAAATGTTTATTAGGAACTTGGACAGCAAACTTAGATAAAAGAGTCAATCAGGTTTCAAAGACTTTGAACAGCTCTAAATATTATAAATTTGTATGCATATAGGGGTCGATTAGGCACGCTTGATTTGCCTGTAAAAGTTGAAGAATTTATACTCAAAATGTGACACAACTTATACCTTATACCTCAAGCTTAAGTTCCTCTAATAAATACAACTAAATGTTTTCAAAACTGTAGCCAAACTTCTATTCAAAGAGTTGAGAATAAACAATAGCATTCAATAAGCTCTCTAGTTCCTCAGTTCTCTAGTTCCTCAGCTCTCTAGTTTCCTAATACTCTACTCCCTGTTCTTCTTAAGCTCCCTCTCTCTCTCTCTCTCTCTCTCTCTCTCCCTAAGCTCTTCAATTCCCAACCCACAATATCTCTTCCTGCCTCACACACTCATTCAGCCCCCCCAACTGTGTTCAACCACTTGAGCAACAATAGGCACATAACAAGTTCCGATTATAATTAAATTGCGATATGTAAACACTTATTGAATTCGTTATCGCATGCTACATTGGTAATCAGATAATGCTAATGCTAATGCTAATGCTAATGCTGATGCTAATGCTGATGCTGATTCCGATGCTAATGCTGTTTGCTGCCAGTCAGTGGAAAAGAATGTCATCACACACACACACACACACACACACACTTCTAAGCATGCGATTATGTCTCGAGTTGTTGTTGATACTTCTCTTGTTGTTGTTGTCGCTACTCCTCTTGTTGTTATTGTTGCTGCTGCGCCAGATGTTTTGTCGCAGAGGGCGCCTAATAATCTGTACGTTTTGCTGCAAAGATTTATTATCGTTTTATGCGGATAAAAGATTTACGCATATCTTGAAGAGGGGGTTAGCTTCTCCAGATACTCACTGTATCTGTCTCAGTTGTTTCTTTCTCTTCTTTTGTGTGCATGTGTATTATGTTTATGGATATGAATGTGAATCTGTCGCAGATGAAGAGTGAGAGAAAGGGGAGAGAGAGTGAGGGGAGACTGTTACTGGGGCAATGCAATGAAATGAAGTCATTTCGGTCGCTGATTTGGTTATTTATCATTATTTCCTTATGACGCCAGCATGTGTGATACAATATTTATTGCGCCCACTGTGAGTTATGGCAACCATGTGACATTGACATAGTTGCATAAATCAGGCCATGCTACAGTGCTAGCCAGCAGTAAGCCTACCAACTGCCACTCAACCCTTTATCAATTACTAGCGACCCAATAGAAGAAAAGAAATGCAAGGTTCCATTTAGCCTGCCTGTCTGTCAATTTGCCAAGCCCAATAAAACCCCCAAGGAGGCAGAAGGGATAGGAGGGGGGACAATCAAAAGTAATTCGTTGGCCCCGACTTGGGGATCAGTTAACATTAAGTTCGGTGAAAAGTTGTCGGGGGCATGCGTAATGCCAATTGATTTAAATGTGCGACAAATTTCCAAGTCGAGGCGAACAAAGGCAGCATTAGACAGATTGACAAATCTGTATGGGGGTCCCAAAAACTATTAGCATATAGGGGGTGGAGGGGGGAGGGTTAACCCCAAGCAGGGCAAAGCTTGGCAGTTAGCAATTTCTCTGGCCCAAAGGCATGCAAAAACTTTCAGGCAAGTTAATCATTTGTGGGATATTATCAATCCATTTTTGGGTTTTACCCAAGCAAATACGAGTGCGCGTGTGTGTCTGTCTGCGTGTGTGTGTCTGTGTGTGCAAGTGGGACTTAAGCACATCATTACATAAAATTCCCCAAAGTGTGGGCCGAGCTGCAGACGACAGCAGGTTGCTGGGTCGTTGGGTTAGCTCCTTGGATCGACTGGTAACCATAATAAAGCTTATAACACTTTGCATTACACTAATGCAAATACAATAGCAGTTTGTCTGTGTGCGAGTGTGTGTGTGTGTGTGTGTGTGTGTCTATCTGTCTTCATGTGTGCGTGTCTGTGTGTGTTTGCTTGTTGTGCTTTGGGGGCGGTTAGCTCGGTGTCTGTTTGCCTCAGCTTCAATTATGCCATATGTCTGGCCGTATCCGGACTTGGTCTCCGTCTCCTGCTCCGTACCGGGCTGGGACTTGGCCTAAACAAAATTTGTTTAAGCTCCGGCCTGGGATTAAAATTGCTCGGCTCAGCTAAGCCGCAACCTGGACGCTGCAGCCCTTCCTCACCTCATCTCGTCTGGTCTCGTCTCGTCTCTTGTCGTCTCTTATCTTCCTGTAGCATTTGGCATGTGTGGTCTGAAGTTTGCTGCGGTTCTTGGCCCTTATTGCTATTGTTGTTGTTGCTCTGGCATCGTTGTGGCTGTGGTTGCAGCAGTATTGCCATCAGTCACACACACGCACACACACACACACACACAGGGACATAGATACACCGACATCCGAGACGTGGTTGAAGAAGATATGCACACCTGAAGCTGCAGCTGGCGCTGCAACGAGTATGTGCCTCATTATGCTGCATATGCATATGGATGCGTGTGCGTATGCGTGCTGCAATATTGGTTATTGGCTTATTGTGCCACCGGGCTGCACCACCACTGGGAGTGTGAGTGTGAGACTTGGCCTGGACTAAGACGCGCCTCTTCCTTTCACAGCACACGGGCTTAGGTGTGCTGTCCTCAAGGATATGGTCGGAATTTACGTTATTCATTTAGGCCTAAGTTGATTGTTAGCTCCAAAAGATGTCTAGCTTGAGGGTAAATAATTGCGAGGGGGGGGAGCCGAGGTTTACTCGAGGGGCAGTTTAGGGGCAGTTGCATGTGGCCAGGCGTAAATGATGTGAGGTGGCAGGTTGAATATATAAGCTTTAATTCAAATGTGAGCTTCTAGTTTATAGGTTAATGCTGAACGTCACTTTAAGCTTCATGAAATTGAGAGAAAACTTGCAAACTTTAAGGAATGTATTTAAATGATTGATGAATAAATGTCTAAATGCAGAACTATGAACATATGTAGCTATTCAAGTTAAAATTGATCATTTTTAAAGTCTTAAAGCACATTAAAGCTCTGGTCATTAAAGTACATGCTGAAAAAGCTCGATTGGTTAGTGAAAAATTACCATATAACCTTTAAATATGTGCTAGAATAGAACATTATGAATATATCTCAATATTGAACTTTATATACGAATCTCTAAAGCACATTAAAGCTCATTCATATTAACAAAAGCTCAAAAGTGGTAAATGGTTTATAATATATGTATATTATCAATCAATATCAATTAATTAAATTAAATAAATATTATATTCAATAGCAGAAAAGCACATTAAAGCTCATTCATATTAAGTTAAAGCTCAAAAGTGGGGAATGGTTTATGATTTAAGTATATTTTCTACAAATATCTGCCAAAATGCAACATTATAAACATATCAAACAATTAAATGAAATATATATTATATTCGATAGCATAAAAGCACATTAAAGCTCTTGCATATTAAGTAAAATCTCTAAAGATGGAATGTTTTCTGAAATATTATATATATTGCCTAAAATAACCGCTAGAATACAACATTATTTACATTTCATTAGATTTAATTTAACATTTATTATATTGAAAACATTAAAGCACATTAAAGCTCTTGCATATTAAGTAAAAGCCCTGCAACTATTACGAAACTCTGCCCAATCTCCCATGCGCCATAAATATCTGCCAACAAAAATATCATTTCCCCAAATAAACCAACTTTCAAAGTGCATTTATCCATTCCCCCCCTCCATGCTCTCCACCCCACCAACCAATTCCACAAAGGCAGCTTCCATTTAAAATTCTGAAAACTAAACGGCGTCTCATCTTTAACACTTAATTACTTCCCATATGTCACTGGCAACCGCGTGCGCTTGCTCGCTCGCTCCGGCGGCAATCAAAAAGTTAAGAGCCAAACGACAATTCGACCACAAACTAATTTATTAATCCCGTTGCTCACCCAAAAACAACACACACACACACACACACACACACAGAGAGACAGACAGCGACCCAAACTTTAAAAGTCAAACCAACTTGAAACCACGCGCGTCCTGCGCCCCATTGTCCTTTCTCTCTCAACTATGCCCCTTACCCCTTCCCTGTCCTTCATCCCCCTCACTCCTGTCTCCCTCCTCGTGCTGCGGCCTTTCTCGTCGACTGCTTGTGCCATTCGTCTGTTGCCGCCAAACCGCTTTTTGGGCATGGCTAAAATATGCAAAACTAACATAAATCTCAATTTAGAGATTTATGAAAAAACACACACACACACACACTCACACACACACACGCATGCACAAACTAGCAAGCGAGCAACTGAAAAAACCCGCAAAGTAATAAAAAAAATTGTTGTAATTCCAATTCAGCTAACGCCAAAGCAACAACAAAAAGCCAAAACACAGAAAAAAAAAGCCAAAAAATGAAATGAAAACTGAACACAAAAGTTGCTCAACGCCAAATATCACCAAAATACCGCAAACGGCGTAACAATATAACAACAAAATACCAAAAAACGTATGAGCGGGAAAGCAAACTACAATGCAAAAGAGCAAAGCAAACTGCAAAAGCACAACAAAAAAAGAGAGAGAGAATATGTAACAAAGTTTAAAGTGCAAAAGGCAAATGCGGAAAAAAATGCTTTAAAAATCACTGCAAACGCGTTGTTGGCCACAAATGGCCGACAAACAAAAGGGTTTGACTGAGGCAGTGTTTAAGGGGTCGACTAGGAAGATACTCCTTGAGTGGGAGAAAGTAAAGGAAGTAATTTAAGTGGAAATCCTATGAATATTGGCAGAAGGAAGAGTTTCCTAGGTAGACAGTCAAGAAAACCTAAAAAGATTAAATTAAATAAATTTCTTGAATTTTTGTTATTATAACAAATACATTTCTGCTATTAAAAATATGTTTTTTAAATTCTAAATAAATATTTCAAGGCATTGTCAATTTTTTAAAAATATTTTCTGCTTTTATAGTCCTATAAAAGATAAAAACCTTTCAAATTTGTAAAGTTCTCTTAACAAAATTTAACTTATCACAAATTTAATCAGAAACTTTTTCTTTGAGCCGCACAGTGCACAGTCAGTATACCCCATGAAAGTGGCCTGAATGAATATGCCTCAATTGTTTGGCATGGGGCACACAAATTTTGCGTGGCAAATTGAAAATCGTGTAAAGGTTTCAATGTTGGCGCCTGCTGCGCCATGAAAATGACATCAAAATTTGTGCAGTGAAAAAAGCGCAGAATTTGCAAGGAATTAAAGGGAAAGCAAACACAAAGGCAAACAGAGAAACGCACACAGACACATACACACACACACGGACATACACTATCAAGATAAATGACTTAATGTAAGTTCGCGACGAGGCTGCGCCGGTGCACAACATGAAAAATGCGCGAGGAAAATACGCACAGAGAGAGTGCCAAAAAAAAAGGAGACACAGTGGGGAGGGGAACGGGGTAGCAGGTCATGTTGAAAAAGGGTTTTGGGCTGTGGCCCCATTTTTTATAAGCCACCCTCGGTCGCGGCTCCCTTACCCCGCACGCTCATCTAGTGCGTGTATAAAATCTGTCGCAGCTTCAGCTTCAATTATTTTTTACACAATTTTCTTGTCTCTTGTGCCGACTGCTGCTTCAGATCTACCATCTCCCTCTCCCCTACTCCTTGTCTCTCTCTCTCTTTATCTTTCTCTGCAGTCTGTTCTTTTTTCTGTCGCCTTACATATTTTTGGTGCTGCTCATAAATTTGGGTGTCCGTCTGTCGTTGGGGGCCTTCGTAAAGAATCACTGCTGTTATTCTAATTTTATGGAAATTCCTACACTTTTTCTTGCCTTTTCTTTTCAGCGCACGGATTTGCGTTTGAGAAAAATCTGTTTGTCATACGCTTCGTTGCGCCTCATTTTGCAAAAAACCAAACGAAGGCGGCAGCGCTGGGAGTGGCAGAAAAAATTATTGCCGGGCCTGCTCCTGTCTTACAGCTGGCCGAGCCTTTGCCATTGAGAGTGGCTCGCAGCTGTCCAGCTGTGGGGGGGCGTGAGAAAGGCACAGCAGAGTGGTATGTGTGTGTGGGAGGGAGGTATGGCAGGGGGGGTAGGTTACACGAGAAAATAAAAAACTTTTCACAACGCATAAATTTCCAACATTAGTTTTGCGCCACATTATTCTTGCCGGGAAACATATGCCAAGGAACAGGCACAAATTTGATTTTAAAGCCGGCGCAAAGTGAATTTTGATTACAAATTTTCGAATAGAGCGCACATACTTCATCCCCCCCCAAAACAGGAACTTCAACTCTTTGAGGCTATTTTTCTATGTCGGTAGTGTTGAATTTTGAATTATGGCCAAAAGAAAGTTGCAAAAGAAATGGCTTCGGTGAAGAAGAAGACGATGAAGAAGAAGAAGGCAACTGAGTGAGTTGTGGAAAGTATGTTAGAAAGAAGAGTTATTTGGGGATGTTTTGCGAGTTGTGGAAACATGATATACGATTTTGTTGATGGAAAATTAAAACACAGTTCGGAAACTTATAAAATTGGCTGCCTTGGCCTGCCTTGATATTTGTTGAATGGAGAGTTTAATAATATTGGGAACTGGGCATGTAGAAAACCTGAAGACAGTCTCTGGATATTACTGAATTTATTGATATACAGTCTCTGTATAATACTGCAAGTCCGCTTTCTTTCTTATATGCTTTCGAAGAGTAGAAGAGTTCTTCAAGTTTGAATATTGGTTGCCTTGGCTGTTGATATTTGTTGAATTGAGAGTTTAATAATATTGCGAACTGAGCATATGAAGAACAGGAACTTATACGAGATGCACAGTCTAAGGCATTAGTGAACTTATTGATGATCAGTCTCTGTATAATACTGCAAGTCCGCTTTCTTTCTTATATGCTTTCGAAGAGTAGAAGAGTTCTTCAAGTTTGAATATTGATTGCTTTAGCTTAGAAATTTGTTGACACAAGATAATTTTAGATAATAATAACAAATAAAAAAAATAAAATAAGATAATAATTGGGAACTGGAACTGTATAAGAAATCTGAGCTTATAGATTCACAGTCTCTAAAAAAAAACGCAATCCTTTTTTCTTACTTCTGTGATTTAAAATTTTAGTAGAGTTTTTACAGTCTGAAAATTGACTGCCTTTGCTTATACATTTATTGAATAATGACTTAAAAACGTAATTCTATAACAAGTTAAAGATTGTAATTTCCTATTAAACACTCCAACAAACTTCAACAAACTCACATTACATACATCTTCCATCCATCTTGCATCCATCTTCCATCTACTTCACAACCTTAGCAAACCCTCGCAAATTAGTTTCCCATATTCCCATGCATCCCATGCTTGACTATACAATCTTGCTGGTCTCACTCAAGAGTGCTCTCTCTTACTTACCCAATTTAATGCTTGAACTAAAACAAACCGAGTCCAAGGCAATGCGCATAAGCCCGAAGAGCGCCAGCCGGAGATAGTCTGGACTTTTTTTTATATTATGAGGGGATCTGCATAGTTTATTGTCAGTTTTATGACCTGACTCGCCCCCGCTGCAGTTTTAAATGCTTCGGCGATCAGTGCTAATGCCGCAGCCGAAGGGCCTTCATTAAATGGGGCAACAGCAACAACAATCAAAGTAAAGACAACAGCAACAACAACAACAACAACAACAGCACTTTTCTCACCTTCCCGTCTCGTTAGCTTTGTGTTTCTTTCATTCTTTCCTCTTCTCAGCTGCTTTGTTTTTGTTGTTTTGGGGTCACGCCTGGGCCTATTAACTTTTTGTGGTCGGCGACATCCGTCGCGACTTGCGAGTGTTGACAAAATTAGAAGCGCGTTGGCGTTGACTGAGGAGCATCAGCAAAAGGGAGACACTGAAAGAAGAAGAAGAAGATGGGGCTGGATGGGCCTGGGTCTGTGACTGCGAATGGGACTGGGACTGGGTCTGCCTGTGCTTGTGCTTGTGCTGCAATGGTTTTCACACCTCCCTCCCTCCCTCTCTGCAAGATGCCTTCGATGCCATCAAATTAATTAATATCATAAAAATGTCAAACCTTAATTATCATAAATAGACAAATGACAACAAATATTACACGAGTCATTTGTTTAGATTTCTTTCGAGAGACTGGAAAGTGCGAAAATCGAAACAACATTTTTTTTTTCAGTCTTTAATTTCACGGCATTTTTCTTTTGCTTTTTTCCTCGTTCTCTCTCTGTCTCTCTGCACGCCACGAAGATCATTAGTTAAATACATTTTGGGACAAGTCTGACACTAATTTGCTGGCATGGCATTTAATTTATTAAATTATGATGATATTCTTGTGCTGGAATGAATAGCAATTAATTTGTGCCCAATTCCAAGAGGCTTTTATTGGGAGCGGGAAATATTTGGTATCGTTTAATAATGTGTGAAGAGCATAAATAAGCTGCAATTATGCGATATTTTGTTTGATTTAAATTTTGAATAAAAACGCAGATTCATTATACAATTCATTGGCATGGAACTGTGGAATATTAAGGGGAATTATTAGATGGTTTCAAGTGTGGGAACTTGGCATAAATTATCGCTGAACTTGCAGACTTCTTCGCTTTTGCCTTTGTCATTTGTGTTGCCCAAAAAGTGGAGCAGCCTTTGTTGATTGATTGATTTTCTGTGTATTTCACAGAGAATCTAAACGAAATTTCCGAAATCAATTCTTGATTGAACTGCCTGCAATGCCAATGTCAAAAACAAGTGCATGCCCTGGCACTTCAATTGCGTTTGTCAACACTGCACGAGCATTTCTGAAAACGAGAAACTGAAAGTTAAAAATACAAAAAATCGATTGTGTTCACCCCAATCGCACACGCACACACACACACACAGATGACACATGTCAGTAAGGAGAAAGAAAAAAAAGAACGAAACGAAACGAAACTAAAATAAAATAAAAGTGTCATAAGGCATTTGGGTGTGCGACAGGCAGCAAGTGCAGCCTCCAGATGGAGCTGGCAGTGCTGCTGCCTGCTGACAAATAAAACTGTCAGTTTTAATAACTAAACACAGCAGCAGCAGCAGCAACAACAACAAGCAGCGCTGCAAGTGCACTTCACTTGCTGCGCTTCATACGAGGCACGCATTGTTGTTGTTGTTGCCGTTGCTCGTCAATGGGCAACACAGACCGCCCGGCATAGAAGTTGCAAGCGCAGGCATTGTCTGTCTCCCTCTGCCTGCCCAGAGTGCACTCGACTTCTTTGCCCCCGCTGTCTGTCTGTCTGTCTGTCTGTCCGTTTGTCTGTTGCGGCCCTGTCCCGCTGACAGATTACAGCTGCGATAAAGCGCCAGAGTTAAAATATTTTCCAACTTTTGTCTTCTGTTTTTGGGGGGGCAACTACTCGAAATTTTTAATTAAAAGTAAAGCAAGTAAAACGCATCACTGATAAGTCTCCCCCCCCTGACTCCTCCTCTGCCTGCTCTAAGTTCCTCTTTAATCTTTGGGCACACTCTGAGTTCACTCTTGCCCGATGAGCTCATAAATATATCAAATTTTATTTTTATTTTCGTACATCATTCGAGGCAGCGTGGAGCATCATCGAGTTGGAGCATCGACGAGTTGATTAGGGGTCGCTCGCCTATTGATAATCTCTGGCAATTAGGTTTTCAAGATATTTATGTACTGTTAGTTGAGTTCTTTATGTTATGTTTTGTTTTGTTTCTTTTCTTTTCTTTTGCTGCGTGTGTGCGGGAAATTGAAAAACTAAACGAAATAAAACAAAATTTCTTCAACTAGAATTGAAACTGAAACTTTAATGCAATTTTCATTCTTCTCATTTCTGTTTTCTTTCTCTCTCTCCTTCTCGTTGCAGGTAAGTTTCGCTGTAAAAGTTTGCTGCAACACGAACAACAAAAGAAAAAAGAAGAAGAAGCCAACGCTCAAGTTGCAGCAGTCGGTGGTGGTGGCTGCTGCTTGCCACGGCTGCTGCTTGCCACAATTGTGTCAACGCTGGCGTGAAAATCCATTAGAACTAAACTATGTCAATCGATTGAAACAAACGAATGCGGAATGTGTGAAAAGCGAGAAAGGTGCACCACGAGGGGCAGAGAGGGGCAACTGTGACCGACTGAACACACTCCGTTCAACATGCAACACAAACAAGCCACAAATTTTCAACGCATAAAGAGTATAAAAATGCAGATACACACAGACACGCACACACTCACTTATGCTTAGTTCTATATGCAGATACATTATTGGGTAGAGGGGTGACAGGGGGGGGGGGCTGCTTTCAGGCCGTGGGGCAGGCATGAATTATTTAGTCAGCAGCTCCGTTCGCCCAAATGCATTTCTAATGTTTGTGCCACAGACAGACAAAAAGTGCAAATGAAATTTGCTTTCAGTTTCAGTTACCTCCCCCCACCCCCACCCCCCCCTCTCTACTTCCCTAATTGAGTGTCCACTTCCCAGGTATGAAGAAAATCACATGACGCACATTGATTTCTTGTTAAACTGACCCCAAGTGACTTTGAGTCACAGTTCGCTTGTGAAAGCACACACAGAATGAGGTAATAACAACATTAAATTAATTTCAATTGAATCTAATTGACTTACTTACGACCATATCGAAATGCGATCCAAACACAGAGCACCAGAGTGACCCATTAAAAGAGAAGTTTGAGGTTAGGAAATTACTTTAATTTCGTTTTATCTTTGGCTGCAGGGAATTTAAGTCAACTCTTAGGAGGGAAGTCGCAGAATCGAAGGTTATTTTTAGCTCTGACTTAACTTAAAACTTAATAGAACTTAAGTTGAATTTAACACGAAAAAGAACTCTAAAGGTTTCCAGTAAGGAGAATATTATATATATATTAAGTATTATATATATTAAAAAAAAAAAAAAAAAAAAAAATTTAAATTATATATATTATATTTTTAGCTTTCTTACTTATTATATTTTATACATTAGCACATTAATATGGTACAGCATAGCTTGCATATCGAAATGCGATCCAAACACAGAGCACAGGGTGACCCATTAAATGAGAAGTTGAGGTTAGGTTTCATTTTAGCTTTAGCTGGAGCGAATTTAAGTCAACTCCTAGGGGAGAAGTCGTAGAATCTAATGTTATCTTTAGCTCTAACTAGAACTTAAAGTAACTAAAGTTGAATTGAACGCGAAGAAGAACTCAAAAGGTTTCTAGTATCAAGAAGAGTATTATATTTATAGCTCTCTTACTTATTATATTTTATAAAGTGTGTGAATTGATTTTATTTATTTTTAAAGACTTTGCATACAAATTTGGAATAGATCTCTCTCTCTAAATCAACAGCTTCTTTCTTACTCCCACTCTTATTTCTCCATTAAGTGCCTGATCTTGTGTATTGTTTGTCGGCTGCTCTAGTATGTGCATCTGTTAGATACTTGTCTGCAGTTGCATTGCCAATCAGCTGGCAAACAATCGCGTTGCCTCATCAGCGGCAGCGATGAAGCCAACTAGATGGCAAATGTGGAACTTGTGATAGACGGGCAATCTCCCACAGTAGTCTATGAAGTCGCCCTCGCTCTCTCTTGCTGCTCCTTTCTTCTTCCCTCTCTCTCCCTCTCTCTCTCCCACTCTTTCTTTCTTTTGCTCTCTGGCAGGCTGTCAAGCAGCTGTTATTATCAAATAACCGCGCATATCAAATAACAGAGCACACTTTGCTAGCGCTGCAAAATTGCCGACTTTAGTAGACAGACTGACAAGAGAGAGAGAGAGAGAGACAGAGAGGGGGGCAGTGCAAGAGGCAGAGATAGAGAGGGAAGTAGCTGCAGAGAGAGGGGCATAGGGAGCAGAGAGCGCACACGCTGCTTCAGTAGCTGCGACTTTGCTCTATGCACAAATAGACTTAAATGATGTTTACGAAGCCGCAGAGAGAGAGAGAGAGGGAGAGAGAGAGAGAGAGACGTTGACTGCCTGCCACGCTTGGCAGTTCACAGCGCGTTGAGTTGCAGGTTCAGTTGCAGTTGTCACACCTCCCTGCCTCCCTCCCCCCCACTATGCTGCACCCTCCTACGTAGTTTGGCGTGTGCTGCTGCTGCTGCTGCTGCTGCTGCTACTGTTTGCACATTTGTTTGTATTTGCTCGATATTTGTGTATCTTTTTCCGCATACGATTGTCAGTCAGTGTGTGAAGGAGTGTGTGTGTGTGTGTGTGAGTGTGTGCTGGGTGTGCAGAAAAGTGCAATTTGATATTATTGCCAACTAGCAAATACTCTTAGCGCCACGTGAGGCACTTTGTCAGTTACTCGACGGGATTTCCAGCAACATACTCCAAGCTGAGAAGTATCTGTGTGTGTAGAAGTATCTAAGTATCTGTGTAGCCATAGCTGAGTGTCTCTCGGAGTGTGTTTGTGCAAAATATTGCCATTTTGACACATTTACCTAGCTGTAGCCAAGGCAGCTGTGATATCTTCTGTGTGTCATGTGGCCGCTGAGGTTGCGCGCATCTTCGTATTGTTCAAATTGTGGCTGCGGTTTCCCCCCTCACTCCCTCGCTCACTCCCTCTTCCTGCTCTTATCACTGCTCATTTGTGCCTTTTGCTGCTTTATCCCGCTTTTCATTTAGCGCGCTAAATATGATTAAATATTTCGTAATGAGGCTGCGGCTGCGGCTTCGTGACGTTGACATTGTGTGTTAGTTGCGCCAGCTGAGCAGGCGACTGAGAGACAGGTGAATGGGCAGGTGAATAGACAGGCAGGCAGGCAGCTAGGCAGCCAGGATGCCAGGCTAATTGACAGCGCTGTGTTTGCCACGCTGCTGCCGCTGCCGCTGCGGCTTTGCTCTAGTGTCGGCGCTACGCCAACTGCCAACCGAGTCACGTATGTTGTTGTTGTTGTTCAGTTGGTTGGTAAATTTTAATAAAATTTTGAGTGGCAAAACATTAAATAAATTGAATGTACGAAATGCTCCACAATTGTGTGTGGTGTGCTGGGAAAATTAAAATGAAAATTCCTGTGCAAAGGCAGGCAAAGGAATTCAAGTGCTTCGATATATTTAAGAATTCTCTGTGACTCGCAGTGTAAATCGATACTGTAGACAAATGTGGCTAATGCTCAAGTTGCCTGAATAATATCTTAACCTTTAATTGCTCTCAAGTCAAGCCAATCTAATGGAGAAACATCATTCAGGGGTTTTCTTTGTGTGTTTTCTATGGAACTCGACTTGGCATATGAGACTGTGAATGAGACTGAGAATGAGACTGAGAATGAGACCGAGACCGACAGTGAGACCCACAGCTAGACCTACCTCAATTGGCAAAGCCCTAAACAACTTTCATTCATTGGCCTTGACAAGGTCACAGGCACACACACACACACATATACCCAAATGTACACACACGTGCACACACACACACACAGACAGAGACAGAGACAGAGACAGAGCTTACCGGCTTGGGGTTTCGCATTTCAGGGACAACGTTTGCTGTTCTCGGTTGAACCGATTAAATTGTTTTTCGTATAAATTTCAAATTAACAAGCCGAGGCTCGGCAAAGTTTACTGATTTATTTCGGATTTATATTACGCTCCGGCTACAGCAGCACACGAAGAAGAGCGGGACATATGAAACCCTTTTCTGTGCGTCCGTCTCTGTCTGTGCGGGGGGAGGCCTCTGAAAAAAGTGTATCGCCAAGCTTTTTATGAGCTCTGCCTTGATTTTTTTTGCTGCTCTTCTCCTTTCGTTCCTTTTTTTTTTGTTTTTTTTTGGTAGCATTTTTGCTACCGAGGCGACCCTTTTCCTGCATCGGATCAAAGGATTACGAAAAGTTTGGTGATGCGTAAAATGAGTTTGATGTTGATATAAACATGTTGATGATGTTTTAATGTAAATACAACTGCAGGACCCCAAAGAGAGAGAGAGAGAGAGAGAGAGCGATGCTTGAGCGATGCTCGAATTGAGCCCCCACTGAAGCCGGAAAAAACCGCAACCCTGTAATGATGTGTAATCGTCTGCGGCTAAATTTGCCTCTACAGTGCCGAGAAACTACTAAATTGCTTATGTAGCGCATAAATATAAACGAGACAAGTATATTTAGGCTCAGCTCGGGCTCAACTCAGGAGGGTGCAAGCTTAGGCTGCTCTCAGTTTGGGGATTGGAAATTAAACATTTGAGGTTTATTTATAGAAAACTTAAAAATATATATTTTAAGAAGCTCTGCACAGCTTAAGTGCGTGAGCACACTTTGAAGTATTTATAGCTAAATGTCAAGTTTTTAATAGAGATGTGCTTACTTGCAGTGTAGATTGGTTGTTTTAAGATTAAGGACACTTAAAGACCTACTGTACTCGTGTGATTAGTTTTTAATGGGACTTTGGCTTCACTTTGTTCCAATTGATTGCTTTTTGTTTAAATTTCTCTCTCTTCATTGAATTAGATAAAGATAAAATAGGCCTTATAAAATACCCGACCTAACCTAACTTTGCATTGGTTGTTTTGAGTAGAAGGAAACTTGAATAGGTCTTCAAGTGTTGTATGATTAGTTTTTTAAAGATCTTTAGTTTCACTTTCATATTAACTAATTGGTCTTTGTTTTATAAGATATGGCTTAATTAAACAGACATAGAATATATTTTATACAAGACTGCTCATAACCAACTTTCAGATTGGTTGTTTCTACAAGAAGGTAACTTGTTTTTAATAGATCTTTTGTATCACTTGAGATTGGTTGCTCCAACTAATTGGCTTTTGTTTTAATTTCCCACCTGATTATGTAAGCAAATGTTAAAGTAGCAATGTTGGCTAACCACTGTGATTAATCGATTAATCGGCTAGCAAATGTATCGATATTATAGAAGGTTCTATCCTTACTATGAATAGCGACAGCACAAGAAGCACATGTTGCTACAGATCCAATCAGTTACTATTTTTATTTAAAAATAAAACCTGCAGAGTACGCTTAACACTTGTATAAGACTGAAATAGGTCTTATACAAGACCCGCCAATAAACCATAGACAGATCTTTAGCTTCACTTGTGATAGGTTGTTTCAACTGATTGGTTGTTGTTTATATTTCTCTCTTGATTGAATAAGGCAGAGATAGTATAGGTTTATAGTGTAGTATTTACAATATATATATAATACTACAAAGTATGGTATAGTATGGAATATTATAGTACAGTATAGTATAGTAAAGTATAGTATAGTATATATTATAGTATAGTATAGTACAGTATAGTATACTATAGTAGAGAATAGTATAGTATTGTATAGTATAGTATAGTATAGTATAGTATAGTATAGTATAGTATAGTATAGTATAGTATAGTATAGTATAGTATAGTATAGTATAGTATAGTATAGTATAGTATAGTATAGTATATTGTAGTATAAAGAACCCAACCGATCCTTATTTGATTCGAAACGTTCAAATTGTCAAGCTGAGTCTGACAGAATTGAGTCATTATCACAGTGAATGGGGACGGTGAAGGCGTACAGGGAATGCCCTCAGCTGACACAAACAAACAGTTTATTAAACATGTGTGCGTGTGTGTGTGTGTGAAGTTGCCCTGCGTCCTTTACACGCACGCCTGGCTGACTGTCAGCGGGTTGACTCTGCGGGTAATCGGGCAGGGTACTTGGGTACTTCACTCGGGTACTCCAGCAGACTCGGTTACTTGGGTACACTCGGATACTCTCGGCTACTCTCGGGTACTCGGTTTACTTGTTCATTCGGCTTACTGGTAACACATGAAATTGATGCGTGACCGCAGCACGTACGAGTTTTTGGCTATAAATTCTCAACACTCTGCCAAAAAAGTGTTTTAAAAATGTTTATAATTTTGACTGGCATGCAACACACACTCACACTGCCTGCCTGTGTGTGTGTGTGTGTGTGTCTGCTTCACGTCTGCACCTTTGCGCCTTTGAGCCGTGGCGCCTTTTGGCCTCGGCACGCGCCAGTGCTCCGCTGTCCCTGTCTGCTCCTCTCCCCTGTCCCCAGCTGGGTTCAGTGTCCCCAAGGCGTCGTCTTCGTCGTCTCCGAAGGCGTCTCAATAACGTACTGCGGCCGGCGTGCTGCTAGTGAAACGTGCGTAGTTTTCTGTATGAATTGGCACACACACACACACATACAGTCACACATACACAGAGAGAGAAATAGACTCGCACATCTTGTCTCATAATGCGCTTATTACGATGGCACATAAAATAACAATTTATCTGAGCATTACAAATTTGCCCCCAACGCGGCAGTTTTTATGTCAGAGCCAGCCTGAGCTCAGTCAACTGTTCCCAGTGCCCTGCTCAGCTGTTCCCATTGCCTAATGCCATCATTATGCTAATAGTTTTAGTGCCGCTGCACTTGCCACGGCTCTAGGCTGTCTGCCTCACTACTTCTCTCTCTCTCTCACTCTCTCTCTCTCTCTGTCTCTCCTTCTCTCTCTGTCTCCCTCATAAATGTTTAATGAATTTATTAGCAGGCGCATTGGCTCCTTTGTGCCTTGTCCTGCCTGCGTCGGCACTGTTAGCTATTGATGTGCGTATTGATTAGACATGTCCCACTGTGCACAGTGTCTACCTGACCGAGCGAGCAGCTGCTGCCAGTCACACTGACGCACGCACGCGTGCACAGCTGCTAAATATAATTCCAATAAATGTTACTATTTTTATGCCTTCGCCCATCGGCTGCTCAGCAATTAGTCGGGGCCCATTGTCAGGACTAAATATGTCACCAGAGAAACAGGTTGCCATGTCTAGCTGGGCTAGGGCGGTTTATTTATTACCAAATAATTACGAGCAAAACAAACTTAATTGAAGAGCAGAAATATTAGGAATTTAAGTAAGCAGTAGAGGGAGCAAGTAGCGTATTAAGTTATGGGAAATTCAGTTAAGGAAGGTACTAGAAATATAGTAATGAAGTTAGGGTTCTACTGTGAATTAAATATGAGGAATTAAAGTAAGCAGTAGAGAAAGGAACTAGGGTATAAAGTTAAGGGAAATTGAGTTAGAAAGATACTAGAAATGTAAGAAGTTAAACTTCTTCTATGAGAAGAGACAGTTCCTGATGTTATAGATTAATTTGTAGTGTTATATTTATGTATGTAAGGTTATTATTAAAAAGAGTTTATTATAATGGCTCAAATCAATTCAGTAAGTTAATTAATTCTGTGTTTAGACAACTTAATATGGTGCAAGTTTTACAACTTAATAGCGACCGATTTTCTTAAGGTCAACTGTCAACTTTATTCGCTCGACGAGCGACTACGACTCCGTTTTTCTTCCCCCTTCTGGCAACACTCTACAGTTCCCGAGTTTGCCAACCTTTCGCAATTGCTGGGGTTGCCAACCTGCATCAAAGTATACTACCTTACATTTCTTATATTAATACTATTGAAATGAATGGTGATATATCAATTATATGGCTTATTATATTATTAATTTAATGCTTTAATATTCCAAACAAGTTTTTATTAAGAAATATTTATTTTATTC
This sequence comes from Zaprionus ornatus, assembly GCA_018904035.1. Lineage (NCBI taxonomy): Eukaryota > Metazoa > Arthropoda > Insecta > Diptera > Drosophilidae > Zaprionus > Zaprionus ornatus. The sequence continues at coordinate 5,562,000 of JAEIFZ010000002.1, read as the reverse complement.
ATTTCTTTCTTATTTCTTCTTAAACCTAGCAATATATTAAAAAGATTCTACAACAAAATATTCTGAGTTGTGAATTTATTTAGGATTAAATTTATGTATTATATAAATACTATTCAAATGAATAATGATATGTCAATTATACGATATACGATAATATTATTAATTAAATGCTTTAATATTACAAACAAGCTTTTACTAAGTAATTTCTTATATCATTCAAAACTTTCTTTTTTCTGCTTAAACCTAGCAAAAGATTAACAACTTTCTTTAACAAAATATTGTTAATTTGTTAATTTATATGCATTCCCTTTATAAACATATAATTAATTTAATTTAAGAAGTTCTTTCCTTGCGTTTCCATAACTTTCTTTTTGATTTGTTCGCACTCTAATCTTAAATTCAACAAAATGTTCAAGTTCTATCAATCTTATTTTCAGCTGTAAAGTCGCTTATATTATTAGCCTTATGCTCTTTATTTGACTTACAGCTCAAAAATTCATTTAGCCTTTTCTTGGTAAGAGAGCAGGGTGCGCTCCCCTTCCCTTCCCCTTCCACACTGCTCTGCTGCTGCCTAGAGAGACATCCCTAAAACCTGCTCTGGCTGCTGCTGCTGCTGCTGGCAGAGAAACATCTGTTGTAAGCGCATTAAGGGCTCACTCAGCAGGCAGGCAGGCAGGCAGGCAGTCGGGTCAGTGGTCAGGGGTCAGGGGTCAGTGGCGGGGCTATTTGCGCTGAAGATGACACAATTTAGAGCGAACCATTGGTCAGCAATCAGATGCGAATCCACCCTCGCACTGTCCCAATCTTATGGCTATTTATTAAGCCTTCAGCACACGATGGCCCACAATTCATCAGCGACGACCCCGTACCGCTTTAATTGCTGACCTTCTAGCCAAGCTGACCTTTGAGGAGTTTCGCTTGACTGCGTTGCGGCTTATGGCTGTGGCTCTGGGTCTCGCTCTGCGACTGAATTCTGAATGGGAATTGTGTCTGGTCAGTTGGGCAACCCCTTATAAGGTACGCTCACTGCACCCACTCAACTGCGCTCTCCCTCTCTCTCTAGCTCTCTCTGTCTGTCTCTCTTGCTCCTCCCTTCGTAATTCAATTATAAAATTCTCATGGTCAATACGCTTTAATTGCAGTTTTTATTTGGGCGCGTGCGGATTAGGTTTGTCGTTGAACGAGCAACCTTCCAGCGAAGCGTATAATGTTCTAACTGGAACTGAAACTGGAACTGGAAGTGGAAGTGGAAATGCTGCAGACAGGGGGGTGGTGTGTGTCGACCTGGCCTGGACTCGTTGTTAGGCTGTCAGCCGCACACAGTTCTCGTATTAGAGCAGGCAAGCGACGCACACAAAACTCATTTAAGGCCCAAAATTGTGTCCCCATGGAGCATTTTTCGGGCGGCACGACACGCCTTCATTTGCCGTCAGTATTCTGCTCTCTGCTAGTGGCACTGGCACGCACTTTTTCTGCAACGGACATTTCCATTTACCGCAATTTCCTCCCAGTCGAACCCAGTTCTACCTCCCCCCCCACAACACTTCGGCAACCAAAATTCCCAGTACGGAACTATGAAATGAAGTCGAAACCCCTTGGGCAAGTCTATTAAATCGAAAAACGATTACAAACTATAATGCAGTGTATGTTTGTTTTGTTTGTGTATGTTATCCTCTTTCCACCCCCTCCCTCTACTAACCCCCTTTCCTCACTTTTCGACTCCCACCTCGCTGCAATTATTGACTTTGTCTGGTCAACGCATCTGGCAGGCGGCATCGCATTTTCCCATTTTAGCGTAAATGCCATTTCTCTCTATTCTGTTTTTCATTGCGATTAGGGGTGGGGGAATGAGGGGGTGGTGAGGGTGCTGAACTGCCTGCTGTCACTGTCTCTGCCCTCCCGTCTGGGGTTTCGCTTGCGTATTCGCTTTTCATGGGCATTAAACTTTGTTAGTTTAGTTCTCGTTTCAGGCCTGCAAACTGTTTGTCTGTCTCCCCTCGCTGTCTGTCTGTCCCCTCTGTCTGTCCTGTCTGTTTGTCTGTCCTGTCTGTCTGTCTGTCATGGCTTTTGTGGTCATGTCATTGTTTCATTTTCACACGCAACAACTCGCAGCAACAACAAGAACTACAACGAACCAACGCTCCCCCTTGTGGGTTACTCACGCACGTAACCCTCTGCTTTCTGCCCTCTTCCCCCAAGCGCTGACCTCCTTCCCCCCCCCAATCGAACAGCTGTTAAATTGCGTTCATTTTTATGTGCAATTTCTGTTTTATTTGTATTTGATTGTGATTTTATCAATATGTTTTGCTGCCGCTTTCGTTCGCCGTTCGCTTTTGTCCTTAATTGAAATGTTCAGCGGGCCACAAAGTCGCAAAAGCGACGCAGAGCACCGCAACGGATCGCATGTTTGAGCTGCGTAATTCCCCCAGGGGCAACTTAACCCTTATATTAAGTGGAATGGAGGTCTCTCTACCCCTCCCCGCCCAGTTAATTAATAATAAATTATGAATTTCATTGGAAATGGGAATAGTATTCCGCGTGGTTATTAGATGAGCTCAGTGTGTTTGTGATTATTCGATTCGTTCGCCTTTGAATCTCTTGAATGATGTGTGTGCTTCGTTGAGTGGGTGACTGTATACACACATATGTGTGATTGTGTGTGTGTGTGTGTAGGTTAATTAAGTTGAAACATAATGTGTGGTAATCAAAGTAACTTGGAAACCGCTTTGATTTGTAGGTAAATTCAAAGCGAGCTTGCTGGGAAGTCTTTTGTGGTTTCAACTGGTGGCAGATCTATTAACTATGTACCTTAGCTTTACTATATTTATGCTTATTAAGGGAAAAGGGTTTGTTATAGATAGTGACATGCCTTGCTAAAAGACTACTATAGTTGATGCAATCAATCCTCAAGAGATTCCATTCTATTATATCAGAGAAATGCGTGATTGGAATGAAAGAACTTTTACCTTAGTATATTCAAAGCGAGTTCGGTCGTATTGGTCGTATAGGTCGTATAGGTCGTATTAGTCGTATAGGTCGTATAGGTCGTATAGGTCGTATAGGTCGTATAGGTCGTATAGGTCGTATAGGTCGTATAGGTCGTATAGGTCGTATAGGTCGTATAGGTCGTATAGGTCGTATAGGTCGTATAGGTCGTATAGGTCGTATAGGTCGTATAGGTCGTATAGGTCGTATAGGTCGTATAGGTCGTATAGGTCGTATAGGTCGTATAGGTCGTATAGGTCGTATAGGTCGTATAGGTCGTATAGGTCGTATAGGTCGTATAGGTCGTATAGGTCGTATAGGTCGTATAGGTCGTATAGGTCGTATAGGTCGTATAGGTCGTATAGGTCGTATGGGTCGTATAGGTCTTATAGGTCGTATAGGTCGTATAGGTTGTGTTAGTATATTCAAGGCGAGTTCAATCCCTTGTGGTTTCTATTATAAGGAAGAAAACCATCAACTATGTATTGTAATTTATTTACAGGCATTATTAGAATGGAATAGAATAGATTCCTCAATATGGGAGGACTACCATAGCTGAAGTTTTAAAACCACAACAAATTCCTTTCCATGAACCTTTCTATGCTTGAATTTGAGAAGAGTTCTCAGCTAAATTTTATAAATAATTCTTTTGTAGAATACTTCTATATTCTACCTTGTTCAGATCTGAATATAAGCTGAACATTTCTTGCTATAGAAAAGAATGACAAAGTTAATATATCTTCTTTCTCTCCTTCTGCTTCTCCCTCTCATTTCTTTCACCTCTATCTTCAATTCAAGCTAAACACTCCTCTTTGATTAACAGTAAGATTTCTATCTGCAATGAGACATTTTCAAAATTCATCAAATCGGTTCAAGAACTGAACTCGACCTCAATTTAACTGCAGATATGTGCTTAATCAGATAGACATTTGCAGCATCAACAGCAATAGTTGCTGCTTCTTCTGCTTCTTCTTCATCTGCTGCTTCTTCTTCGTCTCTGCATTATTTTCTAGCCAAAGACTAATTCCAGAAATTGCCGGACGCAGCACACACAGTTGGTGGGCGAAAAAAAAAGAAGCAGAAAGTGTCAACTAGTTGACCTCATGGCAAGAGTAGCCAGGAGAGTGAAAGAAGGAGGGATAGGGCAGGGGGGTGGGGTAAAAGAACTAGAGTAGAAAACTGCCAAGCCAGTTGGAGACATCAAAAAAGGAGAAGAGCGTGAAAAAAGACGAGATGGAGTTGGATAAATGGAGTGGCAAGGGGGAGGGGGAGCAGCAGTGCAAATGAAGTTGCTAAAGCTGCTCAGGCTGCCCTCTCCCCCTCTCTCTCTCTCTCTCTCTGCGAGGCTCAACCTCAGCTCTGGCTGTTGTTGTTGTTGTTTGTGTTGTTGCGGGAAATTACAGTGCAAGCGATGGGTCGCTGGGTCGAATTGAAACTGTGATGCTGCTGTTGCTGCTGCTGCAGTCACAAGATAAACAAGTTGGCAGCACTGCAAGTGGCAGCACTGCTACGCCTCGCCACGGTTTAGTCTCCCCCTGCCACTCTCTGCCTGCCTGCCTGGCTGTCTCTGTTTCATGCTTCGTCTCCGTCTCCATCTCCGTCTCCTTCTGCCATCTATGCTCGCCTGTCATTTCGAGCTTTACGCTCATTTTCGCTTTTCGCAATGGCGGCGCTTTTCCCCGCTGCTGCTGCTACTTTTCCCCGCTGATTTCCTGCGAGTTTTTTCTGCCCTCTCTGCTTCCCCCAAAAATTCTTCTTTTTTGCTCGAATTGCATTGTTACGACTCACGGCAAATGCTCCGGGGAATGACATTCGGCATGGGCTCCCTCGCTCAGCTAAGCAGCTCTCCCTCTCTCTCCCTCTCCCTCTATATGCGTGCTTGTGTGTGTGTGTGTGTATTGGTGACTTGCGGTTCGACAAGCGTAAGACATTTTCAATTACAGTTGCCAGCATGGCCGCTACGTGGCATCAGCCTCTCGACTGCAGCCTCAGCTCCGGCTCCGGCTTCGGCTCTGGCTCCGGCTGCAGCAACTGCAGCAATCCCTGTCCGTGCCATGTCCGGCGTCAGTTTTGGGTTGCGGCATCTCTTCTTGCTGTCCCTCGTTAGCTGCCTCGTTCTGCCTCCAAATCCAGGCTGCATGCCACTGCCACTGCCAGTGCCACTGCACGCATGTGGGGCATTGTGTTCTCTGCGGCTGCCTGTCAGCCACGAAATGCGTCAATTAGACAAAATTGCAATTTCTGAAAGTAAATGTTTGCCTCCTTCGTGCCACTCTTGCCTTCTCTCTACTCCCTCACTCACTCCTTCTCTACACATGCTTTTCTCTTGGCAAACTTCTAGCAAATATGCACATAAATTCATTCCATTCTCCCTTCTCCCTTCTTCCTTCTTGTTGTTTATGTTGAAGTTTTTCGTTTCGCACTCTCGTTACATTTTGTTTGCGGCACAAAACTTTTATGAGTGTTAATTTGTGTTGTCAACAAAGTTAACATGTCTGCACTTGTGTGTGCGTGTGTGTGTGTGAGATATGACCTCTTGCAGGCAGAGAGCGAGACCTCTTTGAAGATGTCAACATCTCATAGCCATAGACAGTGCTAAAAGTTGATCAATTAATCGCAATTAGTTTGATCAATTCCTGCAAGTTGCACATTAAACAAATGATATATCATATTACAATATATATATTATACATATATATGACAAATTCTTTTTATCAACATTTAAGCCATTGCATTGCATTCATTGATTGCAATGAAATCAAAGAAATTTGCATTCATTTCATAGATCATTTTTCTCTCTTTTGTTGCTTGTCAAATGCAAATATGGAAAATTGCATTATTGATTTAAATCATTTGCTGTATTTGCTTTGCCTTTAGAACGTTTATTTTGTTTTGTTTCCTTTGCTTCCTTTGTTTTTTATGCTTCTTTTTGCATATTTGTGCATACGTAAAAAGCGTAAACACAATTTCATATTTTTAATTGAGGTCGTTTTTGGATTATGTTTTAATCTTTTTCGACAGCTGTCAACGGTGGCAAAAGACACAATCGATTGCACGCCGTGTATATGGAGTTCAATGATCAGCTTGGGTCTCCAACTTATTTTTTATATATTATAACTATTTTTGCTGAATTTAAATTGATTTTTATATAGACTAGGACTGTTGTTCTTCACAGGAAATTAGGTAAAGGTATGAGTTCTCAAATTGGAATAAGATTTATCACTTCTACAGATTGTTTTTTTTTTATTACTTCTTTGGTCTTCGATCTCAAATTGGTCTGAAATAGGTCTAAAATTGGTTAAAGTAAATTACTGCTTGTACTTATTTAAAAGACTGTGAGTTCTCAAATTGGAATGTGATTTGACTTTTCTACAGATTGTTTTCTTCATTGCATTCTTTGGTCGTCGATCTGAAATTGGTCGAAATTGGTCTACAATTGGTTAAAGTAAATAACTGCTTGTACCTATTTAAAAGACTGAGAATATAGACTTTTATATGTATGTATATTGTCTATAACTGACTGAAATATATAGACTAAGACTATTGTTATTTACAGGAAATTTGGTAAAGGTATATAATAGATTTATCTTTATGTTTTTGTGAGTTTTCAAATTGGAATGTGATTTGACTTTTCTACAGATTGTTTTCTTCATGCATTCTTTGGTCTACGATCTGAAATTGGTCTGAAATAGGTCTTAAATTGGTTGAAGTTAATTACTGTCTGTATGTATATGTATATTGTATATAACTGATTGATATATTTAGACTAAGATTGTTGTTATTAACAGTAAATTAGGCAAAGGTATATTATACATTTATCTTTGTTCTTTTATGAGTTTTCAAATTTAAATGCGATTGGTCTCTTCTACGGATTGTTGAGTTTTGAAGAGTTTTACAATTTAAATAGTTATTTCTCTGCTCTATAAATTTTTTTCTCCTAGATAGTGCTCAACTAAGTTGTTTAAATTATTCCAAGAATGTGTATATCAGAGTTATTTAGAACAGCAATATATTGTTTTGAGTTTACGAGCCCTGAGCAAGTACTTCTCAATTATCAAAGACACTTTTCGTCGTGACATTCCTGGACTGTGTTATCCGAGTTCATTCTCACATAATAAATAGCTAGTTATGTGTCACACATATCAGTCTGTCTTTGAACCTTCCTGTGCTGCAGCCTTATCAGCGCATTGCACTCTGACAGGCACCGTTAAGTACAGTTCTAATGCACCTCTCAATGGCTCACCTCGCCTCGTGGCTGCGGAGTATCAACACCCGCACCAGATACGCGATACTCGATACCCGATACTCGAGTGCAATTAAGAGTGCAACTTTATGAGTCACTAATCGGGTAGGGATATGGGAGAGTGGGCAGTGGGAAGCGAAGAGCGAAACCAGCAATGAACCGCACACAACCGCAGGCGCGACCACACAGATGAGCTCAGTCGGTGCCCCCGAGAGACGGCTGTCAATCAATTCGGGGGCACTTGGGGGCATGCCACGCGGCGTAGCAAGCAGATTGCAGCCGAAAACACTTTAGTCATAAATCAATTAAAATTGATTTGCGGCACGCCGAAGAAAGAGAAACCAGAAGAGAACGAAAGAAGCGGAAGGGAAGCTGAAGCAAAGCAGATGGAGACTGACAGAACGCAGTGCGAATTACGAGTGGATTTTCAGTCAGCTACATAGAGATTTAACCCCCTTTCACCCCCCCCCCGCACACACTTTCTCCCGCATAATTTCTATAATGAATCTCAGCGCAGCAGTGGAAATTATCTAGCATCAGACGGAGCTTCATCTGTCTGGTTTATGCAACGTTGTGCCACAGTTTTTTGCCACTTGGACTCGTTTGAGCGATTTATATGAAAGGGGAGGCAGAACCCCCTTCCTCTCCCCCTGCCTTCACTGTGATTGCTTCCACTTTCCATTCAGCATTTTCTTCTATCTGCAGCATCTTTCTGCTGCTGCTGCTCTTCTTATCTGCCGGAGACAGCGGCAAACGAAGCGTGGCCAGTCAGTTTCGCAGTTGCATCCATGACTTGGCATTGCCATTTGCTTTATGGCTCAGCTCCTGACCCCCGCTCTCCCTCTCTCTCTCCCTCTCACTCTCTGTTTATTGCCGCCTTAGCGTATTTTAAATATTGACAGCTATTTGCCAATTGCTGCAACTACCTCAAAGGGCAGCGCCAACTGCTGCTGCTGTTGCTGCTGTTGCTGCTGCTACTGCTGCTGTCAAATGTTGATAATTTTGTTGCCGCCTGTCTTTGGCAGTTGCTGGCAAACGTTTGTAACGCTTTTGGGCCATAAATAAAATTGTTTTTATCTCTTCTTCGACTTGGCTTTTACTTCAAATAAGCTCGGCAACAGCTGAGCACGAGTGTGCTCTGCTGCATGTGGACTTTTCTTTGCATAAATCGAGATGCACACTGCCTGATATCAGTCTGTCTCCTTGTCTGTATGTGTGTGTGTGTTTGCAATTTTCATAAATATTTCATTTAGCGTAACTTATACACTTACCAGAAGCAGAAGCAGAAGCAGAACTTTCCGCTCTTCTGGCTGGCATTTTTGCTCAGCTTATCTTTGGTTTTGCATCTTTCACTTTGTTGCATCTTCAGACACGGCGGCAGCCTCCTTCTCCTGCTGCTATTGTGCAGCTTGTTGCTTTGCTACTTGTCATAAATTGGCAAGAGAGAGATAGAGAGAGGGAGAGGAGGAGCAGAGAGACAGACACACTTACAGTCACAGTTGCAGCTGGAGAGAGAGAGAAACTACTTCAGTTATGCGTACTATATACACACATTTGTATGCTATATATACAGTATATATATATTTTATATAGGATTTATATTTTTAAGACATTCTTCTTGTCGTTTGACATAGAGATAAATGAGAACTGGCCACTGTGTTGTACTAAATCAAAGCGCAGTCTTGATTTACTGCGAGGCAGAAATACCATTGGAAATACTTGCTGTAGTTGCAGTAAACGAAACTGCAACTAGGTCAGCTTATTGCCACGCCCACTGGCAATTAGAAGGCAATCGAGTGGGCACGAACTGGATCAGGCTGAAGTACCTGCTAATTGAATGTTATTTATAAGGCAAGAGGAAGTGCATTAGCCAAAGATGCTGACATTATTGCTATAAAATGTCTTTATTATGCGCAACAGCTGAGGCAGAGTGGGCACAGCAGAAGATGGGGGAGGGGAGAGGTGGGGTAACTGTAACTGGCCAGAGTTACGAGCATCCCGCCAGGGACTTGGCCAGGGATAATGACTCGCTTAGCATACATTAAAATACTAATTTCCCGGAAAGTAGCAAAAAGCGGTAAACGAATCGCAACCAGGCCCCCCTCCCCCCTGCCACTGCTGTACGCATACTATGGCAGCCACTGCCGATGAAGTCGTCGTCGTCGCCGTCGTTGGCGTCGTCTATGTCTGGCAGGCAGGCGGTGCCTTTTAATAGAGCCGCACTAATTACACCGTTAGAGCGAACGCCCGAGAAGTCAGTTTCAGCATGGGCAGCAGACAGTTGCGTGTGTGTGTGTGTGTGTGTGTGTGAGTGGGTATTCGAGTGGGTGTAGCTGTGAGTGTGTCTCCTCATGTAACAACATGGCATTTGCTGTGCAGTAGAAGGCAGTAGACTGCTCTTACTACTGCTCCCTCTCTCTCCCTCTCTCTCTCTCTCTAACTGTCTCCTTCTCTCTCGCCCTTAGCCCAGTCAAATTTGTAATTAAAGCAGCGGAATTTATGAAACGTAACATTCTGCAGTGCCCACACACACACACACACACACACACACACACACACACACAAACAAAAGTAAACACTTCAAATTATGGCGCATGTTTATGCGCTGTTGCTGATTTCGCGATTTGAGATTTGCTAAAGAATTTGCATGAAATTGGTCAGAGTTTTAATTTGATTTGAGTAGGATTTATAGTTAACAATATTTAATATATTTAAAATCAGTTGATGTAGTTCAAAGTCTCGTTGATCTGCCAAAATTACTTTTTTATTATATATAATATTTATTTATTTATAAATTAATTAATTTATTTTTTATTTATTTAATTTTTTATTTTTTTATTTATTTATTTAACGTCAACTAAGACGGTTGACTTGAAATTTAAAATAAATTTTTATTTCTAAATTAAAATTAGATATAAATTATATTATTAATTAATTAAAAATTAACTACAATTAATGAAAAAAAAAAAATTAAAAAAAAAAGTTTGAGACATAGATTTTAAAATTGAATTTGGTACAAAATGAAATGTTTAAAATTAAAAATATATATTTTTAAATTCAGGCTGGGGAAAATTTATTTAACATCATTGAAGGCACTCGACTTGAAATTTAAAATAGGTTTTTATTTTTTAAATTAAAATTAAAAAAAAATAATAAAAGTTTAAGACTTAGATTTTAAAATTGAATTTGGTAAAAAATGAATTTAAAATTAATTAAAAATATAAATTTTTAAATTCATACTGGGGACAGAATTCCCGATCCAACATTTGCTGCAAAGGATTGGGGAAAACCCAGTAAAACCCAATCAGATCGGTGATTTGATTTGTGTAGGTTAACAATATCTCATTTATTTAAGATCAGTAAGTGTACTTCAAAGTCTTGCTGATCTGCCGATATTATATATATGCTAAAGATTTCAATATGCTGATTACACTTTTCTGATTGCACTTTTTATAGTAATTCAGTTGCACTGAATTTTATAATTAAGCGCAACTGCATGAACCTGATTAAACTGCACTACACACAGAGAGAAGGTTCTTCTCCCTCTTCGTCCCTTTACCTCCCTTTCTTTCTCTTTTCTTCATACTCTCTTTTCTTTCTCTCCCCCTGTCTGTTTGTGTTTTTGCTTGCAACTGCATTTTACGTTGTTGCCTTCTTCTTCTTCTTTTATGCAAGTTAATTTTGTGCGCTGCTTTTTTTTCTCACAGTGTAACTGCTTAAATGAACCCTCTATGTGTATGTGTGTGTGAGTGTGTGTGTGCTACTCCTGTCTAGCATTTATCCTTGTGCACACGCTGCGAGCTGCTTGAAAGCTTCTCAAATTTTATGACCACATAAGCGGCCGCATTACCATCGCCATCGCCATCGCCCCCGTCGTCTCATCGTCATCGCCATTGCCTGCTTCAATTTCCAGCCGATTCAGCGGAAAAATTATGCTACTCCAGCTGGCGCGAGGAAAGCGAGATGTAGCTGGCCACTGGCCGGCAGGGAGGGGTAGTGCAGTTAAGGGGGTGTTCAGCGGGGCAGCAATATATAAAATTTATTAGCAGAAATTATGATTATTTCGTTCGCTCTTTGCTGCGTGTATTTTTAATATCCATTTCACATTTTCCTTCATCTCCTGCTCCTCCTCATACTTCTGCTTGTTTCTCCTGCTTCTCCTGCTGCTACTGCTGCTGTTGCTCCTTGTGCATTTTAATGGCCACTGCGTCTGTCTTTTGCCAGCTGCATCAATTCCGTTTGCTCTCCTGCTTTTGTTGTGCTTGTTTGCTTTTTGCTTCCTTTATACGTACCCATTGCCCCCAAGGAATTCGGGTATAATTGCCAGCAGGAGGCAGCATGAGGCAGCAAGAGCCAGGCAGCCAGGCCTATGGCATATGCTGAGATATGTTTAATCAACACCTTGTATGGGGACCTTATGGTAGTGCATAGCTGAGCAGTGATGTGAAGATGCCAAGGCAAGCTTAAGTGTGTCAGTTCCGAAGGGAATTGAATCAAGGTACTGATAAAAAGAGTCAGTTACCAGAAGAAATAACATACATGTATATATCATATATATTATATTGTACACAAGTATCAAAAGTATGTATATCACTTACATATATCATAAATATATCATATACATATATCATCGTATAATATACATATATCATATATATATCATGTATATATATCTTGCCAGCTTTATTAGGTAGTTAGTTCAGATTCCATACATAATATGAAATGAAATTTGAGCTTAACAGTAAGTTTCTGATAGTAAGAAGTCATTTATCATTTAAAAAGTCAGATATATTGGCAGATTTATATACTGCTTAGTCTATGGCAAATATGTTAGCAGTTATATATACAAGAAAGTTCAGTTTCCATATACATATGCAGCTACCTTGCTTATATATCTCTACAACAAATTATAACTTAATAGTATGATTTTCTCTCAGAGAAAACCTTTTATATCGCATAAAATGACAGATATCTTGACAGCTTTATGAGGTAGAGTTACCATATATGTTTATGGTATATAATATAAAATGTTATACTATAATTAATTATACACATATATATATATATATATATACACAGCATCTTATGTTATATATCGATTCAACTAACTTCAATTTTATAGAATTAAATTTCCAACAAATTTTAAGGCAATATGATTTTCTCAGAGCTTTTATATCGCATAGAATGACAGATATTTGAGGTAGAGTTGCCATATACATATATGGCATATTATATATAATATTAAATTAATAAGATGCATCACATTTTATGTGAAACATATAGCAACTTATGTTTTTATTGATTCGTCTAACTTCAACTTCATAGAATTAAATTTGCGGGTAGAAAAAACGCATATATCATATAAAAAGGCAGACATATAAAGGGATTTATATGGCACATAGTTCATATATAAAAAAGCAGACATGTAAAGGGATATATATGGCAGATAGCTCATATATAAAGAGCTTATTCAATTGTCTATTCCCACAGCAAGCTTCAGCTGAATACATACAGTCTGGAGTAACTCACGAGGTATCTCCCCGTCGACCGCAGTTGCTTCACTTGTCTTGCATATTCCTCATTTCTGGTTCTCTTTTTTTTGAGTGGCGCTCGTTAAGCTCGCTTTAATTTTTACTTGAGAACATAATTTTGCTGCTGCTGCTCTGCGTTTTTATGCGCCACATAATTTGCGTGAGTTTAATTGTGGCAAAATGGCTGTGCAACGCTTACGTTCATTTCGGCCAGGCGGTTCAGGCCATTAGGCGTGGCAAATTGTTTCATCTCGCAGCACAAACACACACATGTGTGTGTGTGTGTGTGTGTGTGCACAACATCTGCCTTAATCTGCATATCTGGCTGTCAGTAGTTTGCCGTGAATTAATCCCAATAAGTTGTGAAAAATCAAAATGCGCAACTCCACAATGTAAATTGAAAGGGAATACGCAACAAAAAAAAAAAAACAACAACAACAAAAACCCATTACAGACAGAATTTCAAATTGCATAATTAATTTTGCGCTTTTGTTGCAGCTTAGTGCTCGACATGGCCAAAAACAGCAACAACAAGAACAACAACAACAGCGATTAATTAAGCTAGAAAAGCGAGTTGAAGCTTTGCAAAATAAATTTCAACAATTTTTCAGTAATTAAATTGAATTTCCTCTGAACTGCGCAATCGTAATAAAGTTTATATTGAATTAAATGCAATTCATAAAAAATGAATTATTCATTTAACACACTCGAAATGTGTCTTTAAGCTCACCACACACACACACTCGCACACACACGGGTGTGGCAGGAAACCTATTTAATTTTGCCTATATGCAGCCTATTTGTAACTCCTGCCTCAAGTGGGAACCCGAGCAGCGCCATAAAAAGAAGACAAATGACCCATTAAACGCAAAACTTGTGCACTTTCAACGGCTCTCCCCGGATTGAAGGGGAGGGGGAGGTGAAGGGTGGCAAGACGAGCCATGAATGCAAACGGCAAAGGAAAATATTGCCCCGCAGCAAAGACAACAAACTCTTGATTTTTATAGCAGCAGAAATACCTGCTGCTCCTGCAGCCGCCTCAGGCTATGATAGGGTAGGCCAAAGACAGAGCGAAAGAGTGGGGGGAGGGGAGAGGGGGGTTGGTAAAGGATAAGGCGCATAAAACGCTAAGATATGCGCGAGGCTTCACGCAGCGCGCGCGTCTATTTTTCACTTGGTCTCGCTCTGTCTCGGGTTTTGTCTTAGGATTTGTTGTGCTTATGAAAGCATTAAACTTTCCTCATTTAAGGCAGCGCACTTGAGTTGCCTTTTTTACTGCAATTTCGTCCTTCAGACCGCTATCGCTGTGTACCCCCCTTGGACAACCCACCACCCTCCCCCGTTGACGACACGCCCCACTGGTTATGCCCGTAACCAACGTTGTCGTCTGATTATGCCGCACACAGCTCGCAGCGGTACTTCTTTCTGGCTACCCTGTGAAGAGGAGGCACGAGTAATGTTGTATGGACTAAGGGTGTATTATAAAGAAGTGTGTAAGGTATATTATAAGTGCTGCATGTAGTTTGAGCTGCTTAGATTTGAAGAAACTCTTGGCATATGCAATATAATACATATACATACAACTGCGGTTAAAAAAATAGCACTACTGCAGATGAAAATTATTGCAACATCTTTAGTTAATTTTATTATTATTATTAATATTATGTGAAGAATCCGTACATCATAATATTGTATCTTAACATCACAGGGTGGAGAAATATTACCAAACACTATAACAAAATAAGTGAAGTAGGAACATAAGTGAAAAGCTTTCACTGTCTCCCAATTTGTGCCACAACTCTGTGAAGATTGAGGTCTTTATGGAGTGTGGAGTTACGTACATACCAGAGACAGTTGGTTATTTGTCATAGTGCGCGATTTTGCATCACCTGAATACGTTTATAATTCGATTTGGCTGCAATTCCCCAAATCTGGATACCGTATAACCACATTGGTACGATACAGTGCGCATACACAGCTCTTTTGCAGCTCAGCGAAAGAGTGCTCCTTCTATTCATGAGGCATTTGAGCTCTTGTGATCTTTACTTTACATTTCTTTACTGTGTTTTTGAGAAGGTGAGGCGTTTATCCAGGGTGATGCCTAGATATGGTGAAAATTATTGATTGAAATTTGTCTTCCTAAAAAAATGTATTTTTTGGTCAACTTTAATATTTTCTCCTTCTCTATAAACCTTCTTCTCATACTGAGGTGCACTCCCTATCTATTCCATACACCACAAACTAAGCTTAGCACACTCCTACACCCCTTTACAGGGTATCTGTCCAGTCACGCTTCATTTATTCTGCACAACTATTGTCTTTGGCTTTGTCGCTCGCTTAACCCGATATGTTAGTGTTAAGACTGCCACAACTCTTATCCATGCGTGTGACTCTTGAGAAATATTATGCAATTTCTACATACACACACACGCACACACACACAGCCGCACACACAGCCGCACACCCCCTAAATTTTGTCAATGCCCCGCAGCGCAATGGTAGCCGAGGCTTTTCTAGCCATTTTCTTTTTTGGCTAAGCCAAAAAAACATCACAGATGCAAACAGTTGATGAGCTAACTCACACACACACACACACACACACGCACACCCACTCTCGCCCACACACACACTCCCTGTAGCTTGCAATTGTAATAAATGAATTTTGAAACATGGCGTGCTGCTTGTTGCCAGCATGTGGGCGTGGCAGCGTGGCAGCGTCGCAGTTTCCAGCTTACTCTGTTTTTTTTTCTCTTCTCTCTCTCTCTCTCTCTCTCTCTCTCGCTCTCTCTTTGTTTTTGCTGGTGTTTTGCAGCATTATAATGCTTTTTGGTGGAGCCCTTTGTGCCGGGGCGACTTCCTTGAGGGATTTCACTTGTGCCATGTCTGCTGTTTGCCTTTGCCGCTGCCGCTGCCTCTGCCTCTGCCCGTGCTCCCCCTCTTTGTTTGCATTCTGTAATGCGAGAGGCAAAAATAGCGCTGGGGCAAACAAATAAAAGTCTAGCGAGGAGCAAGAACTGTGACGACTGTTGAACTTTGCCAAGGCTTTGTACGCTGAGAAGGGGGAATAGAGCTGGGAGCGGTGGGGAGGGGGATAAGAGTCTACCCTCTCTGGCATAGTGCGTGCAGTGCAGCAACTGCAATGGCAACTGCAGCTGCAGCCTGACAACTAAGCCGCTTTGGCTTACCTTGGGCAACAGGATCAACGTCGCAGTCGACAAGTCAGCGCGTGTCTTAAATACATTTCATGTGCCGGGCACGGGCAGCAAATAACAAAGACGCAGCCGGTGCCACAGCCAGTGCCAGTGCCAGTGCCAGGGGTTTTCCTTCAGCTAGACACGTTTTCCCAAATAAAAAAATAACAACGGCAACAGCAACAACAACAGAAATAACAGCAAGTACAACAAAAAACCGGAGAAGAAGTAACAACATATTTAGCTCACGGCGCGACGCTCATATTTGCTTTGTAAAGGCAGCGGCAACAATAATAATAATAAAAAACAAAAGGGAATAAAGCAACAACAACAGCAGCAATAGTAACAACAGTGAGAGCAACAACAGCAACGACAACGGGAGCAACAGTGACGATGACGTTGACGTTGAGTGCCTGCGAGGCGAGCCAAGAAATAATAATAACAAAAAGCAAACAGCTCCAGCCACGGCTTCAGCAACGGCTACGGCAACAGCCCAAGCCGTACCTAGGCTACACAGTTCTCAGACCCAGTCCCATTCCCACTCCCATTGCCGTCCCCAGGCCCCCAAACGTGCAGAGCAAACGCGACGCTTCGTGTGGGAATTTTCATACGGCGCGTAGCAATTTTACACATTTACATAGTTAAACACACACACTCGCACACACACACACACCCACACACACAGCAAAAGTGTCGTGGCATAGCGGAAGTGAAAGAAGTTGTTGCTCCGGTGCTGCCCCGCCTACGCCACCTTGTTGGCAGGGACGCAAAAAAGGCGCAAATTATATTCCGTTGTAAGGCAAACAGAAATACGGCAGCAAAAAAGAAAGAAAGCATGACAACATCTGTGTGTGTGTGTGTGTGTGCACGTGTGTGTGTTTGTTGTTGTTATTATAGCAAATAAACAAACAAAACTCATGTGCGCAAATCAAATAATAAAACGGACACTGCGCTGTACACTGTGGCAGCAAATGCATGTCAAATATAAAGTGAAGCCTAGCGAAAACAAAATTAAACAATTACAATTAGGTTCACTTTTAATGTGCTGAAAATATGCATAAAAAATACTTAAAAATACTGCAAAAATACTGAAATAATACTGCAAAAATACTGAAATAATACTGCAAAAATACTGCAAAAAATACTGAAAAAATATAATTAAGCTATATTCATTTGCTCTTAACTCTGCTCTATGCTGAGCATCAATTTGCAGTCTCTAGCTGCCTTATTTAGTCAATTTATTAGCTCTTTTCACATAAAATTAGCTACACTTTTAATGTGCTGCAAGAATTACTATAAAAATACTGAAAAATATAATTAAACTCTATTCAGCTTTTCTCAACTTCCTTCTACACTGGGAGTGCATTTTGCAGTCTCTAGCTGCCATATTTAGTCATAGATTAGCTGTTTAGGCCCATGGTATTTTTATGCACAAAAGTATGCAACACTTTTCTCTGCGCAACCACAAAGGGCCTGCAATTGCGGCTGTAACTGTACCGAAAGGGGCGTCTGTCGAGACATGCGTCACGCAGCGCACAACTGCTATTAATGTGCACACCCACATGCAGAGGGAGAGACTGCTGCTCTGCCTTGGCTTACATGACGTATGAGTGACTTTTATGTTTTAATTGCGATACAGTTTAAAGTTGATGGGCGCAGCTGGGCCCCAGCAGCAGCAGCAGCAGCAACTCAAGGCACCCTAATTGACACTGAAAAGGCATGTGCTCTTTTCTCTACAAGTTTCCTCTTCTTCTTTCTACTTCTTTTCTCCCCACTGTGCGAGTGGTTGCGCCCTGATAAATTTTACGCAAATAATACGCACCAATAAAAAAGGTAATTCGCATGTCATTAATATTGAAACTGACTACTCTCGTGTTGTTCTTGTTGTTGCTGCGGTTGCTCATTAAAATGTCCATAAAGATTAGCATAATTAATTGTATTTGTTGAAATATTAGATAAATTATAATTGGCTGGCATGTAAAATAAAACTAGAGAGCCGCTAGATTAATGTCAGTTCCGTCCCGAAATACATGTATTGCAAAACCATTTATGACAAATTGCCTATCGGCATAACATGTGGGTGTACACAGTTTTTATGACAAATACAATTATGTAGCACAGTGTATAATTTGAAGTGGCTGAAAATGAAATTTAAATTGGATACGCGTCCGAGCTGGAGCTCGAGCTTGAGCCCGAGGAGAGCTTTAAAATAAATGACCCGCAGCGGACAATTTTCTGACATAGGCAAAAGCCAAAGGGCCACGGGCACACACACACAGACAGGTACAAAGACACTCACACACACACTGAGGCAGACACAAATTAATTAAATAAGAAAAAAGGTAAACCAAGAAGCTAAATAAGAAACGGGAAAGACAAACCGTGCGCAGTAAGTGAAACTTGAAATTGAATAAAGCCCTTGGCAAAGGCGCAGCTGTGGGTGGGAGGCAGAGGCAGCGTAGGCAGGAAGTGAAACCAAGACAAAGGAAAAATAATGTAAAACAATGCCGGAGAGAGACGAAAATCAAGGTGGGCAAAATGTGCCCACAAAGCGACGTTCTTGACGGTCTTGGCCCCGGTGCCAGCCAGGGCTGGGCTTCACCACCCGCACTTCACCTGACCGTATTCCAGTGCACTTGGCAATGTTCAAGCCTCGCACAGGGCAGGTAACAGTAACTCACCTGGCCAGGGCAGGGCAGTGCGGACTGCCGGACTGCCGGACTGCTGCACTTTGGCTTGTGAAGAGGCCAGTCCATTAGGAAGCAGTGCGCCCACATGATTAAGGTTTCACAATTTATCTAATACAATTAGTCAAAAGGTGAGCCAGTGCCGGCTCGTCCCCCTAGACCAGCGCTCTTTCAGGTAATCGTAGACGCTTGCCACCATCTCTCCCTCCCCCTCTCCCTCTCTCTCTTTCTCTCTCCCTTTCTTTGTGTCCCTGCCTTGCCTGTCAAGAGGTGCGACGACTTTTGAACTTTTGACGCTCGAATGCAAATGTGTGGGGCGGCTTGCTTGGGGCGTGGCAGCCACAAAGTTTAATGAATGCCCCCGAAAACAAAAAACAAAAAAGAAATGTGGTAATTTTATGTGCACTGGGCTGGGCACACAGCGGGAGATTTGCTTGCGTAATTTCATTATTGGTCCCATCGAAGTAGTCACTGCCTCGCACTCACTTTTACTCACTCGAATGCAAAATACTTCAGCTGCACTTGAACACTTGCGCATGAAGAGTTTATTTTCCGGCAATGCAAATAGCAAAGCATTTTCCTCTTCACAATTTCGAGTGCAACTTGCAGCTGCAAATAAATAAAACGAGGCCTGCAAGGCACGCAGCAACTTCAGTGTGATCCAGGCTGCTTCAGGCAGCTTCAGGTGCTTGGGCCAGTCGAAAGGTGCTTGGCAATTGCTCGAACTAAGTGGCAAATTAGTTCGAGAGCTGTGCAAAATACCTTCGCATTGAGTTGCAAGAAATCGAATGAATTTAAAGATTGTGTTAAACTTTAAGCTGGCCACGCCCACATGCATGTGCGTGCAGCACAGAGCACTCTATTGTGCTGCCTTGCCTCCCAGTGGGTGAGAGCCACACAACTTGTCCATTAAAAAGTGGCCAATGCATTTGGTTGTCAACTGTTTTTCTCCCACTACTTTTCTGTTTTTTTTTTTTTTTTTTTTTTTTCTGCACTGTTGGCCATATCAAAAAACCGCAAAAAGCCAACAAACTTTGTTGGCCAGCTGAAACATTGCACAGCGTGCGCTGCAGGGAAGTTAGAAAGGAATGCAGAGAGACAGAGAGGGAGACAGAGAGGGAGATAGGGAGTGAGGAAGTGCAGGCAACAACTTCAACAACTCAATGCACTCAATCAATGCACACAAACAACCACAGCAACAACAGCAGCAACAGCAACAGCAGCAGCCGCCGCCTTTTGTTCCAAACACTCAACACAAAAAGCTCTCATCAAAAATAACAGCAACAACAACAACAACAACGACAGTAGAAACAACAGTGCCAGCAAACTGTGGCGACTAAAAACAAAAAAAACAAAAAAAAAAAAACAAACAAAAAGTTGTTTTTTAGCGCGCTGCAGAGATAAGTTCGTGCAGCAAAGTGAAACGCCAAAATGGAAATACTCAAATCAACAAACGATTTTAGCCAAGCTGAAAAAAGCAGCAACAAAAAAGAGATTGACACGCAAAAAATGCAACCAATCAAAACACAATAAAACCGCAGCGCCTACGCAGCGTATACTTTATGTACCATATATATACAATATATATACTATATATGTATTTATATATAGCCAATAGCTTAGCCAGCTGAGCTTTGTATTTACTTAGTTATTGCTGTTGCTGCTGCTGCTGCTGCTGCTGTCGCTGCTGTTGCTGTTGCTACTGCTGTCGCTGCTGTGCTGCTGCTGCTGGCGTGCCCCAAAGTGTTGTTAACAGATTGATTTCGAAAATGATAATGTGCTTTAGCCCCAGCTCGTTGCTAAAGCCGCAAAAAGCCCCCAGAAACAAGAGTAGCAACAGCAGCAGTACAAGCAGCAGCAACAACAGCAACAACAGTAACAACACTGGCAACTGGCAACTGGAACATTCACAGACCATTTGGCGGCTTAAGGTTCACATTGGGGTTATCGCCTAATCGCATCGCTTGCCAGCCGCGTTTCGCCCTCTTCTTGCTCATCATGTTCATCTCTCTGCCTCAACGTGGTCCTTCTTGTTCGGTATCGGTTTCCTTGTCTCTTGCTGTGCCTTTCTGTTGTTTTTTCCTCTTTTATTTGTATGTATTTTATGCTGGCTGTGTGTGTGTGTCTCTTCCTCTCCCTTTCCCACTGCTCTTCTGCCTGTTTCTCCCTCCCTAAGCACAATCATTTTTCAATAAACAAACAATTTCATGGGCGGCTTGTCTTTTGCCAAATCGGATCTAAGCCTCAATAAGCAGCCAGCGACAAGACGCACTTCCTGCCTGCCTGCTCCCGGCCAGCATCAGCTGATGACTATCAGCTGCCCAGAGACTCTGTTGCTTGTGCCCTCACCCCCTCCCACCACTCCGACGTGGGCCTATCTGATTACACTGCCCCGAATTAAAACACAAAACTGCTC
This sequence comes from Zaprionus ornatus, assembly GCA_018904035.1. Classification (NCBI taxonomy): domain Eukaryota; kingdom Metazoa; phylum Arthropoda; class Insecta; order Diptera; family Drosophilidae; genus Zaprionus; species Zaprionus ornatus. The sequence continues at coordinate 5,540,947 of JAEIFZ010000002.1, read as the reverse complement.
AACAAATTGTCGGAAATAATTTGATTAGAGTGCTTCAAATAAAATATATTTTTTGATAACATTCAATTTCCGCAGTTTGGCAGCAGAGTGTTGGACAATTGTTCTTCAATTGAAATTCATTTATTTAATTATTTAATTTTAATTTATTTTTTTTTATTTATTTAATTTACTTAATTTATTTAAGTTATTTAATATATTTAACTCATTTAATTAATTTAATTTATTTAATTTTTAATTTATTAAATTTATTAATTTATTAAATTTATTTACTTTATTTAATTTATTTAATTTATTTAATTTATTTAATTTATTCAATTTAATTAATTTATTAAATTTATTAAATTTATTAAATTTATTAAATTTATTTAATTTATTTAATTTATTTAATTTATTTAATTTATTTAATTTATTTAATTTATTTAATTTATTTAATTTATTTAATTTATTTAATTTATTTAATTTATTTAATTTATTTAATTTATTTAATTTATTTAATTTATTTAATTTATTTAATTTATTTAATTTATTTAATTTATTTAATTTATTTAATTTATTTAATTTATTTAATTTATTTAATTTATTTACTTTATTTAATTAATTTAATTAATTTAATTAATTTAATTAATTTAATTTATTTAATTTATTTACTTTATTTAATTTATTTAATTTATTTAATTTATTTAATTTATTTAATTTATTTAATTTATTTAATTTATTTAATTTATTTAATTTATTTAATGTATTTAATTTATTTAATTTATTTAATTTATTTAATTTATTTAATTTATTTAATTTATTTAATTTATTTAATTTATTTAATTTATTTCATTTATATCATTTATTTCATTTCTTTAATTTCTTTAATTTATTTCATTTATTTAACTTATTTAACTTATTTATTTTATTTAAATTATTTAATTTATTTAATTTTTATAATTTATTTAATTGAATTAATTCATTGAATTTATTCTGTATTGAAAATGCCCTCGAACTTTGCTGCACAGTGTAACTGATTGATTTAGGCACCGCCTTAGATGGCTCAATTGATTAATAATTGTTGTTGTGTTAACTGTATACCAGCTCTGGGGCTCTGATACCCCGATACGTGACTCAAGTTGTGCCCCAGCAATATCCTGACAAATTTCAAGTCAAACAAATGGCCCAAAGTGGATCCAAGGAGTAATTACAACGAAGAGCAGGCCAAAAGCGAAGGCACAAAGTAGCAACTGGGGCGGAAGCAGAACCGAGCACAGCATGCAGCTGCATAGATGTCTGTCTGTCTGTCTGTGTGTGTGTGTTTCTTTGTGTGTGTGTGTGTGTGAGCAGACAAATGAAAAATTAAACAATTTCCTAGTTGCCTCTGGCTGTTGCTGTTGCTGAAGCCGAAGCTGATGCTGGCAACGAATTGCCAAATTTAACTGAAACATTTATTCTACAGAGAGCACTAAATTATTCCAACGCGCTGGCTTGCCAAGCCAAAAGCAGTACCAGCAACGGGATGAATCCAAATGCGAATACGAATACGAATACGAATACAAATGCGAATGCGAATGCGAATAGATTCAGCTCAGCCAGAACAGGCAGAGGGAGAGAGGGAGAACGAAGGAAGCTTAGTTGCTCTGCTCAGTCTTTGTCTGTTTGTATTCACGTGGCAAATCGGCGACATTATCCTCATCGTCATCGGCAGCAGCAGCAGTAGCAGCAGCAGCAGCAGCAGCAGCAGCACTGGCAGCAGCAGTTGCTGTTGCCAACTCGTGCCAAAAGTCATAAAAAAGAATCAAACGGAAACTTGCTTTATTCTTCGCTTGCACTTCTGTCGCCTTTCATTAATATGCACGAAATATAACGAGCAGAAAAAATAACGATAAGCAGAGAACCGTGTAAGCGCGCTGTATGAGGCAGTTGAAGGGTTGACGATATCTTTGGTATGTGGTTTAAGGTGTTCTTGCAGTGGGTATTGAGTCCAAGCATACCCTTTCTATAGGGTACCGTGTAAGCTTGCTGTTTGGGCAATTGATTGTGAGAAATCAATATCAATGGCAAATAGCTTGATGTACCCTTCAGTACACCCTTAGCACAGGGTATAGTGTAAGCTTGCTCATTGGGAAGGTGATTGTGCAGAAGATACTCTGTTCAGGCAGATAGAGACTTAGAGATATCTATGGCATATGGCTGAGAGGGTTCTTGCAGTAGGTACTGACTCTTAATATACCCTTTCCATAGCTGAAAAGATGGTGCAGAAGATACCCTATATAGACACCTATGACATCTATTTCATGTGGCTAAAGGGTCCTTGCAGTGGGTATATACTCTCCTTATACCCTTTCCACAGGGTACCATCTAAGCTTGCTGTATTGCAAAGTGATTATGGATACCCTGTAGAGATATCTATGGCATCTATGACCCTGTAAAGATATCTATGCCATCTATGACATCAAGAGCAGATCCCACGAGCAGTTACTCACTCTGCCTTATCACAGGTTACCTTATAAGTTGGCTGTATGGCGAGGTCTTTGTGCGCAAGATACCCTGTACAGGATGATTAAGATTTAAATACTGCTGAAGTCAGTACTCACTTTCAGCATACCCTTTTCACAGTGTAAGCTTGCTGTGTGGTAGAAAATACCCTGTAAAGACAAAGCCTTAAAGACATCTATGATACTCGTATGTGCATCAAAGTACTTCTGCAACGGGTACTCCCTCTCCTTATACCCTTTCCACAGGCTACCCACCACCGCACTGTCAACTGCGTGTCTGTGCACTTTTCTGTCGCACTGTGTTTTTGTGTGCTTGTGTTGTTGTTGTTGTTGTTGTTTGTGTATGTGCTGAAAGACAACTTCATTTACTTGGCTGGCATGGTGCGCATTCGTTTCATTCATTTTATTCGTTTCATTCGTTACATTCGTTTTCATTGTCATTTGCCGTGCTGTTTCGGTTTCTCTGCTCGCATCTCTCACTTCTTCTTCTTCTGCTGCTTCTTCTTGTTGTTGTTCTTGTTTTCGTTTTCGCCAACGTAAGCGCTTTTAATTTTCAGCTTGCATGCACAAAAGTATGCAATATGTTTTTTTCTGCCTCCCCCCCATACCCAACCCCCTGCACCATACACACGACATTCCTCTCACCGATTGCACTTATGCATGCATGACATCCAGCTGTCCCACACTCTCTCTCTCTCTCACACACTCACACACTAACACACACACACATTGTGTGGCTGACAATGGCTTACATAAATTTTAAGCTCCATTAGCAAAATGTTACAGCCACCGCACCCGAGGCGACGTGTGGCAACCCTCTCTCTCTCTCTCTCTCTTTCACTCTCTCTTTCTCTGCGTGTGTGTGTGTTTGCCGAGTTCAAGTGCAACAAAAGTTGGTTATTGTGCTCGGTCTGCTCTATTATAGCATGAAATGCATATTACATGCCAAGCCAAATTTTGGACATTGAAGAAAACTTTTGCTTACCTAAGGCGAACCCAGGCTAATTTCTACATAAATTAGAAGACGTGCCTTTCTGTGATGCATGTGTGCGAGTGTGCGAGTGTGCGTGTGTGTGAGAGGGAGAGTAAGTGCTGCCTTGAGGTAATTTATGTAATCAAGATTTGAGTTGTTCAACTTTAAAACGCATTCAAAGGAAACTTTCAATTTATTTAAGGTTCTCGAAATGTTTTATCTTTATATTGAAGTAACGTGTCATTTAAATTGAAACAGAATTTGGAGTAGAGAAAACTAGCAACACTTACAACACTGTTTGTGCAGGGTATGCAAATTTAAACTGCAATTTTCAAACAATTTTTCAAATTGAAATCAATTCAAGCAATTTAGATAGAAATCGTAGAGGAAACTTGTTGAAAACTCTGTATAAAATTGATTGTAGGGTATCTGGCAGTCTGAATTAGAGTGCAGAATGGAGCAAGCTGTTTTGCAGGCCTTCAACATGCATAACCCGTTAAGTACAGGGTATTTATATTATTACTCACATCTCAAATCCCAAAATGAAATGTAATTGAATCAAATTGACCTATTATAGGTAGAAATCATCAGGGAAATTTGTTGATAACTCTGTTTAAAATTATATGTAGGGTATCTAGCAGTCTAAATTAGATTTCAGAATGGAGCAAGCTGTTTTGCAGGCCTTCAACATGCATAACTCGTTGAGTACAGGGTGTTTATATATTTGTTTTTATCTCAAATCCTGAAATGAAATCAAATTGAATCAAATCGACCTATTTCAGATAGAAATAATCAGGGAAATTTGTTGCTAACTCTGTTTTAAATTAAATGTAGGGTATCTGGCATTCTTAATTTAAAGTTCAGAATGAATAACATGCATAGCTCCTTGAGCATAGGGTATTTATATTATTGCTCATATCTTAAATCCCAAAATGAAATCAAATTGAATCAAATCGACCTATTGTAGATAGAAATAATCAGGGAAATGTGTTGATAACTCGGTTTTAAATTATATGTAGGGTATCTGGCAGTCTGAATTAGAGTTCTAAATGGAGCAAACTATTTCGCAGGCCTTCAACATGCATAACCCGTTGAGTACAGGGTATTTATATGCTTGCTTTTGTCTTGTGTTCCAAAATGAAATGTAGTAGAATCAAATCGACCATTTATTGATAGAAACCATGAAAAAAACTAGTTGAAAACTCTGTTCAGAATGAGATATAGGGTATCTGTTAGTCTGACCACTTAAGAGCACACTCTGCACAGTACTGTGTGTGACCTTGTGATACGAGTATAGGAAAAGCAAAGCAAAGCTTGAACTCAACTCGACTAATTGCAAATAAATTAACTGGGCTTTCAATAGCTTAGGCCGAGGCAGTGGACGACGCACACTAGAGCGGAATGAAAAGAAAAGAAAATAATTATTTTGTGCTTAAATGCGCAAAAGTTGAAGTGAACAAGTGTGTGTGTGTGTGTGAGTGTGTGTGGCATGTGGTGGCATTGAAATCAATTCGACAAACAAGCAAATGAGTTGCGGAAACTATAAGTTACGACTCAGCGCGCGGGCTGCAGCAGGATCAGCCACACTACTTGCCCGGCACTGACTTGTAGACAATAGTACTAGCCTGCCTAGGAAGGGGGAGGGGGAACTGGCAGGCAAGTGTGTTGGTAACATGAGCCTGGGAGGCGCACAATGAATACAAATTGCTTGGTAAATAAACAACATCTCAATAAGGAGCAAATTACTGACGCCATCCAGCGAAAAAATAAACACACACGCACACAGATAGAGCTGTGTACATGTGCATACATATAAATATAATCACAGAGAGTGAGAGGGGACGAGAGAGAGAGGCAGAGAAGGCAAGTCGCGCACTGCATAACAATAGCAACAATTTGGTTTTGAGCGTTGCCTTTGTATGTTTATTTGCTTTCCAATGAGTGTGTGTGTGTGTATGTGTGTGTGTGTGTCTATGTGTGATGTGTGTGTTTGTGTGTGTGTGTGTGTGGGTGCTAATGAATATAATGGCGTTACATAAATGGCGGCATGGCCCTCGTTTGGAGAGCTAGCAACGCTTCTAGTTGCTGCTGCTGCTGCTTCTGCTGCCGGCATTGATGTGTGGGAAATGTTCCATACACCAACAATTGCAAATAGTCGACAAGCGAAAAAGGAAGCAGAAAGAAAGAAAGAAAGAGAGAGAGAGAGAGAGAGAGAGAGAGAAAGAAGTGGAGTGTGTGCGATGGGAAGAACAGAGACAGTCGATGTAATTGTGTGCGGGAGAAAAGCAAATAATGAGCGTAAATCATGGTTTAACGATAAACACAATACACAACAAACAATGCAATACACACACACTAACAAACACACACACACACTAACACACACACACACACAAAGCAAACGATATATGGCCAGCAGTTTCTCGCTCCATTCAAATTCCTCGCTCCAAAAAGGGTGGATGGAAAATTAATTAAGGTGCTGCGAAAACTGTTTTGACAGCAGCAAAAATTAGACGTCGCTGCGATGTGGCACAAGCACTTTGTACTTTGCCACTCTAACCGTATCAAAGCGAGGCGCCACCAAAACTGAAAATTCAAATTCAAAACTTAAATTCATTTTCAATTTCAAAAAATAAACCTAAAGTAGAAGAGTTGCAGAGGGGAAATAAACTGCAACGTAGAAGAGTTGCAATGGGCAAAGCAAAGCAGCTTTAAGCACTCGAAAGCTTTAAAAGCTGTGACTGCTCTCTGGCTTTGCTTGAGCTTGCAGTTGTAAGTTTAGTTACAACAGATTGGGAATTAGTTTTAAGCAGCTTATGGTGTTAATTGAAAGGAGTAAAGAATGAAAGAATGAATTGATTTAATTCGCTGTATAAAGTTAAAGCAACAAATGAAGGAAAATCAAACTCAATTTGTCTGCATCCCACAAGGCTCTAAGAAGCTTTTAAAGCTTCTATTGCTCTATTGAAAATTTAAGTAATCAATCTCTTCAATTTCAATCAGCTTTCGAAGCTCCCTTGCTGACTTCTTCTTAATAGTCAGTTAATGTCACTAAAAGCTGCGTCCGCTCTCTGACTTTGTTTGAGCTTTCAGTTGTTAGTTTAGTTACAAGAGATTGGTCATTAGTTTTAAGCAGCTTATGGTGTTAATTGTGCTTTAAAACGAGTGAAGAATGAAAGACAATGGGAAAGGAAATTGAATAAATGGAAGAAGTTAATGTGCTATATAAAGTTGAAATTAAATCAATCTCAATTTGTCTGCTTCACATGAAGCTTTAAGAAGCTTTTTAAGCTACAATATTCAGAAAGAAAGAAAATTGTATGAATTGAGCAATTTAATTTGCTCTATCAAGTTAAAGCAACAAATGAAGGCAAATCAATCCCAATTTGTCTACTTCCTTTAAAGCTTTAAGAAGCTTTTTAAGCTTATTTTGTTCTATTGAATATAAGAGCAATTGAAGAGATTACAATTTCAATCAGCTTTCTCTCCCTTGCTAACTTTTTTTTTTTTTTTTTATTTCCTTGCCAACTTCATCTTAATATTCAGTTAATGTCAAGCTCTAAGAAGCTTTTAAAGCTAATCTAGTTCTATAGAATGTAAGATTGATTAATCTCTTCAATTTCAATCAACTTTCCCAGCTCCCATCGCTGACTTCTTCTTAATATTCAGTTAATGTCATTGACTCAGCTCATTAGACAACTGAACCGGTCAGCAACCCCATGTGCCCACCCTTAACGATTCCCCCCGTGGCTGAGCCCAATCACAATTATTTGATAGCCGCGTCTAATTAGGGCAACAATTGTCTTATCTGCCAACGTCGTTCAACGACGAAACAATTATGTATTAATGCAATGCAATTTTTAAGGGCAACAGCGGCAAACAAAGCAGCAAACTACAGCAGTGCCTAGTTTAACCTACAATTGAACTATGCTGCAGGATGAGAGAGACAGAGAGAGAGAGAGGAAGGGAGAGAGAGAGTGGGGAGGGGGGAATAAGGAAACCCCGCAGGCCCAATGGGCAGTACTTAAAGGCGGACAGAGGCCGCTTCGTGTTGTCTGTTTTCTTTTCATTTTCTATACCGTTATCTTTTTCTACTTCTTCGTTGTGTTTTTTTTTTCTTGCTCTGCGCTTATTTTCCATTTCAGTTTTTTTTTCTTCTTTTTTTTTTTGATGTTACCCTGGGGATCGCTGAAGTAATTGTTGCGCTTGCCACGCCCTGCGGCCGCCCAGGGCACAGCGCACATTAAAGTCACGCCGGGGCAGAGCCCACAGAGCACACAGTGTGGCACAGTCACAGTGGCAGTCACAGTTCCAATCCCAATGCCAATCGCAATCCCAGAGCTGCCCATTTTCCTCGCTGTTTGCCGCGTGAAAAGCGCGAAAAACTCGCGCATATTTTCTCATTTTGTTCGCATTCAAAATGGAGAAGGAGAAAGAGAGAGATGGGGAAGAGGAAAAGTCTACTCTCCACTATAGTCAAATATTTTTTCATTTTGTATTGTGTTTTTATTGCGTTTCTCCTTTCGCCGGCAATAAAAGTTGTGCACTTTATTGTGGCCACTGATTTTAGAGGCACAGCAGCCCCATCAGATGCCGCATCAATGGGATGCGTTGCTGCGTTGAGGATTTGCCCGCTAACGCTGTGAATCAATTTCAATTTTCAAAATGCTATGCATAGTTTGGCTTATTAAATTTCATCAATTCGATCGGGCAGGCAACGATGCAGCAGGCGAGGAGAGAGAGAGAGAGTGAGAGAGGGGTGGGGAGGTGAAAGAAGGGAGAGTGGCGAACTGCAGGCAACAGTTCCTGGGAAACGCACCGCACTCTGCGCTGTGTGGCGTCCAGGACATCTTATGAACTTTTACAGCTCCATTATATGCAAATGATGAAAGCAAGAAAACAAATATTGCTACCTCGGGCGATGGCCACAGCCACAACAAGGCAGACACACACACACACGCACACACACACTGACGCACACATGAAAGGCATTGTTTGGCCAGGCTAGGGGGTGCGGCGCGAGGCTCATATGCAGACATTTACATAAGCAAACAGCTTCTGCTTTCATGTGGCAGCTTCAGCTCCCAGCAGACATCAGCGCCAGCCTGGGTATCGTGCGTCCAGCATGAACTACTAATAAACCAGCAACAGCAACAGCAACAGTAGCAACAACAATGGCAACGGATATTAAGCTGGAACTGCCCGGAGGATAGCCTGCTCCCAAAAAAAAAAAAAAAAAGAAGAGAAAAGAAGGCAAAGAAAAGAAGACGATGCTAACTTGGCCAAAGAGCAAAAGTGACCGACATTAAGGAGGGTACTGCCTACCGCCTACTGCCCCCCCGCCTGCCTGCCTGCTCAATCCCAGCCAGCATGCCCATTGCCATTCGCATTGTCAATCCACATGGCCTATTGCGGCGGCTCTTTGCATGCTTATCAACTGATAGCTTAAACAAGCCGCCCTCGGGCCGAGCACAGCAACAGTTTGCAGTGACAGCTTGAGGAATTCTCCCCTCCCCCCTTCTCCCTCCACCTCCTCTCCTTCGAGCTGTCGAAAAGGGTAAATTGGCATTCAAAGTTGCCGGCAAATGATTTGTCGTTGCACGAAGGGGGCGCCCTCATCATAATCATCAGCATAATCAAATTGTGTGCGGCATGCCCAGAAAAGTATGCTACAAAAAGTTTTGACTCGGCAACAATTATGCGGCAGGCGACGCGTGTGTCACACACACATGTGTGTGTTCTGCCAACTTGAACTTTTTCTCTCTCTGCCTCCATTTTTTTTTTTTGTTTTTTGTTGTGCAAATTTAATCACTTAACCCCAATGAAGTATAAAAGCCGGCAATGGCGCAAAAAACTTTTTGCCGAACCGACAAAACTTGTCACTGCCTGGATGATGGCATAAGAAATGCGCAGCAACTCTGTGAGGGTAAGGAAATGGGGGGGGGGGAGTGGGAGGAAAATTGATTTTTCACTTGGACGAGGTCGCTGCATGAGCATATTAATGCCCATCACAGAGAGGCATCCTCTCACTCCACACACACAGTTTGCAAGTTTCCACATTTTGTTGCTCTTTGTGCGTTGACATTTCTCGTATAGTTAGTGCGAGCATGTGTGTGCCTGTGTGTGTGTGTGTGGCACACAAATGACAAAGTTACTTAAATTACCAGGCGAAACTTTAGTTGCGCTTACTTTGCCTCAAGTCGATGTCGTTGCCGTTGCCGTTGCCGTTGCCGTTGCCGACTCTTAAGCAGAATTAATGAGTGGAGAGTTGGTTTTCCTCTACGGCATTTTCTTTTGTTTTTCATTGGCGAAAAGTCAAAAGCTGCCACAGCAAGCATTTTTACTTGCTCGCTAAAGACAGTCTGCATGCGCTTTAAGGGCTCAACTCAAGTGAAAGTTTTCATATCTACAACGTTCACACACACACGCACACACATGCACTTGCACTGCACTTTACTGGCAAACTTTTATATGCCAAGGGTTGAGAGGGAGACCCTCCTTGGAGCTGCCCTCGAAGTCATGAATGTCTTTAACTTGCGCTGCTTGTTTTTGTTGTCGTTGTCGCTGTTGCTTTTCTAGTCGAGAGCACTTTGCTGCTGCTGCTGCAGCTTCTGCTGTTGTTGTTGTTGCCATGTTTGCATGCTGCCAGATCAACGCCTTCGATGCATCTGCAATTTCCACTTACACGCAATTTACATACACATCCGGCCTGTTGTACGATGTTAGGGAATTTACAGTTATTCGCAGCATCAAATTTATTGTCAAAATATTTATATTTTTATGGAATTATTTTCGGATGCACACTGCATATATACATATTTAATAAAAATCTACAACAATTTTAGTTTTTAGGAATTTTTAAAAGATTTTCCAATGAAAAAGGGGGGAAGGGGGCAAGGGAATTTATGCAAAATCTAAATATTTCTGCATAGATAAAAAATCAAAGAGAAAAAGGGAATTAAAGCGGGTTTTGAATACTATTTTTGTACAAAGTTGAACATACTTTTTAAAGTGAAATTACAAGTATTGAGGGGTTTTCTTTTTTATCAACAATTTCTTAAAATTTAAAAAAAAAAAAAAAAAAAAATTTTACATTTTGAACATATATTGAAAGGTTTTCTTTTTATCAAGAATTTCTATGTTATCTGATTTTCTGTTATTAGCATCTTTGGTTACATTTAAACAGATTTACCTACAAAAAAAAAAAAAAAAAACATTTTCAACATATATTGAAAGGTTTTCATTTTTTATCAACAATTTGTCTGTTTGCTTCGCCTCTGTTATTGCATCTTTGGTTACAGTTAAATGTATTTACCTAAAAAAAAAAAAAAAAAAAAAAATGGTTGCATTTCCAACATATATTGAAAGGTTTTCATTTTTTTTTATCAACAATTTCTCTGTTCCCTGCTTTTTTGTTATGAGCATCTTTGAATGCATTTAAATAAAAACCAAAAAAAAAAATAAAACAAATTTGTTACATTTTCAACATATATTGAAAGGTTTCAGTTTTTATCAATAATGTCCTTGTTATCTGCTCCTCTGTTATTAGCATCTTTGTTTACATTTAAACATATTTACCCAAACAAAAAAAAAAAAAAAAAAAAAAGACATTTTCAACATATTCCGTACATGTTTTAATTACTTTGTTCTCTGTTGGGCAGAACCGGTTCTGCATTTATATTTGTCTGCTGTTGGCTCTTAAGCTGTCGTCGATCCTTGCACACGTTGCCCCCTTGCCCCTTATCCCTTACCCCCTTACCCCCTTTCACTGTGTTGCTGCAGAGGACATGCGACTGCACTCGATTTTTGCTTGTTTTTGTTGCCAGCTGCCTTTTGCTGCCAGCTGCCAAGAGCTGAACGACAGAACGACTGAAGGACTGAAGAGCTGCAGCGCTGAAGAGCCTGCGTCCTTTGCACTGCCTTCAAGATGTGAGCAGGAGTAGTAGTAGTAGTAGTGGTAGTAGTAGTAGTACTCTCTGCCATGTACTGCGTACTCCATGTACAATAATATCCTTTCACATTTTATTACACTTGTAATGTGCAACGATTGCTTGCCGTTATGAGTGCGAGAGCTCCTCTCGAATCCTGGCAAGCGCCAGCATGAGCAGTCAATGTGTGTGTGTGTGTGTGTGTGTGTGTGTGCCTGCTCGAGGCGCTCTAATAATATAAGATACGCACAAAGACCAACAAGTTCTAGAAGGTGGCAGTTTATCTGTGTGTGTGTGTGTGTGTGTGCGAGTGTGTGTGTGTATCATTGTCAATATTGACAATAAACAAGTTTGCCATAAAACGTTACATGAGTCGAGTTGAGTGGAGCATTCAAGTGGGCACATACTCCTCTCTCTATCTCCTCCTGCTTTTGGTCCACATAAATCAGGCACTCAATCAAGCTGAAGGCCAAAAGGCTACGCAGCCCACAATATGACGCATTTCGTTGTCATCACGTTGACTTATTAATCGAGAATGTGCTCGTTTCAAATTTATATATAAAGTATGTACGATATATAGTAGTATATACTATATACATCAGTGGCCGTAGCTGGCTGACCTTTTGTGCAGCCTGCGCTGAGTGCGTTGTGCACTTTTGTAAATTAAAAAAAATATATCGCATATTGGCGAATAAATAAAATGGCCACGACTCGCTGATAAAATGTTATTATAAATTATATTAAATATACATAAATTGTGTTGAATTAAAAACACACACAAAGAGCGAAAGAGAGAGAGGATGCAAACTTGCTCGTTGGCCCGTTCAAGGGCTCGGGCAATCAGTCATTGGGTTGACATTTATGCAGGCCAGTAAACAAACTTTTATAATTAATTAACATTAAAATAACAGCAACAGCAACAGCAACAGCAGCAGCAGCAACAGCAACAACTAACAAGTGTGTTGGGTCATTCAGTTGGGCAATTTGTTTAAACATAAATCAATCATGAGCCAGTCGGGCACATTAAAAATTGAAGCGTAAGCGCCCTGGCAAAAAAAAAGGATACACACGCAAACTATTTAAATATTCCTTCTACCTTACTCACTCTTTGCCTTCTCTTTCTCTTTTTTTTTTTTTGCAGATTTCACTAGCGGACTGCGTCTGCTGGAGGTGCGCATACCGAATTACGTGATTAAGGGTGCCACGGCACAGTTGGAGTGCCTGTACGATCTGGATGGGGAGGCACTGTACTCGGTCAAATGGTACAGGGATGGCAACGAGTTTTATCGCTATTTGCCCAGGGATAGTCCGCCGGGGCAAACGTTTCGCTTGCCAGGTGTTGCCGTTGATGTGAGTATACATGCATAGGAGAACATGGCCCCACGTTGGGCGCCATTGTTTGTTTGCGTGCACTGCAACTAAACATTAAAACAACATTGCATACTTTGCGGCGCAGCCAGACAATGAAACCTCTGTCGCTGTCTCGGTCTCGGTGTCGCTGTCGCTGTCGGTGTCGGTCTCGGTCTCGGTCTCGCTCTGCTTGCGGTGTCTCTTTCACCCTGCTGTACTTAAAATGAACTGCAACAACAACAACTAGAATACAGTTTATCACTGCGCTAGCTGGGCAGACAATGCGCTACCTTTGTCTGCACACAAGGCGGAGGCAGGCAAACAAAGCAAGTGCAGCAAAGAAGGTAGTCAGGGTAGGCTAGCGCAGATAGATAGAAAAGGCTCTATAGCAGACCCACTCAACAACAGATTGCAGCTTGGAGGTTGCAAGGCGACGCTTTAAACCTTTTCATTAACAGCGAGAAGGCTCCCAGCAGAGTTGCATTGACGACTGCAATCGCAGGCAGTAAAACAAGTTCTCTTTTTTTTTCTGGCAATTCGTTTAACACTTATCGACACTAAAGCGTATTTTCTAAAACAAAGAGCTCCTCTTCCCCTCGTTTTCCCCTTACTCCCACACCTTAGTGGGCCATGCACATCATTTAACAGTTGAAACCAATTGCCACAAAATCCCCAAAACCGAAAAAATCGAACAATGATCATGGCGCAACTGAATGGACTGACAGCACAGGTTCCTCTTCCCCCCCTCGCCCCTCTGGCTCTCTGTTGAAACAACAACTGCAGAAGTAGCGCACTTAAAAGCCATTGCTCCATTATTTTTGCCACTAAAAGTTTTGCACGTAAAATGCGCTGCACGTTACCGGTTAGGTTACGGTTACCCGGCTACCCGACTGCCCAAATACCCGAACTACACAACTACCTGTGCCCCGTACCCTTCCCCTCCGCTGGCTATTGCCGAAAAGCGAATGCACAGAGAGAGAGAGGGAGAGAGAGAGAGAGAGGGAGGTAAAGCACACACACGTTTAGTGAGTGCCAGCGGCAGTGGCACTTCCAGTGCTGGCAAACGCCTCGCTGAGTTCAAGATAAGCACGTGAGCCAGCGTCAGCTTGAAGTAGGAGTCATCTACCCATGGCTATATCTATATACATATATATATATATATGTGTATACAGTGCAGTACATAGGAGCACAAGGAACCACTAATCGTCTGCCGAAAAAGTGAAACTGCTTGGCATGCATGTGCTGACGCGGAAGAGGGTGCCCCCTACTTATGCTCTGTATAGTTACCCTAACCTGCCTGGGTGTTCTCCTGCTTAAGCTCACTCTACATGTGTTTCCAGTTCGAGTGCAATAAATTGCTCAAGTTGCGCTTTTCGCTGCTGACTGACTGGCTGTGGGCGTGCCCGAACGTGTCTATAATGCGCGCGTTATAACAACCGAATCTCACTCACACACACGCAGATACACTCCCATTACACGTAGTACATGTGGATCGGCGGTTCGGTCTGTTCAACTTTGATGTTGGGCCGCAGATAAAGCGAAACATGTTGCAAGAGATACAAACGGACGATAGCTGCGGACAACGCTTGCCTCGCTCTCTCTTGGCTCTCGCTGGCTGGCAGCCAATGCTAATGGTTATATCCAACTCCATTGGCGGATATTGTTTTAGCATAATCGATTCAAGTGACTGACGTGGCGGGACTAACACCAACAACAGCAACAACTTTTTGGCCATTGTATCTGATGTTGAGCTTGTTGTTTTTGTTGTTACGGTTTTGTTTGGATTTCGTTTTGTTTTATTGCAGTTGCAAAACTCTTGGCTGCTTAGACGTGAGCTCTACCTGAGGGTCATCCGTGCGTACGTGTATCGGTCTGTGTGTGTATGTGTGTGTGTGTGTCTGCTAGGTAAACTATAAATTAGGTTAAAGCAACAACAGCAGCGGCAGCAGCAGCAGAAACGGATAAAAAATGCGCAATAAAAGATAACAAAGTGCACTTTTCGTTGGCCAGATAAACAAAACCCATTGCCAGCTTAATGGCTTTAAGTTTGCTGTGAAATATTTGCCTAAGGTTTACCTTAACTGACCCTTAAAGCGCAGGCACTCTTTCCCTCTTTCCCTACGGGTATCGGGCATCGGGCAGCGGGCATCGGGTATCGGGCATCGAAGCCGCTTAAAGCGTGTGCAGAAAACATTGAAAAAGCATTTTGGCTCGTTCTCGAAAACAATTACGCTGCATTAACCAGAGTGCCTACCCGCCTACCCTTCTACCCCCCTGCTGCCCGCCTGTCCAACTGTCCATCCATCAGGCAGCGTATTGACTGCGTCGCAAAGATTTTTCAACCTACTTTGGTCTTACAACCTTTGCCACTTTTCGTTTACATTGCAGCAGCATCGACAGCATCGACAGCAGCTGCAGCTACAGCTATTTTATTGTTCCCTCTTTCGCTTTCGCTTTGTATTCGTAAATATGTAATTTCTGCTTCTTTTTAATTGCAGCTTTTCAACTCGAGCGACGCGCGTGTTATCCTGCACAACGTCAATCTGCAGACGGCGGGTCGTTACCGCTGCGAGGTATCCGGCGAGGCGCCATCCTTTCAAACGGTCACCGAGCATGGCGACATGGTTGTTGTGTGTAAGTATTAACCACATGTGTGTACTTGTGTGTATTTGTGTGTGTGTGTGTGGGGAAAAGTCAAGCGAAAAGTTATAATTCTAATTGGAAATTGACTTTGCGGTTCACTTCCAATGGGAATTGCTTGTGATGCAGTCGAGCAAGAGTTTGGCATATGAACTGAATGCCAAATGACAGGCAATTAAAGTTAGTTTCTCATTAGGAACCTAACTAAATCATTTCTATAAAAGCCAACAAGCCTGCTCTACTGGCACTCTTCATGCCGCTTTCTGTGGCATCAAAGCCAACAATGAAGCTCTAAAATGCTTCTTCTCGTTGCTCCACCTTCGTTTGTCTAATCGTCATGACCTTTGTCCTCTGGTGTTTCCGGTTAATTCAGTCCATTTGATGCAGGGGCAATTGAATCGCTCATTTGGCTGCTCAACTGTTTAAGTGCATTTGACAGGCTTCATTTGATTTCATGTTTATAATAAGCTTAGTAAACTCTGCGCAACTCCGACCAACTGAACTCGACTTGACTTGACTCGACTCGACTGTCCCCCAGAGCGTTGCGAGCACACACACAGTATACTCGGTGTGTGTGTGTGTGTGTGTGTGTGCTTGCTTAACCTGCCAAAGCTTAGCATCTAACTCAATTTTGCAACTGTCTGTCTTGTTCAGCAATTTCCTGGGGGCACGACAAGAACAACATGAAGAACATTTTGAAGACGCCGCGACAAACTCGAAATGCAAACAGAACAACAAAATTTCTCGCAGCTGCTTTAAGTGCCGGTTGCCTTGGCCAACTACTAGCTACTACTCCTGCCCCCCCTCTATATTGCCACGGAGAACACAGTCACACGTGTGGCAGAGAGCCCGCAGCCGGACAAGGACTCAGACCCCAATGCGGGGAACGCTTTGAGCTGTCGTTGACATTTCGTTTGTTCAATTATAAACTTTTGCGTGGGCATTTTCTTGTACATGCTTGCTGTCTCTCTCTCTTTAATGTGTCACAGCAGCTATTGCTGTCCCTTTCGCGGACAACTCTCTCTCTCTCTCTCTGGCTTCGTGCGGCTCGTGTGTTCTTTGTCTTTGTTCTAACGCGCTTTTGTTGTGCTTTGTTTTTGGCTTTGTGTGTGCCCGGCCGGCGTGTTTGGCTTTCAATCAAAGTTTTTAAAAGCTTCAACAACAAACTGCTCGCATATGCCACCAGCTCCAGCAGAGTTTGCTCCACTCTGCAGCTGCCCACAAATGCCGTTGGCTCTCGGGCAGTGCGAGAAAAACAACCATTTCCGTTTCCGTTCTCATAGTTTGGCTCAGCGCTGATTTATAGTCCTTGAATGGGTAGTCTAACTTAGTCATAAAGCACAGTTAATATGGAAAGTGCGAGAGTGGAATGTTGTATGTGGGAAATGTTTATACAGTGAATGCTGTAGAAACTGAAAGGAAAGTAGAGGTGGGCACAGAATGAGTAGATTGCTGTACTGTTTCTACATAATAATAACATAATGTTAACATTTCTTAATGCTTCTGTTAAACAATGAAAGTGGTCAGGGAATGATGTCTAATGATGTAATATTGTATTTATACATAATGACAACATGATGTTAACATTTCTTCAAGCTTCTGTTAAACAATAAACGGGGGCAGGAAATGAGGATCTATTGTTGAAACATGTCTAAATAATGTTAACATTTCTTATGATGTTAACATTTCTTAAAGCTTCTGTTAACCAATAGACAAATAACAGTGCCATGAACATTTATTTATGCCTTAACGACCTTTATGCCTCTAATGCTGTCACAGTAAACCCAACATTTGTTATCTAAAAGATTAACTACAAAGAATTGACAAACCTCTGTTATGCTTAAACGTATTGGTATA
This sequence comes from Zaprionus ornatus, assembly GCA_018904035.1. Lineage (NCBI taxonomy): Eukaryota > Metazoa > Arthropoda > Insecta > Diptera > Drosophilidae > Zaprionus > Zaprionus ornatus. The sequence goes on along the minus strand of JAEIFZ010000002.1, from coordinate 5,523,722 downwards.
ATCATTTCTGTAAGCCTACATTACAGCAGAACAAATTAACAATTCTTAAAGCTTATATACATATGTTAGCTAAAGGAGAATTGACACTAAGGAGAATTGACAGATCTCTATTCTACTTTAACATACCTGTTTTCTCATTTCTGTTAACTAACAGGTACTTCATTCAAGAGCAGAGCATATAAATAATAAAATAGTAAATTAATAGAAATAAAGGACACAATGGGGCTCCAAGATTTCCCCGTATGCCTTAATAAATAAATTAAATTAAACAATTCAATACAAAAAAAAAAAAAAAATAATAATAACGAAATTTTAACATTCCTTTAAACTTCTGTTCACTACTTGACAATTAACGTAGCCATCAACATTTCTTTATGCCTTATCGCCTTTTGTTTTGGCTTATGCTGTCACAGTAAACTTTACATATGTTTACTTAATGATTAACTACAGATCTCCGTGGTACTTTAACATATCTGTTTTGTTATTTCTGTTAGCTAGGTACTCTCAACAACAGAGCATATCAAAATTTCTTAAACTACTTCTAACATAGATTAAAATTAACTATGTAGACTTGACAGACTTCTGTTGTACTTTAACATATCTGTCTTATTATTTCTGTTAACTAACAGTTACAATCAACAGCAGAGCATACTAACATTTCTTAAACTACTGCTAATAACATACATTAAGATCAGCTATGTTGACTTGATAGACTTCTGTTATACTTTAACATAAATGTCTTCTTATGTTAACTAACAGTTACAATCAACAGCAGATCATCTTAACATTTCTTAACCTACTGCTAATAAAATACAAAAGATTAAGATTAACAAAGTAAACTTGACAGACTTCATTCGTTCTTTAACATATCTGTTATCTTCTTTCTGTTAACTAACAGTTACAATCAACAGCAGAGCAAATTAACATTTTTAAAACTACTCCTTCTAGCTTATCTACCCAGCCTTCTCTGCTCTTACAGTTCTTCTTGCAGACAAGGAAACCCCTTGAAGTAGTTCACAAGATTTCCTCTCGTTAGAGTATTAGCATTCCCGCTGCGTCAAGTGCCGATTTCCTCTTCATTTCAATTTTATTTTTATTTTTCTGGCTTCTCTTCTACTTTCATTTTTTTTGTTCTTCTCTATCGTTTTTGTTCTTTTTGTGTGCAATTTTATCAGCAGTCTGTCAGTGCATCAGCGGCTGGAACTTTTATTGAATTTCCGGCTGGGCGCCGGCGAATTTGCTGTTTTATGCTCATCTTGTTGTTGTTGTTGTTGTTCTTGGTTTTGTGTGTGAGAGAGGGGGGGCGGGAGGAGGAGGCGTTGGTTTTTTGGTTTATTACGGCATTTCGGCGCTTGCAGCAGTGTTTGCGGACTGGCACTAGGCCGTGCCTCAAGCTATAGTTGCCTTGTTCCGGGCCAGCCACGAGACGGGGGAAGGGGGAGGGGAGGGTGCGGGCAACTGCCAACTAGCCGTAAATTAAATTTTGTACAGCTTGAATTCGTTAGTCCTGTCGATGAGAGAGAGAGAGAGAGAGAGAGAGACGGCAACTACACTGCCAGTACCAGCACGAACTAACCAAGTGGATGCGCTGCTTTTGCTCCTCCTTTTTGCAGCTCTGCCGGATCAGGGACCGCCGAAAATAAGTGGAGGACGTCCGCGCTACCAAATTGGCGACTGGGTGCGCATCAACTGCACCGCGGGTCGTTCCAAGCCCGCTGTCAATCTGTCTTGGTTTATCAATAGTGAACCGGCCGAGCCGCAGAAGCTGCGCAAGTACGACACCATCGTATCGGGACGCGAGGCACTGGAGACCTCGGTGCTTGGCCTGCAGTTCCGTGTGGAGCAGCAACACTTTCGCAATGGCGACATGAAGCTAAAGGTAAGTCGGGCAATATACACAGGATCTATATAGATATAATTGTGCTCGTTTGTGGTTTGCTTGCAGTGCGTGGCCTCGCTATCGACCTTCTATTGGCGCAGCAACGAGGAGTCTGTCGAGGGCGATCGGCCGCAGAAGGCGCCGGTACTCGAGTCACGCGAGAGCGACAGCGCTTTTGCGAGTAACTCGCGCGCCGATCCGGTGCAAGGTATGTCATACCGGGAATTATTTGTAACAAAAATCTTATCGCTTTTCATTCAACCAAATGCAGCCAGCAAAACGGACTCGCTCCTCATGGCCCGGGCGCCCAGTGCGCTGCTGTTGCTGGCGCTGGCCACTGCTGCCACATTGGCTGGCGTCAGCTGCGGCTCACCATGGCCAGCGTCCACACAGCACAGCAAGCCCGTGGCCGTGGCCGGGGCCGGGGCGTCGACGAAGAGTGTTGCTAATGTTAATGTTGCTAATGAGCCCAAGGCTAATGATAACCAACAACTAGATCAGACTCAGAAACAGTATCCCAATCAGAATCAGAATCAAAATCAAAATCAGACTCAGACTCAGACTCAGATTAAGCAGGCTGGGCAGGCTAAGCGTGTTGTGGTTGCCGAGTTGCTGGCGGTGGCCAAGCAGAAGCTCAAAAGATTCACCCGCCAGCTGCGATGCTCTGCGGCAACGCAGCAGCCACGGCAACAGCAGCAACAACCGCAAATGTTGTTGGCTGCGCGGTAGCTGCACTAAGTCGCCTCCGCTCAACCGCCCAAGCACTTCAGCCCCGCCCACAAATAATAAAAAAGAAAAAAAAAAATGAAAAATTTCCACTGAATTTCCGTCTTCGCTTCGCAAAACAAACAAAAACAAATTGTTGCTTAGTTCACGTGCAGAGAACAGAAAAGAAAATCGAAAAACCATAAAAGAAAACTGCAAAATCGTAAAAAAAAAAGAAAAAAAAAAACAAAAACAAAAGAAATGTATCAGAAAATCGATAATTTATTTATGTCGTTAACAAAAGCTTTTTCTTGAATTTAATTTGTATAAACAGAAACATATTTCTATGCATATAATAAATGCAATTTAAACAAAGCAGACCCGAAAGCCGAAAAGAAAGGTGAAGAGAGAACGATGCGGGGAGAGAGGAGAAATTTGTTAAGCGTATTTAAAACCGAAACTGTATATAGGTAAATAATAAATGTATGTATTATCGTATGTTATTAATTTATAAGTATTTCCACACAAAAGATAAAGCGGCGCTGCACTAACCAAAAAATCAACTAAAAACAAAACTCTGAATAATTGAAGAACCTAAAAGAGGAAGAGAACAAGAACACAGCTCAAAAATCCAGCAATTTCAATGTAGGGCAAAAAAAAAAGAAAACAAAAACGAACTTAAATGCATAAAATATATATGAGAAATTAAAATAAAAATAATGTTAGTTATTAAGCATTCTGTAGTTAAATAATTACAATAATACTATGATGTACTAAGCGATAAATCCATTTCAAAGGGAATTTAAACTGTGCAAAACCTAATCGAATCGAAACTCATTTATTATTGTTGTAACATCTCAGAAAGTTCGATTTTTTTTTATATATTATTATGGCACATTTGTAAATGCAACAGAGAATGCACACACGATTTAATAACGATAATAATTATAATGATGATAACGATAACGATAACGATAAACGATAACGATAACGATAACGATAAACGATAATGGATAACGATAACTCAAATGAAATCTAATCAAACGTAGCATCTTAAAGCTGGTGACTGTTGAAAAGTCTTAAAACTAACAAAAACATATCGTAAATTTATAAATTGCCAAAGTTTTTATGTATATGTATATGTATGTGTGAACTCAATTAATGGAATATGCGCATCGAAAGCGATAGTGTATTGTACTACTCACTCGCAATACGATTTAGCTATATACCTATATACAAGTATATCTATTCGTTCTCTGTCCAACTAAGTGCATATGGGTATTCGTTTTTAGACTATAGAGTATCGAACTAATACTAATAACATTCCATGTTATTTTTTTCGCTGTCAACCCCCCGGCCCTGAATAAAGAGTAGCGCTATCTATCGAAATGTTAACAATTTAGTTAGCCAATTTGTAGTAACAATAGCTAAAAGTCAACTCTGAACGACAAAGCAAAACCAAAAACCAAAACAATAGCGAAATAATTGTGATTAAGCCTTAATGAGCAGTTGAAATTAATTCAAACACAATTTGAAATGCTGTAAATAACCCCAGAGAGAGAAAGAGAGGGGGAGTGGGAGTGGGAGTGAGAGCAGCGCCACATTAAATGCTTTGTCCATTATAATTATTAATGCAATTTCCATGCGAAACTATCTATGTATATATCTATAGCATATAATAAGTATTTTTTTTTTTTTTTGATTGTCGATGCTCGATTACGATGCGAGTTGCATGCGATGATTTCGGTTTAATTACAATTGTCATAAATATAAATCGATATATATACAATATATATATATGCATTTAATGTGTAAATACTTCTACATACTATTTAAACGATAACTAAATTAGTGTTAAGATGTCAACAAAACAGAATTATAATAATGCGCCAATTTTAATGTGTAAGCGAATAAATTTAAAATCGAATGCGGAGAGTGGAAGGGAAAGTCAGCTTCGGCAAGTCGAAGAGCTGATACGCTTGCAGAGCAGTTAAGCAATGTTAGAGATAGAGATAGAACTATGCATCTGTTAACTGTCTGTTAAAGCTCTGCAAGCATATCATATACGAGTGTGACTGAGCGAGACATTTGGTGTGAGTGTGCGAGTGAATGCGCTGTTAGTCGTGTTAAGCCTAGGCAGAAGTATATTTATACCTACACACACACACACCCACACACACACACTCACTCACTTATATATGCAAGTTAAATAAAAATAAATGTGCATTGTTGTAAACTGTAAACTGTTTTTAAGTCTCACTTAATGTCAACGCTATAAACTACAATTAACATAAAACAAATATTAACAAGAGCAAAAAGCGAAAATCGAAAAAAAAATAGAATACATTTGGGTCGTCGCGGTACACGATCGAAAGCATAAAGAAAAACAAAAAAAAAAAAAAATATATAACTGTGTGCTAATTATAAGTGTAAATTATTTGTGTATTTAAAAATCAATTTTTAGATGTATAATAATTAAGATAAATGCATTCGCATCTATACGATAAATATTAACGAACATAACAACAACCACAAGAACAACAACAACAAAAACAAGAGCTGCATACTAAAAATTAACAAGAAGAAGAAGAAGATGAAGCAAGGAGTAAACAAATGCCATAACGTAATTTAACTTGAATTTAACAGAACCTAAAACAAAAAGCAAAATCAACATGAACAACAAGTGAAACTCTGTAAATATCTTTAAGCGTAATTTCAATGTACGATACGAGTATCTGACACAGCAAATCAAACAAATTATGAACGAAACTCTTGAAGAAGAATTAATAAAAACAAAAAATAATAATATTTGTTTCAAAATCAAGCATTTTTGTCTTTCATTACAAACATTTTCCTCACTCATTTAGCGGAGTTCCAAGCCGAAAATGTTACAAGAGGGAGCGGGAGAGGGAAAGGGGGAGAGTGCTACATTTTAAGAGATGACACAGAAAATTGGGTAATTTTTTCGAAAATATTTCGAATACGTGAAAATGTGCGCCGGCTACGTGACAACACGATGTCAACGACTGTCCGGCAATAATAAAGGCAAAAGGACAACGCAAACCGTTTAGCAGTAAAAAAGCACAGATGCCTCAGCGTCAGTTCATTGCTAAGGTAGTTGGAAGAGTCTAACAGGAAGTACAGCAGACGTTGTGCAACATGCTATGCCTGAGCATTGTTGCAGCTGGAGTATGGTAATTTAGACGAGCAGGCAATAGAAGTGAGTTCTTCTTTATAATGCAACAAAACTTCAGGCAGCTTAGCACGCTTCTCTATATATGCCTCAAGTATTCCAGATATCACAGCACTCCTCTCTCTCTATATATTCTTCAAGTATTCATAAGATACAATATTTTTGTTTCAACTCAGGTTTCATTATGAATCTCCGTGCTGCAGCTAATCCCCCAATAAAAAACAAACGTAAGTGAAGCTTCTAATAGGTCTGTTTGACCAATTTCCCAATAATAATTCAGAGGAACAGGCAATAGAAGTGAGTTCTTCTTTATAATGCAACAAAACTTCAGGCAGCTCAGCACTCTTCTCTATATATGCCTCAAGTATTCCATAGATATTTCAGCACTCCTCTGTATATATATATTCTTCAAGTATTCATAAGATATTTCAGCTACAACTCAGGTTCCATAATGAATCTCCGTGCTGTGCTGTGTTGAGCTTCATTTGATTTGCAGCTAATCCCCTCGATGAGCAGCAATGAAAAACAAACGTAAGTGAAGCTTCTAATAGGTCTGTTTGACCAATTTCCCAATAGTAATTCAGAGGAACAGGCAATAGAAGTGAGTTCCTCTCTAAAATGTAACAAAGCTTCAGGCAGCTCAGAACTCTTCTGTAAATATTCTTCAAGTATTCCATAGATATCTCAGCACTCTTCTCTATATATTCTTCAATTATTCCAAAGATATCTCAGCACTCTTCTGTATATATTCTTCAATTATTCCATAGATATCTCAGCACTCTTCTCTATATATTCTTCAATTATTCCATAGATATCTCAGCACTCTTCTCTCTATATATTCTTCAAGTATTCATAAGATATTTCAGTTACAACTCAGATTTCATAATGAATCCCTCTGCTATGCTGAGCTTCATTTGATTTGCAGCTAATCCCCTCGATGAGCAGCAATGAAAAACAAACGTAAGTGAAGCTTCTAATAGGTCTGTTTGCCCAATCTGCCAACAAATCCACATAATATGCTGTAGTACGATGGGCAGTACGAAGGCATCTCAATGGTCGCCTTATCCCGCAAGCCTCATTTCGGCACTGAAGCTCACTAATAAGCTGCCAGAAATAAGCACACTTGATAAATAGATGACAAAGCCAAACAAATTATAAGCGGCAAATGTTTTCTTTGGCTACCAAAGTGACAAGGGGCAGTGCAGAGGGGATGGGAAAGGAGGCTGTCAGCACATTTATTAGCTAACAAAATCTTTGGCTTGTTCAACAAATCGCCGTAAATGAGCAGAGTAGAGCAGAGCGACGTCTACACCTGGTGCTGGTGCTCACCTTCAGCTTTAGCTGACAAAGAAAAGCTTTCGACAAAGCCAGAGCAGACTAAGGCAACGTTGGTCAAGCAACTTAGGCAGGCTTGTTGTGCCTGCTGCGGCTATCAAATGTCACATAAATCAGATTTGTCATTTAATTACAACAACAACACACAGTCTCTATGTGTGTGCGTGTGTGTGTGTGTGTGTGTTTATTCACTTGGTAAATTCGTTAAAGAAAACCTTGTCTCAAATAGAGCTTAAGTCGAGCCAAAGCTGCTATTAGGCAGCCATTTTGCCGTTCGTCTCGTTCTTAAGTGAAAATATGCGCCGCTAAGCCCTCATATGCACGCCCAGAAAAGCAGGGGAGGGTCGGAGGAGGCAGACCTTCAGCATATAAAGCTCAATTGTCGGCAGCTTAAAAGTTTTATGTTTGATTTCGCACAGATAAGACGGCATAAATTGCCGCACAGGTAAAGTTTTGATTGCCTTAATGATAAGTTAAACTGTGCATTAAGTGTGTGTCGGCGATGCCAAAGTTGCCAAGTGGCAATCCGGGCCTGGTCTCAGGTTCACATCCTCTGAATCTGATGTGCGCAATTAAATTTAAGCTCGCCTTAAAAGGCATTTAATAAATTCCGTGTAGCTTGTAGAAAATTTCGATCATTTTGCGGCTCATTTGATTTGACGCTTTCTTCGATTTTCCATTGCAATTGTCACGCATTTTTTCACTCCCCTTTGTCTGTATTCCCTGTTTTCCCCCCCTCCATAACCAATAGACAACACTCAGACAATGTCAATCCAGTCAACGTTCCCCTTCGCTGCAGTCAATTTCCATGCAGCACACACACACATGCACATATACATATAGACAGACAGACAGACAAACAGACAAACAGACAGACAAACAGACAGACACTGTCATGTCCGCTTGCAGGTCGCTAGGGTGCTTGTTGTTGTTGTTGTTGTTATCATTTGCAGCATTTGAAATGATTTGCAATAAAAGTGTCTGTTGTTTCTGTCTGTCTCTGCGTCTGCTCTGGCTTCGTGTTCTTCCTCCGTGTGTCCATTGGCCACACCCCATTGGCAAATTACGTGCTGCTGCCCATTTGACCCGTCGCCAGTTGTCGGTTGCTCCTGCTCTTGCTGCTGCTCCTGCTGAGTTCCAGTTCCAGCCATGTACATTGCCATCACCATCGTCATTGCCATTGTCATAGTCCTTGTCACCGTCACGTAATTTCATTGTCTTTGTTTATTTATTTTGCGTCTTTATAGATTTGCTTTTATTTTTTTACACGCATGCCGGAGCGGTTTGCGGGTTGAGCAGCGCCTCAGGCACTGTATTGCAATAACAATTAGCTTATTTGTTTCTCTAGCTACGAGGGTCGTTTGATAAGTCCGTGACTTTTTGAATAAAATATATTTTTTTCGTCAAAGAAGCGTTTTATTTCTCAACATAATCTCCTTTTAGCTCTATACATTTAGTCCAGCGTTTTTCCAATTTTTTTATTCCTTCCAAATAATAGGTTTTCTCAAGGCCCTCAAAATAGTCGTTTGTTTCTGTGATGACCTCTTCATTTGACCCGAATCTCTTACCGCCGAGCCATTTCTTCATGTTTGGAAACAAAAAATAGTCACAGGGGGCTAAATCTGGAGAATATGCTGGATGGGGTAGCAGTTCGTAGCCCAATTTATGAAATTTTGCCATGCTGACTACACACGTGTGCACCCGTGCATTGTCCTGATGGAACAGCACTTTTTTTCGCCAAATGCGGTCGTTTCTGCTTCAAATCAATATCGAATCTGTCCAAAAGCTCTGAATAATATTCGCCGGTGATCGTTTTACCCTTTTCAAGGTAATCGATGTGAATGATACCTTGTGCATCCCAAAAAACTGTGGCCATGACCTTGTTGGCCGACAGACCCACCTTGGCCTTCTTTGGTGCACGTTCACCCGGAGAAACCCACTGTCTTGATTGTTCTTTGGTCTCTGGTGTGGTGTGGTGGATCCATGTTTCGTCTACGGTAACGAAACGGCGCAAAAATTCGTTTGGATTGCGGTTGAACATCGCCAAACACTCCTTTGAAATGGTCACACGGTTGCGCTTATGGTCGTGTGTGAGCAATCGCGGCACCCATCGCGCGGAAAGCTTTTTTCATGTCCAAATATTCATGTAAAATGTGATGTACCCGTTCAGTTGAGATGCCTACAGCCTCAGCTACCTCACGCACTTTCATTCTCCGATCATCCAATATCATTCCATGGATTTTGTCGACGATTTCTGGCATGACGACCTCTTTTGGGCGACCTGAACGTTCGGCATCACTTGTACTGGTACGACCACAACGGAACTCAGTAAACCATTTCTTAACCATTGAAATTGATGGTGCAGAGTCCCCATAATATTTATCAAGTCTTTCCTTGGTTTCGGTGATGGATTTTTTACGCAAAAAATAATGCTTAATTAGCACACGAAATTCACTTTTTTCCATTTTCGTTAAAATTCACGAGATCGTCTGCTTTCAATGCCTATAAAACGCAAACTAAGAAACGCAGCTTTCTCAAAATTTTACAGTCAGCTGTTAATCGATAACTGCTGACAGGAGCAGTGTTGTATTTAGAGCAGGTGCGCGGCAAATACAAAAAGTCACGGACTTATCAAACGACCCTCGTATCATTCCATGGAAACAAGTGCTTTTAATGAGCTTGTTTGTAACTGTTTTTAACTGAGAGTTGAGGTGATTTCTACTCCAATTAAACATATGTTTTAGCTGCATTAAAATTGTTTAAGCATTTAAATGTGCATTATTAATTTCATGTGTTCTACATTTAATGCTTAAATATATATTTTTTTTTTTATTAATTTGATGCTTACATATTTTTTTTTTGTTTTTATTATTATTAAGTGAAGTTTAAATATTTTTCTATAGATTAATTAAACATATGTTTTAGCTGCTTTTTAAATAGTTTAAGCATTTAAATGTGCATTATTAATTTCATTTGTTCTACATTTAATGCTAAAAATTTTTTTTTTTTTTTTAAATTAATGCTTAAATATTTTTTTTTTTTTTATTATTATTATTAAGTGAAGCTTAAATATTATTCTATAGATTAATTAAACATATGTTTTAGCTGCTGTAAAATAGTTTAAGCATTTACCATAAATGTGCATTATTAATTTCATATGTTCTACATTTAATGCTTAAATATGTTTTTTTTTTTTATTAATTTAATGCTTAAATATTTTATTTATTTATTTATTTTTTTATAAATTTAATGCTTAAATTTTTTTTTTTTTTTTTTTTTAATTTATTATGAAGTGAAAATATTCCATAGAAAATACTAAGGAGCTCAAATAAACTTATTTCATTTCTTATTCCTTCCAAGAGCCCAAAACATGCGTCTCCCTCAGTACAGCCCTGACATTTACAGTGCCTGCAAAGCATAAACAATCCTAGCCAAGGCACAACAATGCAAAGGGACATCGCCTAGCATACTCGAAGATACAATCATAATTTTCGTATTGTGATAAAAATGCGTGGCAAAATAAAATGCCCCTCATAAAATGCTGCCTGCCAATTTCAGAGCATAGACCTTTCTCTCTCTGTCTCCCCCCAGTCGGACTACAATTGCTGGCACATAATTTGGCAGAGCGGACTGTACCATAAATTATATAGATGCTGCACAAGAAATTTGGCCTCGTCTGACATGTTTGGCCATTAAACGGCATTTTGGTGCCTGCAAATGGAAATGGAAATGATTTCATGTCATTGCAGCTACGTGATGCGAAGTGTCGCGGCAGCTTAAAGCTGCTGCACACAGTTGCAGGGTGATGGAGAAACCTAAAGTAACTTGCAGCAATTGAAGCGGAAAAGTCAATGAGCTGCATTGCTGCTACTCAAGTTGCAGTTACTTGTTGAAAATTCTTAAGTCCCTTCACTGACAGCTAATCGATGACAAAGTTTGAAGAGGTTACCCCAACAAGAGCTGCCGCTAACCTGGCAACACTTTTCACTCTCCAATTGCCAAGAGAGCAGCGGGCAGCGGGGGAGCAGAAGTCTTAAAGTTTCAGGATCGAACATAATCAAAAGTGTGTGCGTAAACAACGTCTCCCACTCTCTACAAATGTTTAACGCACAATTTACATATTATCGAGATGCTGTTCCCTGCTGTTCCTTTTCCCTTTTTGTTCTTGGCATCCCTTTTTTGTCTGTCTGCGCGTGTGTCTCATTATTGTTTGCCAGTTTTATTAGCTTCTAAAGATTTTCAGCTAAGCAAAATGGGCAGCCCGATGCCCGATACCCCAACCCAGTCGAGGCCGCATATCTTTTGCTGATTTCATCAGTAAGCGCCAGTAAAACGCATTTCGTTACCTTGATTTTTTATGTGCCCCACTGCCACGCCCACTACTACATGTGTTTTTTTTTTTTTTTATAAGAGTGTTCATGGGAAAAAAAATCTTGAGAGACACCGTCCTAGTGACGGTAGTGTGGGATCCGCCCCCACTAAAAACCCGCTCAGGAACACTCCTCCCTACGGCTCGTTTGTAGTACCCCTTGCGGAACCACTCCTAAAGTATAAATCTTCGCAAGGGGCCGAGCTTAGCCCTGTGGTGGCTCTACCTGGTTGATGGTTGCTGCACGGAAGAGTTTCGCAGTCTTTCTAGCCTACGCTGCTCTACCATAATGCACACACACATTTCCTTTATAAGGTCCCAGTTTTCTGGGGTCTCTAACATAAGCCCTACAACATTCTCTGGGCTTACATCTACTCCTAAGCGTCTATTGACGATTTCCCGTTTGTCTGCGTAATAAGGGCAGTGGAAGAAAATATGTTCCACAGTCTCATCGTCTTCGTTGCAAAGGTAGCAAACCACCTCAGGGTCATGACCGTACTTATTCAGGTAGCGCCTGAAACAGCCATGTCCTGTAAGAAACTGGGTCATATAGAAGTCCACTTGTCCGTGGCTTCTTCTGACCCATGATTCTATATGCGGCACCAGACGGTGTGTCCACCTCCCGCAGCTGGTTGCATCCCACCTTTGTTGCCAATCCCTAATGGATTTACCTTCATCGTAGGTAACAGGGGTTAGGCTGTGCCTCTTATTATATTGCGCTTGGTAATCTAGCGCGATCAAGTCAGCCGGCATAATGCCGGCTAGAACTTGGATAGCATCTCCGGATACCGTCCGGAAGGCGCTACAGACTCTTTGGCAGCTACGTCTCACTACAGCGTTATAGTGTTGGGCGTAGGTTGCCTTTTTTAGCGCTGATGCCCATATAGGGGCTGCATACATTAACACCGATAGGGTAACACGCGATACGAGTGATCGTATAGCTTGTCTTGGACCCCCGATGTTTGGCATTACTCTTGCGAGTGCCATTTGTACTCTGGCTGCTTTTTCGCTCATTGCAATGATATTGCTTTTAAAGCTCAGCCTGGCGTCTATAAGTACGCCTAGGTACTTTATTGCTGAGCCCGTGCGGATATTGAATCCGTCAATACTGAGCGTCACATCTTCAAGTTTCTTTCTACTTGAAATAAGGACCGCCTCAGTTTTTTCCCCGGCTAGTCTCAAATCGTGCTCTGTCAGCCACTGCTTTATCCTTTGCGTGGCATCGGTGCTATTGTCTTTCACCTCCGCCAGGTGCTTTCCAACTATGATGACGGCAATATCATCAGCATATCCGATGATCTTGACCTCATCCCTGAGTGGAAGGCGTAATACCCCATCATATACTATGTTCCACAGGAGCGGTCCAAGAACCGATCCTTGCGGAACGCCGCCTGTAACTTGGTATTGTTTTCGCCCTTCCTCAGTGTCGTACACAAGTGTACGGTCACTCAGGTAGCTACCAACAATTCTTAACAAGTATTGAGGCGTGTTGAGGTTACGCAGCGCCTGCATGATATGATGCCAACTCACTGAGTTAAAGGCATTTTTTATATCAAGGGTAATTATAGCGCAGTACTTCTTCTGGCCTCCTCGCCACCTAACTCCCGCTATTGCTTCTTCAGCAATCTGCTTAACCCTACTGATCGCGTCTACTGTCGACCTATTTCTCCTAAATCCGTATTGGTCATCCGATAGACCACCTATTTCTTCAATGAAGGTGCTAAGCTTGCTAGCTACTACCTTTTCTAGCATTTTCCCCATTGTATCGATCATACAGAGCGGTCTGTATGAACTAGGCTCACCTGGCGGTTTGTTACCTTTTGGTATTAGTACCAGTCTTTGTCTTTTCCAGATTTCCGGAAAAGTCCCTGTCTGTATGCAGTCTGTGTATACTTCTGCAAATATGGAGGGGTTCGCGTCTACCGCTATCTTCAGTACCTTGTTGGGTACTGCGTCTAGTCCCGGCGCTTTGCTGTTCGCGAAGGTCTTAGCAATTTCTAATACCTCCCCTATCTCTACTTCCTCCTGGTGTCTACTCATCCCCTCAGTCCAAGCATCTGCAGGTTCGTTATGTCGATTCACCTGTGTTGGGAAAAGGGTCTCAACTATTGTGCGCAAGAGTTGGGGACAAGCCGGAGCGGTTGCTCGCTGTCCTCTTATCTTGCTCATTACAGCCTTATATGCCCCGCCCCAAGGGTTGGTATTCATACCATCACGCAGGGTGTTAAAGTGCGATGCTTTGCTTAGCTTTATCGCTTTCTTTAGCTCCCTTTTTGCGTCCTTGAAGTGCGATCTGAGGGTTTCCCGTTGCTCCTCATCTCTACATCGGCATAGGGTTCTTCTAGCTCGTATGCATTTACGTCTAGAATCCGCGATCTCGTGACTCCACCAAAAGGCTGGCTTCCATCTTGAGCCACCTTTGGATTTTCTCGCCATAGAGGCGTCGCAGGCAGAAGTCAATAGATTGGAAAGGGATGTTGCCTTCGCGTCAGAGGTATTACCATGCAGAAGGACAGCATTGTTCTGCTCTGTGATGAGGTATCTAAGGACGTCCTCATCCAGAGTGTCTTCTTTCCAACCATTGATTACTCGTTCCTGGGTGCTTCTACTGCTGTGTCTATCTACACTCATTAATATGGCTCTATGGTCACTATGAGTGTAGATATCGCTCACTTGCCACGAGATCGTTCTACTTATATTGGAGCTGGCGAAGGATATATCAACGATTGATGTCCTGCCATTTCGCTCAAAAGTGCTTTTATTGCCTGTGTTAAGCAGCACTGCGTCTAATAAGGAGAAGGCTGTAATAACTGCATGGCCTCTTACATTTGTGAGGCGACTGCCCCATTCGGCAGCCCAGGCATTGAAGTCCCCGCCTATGATGTTTGGATGACTACTTCTAGCATGGGTCCCTATATTGTCTAAAGTCCTATCGTAGTCGTACATTTCTAAGCTCGGTGGTAGGTAGCAGCTATAAAAATGTACACCGGCTATTTTTGCCCTAGCGAAATGAACTTCAGTGGTCAGCGGCTTGTCGTCAACTACTACATGTGTGTGTGTGTGTGTGCGTGTGTTTTTGGGGCAGTTCTTGTGCATTACAAGGCAAATACTCGTATTGGCAAATCTTTTGGCCCGCTTATCTGCCACACACAGTGGGGGAGGAGAAAGAGGAGGAGGAGGGGGAAGAGGCAAGGTCGGTTCATTTCATTCGATTTCAGGGCACTGAGGACTGAGTGGCTGCTGTCCATTTACTCAGTGTTGCCTACGCAATGGAAACTCAACCGATATTTGATTTTTTATGACTTGGCTTCTTTTCTCGTTGGCTTTGTTGGCTGCAGCGATTTCCTTTCGCTTAAAATAACAATTTCAAATGGATTTTATTGCCTTGGGGTTAGATTTGTGCAGCCTGCCATGCTCTGTATACAGACTTACCCCCTTTTCTCTCCTTCCACTCGCCTTTTATCGCTTTGCATAAGCGCCTTTTACTCACTTTGCCTTTTGCCTTTGACCACACACTCCTCACACACACACTCCTCACACACACACACACACGTCTGTCTTAAAGCCTTTGCGACTCTCCACTCTTTGCTGGATGAAGTCAAGTGCATTACACACTGCACAGAAAGTATTATAAAAACGACACTGCGCTGCAAACTTTTGGCCAACAGACAATAATTGAAAACGCTGTGCGGTCGCTGCGTTTGTTAGCCAACTTTGCGTTGCCATAAAATTTATGTTAATTGAAATTTATGTGCAACCATCTCTCTCAGCAGCAGCAGCAGCAGTAGCAGCAGCAGCAAAAGTGATGCAAACAAACAGACAAACAAACAAAACAAACAAACAACGACAGCGAAACAAAAACAAAAGCACAAACAAACTTTGTGGCAGACGCATCAGAACTCATTTGGCTAACGCATCTGTTGACCAAAACTTGTTGGTAAGCACTTTTTTTTTTTTTTTGGGGATTGCCTGATGGCCTTCAATGCCAGCACTATGCAGGCTTAATACAGTGAAAAAGCGAACTGCCATACATTATTATTCGCTTTCTTAACATAAATCAATTTGACAACGGTTAAAGGGATAGTTAGGTTTAACCAAGAAATATAATACTTTATAATACTGTAAGTTAAAAGGCAGTCAAATGATTTGATCTGTCTAAGTCATCTTTACTTAGGTTATTCATAAGAGTTTATGTTATCGCCTTCCAGTAAGGTTTATTAAAGATAAGTTATACTTCTTAATATCATACGTAAAATAAAAGACAGTAAAATTATCGGTCTCAATCTCAATTTTAGTAGGACAATTCATAAAAGTTTATTTTATTACCTCGCAAATAGTTCTTTCAAGCTATAAGGAAGAGTTTGAGTGTTAGGAATCGTTTAGTTTTCTACCCTAGCTCAGGGTATATTAGTTTTGAATAGGAGTTCGCAACGCAGCTTAGCAGACATTTTCGACCCGTTAAAGTATATATATTCCTAATCAGCCTGTCTGTAAGTCTGTCCATTCATCAGTCAGTCTGTCTGTCCGTCCGTCCGTCCATCCGTCCGTCTCTCTTTCTGTCCGTCTGTCTGTCAGTCTGTCAGTCTGTCTGTCTGTCTGTCTGTCTTTCCGTCTGTCTGTCTGTCTGTCTGTCTGTCTGTCTGTCTGTCTGTTCGTCAGTCTGTCTGTCTGTCAGTCTGTCAGTCTGTCAGTCTGTCAGTCTGTCGGTCTGTCAGTCTGTCAGTCTGTCTGTCTGTCCGTCCGTCTGTCCGTCCGTCTGTCTGTCCGTCTGTCCGTCCGTTGCAACGCAAACTAGTCTCATAGTTTTAGATCTATCTCAATGAAACTTGGCATACATGCTTCTTATTGCTGTACGCTATAAATAAGTCGGAACGAGCCGGATCGCACTGATATATCTTATAGCTGCCATACAAACTATCGCCCGATTTTTGTTATTTGTTAAGATATGGTAACCAAATTTAGTATATCGCAATTTTTTAATATATATAATATGCATATAAAATTTCATTAAAATCGAACCACTATAACATATAGCTGCCATAGGAACTATCAGCCGAAATGTGGTTCTTGTATGAAAACCAGTTCTAATTTTAGAAATAACATAACTTAACTTAGTGCCAGTCAAAGTGGGACATAAAATAAAATATACACAATGCACTTAAATTCTGCATCATTATATATAACTTATATTGGCATGATCGGAGAGTATGAGACCCTGCCAGGGTACAGAACCTTCGTCATTCCCAAGCCTGCCTTTCTTCATCGTTTTTCCTTTTATGACACAATGCAAATTTAGCTGCTGCACAAGTGGTGCTGTCATAAAACGCTTTTCCGCTGCAGCCACTGTTCGATTGCATTTCAGCAGCGATTTCCCGCACATTATTGACACATGCGACGGACGCATTATGCAAAAATTTATAGCGGAAGCATTTAGGCAGCGAACATTTATGGGGGCGTCACGGCACTTAAAAGTGCAGTAAAACGGCGGCGACGGACATGGCTTAAATTAGTTAATTTTATGCCGGCACAACTTCCCACACGCCTGCACAACCACCCCGCCCCGCTCAACCATTTTGCAACATGCCGTTAAGCACTTCGTTCGTTTATGGGCAAAAATTGTGTACACATTTTTTTTTTTAAATTGTCTGATAATTACGAGCGCGCTTTATGGCCTGCTGGTTAAGCACTCGTGTGTGTGTGTGTGTGTGTATGCCTTAGCCTGCTTACCATAATTACCTGTTTATAATTAATTAAAATGCAATAAGCGTAAATTTGATAAAACCAGCACGCACCTGCTTACTTGGCAGCCTTTCATTTCGGTTTCTGTGTGTCGCGTGTCAGCAGTTTTACTACAGCCACTGTGCTCTGCTCTGCTCTCTGCTGTGTGTTGGCCAAATTAAATGAAATTGATAAACTAAATTACAATCGAATAGATAAAGCGTAATAATGCGCTGCGCTGTGTGGCGCAATGAATTCGCGAATAATTCACTGAGCAGCTGAAAAGTATGCAACACTTTTTTGCACTGCCCACTGCCCACTGGTCGTGGCTTGCATGCGTTTTATTTACATTTATTGTTCAATTTTCTGCATTCGCTGGCACAATTTTCAGCCTGAGTGGGAAAAACTAATTTGGCCCAGCAGCCAATGAGGCGCACTATCAGCTGAAGCTGAGCCAGAAGGCGTGGCAAACGTGCAAAACTGCAACATAAACACATTGGCGCTGACTTCCACAATGTGAATTGCAGGAAGTCTTGTTGTTGTTGTTGTTGCATTTGTTGTTATTTAATTTTCATTGGTTTTTGCTTTTATGACTGCATCGTGCATGCACACACACACACACACACACACGGCCTACGCTTATTGACCATGAATAACCAACGGAAATGCAATACGCGCTGTGGTCGCGTTTCCTGTCCGCAGTGCGCCCGCTTCAACACTCCCCCTCCCCCCAAACTATACCACCCCAACCAGCTGGTCATGAATCATGGTGTAGCTGAAGTCGCGTGTATGAATGTTTGTTTATCTATGTGTGTGTGGGTGTGCACTTTAATTGCGGCGACATTTTAATTTATGACTAAACGTAAATCGCATGGCGTGTCGCGCATATGGCGAATATACGAGCACCTTAGCGCTTTTTATGCCTCAGCAGCAGCGCTGTATTTTCTGCTGTGAATTCAATTTGTTGTTTGCGCATAGTTTTTGTGGCAATGGAAGTGGGTTTTATATGCTATGCTAGAAGTGTGCATTAAAGCTAAGTCAATAAATAACAGATTAAAGGTTTAGGGATCAGCAATTTCCTGGTCTTAGTAGTGTGCATTGAACAATCAACTTGGGACTCTTTGCGATATTACATTTAGTGCCTTAAAGGTTCTTAGAGGAGCCCTGAGAGCTTTAATTTGACAAAGTATACAAACTAGAATCAAGTCTGGATATTCAATCAAGTAATTCTTAAATATATTTCGAGAATTTCCTAAGCTCATAATTCCTGTGCAGAAGTTCTTTAGGCGATAACAGAAGATTAAAACTTGGTGCCTAAAGCATTTGCCAGTTACGCAGTATTTTCTCTACTACGCCTGTCACACCTTTCTTTGACTTTTGCCTTTTATAAACAAGTGCTCTCTTGCACTCATGTTCATATTTTAAGTATCTATATACATACAGAACTTTTTATTGACCTATTGGACCAATAGTCAATAGATTTTTACATCACTTTGCTTCCTAACTCTTTCAGTATCTTTCGTATTTAAATTTGCACATACAACATATATTTATGCCTTAACTGACTGGGCAGTCGATTGCCCTCGAGGATTTCCTGGCACAACTGCTGAGCCCAATATTAAATTTGTGTGCTCTGTGTGCTCTGAGCTGCAACATGTTCCTTTGCGTTGCATAAAATTTAATTAAATATTTTCAATGTTGCCAACGGGTATTGCACTGTGTTAAAGCTTTGATTGCATGCGCCTCTGCGGATGGACATCAACTTAGGTAAATAATCGTCGAGTGAATTGAGGAAATTGATGCCGGCCGGAAATGGCCGGCAGCGAGACGCACAACGGAAATGCAACCACAATGGGAAAGAAAGACAAAGGAAAATTGATTTAATTTAAAGAAATGTTCGCTCGTTTCGTTTTATTTGTTTTCTCAGATTACAAACTAACCTTAAACATGTTGCTGTCGCTTATATATATAAAAAAAAAAATTTTTTTGTTTATTATTTTTAGAGGTTCAACATAATCGCTGAGCTATCGATGGATAAACAAAATGAAACATTACGTAGAGAAAGTGATCTTCATTAGTTACTTTTCATTTTTCCATATCGAATGTTTCTTTTTTTTCTGTTTTTTGTTATCGGTTTCGATTTCGATTTGCTTTGTTAATTTACAACACACACAAGTTTTGCTTAGAGTTAATGGAGAATATGTTGAGAGCTGCTGCTGCCAGCTGTACGAGTAGTTGCTACTACAGACTAGGGAGAGGGGGAGAGATGCCTTGGCATGCCCCCTTTTTTCGTTATTCATATGTACAATACAATTTCTCATTTCTCATTTCTCATTTTTGGCTTGTTTCATGCACCTCAATCCGCCAGTTTTAGCATTATCATTATCAACTATCAATGCCGAATGCCCGCTCGCAAGAAAGGTTTCGCGTGCAGCGCAGCTGTGCCTTCCACTTGGCCACAATCGAACGCCTTTGTATGCAAATGAGCTGCGACTGCTACAACTAAAGCAACAACAACAACAAGAAGAACACTTGGAAATGGTTTGCATACACCTTCTCAGGTGTGTGGTGCCCCTTTGAGCTGGTTCTGTTGCACGCTTGGGCTCTGGCCTTATGAGTCATGTGGCCCAAAGCATTTTGGCCTTATTTGTTAATGTTGTTGTTGTTGTTGCAGGTCTGTGCTCTGCTGCACACCTTCGTGTGTTGTTCGCCTGCCATTTTTGGGCTTTTGTTTTTGGCTACAAATCGTTTTCACAGGCTCACTGTGGGTGTGATCGTTGTGACTCAGGCTACAGAAATTAGCATAGGCAAATGATTATCAGCTCAGCTTAGGGCAAGGGCCGAAATCTGTCAATGATTTATGACCAGCACAAGTCGAAAGTGGCTCATAAGTGAAAGGGATAAGAGATTTTGGAATCATTTAGGGAATTTTATAAAGGAAGTGAAGGAAGAGACTAGCTTTAAACTCATTTAAGAATTTCGCTAAGCGAATTCGGAAAGTTATTTGGGACTGTAATTTAACAGACCTATTACAGACCTATTACAGACCTATTTCAGACCTATTGCAGACCTATTACAGACCTATTATAGACCTATTACAGACCTATTGCAGACCTATTGCAGACCTATTACAGACCTATTACACATTGGTTAAATTGATGTCAAAGACTTTTCGCTTTCTTAACTTTAATCTTCAAGGAATTCAAATAGTTTTACATAATAAAAATCTACACGAATTCACTCAGAGCCACCGCAACTCGGCATTCTTTGAGTTAGACATTCACACACAGAAACAGACATATATATTTTGTTTTTCTCATATGGTTTTTCACTTTACTTTGATAATAATGGCAACTCTTGAAGTTCGCTTGCAGCATTGGCTATTTACAGCTATCTCTGGGATGAGGATACGAGGGAAATTGATTTGCTTTCTCTATGGCAAATTGCAGTTTGGCCAATGTTGTTTGCTCGACCAATTTTCAATTTACGGAATATTCTTTCACTGCTAATTGGGCTGGCTGGCTTTACAATTCGCTTACGTCTAGACCTATTCATATGACTATGCATGTGGGGGGGTGCACACTTAATCTATTAGGTTTTTATTTTACGCTATTAAGTTCTGAATATGTAGATCGAATATGTGCGTTTTATACAATTGAATTGAATTGAAATGTTTGCTAAAATCTGATAGGCAAAATGAGCTTAGTTTCCTAGTGAGTGGGTAAGTAATACAGGTTGGAGTAACCAATATATATGTATGTATATAGCTAAGGATCAAAGGAGATTCGTCTAGAGTGTGTATGGTAAACCAAAGGGAATTTTTCTCTATCATAACTCAGTTTTCTACTTATGCGATTACAAAAAAAAAAAAATATATTGTACAGAGTTTATTTTGAGTATCTCCAATTTTTACACTAAATGAAAATTATATTTTCATAATAATTATTAATCAATTTTGTTGATCTTTAACATGTTCAGTTTGCATATGGCTAACACTTAAGTTATTTACAGTTGCTTAACGTTTACTTAAATGCTCGAATTGAGTAGTTCTCATGCCTCATGTAAGTATTTTAATAGTTACATAGTTTAGTATTTTTTGTATATTTTATTTTAATTTTTACTTTTGTATTTTTACTTTTTTTCTTTTTAAATTTTGAAAGACTTTTACGCACATCAATTGAATTTAATTAGTTTCTTTAATTTTAGATTTAGCGCAACATACTCGTTGGTGTATCAATGTGTGTGTTGGTGTGTGTGAGTGTGTTGGTGTGTGTGTGTTGGTGTGTTTTTGTGTGTGTTGGTGTGTAAGTGTGTTGGTGTGTGAGTAGATTTTTCTATGAAATTTGGCATAGGATATGTTTGCTTTTCCACTTGAATCTTGTATTCTTTTCGCAGTTTTGATGACCCTAAACTTTTGCAAGCGTTTTCCTTGCGAGATTAGCGGAGTCTAGGATTCAGTTGGGGGCTGAAGCTAGTTAACTTCCAGCGCCCTCCGGTGGCCAGCGCCATGATCCAGCGACGCCGCAGAGCAGCAGCAAAGCTGGCAGCAGTGAAATGAGTTGCGAGAGTTGCCTCGAGGCAGCGGCACCTGCAGGTGAGGAAGGAACAAATTAGTCACTTGATATATAGAGTTACTCCCCCCAGCTCCCTCCTGACGCTCTCTGTTACCAATAGTGCTGGATTTGGCGGCCACAGTTTCACGTGATTCCAGAGCAGGCGCACGTTGCTGGCGATCGCTCTCCACACTTTCCTCGTTGCTCTGCCAGTAGAGCGAGCTGATCTTGGCCACACACTGCCAGAAAAGAAGATCAAGTATATTAGTAGGAATTCCCACTGTGTATGCCACGCACTCACCTTGAGCTTCATATCGCCATGTTTGAAGTGAAATCCACGCACACGAAACTCCAGTCCCAGACGCGACATCTCCAGGCCATCGCGATTGACCACAATCTTGTCGTACTGCTTGAGATGCTGCTTCTGCGCCGGCTCCCCGTTGATCAGCCAGCTCAGGTGGCAGGCCGGCTTGGACGGAGACGAGGTGCAGTTTACGCGCACAGTGTCGCCGATCTGATAGCGTGGCTGTCCGCCAGTTATCCTAGGTCCGTGAGCGGGAGTTACTGTGGGAGTAATGAAGGTGGTTTAGAAAGCTACTTGACGGAGGAGATTTGTAGCATGTTTAAGGAATTTTCACTCTTAATAAAAGGTAGAGCAATAAACTCACTTTGTTAAGGTATTCAATATACCCTGTATTTATAACGTAGAAGCGTATTAAAGGTTTTGCAACTGTCTGTCTGTATGTCTTTATTAAAAACCTATATCTCAGAGACTTTAATAGCCAGAGCTATTTTATTTGGTGTCAATGTGTCTTATTATTGCAGATCAAGTTTGTTTTAGAATTTTACCACGCCCATAAACGCCCCGTAAATCGATATAAACTTTATAACAAGCATAATTTAAATGCTGGACAGTTCAGTTTTGGTTAATATAATAACTGTAAATGTCTTAATGATTGCTGAAAATTTGCTTGCAATCGGATAATTAACTTAGAAGTTATTAAAGAAATCATTTCAAGAGTTAGTGATTTCTCAACCGCGCCCTGAAGTATGCAACAGAAAATGATTTTGGTAAGGTGAGTTTAGCAGGCATATCACAGTCAAGCACACTTGATTTTAGCGTTCGTGCTTGCTTTAAAGTAACTCAAATATACCAAAATAAATTAATAATAGAAAGAAATGACTTTCCTATGCCATCACAAGACCAAAACAGGTTGATGAACCCTTAACAACTTGGAGTCGTTAGATATAAGATTACATCTTTAGATATAATCACATAGATTTGTCAAACTGCTGCCTAACTGTGCACTGTCAGAGTACAATGGCAGCAGATGGTGTATTATAATAGAAGAGACAATAATGATACCATTAAGTTGTTCCTGCTAAAGAAGAAACCTTTATGGAAGGCACACTTCCTTGACCTTTGCCCCACTTGTGCTTATTTCTTTTATTCAATAAAGTTGATACGCTCAAAGACAACCCTTATAATGAGTTTATGTGCCACTTTTATCGCATATTCACCTAATTAGCCCACTGTGATGGGGGCCGCATAGGGAAACACGTGCCAGTCTATGCAGGCAATCTTGCTCTACCTGCATGTGTGTGTGTGTGTGTGTGTGTGTGTGTGTGTGTGAGTGTACTTTAAGCAGAGTTATTTAATTTTAATGAGCCAAGGAAATTGAATATTTTGTTAGCCTGCACTAGCCTGGCGCCAGCAGGAGCAGGAGGAGTAGCTGGCCAGATGGCAGTTGCTGCTGCTCCTGCTGTGTTTCATCTGCTTTATTGTTTTATATGCAGCTTCGCATATTTGGCTTACTTTTGTGCGCCATAATGAATGTGCTAGTGTGTGTGTGTGTGGAGTATCTTTTGCAGCTTGGGGCTGGGCGTGGGCATGGGAATGAAGCCCGGGACTGGGGCATACTTAAGATTTATGTTGAGATTTGTGCCAGTAAAATACAAAACACGGCGCACAGATCCACAGAGGGGGGCAACGAGCAGCAAGAGGGGAGGAAACGAAGCACATTTTATACGCATACGAAATGCTTATTCAAAGTTTATTTTAGCGTGCACGTGTGTGTGTGTGTGTTGGTGTTAAGGCAGCTGGCTATAGCTAGGACTAACGCCCACGACCACTTGGCCACACGCTCGCTCATTGCTTAGCGCTTTTGGGCAAAAAAAGAAACGAAAAAGAAGAAAAAAATATAACAAGGAGAAGCAGAAGCAGCACAAAAATGGAAAGAAAGGAATCAAGTCAAGTGTGGCGCCCCCTGGCGTCCAGTTAACGCCCACTGCGAGGCAGCTCCGACGCAGTCGAGTGTTTGTATGCATTATAAATATACCATGCCAAAACCAAAGACACACACACATATGTACACATACATATGCACAACAGACAGACATATACAACAGACAGACATACACACACACACGCACACACACATACATAAGCTGGCTGCAATAAAAACTGGCGTAGAATTTCTTGTTTCATTTTCATAACATTTGCAGCTGCCCCTTTCAGGAGTGTGTGCGTGTGTGTGTGTGTTTGTGTTTTTGTGTGTGTATGTGTGTGCTTTAGCTCTGCCATAAAATAAAATTAATTTTTAATGGTTTTCAAAAAAAATTAATTTTCTTTAGAAGTTGCTGGAGTTTTTGTTGCGGCTTGCCCCTGCCCCAGTTGCATGACAGGCACAGCAACAGACCCCGCCATACATACCATACTTATATGGGATATACAGGGAACATGGCATGTCTGTCCCGGTCAAGAACAGACGGAAGTGGGGGGAAGGGGGGGCTGGATTTGCAGGTTTCTCTTGCTTATTTGTAATTTATAAAGTGAAGTTTACTTTACTTCGCTTGGGCTGCTCACTTTTTTTCTGCTCACTCGTGTCCAGAATTTCAATTTAGTGCAGCCCTGTGGGTGGCAACTCTGGATAATATGAAGCCTTATAATATACCACACATATAACCAGACACACACGAGGGGAGTGCGAGGGGTGTGTGAGGGTGCATATTAAATGGCAGGGCAATTGCATTGGGCCAGCAAATTGCATTTATGTTTGACTAGAGTCGAATAAAGGTTGCATTCTCTGCCTCTGCCTCTGCCTCTGTCTCTGTCTCTGTCGGAATATTAAAATTGAATCGAGTGAAAATTGATTTCAATGGACACAATAAGAGCTGTTGCTCCACTCTATATGGGGGGCAAAAGAAACTCGCAATCAACATTCGAACATTTGAAATACAATGCGAATGGCAATAAATTGGCAATATGGAAAATTTATTGTGCATATTTTGCATTAGTTAAACAAAGAGATGGATGAAAGGATTTAGAGCTTATGTGAGCAATTGTTGAAGTTAGAATTAATTGTATTTGCTCGATTCGATTATGCTCTTTTGAAGATTGAAGTTGCGAAAGCATGCAGAGAGGGAATGCAAAGAGCTCAATTCTCTTTGATGCACTTTAAGTTGGTGAAGGTTTGATGCCACATGTTGAAGTTGACACTAAAGAGGTTGGTAAATGTTTTTTATAAATTGTTTCTTCATACTTAATACTTCTCATACTATATAATCTTTGTAAATAACATTCATATTAAGAATTGTTTAAATTGATACAGATAAGATTAAGTTGTCCCAAAAGGTTAATAGTACGCTAGTCCTATTAGGAATTTCGTTTATAAAAAAAAAAAAAAAAAAAAAAAAAAATATTTAATATTTCTTAGTTTATATATTGCATTGAACAATCAACTATATAGATTTCTCGCCTGTTCTTCACACTTTCCAGGTTCATTGAAATGGTTTTTTCTTTAAGAGTCTCTTAATATTTTTATTCAGTTGAGATTGAAGTTGGGAAAGTATGCAGAGAGGGAGTGGAAAGAGGTCAAATCTCTTTGCTGCACTTTAAGTTGATGAAGGTTTAATGCCACATGTTGTAGTTGACACTAAAGAGGTTGGTAAATGTTTTTTGATAGATTGTTCCTTTATATTTAATACTTCTTAATGTATACATGGCATTGCCTAGGCAACTACAATATACAGACTTCTCGCCTAGTACTCACTCTTTGCAAATTAATTCAAAGCGTTTTACCTTCAGAAGTCTCTTACCATTGTTTATTCAGTTGAGTAAAGAATGCAGAGAAGGAAACGGAAAGAACTTTAATATATTTTCTATATTTAGGCCATGGATTTTAATAAAATTCATAGTTAATTATATTTGTCGGAACGAAAATGTGCGTAACAGGCAGAAGGTGGCAACTACGACCCCATAAACTATATATATTCTGAAACAGCAGACGAGTCGATTGAGCTATGTCTGTCTGTATGTCTGTCTGTCTGTCTGTCTGTCTGTCTGTATGAACGCCTAGATCTCAGAAACTATGTAAGCTAGAGCCATCAAATTTTGTAACAACGTTCTTGTATATTGCAGTGTCTCAACGTTTTTTTTGAAATTGTGACACCCCTCTTCCCGCCTCTGTAAATCAGTAATAACTGTTTAGAAGCAACAATATTAACTCAACAACCAATGTTGAATATCACGCATGACAAATACCTTGCCACGAGCGTTTTGTGGAAATTTCATTTAAATCGGACTATAAATAAGTAAGATATAATACGAATTAAACTCGTTTTGCTTAACATTTGCAGCTGTGAATGTTGATTCTATTGTACTTGATTCAAGTGAAACTTTGTTTAGAGATTTATAAAGTTATTATAGATATGCAATTCAAATACTCCATACTTCGTTTTCCCTAAACCTTCCCTGGCAATTAAATACTCCTTTCATCAGCTTTGTTATTGCCTAGTCAAATATATTTAATTCCCACCAATCCTTTACTTTTATAATCTTCCGTGAATCACTTACTACAATATTTTTTCCTCCCCAAGACTTCCTTAAGTGATCGCAATCTACACATTTAGGCACAACTATTAGCTTATCTTAGTCACATATAATTTCCACTTCCCCCTCTTCACTCCCTTCAATTTCCCTTCAAGCTTTTCACACACCTTCGGGCGCTGTCTGATAATTGTTTTCATATTATATGGCTATTTTTTAAGCCAACGCCATATTGTCGCACTTTAGTTTTATTTGTGGCATAAATCTAAAGGCGCCCCGCAGCAGACATGGCCACCACACATGAGTGTCTGAGCGTGTGTATGTGTGTGTGTTTACAATTTATTCGGGCAAAAAACTTTGCACGCAACGCCAACACCAACAAAATTATTCGAACCTGCGGCGTCGGCTGGCACTGTGGGAGGGAATAAAGCCGAGAGTGGGGGAGGGGAAGGAGGGGGGGGGAAGCAAGGGAGAGTCAGCAGAGCAGCCCGCAGTGGGCAGCTGCAATAAGTCGAATGCTGAAAGTGAACAACTGGCGAACAAGCGAAGGCAGCCCCAGCTCAAGTACACGTATGAGGTAAGCAGTTTCTCCCACTCCCCCACTTCCCCCTCTCCTTCTGCTCTCCCCCTGCAATACATGCCCTGCTAGCGTTTTGCTATGACTAAGCAGTTCGACCATCGCATTTTCGGCTGCTCGTTTGCTACCTTTTGTGCAGTGGCAAGGAAAGAAACGTGAGCAGAGCATGGAAAACAGTACGGAAAATCATGGCGAGAAGGTGAAAAAGCGTCGAAGGCAGCCTCGGCTCAGCTGCCTGCAGGCGGCCCAAACAGCAGCAGCATCAGCAGCAACAACAACAACTGGGAGCATTTTAAGTGGCAAAACGAGAAGATGGTTAGAAGCAGCTAGAGGAGATGCTAGGGGGGGAGGGGGCAAGGGGAAATGCCTTTCAAGCTGCGCATCTAGTCAACACAGCTGGGGGTGCCTTTTAATATGCTGCGGTATGTTCTTCCCTTATTTTATTATTTCTTTCTTTCATGCTGCTGCTGCTTCTCCTGCTTCTTCTTCTCTCTTTTTTTTTGGCAGGTAAGCGCACTTTGCAGCTGCCGCAGAGCAGGCACTAAGCCGGGTCAGGAGGAGCCCGAAGGGGGGCAACCACTTGATCTATATGCAAAGCCTTAATGTGTGACAGAGTATGGGTAAGGTATCTATGTAAGTGTGTCTGTGTGTTGGTGTGTGTGTGCTTGGGATTATGCACATGTTGAGCCTTGAGTCGCAAATTCCAACTTGTTGTTAAGTGTTTCTCAAAATTTTAATAAACATTTCGCAACGATGATATATGGCAAGCAAACCAAGTGGTTTCACAATCTTAATGGCTCGGGAAATTGGAATAAATATGCTATTCAAATATGGCAATAAATAAGGATTAAGTGGATGCACAGAAGGAGATTGAACTTGATGTTGCCGGAGTTGAAGGAGGGAAAGAGATGAAATATAAATGATATTTATTTAGAGGTTGAAATCGAATATATTTAAATAGAGAAATTAATAGAAACTATTATATAGCAGCTTAGGTTCGTTATATTATAAGCTATAATTGTAAATGACATCAGAATTATCTGTATATATCTTTAAGTCTGTAAACATTAACATTAACATATTTTGTTAAACAAAAATAAATAGGAGAATCTGTTTGTTTTTAAATCCTGCTAAATAATAATCTTCTAAATATTATAACCCAATAATTCCATTTCTTTAATACTCATACCATATAATTTTTCAAATAACTTAGATGTTAAGAATCGTTTAATTTGATACAGATTAGGTTAAATTGTCAAAAAGGGTATTAAGAAATTTCGTCTAATAAATATTGTAGTATTATTATGTAACAAAAAAAAAAAAAAAAAAAAGAAACAAGTTTGTTGTTTTACGAAAGAAGACACAGAATTGTAAAGTAGTAAACAATATTATAAGATTCTGCAACTTAATAACAATATGTATGATAACAATAATTAATAATAACAACATAATTTAAAAAAGTACTTTCAATTCTCAGCAAAATCATTTTTCCTTATCCACTACAGTATTTAATGTGGAACATAATTTAAAACAGTTACAAGATTGAAAAGAAAGTTTATGCAAAAAATATTTGAAAAAGGTTTAACCTATTTTAATTTTATTTAATTAAATTTAGAGATATATTTATGTGTTTAAATTTCCTATTTTAATTAAGAGAAATATTTAAATATTTTTAGAATTTTTCTAGAATGTTGATGTAAAAAATATTTGAAAATGAATAACTAATTTTAATTCTATTTATTTTACTTTAGAAATATGTTTAAGTATTTAAATTTCCTATTTTAATTAAGAAAAATATTAAATTATTCCCAGTATTTTCCACATTAAATTTCCCATTCAAAAACCTTTCCAACTGCAGTCAGTCTTGCCCGCTTTGACTGCAAATCAAACTAGAACCACGCGAAACTTCTCAAAGTTCTGGGCAAAGTTATGGACAGTCGCCTAAGGTCATGTGTTGACCTTTCAGCTGTCACTTTTAAAATTTACTGCTCATTAGCGAAAGCAGGGCGCAGTGGCAGGCGAAGGCAGCGGAGTAGGGGGGCGTGCCTGGAGACAACTATAAATATGAGCTGTAAGTGCCGCGCGGCCACTCAAAGCTCATAAAAATCACATTTAATTTTATATATATATTTTCTTTTTCCCACTGCCTACAGAGTGGGTGATGGGGGGGGCATACTGTGCCTCGGCCTGTTAGCCCTTATGCAGGCAATTGCTTTTTATATTGTAAAATCGATAAGCGATCACATTATGTGTGCATGTGGAACGTGTGCGCGAAAGAAGAAACTCAGCAGGAAGCAGCCAAGTGAGTTATATGTATGTTTGTCCTTTAAAGTGCACTTAACCATAAATTCACACACACGCATACACACACGTACACTCTGCTCTGCATGTGTATGTGGCTTGGGGCCAGGACATATGCAGCTTGCGAGCGCCTTGCGTGCTCATTAATTATAAAACAACGCGTGTTACTTTTATTTCTGGCGCCAGATACAGATACGACAAGGAGGCCATAGTCGCTCCCCACGACACAGTGTAACTGGTAACTGGTTACAGTAATGTTTTCTTAACTCAAACATGCCCTCAACGCCAGAGCAGCGGAGCAACGCGACGCGTATCGCGCATTAAAAATCGTAGCCATATGTAAAAGCAAAGATAACAAACGGACCGAGAGAGACGTGCAAGGAGCGAAGGCAGGGCAAGGGGAAGGAGGAGTGTGTGTGTGTGCGAACTGCG
The DNA here is from genome assembly GCA_018904035.1 of Zaprionus ornatus. Taxonomy (NCBI): domain Eukaryota; kingdom Metazoa; phylum Arthropoda; class Insecta; order Diptera; family Drosophilidae; genus Zaprionus; species Zaprionus ornatus. The sequence continues at coordinate 5,493,832 of JAEIFZ010000002.1, read as the reverse complement.
GGTAAGTGCAGTTGGGGAATGCGGATACGCTGTGCGCTGCGCTGAGCAGAGCTGAACAACTGTTGCGATTTTTCCTTCCTTTAAGTTATTTCCGATGCGCAGCGCGCGGCCAATGCGGCGTATGAGTAATGGATGCCACAGCCAGGAGACACATTTTGACCGCAGAGCGCGACCAAGCTTAATGTAAATTCCGTTTGCACAACCAGCAGCAGGAGGTGAGAGAGGGTGGGGGGAGGAGGGGGGAGAAAGAGAGGTTAACCAGGCAGAGGGAAATGTCAAAGGGGCCGCCAGCATTATTTCTCGCAAGGAAATTCCAATTAGAGCAGGTGAAAAAGGGGTGAGGGCAAGGGTTTAACTGAATTTAAATATGCATTTCAGATATTTTCAGATATTGCAGGAATGTGAGAATATCTACATAATAAAAGAGTTTAATCTTGCAAAAGATAAACGTTCTGTAAGATACAACTGTGTTCACTGAAATAGCAGTGCAACAGAAGCACAACTATAAAACGGTTATTCGCTTATTCCTTTATGTTTTTTGATGTTTTTTAAAGAAGAGGAAAAAGCGAAAGTTCCCTTAGATTTGCTCTATTTCTGTGTTATATTTGATATTTTATCACTCATGCACATCGTTTTGAGTGTTCACTGAAATAGCAGCGTTTTATTCTTCAAACTTCTCCGTTTAATTCCTCATCGATTTCAATTTATAACTCATAGCAAGCACTTAATTTCCTTTAGAATATATGACGCTTTTCCATTTCCACACTGCACGCTATTTGCAGTTTTATGCCCACTGTGCACAGTGTGTACTCTTGGGCCGTGGGACACTCGATGTAAACGTACTAAAGCATATTTTATGGCTCACTTGCAGCACGAGCTGAGCGCCAGGATGAGCAGCTGCCAGAGGGAGTGGGAAGGGGGAGGGGGGTTAAGATTCAAACGACGACAAGAATGATGATGATGCTGCTGCTGCTGTTGATGATGAGTCGCCAGTCTCTTTTGCCCCTTTTTCGGTTCGATTTGCAGTGCCCACGAAGCTCTTCGGGGACTCGGGGACCGCTGCGAGCCTTTTTTTTCTTTCCTTTCTCACACTCCTTGTCGCCCAGCACATTGTTTAATATGCAAAACCATTTCCGCAGCATTCCAATGCGTCTCAGCCCTGGATATCTGTGCCCAGGGCTGCAAGCAGTGGCGGGAGATTGGGCGCAAGCCAAAGGCTGCCAAATCAGCATGAAATGTGCTTAGAGAGTGGGCGTTCTATCTGTGAGGGGGGAGGGGGTACGTGCCCCAGAGCCCAGTCAGTTCCATCATCATCATCATCATCATCATCATCATCATCAGCATGATGAAGCTGAGCTGGCATCTCCCAGAGGCAATCTATGGCCACAGTGACTGCGGCTGCTGCACATATTGATAACTGTTTGATTTTTTATGAGTTTATAAATTTGTGATTAGCTCGCGCGCTGATTGAGTTGTGGCACAGAAAAAACACAGTTACACTTATCAGATTGTACAATATATATATATATAAGTATACATATATATATATATATATCCGACTCTGCAAGTATTCTTGCCTTTGTCTTTAGCCTCTCGTGCCTCAACTAAATCGCACGACATGAAAACATAATTTTACTTCAAATTGCAATGACAGTTGCAGCAGCCACGCCCACCCACTTGCCAGGAGGGGGCATGCCATGCAGTGCTTTTATCTACACACACCACGCACACTCGCCTGCACATGTGAGTGCGCACACAGACACACACACGTGCATGTGCTTGGCTTTTGTTATAGTCAGCGACGCCAACTGCGACTGCGACGGCGACGGCGACGCAGCGACAACGACTGCAAAAATTCCATTTCAATTGTTTGCTTAGATTATGCAGTTGTATTAAGCAACGAAAAAACGTCGAGTCGAGCTGAATGAAAAACCACACGGGGGGTCAAGGGGCGGCGCTGCTGTGTGCGGTCAACAAAAGCGACGAGGCCAAGGCAGTGCGTACTGGTGAGAGTAAGAGGGAGATGGAGGGAGGTAGGTAGGTAGAGGGAGAGGAAGAGGTAGAGCGCTTGAGTTGAGTACAAATTTCATTACGTGGAAGAGACCTTGCAAGCCTTCTCTCTGCCCCGCTCCCTCCTCTCTCACCCTCTCTCTCTCTCTGTGTGTGCTGCACGTTTGACTTTGCCTTGAAAAGCAGCGTGTGTTGTAGCTTAAAATAATTAAGATATTTGCCAGTGGCAAAGTCAAAGCCAAGCGGGCAAAGCGATCACTAAATCTCTTGACATTCAACAGACTTTCTCAGTTTGCTAAAGAGCCGAAGTTGCGTAACAGAGAGCAGAGAGACCGAACAACAACTTAAGCATAATGTTTATAAACAATGTTGATATAATATATCTATATATATATATGTATATATACATATATCCTTCTAGATTTACTCGTAATTTTATGCCACTATCTTTGGCCTTTTGTCCTACTAACTACAGCTTGCATGACCCTTTGCGAGTTCTCTGTGCAGACTACAAAAGTCTGTCCAGAGTTCTCAACTCTGAGTTCTCCCTTTACTCAGTTAAACTGTCTATTCTTAATCAATTAACTCTACATGCTAACAACTAATACTAATCTACCGATCTGATTTTACTGCGTTTTCCGCGATCCTTTGCCGTAAATGTTGGATCGGGAGTTCTTGTTTCATATTCCTCAGCTTAAAGTTCAAAATATATATTTTTAATTAATTTTAAATTTTTTATTTTTACCAAATTCAATCTTAAAATCTAAGTCTGAAACTTTTATTATTATTTTTTTTTTAATTGTAATTTTATTCAATTTTAATTTAAAAAATAAAAAAAATAAAAAAATATATAAATATTAAATTTAAAATCGACTGTCTTAAAAAATAAATTCTAAAAAAAAAATAAATAAATAAATAAAAAATAAATAATTAAATAAATAAATCAATAAATAATTAAAAAAATAAATAAATAAAATAAATAAATCAATAAATAAATAAATAAATCAATAAATAAATTAATAAATTAATAATAAAATAACTTAATAAATAAATAACTAAATAAATAAATTAATTAATTGATTAATACGTAAATATATAAATAATAAATAAAAAAAAAAAATAAATAAATAAAAAATAAACAAATAAATATATAAATAAATAATGTACAATGTTGATATGCCATCTATATTTTTAAATATATTATATATATATATATATATATATCTACAATATATACAATGTTTACGCATACTATCTACTTGCCCTCTAGCCTACTACCATGTCTTGACTCTATCTTGCTTCTACTTCTACAATACTTTGCTTCTACACTGCTTAACACTTTCAATTCTCCGTACCTTTCTCCTTCTTCCTCCTCATTCTCCTCCGTCTTAACATATGCATCTGCATCTTTCAGCAATTCTCCTCATTCAACTCATTTATCTGTCATCTCACAACTTCTGCCCGCACAATTATGTTGCACACACCTTGTGCCACGCCCCCCTTCCCGCCCACACAGCTGCAAGCACTTGACAACAACATTGTCGACTCTCGCCTGGCATCGCCTCGACCCGCAGCTATTAGCATTTTAATTAAATTTTTCCCATGTCGGCAGAGCGCAAAGATCTTCTCGCATTTCTGCAACGCTTGCCACGCAGGCTCTGCCTCTCTGCCCCTCTTCTTCTCTCTCTCTCTCTTTCTCTCTCCCTCTTCCGCACACTGTCAGTTATTGCAATCTCTGTTTTTTGCAGTGAAAATTCCATTAAGCACTCGCTGAGCTGCGACTTACCCACAACGGTCATTGTCTCCGACTCGGAGACTGTATTGAAGGCGGGCGCCTCGCCGGACACCTCACAGCGATAAAGTCCGGAACTCTGGAGCGTTACGCGTTTCAGCATTACCTGCGTGTCCGACGAATTTCGCAGCTGCAAAGACCAAAAGAAACAAAGAAAAAAGAAAAGAAAATTTGTGTCAAAATATTTTGCAAGTCGAAATTCAAATAAATTACAACGCCATGACTCGACACTCAGTACCCACACCCCTCTTGCCACTACTTCCCACTCCCCTCTATCCCCAAGCAGGCAATTAGATTTACAGATTTTGGCATTTTCAGATTTGCCGAAAATTTTGCGGTTTCCCTCTTGAGTTTTTTGTGTGTGTTGAGAAATTAAGATTGATGATGATTTCTGTGTGTGTGTGTGTGTGTGTGTGTGTTGCACAGTTTATTCATTATTAGTTTAAGATTTAACAGCCAAGGGGCGGTGGGCGTGGCCGAAAATGTAATTTGGTCAAGAGGCAAAGCCACAGCACGGACAACACAAAAGCACAAGTCATAAGGCAAAGCCAAAGCTGGCAAAGTAGAAGGAGAAGGAGATGAAGATGGACAAGGAACTGAGGCTAAAACGAGAGCTATGAAATATCTAGAAACAATCGCAAGTGGAAAAGACGTACGCAACTCTGTAACCAGTTTGCAACGCATGAGAAACATAATGGAAAGAGGCGAGGAAAGGGGGAAGGAGAGGAGTACAAGGAGGACAAGGGGGAGTGGCTGTTGTAAAAGTCACTCAACATCTTTGCCAGAAACAATTGCAGTCAAGTTCTTTAAGTTGCAGTTTTATTATCACACACACACGCAGAGATACACACACGCACGCACGCACACACACACACACACATTGACGAACACACACGCAACAGCAAGTGCTTGGAAAAGTTTTCATTTCTTTCCATTTTACTTGACGGGGCTACCCGAAAAACTTGTCGAGCAAATTTTTATGAAAATTCTTTGCTCCTCCTTCATCTCATGGCTGCGTTGCCTTCTCTCTCTCACTCTCAGTGTCTCTCTGTCTCTTTCTCTGCACAAACAATCACAAAAGTCACGTTCAACATTATTTTTGGTTTGTTGCTTGTTGCCCGCACTACACGCCCCCCGTGCCCGCCCACTGGTTACTGCCATTACCCCGTTACAATGACTGCGAACTGGCTTTTGTTTGTTTCTTTCTAGTGCCTAAGCCGATTCCTTCCGACAGAGCGTAGAGAGAGAGAGACGGGAGTGAGGGGAGGGAGAGCTGGAGAGGAGACTAAGCCGGAAACCCCCTTTCGCTTGCCAATTTCTATGAACGCTCGAGTTGTCAGCGCCAGCAGGCAAACGGGATGACGGGCCGATGGGCAGACAGGAAGACAGGAAGGCGTCTCCTAACCATAAACCCCCTTCCTGAACCACAACTCAAATTGTAGTCGAGAGGGGAGTAGGGCGGTGGGGGAGTGGCTTGTGGGATGTGGCCGCTAACTCGCCTCTGGCCGCATTTATTGCATTGCCTCGGTACGTGCGGGCGCCATTTTGTTTATGATGCCTGCAACAAAATGCAATTCAAACAATTTATTGTGATTCCCAATGCGTTCCACTGCCAGTTAACGGCTGTCAGCTAAGCACAGTGCGGGAATTGCTAAAGAAAGAAGAGAATTTACAAGCAGTACCTTATAAATACGGAGCAGGTAGGAAAGTGTGCAATTGTGGAACTGCTACTAACGGGAATGTATACAAGAGCATAGGTGCCTATATATGAGTACCTAGTGTATGGGATATTCCTTTAGACAGACTTAACTCTTGTTCAACTCTAGCTACTCTATTGATCTGAAGTTGAGAAAGGAACGAATTTTCTTCACTATAAAAACTTCGTATGTAAATCATATACGAAACTGCATATAAGAGCATAGGTACCTAGGCACATAGGTCAGACTCAGCCTTTGTTGAAGACAAGTTACTTTATTGTCTGACAGTATATCTAGAGAAAGTAAGGAATTCACTTCATTATAAGTCAATTTTAGCTTTGAATACTTATTAAAACTAAACATATAGGGAACGAGTCTAACGAGACGGTATTTAAGAGCATAGGTACCTATGTAGCATATAATATAGTTCTTTAGACAAACTCTGCCTTAGTTAAGTCGTCTTGTCTGATAGAGTGAATTGACACCACTCTAAGTAAATTTGCAATTTAGAACTGCTACTAACAAGGCTTTATATGAGAGCATACGCACCTAGACACATAGGTCAAACTCAGCCTTTGTTAAAGTCAAGTTACTCTATTGTCTGACAATATATCTAGACAAAGTATATAATTCCCTTCACTATAGGTCAATTATATATTTGAAGTCTTATTTAAACTAAACAGATAGGCAACGATACTAACAAGACTGTATACAAGGGCATAGGTACCTATGTAGTATATAATATAGATCTTCAAACAAACTCTGCCTTAGTTTCAATCGTCTTGTCTGACACTGTGGGCATATCTAGGGAAAGGAAAGAGTCTGCAACACTGTCAGCCAATTTGCAATTGGGAAACTACTACTAACGAGACTATGGTATATATAAGAGCATAGGTACCTTTATAGGTACGGTCTATATAGAGAAAAGAAAGCATTTCGTCCACAATCAGTCACTTTTATATTTGAAGCCTTATTAAAACATAGCAGATAGGGAAGTTTGCTATTAGGAAACTCCTACTAACGAGACTGTATGTAAGAGCACACCTAACATACGTAGTTTATAAAACAGACTCTGCCCTATTTCAATCTACATACTTTTTGGTCTGACAGTGTGGGCAGAAAGGAAAGAATTTGATCCCTTAAAAACTAAGCCGGTAAGTCAGCCTGCAATTGGAAAACTCCTACTAACGAGACTGTATACAAAAGCATAGGTACCTTTATGGTATGTGATATAGATCTTCAGACAGTCTCAGCCCTAGTTGAAAACAACCCACTCTTTTGTCTGACTAATGCACAGCCCACATTCCATTTGGATCCGCTGACTAAAAGCAAATATAGTTTGTATACTTTGTAAGCTAAAATACCTCTAAAGAGCCGGCAATTATCTGTAATACATTTCAGCTGAAAGAACAGGCCACAATCAGCGCCACTTCACTGTCTCCCCTGCACTCCCCTCTCTCTCTCTCTCTGGCTTTGTTCCAATCACGCATGTGACCATAAATATCTGTTACATTTCTGCTTGGCCAGGACTCAACACAAACACGCGCACACACACGCACACAGGCACACTCACGCAACTCTTTCATGTCTAAATGCAGACATTTACGCCTACACATAACACACACAGACAGGGACAGAGACAGGGACGTGGCACGCACAGGCCATAAAAGTCGCGTTCGCATCGCTCATACGCCGCGTTAGCCGAACGTCAATTGCCAGCTTTGGTTTATTTGCCTTTCGCTGGAGCAGGCAGATTGGCGACGCGCCTGTCAACAAAATGCCACACAAAGTAGACGCACTTAAGTGCTTTGGCAAATTATTATTATTAGAGTCCGGTGCGGTACAGTTTGCTTCGCTTCGCTTCGGTTTGGTTTGGCTTGAGACTGCTCGGCAGCTTTAAGTGATTCCATGCCATGCAACCTTTTCTTCGATCGCCATTCGCAATTGAAACTGAGTGACGTCTAACGAGCCCGACCGCAACGTGACCCGGCACACACACACATACACACACAGAGAGAGACCGGGAGCAGCGAATAGAGGCAAAAACATTTTTATGGCTAACAAAAAATTACATCAACATTAAATTAAAGTTAAATGGCAAAACTACGTGGCAGCAATTTCACTTTGCGACGACGTAATCAGCACATGAAAGCACAACAACAACAACAGGGGGAAAGGCACAACAACAAGCAGGGCAGAAGCAAGAACAACAAGGGGGCAAAGCAACAACAACAAGGGGGCAAAGCAACAACAACAAGCGAGCAATTACATGCTTTCAAAATAATCATTATGATAAGGTCGTAACACTAAATTTGCCGGCAGCAACCGCTTAACCCCAACCCCAACCCCAACCCCAACCCCAGCTCATGCCCCTCTCTCTCCCACTCCTTCTCCCTCTCACTACTTCCCTCTTTTATTTCGCTTCTCTTAACACTCCTCCCACACGCGATAATCTCCTTGTAAATTGCAATAAAATTTTAAATTAAATTTTTCCCACTGCTTGTCGCACACCTGTTGCATCACCCCAACCCCCTCGTCAGCCCCCTACTTACATCGATGTTGACACCAGGCAGTGGAAAGGCCTGTCCCGGTGGCTTGTCCCGCGGCACATAGCGGTAGATCTCGTGTCCATCCTTGTACCACTTGACCGAGTACAACGACTCGCCGTCCAGTGCATAGCGACAGCCCAGCAGGGCGCTCTTTAGCCGCATTATGTGATTGGGTATCTTCACCTCGGTCATTGTCAGCGCGCTGGTAATGTCTGCAATTAGCGGGAAAGAGAGAGATGCAAAAGAGAGAAAGGTTAGAACATTATACCATTAAAGCTTGCGATTTTTTTCTATTTGCTATGCATACAGAAGAGTGCGCATTATAGTTTGCGCTTTAAGGGTTTAGTTTTTACAAGAAAGTGATGAAATTGCTGTTGATATGGCAGTAAATATGATGGATTAATGTTTGGATGCTGTCTTTGGAAGCTGCTTCAGCTTGCAAACTTATTTATAACTGCTTTAAGTTATGGTATAATCTGCTTTAGGTTGCTTAAGTATCGATTCTTTGTTCTCCAGCTAAATAAAGTTTTGTTTTTAAATCATTTTGAGCACAGTACATATTTAATTATATATATATATATATTAATATATATACATTCACTCTATTCATATAAGTTTACAATACATAACCTATAAAAGTTCTTAAACCGATACATGCCGCGCCAATTGAGCCCTTTTTGGGGTCGTGCTGGCAACGTATCATAAAACTGTCTGGCAACTTATGCGACTGTTTCTAGACGTTTTTTGTGAATTGATGTCAAAAATTCGGTCATATTTTGCATGTAAAATAGAAAGTGCAGTCGGGCGTGGTAGCAAACAAAAAACTCAGCACACCAAAAAGCGCCCTCTGCCGGCTGTCACATGAATTATGCTTGCACGGTTGCATATGCAGCTACTGCTTGCAGCTTGAAGCTCCGTTATTGCAAATCGCCTGAACGACAAAATACAAAAAATAAACGATGATTTGTTAACTGATGCAGTGGGCACGACTATGAGATACCTTGTAATCAGATGAGATATGGCATGGGAATAGGGGGAGTGTATTTTACAGAATATGTATATAAAGAGTATATTCATATTAAATATGTATTGCAGGTTTATTTATAAGTCAAACCTAAAGGCATTTTAAGAAGAATTTGAACACGTAGAAACTATTTAGAGGAGTTTGGAATTGTGAAATTCGTTTTATATACAATATACAGTTGCGGTTAAAATTATAGCACTACTGCAGGTGCATATTTTTCTTCCTAAAAAAATGTATTTTTTGTTAACTTATTAAACCCTTGGACCATTGAAAATGGTCAAAAAAGGGTAAACTAACTTTGTTTTAAAGTTCGACTGCTCGAAGAATATGTACGATATACTGCCCCTATAAGCAGGCTATTTTTACTATCTCAATGTAACGGTTCTTTTGGTTTTTGGGTACTCAGTGCATGAGCGTGAGAAACGGTAACAAAAATAGCACTAATCACGTGATTGCCGAATTAAATTGGTAGAAGTGCTTGCTTTCGGTTTATTGCGATCTAATTTAAAAAAAGGAGTTGTATATATTATTGTATATTTTATTTAAGTGTATATTATACTACACATGCTGTTTGTACAGGGTATAGCAATGGCCTGGAGACGTAAGCCCCGTGGACTGCCGACAGTCGATGTCACTGCAGTCTACAATTCACACGGCAGCGGCCAGTTTGTTGGCCGGCATGGACTAGCCAGATATGGGCGAATAGTTCACAAAAAACATGGTTCTGGGCAGCAGGTAGAAGCAGAGTGAAGGAGGGTGCAGGAGGGGCAGGCAACTGTAAACCGTTTAAATCAAAAAAATGCTCATATTTGCTTTTACGACATTTTGCTTTGGCGCGTTGAAGCTTTCACGTTTTATGATTGCACGGCAATTGCAACAGCAGAGGGAGCAGTAGAGGGGGTAGAAGAGGGGGCAGAGCAGGTAGTACTTGCTGTTGACCATTTGCCAGTTGAGCAAAGTAAGACAGAGAGAGGGAGAGGGAGAGAGAGAGAGTGTGTAAAGCAGGCCAGCTTTGTGGCCAATTGGCAGTTGCAAGTTGCTGCCGGCAGCAAGTTGTGTGGCAAGTTGGCAATGCCATGATAGGGACACACCTGCTTATTTAATATACCGCTACACTTTTCATTTCTCAAAAGCAGCTCCCCGCTGTGTGTGTGTGTGTGTCAAAGGTGAAAAAGCGACTGCGAATGCCTGAAAAGGTGCACAAAACAAACACGAACACAGTCATGCACACACACACACACTCGCACACACACACTCACACGCACACACATTGGCGCGCACACAATGTCGCAGCGGAGCAGTGCGCACATTTGTACCGTTGAATGGGGTGTAACGTATACGCCGCGTGTGCCGCAGAGCGTCAGCCCAGCCCAACCGAGGCACACGCTCCACTCTCTACATACCCGCACCCCCCGTTACCCCGTTGAATTTATCACATTCACATGCAAATTGCGCCAAACGACCTTATTATGCAAATTGCCAACTGCAAATGGAGAACGAAATTGATTTTCCTGCATTTCTACTACAATAACAATAACAACAACAGCAACAGCAACAACAACAAGGGGGTATAACAACAACAACAACAACAACAAGTAGCGGGAACAACCTGCGAAGCAGTTGCGACTTGGACGCGCCCACATGTGAATGCCGTTGTCGATACCCCTTTGTCTACCACTGCCCCCCCTCCTACTCCTTCCCCCCTTGCCCACAATCTTCTACCTCTGCAGCTACTCCTTGCCCGCCTTGCCAACGTGCCTCGCTCAACAGTTTTGCAACATGGGGCAACCACATAGCGACAGCTTCGGCTCCTGCTACACCTTGTTCTGCTGCCGCTGCTGCTGCTGTTGCTGCTGCTGTGGGCGCAAACGACGGCGACAAATGGCGAATATATTGAGCTGTCACACGCCCAGCACACACACACACACACACACACACGCACACACAGGCACTTGTATAATATTGAACAATGTGCACACAAATCGACTGAATACGGGGCCAAAACTCATCAGATACGCCAGACAGAGACAGAGAGCGACAGAGAGACAGAGAGAGAGAGAGAGAGAGAGAGGGAGAGAGTGAGTGCGCGCAAGATAGTATAGCGTGAATCTGAATCCGAATCGCAGCCAGAGACAGCTATAAAAAAGCAGCGAAGAAGCGCACGTTGAATGCGAGCCAGACAATTGCCACAAAAAAAGGTGGCAACCACAAAATGAGTTAGTTCTTTGCCAGTCTGTTGCAAATGTCTGTGTGTGTGCGCGCCTTTTTGCTGCCAACATGTGTGTGCCGGTGTGTGTGCCCAAAAATTTATGACTGGCATCAACAAAAAAAAAAAAAAAAAAGCAAGAAGAATAAACAGCAAAGACATCGCGCATTATAAATTCATTTCCGTTTATATTATGCGAGGTTTGCTTTGATTTCATGATTTGCTTTTGTTCCGCTGACAAACGAAAAAAAGAAACGAATCCCAACAATAACAACAACAACAACAAGAGTCAGTGCAAACGGGTTAAAGTAGGCAATAAAATGTGCTAATAAGCACGAAGGATTTGTGTCAGTCGAAGGAGACACCCGAATCGGGGCACCACAAACACAATCACATGCAAATTATTTGCATATTTACTGCTGCAGGCAAGTGGGGAGGGGGGTGGGAAGCAAAGGGGAAAGCAATTTGCATAACTTACGGCCAACAGAATTGGCCTAAATAACATTTTCATAATTGTGAATATAACTTGAAATTATGATATTGTGCTCGTTAAGGGACGTTTTAAGGTGGCAGAAGGGAGGAGGTTCTTGGGGAACAGAGATTAAAAGGGAAATTTTTAGAAGTGCTTGCTTTGAGTTTGTTTTAGATGATATTGTACAGAAGTATTATTGCAGTAGTAAGTTATGGGAATGAGTGCTCTGTATACAGAACTCAATAGGTCTAAAAGGTCTATTTTTTTCTTTTAATTAAAATCAAGAAAGATAGTCGAATTGAAATTTAAAATAAGTTTTTTTTTTAATTAAAATTAGATAAAATTAAAATTTAAAAAATAATAATATAAGTTTAAGGCTTAGATTTTAAAATTGAATTTGGTATATAATGAAATATTTAAAATTAATTAAAAATATATATTTTTAAATTTAGGCTGGTGAATTTTTATTTATTTATTTAGCGTCAACTAAAACAGTTGACTTGAAAATTAAAATAAATTTTTATTTTTTATCTTAAAATTAGATAAAATTAAAATTACATAAAAAAATAATAAAAGTTTAAGAATTAGATTTTAAAATTGAATTGGTAAAAAATTAAATATTCAAAATTAATTAAAAATATATATTTTTAATGTTTTAATGTTAGTGCCTTGAGTATATTTTAGTAGTTAATATTCCTTCTCTTGCTTCCTCACTCTTTCTAGCATGGACTCATAAGCAATATTGCCCTTCTCCCCATTGACACTAAGCAAATACATATACACTCAATATAAACTATACATTCCTTTATGACTGTACTTATCTCTATTATAAATACCCTGATTATCTAGTAATTTTTTAATTTATCTATTAACTCCTTATCTAGTAATTCTTTAATTTCCCCGCTCAATATCTAAGTAACAAGATTACGTTTAAAATAGTCGTTGTTCACTCTGCCTTATCCCTTGCAACGTCTCATGCACAACACTTGCCTCCTTCTAGTTCCGTTTTCATTATCAAACTTCTGCTCAACTCAAGTCAAACGTCGTCTGGCAACGCCCCCCATGGCCGTCCCCAGGCGACCCCTTTGACACCCCTTTGGCACCCTGAGACGTTCAACTAAACGCGCCTTAATTGCAGTTACTGACATTTGACTTTATAAATTGGCTGGGCTGTCACCCTCGTTTTTTGCAGAATTTGTTCTTTTCCGCCTTGAATGCAGTGCGGACTGCGTAAATGGCGTGTATCCTTCAGCTGACGTTGCGCCCCGTCCCAGCCCCCTTAGAGGCTTCGCTTTGCCGGCTAAAAAAAATGCTGCAACAACAAGAGCAACGACAGCAGCAGCAACAACAACTGACTGCACATTAAAAATTAAAAAAGCCAACGAGTGGGGCGACGTTGTAAAGGAGGGTGAGAAGAGGGCAAAGGAGGCAACAGCAGTAGAAGTAGAAGTAGTAGAAGAAGAAGAAGAAGAAGAAGTTGAAGCCAGTGGCAAACGGCAACGGCAAAGGCAACGGCAAAGCTAACGAAAAAGTTGAAGCATCAGAAGTTTGTGGAGGCAACAACAAAAAAGAAGCAAAGTAATTTCATGCATCGTTTAATTTTCATTCGGGTTTAATTTGTGCAACGCCCCCAACCACGTCGCTTATGCCCCCAGCTCCCCTAGCCTCGCTCCCTCCCCCCTTATACGCAGTCAACCACACTTGACAAAACCCAACACCAGATCTGGTGTATCATATGATGCCAGCTGCTAGTGTTGTTGGTGTTGCTGTTGTTGTTGCTGTTGTGTTTAGAATGTTGTAATACCCCATTTAGACCTAATACCCGACAGCCACTTCCAGCGGCAGCTCACAATTGTAACGGCAAATAAAATAAAAGCCAAGCAGACACCAACTAAAGAAAACACAACAGCAAATACAGACAGACACCCACACACACATGCAGACACACACACATACAGCCACACACTCTCACAACAAGCACACTCGCACACACTTCAGAAATTGACGCCAAAATTTTGAGAGAAATAAAATTAAATGAAGCGCAGCCGAAAATGCTCAGCCTGCCTTGCCCCCTTTGGGTTACGTGCAACCCTTTTGGGCACTTACCTCTTGCCAGAAGCAAGGCACATTCGCTTGGTGGCTAAAGTTGCTAAAGAAGAACTGAACTGAGTTGATTCTGAAATGCTTTCTTATACATTAAAACGTGCCAGAAGTATCTGCTAAGCTTATTTGACCATTGCTTGACCTATTGACTCTTTTTTTACTTCAAATCATATCAGAGCTCTGCATAGCTGTTGCTTTTAAATTATCTACAAATTCTAACAAATATTGTACCCATATATCATAGCTAAAACTAACTTACTTTTGATAACAGATATTACCATCAATATTACCTCAAAAAAGAATTCGTCATTAATTGTCATTGGATTTAATTTATAATTATTTATAAGCTTTATTTATTTATTATTAGTCCGCTGCTTCTATTGAAGTTGATTTAATGAGTGTGTTATCAAGTGGTCCATGCACTACAAAGACAATGCTTTTTACAAAAGGAACCCTCTCAAAATGAAGTCCACCCTTCGCCCAACAGAAGGATATACTTTCATAACATCTCAGTAGTTTGTTAACACTCAACTGATTTTAGCAAGTTTTTGCAATATTAGTTTTTGCAATATTATTTTGTTTAAATATGCACATCTAACTTTTATTAAGTATTAAAATATTAGTAGTTTTAGATCTTAGCTAATACTTAAAATATAAAAAAATATAAAATACTCTCAAAATATCTCTAATTATCCATGGAACCAGCTTGACAATTTTTTAAAATTCTGTTGTGCATTGCAAACTTTTAATTTCGACTAGAATTGATAAGGCAATTTAAAATAAATTAATATATTGTTTCTTATTAAGTTATTAAGTTGATTTATGAGCAAAAGTAAAATTAGTAGCTTATTGAGAGATATGATATATTGACTATAACTGTTGTAGAATATTCAAAAAAGAATATGCTAAAAACTGTTTGATCATTTGTCAAGTCAAGAAGAAAACAACTATTCAGAAAAATTTGCTAAGATTTTTAAACTTATAGATACTTCTTATAGAAAAAGAAAGTGTAGTAAATAAAAGCAAACACAAAAAAAAAAAAAAAAAAAAAAATGGAAGTCTTTAAGATAGAAAAGGATTTCTAGAGTAGTTAAAAGTGTTGAGTTTACTTAAGACACAAAATATGAAGTTCTTTATGGATATTCTAGTTGCTTAAATATAAACTTTTTTGAGTATTTTCTAGAGTTGAAAGTTCCTATTCTTTCTATCTGTTGCTTGCTAATACTGAATCGATTCTAGACAAATTTCTGAGTAGTGAGAAATATGGAAAATAAAAGTTCTTTAAGAGCTGTCATACTTTGACTATATATATACGTGTATATATATGCCCTATTTGCAGAGTATCAGACCATTGCAATGAATATGTATCTAAAGCAATGGTCTTTCTCCCTCTCTCTCTCCACTCATTGTCTTCTACCTCCCCTAGTACGCCTGGCACAATGGAAACACCGAATTAGCCCTCAGCTCAGTTTGGCAACTTTTTATTCGCTGTCGTTCTCACACGTCTTTCGCTGCTGCTTTTCTCTAAATTCTTTTGAAATTTAATGAAGTCAATTTGACTGCCAGCCCCCTGCCTCCGCCTTCCTCACTCTACTCCCTAAACTCCTTTGCTGTTCTACCCTTTCTCGTTGTAATTGAAATTTTTATAGTTGTCGCGCTTCGTCTGTCTTCGTGTGGGGGAGGAGAAGAAGTAAGGGGGTAGGGGGTTGGAGTTGGCAAGCAAAAAGTTTTATCAGCGCCTGGCGCACTCTTAAAAACAATTTTTAGTGTCGCCTTCACTCCGGCAACAAATTAATCCCTTTATTTGCATAATTGAAAAACATCAACTGACGCTGCCAGCCAAATATCAAAATGGCAACTCCGTGTTGAGTTGAGTCGCACAAAATGGCCGCTGGCTGTCAGTGTTGAGTGCGAGGTGGTCGAGGAGAGTGGTTGACGGGGGGGAGGGGGCAGCGAGTGTCCAACTGTCGCCACATTTTAATGCTGCTGCCACTGCCTCCGGGGAGCTATTTAACATTTTTCCAACACTTTGATAATCGCACTTTGCGGCCAGATTAATTATTTACGAGCCTGCGCTACCTGCGCGACGCGACGCGACGCGACGCGTCGTTTAACCCGCAGACCAACAAGCGACAAGCGACAGACGACAGCCGCCACTCACACACACACACACACAGACAGACACACACACACACACACACAGAGAGAGCACTGGAGTTGTTGTTAAATCTTGGTAATGCCCAAAGCCGAGTCGGGCCACGGCGCTCAAGTATATTTGTCGCCGGTCTTAAGAGATTGCGGCGCACAATTTCCGCGCCTCTGCCCTGTCGCTCACCTCTGCCACACCCCCCCCTGCCTACTCAAACTGGCAGGCTGAACTCCAACCCAATGGCAGTGCGATTGCGACGACATCAAAGCGCGCAGAGTCAGAAGCCAAAAGGCAAAGTAACAAATGCCTTTGCGACACGGCTCGCTGGCTGTAGAGGGGAGAGGCAGAGAGTGGAGGAATGGGGGACGGGGGACTGCTATGTGCTGCCTTCAGGGTTATTCCCGCGGCCCCAGCGGAGTTTTGCTTAGTTACCTTGTGCCTTAAACGGGCGACAGTTATCAAACGTAATATTTCAATTGTGGTCGCACAAATTGAAAAGAAACAAACGGCAGCAGGGCGTGGCAAGCAGGCAAGAAGGTCTTATCACAGCTCTGGCTGCATAGCATTTTTGTGCCACCTGGTGGGCGAGAAGTGCAGTTAAGCTGTGGATAATTAAAAGCGACAGCACGCCAAAGCCGGAACACGCTCGCACACTCTCGCCTGCAGTGAATTTTTCAAGCAAATCCAGTTTGCAAGGGCGAAATTAATACGCTTAATGCAATTTGCGGCAGGCAGCGAAAAGAGGCATGCAGCACACAGAGACCCTTGCTTGTCTGTGTGTGTGTGTGTGTGGCGCCTTTGACTTGGCCAAAGTCTTTGCCGCACTCACGCTTAACAATCCTTGCAATGAGTGCGCGGATTATACCACAAGCCAGCAGAAGGTTGTAGAAAAGGTGGAGAGAGAGGGAGAGAGAGGGGGGAGCACAGCAGGGACTAAGATGGACTTAGACGTGTTCTCGTTTTGCTCGTGAATAGTCATGCTAAAAGCGGCTTAAATTTCATGAGCACAAGGTGCCCTCAGCCACGAGCTATAAAGGAGTTACGAGCAACTGACTCACAGCAGGCAAAGTGCAGTTAAAACTCAGCTCAGGTGACTAACTTAGCATGAGCGGATTAACTTATTAACAGCTAAGTGAGATTAACAGAAACATGTAACATAAGTGTCGTTCATAAACTAGGAATGTATATGATATATGTTAAATAGAAGATTGAAGCGATAAAAAAGCTAAAAAAAAAACTAAAAAAAAAATAAAAAAAAAAAAAAAAAAAAAAAAAAATAATATATTTTTATGAAAGAAAGAAATGAAAGAAATACTTGCAAAACAAAGTTAATAATTATTATACTATAAATTAAGGTGTAATTCATACAAGTCATAGTTTGAGTCTTGAAATAATAACCATATATCATATACTATAAATTGGGGTATAATTCATTCAATTCATAGTTTGTATTATATTTTAAAATAAGATAATAACCATATATCATATGGGTAGCGGTTATAACTAAACAGATACCATATAAAAATATTCAAACTATTTATATATATATAACTTAGGTCTTTTTTGGTTATTGCCTTTATTTATGGTGATGCCTTTATAAATTTGAATATATTTATACGGGTATATTTCCCACACCAATTTTAATCATAATTCTTAATTGTCTAGTTAACATTTCATGCCTATATTTCTTATCAAATTTAGCAGACTATTTACACATATTCAACTTGGTTAGTTCCCTCAAAAGTTTTCCACAAAAGTAACCAATTTGACCAAACAATTTGTATTGCTCATTCAACCATTTTTTTTATTTCTACTTGGATTAGTCAAATTATATAAACAAATTTTATAAACAAATTATTTTTTATTATCTATAGAAATATCTTAACAACTCCCACTTAACGTAACTTATAAAACGTAATGTGTTCCTATTGCACACAGATCAAGTTTATTTTATAATTTGTTCACGCTCCTCTCCGACCACAAAAATCGATAAAAACGAATTAGAAGCGTTATTTAAATGCAGAAAAGTTCATTTTTGAACCTCAAAATAATTACTGAAAATTTGGTTGCAATGGGTTAATCAACAAAGAAGTTATTTAATTAATTAATTTCTTGTATTTATTTTAAAACTAACTGTAAAGTAAATCTCCCTGCCAAGTACTTTTCAATAGAAACTGGAAATGGAATGTAACCTTCAGGTAGTTTGGAACACGTGTAGCACAATGAAACTGCCCCAGAGCCATATTAAACTTTCATATATGCATTAAAATTAAACATTTCATTATAATTCTCCATCTCTCCCTCTCTCTCTCTCTCTCTCTCTCTCTCTTTAGCCGAGTGAAAAGCAAATCCTTGTATTTTCCATTTTTTAAAAGAATTCTCGCTTGACCATAGCCAACTTACCTAATTGAGGTGTAGCCCATTCAGAAATAAATACACTATGCATGTGTGTGTGTGTGTGTGTGCCAGAGTGTGGTTAAGAGCAGGTGTATGGGTGTGTATGGGTGTGTGAGTGGCCAAAAATATACCTGTTAAAATAAAGGCCAAAGCGAGCTGGCTTACTTCCTCTTTTTTGGCTGCTGCTGCTAACGAAAAGTGCTGCCGGCATAATTTGCAGCACTTCCTTCTATTCAAGTTTTCGAGCTGCCCCCGGGCAGAGCAGAACACAGCAGGGGACAGTGGGAGAGGGGGGGGAGACAAGCACATCTGGCACTGGCACACCTCAGCCCAAAAGAACAGAGGGAGAGACAGGGGAGACAGGGACGTCCACTGCACATTACCATGCTCGTGCCCATGTCCGTGTTCATGTTCGGACAAGTTCCGAGAGAGAGACAAAGAGAGAGACAGAGAGAGAGAGGGAGAGAGAGAATATACAGAGTATATAACACAGATATGAGGTATACGTGTGCGTGTGTATATATCATGCTTGTGCATTTCTTTAGACCAGTGTGCCGCATAAATAATTCAGTGGGCCAAGTCTGCCTGGGGGCGCTTTAATGAGGCCAAAATGAATGAAGATTGGCAGCTCGACCATCCGAAAGTTTAAACAATTTATGTAACTTTCATAAGTTGGAAAAATTTGAAATTTATGAAAATTTAACAGACACAGGCCGACAGACGGACAGGCAGACGGCAAAGGTGGCAAAAGAAAATGGACACAAAAATCACTTCAAGTCCCAAAGACCTTTCGCTTTTCTTCTGCCTCATCTGCTCGCATTTGGCATGTGGCAAGAGTTGAAGTCGTTACGTTCCGGGGCACCCAAAGGTAAATACAACACACACACACAGCATGCAAATTTCTGTGGCCCCAGACTGTCTGGCGGAAGTGGGCGTGGCAGTGGGCAAAGGCAGTGGGGAAAATCAATTTCATATAAAAATTCAAGCAAATTTTATGCGAACCTTTTGCTCAAGCAAAAGTTATTGCCAATATGTCTGGCACTGTGTGCGAAGCTGCAAATGTATGCAAAATAGATGTGTGTGAGTGTGTGTGTGTGTGTGTGAACTTAATGATTATGCAAATTGGCATCTAAATCGATTGGCAATCGCCAGCAAAGCCACAAATTGTTGTTGGTTTAACACTGGCGACACTTTCGACCTGCACCCGAGGCAGCAACCTCAACTTCAATTCGAAGTTGAAAGCAAAGCGAATGTGGCAGCAGCATGCTGGCATAATAACTCATGCCCCAAGTCGGTGCCCCTAATGGCTGGCAAGCTCGTCAACGCACTATAAAAATGTCATTATCAGTGCAAAAGTTTTCCTTGTATCAGGCATCAAGTGTAAAAAAAATTTGCATATTTCACAAGACACAAGACGTGGCAGCAGCAGCAGCTGGAAACAGGAAACGGAAGGAGCAAGAGACTGAGACTGAGACAAGGCTGCTACTACTACTGCTACTGCTACTGCTGCTGGCGCTGAAGTTGAAAAATGAAAGGGACACAGCGACTGAGGCAAATTGAATTGGCAAGTCGCAGACGCAGTGGTTCGCTGATAACAGCTCTCGCTTATCATTAAATTCAAATATCAATCAATTTATCATAAAACTCCAGCAAAACTGACAATAGCAACAGCAAGAGCCGGGGAGAGAGGGAAAGGGAGGGGGTAGAGCGGGAAGGCCAGCTCGAGGCTAGCCAGTGGCTGCCATTTGCGGCAAGTTGCAGTTGCAGTTGATGCTAATGATAGTGCCAATATGGTTGCCAGCAGTGCCGATGCAATTGACAGTTGACTTGGCTAACGAGCTGATTAGCCTAATGCCAAATGGCTCGGATGTGGCTTGAGAAGGCGTCCCAGTTGAATTAGCAAAATTAACTGCGGGTGCCAGAGGAGTGATTGGAGTAGTGAAGGTGTTGGAGGAGACATTTCTGGCAGTCTTATGGCATAAGAAGGGATTTACTTTCAATCAAAGATTGGTCTGCATGAATATAAGTTTGCATTATTGTTTAACTATGTAATAAAAAACAGATCTTCAAATATATAATTTTATATTTATTTGATGGTGTCCATAATATATCTTCTAGACATTTTTAAGTAATACATGAATGAGGAATGCTTGAAGACTTGAAAATGCGGGAGTAGATATTCTAGTTGGAATAAGGAATGATTTAATTCCATTCCGAGATTTTATCTGCAGATATTTAAAGTGACATAAATATTCAACTTTGTTCTGAAAAAGATCTTAAAATATTTACTTTGATATTGCAGAGTTTTGGCGACCTTTCTTTGTCATCATATTACCGACGTGTAACCGAAATATATCGGAAAAAAGAAAATATTTATTTTATTTACTTGACCTTGAGCCAGCCACCAATATGATTTATTTTGATATTTATTTCATGATGTCAATCAAAAATCTAGACATTTTTAAGGTATATGTGAATCCATTTAGAAATATAAAGATCATTTTATACAGATTTTTATTTTAAAGCTTTTGCAATATATACAATAGAAAAATGTGTAAAAAATGTTTTAATACTCATTACACATGGGATGTATTAAGTATAACTTTGTGCCAACCAAAAATGTATGTTACAGGCAAAAAAAAACTATTGTATATACGTATATTCTTAATGAGCATTAGCGTGGATATAGCCAGGTCCATCTGTCCGTCTGTCTGTCCGCCTGTCTGTGTACATGTCTCACTACATGTCTGTCTACATGTCTATCTACAATACATGTCTGTCTACATGTCTGTCCGCCTCTGTCTATCTGTCTGTCTGTATGAGCACCTTTATCTCAGAGACTATAATAGCTAATGCTCCCAAATTTGATGTGTTACTTTTGCACGCAGGTTGAATTTGTTTTATAATTTGTCCACGCCTCTTTTCGCCCATGAAAATTGATAAAATCGAATTCAAAGCGTTCTTTTAATGCAGAACAGGTATTTTTGGATAAACACAATAACTATTAATGTCAAAACAATAACAGAAAGTGTTTTTTTTTTTTTTTTTTTTATTAAGTATTAAGTAGAATCGATGAATTCATACAATACAATAATAATAATAGTAGCATAACAGCGCAATTACACAAATAAATAATAGTACTAAACCTAACACAAAGCGTGTGAGAACTTAAACAATAATTTTTTTTTTTTTTTTACAAAAATAATAAATTAAGAAATAATTTTAAGGTTTCCTTAATACCAAAGCGCTCCTTAAAGTATGCACCACAGAAAACGATTAAAATATAAATTATATTATATATTGAAGAATTTGTTTTGGTCATTTGTGTACCGTCTTTCTTCCTGTAGAGCACACTCGACTGTAGCTTTAATATTTGTTCCATTTCAAACTCTTAAATCTCAAGCAAATTTGCCAACTTTCTGCATGCCGAAATCTCTTTCAGCTGCTCTGCACAAATTCTAGCATAGATAATAACGGCATTTATTTATGTTTATCATCCATTTGGCGCATAATTAAAATATAAAGAAGCATAAAATCAACAAATATGCGAAAAGCATAAAAACAATAACAAAAGTAATCAAAAACTGGGGCACTTTAGTCGTCCCCCCCTCCCCCCACAACCCCGTACCCATTCCCTTTCCTCTCCCCCTGACCCTTATTTCAGTTTCCTCTCACTCTGCAGAGGGGCAGCAGCTCAGCAGCTGTTTTTATAGCTCATAAATTCGTAAGATGCTGTTTGCGAATTGGCAAAGCAACTGCCAGAGTCGAGTCAAGACATCAGAATTCATTGCCTTCTGCCGACTTCTATATGTGGGCGCAGTATAAACATTTGTGTCTGTGTGTGTGTGTGTGTGTGTGTGTGTGTGTGTGTGTGTCTGTATTTATCCTTTCGCCTGGGGTCTGAGAGAGAGGGAGGGGCAGGCAGCAGCGTCGGCGAATCAATACAAAATTGATGAATACAAATGATCATAAAAAACAATAAAAAGCAATGCCAAAAAGCATCTGGAGTTTTTGGCAAAGGAAAACAATGCGCCGGAGAAAATGGGGCCACACGGCCCCGCACGGGAAGGAGCATTCAGTTCTGATTTGGTTATAAAAATCCCAACCACGTAGTCTGCCTGCCGTGTGTGTGTGTGTGTGTGTGTGTGTGCAAGTGTGTGTGCAATGCGATTTAGGATTGGCGCTCTTAAAGCCTAGACAAGACACGATTTTTGTGTTGGTTTTGCTTCTTCGCTCTCTTGCTTTTCATTTTTTTTTTTTTGCCATTGCTTTTCCATTTTCCATTTGGCATTTTGAGTTTTCCAGGCAAATGAGTTTCGTTCGTTGATTATTCATATGATTCTTTGTACTGGCGTCGGTATCAGTCACTCAATTGAAATTAATTTCGCGGAATGAAGCAGCGCAGGGTGCCCGTTGAGCCTTGTCCTTGTCGCAAGGATGTCTCCCACGCTATCTCCCTCTCTCTCTGTCTGCCACTCTGTCTCCCTCTCTGTGTCTCTCTTTCTGCCTGTCTGTCTGTCTCTCTGTCTGCCTCGTAGCTGGTTCCGTTTGATAAGTCAGACAAGTCTCTGCTTGATTTCAAGCGTATCGTCGTTTATCGGCGCAATCTCTAAGCACACACACATGCACACAGACTGAAATGAAGTTTAAGTAAATATGCATAGACAAATACACACACGTACACACACACACACACACACAGACACACATCGCCTGCCTTTGACGGGAAATTGATTTCAATCAATCAAATGTTGTGATTACTTTACTGAAGTGCCACATCTTGGCACCGTTCTGTCAAGCCATGCAACCAGACTGAGATACTCCTTCCCCTCTCACTTCCCCCCTCCCATTTCTCTCTCTCCTGCAATCGTCTGTGCTTTTCTTGTGGCTGTTTGCAAGCCATTAGCAATAATTTACTTAAAGGCTTAAGTGAAATTTAAGACCCATTGGCACTTAACGGCCCCGATTTGCTGCGTTTTCTCCTTCCACCGCCAGTTCGCTGTTTGCCAGTTCAAACATTGACCTTAGCGGCATGCCCAATGTCAATTTCGGCTGGAGGAAGCACTAATGAATGCGCTTTATGGCATTTTGCCACACTGAAAGCTTTGTGTAGTTAGCCAAGTGGCAAGCAAGAGTTATGCGGTAGTTTGTATTGAGTGGAGAGTGGAAATAAACTTGGAAGGAAAATTGAAGGTGTGTATGGGAAGGTGTGTATGTAAAGGTATGCAGAGACTAAGATCTTTTATGCAGGAAGAAAGCGTGTGCTGTGATTTAATGTGCTTTTAAGAGTTTTGTATTTTATGTGGGCAACTATAAGATTTGATAGTCACGTATAACTTCCGATTTAACTTCACTAAAGTATTCTAAAAGTACATTCATTAATTTAATTTTATATAAAGCGGAAAGCTTTCAGTTTGCCTCAATGAGCTTTTGAAGCTTTTTGTGTCAATTTATTATAATATTTTTTATTTTTAGTTTGTATTCCATTTTATAAGAAATGTCTTTGATCATTTCAATTCCAAAGGTGACCAACAAAGTGCATACTGTGAAAAGTACTTTGTTTCTTTTTTTAAAATTGAAAACTAAAAGTTTTGAATGTAATTTAATGTGCTTTTAAAGCTCATAAAGACAATTTATTTAGGCAATTGTTGCAGATATTTCTTTGATTATGTAAATTCCAAAAGTGCCTGTCAAAGTGAACTGAGTAAAAAGTACATTATTCAATTAATTTTAATATAAAATTCAAAGCTTTCATTGTGCTTAAATGCACTTTTAAAGCTGTTTGTGTGAATTTAGTATAACAATTATATATTTTATTTTTTATATTTTATATTAATTTCCATTTTTCCAAGGAATTATGTTGATCATTTTAAGGTGGGGAACAAAGTGCATAATATGATCAAATAATTTTAATTAAAATCAGAAAGAAATTTTAACATAAAATTCAAAGCTCTTAATGCGCCTTATTAACTTTTAAAACTTTCTGTGTCAATTAATTATAAATATTTTATTTTTAATTTTCTTTTAAGTTGATCATTTCAATCCCAAAGGTGGGCGACAAAGTGTATACTTTGATCAACTAATTTTGATTGAAATCCAAAAGCTTTTAATTTTATTTGAAGTTCTTTTAAAGCTGATAATGACAATTTTATATAAACAATTTGTGTATTCCATTTTTATTTCATTTTCACTGATATATCTTTGATTATAACAATCCCAAGGGGGCCCACCAAAGTGCACTAAAAAATACACAATTATCAATCAATTTTAACAGAAAACTAAAAGCTTCCAATGCCCTTTCAAAGTGCTTTTAAAGCTCTTTGCTGCAATTCAATAAAACAATTTTATTTTTTTTAATTTTCATGCCATTTTCCAAGAAAATTCTCTGATTATTGCGATCCCAGAGGTGGCCGTGAAAGTGCATTAAGTGAGTAATTTGTCGCTTCAAAGTTTCGCTTTAAATAAATGCGCCTCAATTAGCGCAATAATTATTGTTGTGAACATTTCACTTTTCGCTTTGCCACGTGGGGCAAGTCAAAGGCAGCGCAGTGTGACTTAATGAAATTTATTTAATTTATTAAGTGGTGCGCGCAAATATTATTGATAATTAACTTTTCGCTGGCTGAACCGTGAAAAAGTCAATTTGCTGCATTTCGATGAGAGAAGTCAGCGCAAGACAGCGCCAAAGGGAGATGGCAGAGGTAGAGAGAGGGGTGGCAAGGGGTAGCTACATTTGCAATCGCATGCAATATTAAATATTTAATTAAGCTGCGCGCGCATATTAAAATTGCATTAAAAATGCCATGCAAATGTTATTTTTGTGCTGCACCCGCCAACCCGGAATTAATGCATAAAAATTGTTGCCTACAGAGTCGAGGCTCTGCACTGAACTCTGACCCGACGCTGTTGCTGCTGCTGCTGCTCTGCGGCCGCAAAACCTACGCAGTGCAGCATAAAAAATTGAATAAGTTGCAAAGTGAATGAGCGAATGGACGGACCAATGGACTCGCAATATATCCACCAGCACATTCACATGCACATTCACATTCACATGCACATTCACATGCACATTCACATTCACTTGCACATCCATATGCATAACCGAATATAACTGGCAACGGGGTCGACAGCGAACCAAAGCCGAAAAGTAGTTGTCAGTGAGCTCAGCGCCGAGTGCACTGGGTGACGCTCTTTGACAGGCCAACGTGGCGTATGAGTGCCGCATGCAGGCGGAGCAGGCAAAGCGACGCTCGACTCGACTGTCAAAGTTATTGACAACTGTAAAGTTTGTCTGTGCAGCTGTGGCAAGCCCCCACCTTCCCCCTCTCCCCCTCTCACTCTCTCTCTTTCTCTGCTTCCTTCTCGCTCTGCCCTTTTCTGCCAAATACGCATAATAAAATGCAAAAATTCAATTAAAATTTCACAAAGCGACTGCGCTGAGCAGGGTCAGAAGGCGAGTCGGCAAACAAAAACCAAAAATCATGCCACACTCCGCCCACACACACATGCACAAACACCCACACACGCACACATGTGAGCACACATAAAAATGGCGAAAGCAGCGCATAAAACTCGCGACAAATGCGCATAGTCCAAATGTGCGGCCTGAAATTGTCGACTGGCATAATGAAAGCCAGCTGCAATGGCGGCCAAGGCACACACACACACACACACTCGCACACACACACACACACACTTGCTACATACACATGTAGTTGGCGGCATGTGCTCATTGGGGCAATTGGCAGTTTCTGCGGCGGCACCAACTGCACACAAGTGCTGCGCACATAAAGTATACCCTGTGATGGCGAAGGAGCCGAAGGGGTTACTCGAGTTAAGCTGCAAAAACTCTCAATAAATATCTAAAGTAAAGCTTAAGCAGTAAATTGATAAAATAGAGAGTATGTGGAAGTTTAGTTAGGTACGACGACTGAAGAGAATACATTCCCATGAACTTCATACCCGTAAGATGGCATTATCCCTTAATTATACATATGTATACGTATATTATTATTAAGGCACATTATTCAAAAAATATTATTTTTACGCTCCACATTAGGTTACGTTCAGAAGGAACTGAAAGATTCCTAGTGACTATTATAATAATAAATATTAAAAAAAAAAAAAAAAATAGTTGAAATAAATGAAGGAACTGTATGCATTGAATATAGAAAATTTTTCTAAATATTTCTAATATTAATATAATAGTAATGAATAATAAGAAACAAACAAAAAAAAAAAAAAAAAAAATGTACATAAATGAAAAAACTGCCTACACTGAATATATGAGAATATTTCTAAATATTTATAATATTACTATTGTATAATAATAATAAAAAAAAAAAATTAGTTAGGGTATCTAGCAGTCGGTCTGCATGCCCGCGCACATTTTATTATAATAATTCGAGTCTCTTTCGTTTTAGCATAATTTGCGCCACAAATTTTAGTGCTGAGGTTTGCTTTTTTGTCAGATCACAACACAAAATAAAAAATAAAGAATGAAAAAGGAAAATGCAGAAAAGAGCACAAGAGAAGGAGAAAGAGAAAGGGAGGAAGGCAGCAGCGAGATGGCAGCATATAACACTTTAAATGGCGCTCATAATTTAGCTAAAAATTTGTGTTGGCTTTGTTTTTGTTGCCGTTGCCTCCGCTGGGGCAGCTGCTAATGCTGCTTTATTGTTATGGATACTTTTGGGATGGCCGCAGGCTGCGCCACATTATTCGCACATATGATGCAAGCACTCCACTGAGTGCACGAGTGTGCGAGTGTGAGTGTGCTAGTCATATGCATATGCAAATGCTCATGTTAACAGCATGTTCGGAATGCTAATGCTCAGCATGTTGTCATAAATCGTCCCCACAAATCGCCCATCTGCAGTGACCTTTCAACTGCCGGCCATAAAACTGCCGCTCCGGCTACTTTACAACTTTAAGAGGCCACCAAAGCGAGGAGGAGCAGGAGGAGGTGGGTCGGTCGGAAGGGCGCCTCGATAAGCCGCTTGGCTTAGCCCCATCCTCCTCTTGGACTCGTATATCACCATCAAACGGTGGCAGGCGGGGGGCACTGGACAGCGGCCCATTGATTACCACTTAGCAAATAAATTACTCCAGAGCGGACACCGAGCAGTGCGCCCTACAAACTGGGCGGCTGCTGCAACAAACTTTCTCTCGCTCTCTCTCTCGCAAACTTTCACTCGACCCGCAGTCGCAGTTACGTGGCACAACATGGCAGAGAGCCGGAGGCGCAATTTTTCTGCTCTATTTGCGCTCGTCTATTGCCAAATTCACTGCAAGCACCTAAAACTAACATCGAGATGCCATTTGCCGGCACTTGCCACTTCCCGCCTGCCGACTGCCGCCTGCCCCCTGCTGCTTACCACTTGCCACTTGCCGCTTGAGTGCGTCTCGAGAAGGAAAGTGTTGGGCGCGGCATTCCACCGGCGGGCATCAGCAGCAGCAGCAGCAGCAGCAGCAGCTTCTTGCACGACTTGCCCCTTTCAGCATTAGCAGCCAAGCCAGGGATGGGCACGTGACAAGGCCAACGGCATCGTGCCATAAGAAATTGCTGAAGCGCACTCGACTGAAGGCTCAAATAGTTGGCCAGCAACTGTGGAAATATTTCAAACTCAAAGTGAAATCCAGTCGAATTCACTGAGGTAACACACGCAGTCAAAGGAAAACTCGACGGGAAATTCGGTGAGTTGTATTTCACAGATTCTTGGTATTGATTACATATAAGTTTAGGTTCTCAGATGTGTAGTATATATTTTAAAAGACTTGCAATATATAGGGAGTCTGTCTGACTTCCAGAAGGAGAGCTAAGATAAGTCTAAGATAAATCTCTATACAATATACTTTCGATTTTCATTCTAATCATTGACCGGGACTTGTCATAAATCCTGCTAAATAATAATCTTCTAAAGTCCAATTAGGAAATTTCGTTTAATAAATAGTATTATTGGTAATAAAAAAAAAAAAAAAAAAAAAATATACATTTGTTTTATATATTTAAGTTTGTGAGCAGTGCATAGTAAAAACTACCAATAAGATCTGCTAACATTTAATTCCTTTTTTTTTTTATTATTTTGGTTTAACCAATTTTGAACAATAGTGCTATTTTTGTTACCCAAGATTTTCTTTTGTTTTCGCAATTATTTTAAAAACTACCAATAAGATCTGCCAACCTTTTTTCGTTAATTCATTGTAAAGCATTGTATCATTACATTTTAGTAAAGAAAATAATCAAAAAGTGTTAGATAAAACAGAAAGTTGTGACGAACAAAAATCTTGCTAATGGTGCTATTATTTTCACCGCAACCTTTTAAATTGATGCAGATTGGATTAAGTTGTCAGATAATAGTACGCTAGTCCAATTAAGAAATTTTGTTAAAAAAAATTCGAATCATGTTTTCAAATGTGCAAAGTGCTTTACAAAAATGTTGTTATTCATTTGAGTTTTTAATATACATTTAGAAACTCTCTCTTTTTAAACTCTAACACTACAACTAATATTAATCCAGTAAAAAAAAAAAAAAAAAAATATTATTCACTCCCTACACTTTGTTGTCTTGTTGTTTCTCTTTGAAACACTCAAAACTCTTCTTCACTCAATGGTTTCATATGATCTAATAACTTGCCACTCTCTTCAGCTCTCTTAAGACATGACTGAATCTCAGTCCCTCAATTTATTTCAATCTTTCTTAGAAAAATATTTAAGCTGCTCTCTGCGTTTTCTTAGTGCTTTGAGGACATTCCAAAAAACACCAAATCTCTCTTCAACTTTTTGCAGATATTACAAAATCTTCATTCTCCACTTACTGCCAACTCTTGTTGGCAAATATTCCAGAGGCTTCCGCCCAGTTTCCTATGTCACGCCCCTGCAAAAGCTGTTCTTTCACGCAGCCATCTCAGAGAGAGAGAAAGGGACAGCGCCAAAGAGTATGCTTCATTTTCTTTGACTCGTGTGTTAACATATTTGCGCGCTCTTGTCGTTTTTTGTTTGAATTTAAGGAATGTGTTGCGAGGAAATGACAAAAGTGAAAATATTTCAAGCTTTCTCGAACAGACTTCACACTCCCCGCAATCTCCTCCCCCTGCCCCGCACACACACTTGGCACATACTTGAGCAAATCGATTGAATTGTCTGTCTGTCTGCTGCTTAGACAAAGCGCTTAACTATTTGCTTAGTTGCATTGATTATGTCAAACAAAAATGTGTTAAAATTATTTAAGCGTTGCCTTTGAATAACAGTAAATATTGGCAGGCAAATCAAATCAATTTGCTGCTGCCCCAGAGGTCACGGGGCAAGAGGGGTCAAAGGCTGCGAAAGGTCCCTGCAACTTTTGGCCTTTTGGACCATGAACCATTTCTGGTGGCAACTGCTGATTATTTTATGTCTGCTGCCTGAGAGACCCAGAGACCGGGAGACCGAGAGACCGGGAGACCGAGAGACTGATGCCAGCCTGGTGTCATGTTTGGTTGCGGCCCTTGTATTTTTTGATAAATTTACCATATCGTTAGCGACCCTTCAGGCTGCTGCCATTGCCGTTGCCGCTGCCATTGCTGCTCATTTTCCAGCTCTTTTATATGTGTTTGAATTTCGGTTCAGCTTTTTTTTTATTTTTTTTTTTTTTGGTGCCTTGTTCGTTGTTCCCTTTGGGGTTCGGGTTTGCTGCACAAATTGTTGTAATACAATATTTTTGCCATTAGGCTGGCAAATGGGCAAAGCCGGGAGCCGGTTACTTTGTTTGCCTCGCAATGTTTGCTTTCTGGGGCTTTCACTCTGCACTCTGTGGGCTTAGGTGTTGCTCTCTTACTGCTATTGCTTACACTTTGAACCTTTTCACACCCGCAGGGCAAACACAGTGTGAGAGCGTGAGGGAGAGAAGTGCAAAAAGGTCATATTCAATTTTAGACTCACTCCCAGCCTGCTACAGGGTATATGCTAGTCGCTTCACTCATTAATCACGCTGCACAGGTTGGTTAAAGTTGCCAAGGTGGAAGTGCTACTCCCCCCACCCCCTCCCCTCTCTCTCTTTCCTACTGTTTCTCCTGCCGCCGTCTCGCATATCATGCAGCAATGATATCCCAAAAAGTCGGAATCGAGCCTCACTTTCTGGCCTGTTGAAATATTCGTGCTTAATGGTACGTAAAGTCTGCATGATTAATAGGCGTCAGTCGCTCGTTTGTTTGCTCGTCAGACATTAATACACCCCGCCCTGCCCCCTCCCCACTACTCCCAACGTCTCGCTTACTTTTTCTGCCTTTGCCTTCTATTTTTCCCTTCACTTCTTTTTTTTTTCTGGGCTGCGCTCTAATGATTTCAATACAAATCGAAAAAAGTCAACACACGCAGCCCCACACACACACACACACACGCACTCACGCACACACGCATAGGTACACCTACAGTATGCTTCATTTTGTTTCAATTTGCTTAGCATGCTTTTGGGCGTTGTCCACTCGGACTACCCCCCATTCTACTGTTTGTCTTTCATTTCTTTTTTTGTGTTTCCTTATGTTTTTTGTGGCTTTTAGCTACAGCCATCATTTTTAATTGAAATGTTACAATTTCTGAAGCGTCCCATATCAATTTACCCCTCCCCCCCCCTGCCCACTGCATGAAAGGAATACTAAGCGAGTGGGAGGTGACAATATCATCGAGCTCTTGCCCTAGAGTTTTTTCAAAAATCAAATCATACACAGCAACTAATATGCCCCCTAATGGCCCAGGCCAGCGCTAATGACAGAGGGGACGGGTCTCTTGTGTATGGCAGTCGCATTTCCCGAAGGCTTTCAACAACCGTTATTTGGACTATGTGTGTCAGGCCATGATGAAAGGGAAAGAGTTGGCAAATTGTTGCTTAAGTATTGAATTTTCAGTTGAAATAATCGTCTGGAAGCGAATACATCCCCATGAACTCCTTAGCCGTAAGATAGCATGATCCCTCAAATGTACATTTGTATATATTATTATTAAGGCACTTTATCCGTAATATTATTTTGAAGCTACACATTAAGTTAAGTTCAGAAGGAACTGAACTATTCCTAGTGACTATAATAATAAGAAAATATATAAAGAAAAAAAAAAAAAATTACAATAAATAAAGGAACTGCATGCACTGAATACAGAGACTATTTCTAAATATTTCTAATAATACTATAATAATAATAAATAATTTTTTTTTTTTTTTTTTTTTTATTAATAAATAATAAGAAAAAACAAAAAAAAGATGAAATGAATGAAGGAACTCCATACAATAAATACATATAATTTTTCTATATAGTTTTAATATTACTATAATAATAATAAATAATCAAAATTAATAAATAAGAAAAAAAAAAAAAAAAATGAAACGCATGAAGGACTTCATGCACTCAATACATATAGTACTACTAAATATTTCGAAAATTCTTTCGCTATAATTCTTCTCCTCTTCCACACCACATAAGTCTATTTTAGGCCACAGTTCCCCCCCATCAAATTAAACTACCGTTGCAATCAAAAGCTGTCGCTAAACATATATCCAAAAGATGCCGCTGATAACATTATACGCTGATGCGCATTAGGACTACGCAAATTTATGAGGATTTAAGCTACCTGCTGGCAACGTCAATGTCAATTGCGCAACAACAACAACAACAACAACAACAACAAGAAGAACAAGAACAGTGCAATAAAAAACACAAAACAGGAACAATAATAACAAAAGCCAAGCTGCCATCATTTGGCAAATGCAAAGATAAACTTCAACAATGGCTTAGTGGCTCAAACGTTTTTTATGTGTCACACTGATACGCCTGCCTCAGTATGTAAGTATGTGTGTGTATGTGTACGCCAACACCGTGTGTGTGTTGTGTGTTCACATATCTCGCAATCAGACAGCTATCATCATCTATTGTAGCTCTGTAAGTATGTGCTTGTGAGTGGAATGAGTGTGTGTGCTCTGTGTGTGTGCTCTGTATGTGTGTTCTGCGTGTGTGTGCGTATAATCAAAACAAAAACACTTGCCATGCTTTTGCGACACAGTTTTATTTAAACAAAAGCCCACTTGAGCTTTGCTCAGTTCGCAGCAACAATTTAATGCGATAGTGTGTGCGACGCTCACAAAGTGTAGCATACTTTCCAGCGCCGCATACTCACTATGTGTCGAATGAGGTGAAAGGCAGCGCTGACAGCGTTAAATATGTACTGAATGTGAATAAACTAAGTATGAGGAACTGTTAAGACATATATTTGTAACATATTTAAATCATTCTTTAATTTTGAATGCCGAAAATTCGAACAGTTTGCGTACATTTTGTAACTGCTTTCCTACTAGCTATTTGTAATAAATGTGATTAAAGAAAAGCATGAGAAACTGTTGAAAATATGTATGTAAAAAATTTAATCAATCAGTAAAAATTTTTAAAATATGTATATAAAATATATAATCAAGAAGTCTTGTCATTTTATATTTTTGCATGCTCAAAATTCGAATAGTTTGCGTACATTTCGTAACTGCTTCCCTACTAGAAATATTTAATGAATGTGATTAAAAAAAGTATGAGAAACTGTTGAAGATATGTATATAAAATATATAGTCAATCAGTAAAAATATGTAAAATATGTAAATAAAATATATAATCAAACAGTTTTTATCAGTCTTTATCTTTACATGCTCAAAATCTCGAATAGTTTGCGTACATTTCTTAACTGCTTTCCTTTAATATCATTCAGTCTTTGCCCACTTACAGGATATGCCCAAGTCTTGCCTGCGCAGTTTCCAAACTACATTTATTATATTAAAGACTTGCAGCTGTCCGCTGTGGCCGCTTTGAAATTAGTCCGCTGAGGCTGCCGCATAGATGAGCAGCAGCCGCAGCGGCAGCAGCGCGTCTAACTAAGTCAAGGGCGGCCCGCGTCTGATTAATGGCCCGGCCTAATGAGAGTGGGCCACAATTTTATGAGTTGGCTTTTTGCATTTTCGCTAAAATTCATATTTAAGTCAGTCAATTTGGGACAAGAGAATGGGAGAAGAGGAGTGGGGGTGGGAGTGGGAGCAAGGCAATGGGGGGCGGGGCTGCCGACTGTCAGAAGCAATCAGGCTGCAGGCGAAATGCGTGGCAATATCAAAGAGCGTATTTACATGCAAAGCAGGAATTGTGTGCGGGTTTGGGTTGCCGCTAAGTTGACTTGCCACAGACAGGCGAGGGGAGTGAAGTGGAGAGAAAAAATTGAAAACCATTAGGATTAATGTTTAGTTGAAAGATTTGCGCGTTAAGCCATTTTTACATGGCCGCAATGCCGTCGAGGCCGAGACGCCAGCAAGCTGGCTGTGTGTGTGCGTCCGTGTGGCATACACAGCTGACACTGTATGCCATGCCGTGCTGTGTGCTGTGCTGTGTGCTGTGCGTCCTGCCTGCTGACTGGCAATTGCTAATGTAGTTTATGTGTAACAGGCGGAGGCTTCTTAACGTTAACTGACGGGCTGCTGTGTTGGCTTAGGGCGAGCGAGGCACAAACGGCATGTAAAATGTGACATTTTAATGTATGCAAATGAGACGTTGAATTAAGCTCGCACACCCACACACACACACCGACACAGAGGCATGCAAACATCACTTGGTTTCATATCCGTTTCCGTTCGCCTCGCTCCTTGTGATATGATTTAAAAATAATGAAAGCGAACGCTCTCCAACAGCTTTAATGTGCGTATAACTCCCTCCATTCCTCCACCCCCCTCTGCCTGTTCTTTCGCACATCATGACTTGTGTTTTCTCTCCTCTCTCCCTCCCTCTCCCTCTCCCTCTGTTTATCTGTGTGTGAGCGGAAATGTCAACTTAACTTTTTTTGCGCTTTGCCAGTGACACAAACAACAAGAGGAGCGGAAAAGGCAGCAAAGTTAAGCTGGAAAATGTCTGTTTTTCCAAGCCCCTGGGAACTGCTGTGCCCCCCCTGCCAATGCTGCTCATGCTGCTCATGCTGCTCGTAGCCATCAACAGGCAATTTATTAATTTCTATGCAGCATGCGTATCGTAATTTGTTGCCTCCTTGTTTGCCTTCTCTTGGCTACAAAATTATTTAAGCACCAGTTGCCGCTTCGATTGTTTGAACTTTGCTTTTGCCTTTCAATTTGCTGATTGTTTTTTATCGAAAGAAAAAAAAACTGTCGACAGAGAGTGGACAAGCTGAGGAGGCCTCGCATGTGTTGGCCAATTTTAAAGCCAGCTAAAGTCACTCTATTTACAGAGCAACATAATAAAAGATCTGTCTTTGTATGTTTTTTTTTTCCTCTGCTCTATTCATATCGAAATTGCACATTAATATCAAGGCATGGCATGGTATTATATATGTATATATATCTACTTGGCAATTCAATGGGGGATTACAATTTCAGGGAATTCGTTTTGTGAAACGTGAAATGAAATTTCTCTTGGCATTTTTTGCTGCTGCTGCTGCTGCCAAATAAGCTTTTAATTATGCCGAGCACTTTGAAGTATAATTAAGCCATAAATGTTTGTATTTCTCGGAGCTCTTTAAGATTGGCAAATATGTTACAGATATTTCACTTGAATTTAAGAAGGAAATTGTTGAGCATTGGAATTATGATGCGCAGGAAAATTGTTACATTTTACGAAGAAATAATAATAGAAATAAAGTAATACTCAATACTCTGCTACACTGCACAAGATAAATCCGGCTAGGCTTCTTTTGAGAGATATATGGGGGAGGGGGGGTTACATAATTAGAGCTAGCAAGGTATAAATTGAATTTGCGTGCTTGTTTTAGATACAGTTTTAAATGCATTGGTGAAGAGGACAGCTTAAGATAAAAGGAGGTGAAGAAGAATGAGAGAGGAAGGAGAATTTTTTTTTTTTTTTATAAATTTTTAATACGAGTATTAATAATAATAATAAAAAAAAAAATCTATATTTAAAAACTTATACTATAGTGGCACGAGAGAGATTGTTATTATTATTATAGTAATTGGGAATCGTTCAGTTCCTTCTGAAAATCTTATTTCTAAACGATATGTATATATTTACATAAATAAATCTAAATAGGAAAGCAAAATAAAACCAGACTAAAACGACTCAGCTCGATTATGTTCAGCTTGCAGGCAGGTGTTGTTGCTCAGCTGTACCATGACCATTTCGACCGCTGTATTCTTATGTTCCCAAATGATGCCTTGTTTTCCCAAAGGAATCCAGGTTTTTGCTTTATTCATTTAATTTGTTATTCAGTCTGAAAATAATTGACAGACTACTACTTTTTTTTATTTTTTTTATTTTTATTAAGTCAAGAATCCTACTACTACTACTACTTTCTCTTTTTAGTCGGTCGCGGTCTACTGCTAAGACCAAAGCAAAAGTCGTTGCATACTTTCAGGCAGGGCCCGTAAAACTACAGAGAACGACAGCATATTGTAATAGAATTTACTGATAAATATTCGCGACCTTATCTGGTATTTTATTTAAGTGAATTCGCGGAAATCTTGTAAATTGTTTCTGCGGAAAATGCTTTTGACTTGAATCGAATTACGATTTGTGGGAAATCTGTTTTAGGCAGCGGGGCAGTGGGGACTGTCTCGTGTCTTATCTGTGCCTTGAAGGCCTCGAGCAATTGGAATTAATTATGTATTTGTAGTCAAAGCCAACAATCCCTAGCACACACACAAACACACACAAACACACAAACACACACTCCCACACACAAACACACTCACTCACACACTCACACACAGAGTTATACTGTGCAAACATTTCCATCTCCATTTGCGCAAATATTCGCAAACTTTTGGGGGCATTTATGCGTAATTTACAGAGGGTAAGTGAGGGGGGAAGGGCATGGGGATACCCCATGGTATGCAGGGCATAGCGTGTATTAATTGCTGGCCATTTAAAATAATTATAAAAAGCCAAGTTGGGCTCACTTACCGATTAGCACTAATATCACATGTAGAATATGCCAAAGCTGCAGATGTGCTCTCGCTGCTGTTGTTGTTGTAGTTGTAGTTGGAGTTGTTGTTGTCCGCTTGGTGGCAGCAGTTGCCTGTTGCTGCTGCTGCTGCTGTTGGTGGCAGTGGCGCTGCTGCTGCTGCCGCTGTTGGTGTCGGTGGTGCGGCAAGTGTGTGTGCGCATCTGTTGTGCTTCGGCTGGCACTGCTGCTGCTGTGTGTGTGACTGTGTGTGTAAGGCTCTGGCGCACACATTCTGGCAGCTAAACACTTTCACTTGGGGCCGGGCAAGAGGGGGCTGGGGCTCACTCGGGGGACTCGCCTCGGTATTTGTGTGTTTATTTATGCGTTGTGGGCAGCGTCCAGGCCTTGGCCCACACACACACGCACAATACTGCGCGCATACACACACACACACACACGCACAGTGATGTGTTTATTAATTTCTGCAAGTGTATGAGTGGGAGAGGAGAAGACAATGAGTAGGAGTGTGAGACAGAGAGAGGGGGAGAGAGGGAGAGAGAGAGAGGGAGAGAGAGAATTCACTTATTTAATTTAGACATTAAGTTGCTGTTTTTCTTCGCTTGTTGTTGTTGCTGCTGCTGCTGCTGTTGCTGCTGCTGCGAGGCAATTAATCACTTTTAATCGGGGCACTCGCGCGAACTGCAGCAGCAAAAAAGTCGAGCAAAACTATTAAACGCTCCCAGAAGGACGACGCGACGCAGACACGACGCAGCCAAGTTAAAGACATAAATTTTGCAGCATTTTGGGCAAAGATTAATTACAGAGCAGTGAGCGGAGAGAGTGAGGAGTGGGGAGGGGGCAACGAAGCTATTGAGGCGCATGCAACATAAATTCAAAAGCATCCCCCCCTCTCCTGCTGGCACCTTCCCTGCTGCTGCTGCGGCATCCCTTCTGCAACTTGGACTCGCCTCGAGCATTTGATTTACGACAAACTGGCAACGCTTACAACGAGGCAATTGAGCCTGTTGTCGTTGCCGTTGTCGCAGTTGGACTCAGTTCACCTCCCCTCCTATTACCCCCCTCCCTGTCAGTCTTGCCGGCCTGTTAGAATAATAATGCCACACGCTCCGCTGACCCACATGAGCACCACAATGCAGCAGCAGCCCGGCCAGCAATTGCCCAAGTGCCCATCAAACTTGATTAGCGGCAAATGTCTCTGCGCCACGCGCCGTTACAGTTCGTTCAGTCAGTGTGCAGCAGGTTGTCCCCCCCTTTCCCTTTCCCCCCTCCTCCTTTGCCGTTTACAAATGCTCCGCTTGCTTTAACATCCACGCAATATTATTGAAATCGTTGGCAATAAATATTTAGCTTGTCGCTGGGGCAAAGCCTTATTAATTGCCTTGCAACTGAATTCTGCTCTAAATACGTTTCGAAAACTCTTTGAAAATCTTACAGAATATCGAGTGTAACTCTGTAGAATTGCAGTGCAATCTCAGCTCTTTAATGCTGCCTTCAATAAAGATTTTCAGCTATTTCTTTCAGCTTAAAGCGTAGGTTTTTTAAAGTAGAAATTTCTTTAATATTTTTCTATGTTGCATGCGATTTATGCAATTTAAAAAAAAACCTTTTTTCAGTTGAATATTCAACATGTTTTTTCGAGCATTATTGAAAAGTTCTTGGCGTCGCGCGCTCGAAAAAAGCAACTTGATATTAAATCAGGGGATTTATTTACGTTAGTCTCGCACATCCACTTAAAATATGCGCCATCAAAACTTTGCAAACAAAACTCAGTGTCTATAAATAAATATGATGCGTTGTTATTTTCATGCGTTTCATGTGTTTTTTTTCGATTGGGATAGGTCGCAAATTGTTCCATCTAGTTGGAGACAGGAGTGTGCATAGGAGGGGGAGGGGGGGAGCCTAGTCAATTGCCATTGTTGAGTTTTGAACAATTTGAACAGGCAGAACAAGCATCGAACGACATGAACATAAATAAATGTAAATCTTGACAAATTTTTTACGCACACACACACACACACACGCACACGCATAACTGGCAACGAATTTAAACAACAATTTTTTGTTGACAATTTGTTTGCACAACAATGGCAGAAACAAAGGCAAAACGACAGCTAACAAGTCGTGCAGAGCTAATAAAGCAGCAAGAACAATAACGGCAAATAATAATAACTACAACAACAGCAATAACAACAAGCATGGCAGACAAGTGCTGTTAAAAAACGCACAAAGAATGAAAAATAAGCGAGGACACAGACAAAAAATGCGGCATCATTGTTTTCGAGCGCGCGCCTAAAATTATGCAGCACAATATTTATGTACACGAAGGGACAGCAGAGTCGCGCTGCCCATAGCCAAGACTCAAACCATAACTTTAATAGGATCGCGGCATGGTGCGAGCGAGACAGTGAACACACAACACAATCAACGCCAGGCGGGCAGGCGGCGGAAGGCAGCTTAATTAGGTTAAATTAGACAGAAAAAAAATGCAGAAGGCAACAAAAAAATTTAGGGAAAAATATGAAAATAAAATGCGAACAATTATGTCGCGGCGACATAAAAATAATTAAAATTATAATAAGCCCCAAATGAACTAAATAAATGCATAAATATATATACAAATATATATATACAGTCGCGCATTATTGTGTTGAAAAGTGTTTTCTGTCTGTGCTCATTCTTCAAAACAGTGTGACATGTTTTTTGGGGTTCTATTTTAATTAACCGCAACCGCAGCAGTGTGTTGAAGTTCCTAACTCAGCAGGAACAGCAACAGCAACAGCAACAACAACAATAACAATAACAACAACACGAACAAGCGTACAAAACGCTTGACAAATGTTTGAAGCACGCAAAGCGTTTCTATTTTTATACAAATATTAAAATAATTTTTACATTATTCAGCGTTCGTTTCACTTCAAAACTTGCACTTGCGCTCCTTTGGCTTTTGTTTGTTTTTTTCTCAATATAATTTTGTTTTGTTTTTTTCTCTCCTTTTTTGTTGTTTATTATATTTTGGTTTTGTTGTGGAACAAAAAAAAAACTAACACGAAATAACTTTTAGTGGCCGCACACGACACTTGTCCATTGGCAATATAGGTGTAAGTGTGTTAGGTTGTCTGCACGCCAGCGTGTGCGTGTGTGTAAGACTGTCAGTCGTTGGTTTTGCTGGTTTCGGTGTCGGTGTCGGTATCGGTTTCGGTTTTGCCTTCTTTCTGCTACTGCTGCTACGAGTACTACTGCTGCTGCTGCTGCTACTACTGCTGCCTCTGCTTCAGCTTCAGCTTCAGCTTTGAATCGTTTTGTGAGTCCGCGCGCGCGACAGAAACGACGTGCGTTCGTGTTGGAGTGAAAATCATAACTAAAAAAAATTTCAACTTCTTGTGCGAGCTATATGGGGCGCCCTCTAGTAGCCAACAAGCGAAGCAAGCACCAAACAGTGGCCCAGGCGCAGGCGCAAGACTGAGAGAGAGAAAGTCCACACGCTGTGCCTCGCAGTAGGCCAAGCGAAGGCGCTCTCTCGTGCTCGCTGTTACTCTCTCTGTACTGGGCATTTCTCTCTCTCTCTCGCTCTCTCTCTCTCTCTCTGAACTGCATTTGTTTCATTCCACTCAGACTGCAGCTGGGAATGCAACAGCAGAGCTTTTCACCAGGCGCTGTTAAAATACTGGGAAATTCCATTTTTGGCGCCCAAACTCTGTTTGTTCAAAGCAAATGCAATTGGCACATGGGTTCAAGTTGAGTTTGCATAGGGCGTACGCGTATTTACAGCGTAATTAGCTGCTATTGACAGAGTCCAAACTAATGCATATGATTGATTAATGAGAGCGAAGACAAGCCATAATAATTTTTTTTTTTTTTTTTTTTTTTTGAACAAGTTATAATTAATTTAAATTTGTCTTAAATTTCAGCTCAACATCGATCACACGCTGTGTTGCACAGCTGAAAGGATGCAAGTAATTTCTATGTTGATCTTTGTACTTACTTATTAAGCGCACAATTAATTGCCACACAAAAAAAAAATAAAAAAATAAAAAAATAAAAAAAAGAGAAAGAGAAACTACAATGAAATGTTAATTTTACTGTCACTGCGAAAAACCACTTGAAAATAAATATGAGAAATTATCACAATATTTAATGAACCAACAAACCGAAAAGCCAAACTGCCACAACAACAAC
Source organism: Zaprionus ornatus (assembly GCA_018904035.1). NCBI lineage: Eukaryota > Metazoa > Arthropoda > Insecta > Diptera > Drosophilidae > Zaprionus > Zaprionus ornatus. Next base: position 5,453,334 of record JAEIFZ010000002.1, on the reverse strand, counting down.
AACAACTGAACAGAAAGAACTGTAACCCGCATTCGACTGCCTGCTTTAAATATAATATTGTACAATATAATGCAGATGATATATGACTTTATCTATTGGCTGCACACACGGAAAGCGAAATGAAAACGAATTGTAAAATTAAAATGTGCTGGGCATAATTAAATTTTGTGCTGTTAACGCGCACAAATATTGCAATTTTATGCGAGTTTCAAATTCGAAAAAAGCGACAAAAAAATGAAGAGAAAGAAAACTCTCGCTGTGTGTTAAATAAAATTACATAATTCGCATTGTGCGGTAATTAAGCGTCCACATTTTGCAATCGCTTTGTAAATTGCATTTGCGGAATTTATTATTGTGTAAATATTCTGTGAATTTAACGCAGCAGCAGCAGCAGCGATGGCAGCGATGGCAGCGATGGCAGCGACAGCAAAAGTGTCGCCTCGAGTCAAAGGACACACCGAGCACTTGAGCCATACATATGCAAATTGTGTGTGTGTGTGTGTGTGTGTGGGGGGGGGAGGTGAAACCTTCTCTGACCAGCGCTGGGCAGCCCCTTGCATTCCCCAGCTGTGCAACTGTGTGGGTCGATGGCATTCAGGTTCATTTTTGCAACAGGATTCTGGATTCCTCGAGTGCCTCCTCGCAATGCAGGACCAGTGCATACTTTGCTAATAGTCGAGGCCAATGAATGGAGCTCTTGAAAGGCAGCACAGAGCAAGGGGGGAAGGGGGGAGGCAGCACAGCACAGCACAGTCTGTGTGCTTAGATAATGCTCTGCAGGGTGCAGAAGAGTGCGAGGGGGGAGAGGGAGGGGGAAGGCATATTGCACTACAAAGTTGCTGGGGCAAAGTTAAACATCAGCTTATAATCTGACATTCCCGAACTTTAACAATTATATGGCAAATTGAAAATTAGTTTAAACTATGTTCGACCTCAACTGATATCACTGCTGCTGCCTGCCAGTCTGTCTGTCTGTCTGTCTCTCTGTCTGTCTGTCTGTCTGCCTGCCTGGGTCTGTCTGTGGTTGCAGAACATTCTTTGGGTTAAGCAAACATGCAACAGATATGGCAAACTCTACACAATTCCAGTTGATTATTGCAGCACTAGATCAAAGTGAAACCCTTCAGCGAGAGACAGAGACAGAGAGAGAGAGAGAGGGAGGGAGAGAGGGGGGGGAGAGCGGGTTTTTTTGCCCAATCACACGCAGAATTATGCAGCCACAATGCTCCCAGTGGAATTCGTAACATAAACTAACTTTCGAGCTGTCATAAAAATGCTCTATGCTCTGCAAGGGACTAAAAAATGCCTGCTGGCTGCTGCCTGGGTCAGGGGTCAGGGGTCAGGGGTCAGCACTGAGGGCTCTCCAAATGGCACATAAATTAATAGAAGTTGTTGCTTGCCCCGTTGCTTGTGAAAACTTTGCCGCATACTTAAATAAAAAATAAAATATTTCTCAAAGAAAAGAAAAACTTCTGCTGCCTGTACTGTACCTCCCCCCTCCCCGGGCACTCCCCTCACCTGGCATGATTTTTATTGATTTATAGCGTTAATATTTTTGCTTTAATGCGTCAAATAAATTAAATTGTCTTACGCACCTTTGTGAGCGCACAAAAAACTTTGACGACCCTAAGTAGGGGAGAGGGGGGTGGTAGCAGAGCGGGGTGGGGGGACAGCGCATGCATAACTTCGATTTCCAGCGAAAGCAAATAAATATTCATAAAAAATATTTTTGCACTCTCAAAAGCACTTTGCGGATCTTTAGCCGCCGCCAAAGGGGGTAAAGAGTGATGGCAGGGGTGGAGAAGAGGGAAGGGGGGGTGCACTGCCAAGACAGTGAATTATAAATATTCATTTATGCTAAGCGACGACGCGTGAGCATTTGCAGGTGTCTGTGTGGGTGTTTCTTCTTTGCTTAGTCTACTTCTTCTGCTGCTGCCGCTCTTCACCCCCTCTGCTGTACCTATGTACCCCTCCCCCTTTTTACAGCAGCCCTTAGAGCAGCCTTGTTGTGCTCTTTACTGCTGCGTATGATTGATTTAATTACGCTCTGCAACGCGGCGCGAGTTTGTCAAGCAGACGCTGCAAGTTTTTTGTCACCTGACCTTTGACCTTTCGAGCAGCACACAGTATGCAAATTTATGTTATGTCTTTTGTTTGCTTCTGCACATGCATAAAGTACAAACTTGCCAAGGCAGACTGGCATTGCTTTGCCTACTTCATGCGCACTTTGTTGCCACAACATTTTTTTTTTTTTTTTTTCAAACTTGTTGCGTTATTTATTGGATCTTCTCTTGTTGTGAGACTAACAATAATTATTCAAAGCTTATTAAGTAAATTAGATTAATTGCAATTTATCCCAAATAAATTATGAATTTTCAGGCACATGTGCAATAAGCTATAATTAGATACAGATATGAAAATTATATATGATACGCCTTTTCTTTATTTATTTATTTTTTTTAACGTCAACTAAGAATTTCGACTTATAATTAAAATTTTTTTTTTTTAAATAAAAATTAGATAAAACTAAAATAAAAAAAAAAATAATAGAAGTTTAAAACTTAGATTTAAAAATTGAATTTGGTAAAAAATAAAATATTTAAAATTAATTTAAAATATATATTTTTAAATTTAGGCTGGGGAATTTTTATTTGTTTATTTATTTAACATCAACTGAGACAGTCGACTTGAAATTAAAATAAGCTTTTATTTTTTAAATTAAAATTAGAAAATAATGAAATAAAAAAAAAATAATAATAAAAGTTCAAGACTTAGATTCTAAAATTGCTTTTGGTAAAAATAAAAATGTAAAATTTATTAAAAATATATATTTTGCAATTAAGGTTAGGAAATATTTATTTAGCGTCAACTAAGACAGTCAACTTGAAATAAAAATTAGTTTTTATCTTCTAAAATAAAATTAGAAAATATTGAAATTAAAAAAAAGAAAATAATAGAAGTTTAAAAATAAGATTTAAAAATCGAATCTAGTAATAAATAAAAAATTAAAATTAATGTAAGATATATATTTTTAAATTTAACCTGGGGAATATAAAACAAGAATTCCCGATCCAACATTTGCTGCAAAGAATCGGGGAAAACGCAGTATAACCCAATCAGATCGGTAGATTAGTATTAGTTGTTAGGATGTACAGTTAATTGATTAAGGATAGTCAGTTTAACAGAGTAAAGGGAGGACTCTGAGTTGAAAACTCTAGACAGTCTCTTGTAGTCAGCACAGAGAACTCGGAAAGGGTCATGCAAGCTGTAGTTAGTGGGACAAAAGGCCAAAGATAGAGGCATAAAATTATGAGTAACTCTAGAAGGAATACAGAAATTGATTTGGTTAAGCAGAGTAGGGGAATCTATATTGGTTAGGATAGGTTACTTTAGCTTAGGTTACTTTGCTTGATCTCAACAGACGGTCAGCTGGAGGTTACTGCAATGAGTCGAATTGGCAGGCTGTATAGGCAACTCAAGACCTATTTGTACTGAAGCAAGACGTACTACTGCTTGCAGCAGTTTCTCTTAAAATCACAAACACACACTCACACACACACACACATACGCAGAATTACCGCAGCGAGCCTCAGTGAGTTCTTTTTATGGCTGACTTGTCGCTGAGCTCGTCCCTGCTCGGGCCTGTTGTTGGTTAATATCATCACTCATGTATGCCGCATACTAAAGAGAATTTATCATGTCTGCTGCGGCAGCCGAAAAGAAGCCAAGAGAGACTGATAGAAAGGGAGAGAGAGAGAGAGGGGGAGTGGGGGAGAAGGAGTGAACTCTCGAAGGGGTTTTTTCAGAGGAAGCCATTGTCGCTGAAGTGTTTCGTTGCCAGCAGAGGAATCTATCTGTATGAAGCTGTTGTAGTTGTGCCTGCATGTGCCTGTGGCTTGCACCTTCCCACCTTGCCACCACCTTCCCAGCTGGCTGCTGTTGCTCTACCTGCTGCATATTCGCAAATTCGTTTAAGTTCAGCTTGCCCCCATCTGGGCTAAGTAGATTTCGGGCTACCTGCATGCAGTCAGCTCGTTACAGCTGCAGCACACGGGGAATTCCGCTCGCTTTCTTATGTTATTTTCTCTATTTTTTGGCTTTTTATCTCTCTCTCTCTCTCTGTCTCTCTCTTGTTCGTCTTTTCTTTCCTTTCTTTTTGTTGCCGGGGATTTTGGCAAATTGCCTAAAACTTTCTTTATATTTGATCTAATGAAATCCTGACGTGCTGTCGTCGCTTTCGCTCACGTGAGAAATGTTTTCACTAATGCAGCGAGAGAGAGAGAGGCGCTCTTCCACTCTCCCACTCACTCTCTCTCCTTCTTTCTCTATCCATTTCTAGTAAGTGAATCTATGGAGACAGCACCTGCATTGTCAGCGGCTAAATAAAACCAACGCAAGGCAAAGCAACAGCCACACATTGCGTATGCGTAATGTGTAACTGATATGCCCGGCAGTCTCTTTCTGTCTCTCTCTCCCTCTGTCGCTGTGTCTTCCTCTGTGCACGTGTGGGTGTATGTGTGAGTTCCGTTTCCGCAATTAAAATGTTGATTACATGAAGTACGACTGCCGCTTGTTTGTTTGCCGCTGCTGTGGGCGCTACAAAGGAAAACGGAAATTATGTGTATGCGGGCGTTAGCGCTTAGCTGAGCGTCGCCATCGCCATTGCCACACAACACAACAGCAACAATGGCAGTACCTCCCCCACCCCCTCCCCCACCACCTTCTCCCTGCACTGTGGCCAGAACTGGCGCATAAATTTTAACCATTCACTCGTGCGATAAGATTCGCCGCGCTGTCGTTTTATAACGTACTAAAACAGTCCCAGCACAGTAGCAGAGGGTGGGGGAGGAGTGAGAGGGGGAGGGGGTGGGCAGAGTGAGCACAATTAACAATTGGGAAATGGCACAAAGCGATAAACAATTTGACAAAGCACGCACTCATCAAATTTGCGAAAACAACAATAGACAAGGCAGCAGCATGAAGAATGCACATCAAAAGGCAGGGAAAAATTCACTGTATGAAGAAGAAGAAGAGGAAGTTTATTTATAAATATTTTTCAACAAGTAAATGATGTAAATGATAAATTTTATGCCTCCATCTTTGGCCTTTTGTCCTACTAACTACAGCTTGCATGACCCTTTCCGAGTTCTCTGTGCTGACTGCAATAGACTGTCTCGAGTTTTCAACTCTGAGTTCTCCCTTTACTCTGTTAAACTGTCTATCCTTAATCAATTAATTCTACATCCTAACAACTAATAATAATCTGCCGATCTGATTGGGTTTTACTGCGTTTTCCTCGATACTTTACAGCAAATGTTGGATCGGAAATTCTTGTCTTATATTCCCCAGCCTAAATTTAAAAATATATATTTATAATTAATTTTAAATTTTTTATTTTTTACCAATTTCGATTTTTAAATCTAAGTCTTAACTCTATTTTTTTTTTGTATTTCTGTTTTTATTTTATTTTTTTTTTTGTATTTTTGTTTTATTTTTTTTTCGTATTTCTGTTTTATTTTTTTTTTTATTTTAGTTATATCTAATTTCAATTTAAAAAAATTTTAAATTTCAAGTCGACTGTCTTAATTGACATTTAATAAATAAAAAAAAAATATATAAATAAAAAAATAAAATGTAATCAAAGCACAATCAAAATAGGTCAACGACCAAAGAGTTGTGTCTATACATAAATCTGCTGTAAGAAAGCATTTTTAACAGTATGCAAAGCATTTATGCCTTTTTATATTATACAACAAATGTAGATTAGGATTATAATATGTAAGCATACTTCCTAGCAATATGAGGAACAGGAAGACCTTGCCAATGGCTTGAGAATGCCAGAGTATCTCATGCAAGCTTTGCCTCGATCAGAAGAAAGTCCTTTGGTCTCCTTAGTTAATAAGGATTTGTGCTTTTACTAAAGACAATTTGAATAGAATTGTTTGTATAACTTTGGCCCTTAGTCTGTATGAGGTGTGATGAGAAGAGGCCCTTAGGGTTTATGAAGTGTGAGGAGAGGATGTTCCGCAAACAGCAACACAATGAGGAGAAATGCTTAATGAAGGAAAGCATCAATATCTTTACCCGCTCAAGCTCATCCACAGTTCCAAGATGAGGCACAATATTGTGTTTGGAATATGAATATGAATGAATATGTGTCAATAATATGAGGAACTAAAGCAGCCTGATACATACGATGTATGTCAGCCCAAACAGGACTGCGCGAAAGCGATTGATGAGTGGCAGTTGTAGTCATACAAAGTGCAGAAGGTGATCTATGATGAGATTTCTTCATCTTTTACAACACTCGCACTTCATTTAAAGAGCACTAAATCGAGTACAGCATCAAGTACGTGTATTTACTTACTGACCATTGACTCGATCTGTGCAGTAGATTCGCTACACTTGTCGGGGATTTCAACAAAACAAATGATGTTTTATAATTCAGCTTAGTTGAATCGAAGTTAATTGTATGCAGAGCTGTTGTAGTTGTAGCAGAATATCTTGTTATTTCCTGTCAATATGATAATAAGTGCCCAACTAAATGCTACTTTTGTCTAATAACAATGGCATAAGCTGTCTTGGCCATGGCTAACAGACTTCCTTCCTTCCTCTCGATATGCACTAAGGTTGCGCTATCTCTCTCGTTATCTCTCCCTCTCTCTCTCTCTCTCTTTCTAGAGCTGCCTCTCGACAAGCGCACAGCGGGACATGTTCTGCCTGCTCGCATATAGAAAAGTCATGTTTTGCATCTTTTGGCAGCTGCCATATATCTTAGTATGGGCCCGAACAAGACTAACAAACATGGCATACATAGTCAACTGCACACACACACACGCACACACATAGACAAATGCCCACACAGGTGGAAGAAGCATACACAATGTCAGTGTATTAGTCTGTGGCCAGCTCTAACGACAGCTACAAAAACAACAGAGGGAGAGGGAGGGAGGAAGGGAGGAGAGTGGCAGCTGGTTGCATGCAGATGAGTAGCAACTTGGGAGTTGCAGAGAGGGAGTTAAGGGAGAGAAGAGAAGCAGCAGGTCACCAGCAGCAGCAGCAGCAGTGGACGCCTCCTTGGTATGCACAATTCATGTTGCACTTAAACAACAACAACAATAGCAACAACAACAATAGCAACAACAACAGGCAACCAAGTCGACCCAGGGGAGACGGCGCACGGGCGGAAAGTGGCGAAAACTAATAGCAAAGAAGCTGCGGCCTGCAGATGAAGAGCAGAGCGGGGGGCAGGGGAGGGGAGCTCTACCCACAGCAGCCGGGTTAATGGCAAAGGTGCTGATGTAGCCTCTTTCTCTCACACTCTCCCCCTCTCTCTCTCTCTCGCACACCTTCTTACCTGCTGCTGCTCTGGTGGTTTTTTCGTTTTTTTGCGCTCACGTGTGTTTGGCACGCATGTTGCAAGCGCTTATCGCCTTCGTTGAGGCAGCGTGGCAAGCTGAGCTGTGCCACACAAGAGGAAGAGGGGGGGGGCACAGTTGAAGAGGCAGCTGTGTACCCAGTCTGTGTTTGGGGCCACTTCAGTTGGCTGCTAAGACGAAATGCCGTTAGCTACGAGTAAATTCGATTTTGCACTTGAGCCGCTTGCAGCTAATGCAGCCAACGACCTGCCACATCAGCCAAAATGGGCCACGCCTAACATGCGTTGCCACACCCCCCTCCCCCTTCATGCTCTCCCTACACTCCTTATAGTCCTTGCTTGTAGTTCCTTCCCCCTCGGCACTTCTTGTGCATTCCCACTTCCCACTGCCTTCATTAAAACGTTTTTATGTGCTCGCCGGCCAAGTGGAAGAGGCTGCTGCAAAAAAATGCTAAAACTAAAACTAAAGGCTAAAGCTAATGTTCTCAGCAGCCAACGGCGAGGGTGGCTTCAAAAGTTGCGACGGTTAGATTAGTGTAAATTACTTTAAAAGGAAGTAAAGTTCTTTAAACACATTTTTATGTGATGTAGGAAAGTAGGAGAAAGATCATAACTTCTTGTTTATTCATATGTTTTTTTTTTTTTTTTTTATGTAGAAGCGTTGAATCCATACAATACAATACTAGTAACATAACTACGCAAATACACAAATAAATAACAGTACCAAACCTAACCAAAAAAAAAAAAAAAAAAAAAAAAAAAAAAAAAATCTTTAATAGATCCTTAGTGTAAGATATTCATAATATTGATATGCTTAGAAGACTATTCATATTAGAGTATGTATGCATTATTATAAGTTGTCATTATATTACTCTCCAGTCTCAAATTATATTATATTTTCATTCATTCATTCATTCTTTAAAAGATGCGTAGAATAGATTAGATATTCACAATATTGATATACTTATAAGACTTATTTTATTAGAGTACAATATAAATTGTCTTACTCTTGATTTTCAAGTCTCAAATCAGAAGATATTGTACTGCATTACTTTCTCTTCCTCTCTGTAAATAAATCTGCATAAATATTTGATTTAATAAAGCAAAGATAGAAAAGTCATCGCTTTACATCGCCTTAAGTACTCATATATAAATATTATTTAGAGATATGACTGATAATTGTCTCAGGGAATGTTTACAGTATTACAATAAAAGTTAGAATTCCCTTAAGTTAAGATTCCTCTCTCAAGCCTTAAAGCAGAAGAAATGTTGACCATATTCTCTGTCTTTCTCTGCAACAAATTTCTGTGATTTGATAAAGAAGAGTCACAGAGATCTTTGCCTTAGTTTCATCAAGTCTTGAGTTTATCTAAGGAATAGATATTTATATATTTAATACGACTAACTAGAATATTAGGGAATATCTCCAGTATTATAAGCAGTTCCTCCCTTCACTTTGAACTTTATACTCTCTCCTCAAAGCAGAAGAAATGATATTCAATGCATCTTTAAAGTCACTCTCCCTTGTGCTTCCTTAACTTTTCTGACCGCCCTCGTCGTAGTTCGTCCAGCTGTGCTGGGTATATTTGGTTTGGGGGCATCGTCGCCATTGCCGCTCTGCTCGCAAGTAAAAGCAATTTCAGGTACTCAGGACGACAAACAATTTGCATATGCGATGCACGTTCGCATCTTCAATTTACAATTTGGATGCGGCTAAATACGTATCTATGCGATAGATCTATAAACCAATTTCCGTAGCGACAGCAAAAACACATCCGATTCGACAACGATGTTCCTACTGTTGTTGTTGTTGCTGCTGTTGGTGTTGCTGCTGTTGGTGTTACTGTTGTTGGTGTTGTTGGTGTTGCTGTCGCGTCGCGCTCAATTAACACAGTTGGCATTTTGGCGCATTTCCTTTTCAGGACATTTTGATGATGACGTTGCATAAGTGTTTCCGCCATTTTGCAAAATATCATAACACACACACACAAACACACATACACACACAGAGAAATAGGCGCACACACACACATGCATAGAGATTTACAGGCAATTTGATTAAGCACAACACAATTTTGTATATTTTAAATATTTATAAATAAATGCAACCATTCGACTGCAAAGCGTCAACAGGCACGCAGCCACGCCTCCCCTAAACCTCTGCCTCTACCTAAACCTAACCTCAATCCCCCACTAAACTTCAACCTCAGCCCGACTGGAACGTCATGCGCTGCCGTTAGCGACGCTGCACGCCACTTAAAGCGACTCGCAGCTTATCCAGTGTGTGTGTGTGAGTGTGTGCCAGTGTGACTGTGCGTATGTGTGTGTGTGTGCATTTTGAGTAATAAACTCATTTCATATGCTGACTGCTTTTTCATTTCAAACTTTTTTGCCAGTGTGTGTTGTGTTTCTTGTTAGCCCAAGCCGAACCCAAGCTGAAGCTCGAGCTGCAGCTGCAGCTGAGCAGGAGAAGGAGAAGGAGAAGGAGGTGGAGAGGCGGGTTTTAAGGCATGGCCCAAATGATATACGAGTTGTGTTCTCTCTGCACTGTACCGTGTTGTGTAGTGTAGTTTCTAGTTAACCCTTTTTGTTTTCCGCTGCCAACCGAGCATTGTTTGCCGGCCATTTGCCTTGCCTGCTTGCGGGTTACCCTACCAGAGTTTCCACTTCCATGTTGGTTGTACTAGTTGTTGTTGTTCTCGCTGCTCTTGCTGTTGTTGTTGTTGTTGTTGCTGGCAGAGTTGCAACAAAAAATTATTAAATATGCATGCATATGTGGAAATGCAGCCGTTAAATGTAGGTGAAACCGGCTGTCAAAATGCCTGACACAACGATAATGAAATTTGCACAGGCCACGTCGGCAGCATGCCCCCTCCTTCCCCCTTCCCCTCTCCCCCTCTCCTCACTCTAAATACGTTGAGTGACATCTTAATAAAGTGCTCACTCGTTCAATTAAATGCCCTACAGACTGACTTGTGCCTTATAAAAATGCAAAATAGACACAGTCAGTCGAGCAGTCACTCAGTCAGTCAGTCACTCAGTCAGTCAGTCACTCAGTCAGTCAGTCAGTCACGCAGTTAGTTAGTTAGTCAGTCAGGCAGACAGTTAGTTAGTTAGTTTCTGTCTGCAAGACTCGCTACCCCTTTGTCATTTGATTGTTGCCTGGCATTTTGTTTGCCCCTAAGCCCCGGCAGATTGACGGACGTAGCTCGTAAAAAAAGAGAGAGAAAGAGAGAAAAAGAAATGGGATAAACTGTGAAATATCACTCGATTTCGGAGCCAGACAATTTGTCAGACGTAAATTTTTAATAACTTTTTCATTGAATTTGTTGCAGCGGGGCAATTTAGAAGTCTGGCATAACAAAGTAGAAAATTATTCTCTGCACAAAAATATATATAAATCAGTCAGTTTGGAAGAAGAGATATTGTAGAAGGGGTTATTAAATTTAATCTTACATGGCTTCTTAGAACTTATTTATCATTTATTTGGCGTTATCTGCTAATTGATAGAGATGGTTATATGTTTCTATAGTCTCTATCTATAGAGTAGAAGGTTATTTTAAATTTGAAACAATTGTCTGTCTGTATGAGCACCTAGATCTCAGGGACTACAATAGCTAGGGCTATCAAATTTGGTGTCATTATGTATTATAACTTTGTGCCAACTGTCTGTGCGTCTGTATGAGCATTTAGATCTAAGAGACTATAATAGCTAGGACTATTAAATTTGGTGTCAATATATATTATAGTTGCCCGCAGATAAATTTTTCTTTAACAATTAACCACGCCCCTTTCCACCATCTTAGATAAATAAAACTCGAATTTGAACTGTAATTTAAATGCAGGATTGTTCATTTTTGATAAAGACAATAACTATTGATGCCCAAATAATATCTCAAAATTTGGTTGCGATGGCATAACTAAAATAGAAATTATCTAAAAATTAATTTTAGGAGTTACTGATTTTCACGCCGCGCCCTAAAGTAAGCAACACAAAAAAACGATAAACCCAAAAGATTAATATTTCAGAGATCGTTTTGGTTAGGTAGATAGAGTGTATATTACTGTATAACACACTCGACTCTGGGCTTCGTGCTTGTTTAGCTGCGGAAACTTGCAGCTGATAAGGGGTTTACGCTTCTTATAATTAATTATATTTTTTTTTGGATAAGAAATAAATGTTCTTCATATATTATTATCAAGTTAAAAATATGTTACTTTATTAAAATTGTTTTACTTATTTTTATTTATATTTAAAAGACGATAGGGTGCTCGAGCTTCTTATAATTAGTTCTATATTTTTGGATAAGAAATAAATGTTCTTTATATATTATTATAAATTTAAAAGCATTTTACTTTATTTAACATTTTCTTTTTTTTTTAAATTACATTTTTAAGTTTACTTTATTATTTTTTTTAAGTTACATTTCTTAGTTTTTTTTATTTAATTTAAACTATATTTTTTAGTTTGATAAAAAATCAATGTTCTCTATTTATTAATATCAAGTAAAAAACATTTTAACATTTCTGTCGCTTGCCTTCAGTGCATTCCTTTACTCTTCTCTCGGTGCCACACCCTCCTACAAAAGATTATTTAATTTATTGGGTTTCATTGAATTATTGCGAGTTGGCTACCGAGAGAGAGAGAGAGAGAGAGAGAGAGTGAGGCGAGTGATGCGAGTGACGCGAGTGTTTGGCCGAGTTTTGCTTGCTTGATGTTTATCGTTTGCGACAGCGTAAAACTCAATTATCGCTAATTGAATTCGGCTTTGTTGTGTGGCAAATTGAATCATTTAAGGTAAATCTGCTTTATTATTTGTGCCTGCTTTGCTGCGCGCTCTATTCCTTTTTTTCCCCCCCACCCCACTCCCTCTTCTTCTACTACTGCTCTTGCTCAGTTGTTATTGTTATTGTTGTTGTTGGATTTTATTGTTGTGGAATTACTGAGAAACTTTGGCAGACGTCAGAGCTAGCTGCGCTTCCAGTGCGGGCTAAAGTGCAAAAGTTGGCTTAACAAAACTTTGTCATGGTTGCAGCAAATAATAAAAATGAGCAGCAGTCGCATAAAGTGCAGCAAATGCAAAAACTTCTACCGATGCTGGACAGTGCCACCAGCAACAGCAGCAACAGCAGCAACAACAACACTGAGTACACTGAGTACTAAGCACTGTCATTGGTACTTGAGCTACAGCTTCAGTTCCAGTTGCAGCTCGAGCACGATCTCCCCTTATCCAACTGAGTATTCTTGGGGTCTCCCAGCAGTCACAAAACTTGAAGCAATAAACAATAAAACACTAAATCAAGCGAATGTCTGTCTGTCTCTGCCCCATCTCTGAGTGTGTGTGTGTGTGTGTGTGTTTGTGTGCCAGCGAGTCAACTATGAAAATTGGCACATCAAGCGTTTTAAGCGCAACTCGTTTATCTCGGACGGGGTAAGCGATCCGCCTGCATTATCCAAGCGACAAGCAATTGAATCGCATTACAAGCCAAATAAATTTCACGGCAACCGTTTGCCGAGCACCAGCACCAGCACCAGCAGCATCAGCAGCATCAGCGGAAGCAGCTTCTGTTCCTGCTCGTGCTCGTGCTTGAGCTTCAGCTTCAGCTTCAGCTTCCTGCTTGAGCATTGGCAAATAAATTTTCCCATACTCGTACACACACACAATGGGACATTCTCGTTGCTTCCTTCGCCCCCCTGTTTTCATGGTGCTCGAGGTAAGCTCGAGGGTAGTCAAATAATCAACGTGTCGATAGTACTCACCATGATGATAGTTAAGCAGCTTATCAATAGTACAGAACTCTTCTCAGAGCTTAAGCAATCACTTGCTAATCAATTTATGTATCACTTTGCATTCAAGTTGCTTATGGAGACTGTCAACTCTGATATGAATGAAATATTATTGACTGATTATCATCGATTCAGTACCCACGAGGGTCTTTTTTATGTGTCAATAACTTTGCACTATGAAGAGCGCTAAAAACTCAAATAAACAGCAGAGAGAGAGTGTGATTTGCCATGGAGAACATGTGAATATATAAAGTTAAGCTCAACTCGGGCAGATCTGCCTTCAATAGACTCCTCAAGAAGCGGCTTTGAACACCTTAAAGAGACTGCACTCTCGAGTCCGTACAAGTTTGTGCTTTGAGAAACTAAATCCACTTCTCGACAAGTTGGTGAAATTGTGCAGAAAGCGATTTGCAAAACACAAGCGATATTGTGTTATCAAATGAAAGGAGAGTGGAAGCAAAGAAGCAGAGAGAGAGAGAGGGAGTGAGAGAGGGGAAGATAAAAGAAAGAACAGGCAGAAAGGAGGCCACCTCTCAGCTTTAAACAGCTGTGGAACACAAAGCCAGGCATTTTATGCGCAAAAGATTGAGTTGCTTGAGCAGGAGAAGAGAAAGAGGGGGCAGAGAGAGGCAGACGAAACAGGCTTAGGTGGGCGTCAGGCAGCAACTTTGCCGGTTGCCTACTTTGCGGCGCATATTCTAATCACTCGAGTCACGCAAATGTCAATGTTGCTGTCAAAGTGTCAATGAAATGTTCAATGAAAATAAAATGCGCAAGAAATAAGAGCGCAAAAGAGCGAGAAGCAGACACACACTGCCAGCAGGTAAGAGAAAGAGCGAGAGAGAGGAGGGGGGGAGCAAGGCAAGCAAAGCGGTTTGGCTCGGAAACAAAGTTGTGCCTGGCAAAGCCAAAGACTTGCGGAAAGCAACAACTTTGCACAAGTCGCTTTTGCCGCTGGCGGCGTTTGTTATTGAAAATGTGGCTTATATGGAAATGCCGTGGCAAAATATTTTCCTTCTCCTGCAGCTGATTCTCCTTCTTCTTCTCCTTCTACTACTTCTGTTGCTGCTGCTGCTGCTTTTCCATTTTGCTCGTTTGTTGTACGCGCGCCTCGTACACTTTCTTTTTTCTCTCTCTCGTATTTGTTTTATTAATAAGGCGCAAAAGCGCAAGCCAAGTGCCGCCTTCTCCTCTCCCCCTCTTCTTGTCTTACTATCTCTTTCAGGCCTCCTCTGTGTGTGTGCGTGCCGAAGTTGTCTGGCGTGTGCCAGTTTATTTCTATTTCTATTCAGTTTTTTGCCTCGCTTGACTCTCAATTAAATTTTATAGGCGACGCCGGCTTCTCCTTTGTGTGCTCAATAGTGCTCAAGTTGCCGCCTCGACACTGAGCTACAAAAATTAATAGAGCAAAAAATGCAAACTCACTCCATTACTAAGCAATGCCAGCCAGCAATGCTGAGTGAGGAGGCAGTTTATTGGGAGCCTTGCAATAATAATGAATACACTAAGAACACTATAACACTGGGCTACAAATCAAATGACTCCTGAGTAATCAATGAGGGAGTGGCATCAAATACTTTATGGGCAAATACTGACTGAGAGATATGTATAATAAATACTTCTACTTCTCTATATCAATTTATTAATCAATAGTAGCAAGAGTATCTTATTTTTTTTTTTTTTTTTTTTTTTTTATTTAGTGAAGAATCCGTGCATCAGAATATTTGTATCTCAACATCACAGGGTGGAGAAATATTCTTAACAATTTTTTTTTTTTTTTTGTGTTTATATTCTTAAGAAATACCAAACACTGTAACAAAGCAGATACTGAGAGAGCAAGAGTATCTTATTTTTTTTTTTTTTTTTTATTATTATTAAATGAAGAATCCGTTCATCATAATATTGTATCTTAACATCACAGGGTGCTGAAATATTCTTAAGAATTACCAAACACAATAATAAAGCAGATACTGAGAGATATAATAAATACATCTACTTCTCCATATCAATTTATAAATCAATAGTAGCAAAAGTATTTTTTTTTTTTTTTTTTTATTATTGTTAAGTGAAGAATCCGCACATTATAATATTGTATCTTAACATCCCAAGGTGAAGAAATATTCTTAAAAATAACCGAACACTACAACAATGCAGATACTGCGAGATATAATCTATCTCTATATCAATTTACAAATCAATAGTAGAAGGAGTATTTTGTACTCCAACTTCTTATACTTCAGTTTGATTGAACAAACTAAGCAAATTTCATTAAAATAAATACCTTAGACACTGCTTGTGCACCCCTTACTCCCCTTAACTCCCTTTCATACTATAAATTAATTATCTAATCCTTTATTACTTTTGATTTATCACCTGCCGCTCTCAGTCCCCTCAATTCAAACTCCTTTTACACTTGCTTATGATAATTGCTGCAAAGGACACACAATGACAGCGTTTAGTTCCCCCACCCCGACACCTCAGCTACCCCAGCTACCTCATTGATAGCCTGTGCATGTCTGCAATACACACACACACACACACACAGTCACACACAGACACTCACACATTGACAGGCAAGCGACAAATGTCGAGCAAACGATGACGATGGATATGTGCCACAGTTTATACAGCCAACGGCGCTGCCAAAATTTGACGCCTGATCAATAATATTGGCTGAGAAGCAGCAGCAAGAATGAATGAGAGAGAGAGGGTGGAGTGCAAAGAGGGAAGGAGGGGGGGGAGGGACTACAGCAAAGCAGGTGAAGCGAATTTGCATGCAGCTGAGCTGCGACAGGTAGAATGATGACGAAATTAAAGCAATACAACGTGCAGTCATAGATGATATAGCCATAGATACAGACACACATACAGACACACATACACATACAGATACAGTTACACATACAGATACAGATGAATGCATATACATACATCTCTTATCGTATATATCTATAGAAATGAATGCCGCATTGGGGCAAAGGTAAACGCTTCATTGGCAGCTAAAGTGTGTGTGTGTCGTGGTGTGTGTGTGAGTGTGTGTGTGAATAGAGGGTGTGCGAGTGTGTGCCGTGTATTGGCTGCAGAGTTTGGCAAATTTTGACAAAATATATTCAGGCGCACGTAGGAAATTACAAACGGATGTAAATACATCAATTCCAAATGAAGAGCATGTGCAGTGAATAGTACTAAATGGGTGTGGCCAGACGGCTGGAGAGGGGGTGGGGGGTGGGTGTTGGTGGAGTTGCATGTGGCATGACTGTTGAGCTGCTGAATGCATGACAAACTTGCAACCAAATCAAATAGTTCAATAAACCCGGGCAAACAATTTAATATGCGTGGACAGTGCAGCCAACCATACTAGTCGTATACTTAACACAAGGAGTATCTGTGTGTGCGTCTGTATGTGTGTGTGCTCGTGTGTGTGTGTGTGGGATGCTGACAAGCTTCGATTGCAATTAATTGTAAATGTCTTGCAGACGAAATTAACACATTCGCCTCGTACTGAAATTGCCAATTGCAGCTCGTAAAATAAATTGCTGCCAATCGAGCAATCGCCACTTGCCACTTGCCACACCGGCAACAACGCCCAGCACACACACACAAACACAGACACAGTTGCAGACAACACTTGCAACACTTGGCAAGTTGCAAGCTGAACTGTGCTTCAAGTGCTCCGACAATTTGCATGCCAAGTGCCCGGCGAAAGTTGCCAGAAATGCTTCGGGCGCCATTTCAATTGGTTTCCCGTAAGAATTATGAATTTATCGGCAGGAGGAACTTGCCAAGCAGTACAACTATCACGGCGAAAGTGCCAAAGTTACCTTTGACCCGGCAATTGAAATTGAGCAACAAAAGTTAAGATTTTAGTTGGCCAAAGAAAGTCTGTTGAGAGGAGCGAATTTAGGTGGGAAATAGGTATGGAGTTTAGCGTGAAAATGGACTGGAAGTGGAACTGATATAAGAAGGGGGTAAATTATGATTTGAATATTTTTTTATTAATATGTTATATTGTATATCACATCTCTCTATTTATAAGTAGTTATAATAACTGAGGAAAGTATGTTGAGAGGAGAGTATGTTGCTGGGAAATAGGTATGGAGTTTAGCGTGAAAACGGACTGAAAGTGGAACTGATATAAGAAGGGTGTAAATTAAAGTTTAAATATATTTTACAATATTAATATATTGCACATCATATTTTTCTATATATAATCACTCTCATGACTCCTTGAGATTTTATTGTAGTTGGCTAAAGAAAGTATGTTTAGAAGAGCGAATGTAAGTGGGGAAATAGGTAGAGCGTTTAGACTGATAATGGAGAGGAAGTTTTGATACAAGAAGGGAGTAAATTAAGATTCAAATATATTTTATTAACATATTAAACATCATATCTCCCTATATATAAGTAGTTGTAATAACTCTCATAACTCCATGAGATTTAAGTTGGCCAAGAAAAGCATGTTTAGTGGATAGAATTTAGATGGGAAATGAAGTGGAAGTTTTGATACAAGAAGGGGGTAAATTATGGTTTAAATATATTTTATTAATATTTTATATGATTATATATGTGGTATAACTATATATAAGTAGTTATACAAATTTTTATGACTCCATGAGATTTTAGTTGCCCAAAAAAAGTATGTTGAGAGGAGCGTATGTATTGTATCTTTAGAGGAGTTTAGAGTGAAAATGGAGTAAAAGTTCTGATAGAGGAAAGGAGTAAATTATGGCTTAAATATATTTTAATAATATATATTATTAATATTTTATATGACTATACAATATATGTATCACATGCCTCGCTCTATATAAGTAGTTATAATAATTCTCATGACTTGTAAAATAAATATAAATATATATTCTCTTTAACCCCGCAGGTAAAGCTGCCTGGAAATTGCATAGGTGTTCATCCTGCGCAGTCACACACTCTTCACACACTCCTCACACACTCCCCACACACATTCACGCACTTTCATGCAACTTAAAAAATCAACACAATTTGAAAATAGCTGGAAAACTAACGCATAACGTTTTAATTAGTGCAAATTAATTATGCAAATCGTTGAGGCGACTCGCGAAGTTGCAACGCCAGCAGCAAGAAGGAGCCAGCGAGCAATGCAGGTAATCACTTGCTCAAATAGGCGACCCGAGCCAGGGCAGAGGCAGAGGCAGCTCAATTATTTGCACTTATTTATTCATTTAGTTGGCAATTAAAGCATACAAAATTAAATAGAAAACCATTTGGCTTCATTTCAAGCAGAATAAAATAACACAAAACTTTAAATTGTATGAACGCGCGTCTGTCGGCGCAGTTTGGCGCGGCGGCGGCGGGGGGGCAACTTTTTATTTTTATTTTGTTTTTTTTTTTTTTTCTATTTTTCTTCTTCTTTTGCTTGCTTGCTTGGTTGTTTTTTTCGCCCATTTTTATTTTAGTTTGGCGCGCTGCTTTTAAATCAAAGTGCGAGGCGAAGGCGCAGAGGGAAGTGTGCATGGGGCAGCGGCACCAGCAGCAGCAGCAGCAGCCATAAGTGCATAGCAGAGCCAACGATGAGGGGGTTGTAGCGGCAGGGGTTGGCTGGGTGGCGGGGCCAGTCCATTCCATTTTCAACTAAATAAATAAAAAGTGAATTTTTAATTAAAAGTTAAGTGGCAACTCATTTAAATTAATGTTGACTCAAGCGTCATAGCAAAACATTTGGCGAGCAAAGGCGAAGCGAGAGCGAAAAAATTCCACTGCAGAAGGATGGGTGGGGGGAAGCGGGGAGGGAGGGCAGCCCAGTGGCTTACAGCAAACTGCAGTGCATGTGGTGAAAGGCAAAAGGAAGTGAGAGAATGACAGAGAGAGAGAGAGAAGGAGAGTGTGAGGAAGTGGGGAGTGAAGAGTGTGCACAGACTGGGGTGCATGGGGCTGCCTTAATAAGCATAATGCACTGCAGGACCTTGACTGGGTAGCTGCGTAATGGAGTCATAGATAGAGCACAAAAATGCTCGTCATGTAATTAGAACGCAATGCACTCGCTCGTTATGCGATGGAGATGACAATATGCATTACAGAATGACCGCATGCACTGCACGATCTCCCTGAGCTAATGAGTGTGGAAATAACGAGATGAAATTGAGTGAGAATGAAAACGAGAAGGCGACGAGAGTGTAGCGAAAGTATGCGTAACGAGTGGAGCTATGTTGGGCAAAGATTGTAGCAGAGATGAAGAGAAGAGAAGAGAAGCAAAGTAAATAAAAGTAACGAGTACAATAAAATCAGCGAGTAGCTTAAATGTAACGAGTGAAGCTGAGTAGTTGAATTGGTGCAGAGATGACCAATAAGAAAGAAGGGAAGAATATAAGCAATAAGTTTACTAAGAATAAAAGTAACGAGTATAAAACAACGAGTAGTTAACGGACAACGAGTGGAGCTGAGCAGTTGATTGCAGTTATGCAGGGAATTTAATATAGATGAATAAATAGGAAAAGGAAAACAAAGAGGTCAGGAAGCAATAAAAGTAACGAGTAGCACAAATTTAGCGAGTAGTTAATGTATGAAGAGCTAGGCTATTGATTTCAAGGCAACATTGAAGGCGAGTGAAGAATGACAATAGGCTAGGAATATGTTAGGATGATATTCAAGTTACAAAACTCTGTAGCTAGAAGAAGTAACGAGTAAAACAAGTAGTAACGAGTAAAGAGTGACCAAGAGTAATGAGCATAGAAAAGTACGGCAAAAATGTAACGAGCTCAGGGTAGTGATTGCAATGGGAAGTCACTTAAGCACAAGCAAGGATGCGAGTTAATGCAACGAGTAGTGCAGAGTAACGAGTAGCGAGTGGCGAGTACTTCGGAAGTTGAGAATTGCTTGAGCTTCAGGCTTTTAGTAGAGCTGTGAGTAAATGAAACGTATAAAGCAGAGTAACGAGTAGAGAGTGTCGAGTAGAGAGTAACGAGTAGCGAGTAGCGAGTACTGTGGAAGTCGAGAATTGCTTGCAGTCAGTCAGTAGCATTGTTGGTAAATGAAACGAGTAGAGGAGAGTAACGCGTAGAGGAGAGTAACGAGTAGAAAGTGTCGAGTAGAGAGTAACGAGTAGGGAGTAGAGAGTAACGAGTATGGAGTACTACGGGAGTGGAGAATTGTTTGACCTTCAGGCATTTACCATAATAGAGCTGTGAGTAAATGAAACGAGTAGAGCAGAGTTTCGAGTGGAGAGTGTCGAGTAGAGAGTAGAGGGTAGCGAGTAGTGTATGGCGAGTAGCGAGTGGCATTCAGTAGTGTTGTGGTCAAAACTAGAATAAGACTTAAAAGCACGACAAGTTAACTAAAGCAGTGAAGGAACCAGAGATGCCAGGCAGTATACAAAGTCAAGAAGTAAATGGTAAACAATGATTTCATCAAATGAAAAGTACGCCATAGTGAAATAGGTAGCGAGTATAGAGGGAGCATTAATAATATGAAATATAATACATAGAACTTCATTTTCTCGTTGCTTCCAAAATATTTAAAGTTGAAAATACATACTTTCATAAATCAAATGTAAACATTCTCTAGCTTACAAACACAGCAGTCTGTCTCTCCCAACACAACTATTCTCACACACAAATATTAGTGGAATTATTATAGACTAGTTGAAAGCATAAGAACATTACTAAATTAGCAGAATGGACCCGGCAAGCGATTCGAGCCACACAACACTCCATGCAACAGACACGGAGAGCGCCGAGGGGTTGTCGCCTTTGCAGACAGAGAACGCGGATAATATGGCCATGGAGGTGGACGATGAGGACAAGCCGACGTGCAGTGCTGAGTGCCAGTTGGCCAAGAAGCGATTCACAGTCAAGAAATGGAATGCGGTCGCCATGTGGGCCTGGGGTAAGCCTAAGCCGGGTCTGCCTGGCGAAGCTTAAGTAGCTTCAAAGCAGATTAATAAACAATTTCCGGCTATCGCTGCCCCACTCTCTCTCTCTCTCTCTCCCTCCCACTCTCTCCAACTGTGCACAGATATTGCTGTAGATACTTGCGCCATTTGCCGCAATTCCATCATGGATCTGTGCATCGAATGCCAGGCGGATCCCAATCAGAACTCCTTCGAGGAGTGCACTGTGGCCTGGGGCGTCTGCAATCATGCCTATCACTTCCATTGCATATCGCGCTGGCTGAAGTCTCGCTCTGTCTGCCCACTGGACAATCGTGAATGGGAGTTCCAGAAGCTGGGCCGTTAGTCTACATTATATATATCTCTCTGTGTGTGTGTGTGTATGTGTGCGTGTGTATCTGTGAGGGGCTGCTGCAGATGGTGCTCAAGTAATAAGAAATCGTTGCGCTGACTCAGCGTCCTGAACTTTATCATTATTTTGTGTTAATTATGCATCTTTCGCCGGCTGCAAGATGAGGAAAGGAGAGGGGAGGAGGGAGGGGGAAGGTGGTGCGGCTCAATGCCCAATTATCATTTGTGTGCTCGCGCAACTTTTGCGGCACTTAATAAACGAGCTGGAGACGGGCAGAGGGAGGAGGAGAGGGAGGAGGAGAGGGAGTGGGTTGCAGCTCAAACTTTATCCACAGTTTTCGAAGCTGGCGGCAAGGCTTGGCCAGGCTTATCAATTTTGCAGCTCGCTTTCTCACGATGGCAACCTTTGAACTTTGCGCAATAAGTTTGGCCAAGAGCTGAGAACAGGGGCAGGGGTAGAGGCAGGGGCCGGGGCAGGGGCAGGCCGAATTGCACTTTTCGCCGCATCTTATGATTCTCAGTTTTAACAATTAGCTCATCGATTTTATGAAGTGCGCTGCCGCCTTCTTGCCACAACTCGCTTCTCGGCTGTCAATTAGCCGCGGTGCCGGGTTGCCTGCCCCACCGACTGCCTCCCTGCCCGCCTGCCTGGCTGGGCAAACACGAGCTTAACGGAACATAATTAAATAGAATTACTGTTTAATTGTTGCCCGAATCACATTAACACGCCAGCCCAGCCAGACGATAGAAGCTTCTTCCTCCTCCCTCCCACCCCCACTACCCCGCCCCTCTGCCTCGTGCCTCATTGTCTACGTCCGCGTCTTGATTGTTTGCTCGAACACACGAAATAATTTTCGTGCACAACAAATTGGCAGCTTTCCATTTAACTTGTCTAAAACTGTGCATGGTCGTGGGCCACGCCCCACCGCCCCCTCCATTCTTTGGCATGTGACGCGCCAAGCTCGTTGCTTCTTTTAATTTTTGCAAGAAAATTAAGTTTGTTTTCCATTAAGTTAAATAATTACAAAATTATCCAGCACTCAAAGGATCTCTGCACCCTTTCTCTGTAGGTGTGTGCGTGTCTCTGTGTGTGTGTGTGTGTGTGTGTTTGTGTGTGCATGTTTGTTTTGCTAGAGTGGCAACTCTGGTGATACGACTGTTAGAACGCTGTCGGCTTGAGCAGCAGCAGCAGCTGCAGTTTTCCGTGTAACTGACAATGATAGCTGCCTGCTTGACTGACTTACTATCCAACCAGGGCTGCAGAAAGCGAGAGGGAAACTGTTATTGAACATTTAAAAAATTCATAGAAATTATTGACGACTTTTCCAACTATTTTTTGTGTATAAAAAAATTTGTAAAATTATTGAAGATTTTTTTTTCTTTTTGACTGACTTACTATCCAACCAGGCCTGCAGAAAGAGAGAGGGAAACTCTTACTAGACATTTATGAAATGCATAGATATTATTGAAGATTTTTTCAACTATTTTTTGTGTATAAAAAAATTTTAGAAATTATTGTAGATTTATTTTATTGACTGACTTATGTTACTATCCAACCAGGGCTGCAGAAAGAGTGAGGGGAAATCTTATTAAACATTTATAAAATGCATAGAAATTATTGAACATTTTTTCAACTATTTTTTCTGTATAAAAAAATTTTTAAAATTATTAAAGATTTATTTTATAGACTGACTTATGTTACTATCCAACCAGGGTTGCAGAAAGAAGGGGAGAAACTATTATTGAACATTTATGAAATGCATAAAAATTATTGAAGATTTTTCCAACTATTTTTTCTGTATAAAAAAATTAAAAAAATTATTGAAGATTTTTTTTTTTTTTTTTTGACTGACTTACTATCCTTCCAGGGCTGCAGAAAGGGAGAGGGAAACTCTAACTAAACTAAACAATTAAGAAAAGCATAGAAATTATTGAAGAATATTCTGACTATTTTTTCTGTATAAAAAATAAATTTTTAAATTATTGAAGATTTGTTTTATTATTTTTGCCATTTATTTCTCCCACTTCAACGTTTTTTTTTTTGCCACTTGGCTTAACTATTTGCTGCAGCCCTGGCCCTGCACGCCTGTTGGCTCCGACAAAAGTTTTGCTTAAACGTTTTGCTCTGCTCTTGGCCCGAACCAAGGCTCATTATCTTTTCATTCGTTTTCTTTCTCTCTTCGCTCGCATCGCCTTCCTGCACTTGTCTTTCTTTTCTTTAACGCTTCGCTAATCAAATTCAACATTTTTCCGTTTTAATTTGACAATTCGAAAACAGGCTGGTCGAGGGTGGTATGGGGGGGGGGGTACCGACAACAGCTGTGCGTTGTCAATTGGAAAATGATAAAGTGACGAGCTCTGCTCGGAATCCGCTCGTAATGAAAATGGAAATTGGCATAGGAAGTGAAACAGATAACTGTAAATGGCATTGACAAGAGCCCCGCGCGGGCAGCGAGTGTTAAGCTTGTTAGTTTCTCATTTTTCCCAGCACATTCTCTCTCTCTTTCGCTCTCAAGGTGACCCGTGTCGAGGGTCGTAACTGCATCACAATTAACGCAAATTATCCGTGTCCAGTTGCAACAATTGTCGCTTCTAGTTGCAACTGGGGTTACTTGATTGAATTTACTTCGCTCGGCGCGTGACTTGCACCACGTAGCGACAACGTGCCGCATTAAGTGTACGTCAACTGGGCATATTAAGTATACGCACGGTCAGCCAAGCACTAGCACTAGTCCCAAAATGAATTTTAAAGTTGCCTTTTTGATGTGCAAACGAGTCGAGTGTCTCCTTTTAAAGTTGCCATATTTCGACATATATTTTGTTTTAATTATGACAAGCGCAGTCTTCTCTCTCTCCCTCTCTCTCTGTCTCTCTCTTTTTTCCTTGGCTTTCACTGGTAATTTATGCATGGCTTCGCTGGCCTTTCATATGCGAGCTTAGCGCACTTATCAGCCGCATGCAGCAGGCAGTGGCAGTGGCAGGCGCCGGCGACTTGCAGATGTCAATATAATTTAGGCAAATGTATGCAACATTGTATGTGTGTGTGTGTGAGTGTTGCTGTATATGTGACACATTTAACTTTGCCAATTTTTAATCACAAAACTTTGCCGTACACTCTCTCTCTGACTCCGACTCGAGTCACAGTCGCAGTCGCAGTCACAGTCTCCGTCTCGCCAAACACATTTGCATATTTCTAATTCCAAAGTTGTAATTAGTATAATTTTACAGCTCTAATTGGATGATGATTTGAGCAACTTCATTCGCCCCGACGTAGGGGTATATTCAGTGTACTAAACACATGCATATGCATGAGAGAAGGCCAGGCCGTAACCTTCATTTAGTGTGACAGAGAGGGGGAGAGACAGGGAGAGAGAGTGAAAGTCATTAACATAAGTTTGTAATTACAGAGTCCACAGCATGGACTCATATGTCATCTTGTTGTCTCTGCGCCAGTTTCAACTTTATCGCCAGCAGACAGACAGACAGATAGGCAGACAGACAGCTGACTGGGCTTAGGTCGTTAGTGCGTAGAAGACTTGCAGCAGGCTCAAGTAGGCCTTGAGAGAGAGAGAAAGGGAGACAGCTTAAAGGTCGTAGACATATACGATAAGAGGCTGCTTGGCCTGGCAGCAGTATGAGGCAGACTGCAGATGTATGAAGCTGCTAGATATGCTAAGCTTTGAATACTTTCTTAAGACTTCAACTTACTCAGACTGCCTGCCTTCTGCTAAACACTAACTAAAGCTGACTTAAAGTCTGTTTTATCAAGCACATTTGCCTCTATTCGCAACTTAAATCGTGTATTTTTATACCCTTCGACCATTGAAAATGGTCAAAAAAGGGTATACTAACTTTGTGCAAATGTATGTTAAAGGCACAAGGAGGTGTCGAAGTATATTCTTGCTCAGGATCACTAGCCGAGTCGATTGTGCCATGTCCGTCTGTCTGTCCGTCTGTCTGGATGAACGCGCCGATCTCAGCTATCACAAAAGCTAGAGACACCAAATTCAGCATGAAGATTCCTGTATACCATACGCAGATCAAGTTTATTTTCAATTTGGAATAACACGCCTACCGCCCCCGCAAACCGACCATTTTGATTTACATTGCGATTTACATTCGAAGTACTCATTAACGTTCTGCTTTAAAATATATATGTATGGTATATAGATAAATTCTATATGATGGGACAATAAATACTGCTTTCTGCAGTCTTTAGCGCGCTAGGAAATTGCGGCGATAAATTATTGGCAACGTATCGAACTTGATGCAAGGTGGCAGCGGACTGCAGTGTTATGATTAATTTGTAGCTTGCGATTAGTATCATACGATTAGATACTTTTTATGACAACATACGTCAAAGGGTATCCCTCGACTGTTGCTCTCATTTTTTCCTCAAAATGCATTAAAGCAAACTGCCACGTGAACGTGTCCTCAACTCGAACTAAAACTCGAACTGAAACCCAAAAATAAATATGACAAAAGTGCAGAGGCACACACACACTCCACACACACACACATACTCGACACACACTCACTCTCATGCACAACAATGGGCATTGAGCTGAGTTTTCAAGTCATTTCGAATGTTTTTGATTTCACTGATTTGTTTATTTATGCATAAAGCATGCAATTTTTGCGTTTTATGCGAGCATCAGCAGTATACAGGGTGCCGGTGATAAGCACGAGTCCCCACACACATGCGAATAGGGACATTTGCTCTGTGTGTGTGTGTGTGTGTGTGTGTGAGTGTGTGTAACTTTAGCTGGGCTAGAAAACTTAGATATTC
The DNA here is from genome assembly GCA_018904035.1 of Zaprionus ornatus. Classification (NCBI taxonomy): domain Eukaryota; kingdom Metazoa; phylum Arthropoda; class Insecta; order Diptera; family Drosophilidae; genus Zaprionus; species Zaprionus ornatus. The sequence goes on along the minus strand of JAEIFZ010000002.1, from coordinate 5,427,167 downwards.
CAAGCGAATGCACTCGCACGCAATGTGCAGCGCGCTGTGCGACTGAGTTTCGCAAACAAATCAAAATCAAAATCGTGTGCGAATGCGACGAAGCTCGCTTGGCGTCGTAAACATCCTCTGCCATTCGTTCTTCTCCATTGTTGTTGTTGTTCTTATTGTTGTTGTTGTTGTTGCCCGCAACGGAAACGGAAGTTGCACAAAACGATTTCATTTGCGCCGAATAACTTTTGATATGCACTTGCCAAGGGCTTCTTCACAACGAGCCAGCGACCAGGCACAGTCTGTCTGTATGCTCTTGTACAGCAACCTATCTCCCCTTCCCGTCTCCCACTCTCTCCCCCTACTGACATTGTTTGCATTGACACGGATCGGCTATCAGCTTGGCAACTTGACTGGGCTTGCTGCAACTTGCGGCAACTTGTGGCGCCTTTAAAAAGCCATAAACTAAAGGTAGGTAGCGCCATAGTTGTTGTCGCACTACGCAATCCGGATACGGATACGGATTTTCCAATTTTATTTTGCCCAACATATTCGCTTTCAAGTGATGCCCAAGCGAAGCGAAGCTGCCTCGTTGCCGGCGTCTCGTAAGAATTGCTAATAACCAATTTCGATTCAATTCAAGTGTCAGCACAAGACGGCCAAAGATGACTTGCCTGCGAGGGAGAGAGAGAGGGGTGGGAGGAGGGGGGGGAGGTATGCCAGGCTAACGCAGCTCGACCACAATCCGCACGGGAAGCACAGCCAATTGAGTATTAATGGTCAGACTGCCGGCTGCTGATGCCAGCAAGTTTCCTGCGCAGAATTATGGCAGACAAACACACACACACACAGGCACACAGAGAGACACTCAGACAGACACAGCGACACTCAGACAGACACAGGCTGGCAGAGTGGGGGGAGGCAGGCGGACTGCGGCGAGTCCTGACCGCATTTGAAAGTAAAATCATACATATTAGAAAAATGTTCGAACCAAACAGACGTTCCAACTTGGGCCTGTACAGAGGAGCATCGGTCGGTCCGTCGGTCGGTCGGTAGGGCCCTCCGTTAGCTGCCAGATCAACGATGATATATGAGATTAGCTCAAGTGGCGCTAGGATGGCAGCACGCCAGGCTGGGAGGCGACACTTCTACATACAAACTGTCGGATTTTATATTAATGATAAATTAAATTGTTCATTGACTTGAATAATTTTGTGCGTTGTCGTTTTGGGGTCGCAGCGCACACTAGTTTTCCAACAGTCCCCCCTCACTCTCTCTTCCTCTCTTTCTCTTGCAATTTTCTCTTTGCTTTTCCTTTTTATTTTTTGTTTTTCGCCTTTGCTTGCATGATGAATTGATGAGTTCTGTATGAAATCGTTGCCAGAGACAAATACAACAGCAACAAGAAGCAGCCGAGAGGAAGAAGAAGGGGAAGAAGAGGAGGAAGAAGAGGAGAATGAAGTGGAAACTATAGAGCACACAAACTGTCACGGCGTGCTGTGTGAAAATGGCAGAGTGTTAAATTATATAACTCTATTATGTGCGCATTAGTAAATAATTGATGGTTCGGTTAGTTATCGCATCACAGACATGAAAGATAGTCCAAATGGGAATTCAAGGTGAGCGGAAGGTGAAAGCACAGTCACGTGTCGGGCAATCGAAAAACGAAACCTATTTCATAAATACTGAAAATGTGAAAAATATTTGAAAAGGGAATTTATGATTCAGTTGAAGAAATGAAGAACATTTAGAGTTGAACTAGGGGAAGAAAAAACTCAAAGAACATGAACTGAAAATTAAATATGCTATGCTAAGCATCAAACTAAGGAAAGATAAGCTTATAATGTAAAGCATGATATTTATTTACTTTTTTATTTATTTATTCATTTTTTTTTATTTATTTAATCATTTATTTATTTATTTATTTATTTTTTATTTATTTCTTTTTTATTTATTTATTTATTTATTTATATATTTATATATTTATTCATTTATTTATTTATTTATTCATTTATTTATTTATTTATTAAGTTTTTATATTGTTTTTTTTTATTTTATTATTTATTTATTTGTTTATTTGTTTCTTTTTTTTATTTATTTATTTATATATTTATGTATTTTTTTTTCTGTTTATTTTTGTATTTATTTATTAATTTAACGTCAACTAAGACAAGATTTTTTAAACTAAAATTATATATAATTAAAAATAAAAAAAAATAAAAAAATAAAATAAAATAATAAAAGTTTAAGTCTTAGATTTTAAAATTGAATTGGAATGAATGAAAAATTTAAAATTAATTAAAAATGACTATTTTTAAATTTAGGCTGGGGAATATAAAACAAGAAAACCCAAACAGATCGGATCGGTTAAGCAACATTGTCAGCACTTATAAAAAATAATCATATTAGACTGCATGAACTCGTCTCATATTTCTAAAATTCCTACATTGTTAAGCTGAAATAAAACCTAAATTTGAATATTACTACAGATATGCAACACTCACTTAACACTCATAAAACACAAATTGAAAGTTGAAATGAAATAATTTCATGTTTTTCACACCAGATAAGCAGATAAAAGTCAAAATGCTTCGCACATTTTTGCAGTTCAATTATTTAACAATTTCATAGTTGGTGGCAATATTTTGTTGCGCCAACTATTTGCCAAGCTGCATGAGCAGGGCAGGGGTAGCTCAGCTGGAGTCCGAGTACGAGTACGAGTAAGAGACGGAGACGGAGTTGGAGGACATTTCTAGCGAACCGACACAACAAAACAATTTACTGATTTTAACAAAAATTTTAATTAAACAAATTTTGTGTGGAAAGGAAGTTGCTGCTGCCGCTGCTGTTGCTGCTGTTGCTGCCGCTGTTACTGCTGTAATTTGCCCCTGTGCGCGGGGCAGCAACAGCAACTGGAACCGAGCCGAAACTTTTCGCACGGTCTGCGACTTCCTCCTTCTGTGTAGTAGGAAGTCGGCACGAGCAAGTCAACTGGGCTGGGGGGGTAGCCCAATTCACTTTTTGCACCATAAGTTGTGCCCAAAATAGCAGAAAAGTTGCCCCCGATAATGTAAAAATGAAGCAGCAACAAAATAATAAAGCAAAAGGATGTGTCCACAGGCTCAGATCTGCTCGCTGCCCCTTCTCGCTGCTCCTCCTCGCTGCTGCTGCTGCCTCAGCAATGCTGTAGGAAATGTGCAAAAGTTTTCGTTACGAAAACTATGCGGCATTCGTTGAGCGCCTTCCTCACCTTCCTGCTGCTGCTGTTGCTGCTTCTGCTGCTGCTTGACCCTGCTCGAAACTGGCGCAGTGTAGCCGAGATTTGGACAACTCTGGCATAAATCTCTGCCGGCTGCTTGCCTTGCCTTGCCTTGAAGTTTACACAGAGTCAGCTCGAGCATTTGAATGTCACCATTGAGTCTAGACTGCAAGCCATGCGCTTTGCTTATAAACTTGTCTTATGTGCGTTCCCCTCTACCTCCCCCTTTGCCCACAAAAACCAATGTCTGACTACCACTTAAGCCAGCTAAACATATAAATCTTGCAATGGTTGGTATTCCGCAACAACAAAGCGAACGAGCGACAGCCAACAACGACAACAACGACAACAATGCGCAATTTTATTGCCAAACCTCAGACGTTGCGTATACGTAACGTAAGCCGAACTGCCATGCATTGCGCAGAGGGTTGTATGAGGGCGGTGGGGGGGAGGAGGTCCGCAGTAAAGCCGAGAATGCTTCGAGCAGACAATTCGACTTTGACAGCATCGAGAGCGCAGCGAATGCCAACCGATTCCGACTTTGAGCAACAATTTGGCCAAGCAATTTTGACTTTAAGTTTGTCAAATGTAAACGGCCTTCTGAGCCAGCGACATTCGACTCGAATTCCAGCGCAACTTCAGCCTGACAATTTCGGCAATTCGGGACGGGGCCAAAAATGCGTATCATTCGAAAGTGGTTTGCAGTTTGGGGGATTCTTCTTTAATATAAAACAGATTTAGTGCTCTATATATGAAATAAAATTCGAATAAATTCTTAAATTATTTCAAGTAATATACAACTTACACTGGCTCTCCCGCTCAGCCTAGACCACAAGTTCTTAGTCTATAATTTTCTGTATTGAAACCTATGTGGACCTTTGACTCACAGCTATGGGCCAATGCCAGCAATAGCAATATTGCCATCATACAGTGAGCACAATCAAAGATTCTGAGATCAATCGGATTGAAAATGCCCAAAGAGACTTAAATATTCCACCAGTCCTCAATGCAATTATGGAACTTAAGAAAAAATACCATAGCAAGCTTTCCTTGCACCCTAACCAGAGAGGTCTAACACAGTTCAGCAGTCGTGACCATTTGGACCTATTTTCAGGGACGTCTTATCGCAGAACAGTTGGAAAAATAAAAAACAGTTGAGAAAAACTTGTTATCGTTTAAATTTTTAAAGTTATTATTAGTTCTCATACAAGAATATTCAATAAATAAAAGCAAAGTACAAAAAAAAAAAAAAAAAAAAAAAATTTAATAAATTTATCAAATGACAACTGTCTTAAAATATGCTTAATCTTTTAAACAAAAACATGTTTTAGCTTCAACAAAGAGTCGCAACACATTCGGCAAATTGTCGCAGTTCCTGCCTCGTCCCCAAGCAACAATTGTCTTTGGCATTTGGAGCATGTCCCCGGTGCCATAATTAGAAATGAAAAGTGAAAAATATATGTTTTCCACTTGCAAAGCAAACAAACAGCGGCGACAATAGCTAGACAATGTCGAGTAGGCAACCACTTGGCTATTATTTATGCTAATTGTTCTAGCTGAGCCTGAGCCTGAGCCTGTGCCTGAGTTAGAGTCGCCGTCGCCGTCGCAGTTCGTCATGTCGCTGCCTGTTTGTCAACTGTTTTGTTGGCTGGCCACATGTGACGGCACAGCGAAGACGATGATGAAGCGAAGGACTGTGTATGTGTGTGTGTGTGTGTGTGGGGTGTGTGTGAGCTGGTGCGTGGCGTTATTAGGCTAATGGCTGCCCCCTGGGCATTCAATGCTTTTGTCTAGCAAAATGCTTTTGTCCCCACTGTTGATGCCGTCGCCGTTGCGCCACTGTCCGGGACCTCGCCTCAGCACATTTGCCAGTCTCTACTGCAAATATGCAACGGCAGGCTCGCAGGCTAACTGCCAAAGCCACGCACAGAACGCATTGAGACGCCATAATTGCAGCCAGTTGCCAGTTGTGTCTCTGTGTCATGCAGCATTCATGCAGCTCCCTCCGAGTCTCTCTCTCTCTCTCTCTCTCTCTCTCTCTCTCTCTCTCTCTGTATGTGTCTGTCTCTTTCTGTGTGCGGGTGCAAGTGCGTTAAGTGCAATAACAGCAATGACAGCAATTGCGTTGACAGGCGAGGCAAAGGCAAAATGGGCCACACTCTCGCTGCCAGCACTCACTGAAGAGCAGTTTATATTTAGACGAAGCACTGAGACTCCACCTGCCACTCCCCCCACCACCCCTACCCACTCTGTGTGTGCCCCCTCCGGCTGACTGGTTACAAATAAATTTAACTTGAGTTTTCTTGACACGCTGCCAATTGAGCGCGTCCCGTCTGTCTGTCTGTCTGTCCCGTCTGTCTGTCCCGTCTGTCTGTCCCGCACAGCAACTGCAATTGTGAACAGGGTCAATTTAAGCGCGAAGAGCTGAGCATGTGTATGCCCCGTAGGGAGTTGAAAGAGTACCGTTACTGCTCTTTAAAGTTAACAAGCTGGAAGAACAGAAGAACTGAAAGAAACTTCTGGCTGTAAACACCGTGTGAATTCCATGAAAGTATCTAAGATTAAATATTAATAATAAAATGAATATTTATTTTGAAGTGATATTCCATGAAAGAATCGCATATAAAATATTAATAAAGAATGGAATATATATTTTAAAGGGATATTCCATTTTAGAATCGGTGATAAAATATTAATAAAGAAATAAATATTTATTTTGAAGTGATATTCCATTACAGAATCGAAGATAAAATATTAATAAAGAAATGAATATTTATTTTGAAGTGATATTCCATTAAAGAATCGAAGATTTAATATTAATAAAGAAATGAATATTTATTTTGAAGTGATATTCCATTAACGAATCGAAGATTAAATATTAATAAAAAAATGAATATATATTTTGTTATGATATTCGATTAAAGAATCGAAGATAAAATGTTAATTATGAAATGATAATTTCGTTTGAAGTGATATTCTATTAAAGAATCAAAAAAAAAAAAAAAATAATAATAAAGAAATGAATATATATTTTGAATTGATATTCCATTAAATAATCTAAGAAAAAATATTAATAAAATTTTTTTTTTTTTTTTATATTATTATTAGTGAGATATCTTTCAGCAAAACAAATGAATTAAAATTATTTATCAGTGTTATGCATTCTAACACATTCAGCATTATTTACCATCTCGTTAGTTGAGTGCGAGTCCGAGTCGTTTCCATTTGCCTCGTTTCGTTTAGCTTGCATTATGCTGTATGGGGATATTATGATATTATATTGCTTTATTCACTAGATTTTCTATTGAATTAGTGCTCACCACTTAGTCAATGCCTGCATAACATCTCTGCGAATTAAGGTAACCGCAAAAATCAGTACGCAATGTACGAAATTCGCGTAATATATGACGTCAAAGAAGACTTTGGGCAAGGTTCCTAGAAGAACGTATACAGCCACAAAGAGTTCGATAATAAAGTCCATGAAGGCCAGTGAAAAGAAGCGTAGGTAGAATGCAAATCTGCGAATAAAATATCACTAAGTACAAACATTTTAAAATACCCTAACTTTAGAGACCTCACCTCATGCGATTCTTCATCTGCTTCTGTCCCAATTCCTTGAGCTCAGCGCGGTTATTTTTATTTTGACTATGCAAGCTGATGACCGTAATGGCGACAAGTATGATATTAAAGGTGACCAGCAACGCATCAGGAACAAATATATAAATTACACTCGACCAATCCGTCACTTAAAGAAGACCAAAGTCAATTGTTAGAACAAACTAACGTTTTCTCTTGGTCAACTCACTCTTTGCAAAGCATTCGTGGTAACCAAATCCAACTTTCCAACTCGAATCAATGTCAAGAGCGTCGACAACATGATCTACCAAAATGATGATAGATAGCAGCAAAGTTGCAGTACCCCAGACAACGCAACTGTATTTAAGGAAGCGAGATTTCATCTGTAGAACCTCAAACTTGTGAACCACCATTTTTCGCCACAAATCAAAGGCCATCACGACCAGCCAGAGATAGATGCAGACGCCACAGAAGTAGCCCAAATAAGCTGAAAGGGAATCATTATATATAAAAGGTTAATATTATATGGTTTATATCTAACTTATAACTATGTTCGTGTCTAATACAAACCAACAAAGTGACAGGCAGCTCCAAAGAGATGTTGTTCCCTATTAACCACAATAGTGAGCACCGCATTAGTTAACAAGCAGATCAGATAACACAGATAACACTTGTCGTGTATGTGTCGCAGTTTCAGTACAAATATGTAAATACAAGAGGTAAGCAGCAGAACAAAGATAGAAGCCAAGTTAACTGTGTGAGAAATCAAATTAATAAACAGAAATCATTGAGAAGATACTGCACTTTTTCTTCTCACTTAACGATACGTCAGGTCTCTCCAGACAATTCATCTGCAAAAGCTTGAAGTTATGACCAATTGAAGCAATCTCCTTTGGCTGTAGGCAGTAGTCCCGTTTGGTAAGCCAGTTATTATCGTCAGATCGGTATAGAATGCCATCCTAAGGTAGAATATAGAATAGGGAGAGTATACAAATTTTTTTTTTTTTTTTTCGTTTAATTTTCTAAATGAAAACAGAAACACAAGCGCTGCTTACTTCATATAGACTCCAATTCGCATTATAACTATGCTGCCACAGATGCAACGTTGAATTGCACTCGATTTGAATGCCCAACTGTATGACGAATTGCCTCAATATCGTTGATTCCATTCGACTTTCATTTAGTAGAGTAATATTCACTGCATAATCTTCGAACTCCTCAATGCACTTTCGATCGTCTTCCGGATCGAGTCGATGACGATGACAACAGTATCGAATGCACGGTTTGATTTTACACACACATCCACGTTTGTATTCAGGTACAGAAGTGTATCGTCCCTCGAAAAGTATCTTATAGTTGTAGGTGCCTGTCTGTTCGGCAGGTATGAGCACCCCCGCGTATTCATAGGATCCATTTGGAAGTGGTTCAATTCCCGTCAAGTCTACAGTATCGTAATATGTACAATTGGGTATTTCGTTGAGTATTTCTTTAGATTGTATCTGTGATAATACCGAGAAAATAATGAGTAATACAAACATTCCATTTATTTTTATTCTCATTTTAAGCAATACGCGATCTCGAACTGTTCGGGGGTAACTCAAAAAATCAAATGGTCGAATATATATTAAAACAAACGAAGTTAACCCCGTTAAGAATTTTGCACTACAGACGATTTCATACCCTAAGAACTGTTAATAAATATTTATAAATATATTTAGGAAAGAGTATTCCATTGGGAACTGATGCTTTCGATAAACCATGTATGTTGAATGACGCATTGCTATAGATAAGGTTTTTTAAGAACCCGTAAGGTCTTAAATAGTTATTTATTTTTTTATAAAAATATATCGTAGAGCTGCCATACAAACTATCGACCTATTTTTCTTATTTGTTAATATATTGTAATCAAATTTACTATATCAAACTTTATATATATATTTAATATGTAAACAAAATTTCATCAAAATCGGTATAACTGAACTTATAAGTGCCGATCAAAGTGAGACCCAATATTGAATATACGCAATACCATTTAACTCTGCACCATCATATATAACTAGTATTGGAATGATCAAAGATTATAAGAACCTGCAAGGGTGTAGAAACTTCGACATGTCGAAGGTTGCCTTTTTTTTTGTTTATTTTTTATTGTATTGTTTTTACCCAATTCCTTATCAATTTGTTCTTGACAACGGAGTGAATTACTTATTGATATGCAGAGCAATGTGTTATGTTTTAGATGCGAGTACTTACGGCAGAAGTCTTTACGCTTTTTTATGTGTTTAGTTTATTATTATTTTTTACATATTGAAATTCTATGCACTGTGCTTGATTCGTATGATATATGTGGGTCAACTTAACTTTAATTTATTTCGCTGAATTACAAATTCTATAGTTTGTTTTCATATACAACTGGCAGTCATTTCGGATTAAGATTAAAATAAACCTAATTATCAAAGAGTTTTAATAAAACAAGTTCATCTTAAAGCCAAAGCTTTCATAACATCTCTGCGTCTTATGGTGACCACAAAAATAAGAAGGCAATGCACGAGATTTACGTAAAATATAATGTAAAAGAAAAATGGCGGCATTTTTCCAGAAACACTTTCCGCAGAACTAAAGAGCTCAATAGTATAGTCCATGACGGTAAGTGAAAAGTAATGTAAGTAAATTTTAAATCTGAAAAATAAAGAAAATACATAAAATCCCAAAATATTAACAAATATTAAATGTATTAACATTTGATTGAAATCTGACCTAAGAGAATTCTTGATATGACGCTGTCCAAATTCTTTGAGTTGTTTGCGGTTACTTTTATTGCGGGTATGCAGGGTGATGGTCGTGATGACGATGACGGTTATATTGAAAGCGACCAGGAGTCCAACAGGTCCCAATAAATATACATATATCGACCAATCCGTCACTGAAAGGGGTAAAAAAACAAGCACGAAGGTGAAAATTGAGTGTGCTTGACTCTGATATACCCTCTACCTAAATGACCAAAATGACCAATTCTAAAAAATGCGTAGCTTCTATTTTGCGTTGCATACTTTAGGGGGCGGTTTGAAAATCAGTTACTCTTCAAATTGTTTCTTACATAACTTGTATGTATATTAATAATCCCAAGGCAACACAATTTGGTAAAATCCTTTGTGTGTTGATTTATGTTGTCTCTACTCAAAATTAACTGCATTAATATTACGCTTGGAATTCGGTTTTTAATGATTTAAAGAGGCGGAAGGGGGCGAGGGACAGACAGACAAGCAGACGGAGAGACGGACATGGCTAAATCGACTCGGCTATTGATGCTGTTTCATAATATATAATATTCGTGGAGTCTGCCACGCCTTCTTCTATCTGTTACATATATTTTCGATTGGCGCAAAGTTAAAATAAACTTCCAATATGGTTAAGAACTGTATTATTAAAGAAAGAGTGTGCATGTGCTCTTACTTTTTGCGAAGCATTCGTAGTAGGCGTAGCCCACCTTCCATGTGGAGTTTACATTAAGACCTTCAATGACATGATCTGCCACAATTGTGATCAGTAGCCAGCCACTTGCTGTACCCCAAACAAAGATGCTGTATTTGCGGAATAGAGACTTCTTTTCGTGTACAACCTCGTACATGTGAAAAACTATTTTTCTCCACCGATCAAAGGCAATTACCGTTAACCAGAGATAGATACAGATGGCGGAGAAGTATCCCAGATATGCTGCAGGAAGAACAATGTGAGTTTAGTCTCTTGTAGTAGAACTGTCTTTCATTATACAATACAAACCAACAACAAAGCAGGTAGCGCCAAAAAGATATTTTACTCTGTTGGCCACAATGATGAGAATCAAATTGGTTAAGAGGCAGATAAGATAACACAAATAGCACTTGTCATGTACGTGTCGAAGTTGCAGCACAAAGATGTAAATGAAACAGGTAAGCAGTAGAATACAAGCTGATACCAAGTTAACTGTGTGATGAATTGGTTAAGCAGGGAAAGTATATAGAGAGATAATTCATATCTTACTCAAAATCTGATTGGGTTTTTCTGAGCACTCCATGGGCATCATGAAAATATGACCCAATGAAGCCACCTCCAGGGGTTGCAGACAGAAGTCGCCTTTCGTGTGGTTCTTTCCATCTGCTGCACGAAATAGAACGCCATTCTACGATGTTTCAGATCATATAATAATAATTATATAATGACGAAATTGATACAAATTCACACACACACAACTCACTTCATATAGCTTCCAGTCTTCGTGTTTCACATGGGGCCACACATGAAAGGCCTGATCGCATTGCATTGCTATACCCATTTGTACGACAAAGTGATCTGATATCATTGCTTCTCTTTGACTTTCATCTCCCGGTGTAATATTCACTTTGATATCTTTAAACTCCTCAATGCACTTTCGATCATCTGCCGGATCGACTCGATGACGATGACAACAGTATCGAATGCACGGCTTGAACTTGCACACACATCCACGTTTGTGTGCAGGTACAACTGTGCGGGTGCCTTCGAAGAGTATCTTATAGTTGTAGGTGCCTGTCTGCTCGACAGGTATGAGTACACCCGCGTATTCGTAGGATCCATTTGGCAAGGGTTTAATGCCCGTTAAATCGACAGTATCGAAATATGTACAATTGGGTATTTCTTGAGATGATATCTGAGGTAATGTCGAAAATAAAATTATTGTAATGAATATTCTTTTGAATTTTATGCTCATTATATGTTGCACTATTTGCCGAACTGCACGCGAAGGCCTTCAAACTGTGAGTGAATGTAAGAGTTGTTTATTTGTTTCAAAATTAATTCATTACAATAGAGTGCAAGTGCAAAGGGTCGAAGTCAGAATACTCAAATAATCTTGTCAAGAAGAATTTGAGGTTTATCTTAAAGTATTTATGGAGCTAATTGAGAAAGGGTGTAGGAATATGCTGATGATTTATTTATATATGATATATTCAAAATTAATTCATTACAATGGAGTGCAATTACAAATAGCCGAAGTTGGAATACTCTAATAATGTTGTACCTTGTTTTTTTTTTTTTTTTTTTTTTTTTTGTTTTAAATTATTTGAATTTTATTTATAGCTTACTGTTTTAATAACTTATACTATAGTGAAAATCCATAATTTTGTTAAGGAGAATTTGTGGTGTATTTTAAAGTATTTATGGAGCTAATTGAAAAAGGGTGTAGGAATATGCGGATGATTTGTATATATAGTATATATTCAAAAATAATTCATTTAAATAGAGTGCAATTACAAATAGCCGAAGTAGAAATACTCTAATAATATTGTCTTTTTTTTTTTTTTTTTTTACATTATTTGAATTTTATTTATAGCTTATTTAATAATTTATACAATACTATAGTGAAAATCTATAATGTTGTCAAGGAGAATTTGTGGTGTATTTTAAAGTATTTATGGAGCTAATTGAGAAAGGGTGTACCAGTATGTTGAAGATTTTTGAAGCTGTTCACATACTTTAAATACAACTGCACTTATGTTTTTATGTATGCACCTACACGTACATATGTTAAACACACTAATAGAGCACAATATCTAAATAATATGCTACATATTCTCACCCCCAATTGGTTATCAATTTACGCTTGACAAGGGTATAAGTTGGGTAGTGATAAGTGAGTATTGATAAATAGAGCAATGTGTTGTTTTTCATTGCTGACTTCTTATGTGCACCGCATATCGTACATGCCACACTGCTCTGTCAATCTTTGTAATACTTGTGGAAGAAATGCAAATTGTTAGTTTGGAAAATCTTGGAGAAATATGAGAAGTGTGCGCCGTGAGGTTTGTGGCTCAAGGTAGACGTTGCTGCTGCGCTGTTTGACTGTGATTTATGTGTGTGGCCTCAGCTCAACACCGCAGAAATCTGTGCGGCTCTGTCAATTTGTTTTGCGTGCGGCAAGCGGCAAAGGGACGCACGCACGCAGCACGCAGCTGGTCTAAGAACTGGGGCAAGTGAATAATTAAGCGGTTTATAAACATTTGTCTCAGTAGTAGCACTAGTAGTGGCACTAGTAGCACGCCCCAACACCAAGTCGAAGCGGAAGCTGAAGCCTGCCAAGACGACGGCTGGGCAAACAGAGTTCTTAGCGTGGCGTGGCGAGCCAAGGCAACCGCCTACGCATTATTTATGGCAGCTGCTGCACGGCCGTGTTTACACTGCAAACACTGCTAGCCGTGGACCAACTTCAAGTTAACGCTAATTTGCCAGGGCTCTTCAAGTTGGTCGCGGTCGTGGTGGGGGGGGGAAACTGCAACTATTTATTTTTAATCGCATGCTCCAATTGCAAAAACAATTTAAAATCAACTCGCTCGTTAAGTGAAGCGGCTACGTAGACATTGGCTGCAGGCCCGTGTTTCCTGCCTTGTTCCCGTTACTACTGCCTGCCCCCCCCTCCGCCTGCCCGCCGCCTTCTCTTTGGTTGTGCTGCTGCATTTTCGACAAGTGCTTTTAACATTAAATATTCATTTACAGCATTAAGGGCACTCGAAGTCACGCGTTAACGGGCCAAAAAACGCTCAATGTTCTAGGGCTAACAGGGTGGAGCAATGGGGCAGGGTTAGTGCGGGGCAGGGGGAGGGTGCAGGTCTGCGATGGGCTGCAGCCAACTGCGAACGTGGCGCATCAAGCAAAACGGACACGGGCGCGCATTAAGTGAATATATTCCTGGCCCAAAAACGCAAAGGTAGCACAGGTAGCAAGGCTGAGCAGAGGAGGGGAGGGGAGGAGGAAAGAGGAAAGCAACACGCGCTTTTTGGCTACCTGCAGCGGGTGCCAGCAGGTGCCCAATGCGCCAATGTGTTGTTGCTGTTGTTCTTTGCCATTTTGGTCCTGTTCTTGTTTCACTGCCATCGTGCCGCAGCCGAAAAGCTTTGCGAGCGAGCGACAGAGAGAGAGAGAGCAAAGGCGAGAGAGCGGCAGCAGCAATTGTCTCTCTTGTGCTCTCGTCATTGTTATTGCGCTCTCTCGTGGCCTGGCTTCGCTTCGGCCTCACTTGCCTCAGTGCCGTTTGTCGGCCGCCCGCGGACGGTATGTGGCCAACACGGCGCACGTTGACCGAGTCTGCAGGCGACTCATAAATGTCACATTATGCCACAGCCGGCGCTGATGGTCAACCATGAAACTTTCCCTTTCGTTGCTCAACTAGAATTATAAAATATTTATTTCACTCAGAAATCTTTTAATGGTTTCTCATTTAGCAGTGAGAACTGACTGTCTTCATGGAAATTTCCATACGCTCAGACTTGCTCGTCTATCATTTCATTAGGCACAACCTGCTGACCTCCTTTTCGCCTCACTCCTTAGCCGCATGAAAGTTTTAATTACTGTCCAAGGATATACATACATATAACTAACTCATATCGAAAGGGTTATCCTTGATCGCAGCTAATTGACATTCAATTAGTTTGTTTAGTTTACTAATTATAAAGCTCGGGCTGAAACTTTTGATATTTTCGATTCGATTAATACTCAATTCATTCGGTTAATCAACCCTTGCCTGGGCCTCTCTATAAATATACCCCCAAGGAGTTGTGTTCTATTTCGGTTCTATCGGGCAAGTTTCTCGTCTAATTTCACACCGTGCACGCACTTACGCGCAATTAAACACGAAATAAATTATTTTTATGTACTTGCCCAACATGTGTGACAATTATGCTACCAAAATTTGTACGCTAGCTGCCTCCAAATACACTTGCAGCTTTTGTCTAATGATTAATGAATGTTTGTGCCACTCTCCCTCCCTCTCTCTCTCACACTCTCTCACTCTGTGGCAGCACTCGTCTCACAGTTGACTTCACAGTTGACATCATAATGCTGGCATTGCTGTCAGAGCACGCTGACAGCCTTTTGGAACCTTTCTGACCGCAGTACCCGGCCAGTAAAAGGTCAAAGGGGGATACGACATTCACATTAATTTGCCAAAATTTAATTAAGCTTCATGTTCAAGTTTCGCTTGGGGTTGGGGGGGGTAATCGGAATCAATGTGCTGCTGCTTGTTTTTTGCCAAGTGCCGAGCAAAAAAGATCGAAACAAATCTAAGTAAAACTGCGAGGCATTTCGAAATTTATATGCAGGCCGCATGTTGCCGCCGTGCGGCACATGTTGCCAAACATTTGACTCGACAAGCAGCCAAGACAGTCTGCAGGGGATGGGGGTGTCCGTGTGTGCGAGTGTGTGTGTGTGTGTGTGTGTGCATTTATGACTGGAAACCCAACACATTGGCAAACATAAAATTTAAACATGCATAGGCCAAAAATACAACAGAGAACACAATACAAACACATAAACAAGCGCAGAGCATGAAAAGTACAAGCAAGAAGGGGAGGGAATCTTGTATGCCTGACAGAATGTGGAATACACTATAAAGGGAAGAATATATATAAAAAATATATTTTAATTAATTTACTACATAAGTAAATAATTTATCATTTATAAAAAATACTGAGAAAGAGAGTTAGTTCTATTAAACAAATCATACAATATGCTTCACAAAGACCAAAGCTTCTTAGTTGCAATTATTTCTTATTTCTCTAATGAGAATAGTAGTTTAACACAACAATATAATTATGCAATATTATCAATATAAATATCGTTTATATTATTAATTATATTATCATTTTTATTATCAATAAAATTATCAATTATATTATTAATTTAATTATCAATTATATTATCAATAATATTATCGAATAAATTATCAATTATATTATCAATTATATTATCGAATAAATTATCAATTATATTATCAATTAAATTATCAATAATATTATCAATTATATCATCAATTAAATTATCAATTATATTATCAATTATATTATCAATTAAATTATCAATAATATTATCAATTATATTATCAATTATATTATCAATTATATTATCAATTAAATTATCAATAATATTATCAATTATATTATCAAATATATTATCAATTATATTATCAATTATTTTATCAATTATATTATCAATTATATTATTAATTAAATTATCAATTATATTATCAATAATATTATCAATTAAATAATTAATTATATTATCAATAATATCAATTAAATAATTAATTATATTATCAATAATATTATCAATAATATTATCAATTAAATTATCAATTATATTATCAGTTTTATTATCAATTGTATTATCAATTATATTATCAATTTAATTATTAATTAAATAATTAATTATATTATCAATAATATTATCAATTATATTATCAATTAAATTATCAATTAAATAATTAATTATATTATCAATTATATTATCAACTATAGTATCAATAATATTATCAATTATATTATCTAATATATTATCAATATTAATAATCAATTATATCATCAAATATTATCAATTTTATTATCAATCATATTACCAATTTCATTATCAATATTATTCTTCTACTTTTAACATATCTCTCTTAAAAGAAATCATATATAAATCTTAATAAATTAATTACCAATGAATTTTTTTTATATCTTCATATAAAATCTTCTTAAATAATATCAAATACTTAATATCAAATCATAATCCATTGATTTTCTTACAAACTCTAACAAGAATTATTGCCATCTCAGTTTAATAGAAAACTCATTTGGTACTTTCATTAAAAGTATCCTAACTCTGTTTACGTAGCGCGCTCCGTTACGGAGACGATCGATTGATTTCTGTGGCCTTAGGGTATGTTGAGCAGGAGGCACTGCTTCTTGTTGTTTGCTTAGCTGCCGATGGCGTTGGCTGCTAAGCAGCTTAAGTAGCACCACGCACACACACACTCACACACATGTCTGCCTGTATATGTGTGTGTGTGTGCCGCATATTTGCATATTTGCGTGTCGCTTAAAATATTTGCGCTCTTGGTGCGCCTGATTATGGCGCTTAAAGAAACACTTAAAAAGGCAACCAGATACAACAGCAACAACAACAACAGCAGCAACAACAACAGCAGCGAAACGAAAGCAAAACAAAAAGAAAACACGAGGAGTGAACTGCGGCAAGTCGTCGTCGTCGTTGTCGGGGCCGACAAGTGCCAAGCGCAATTGGGGTTAATATCCTTGCACGGCAAAATATTCGCACAAACATTCAGACACCGAAATAAACACACACTGACAAAGGCGCACGAAAAACACAAGGCAGAGTGGGGAGGGGAACGGAGATAAGCAGCAGGGGGAGGGGGGAGGCAAGTGCGCTCTTAGGGGAGGGAGGCCAGCACGTAGCAGCTCCCAGGGCTGAGTGCACATTCTTTGAATTATTTATGGTTAAGTTTATGGCAAAATTTTTGACTTGAATTTATTTTTGCGCTGCTTAGAAAATTTCTTCGCGTTTTTTTTTTGTTTTTTTTTTTGCAGTTTGCACGTGAAATATACGCAAAAATTAATAAAAAGTTGTTGCATAATAAGCAGTTACACTAGGCGCGCTAAAGTTCTTACAACAGTGTCGTCTGTTGTTGCTGTTGTTGTTGTTGCTGTAGCCTTGCGTGCCGGCCAAATTAAAAGCCAACAATGTCTGCAAACAGGCAGCAAATGAAGCAAAACTACGACGTGCTGCTATTTGTGCACGAGGATCCCAGAGATTTTTGTCGCCTTGCGCCATGGGCCATAAATTCGCTCAGGTTGGCGCATTTTTTCACCCCCCCTTCCCCCATAGAGATAGTACTTTCAGCTGCCAGTGTGTGTGTGTGTGTATGTGTGTGTGTGTGCACATTGACATTTACAAAGTGAGAATTTAATTAAACTTAATGAAAGTGCATGAGGGAGAGCGGGCGGGCGGGCGCGAGCGCGGGGCCTGGCAGCGGGCCAGCGCTGGAAAACTTTGGCCGAGTCCCACGGCGAACACTTTTCGGCCATTGTTGTCGTTGTTTTCCTTCCAGCCGGCTTGACTGAGTTGGCCATAAGGAAGCGGCAGCAGCAGCGCGGACTTTGATGAGTGCGCCCGCTTGCTTGCAGCTGACAGAAGTGGCGCGCATCCGCCACACACTGCGTATGCTTAACAAACAAATCGAAATGGAAACCGGCCACGAAACTGCATTCGAAGCGCAAGCCTGACCCAAATTCGCACTCACCTGCAGTGCCCCCTCGATTGGTTTGGTTTTAGCCAACGAGCACAATGTTGGCGCACACTGCGTATGATTAATTTAAGCAGCCTGGCAGCAACAGCAACAGCAGCATGGCAGTGAGGCAGCGGGGGAATGAGGGAGTGGCGGGAAAAGGTGTTTCGCTCTGGCTGCTGTGGCATTTTCTGGTCGATAAATTTAATTTACACAAATTAGTCCCGCGTAGTCGTAAAAACGCAATCGAAAACGCGCGCGCTCGCCGGACACAAAGCACGGGACAAAAGTTCAGCATTAAAACAAAAAGCTAATTAATTAAAACACCTCGCCAGCAGAGTAGCCAGTCGAAGTCTGTATGTCTGTGTGTGTCTGTGTGTGTGTGTGTGTGTGTGGGACTATTTGTGTGTGGGTAGGGATAGGCAGCAGCTAGAAGTGACTGCTAGATACCCTGGAAATGGATTTGATTAAAGGAATTAAATTGGATTTATAAAGGCAGTACTAAGCTAGAGTCGAGTGTGCTCGAGAGGGATGTACCCCATACCCAACTGACTAAAAAGTTATATTAAATAGACAACTTCTTATTTTGTGTTGCATACTTCAGGGGGGCGGGTGGACAATCAGTGTCTTAAAATTAATTCTTGAATATCTTCTATGTTAATTATGCGATTGCAGTCAAATTTTGGGAAATCATTTACTTCTTATTTAGTGTTGCATACTTATGGGAGCGGGTTGAAATTCATTTTTTTTTTTTTTTTTTTTTTTTAAACTTTCAAAAATTTTTTTTAAATATTAAAATACTATATTACGAAGTTCGGATTCTTCACTTATAATAATATCTAAAAAAAAAAATAAAAAAAATTTCTTACTCAACTTTTATTTCTATAATCCGATTGTAATCAAATTTTAAGAAATCATTTGGCCTTTACCTCTTATTTTGTGTTGCATACTTCAGGGTGCGGGTGGGCAATCAGTGTCTTAAAATTATTTTTTCAATACCTTCTTTATTTATTATCCGATTGCAATCAAATTTTAGGAAATCTCTTGGCCGTTGATTGTTATTGTGTAAACCAAAAATGAACTGCTCTGCATTGAAATTACGCTTGGAATTTAGTTTTTATCATTTAACAGGCGTGGTAAGGGGGCGTATACTAAAACAAACTTGATCTACAGGCAATAATAACACATATTGGCAGCAAATTTGAATGCCTTTGCTATTATAGTCACTGAATTCTAGTTCATTATATTTGCAGTTGATACAAGGTCGTAATACCATTCTCCCCTTGGTTTAATGGTCATACAATTTCAACAAATCAAATCAAATTTCCTAAAATTAAAACAAATACTATATTTCTTATACCTTATAAATATATAAATATACTCAAACAAACCTCCCTTTAATCAATTCAATTCACTTACAGCGCATATTCCACTCGGGCGTGGCAGCCGTCGACATTGCTAATTATTTGACCATAAATCTTTGCACTGACTCTAGTTTTTCTCTTTCACGCTGCTTTTGTGCTTCGTTTCTCCGCTTGCTGTTCTTTTATTTGCTGTTGCTGTTCATTTTGTTGCTGTTGTTGTTCCTTTTGTTGTTGTTGTTGTGGTCCCATGTCAATGTCAACGAGTCGAGCCGAGACATTCCTCTGGTGTCTCTTAAGTTTTCGGGCTGGTACTTAAAGCTACAACTAAACTCACTTACTCTCCCCCCCCCACCCCACTGTGGCATGGGGCATCAATCTCTCAATAATTTTATTGCTGGCAAAAGGCTTTCCGCTTTGCGCTGCTGATTGAAAGAGCAAATAAAATATGCGAGTCCACGATCGCCTGCAAAATTCAAAGCGCAAATTTGTGAGCATTTCCGCAGCACGCACGTAGCCACAGAAGTCGTAGAGGGGGAAGGGGGGGTGGGGGCTAAAACTAGGCGAAGTTACCCCCCACGAATCATTTGCCCAGAAGGGGCAGCTGTCAAGCGTGCGCGCTTTCATTTCATTTCGCTGACTCCCAAACCTGACTCTCACTGGGCGCCGTCTTGAGAGAGATGCGCTCGAGCAGCGGCCGCCTGAGTGGTAATTTATGGCTACGCATTTGGTTTACTAATAATATTCGAGGCAGTCGAGGCTCATCGAACCGCTCTAATCACGTGGCCAGCCAGAAGGAAGCTCACTTTACCCTCCCGCTCTCTCACACTCCCGCTCTCTCACACTCCCACTCTCTCTCACACACTCTCCCTTTCTCTCACACTGTCTCCCTTTCAATGCTGCTTCCTTTGTTTACCTAAGCAATAACAATAAATTAATCGCTGCTAGTTTCGTGGCAGCAATTGGCGGGGGGAGCAGCAGAAAGAGGAGCAAGTGGGGCACAGTCAGACGGCCCCATTAGTCTTTGTATTACGCTTTGTATTTTTAATTATGTGTCTAATTTTTTTGCTCACACACATAAGTTTCTATGGATGTTACGCATACGCCTAGCCAGATTGCGTATACGCATAGGAAATATGGCGTGTCGAGCTGTTAATTGCCTCTATCAATGCGGCTTCCTGTACGTTTTACATGTGTTTATAGATAACTCGCTGTGGTTCGTGTTAGACCCGCCATTGTTACTGCCGCTGCTGCTGCCGATTGCCTAATTGTGTGTAATGGTCATGCGGCTGTATTGCCTGCTTCCCCCCCCTGGCCGCACTCCCTTTTGCCACTTTCCGCTTCCGTTGGCTGCTGGCAACAAAAATTAATATACAATTTTCGTTTGCGCACTGTTGAAAGCCCTGGAAAGGGTGTAATTGGTCAAATTGGTCAAATTGGTTAGATACACAATCGACTGGTTCATATGTTTTGACTGGCTGCGTGCCAAATTTACATATGCCCCAATAAAAGCGAAAGCACAAATAATTATTGTCCGCTATTCTGACATACAATCGCAGATGGAAACTGATTTAAAGGGTTCATATGTAAACAAGGCTTAAGTGGAGGCATTTATGCACTATCGAGTAGATTCGATTGTTGAGGCTAAAACAATGCAGTGAGAACTAGTTCAGTTTAGCAAAACAGTACTCGAACTTACTATGCGTTTAAAGTGCGTTTGAGTGCATGTTTCAGTGAGAATTATAAACTATTGCATAAAAGAATCTGAACATTTTTGATGAAGTTACTTGCGCAGTAGGTTATGAGATAACACGTTTCATATCTCCTTTAAATGCAGCTGGGTATTTCTTAAATATAAATGACATATTGATGAAAGAGTCGTTTTTTGACAACTTAAGACTGTAGAATGCTCGTTTACCAACACTGATTGTTACTGTTAGCGTAAGGTAATTGTAGAGCGAATGATACAACATGAAGAGTATATTATTTCGTATTGTTATCAGTAGATTTTTGATGAAGAACCTTAAGCTGAAAGACGCGATGAAACTCATCTCATATCTCTAAATATTCACCTTATATTGTATTGATGGTGAAGTCAACTGTGGTGAACTTAGAAGTATAAGGAGCTTGTTTACCAATACTGTTTGCTTGTAAGTATAAGGTAAAGGTACTTTTGAGGAAAAGCTTTAACATGAAGGTCCTAAGGAGACTAATCTTATATTATCTTTAAATGCCGCTCCGTATCGCTTCAAGATACATCATATAATGACGCCAGAGTTGATTGTTGAGAGCTTAAAACTGTAGAATGCTCGTTTACCAACACTGATTGTCACTGTTAGCATAGGGTACTTGCAGAGCGAATGATACAACATAAAAACATATTATTTAATATTGTAATCTGTTGATTTAAGCTCAAGTACCTTGCGCTGAAGGTGCTGAAGAAAAATCATCTTATATCATTAAATATTCACCATAGTATTTCCGCAAAATACATGATACCATATTTTCGATGTGATGCTGAAGTCAACTGTGGAGAGCTTAGAAGTGTAGAGAGTTCGTTTAGCTACATTGAATGCCTGTATAGGGCAATGATGCTTTCAAGAAAAAGGTTAAATATCAAAAATAAATTATTTCATATAAAAAACCGATGACCTTTGATTAAGTAACTGTCGCTGAAGGTTCAAAGAAAACTTATCTCATAACTCTCATAATTCTCCTCTCATTACTCTCCTCTCATAACTCTCCTCACATAACTCTCCTCTAAACACAGCTCCGTATCTCTTTATGATACATGATAAAGTGCTGCCAGAGTCGATTGTTGAGGCTCAAGCTCAAGAGATCTCGTTTACCAACACAGATTGCCACTGAGGAGATAATACTTGCATAACTAAAAAACTTTCTATTAAAAACTCTCAATTATTCTTTAAATAACTTGCCTTAAACGTCTTTAGAAAACCAGTCTAATAAACCCTTTTAAATTCAGCTTGACATTCCTTTAAGATACATATTAAGATGCGTCTCTTTAAGATTCTTTTGCGTTGATTAGCTTGAGTGCATTCCAGATTTCAGCTTAATAATTTCTTTAGCTGTTTTTCTGCATTCACTGCCTTTCACCTCTTGTTCCTCTCCCTTGCTCCACCCTTGTTAGTCTCACCTCAGCAATTGCTTTCTAATCTTTTGCCATGGTCAACAGGCTGCCCCCCCCCCTCGCACCTCGCACCTTCACCTCAGCTGAGCTCATCTTGCGCTGCAGTCCGCAGTCACGTGCCGTTGGAATCATAACTCAATGTCGAGCGAGTGCAGTCTGAAATTAGTTTGCACTTGCAACCTGCTGCTGCTGCTGTTGCTGCTGTCGGTGCTGCTGCTGCTGCTGGCGACGTCGCGTGGGCGTTCAACCAGCTTCAAGCAAAACACTCAACACGAGGCGACATTGCGGCATCCCGTGGCGTTGTTGCAGTTGCATTCGTGTTCATGCATAAACAAAATGGCTGCTGCAACAAGCGGAAACTGACGGCAAACGACATTTGCGATATGCATCATATGCACCCCTCCCCCCCCTTCTACGACGTGCCCCATGTCACAGTGCAACGTCGAGTCAGCTACTTGGCATATTTCTGTCCTGTCATTGTTGCCTGTGCGTCTTTTTTGCTGCTGCTGCTGCTGCTGCTGCTGCTGCTGCTGCTCCTGTTGCTGTTGCTGTTGCTGCCGCCATCTGTTAGCCTTGCAGGTGCAATTATGACGCTGCCTGCGAGCGGGTGTGAGGAATGTGCTAGGAGCAGGGGTGCGGGCGGGCAGGGGAGCAGAGGCAGGCAGGCAGGCTGACAGTGTCAGCGACACATAAACATTACATCATCAGCAACTTTTTGTAGCTGTCATAAAATGGCGCAGCAACAGCAACGGGAGGCACAACGAAAATGGGCACAAGATGCATGCGAGAAAAAGACAACAACAACAACGGCAAACAAGTGCAAACAACAAGGACAACAAGGAGAACAAATGAATGTTATCCTGCTGCATTTCCGGCTGCTGCTGCTGCCGCTGCTGCTGCCGCTGCCGCTAAGCCGGCATGCTAAATCCTTTGCCAGCACTACGCCCCCTTGTCATGGCTCTAATGAGCTGTGTGTGTGTGTGTGTGTGTGAGTGTGTGTGTGCGTGTGCAACGCTGCATTGTTGACATTTTTGCTGGCATATGATGCTTGTTAGTGACTTTTTTGTTTCTTACTCCAGCTGCATGTTTTATGCGCTGCTCTCCTCTGTCTCGTTGCCTTACACCTCCCCCCCTTCTGTCCACCCGCCTTGAGCGGCAGTTCGCTTGTCGCTGTTGTGAAATATTTTCATGAGTTTTGACAGTAATGTGTCGCAATGTTTGTCCAATGCTTTTTTGTCTGCCAACGAGCCAACGAGCCAAGCAACCAGTCTGCCTGCCAACCAGTCAGCCTGCCAGTCGAGCAGTGCCCGCCAGATCCATTCAGACAGCCAACCATCCAGTCAGCCAGCCCGCCAGCTCTACAGTTCTCCAGCTCCATACAGTCTGGCATTGTCTGCGGCTGGGCGAGAAGAGCGACATGTTTGTCTCGTTGTTGCGAGTGTTTAAGCGTTGATTACACTTTCGTGTTTGCTGCTGCTTGTCACTATCTGCTCTACTCATTGTTCTTGTTGTTGCTGCTGTTGTTGTTGTTGCTGTCGTTGCTGCAGTTGTCATTTGCGCTGCTGGCAGTGTGCAGCATGAGGCAGCTGCCTGTTTGCTTATGAGCTCAAAACTATCCACCATTTGTGGGCTTGGCAAGTTGATTTTATTAAAAATTCAACGGCACTTGCAAATTCGATAGTTTTGAAATATATTCTCAATGTGGCAGGGGATGAAGTGACAAACTACGAGTATAAATATATTTGTAGTTTTTATAAATGTCATTATAAATATTTCAAATTATTTTTAAAACGTTTTGCATTTTTATATTATTAACTGAATATTAATTTGTATATATTTGCACAGCTTGACTACAATTTTAAAGCTTAAAACAAGTTTGATATATAAAAAAAATTATAATTAATATTTTAAGCAATTGTGGGAAGTTTTAACATGTTTAATATTATTTTTAAAATTATTTTATTATTTTTTTTAACGTGCAAAAGCTTTCCTAACACATGTTCGCATTAAATAAATGTTCAATAGTTTTTAAACATTGTTTGATATATCAAAATACTTTTTAAAAATTTATTTATTTATTAAATTAATTATTGCACATTTCTTTACAGCTTTAAAAGTTTTCAATATATTTTTAATATTTTTTGTACACTTCTATTCACCATTAAAAATTGTTTAATAATTTTGTAAAGGCAACTTAGGTTTTAAAAATTGTTTGATATTTTTGATATACATTTATACTTCTTTAAAATTATTTTTTTGTATTATTATTATTAAGTGTTTTAAATTATTAAAAATTTTATTAGAGCTTTAAAAATGTTCAGCATATTTTTAACATTTTTTGTGCATTTCTATTCACTAAATGGTCAAAAATGTTGTAAAGGCAAATTAACTTTTAAAAAAATTGGTTGATATTTCTTTATACATCTTTAAAATAATTGCACATTTTATTACAGCCTTAAAAATGTTCAATATATTTTTAAAATTTGTTGAACACTTCTACTCACCTTTAAAAAATGTTTAATAATTTTATTGAAAGGAACTTAGTTTTTAGAAATTATTTGCACATCTCTTCAAACATTTGCCATTCTTCAATTTCTAAGAAATTAACTCCCTAAGTCTTATTATAAAAGTCTGTCATAAATTTACTATAAATCACTTTTCTGCTCTCTTTTAAATATCAACTCAACACATCTTTTTACAGAAACTACTTATAATTATCCT
The DNA here is from genome assembly GCA_018904035.1 of Zaprionus ornatus. Lineage (NCBI taxonomy): Eukaryota > Metazoa > Arthropoda > Insecta > Diptera > Drosophilidae > Zaprionus > Zaprionus ornatus. The sequence continues at coordinate 5,402,052 of JAEIFZ010000002.1, read as the reverse complement.
AAGTAGTCTTTAAGAAGTAACAACCATAGATGCTCATTAGGTCATAGAAATATATGTATTCTGATCCCTAATGAAATTAATAAAAAAAAAAAACATATCTTTAAACTATTGATCTTAACTTGTCACATATAAACTGTCTAAGTCAGATACTGATTATATAAGACTGCCATAAATATCCTTTAATCGATTTCGCTCTCTCTCTCTCCCTCTCTCTGCTGCAATCAGGACGAACTTGCCTGCAATTAATAAAAAACATATTTAATATGCATAATTAATTTTTATTGATGCAGTTTTATTAATTGATGCATTTGTTTGTGGCCGATCTAACGGATTGAATGCACGGCGTGTCATTAATTGCGACGGCGTAACGCTTTTCACTCCTCGCTCAAATTAATAAAAATTGTATTTATGGTAAATAAGCATAAATAAAATGCGATTTCACTGGCGGTTGCCAAATGAAAACCAAATGCTGTCATCATTTTTTGAGGTCATGTCAAATGTTTGGACATTAAGTTTTTAACGTGCCCGATGAGCTGACACGACACAGCAGGGGGACAGGAGGGGGAACGGGGAATAGGCTGTAAAAAAGGACAGAGGTGGTGACGGCTGACGGACGGCCACAAATCTTGCGTCAACTTCTGGTGTTGATTGCCACAATGGGCATTCTGCTGCGGCACAAATACTCAACAGAGAGTAAGAGAGAGGGGGAGGGAGTGTGGGCAATATACAAACACTCGCCGGGTGTAGTCGTAACAAGCGATATTTCATGTACATGCCATATATCAATGTCACTTTACTTTGGCAAACAGTTTCAGTTAATACACAATCAATGTACCAATGTGTTATCAATAATAAATTGCTGGCGATTTATCAGCAGCCAATGCAGCCAAGGCAACAACAGCAGCTACTACAGTCTTAACTTACTTTCGCACAACAACAACAACAAGAGCAACAGCAACAACGAACAACAATTGCTATATAGCAGGCGACAGCAGCAGCAGCAGCAGCAGCATCAAGCAGCAATCCGTTTGAGACTCTCTCTCCCTCTCCCTCTCTCTCACTCTCCCTCTCCCTCTCTCTCTGTCACGCCCACCACACCGCGTTGGGGGACTTTTAAATCCACCCAAACCGCCAGCCACATGCGAAAGTCAAACATAAATCGCTCCCACATTTGTGTCTCTCTGTGTGTGTGTGTGTAAAAATTACGACCTAACATGTATGCGTGTGTGTGTGAGAGTGGGGTGGCCTGTCTTGGTGTGTGCGTGCAAGTTATGCGCAGCATGCAAAACTGTGCACGCTGCACGTGCCGGTTGAAGTGTATAAATGTGCTCGCTGGCGGCCCCTAGCGAGAGGTAGCTGCAGCTCCAAACAGATCCTGCTTCCACTTCTACGCTCTGGCTGCGACGACAACGTCGCACGACCGACAATGCGAGTCATGCGGTGGAGTCATATCGGATGACAATTAGGCCCTGGTCATCAATTCCAAGTGCACAAGCGATAAATCTTTAGTAATTGTATGTGTGTGTGCGAGTGTGCAGTGTGCCTCTCTCCTGCTGTCTCTCTATCTCCCTCTCTCCTAACTCCTTTCGCCTTGACTTCTCGCTGTCTTTGCTCGCCTTAAATGCAAATTGTGGCTTCGTTTTTGGTCAAATATGCGCACTTGTTCGCGTTCTAATTGAAAACTTTTGCGCAATTCGTATGCAGATGGCGGCGTGAGATAACTGTACTTTATACAAATGGCAAAGGGAATCAGCAATGTCAACTGACACTTGATTTAATTTGGCGTTTAATTAGAAAGTCATGCACATCACACACTGACATGGTGCGACTCTCTCTCGCTCTCTCTCTCTCGCTCTCTCTCATTGGGCACGAGTATAATACAAATGACACACATGTAAATTGACCCATGGCTGTTCAGTTGCAGTTGTTGTTATTATTTTGGTAACCGAAGCCCGCAAAATGCCAAAAACAAACAGCAAGAGGCAGCAGGAGCAGGTGCTGAGCAGCTAATTAGTTTTTGGAAATGCCGCAGGATACTTCAATGTGCGAAACGCAAAACATGTGTTAAATTACATGCGCATTTGTAAGGCTATATGTCTGTGTGTGTGTGTGTGTGTGCTGCATATTATTTATGCTAAATAATTGAAAATATTATTTACCAAGTTAAATGTGTCACATTTCCTGTTGACTTTAATTGTTGTCAAGCCTGGCAGGCAGACGACAACAGGCAGAAAAGGGGCAGGCAGCGTGCTAGAGAGAGTGTGTGTGTGAGAGCAGCGGTTGGGGGTGCTTGCGCGTTGCACGGTGCGTATGCGTAACTTATCTTACCGTTGACATAAATGACATTTTAAGGGCAATAAGTTATTTCACATTATGTCTTTGTGGCTCTGCCACTGTGTGTGCGTGTGTGTGCGTGTGTGTTTGCGAGTGAGTTAAGCCCGTTACAGTGGGGCGTGCGTACAAGCCAAGCTACAAGCGGTCGCAAGGACACACAGTGCAGAGGACTGAGGACAGAGGACTGAGGACACCCAAAGACAGACGAACGAGCTGCCTGCCGCTCGAGTTGTTAACAACTATGAGACTATGGCACAAACTTTATGAATGCCACTGCAAGTGTGTGTGTGTGCGAGTGTGTGTGCGAGTGTGTGTGCGAGTGTGTGTGTAAGTGTTTGCACCGCATGCGGAAGTCACATGTTTGCATTATGTGTCCTTTGGCATGTCCTTGCGAGCTGCCTGCCTGCCTGCCTGGCTGGCTGCCCTTCTGCCTTCATCTCCTGCTTCTCCTGCTCCTTCTCCCGCCTTGTTTACACTGCGCTACTTGCTGCATTCTGCGTGTGTACTACACTCCGCGCTGCCCTCTCGCCCAACAGTTTTCATGCATAAATTTTAAATTTCGGGGTGTGAGTGTGTGTGTGTGTGTGTGTGAGTGCAGGTGGCATGCAGCGGGTGGCAACATAAATTTTAGCTGCTGTGAAAATATTTGTTTAAGGAGAAACTTTTAGCTGCTGCCTCTCTCTCTCTCTCACTCACTCTCTCTCTCTCTTGCTCTCCCTGCTGCTCCCTCGAGTGACCTTATAATTTATTAATTATTTAAATTAAGCCTTGCACAATAATTATTGTCAGTGCGCAAATAGATGCACACACACTCACACACACACACAACTATTTGTCACAATTCTCAAGTAAGCTCGCTCAGCCTCTGCAGTTCTCCTGCTGACAATGCAAAGTCGTGCAACATAAGCCATAACTGTCAGCAATAATTTATTTATGGCACTCAGTCTGGCTAGCAACAATTGCATTTGTTAATATTTGTATATAATACACAGCTCCTGAGCAAGCTGGGAACTTAGACAGTCGTCAGCTGTTCCCAGGAGTACATATACTATAAACGAGATATCAAAGGGTTTGTGAAAGGAAAGTTATTTATTTATTAATTTATTTATATATTTATTTATTTATTTATTTATTTATTTATTTATTTATTTATTTATTTATTTATTTATTTATTTATTTATTTATTTATTTATTTATTTATTTATTAATTTATTTATTTATTCATTTATTTACTTACATAGTTATTCATTTTTTTATTTATTTATTTATTTATTTATTTATTTATTTTTTTATTTATTTACTTATTTACTTATTTACTTATTTATTTATTTAATTATTTTTTAATTCTTTTTTATTTACTTATTTATTTATTTATTTTTTTATTGACTTATTTATTAACTTACTTATTTATTATTAATTAATTAATTAATTTATTTATTTACTCATTTATTTTTTTTTAGTTTATTTTATTATTATTAAGTGAAGAATCATTTTTTTACTTCTTAATTTATGTATTTATGTATTTCTGCATCTATTTATTTTTTTATTTATTTACTTATTTATTTTTATTTTTTTCTATTCATTTATTTATTTTATTCTATTCATTTATTTATTTAAAGTCTACTAAGACTGTCGACTTAAAATTTAAAATTAATTTTTATTTTTTTAATTAAAATAAGATAAAACTTTAATTAAAAAAAATAATTATAAAAGTTTAAGACTTAGATTCTAAAATTAATTTTGGTAAAAAATTAAAAATTTTAAATAAATTAAAAATGTATATTTTTAAATCAAGGCGGAAGAAAATAAATAATATTATATATAAGTTATATTAGTATTATTGTTTACACCTATATAGAGAGTACAATATATACATTTGTATTGATGTATAAAATTTAAAATGCAAATAAATAAATCCGTTCTATTAATTAATTTAAATACTGCGCAATACTTTGATTTTATTTACAGTATTTCTGTGTTGATTAATAAATTGAATATAGATTTCTATGTGGATTTTTTCGCAGCTCAAGTGTTTGCTTTCTCTTTTAGCACAAATAAAGCGATCATTTGAGAGTTTTTCCTCTATTTTTTGTTAGCTGCACTCTTCTTTCAGTAGCTTTTTCTGTGCCGCCCCTTTGCTTTCGCTTTCATTTGCATTTTTTATTGATTTATTTGCGTGCAAGTGAAAAAGCCGCTGCCGCCTGCTGCTGCCGCCTGCTGCTGCCTGCTGCTGCTGTATAATTTCCATTGAGTGCTGCTCGGCTGCTGTTCGACGTTTACATGCGCACAAAAAATTAATTGGGTCGACTTTATGTTACCCTGCTCTGATTCCTCCTCTCTCCTCTTGGCGCTGCTCATGCTCTTGCGCTCTTGCGCTCTTGCTCTGCGGCTACATTGATTGCAATTGCAATTAAATTGGCAGCATGGAAAGGCGCTTAAATGACGTGACAAGGATGTTGCTGCAGAGGGTCCTCCAGCGACTGCTCACACACTCACACACGCACACCTGTAGGCACTCAGGGGTCGATGAAACGAGCTTAATTTCCATTCGGATCAATGCTTCGCCACATGAGCAGCTAATTTTGTGTGTCTTTCTGCGAGACTGAATCCAAGTGAGCGTGCAATACGATCTCGCCAGCTAATGGCTGACTTTGTTGTCTGCCACACACACACAGACACACACACAGACACCCTTGCCTGTCTAGACATTGTGGGTTGCTTGAACTCATTTGATTGGAGTCGCAGCTGCAATTGCCAAAACAAAATGTAACTGAAACTCGAGGCGAGCGCATAAAAATTGAAAGCGTTCACTTAAAGCCATTAAACTTGCCACAATATATGTGATGCATACACATTTTTTTTTTTTTTTTTTTGTAGCGCATTACGGTAGGAAAATTAAAATCTTCTAAAGATACCACCTACCGTCCGTAGGTGGCATGCACGATTCATAACTCTCCAAGTAGAGTTATGCCTACGTACTAAAACAAAAACCTCCGTATGCTCCTCAGTCCTTTACATGCTCACCGGGACTGCCAGTCAAGGTATGACTTCAGTGAGCAGGATGTGAAGCCGTTCGCACTCCCTTCCTTAAGTGTTGGCCATGGGGCGCACGTCCTTCCGCTCTTTCGCTCTTTAGTCGCCTTTTACGACAAGCCGAGCTGGCTGAGGTAGTATTCGCGACCCGCCACCCCACGGGAATACGCCGTCTCGTTCAGTCTCCAGTTCTGTGGGCAATCTCATCCGACCGTACCCGCTTCATAATATCGATTATGATGCGGTGCCCAATATCCCATGCTCCTTTGTCCGCCAGCATGCTTGCCAAAAGGCCTCTTGGACTGAAAGGGTCTGCGGACAGTGCCACTAGATGTTCTCTTTCAGCATGAAATCTTGAACAGTGCAGCAGGACGTGTTCTGCTGTTTCTAGCGCGTCTGAACAGAAGAGGCACAGGGGTGACTCTACGTGTTTAAACCGGAAAAGATAGGCTCGGAAACAGCCGTGATCCGTGAGTAGTTGGGTCAGGTGGTAGTCAGAAGTTTTGTGCTGACACTTTGCCCATGCCGATAGGTTAGGGACGAGCTGGTACGTCCATCTACCACGCTCGGACGAATGCCATCTGGCCTGCCATTCACCAATCAGCCACTCGTGGGCCTCTTCCCGGGTAATGCCCTGCCTTGTCATGCCAAGAGCCTTGATCTCCAGGTCAACTGGCGGCATGCCTGCCAGGACTAGAGCCGCATCCTCGGAAATCGTCCGGAACCCTCTAATGAGCCTAAGGGCCATAGTCCTTATCACCGATTGTGCACCTTTGGTGTATGATCGCTTGTTTGTGGCACTGCTCCAGATTGGCGCGGCATATAGTAAGGCGGACTTTGAGACTGCCGCCAGCAGCTTCCTCGCAGGCATTCTGGGGCCTCCCACATTGGGCATGAGTCTTGCCAAAGCCGCGGACGTGAGTGATGCCTTCCTGCTTGCATACGTTACGTGCTCCTTGAAAGAGAGTCTGCGGTCTATCTGGACACCAAGGTATTTCAGTGATGCAGCTGAAACCACTTGTATCCCACACACAGAGACCTGGATGCTTTCCACGGCTTTTCTGCTGCTCAGGAGTACAGCCTCAGTCTTATGCGCTGCGATTTTAAGGCCGACCTTCTCGAGCCAGGCGATGGACAATCTGATCGTTGCATTGCACTTATCCTGAAGTTCCGACAATGTTTTAGCAACTACAGTGATGGCCACGTCGTCAGCAAAACAGTGTAGCTCAGCTCCTTCTGGCATGCAGATGCCCAAGATCCCGTTGTACATAATGTTCCACAGGATCGGACCAAGCACCGATCCTTGTGGAACACCAGACGTGACTCCGTATTTCCTCGGGCCAGCTGCCGTATCGTAGCAAAGGGTACGGTCCCTGAAATAGCTGCCTACAGCGATCCTAAGGTACTCTGGGATGCCCATATTCCTCATTGCGGTGAGGATTACCGGCCAACTTGCTGTGTTGAAGGCGTTCTTCAGGGTCCAGGGTGACTATTGCGCAGTACTCCTTCCTGCCTCCTAACCATCTGTCGCCTTTGAGAGCGTCCCTCGCAATGTTTACCACAGAGGAGAGCGCGTCTAGCGTGCTTCTTCCCTTTCGGAATCCGTACTGTTGTCTCGCTAGACCGTTCGTGCTCTCGGTTATTCTCTCTATCCGAGCAAACAGGATGCGTTCGAAGAGTTTACCCAGTATGTCCAAGAGGCAAAGAGGGCGGTAGTTGCCTGCAGGATGGGCTGATCCTTTCCCTTTTGGCAGCAGGACCAGTTTTTGGCCTTTCCACCGCTTAGGGAACACTCCGTCTAGTAGGCACTGCTGGAATGTGTCCCTGAAGATCTCAGGTCTAGCCAGCGCCGCTGCCTTGATGATCACACCCGGGATACCATCCAGGCCTGGAGCCTTGTTGGGCTTGATCCTCTTAGCTGCCTCAACGACTTCGCCCACGGTGACATCCGGGAAAGGAGAAACAGGGGATTCTACTATTGGTTGCCATAGGGTGTTCTGCCTAGGGAAGAGTTCAGACACAATGTTGGACATTAGGTCGGGTTCGTCGGGAGAACTTTCCTTCCTGCTCAGTTTTTTGGTTACGAGCTTGTATGCTAGGCCCCAAGGATCGTCGTCCACGCTTTCCAGTAGGTCCTTAAATGCACTCGCTTTGGCGGCTGCTATCCCGTGTTTGAACTCGGTGCGTTTTCCTTTGAATGATTCTAATAGCTCTGCATGATGAGGGGTTCCTCTGGCTCGTTGCGCACGTCTTCTCGCTTTCAAGCATTCCGTCCGTAAATGGTGTAGGGATGAACTCCACCAGTAAACGGGAGGCTTACGTTTGGCCCTCTTTTTCCTCGGCATTGTTGCATCGCACGTTGCTACTAGGAGCTTCGTTAGCTCATCCGCCATTGACTCCGCCTGTCCGTTTGCAACTTGGAGGGCTTCCGTTTGGTACGCAAGCATGTCGTGGTCGAGCTTATTAACATCCCACGCTTGTCGGGGTGCTCTTTTCTCCTGGTGATGTATCGTGGCCAGCGGACGAATGCAGAAAGTGATCAGAGTATGGTCACTCAGCGTTATCTCGTCGTGCACCATCCAGCTTGCATCTGCCACTAGCCCTTTACTGACAAAAGTGATGTCAATAAAGGACGAGCCCCTGTCGTTGTTGAATGTGGGCTTGCGTCCGTCATTCAGCAGGACCAGGTCAAGCAAGCTCATGGCGTCGATAACTGCACGCCCTCTGTGGTTTGAGACTCGACTTCCCCATTCTGTTGCCCAGGCATTGAAGTCACCGGCTATGACTGTCGGCCTGCGTCCTCTAGCATGACTCACTAGCGTGTCCAGCATCCCTTCGCATACACATGTGTGTGTGTGTGTGTGTGAAGATAATTAATGTTTACTTCGCTGTGCCCACACTCGGAAGCACTTTGTGTTCAGAGCAAAGCACAAGTCATGCTTCCTAATCGCCAAGTGGCTTCCAAGTGCGGCGCAAGTCACGCTGATAATGTCGAACTGATTAAGTGTGTCCTTGTTGCAACTTCAGTGTCCTCTGTGTGTGCTGTCTACTGTGTGTGTGTGCAGCGAGAGATGCCACTGATGCTGCACTAAGCAAACTTGTGCTGCGCGGCAGCTGCCGCAGCATTTGCCGTGGCATAATTCATTAATCCTAATTGAACTATGACAGAAGTCGGCTAATTCCGCTGAGAGTTATGCCAGGCAGATTAAAAGGCTTTACAGCACATTAATGTGGCAAGTACCCGCCGTGTACTGTGGCAAAGCGATGCCTGAGTAGATTAAAGAAAGGTGCTCAAAGAAACCTCGGGAATTTCCACTGAACTGTTTAGCTTCTTAAGCAGACTTACTGCTAATATGATTTGCCATCAGTTCAAGTGAAACCAGCCACAATTCCTCTATATATGCTATATCTTCTGGAGTAAATCGAGATATCTATCAACTAAAAATGTGTTCAAAGAAACCTCTGGAATTTCCACTGAATTGTTTAGCTTCTTAAGCAGACTTACTGCTAATATGATTTGCCATCAAACAATAAGAGAAAGTTCTAGTGAAAGCAGCCACAATTCCTCTATATATGCTATATCTTCTCGAGTAAATTGAGATTTCTATCAACTGAAAGTGTGCTCAAAGAAACCTCTGGAATTTCCACTGAATTGTTTAGCTTCTTAAGCAGACTTACTGCTAATATGATTTGCCATCAAACAATTACAGAAAACTCTGCTGAAACTAGCCACAATTCCTCTATATATGCCATATCTTCTTGAGTAAATCAAGATCTCCATCAATTTCGCAGTTAAATTTGCTTTACTGCACAAACAATTGCCCGGCAAGACTGACTCTCTATTCTCTACTGCCTGCGCTATCTCAGGGCACTAAGCTCTTATTTAAAAATTCCCAAATCATTAAACAAGCCCGAAGGCGCAGGCTGGAACAAAGTGAGAACAACATTTGAGTAGATATCGCTTAGGAGCCTCACTCGGCTCGGGCCTATCGAAATTCGAATTCAACAGCTGCAAATGGGGCCCGAAACTCATAAAGAAACAATTTCGCAAGTGTGTGCGAGTGTGTGAGTGTGTGCGGATGAATAGAGTCCAGTATTTATGTGTGTGCTAATGTGTGTTGTACAACAACAACAGCAACAACTACAACTATGACTACAACGACTTGCTTGTTGTTTTCACTTGAATGGGCTTCGGTGTTGTTGTTATTGCTGCTGGCCAAAATCCACATCCACATCTGCATCTGGCCTACAAGTTGATTGTTATTAATATAGTTGCTTTGCACACACACACGCACACACACATAGAGGCAGGCCTGGCAATTGCTGTGTGGGTGTTGCTGTAGTTGTTGTTATTGTCTTTTCAACTGTTTGCTTAGTGCGAGAAAAACACGGCCAAATTGCTGCAATGAGCAGAGCACACACAAGGAGAGTATGGGGGAAAGGGGCAACAAATATAGCTGAAAGACACAGACAATATACTTGATTAAGACGCATGCAGCACTTGCAGAGGGCGAATGAACTTGGACACTGACACGCTTCACTAGACAAAGCTCGACTCGCTTTTGATTGTGATTGTGATTGTGATCAAGATTAAGTTCGAGTCGTGTGTGAGCTGAAACAACAACAGCAACAAGGCAAAACAACTTATTCATCAATTTGTGCGCAATTCCGTAAATAGTCAACAGAAATAATGGCAAAAGTCTGCCTGTCTGTCAGTCTCTTAGTCTCTCTCTCAGTCTCTTTCTCTGTCTGCCTGTGTGTGGGCGTCTTTATCTGTACGTCTCAATCTGGTGTGTTTGTTGTTTTTGTGCTTGCGTAGTTGAAGGTCAGCTGCTGAGCAAGCACAAAAACAACATCACGGCGCAATAACATGCCGTACACAAACAGAGACTCACCCACTCGCAGCTTCATTAGAGCAAATCTCGCTTTGTGTGCGCATTAATTGTGCGACCAGCGCGAAAGTATGCTATGATTTTTTACACTCAGCAAATGGCAATAAATGCGAAGGGAGCGGGCGGGCAAAATCGGATGATAAATATTTTATAACATCAAATAAAGTGAAAAAGAGAGAAATCAATATTGATTGAAATAAAGTAATATTCATGCAATAAGCCCTTGTACTTTATAGCACAATATTTGCCCTCGATTTATTTGATATTGAAATTAATAAAATCTTTTTAGCCTTCACTTTCAAAATACAATATTATTAAATTGAATATTTGCAATTGATGTATATGAAACTTGCATTTATTACATTTTGTAAGCTCATCAGAGGAAATTAATACTTCATTTCAAATGTTTTCTCACCCTTATCGCATTAAAGTCTTCCTCACAATGTGCAAAATTAACAATCAAAGCAAACTAGCTGCTCTGCTGAACCGCACAATCATCTAGGAACAATTGTTGCCACTATATACACACACACACACATGCAATTACAACTATGTATATGTAAACGCCTACAGTGAAGATTATATATACAACACGCTGCGCGTGTGTGTGTGTGAAGTGCCTCGTCTGCTTGGGATGTTGCGTGTGACATTCAAAAGGATAACTAACTATGGAGCAACGATAATGGCAACGTCTACACACATAACGGGTTGGCTATTATGGCTCAGGCCACTCGACTCGTGTTTGTCTTGTTTCAGCCAAGACGACATATGGTTATGCATGTGTGTGTGTGTGTGCGTCTGCGGCAATGTGTTGAAATTGTTTCAAAAAGCTGACGCTTAACATTATCGCCTTTTGCGTCATCTTCAATGCTGGAGAGAGCGAGCGAGAGAGAGAGCATCATTGTGTGCGTGCGTCGTACGACAACTCATGCATAACAACACACATATGTGCGAGGGCTTGCCCACATGTGTGCGTGTGTGTGCGTGTGTGTCCATCAGCATGATGTGCATTTATATGTAGTAAGCATGACACGACGAATCTCTATAAGAGGAGTAGAAGAGGAGTGGGAGAGACACTGAGTAGCAGACGGCGATAGAGGACTTTGCCCCCGGGGCAGCGGAAATGTCAACAGCGACCATTGGCAAGTCGAGTGAAGCAGCTGAAGCTAGAGCAATAAAGGCGCAAGAAGTGCGCCCTCTGTGTACAACACACACAATAAGTGCGTATAATGGATTGATGGCGTAGCACAAACTAAGACGAAGGAGGCGACGAGGAGAGGAGGAGACGGGGCAAGGCAGCCAGACAAATATCAGTCGAGTACATTGGCATTTTCGCCATCTCAACAAACTTTTAACGCAGACAAATTTTTGGCAAATCTTTGCAAAACTTTAAAGAAAGAAATACGAGAGAAGTTTAAGACGAAACTTACTTAGGGATAATCAATAAGTATTGATGGAGTATTCAATATATACTCGTATAAATCCCTTGGAAACTTTGCCAAATCAAACAACTGTCCACTTAAAACTGAGTCGCCCTTTAACAACCCTCATGGCGTAGCCCTCTCTCTCTCTCTCTCCCTCTCTCTCTGTAAATAGCTAATGCCGCCTGCGTTTAACAAGCACTTCAGCTGTCAAATTGCTTCACTGTTCTTGGCCAAATAAATATTTAACTACCGGCGAATGTAACCTACCTATATCTGAGTACCATATCAGTTGCGGCACACGGCATTGCTGATTACTCGCATACATATTTTATCATTCACCAGCATCATTCAATTCCATAATTTGATGCTCTCGATTTATCTCTTAAGCCCTTCTGATGGCCAAAAGGCATTTTTGGGGCCCACGGGTTAAATGTTTGACCTTGTGCCGCATGTCAACGCGTCGCTTATCGCATTGCTTGAATCTCGGCGAGAATTTGTTTGCCAAACTTGTCAGCGCCAATGTTATGTTGCGATGCTGGCCACCGATTTCGATTTGTCCCCCCCCAAAAAAAAAGAAATCGAATTGAAAGAGAAAATATATAAATATCTGTGTGTGTGTATGTGTGTCGCATATTTATGGAGGCCAGGGCGACCCTCATTTAATTTCTGTCAAACAGCGTGTTATTTATGTGTGTGCCACAGGCGTCGCTGTCTAGCCATCGATACGCTCTGAGCCCAAACATAAATATAATATTGTATATAAATATATTGTTTATCGTGTCAGGTTAAGCCTTTCTTTTTTGGTATATTTTTGGTATTTTTTGGTATATTTTGAGCTGGAGTTTTTAATTGGATTGCAGCTGCAAGCTTCTGGCAGCCACTCGATGGCAAATTGAGCCGCTGAAACGTGACATTTGGCAACCGCACAGCAGTCACCCCCGCACCCTCCCCCCGCACCGCACCCCCGCCTCCTAGTGTACTCTCCATTTAGCAGTCGACTAAAGTCGAAGCTGCTTTGCAAAAAGCGCAGCTGGCCCCGGCTGCATTTTGACGCTTTGTGGCGCTGACGGCGATGGCGACGGCGACGGCATCTTGCAGCGACTTGCGACTTGTCTTATGCATAATTAAATTCTGTGTTTGCAGCTTGGCTCCGCGGCGGATTGCGTAAGATTCGCATACACCACAACCACTTGACCCAAATTCATCGTTCGCTTCCTTCTCTCTCTGCCCTCTTCCACTGCCTTTCTCCCTCTTCGGTTCTCTACTGGCAGCCGGCAAGCAACATAGAAATAAAATGTTTATTTTGCATTTTATTTTGGCGCATGGCAAGCGCTAAAATTATTTACGCAGCATCAGGCGTGTCATTTGCATGCGCCACGCCCATGCCTCCTTCAAAAGAAGCAACTTCCCTTCCTCCCACTCTCCCTCCCTCGCGCTCTGTCGCTGGTCTGCCTGCCAGCCAGAAGCAAATGACAGCGATGGGAACAACAACCAATGAAACCCACAAAAATACGCTAAAAGTATTTACATTTGACTTGGAAAAAATTATACATTTCCGTGCAAATAAAAAACCAAAGCAACAGCAGAAACAGCAACAATAACAACAACAGTAAGAGCAACAACAAGACCCACAACAACATCTTCAGCCACAACAAAAGCAGGCAGCTTTGGCTTGTGGCTAAAGTAAAATCTGCTAAAAAGAAAACTTGCCTTGTAAATTATTGACGAATATGAAATGCACTAAGAGTTCGCTGCGCTTCCAAGAAGAAGATCAAGGGAAGTTTGCACTGAGCAGGCAGTTGTAGAATATGTAGAAAGCAAATGAAGTAGATATAAATAAAGAAAAGTTAAAGAAGAAGGGGAAGGGGAAGGAAGTGGTTAAAGAAAACCAACGGAGATCTATTTTTAAATATGAAAGGGGAATGAATGAAGTAGAAATACGGGTAAATAAAGGAAAGTTAAAGACGAAGCTGATGGCTAATTAAATAGATCTAGATAGATATTGAAGATATATAGATATATGTAGAATATAGAAAGCAAATGAAGTACAAATAAATAATGAAAAGTTAAAGAAGAAGGAGAAGAAAAAGCAACTGGATATAAAAAAATAACTGAGATCAATATTTAAATATAAAAGGGGAATGAATGAAGTAGAAATGTGTAAAGGGAAGTTAAAGATGAAGCTGATGACTGATGAAATAGAGATAGATAAATATAGAATAGATATAGATAGAGATATAGATATATGTAGTAGATCTACTCAGTTCTAGAGAACAACTAATACTAATCTACCGATCTGATTGGGATTTACTGGGTTTTCCCCGATCCTTTGCAGCAAATGTTGCATCGGGAATTCTTGTTTTATATTCCGCAGCCTTAATTTGAAAATATATATTTTTAATTAATTTTAAACTTTTGATTTTAAACCAAATTTAATTTTAAAATCGAAGTCTCAAACCTTTATTATTTTTTTTTTTTTAATTTTAATAATTTCTGATTTTAATTTAAAAAATATAAACTTATTTTAATTTCAAGTCGACTGCATAAGTTGACGTTAAATAAAAAAATAAATAAATAAATTATGAAATAAATGTTTTTTTTTTTTTTTTTTTTTTTTGTATTATAATAAATGTATTCAAAGTACTTTTGTTCTCTATATTCCATTCTATAAGACGAAGCTGAGGGCTGATTAAATATATATAGAACAAGAATAGATATAGGTATTCATATGTGTAAAAGATCTACTCAGTTCTAGAGCAATATTAAATAAATATATTCAAAGTACTTTTCTTCTCTATATACCTTGCAATATGCTGAATTTGTGTAATAAATTTCAACTCGAAATGTTCTCAAATCGTCTCATTTCAAGACCTTATCTAAATACTCACTCTTAGTACTCACTCTAAATACTCACTCTAAGTATACTCTACTCATACTCACAACTCCTTCTCCCTTCTGTGCCCCCCACAAAAATCATTCATTTACATGCTCATCTAATACCGAATCGGCAAATCTCCCACTCGCAGCTGTAACATACAGTTGCACAAATGTTTTATACCCCGCAAAAAAAAAAAAAGAGGGCAAACCAAAAAAAAAAAAAAAAAATGCGTTGGCAAAGCGGGAAAAAGCGTCAAATCCGCAAACAAACACTGTGACAGCAACAATGCGGGGCGTGACAAGCCATAGGGCCGCAGGCAGTTGAGGAGGGAAGGAAGTGGCCAGGCAGGAGTAGGCAATGGGGTATCCTGGCTGGGGGGAGGGGGAAAGTTGCTGCTTGTGGGGGATGAGTCAAGCGGCAACTGAATGAAATGTACTCTCTATTGACATTTGATTCACAACAACAACAACAACAACAACAAAAAAGAAGCCAGCCAGCAAGAGAGAGAAGAAATTGGAAAAAAAAAGAGTAGGGAAACGAGCTGCAGCCCCCCTTCCCCAACCCCCCCTGCAGCTGCCTGCGTTTATCCCGCATGATGTCCAACTGCAGGGGGGGGGTTTGCCCTAGTCCCTGCTGCCTTCGGATTTGAGTTGCGATCCCATTGCCAAAGCTTTTGCTCAGATTTCACAGTGGCTCTTAGCAAAACAGAAAAAACCTCAACGGTTCAAGGGGGTATTCGATTCGATTCTATTTGTTGTGCTGCGCTACGTTTCGATTCGTTTCATTTCGTTTCGTTTCAGTTCTGCGCCAGTTTGTCTGTTTGTCTGCAGATTGTGTTTCCCATTGTCCTCACTCTGACTCACGCTCCCTTCGCCCCCCCCTCTTTCCGTTTCCCCTTGCGGCTGTCTTGACGCATAAATTTGCCTTAATTTGTTGCAAAATAATTTCATTCATTTACGTGCTGCCATTTACATGGCGATATGCCGTTGATAACTTATTTAAGTGACGCCATCGTCGAGGAGCAACAAATTTGAACAAAATAAATTATCAAACTGTCACATTGACGTATCGCCCAGGCAGGCAGGGGCGGGGGTGGCAGGGGTGTTAGCCATATAGCAGCCAAGGAGCAAGTCGTGAAAGCATAATCTAGAGCATCATGTTGCTCGTTTAAAGGATGTCAAAGGTTGGCCATATATCAGGAAGGCATCAAACGCAGGCGAAGCTCCTGCCACTGCTGCTGCTGCTGCTGTAGCCCGTTAACAATTTCATGTAACAAATTCTTTGTGCTGGACATGCGACACACACACACACATACACACACACACACACACACACACACACACACAGACAGAGACAGAGAAAAACACACAAGCGTATCCAGTGTTATATAGATACGGAGACAGGGATACACTGGGATACACTGGGACATTCGAGCTGTTTCAGATTTCCAATAAATATGCCTAGGGTGGCCTAGCCAGCTTTTTGTTGTACTTGTAGTTGTTGTAGTTGTTGCTGTTGCCGATCTCTGCTGTTTGCCTGCCCTGACTCTGGCTCTGGCTCTGGCTCTGGCTGCGACTCCCAGCACTGTCGCTTATTTGACATTCTGACAGTTTCGACAGTTTGGTTCTCGTTTTACTCTCTTCGACAAAGTGCGTGAGGGTCTGGGTTGGGCCTGGGCAGGACGAGTAACTGGCAACGGGCAACGGGCAACGGGCAACTGGAACATGGCTCTGGCTACAGTAGCTTGTTTATTTATATGGCCTGTGCTGTGCGTCTCTCTCTATGTGTGTGTGTGTGTGCGTGTGTATACCTTGCTGCGGTCGCCATGCCCTATGCCCCTTGCCTACCCACACTCCTACCCGCCGCCACCCGCTATCCACTATCCACCATCCACCATCCACATTATGCCGTAAACGTTGCTTTGTTGCGCAGAAAACACAGACGAGTCTGCAAAAAATCGCTCAAAGTATCGAAAACCAAATAGCGCAGCATGTGACAGCTTCGACGCAACCGCCCAACCGAACCACGCCCCTCACCATGCTGGATTTATGAAGCAGGAAGCGCTTCCCTGTGCTGCGCTGCGCTGCGTTGGGGCTGCGTTGCGTGGCTTTGCTTTTGTAGCCCGGAACAGCCACTAACAAGCGGCTGAAATGTGTCACTTACAAGCGGGGCGAACAGTGGCAACAAATGTTTCAATTTGTGGCAAGAAACCCACTTTGCAATCAACTTTCATATAAGTTAGAGTACAGCCAGTAATTATGGCAAAGTGGTTAATTGTTTGACGATGATTATTCATTAATTAAATTTAATACTTTTGCAAATTTCGCAAATAAAATAAATACCAGAAAATTGTCACTTGTTCAATTTCTTTGGCAAATTGAATTATCATAAACGTTTAATTAACAACCATTTAACGTTTGTATTCATTTTCATTGCTAGTTTAAATTTATTGTCTGTCGTTGAATGAATGAAGAACTGTTGCAACATAAAACTATTTCTTTTAATTGCAACAATTTTGATACAATTAACAGAAATGACAAATAAAGAAAGTTAATAAAATATAATAAATTGTTGGCATATTGTTGTGAAGTTGTTGCAATATTGTTGCCACACTGATTGCTATTATAAGCAACACTTGCACTATGAGAATTGAGTTAAATAACGCTGTAAATGAAGCTGACAAAAATCATTGCATACTTTTCTGCGCAAACTGTATCAAAATAGCAAATGCTTTAGAGGTAAATTAAAACTATTTCAGCATATTAAAAGCTAGATAATTTCAGCTTTTCAGTTAAAAAAATATCGAGTAATCGAAGGAAAATTGCCAGAAAATATCTCCCGCCTTGCACTGCCCCATTGTGCATTGTCGCGCTGCAGGTTTTTATTTTCGCCAGTCGACGCAGTTTTTGGCTGAAACTTACTAAGCAGATTTGATGGTGGCACTGCAAAGAGTTCAGCGTGCTCAAGTTCGATGCGCTTAACAGCGAAGAAAGTCGTGACAGCTATAAGTGAAATGTGATAGCATTGGGGGCGCCATATGGAGTAGCTCGAACAGCAGTAGCAGTGGCAGGATCATCGGCATTGGCATGCATAAGCGTATTTGCAGTTTTTGCTTGCAATTATGCGGCAGTTTGAAAGCTGCATTGTTTTGCCAGTCAGACCAGCACAGCGATAGTGACAAAGATGGAGAGTGAGTGAGTGAGTGAGCGAGGGGGAAGGTGATTCGATGTGCCATCGTCCTTCATTGTGAGTGCTGTTCTTGTTGATTTTGTCGATTTTGCTACAGGCGAATGGACGAGCTGACAGACAGACCGATGTTGGACAGTTGGACAGCCGACAACCAGGCTGCCAGGCTGCCAGGCAGGCAGACAGACAAGCGGTTGGACCGAGAGACAGGCAAACATGGGGACAGACAGATCCGGACAGCTGTTTGCTTCATTGGCTGCCACAAAATATCAACAAGCATTTTGTTTATTTGCTTAGCGTCGACAACTACCAAATACAAAGAGCCATTAGATTGTTGTTGCCCGTACCAGAGAGAGAGAGAGAGAGCAGGGTGGATGGCGAGTTGGCTCAAGCTGTCAGGGGAGTGAGGTGGGTTTTTTTAAGTGCATGTTGTTTCAGCGTTTGTGGCATGCAACTGCTAACAATGAGTGCAAGCTGCAGCTCTGGGAGCCAACAAATGTTGAAATTTATGCAACAGCAATGCCAATAATCTATTGTTTTTACCCAGCTAGCCAGGGTGCCTCACTGTCTCCCTCTCTCTCTCTCCCTTCTCTGTCTTTCTCTTCTTGTCTCTGTGTACACAAGGGCGACATGTGTAAACTGTGTGAGTGAAAGCTGTCGCTGGACATGTATTTGAGCATTGCAATGTTAAAGTTGAATTCGAGTTCGAGTTCGAGTTCTGAAAAAGCACTTCAGCTCTAATTGAAAAGGCAAAACGGAAAATTGTTTTCAATTTCTAACAATATTTATTTATTCATTACTAAATTAGCTTGCCAACTCAAAGAAGAGTCAGAGAATTAAACAGTTAAATAGTTAAAGTTGTGAAGCTTGAGAAAATTATATAAATTAAAGGCAATGCTCACAAATTGAAATTAATAAGTTTTTTTTTTTTTTTTTTTTTTTTGTACTAATACTAATACTAATACTGAGAAAAGAATATAAGTTCAAAGCACTGCTCACAAACTTACTTAAATAAATAAATATATTTATATTTTTTTTTTATATATACGAATAATAATATTTTTATACCCTTGGACCATTGAAAATGGTCAAAAACTTTTTCGTTATCTCCTGAATCCTGTCTCCAATTTTTGGCACCAAATAAAATATTAAATAGAATACTTTTGAATAGATTGATTCATAGTAAAGACAATAAATTATGTAATAAATTATAGCTAATAAATTTATTCTTTAATACTTTATGTTCCTTTGTTCTTTCTTATAATAATTTAAATTTATGTTAAATAGAACACTTTTAACTAGATATACTCATTGTAAAGACAATAAATTGTTTATTAAATTATACCTTATTAATGTATTCTTTAATTCTTTAAGCTCCTTTGTTCTTTCACTAAAAAATAACAATTAATTAGGAAGGGCTTTGACAAAACAATTGGACAACCCTAAAGACCCCCTGGAAGTATGAGACAAAGTTCTAAGTTCTCACATGCTTAGTGCGAGGTTTGGTGTAACTAATTATTTGTTTATTGCGCTGTTATGTTACTATTACTGCATTGTATGATTTCATCGCTTCTCATAAAAAAAAAAAAAAAATCAAAAAAAAATAATAATAATAAAGAAGATCTATCCTACATAGAACACTGTTAAGTAGATATACTCATAGTAAAGACAATAAATTGTACAACAAATTATACCTTATAAATGTATTCTTTAATTCTTCATGCTCCTTTGTTCCTTAAAAAGTTTCCACAAAGGAAACAACAATTTCCCAGTTGCAAATGCTTTGACCAATTTGGCCAGGGAATTGCAAATTTTGCTGGTAAGCTGCATTCGTGCTGCACAAGTTAACCCCTAAGCATCGCTTGTTATCGATTGTTGTGACAGTTACCACATGCAGCTGACGCCGTCTTCCGTTTCGTGCTTTGTTTTACTTTACTTGACATCGTTTTGGGACAATTTCTTCTTCTTCTTTTTGCTGCTGTTGCTGTTGCTGCTGTTGCAGAATTTATGCAGCTTGTCTCCGATCATGGCCATGGCCGTTGGCCATGTCAATGGACGATATGAACGCAATTTAAATATTGCATGTGCCGTGGATGCGGATATGGATACGGACAGGATACGAAGGGTTACGGTTAGCTGCATGTTGGGGGATAAGATGCAGCAGCAGCAGGGGGAGGGGGGAGGGGGCAGCAGCAGGGGGACTGGGGCTATCGTTGGGGCTCCACATGTGACTGCCGACATATTAAGCATAAAATTGTGTGCCAAACAAGGATGAGAAACGGCAAAGCTGCAAAGAAATATGGCTGGCAGGCAGGCAAAAGGGGGCGTGGTTGCTGCAGCAGTAGCAGTAAAACGTTGCATTATAATTTATGCGCATGCAAGCCACGGAGTCTGCCACTTAATCCGTGTTTAATAACACGAAACGAGTGCAGCAGGGGGGGGGACAGGGAGTAGGTGTAGCCAGAGCCTGAGCCAGACAGGGGCGAGTCGATAGTTGGGATGGGGGCATGGCTTTAAGCACTTTATGGGCCTCAGTTTGGGGCAAACAGTTTTCGAAAATTTGTTTAAATTCGCTACGGCTTCGATGGAAGTCTGTGTGTGTGTGTGTGTGTGTGTGTGTGCATTGTTTAAGCCAAGGTATGCTTTTTATCAGCCAAAGGTCTTAGCACGCACACACAAATATGCCGCACACACACACAGGCACACACGCAGTGAATGGGGGTGGGGGTGCAATGTCTGCGGGTTAAAAGCGAAACCTTATCGAAAACGTTTAAACGCACGCAAATTCCACGTGGGCAAGATAAAACATGCATAAGCCAGGTTGAGTATGGTCAAGGGGCGTGGCAGACAGAGCCAGTCAGCCAGGCGGGTGTGTGAGTGTGACTCCGAGTGTGTTGCGGTGTGTGTGTGTGTGTGAAAAATATGCCAATGTTAAATATTTGCCAGGCGTTGTCGCAGTCGCCCCTCAGATAAAGCGTTAACTACAGTCTCAAACACACACACACACACACGCACACGCAGACACCCGCAGACATGTTGGGAAGGAGACATGCGTGTGTTCATTGGTATGTGTAATCTTTTGCGTGCTTTACGCATTACCCACACAGGCGCAGGACAATGTTGCAGGACACTTTGAATTATTCATTTACACGTTTTTTTTTTTTCTCTCTTTTTTTTTGTAATATAGCACGGCGAGCTGTGGGACAGCTGGGAGTGTGCCAAGGGGGGCGGGTGCCCGGCACGCCTAGTAGGCGTTTGTAGCAACAACTGTATTTACTTTTTATCGCTGATAAAGCGCATAATTTATGGGTTGTTCAAAAATTTAAATGCCCCCGAGAATGCCAGGAGACAAAGAGCCAAGGAATTCCTCTCGGGAATGGCAGCTAAACTGTGGGTCAGTTGACTTCGGGGCCAGCACTCGCCTGTGCTCTGCGAGTGTGGGCGTGTAAATTATACGTGTGTCCATCTCTACTCCTCCTTCCCCTCCCGCTCTCTCCCTCTCCCGCACTCACGCATATTATCATACCGATGCCAAGCAATGCGAAATATTTGACGCATTCAAAATGGGAACACGCTCTAATCCAGCCGGGAAATATGCGCTGGGAAAGCATATTTATTTGCTCAGCTTAATTAGCGCGCATTAATGAATTCATTAACATGCTGTAAGCTAATCTGGAACGGGTGTAGAATAGATAACAAATTGTTTATTGCAGATGTTGCCAAATTTTACAAAATGGAAATGGAAAATGAAATGAAAATTAAAATGGAAAATGAAATGAAAAATATAATGCAAATATATTGCAAATAATTTAATTAAAATACATAATTTGTAAATATATCATAAATATTTTCTTTATTTTATTTTTTATTATTTTATTTACTTACTCCATAAAAAAAAAGGAAATTTATTCATTATTATTTATTCAATATTAAAATGCTGTAAGCTAATCTGGAACGGGTGTAGAATAGATCATAAATTGTTTATTGCAGATGTTGCCAAATTTTAAAATTTGAAAATGAAAAATTAAATAAAAATATAATGCAAATATATTGCACATAATTTAATTAAATTACATAATTTGTAAATATATCATTAATATTTTCTTGAACAAGCTTTTATTTAATCTATCAAAAAAAAAAAAAAATTATTCTTTCACAATAAACCATTTCCCATGCATTGCTGGTAACTGTTGTATAAACGTGCACACACGCCGTGAAGATGCAATTGATAATTTCACATATTCAATTAACGCAACTTGTTGCATGCGCCGTGGGCGTGGCAAGGCGATAACAATTATAAACGCCCTCAGGGCATGGTTCAATGATTTAAGGCTTCGACACAATCGAAAACACACACACACAGACACACACACAGACACACAAACAGCTACAGACACCGACAGTCGCGCCCACAATGAATAATTGCTGTTTAATAGATGATTAGAAAAAAGATTGCATACTTTTTTGGGGCCGGGCGCGTTGAATGTTTTATGCATATGGTCTGGCGCTGGCGTCAAAGCGAAATGCAAATCGAAATGCAATGCAAAATGTGCGATGTGTGATGTGATGTGATGAATGTGCAAATGCAAAGCATGTGGCGTTAAATTTCGCTGTGAATAAAAATAAAACACAACAAAAGCAAAGCGAAACAATTCTTGTGAAATGAGGTCGACCAAACGTGGCATGCCAAAGGGCAAAGGGCAGCGCATAAAGACAGAAAGAGACAGAGAGAGAGAGAGAGGGGGGGGGGGGGCAGAGGCCCGTCTGGGGCATAAAGCAACGGCGCAAAGCAAATTTATGACTATTAAGCCGAAAGTATGTGGCTTTTGTTGCTATTTTACCGCCGCCGCCGCCGCCGCGATACAAGTTATGCGAAAGCGCTGAAAATATGCAAAGCAATCGTAATTTTATGCTCCGCTTGGCTGCTTCTCTTCTCGTTCTTCTTCTGCTTCTTCTTCTTTTTCTTCTTCTTCTTCTTCTTCTTTTTCTCTTTGCTTACTTTGCGCACAAATGCAAATGGGCTGGCAGGCTGTTGTTATCAACATAGATGAATCAAATTAAATGAAAAGTACATTACGCGCTGCTTAATTGAAAGCAGGCAGGACCACCCCCCTCCCTCCCTTTGCTGACTGCACCTTGCGCCCTTCGTCGCCTCGATGTCAATTGCGATTGCACTGACAATTGCTATCGTGATGCTCCCCAAGCAATCAACCTAATTTGTCATATGCACTCGACCCACACACTCAACCCACCTGCCAGTTCAACTATCTCTCTCTCTCTCTCTCTCTGTCTCTGTCTGTCTGTCCAGCTGTCCGCCCGCCTGTCAGTCAAACACTTTTGTCCAGTCAGCCAGTCAATATTTATAATGAAAGCTAATGAGCGACTGCGAACCGCACTCGCAGAGCGCAGAGCGCAAAAAGTTGGCCCTGGCCACGGACAAGCTTTGAGTGTGCCTCGACTGACTGCAGCAGCTGCAGTCTGCTTCTGCTATATGTGTGTGAGTGAGTGTATATATGCGTGTGTGAGTGTGTATTTTCTTTGCTCTTCTCTCTTTTTTCCAGCATTTCTGAAGTGCTCAGCTTTTGTTCTCGCTTCAGACCGTCGCTGTCTCTGTCTCTGCTGCCGCCTCAGCTCTGTACTTCAGCTCTGCATCTCACTGCTTCTCTCTTCTGCTGCTTTGCTGTCTCTTCTTTTTGTCTGCGTTCTGTGTCTGCTTTTGTGCTGCTGCTGCTGCTGCTGCTGCTGCCTTATAAATGCGACGCTTAAAAATTGAATGCCGCCGTGTCGCGGTAAAATAAATTGAAAGTACTTGTCCATTGTTTGATTAATGTGTCAATAATGGCAGCGACCAAGTTGAAAGTGCAACGACTGAAAGACAGAGAGAGAGACAGAGAGAGAGAGAGAGAGATGGAGAGAGGGAAGAGAAGTGAGTGCGGACTTATCTGCTTAGAAGATTGCACCGTGAAGTGCGCAGGTAAACCGACTTTGATTTGCTCCGCAAACACTTCACATCGGATTAAACGGCTTATGTGCTGAACTTTGCTCTCTCTCTCTCTAACCTCAAAACTGTTAGGGATATAATTAAAATTATGATGAGTAAAAAACAGTTGTAATTACTAAATACTACATAATTTATGTCGCATGATGAATGTTTTGCCCCCAAAAAAAATGAGAGAAAAGTTGCGCAATTATCAAATGAAATTAACATTGAATGCACTTAATATCACATTAATATTAAATACTACAGTTAGGCAATCAACACACACGCACACATACAGAGGAAACTCAATTAAAAGTGTAGTCATATTCGTTATTAGAAAGAAGTTGCCACTTTCCACTTTCAGCAGGCGCAGTCCATAAAGTCAAGTTAGCAGGGCACTCAAGAGAGAGAGAGAGAGAGAGAGAGAGATAGAGGGGGGGAGGAGCGAGGGAAGAGCGACTGTAATGAGACACTAAGACACTAAATGCTTGTTATTCAAAACACCCATTTCGAGTACTCGTTTAGCGTGGCATCACACAGTGCGTAGTCCAGGCAGCACGAACCCTTCGCCAGGCAAGTGCGGGACAGCGCCAAGGAGTGCGCTCAAAAAGAAATCCAATTTAATGACTGCACTGGCGAAGACGTTCTCGACCCTCGCTTGGTAACCCCCCCCCCCATACTCCCCCCCCCTGGTGAGCGCTGTGGGCGATGACTTGTGCTCGGTGTGTCCGCGTCTTTGTTTTCATTGCGGCTGTCACTTTGGGCGCACGGAACGTTAATGGCAAGTGTAAAATGCTTTAAGCCCGCAACAGCAGAAAGCAGAAGAAGAACAGAAAGAGGAAGAGGAAGAGGTGGAGGAGGAAGAGCAGCGAATGCTGCAAGAGGCAGCTAGCAACAAATACGAAGAGGGGGAAAAAAGAGAAGAGTTTAATTAACACGAAAATGGTTTCAATTACATCAAATTACATTTCTTTGCAGAGAGCGAGAAAGAGAAAGGAAGAGAGAGAGAGAGGGAGAGAGGGAGCGGGACGCCATTGTAGTTTGTAGTCCTGCCTGACTGCGTGTGCTTTGGGCGGCTGGGCGTGGCACAGTTGATTTGCGCGCGGAGATTTATTGGGCGTCAGTCGAGAGCAAATTAGTCGAAATTGTCAGTGGGAACAGCAGTGGGAACAGCGGTGGGAACAGTTCGAAGACAAAGGCAGCCCCAAAGGACTGTCGAGCGATGTCTGCCATAAAGTTCAGCATGGGCAATCAGATTAATCCCTCACGATAATTTTACATGATCTTCTATGCGCACATTTGCATACACTTTTATATACTTCCATCTCTCTCTCTTCCGCTCTCACTTGCTATCTCTCTCTCTCTCTCTCTAGCCTAGGCAGTTGAGCACTCGCGCCGAGTAAATCTCTTTAATTAAATTTACTTTCAACTGTTTTTTCTTTCTTTCGGCATGAATAATGTCGCCTCTTTGCCGTGCATATGCAAATAATGCTATCAGCGAAATGAGTGTGCTGCCTCGCTGGCATTTGATACCCTGTAAAGTGGAGTTTGCTTTGGTTCTAAATCAAATGAAGAAGCATTTTTTGCTGCGTTGCTTGAAGGGAAAGGAAACTCTTTGTATTCAGTTTATTCATTCATTCATAATAAATCATTTTAAATTAAAATCTGTACTTTAACAACTGAATTTTCTGTATTTATTTATTTAATTAATTTTTAACAATATTTAAAATTAATATAATGAATATATAAACTGAGTATTATAATAATTTTATTTATTTATTAATATAACGTCAACTAAAAAAGTCGACTTGAAATTAAAATAAGTTTATATTTTTTAAATTAAAATTAGAAATATTTAAAAAAAAGAAATCAATAAAGTTGAAGACTTAGACTTAAAAATTGAATTTGGTAAAAAACGAATAATTTAAAATTAATAAATAATATAAATTTTTAAATTTTAATTCTAAAATTGAATTTGGTCAAAAATGAAAAATTTAAAATTAAAAATATATATTTTTAAATTTAGGCTGGGGTATATTTATTTAACGTCAACTAAGACAGTCAACTTGAAATTAAAATTAATTTTTATTTTAAAATTAGATATAATTAAAATTAAAAAAATAATAAAAGACTTAAATTTTAAAATTGAATTTTTTAAAAAATGAAAAATTTAAAATTAATAAAAAATATATACATTTAAACTTAGGCTGGGGAATATAAAACAAGAATTCCCGCTCCAACATTTACGGCCAAGGATCGAGGATAACCCAGTAAAACCCAATCAGATAGATTATTATTACTTGTTAGGATGTAGAATTAATTGATTAAGGATAGACAGCTTAACAGAGTAAAGGGAGGACAGTCAGCACAGAGAACTCGCAAAAGGTCATGCAAGCTGTTGTTCGTAGGACAAAAGGCCAAAGATAGTGACATAAAATTACAAGTAACTTCAGAAGGAATACAGAAATTGATTTGATTTAATTAAAATTGCAGATTTAGTACACACACATTTTAGACTGCAGAGAAAGTCACTAAACAAACTAAGTTCAATTCTAATTTCTCCCCCTCTTCTCTTCCTATGCACCTTTACAGGGTATCTTAGTTGTCACTATATGCTGTTTACACTTCAGTTATGTTTGCTGTTGTTTTTGTAGGGGTTTTTTTCGGCGCTGTTGCTCTGCGGCTTGTGTCATTCATTTGGCTTTTGTTGGCCTGACAGTCGTTGCCATTGTGCCGAGCCTCATTTATTTTACTTACACGCATGCGAAGGCGAAGGCGAAGGCGCAGGCAAAGGCGCAGGCGAGGGCGTCTCTGCCAGCGCGGCAGCCGCGTCATTTATGACACCTTGACAGAAAAATGAGCGCACACCCGCACCGTAGGAGGAACAGTCAGGCAGGCAGGTAGGCAGGGGGGCAGGAGGGGCAGGCTGGCAAAAAAGAAGGTAGAGCGGTGCCAGGTGAGCAGCGCGCTGCGTTTGGCTTTGGTGTCTGGGGTGCGGTTGTGCCAACGCACATTCATAATTTCATTTTCCCGCGGCGCCACAAACGTTGACGTAGCAGGCAGTTGGCAGCAAGGGGGTATTCAAGGCAGATACGGTGCAAAGACTTTGTGCCGCTTATTATGCGACAGAAATTGAAAAACTTTGTTTGCCGGCGCGCTGGGGTTAACAAATAGGCCTGCCTGACTACCTCCCCCCCTCCCCCTCACTCGGCACTGCTTGTGCCCCTTGAGAGTTGCTGGAAATGGGCAACCATTTAAGCGCAACACCCAAGTGCCGCACATAATTTGATGCCTTTTATGGCTTTTAATTTGTTGCCAGCACACTCGGGGTCATAGGTCGCATGTCGCATGTCGCACGTCGCACGTCGCAATGCCTGCTGTCATTTTTTTTCTCTGTGTTGTTTTTCTAATGAATTCAAGGATGACGAGCACCACCGCGTAGCCAAATGAGATTGGCATTGGCATGCCGCGCCGTGGCACGTGCGTTGCCTGTGCGAAGCTGCTAACCAACAGGTGAGCCACGGCCAGCTGATTGAATGGCATCCCCTCTCAGCCAATTGGCCAGTGGAGCTGCCACTTCTCCTCCTTCTTCTTCTTCTTCTGCTTGTCTCTGTCTTTCTTTTCACTTGAAATTGATTTTGCATGTTTATTGTTTATTGTTAAAAATTGTTTGTTATTGTTGGTGTTCGTGTTGCCACTTTGACTCACTTTCGCACAGTTTGAGGCGACATTGTCTGCTGCCTGAAATTGATTTTATTTTACATATTGCATAATGCTATCTCTCTCTCACCCTCTGCCCCTATCTCTTGCATTGCCTCTCTCTCACTCTCTTTATATACGAGGTGTGTACAAAAAGTAAGTTGACTTTGTATTTTTAAGAAAAAATATTTATTTATTTATCAGTATTTATGTTGTCTCCTTCAAAGTAATCCCCCTCAGATACGATACACTTATGCCAACGGTTTTTCCAATCCTCAAAGCACTTCTCATAAGCACTTTTCGGTATTGCCTTGAGCTCTTCCAGCGATGCAGTCTTTATCTCCTCAATCGTTGCAAATCTCCGTCCTTTCATAGGTCTCCTTAGTTTTGGGAACAAGAAAAGGTCACATGGGGCGAAATCCGGTGAATATGGTGGCTGAGGCATGATTGGGCTTTGGTTTCGATATCATGACCATATACCCATGACTCCTCACCAGTTATGATCCTCTTGAGTAAATCTGGGTCATCGTTGACGTCATTCAACAGCTCTTGAGCGATGCTCATGCGACGGTTCTTTTGGTCAAAATTGGTCAAAATTGGTCAAAATTTGTCAAAATTGGTCAAAGTAGGTCAAAATTGGTCAAAATTGGTCAAAACACTTATAACCTTTACGCCTCTCACAACCAAACAAAAAATGTCATTCACTTGAATCTTGGAACAGATGTACCAACATAACAAAACAAAAAAATCGATAATCGAAAGTACATTGCCCGCGAAACTTGTCAAAGTCACCTTACTTTTTGAACACACCTCGTATTTCCTTCTCTCTCTCTCTCTCCCCCTCTCTGCCTGCTTTATATAAGCCTCAGCAGGATATTTACTTCAACAACATTTCTAGTGTCATCACACGCCTTCAACTGCCACACATGAGGGGTGTCTGTGCGTGGCCCGGTGAAGGTGAGGGGGAGGGGGGAATCGTTACACAAATGGCTTAAAATTCCTTGCGTTCTGTCAATAAATTTCTTATGCTGCATTTAAATTTCTGCTTTTTGTTTCCGTTTATGACAACGCATCCTGTCGAGCTCTTCTCTCGTCTCTTCTCCGTCTCTTCTTCGTCTCCTCTCTTGGCAGCTGCTCTGCGTCAATGTGAACTCGAAACTGTTGCTCTGCAGGGTATCTGATGTCTTGCATTGCATTGTTCATTGTTTACTGCATTGGCATGGGCAGGAAACTGCTAAGCTTGTTGATAAGACCGGTGACAGCAGCATTCTCATGTTTCTCTTAATCAGCATCAATGACAACGACAAGAATGTCAAATAAAAGGGAATTGATGTTAAGGATTTCTAAAAATATTCTAAAATATTTTTACAATATTCTAACATGTTTCTAAGGCAAGCAGTACTCTCTATATATTTTACAGTGCACACCTTAGGGTATCATCTACTCCTCATGCCGCTGTCAGCTCAGTCTCCTCATGCGCTTTGACTAAGACGTTTCCGGCGTCTTCATGTCACGTTTCCTCATATACTACATGCACACCAACACACACACACATGTACACACATGCACACACACATGCACATACTCGAATATCCATCAAGCATGCACACACACACACACACACTCGCACACACACTCGCACATTCCCTATACACTCTGCACATTTACGAGTATAAATTATGAAATTTGCACTAAAAAGTTGCAGCTGCTTTCACATCTTTGTTACATACCCCCCGCTCCCTCCAGCCACGCCCCCCGCTGGCCTTCTCTTTGTTTGTGCTTTTAATAAACAACCCGAGTGAATTATGCATATGTGTGTATGTGTGTATGTGTGTGTGTGTGTGCGGTATGCATATGTATATGTTATGATTCTCTCATATTCGGCTGCAGTTGCATGCACCTGTTTGCACTGCCCCCTCCCCCTCCCTCTGCTGCTGTTTACCATTTGCTTTTTGTTAAATTGTTCCTTTGTTTTAACGTGCAAATTTTTGAATTTTCATCATAGTTTTTCTTTTACTTTTACTACTATATTTGCTGCTTTTTTTTTTTGCCGTCCACCTTTTGTGGCATGCAACATGCGCCTGGCTCCGGCTCCGGCTCCGGCTCCGGCTCTGGCTCCGGCTCTGGCTTCGTCGACGGCTCCTGTGCTGGTTTATTCACTGCATTTGTTTGCATATCAAAATGCGTGAAATGTGTACCGCATTGCCAAGTGGGGTGTGGGAGGAGGAGGCGGGGCCAGTGGGCGTGGCTTGGGCGAGGCAACTTATTAGCGCTGCTTGGCTCAGCATTTTCTATTTTCTATGCATAAAAATGTAAACGCTTCCAGCCGAGCTAACGCGCTGCCTCCCTCATTCCTCATTCCTCGTTGCTCTCCCTTTCCCCCCCCCCCCGCTCCTCTTCTGTCTGCCTCTCTTCAAATTTATGTGCGTTCTCGCATAAATATACATGCAGCCAGCCGAGCATAACTAGAGCCAGTTTTTAGTGCCAGCCACATTCTGTTTGGCTTAGCAAAAACACCAAATTAACTTGGACGTCACAGAAAAAACGGAAGCCATATGAGAAGGAGCAACGGATAGCGGTACCTAATTCAATAGTTATATACTACACCTATGCCTGCGCATTACGTATGCACGAGGGGAGCTTGAGCAGTTCCATAAGAATTTTTTGCAACCTCAAGGAATGCAAAAAATTTGCTGTTAGGAAGATAGAAGAAAATAAGAATTTATTTATTTAATTTATGCAAAATAATTTTGTATTTCTATAAAATATTTATTAATTTAACTGAAATACATAAAAATTCAATTTTATATATTTTAAAAACAATACGAAAAATATTTTTATACTTTGTATATACCAAAATTATTTGCAAATTTAAATTAAAACAATTCTGTTGGGATGCCACTAAGGAAAAACTGTAACTTTAAATATATCTTTTTTAATTTAAAAATATCAAATATTTATTTATATATTTAAATTATTTAGAAATTCACTTTTTAATATTGCCAATATTTTAAAACTCTATGAAATATGTTGGCATATTTAATACTCTGAAACAATTTTAAAATTAAGGCTTAAATAATTCTGTAAAATTTGGAAACTCCGAAAGATTTTCTTTTTTTTTATTTCTTTTAATTAAACCCCTTATTCATTTCTTTAAAATAGTTATTTCTTTATTCAACTAGTCATTAAATTTCCAAATGTTTAATATTTCTAAAAATATGTTCATTATATTTATACATTGCGTATTCAAAATACATCTGAAAAAAATTAGGAAAGCTCAAAAAAAAGGAACAATTCAGAATTTTTATTTTATTTAAATTATACCTTTTTTGATATACAATACTATTAAATATTTATTTATATATTTAAATTATTCAGAAATTTAAATTTCAAAATTTTAAAACTTCTTTAAAATTTGTGTGTATAGATTTTATATTCTGAAACAGTTTGAAAATTCAGGTGCAAATAATTCTCAAATAATTAGGAAACTTTAATTAAATTTCTGCATTTTTATTTAATTTAAATAAAGCCTTTTTATAATTTTATTCATTTCTTTACTCAAATCATTATTGGATTCCCGTTTATAAATTTAAAATAATATAATCTATAATACATAATATATACAATATATATTTATTTTTAGCCCAGTCAAAGACTAATAAAAATGCAAGTTTAAATATCTCAAAGTATAAGAAAACCGTCGTTTGCCTTCTACTTCAAACTCAATTCGCTAGCCAGACCTTGGCTGATAAGTATCTTATTCAAATATATACTTCAACACACTAAAAATATCTTCATTTTTTTCGCTCAAGACCTTTCTCAGGTGCTGCCCCAGTAACTTCCCCGTGGTGCCTTAAGCCAAACTGATATGCCGTGATGGCAGCAAACCGCCGCTTGGCAACTTTTATTTAAACCTTATGGCATTTTGGCCTCAGCCATAAGTAAGTCTGTCAGCATGTGTGTCGGGTGTGTGTGTGTGTGTGTGTGAGGTGGGGTGTGTGTGTGTGTGTGTGTGCGTCGTCCCTGCTCGACGGATTATGCGACAAAAGGCAAAAGCGGCAACAAAGCTATGCGGTCAGCGGCAGGTACATTTTATACAGGTGAGTCCTGCTGTGTCTGTTCGGCTTAACTACGCGCTCAGCTAAATGCATGTGCGATTTGCGAGTGTGTGTGCGAGTGTGTGTGTGCCTGCTAATACCTTTTTATGAGCGTCATATGTTAATGCGGCTTCATTAACATTTTAATGTCCTTCAGCCCCAATAGAAGCAGCTCTCGCCTGCTGCCCAAGTCCCTTCATTGCTACCTCCCTTTTCCTTCACTCCCTCACTCCCTCACTGTCTCTTTCCATCCCTATCTCCCTGTGGCAGTGTTGCGCTTTCATTCGTTTAATTAAAAAATGCAATTAAATAAAAGCAAATAAAGCTTTAAATATTAAAACCAAATAACATAATTTGCTCGTGTAGTTAGAAAGGCAGCGTGGCGTGTATACCCTGTAAAGAGAGAGGCAGGCAATGTTAGGGTAGTGTGGTTGCAGTGTAGAGTTGTGCATGCTTGAAGGATGCTGAATGATTGAGGGCCTGCATAGTCTGTGAAGAAGAGAATGTGAATAGAGTATAGAGATGTTCTAGCTTGAGTGCTGCTGCAAGATAGAGGAGCAAAGGTTTGACCTTTTGCTACCCATGTTAACCGTGTGCATTACAGGGCATCTGCTAGTCATAGTCAGCTCTAAGCTCCTTTTTTTTTCATTTGTTTTTACCTGTAAGCTGTTGTATCTAGTCCCGGGCCAAAGAACAATGTCAAAAAAACATTGACAAAAGCGCAAACAAATTTCCCACTGACCCGGCAACAACAACAACAACAACGAGAGCAACAACAACAACAACAACGAGAACGAGAACGAGAGCAACCCACAATATCACGGCAAGCGGTGAACAGCGCGTAAAGAGTTTGACGAAAAAGTAATTTTAAGCATCGTTTAATTTTCATTTTGCGTTACAATTTTTTCACTCTTCTTCCCTTCTCTTCTCTTCTCTTTCAGCCCCCGCTTTGCTTTGCTTTCTCTGCCTTCTCTGCTTTTTCGTGGAACTTTTGCCGTTGCCTTTTTTGCTCAATGGACATTTGAGCAGAAAAATCTCACAAAAGTGCGTACTTTTTAACAAAGTTAATTTTTACGCTTCGCTTTCTGCTGCTTTGTTCACTTCCCCCCACCCCCCTACTGCCCCTTCCAGCCTTCCTCTTTCGGTATAAGTGCAGTCTATGGCAGTAAGAAAGAGCGCAAAACTCAAATAAATAAAACAAAAATTGTTTAACAAGTATCAAGGGGTTGTGTGTGTGTGTGTGTGTGTGTGTGTGTGAGTGTGTGCGAGTGTGTGTGTGTGAGTGTGGGAGTGTGTTTTTTTAGGCTGCCAAATGGCAAAGCGCTTTCATTATACGCGGGAAGGTCAAGTGACCCCGGCGTGGTCGCTTGGCCCGCGGGTCTTCAAACTAATTGCTCGACGTAAGCGCGACGCTGCCACGTGATGCGATGCGGGCAACGTGGCGTATGCGCAATTATTGACGCTTAACATTTTAGCTTTGACCTGCACACAGCGGCTACAGGGTCGCACAATGACTTGAGAGCTTGTTGGCTGCCGGGGACCAAGCGGGGGTAAGCGTACAGGGTTAAATACTTAGTTCCCTTTGGAAGGATTTTTTCTAAAGTTCCCTCACCTTATTGCCGTAGAAATCACGTCTTTTATATGTGATAGAGTTCATTATATATACCCTCGATATTTTTAGCATAATTAACATTAGATTAGCTGCTAAGAAAAATGTTTTTCATAATTTAAAAAAAAAGATTTCTTTATCAAATTATTTTGTTTACCTGCCGCTCATTAAAACTTCGAGTGATTCACTTAAAGCTGAACTAATTAGGAAAATGTTGCTGGAGAGCATCAGAAACAAGTCACAGCTTGGCAAGCACAAAGAGCAAAGGCAGCTCACATGGCGCACCATGCCCCAAGTCCCAGTGGAGTCGCCCCACATCGCACATACTATTCCCCGGTTGCAGACAATGTCGGACTTCAGCACAATCTCGGCGACCTCAGGAACAGACAAACAAACATGCACTCTGATTTGTCATTCGGTGTGACTTTTGGCACGCATTTCTACACACACACACGGGCACACAAACACACGGGCAGGGACAGAGACAGAAACAGAGAGGGAGAAAAGTGCGCTGCCTTGCCCTTGCATTGGTCAAGCTTCACTGGCTGCTGCCTTGATCTCAACAGGACGTCCAGGCGGGTGCAGGTGCAGGTGCAGGTGCAGGTGGAGGCTGCAGGCTGCAGGTGCTGCTGCTGCAGCAGCTGCAAATGCAATTTGCATATGCATGAGACTGTGGCCGACATTTTTGCAAATGTAAGAGGTGCAAATGACAGTGGCCAGGGAGGGATGGCGCAATGATTGCGCCACGCAAACAACAAGCGAGGCGAGCGCGCAACCAAAAACCGTTGCATACTTCTCGGCGGCGGCGTAAATTAAAGCCAAGTTAAAGTTAAGGCGCGACAAGGGAACGAATGAATCTACGCCAGCTTCGCGAGCTGCTGCCTGTTTTATGTAATGCTGACTAAGTGCCACGCCCACTACAGTTTTTAATTAGTCATTTGCGTTGAAAGCAGAGAAATGGTGGGGGAGAATAGAGAGAGACTGAGGGAGAGATGAATATGCAAACGCACCTGTTTCGTGTTTGCCATTTCTCTAATTTGCACAGCCTGCGCTCGCTCTCTCCCTCTTTCTCCCAGACTCGGACTTGGACTACGACTTTGACTTGGACTTGGTCGCACCCATTTTGTGTTATTGTTTTTAATTTGAAATTCTTGAGAAGTTGTAAATTCATTACTTATTCACTTGACGGGCGCACAAAAAATAAATTAAAAATGTAAATTAAATTAGTAACTTCAGTGCGTCTGTCAAGTGTTGCTGATTTATTTGCCACTGGCCAGTGACAGTGCCGCCCCTTCCCTTCCCTTCTCTCCTTCTCCTTCTGCCACCCACTGCCCACTTTCCACTTACAATTAAAACTCAAGGCGCTTGGCAGCCTCTTCTCAACTTGACCTTCAAACGGCGTGGGAAACTTATGTGTGCACTCACCGAGCTCAGTCAAGAGTCGCACACACACTCAGCACGGCAGCTAACTTTATTGCATAAATTTTTAAATGTCTGAGCAGAGCAGGAGGGGAAGGGGGGTAGGGGGGAAGGCGATGCGCTGCAGCAGATATAAATGTCACTGAAAATATTGCACGACACTCTGCGCCACATTGCACCGCACTGCGCTGCGATTGTCCCGCTGCGTTTGGCTGCAATCAGCCAAACTTGGCTGCGTCTACGTCAAGATAAATGCACAAGTTCATTTTCGCCATGCTCTCCTCAGAGAGAGAGGGAGAGAGAGAGAGCGAAAGAGAGCTGCCAAATGGGCATACTTAGCTAATACAGTCGCGTGGAGAGTGTCTGTGGAGATTTCTTGGCATCTGGCAATCCATCATCGTAAAATGAAATTTTCGTGAGGCAACTTATGACTTGCATGTTGTTTAGCATTTTAAAATATTTGTGGGAACTTGAAAAAATAGTTAGAATATTTTAGAGATTTTTTTTTGAATTATTAGAGGCATTTGAAATGAATTTTTTGAATGAGAAAAAATTAATTTCGTATTAAATATTGAAATTAATTTTAGAGAAATTTAAAGTACAATAAGATGCGTGAAATATGGTGAAATATTTTTTAAATAATTTTAAAATGTGTTATAAATTTTTATATAATACATATTTATAACAGTTCTTTATTTTTTATTCAAATCTAATGCAGTAACTATTTAACTATATTTATCAGTCACTTCTTCAAACGTTCAACTCAACTGCAGGGTATCTGTCAGTCATTACCTTATACAGCCATATCTTATGCAGTTTATCTGTCACTCATTCCTTTACACAACCAACTCAATTGCAGGGTATCTGCCAGTCAGGCACACTGCCTATTTCAGTGCATTCCTGCCGCACTCTGCTCGTGAGTAGCCGAAAAGCGAAAAGAAAAATGTTGTTGATGTTTGCTGCATGCCACGAGCTTGGCAAACGCGTTGCATATTTGCCTTAAACTTTTGCGGCACCAGCAGCATACACGCAGACGGGTAGACAAAGCGACACGCTACTACGAGACAGAGAGAGATAGGGAGAGAGCGAGGCAGAGCGAGAGCGAGCAAAGCGAGACTTGCAGTCAGACAAACAGACATGCAAAAGTTGTGACATACCCAACAAACAGACGCACTTGCACTGACTACCACACACATGCACACACACACATGCATACCCTCACACACACGCCTACGCATACCAACACCTACAGTTGCAGCCTGGGCAAAGTTTTGCTACTTGCAAGCAACTTGACTACGCTTTGTGTTTACTTTGCCAGGCAGACAACGAAGCAAAGAGAGAGAGAGAGAAAGGAACAGGGAGAAGGAGAGAGGGGGAGAGATAGGTGGATAAAACTTTTGTGCCATGGAGCAGCCGAGATTCATTTCACTTGTCACAGTGTGTGGAAGAAAAGAAATATTTGTGCAGCATTGCGCAGAGCAAACAATTTCCCTTTAATTAACATTAAATCAATCTTTGATTTAAACAACGGACAAGCTAGCACAGAATTTATGCTACTCCTACTGCTGCTGCTGCTGCCACATGCCGCACATGCCACATCAAATGTTGCAAGGCCATAAAATTTATGCGTCAATTTCCATTGTGCTCTCGCTTATCAATGCCCGTCTGTGTGTGTGTGCGTGTGTGCGTGTGTGTGGGCACAATTGATTTATATAGTGCCCAACATAGGCAACGCATCGCTTTAATTATCGAAATGCTTCAAAAATTAGCAAATATTTTGCACACGTTGTGCAAATGGTGCGCTGTGCGTGCCAAATATTTACAGTGCGTATGCGTAATTTTTAATTGATTTGGCCGCAGCGCAAACAAGCGAAGCAGCAACAACAACAACGACAACAACAACAGCAACAATACGGGTCACGTAGGCGTGCGTGTGTGTGTGTGCCAACGCTTATTTGGCAAGAGGGCGGGTCAATAATGTGCTCGCTGTCTCTGTCTCTATCTCTCTCTGTCTCCTCTCTCTCTCTCTCTGTCTCCCTCTCGGTTTCGTGTATGTTTATTGTATAAATTAAAGCCCATTGCGAGCACATTTTGTTTATTTAGTGCCTCTAATACGAGTGTATACACTGTGTAGGAGTATATGCTGTATGTGTGTGTGTGTGTGTTTGTCTGCACGCACGTGCAGCATGTGGCAGACTGTATACAGTTGTTGCATAGTCACTTCTTTGTCACTTAATTACCATGCACTAAATGCAAATTTACAATAAGAAACGAGCGCATATGTTCGCTATAATTCTCCTCACTTCCCCTCCTCCCTCCCTTCCCCTCCCCTCCCCTCCCCACTCGTGCCACTAGTTGAGGCAGCTGTTTGGCTTAATTATCAACTTGATTGAGCACGACTTTATCAATCACGCGTGAGATGCGCGCATGTTAAAACTCAGTCAAAGTTGACGTACATCGATTAGCACAGCAGCAGTTTAACTTGAAGTGCACCCCCCTTCTGCACCCCTTCCCCCCACATTCCTGCCCCTGTCAATATTTACCTATAAAAATTGTTTAAGCATTTTATGTTTGCACAGCAGTTGCCAGGCCAGAAAAAGGGAAACAAAAACCATGAGAATTTTTTTGCGCTGAGAAATTAAATTAAACATTTTTTATGCGACGCAGCTATGCCGGAAAGGGGGGCAGGGGCAAGCTGTGGCCGTCGCCTGTATCTGCTGTGGCTGCAAGTAGGGGAACACTCTGGAGGGGGGGTGGCATATGGCGAGCGCTTGACAGGCGCGTTGCAAATAAATTTTGTATCGTTGCGTGTATCGCATGACATATGCATCAAAGCCTGCTGCTGGCAGCAGGGGGTATGGGGGTGTGCAGGGGGCAGGTATAGGGGTGGCTCTCATGTCACATGCCTGTCGCAGCTGTCAATAAGTGCGCAGAGCTGACGTTAAAAATCAGCCATTAAAATATGCTGTTAAAAAATGCAGATCCCCAGCGTAGCCTGTTTGTTAATGCGCTTGCATAAGCCGCACTTGCCACACGGTCGCCGCACCGTTGTTGCCGTTGCTGCCTCGCCTGGCTGGCTGGCTGGCACTGCCACAGCTGGCGACAGCTGCATATAAAGCAAGCAAATTGAATCGCGCTACAAAGCAACTTTGTATCAATTTAGGCATCGATTTTTGCAAGCAACCCACGAAACTTTGCAACAAATTTAATTTCTGCTGGCCCCCAATATCAAAATGTGGCTGCCACAAAAGTTAAGAGTGCAACGGAAATATTCTTGCAAGTGCAGAAAGAATTTAAGTATCGATACTTTTTCTTTCTTTCTTTTTGTTCAATAATTTAAATAAAAAACAAGCTAAAACTTTTAAACATTTTGCTGCACTAGAAATTAAAGAAAATATATTTTAAAATATATTTATGCCTTGTTCTTTTATTCTAAGACAACTAAAAAACATTTAAAAATATAGTCCCACTCTCACTTGTATTTTGGAACAACTTTAGCAGCAGCCCTCGCTGAAAGTTGATGTGCTGAGCGAAAGTTTTTAAATAGTTCCACGAGAAATTGAAAAGCGCTTTCCATTCCGACGCTGGCCGGCAAAGGGGATTTACTGGATTTGCTGGCAGAGTTGCCACAGTTGCCACAGTTGAGAGAGATGGAGAGTTGCTACAGTTGCTGCTGGAGTTGCTCGAGTCGATTTCGATTTGCCAAAAGTACACAAAACTTTTATGAAAGAAAATGAAATGAAAATCCCCCAAAGCCAGCGAGCAAAGTAAGCAAATGCAAGAAAGTGTGTGTATCTAAGCGGACATGTGTGTGGGGCAGCCAGAGTGATTGTGTGTGCGAGTGAGTAAGCGTGTGTGATTGTGTGAGTAGTAACTTTGTGGCAACAATTAAATGCATTGATCGCAGCTGCCACTAATGCACAAAGCATTCCGCACACTTATCCAGATTTCGCTGTACAAAGTGACTGTGTGCAGTGCTGACCTTCACTGTAGCACAGTGTACACTGTGCAGACTACTTGACTGTACAGTTTCTCTCAAATATTTATGGCTGACAGTGGGAGCGGCCAGTTAATAGCCAAACTAATAAAATAATAATTAAATGTGTCAAAGTTTCCGAAGAGTAATTAATTATATATACACAGACATGCGGAAATCTCCCTTGAAACTGAGGCAAACAAAAACGCACACAGACACCCCCACACACACCCTCGCACACACACACACACACGCAAACACCCACACACATGCCAGCACAATGCGCCCCGAGTCGAACGAGCGAACTGGCATAAGCCGAGCTAAGCGCAAAACTTTCTTATTGGCCAGCAACATTAAATGTTTAATGGGCGTCGCTGGCCAACTACCTGAACAGCACGGCCAAAGTGGTCAAATAGCGTAGATATATATACGTGTATATGATATATTTATACACATATTGTATGCCAATCATGAGGGAGCGACGACGTAGAAGTGCCCTGGAAAAAGGCAAAGACTTGAGGTGAAGAAAGAACTTTGCTCAAGATAAACTGTTTGGTTCAATTGGTCGACTAACTTTTGATGAAACAAAATTATATATTCCTGTAGCTAAGAAAATATATATACTATATATTATATATATACAATATATTATATATATGCAATATATTATATTTATTTATCAATCTATCAATCTATCAATCTATCAATCTATCAATCTATCAATCTATCAATCTATCAATCTATCAATCTATCAATCTATCAATCTATCAATCTATCAATCTATCAATCTATCAATCTATCAATCTATCAATCTATCAGTCTATCAATCTATCAATCTACCAAACTATCAATCTATCAATCTATCAATCTATCAATCTATCCAATCTATCCAATCTATCCAATCTATCAATCTATCAATCTATCAATCTATCAATCTATCAATCTATCAATCTATCAATCTATCAATCTATCAATCTATCAATCTATCAATCTATCAATCTATCAATCTATCAATCTATCAATCTATCAATCTATCAATCTATCAATCTATCAATCTATCAATCTATCAATCTATCAATCTATCGATCTATCAATCTATCAATCTATCAATCTATCAATCTATCAATCTATCAATCTATCAATCTATCAATCCATCAATCTATCAATCCATCAATCTATCAATCTATCAATCTATCAATCTATCAGTCTATCAATCTATCAATCTACCAAACTATCAATCTATCAATCTATCAATCTATCAATCTATCCAATCTATCCAATCTATCCAATCTATCAATCTATCAATCTATCAATCTATCAATCTATCAATCTATCAATCTATCAATCTATCAATCTATCAATCTATCAATCTATCAATCTATCAATCTATCAATCTATCAATCTATCAATCTATCAATCTATCAATCTATCAATCTATCAATCTATCAATCTATCAATCTATCAATCTATCAATCTATCAATCTATCAATCTATCAATCTATCAATCTATCAATCTATCAATCTATCAATCTATCAATCTATCAATCTATCAATCTATCAATCTATCAATCTATCAATCTATCAATCTATAAATCTATAAATCTATCAATCTATCAATCTATCAATCTATCAATCTATCAATCTATCAATCTATCAATCTATCAATCTATCAATCTATCAATCTATCAATCTATCAATCTATCAATCTATCAATCTATCAATCTATCAATCTATCAATCTATCAATCTATCAATCTATCAATCTAACTGTCTTAACCTCCTTTGCATTTTCTCTGTCTCAGTTTCTCTGTCATATGTATGCATTCATTCATTTACCCTTATCAAACCCTACTCCTACTTTTTACAGGGTATTCACACTCAAGTTAAGAAAAACAGTTGGTGGACTCAAAGTTTTGTTAGGGTTACACCCAATCCATCAGTTAATAAATGTGACAAAATTGCGCTGGCAGCAGAGCGTAGGTGGGAAGCGAAAGGCTTAAGCAATTCCCCAAGCCGAAGCACATTGAAAAATAATAAATCATGGGAAATTCTAGCATGTTGTTGCTGTACTGTTTGTTGTTGTAAACCTTGTACTACTTGTTGTTGTTGTTGTTACTGTTGTTGTGTAGCAAAAAGCAATTTCATGACAACAGCGCGGTCGAAGCTGGCAAAAGTTGAAGTCAACCATAAAGCGCACCTGTTCATGTGTGGTGCGAGGGAGATAGCGCGTGGAAAGAGAGGGAGACAGAGACGGAATGTGTAGAGCACATGGCAACAATTTGCTACGTGCTGAATGCGATGCTGTAAACTATTTTGCTGTCAAATTTATTACAACTCTGCAAGCCAAGAAGACGCAGCAAAGTAAGAGAGGCAGATAAGACAAGATAGAAAAAGAAAGAAAGAGAGATAGGGAGCAAGAGAGAGTGTAAGAGAGGGGTAGAGGGGCCAGTGCAAACTAGTGAGTTTTTTGGGCAAATGAGTTTAATCACCTTGCGAAAGTGTTGCAGCAGAGAAAACATGTCTAGCAAATTGAGCTGCACATCCTGGCGACGGCAGTTGACACAGTTTTTAAGGCGCTCTAATTGAAGTGTTGCTTAAACAAAAGCAAAACTTAAATTGCTGTGAAATTGTCTGTATGTTTCCGCAGTGTTTCCCTTGCCCCGTCCCTTGTCCCTTCTCCCTTCGTTGTTGCTGCTATCCATCTTGGCCTGCTCACAAAGTGCAAGAGTACGAGATGAAAATGGCAACGTTTGCCACTTGCCTTCACGCTTAAACACTTTGCGGCAACTGCCGGCAGGGGCAGGGGAGTGGCAGGGACTGCACTGTCTGCAACGGCATCGCGTCGCCAACTTGCAACATTTATGGCATCGGCAACGCTGCTGCTGCTGCTGCTGCTGCTGCTGCCGCTGCTGCTTAACTGCTTGGAGAGCACTTGGCGTGCAACGCTTTGACCAAGAACCGGGTGACAAGCCAGGCGCTTTGTGGCTGTCGAGTGGCCTCTTTTCTGCCGCTGCTGCTCGCCTCCTTCGCCTTCTCCTTCTTTTTTCGGTCTTCTCCCTACTGCGACTCCGCACATAAGTGCACTTCGCAGTCGCCCCCATTTGCCAGCCAGCCAATGTGCCAGTCTGGGCCGAGTGTATGCCACTGCCGCCCATACAATGCAACACAATGTCGCGCTCAACAATCGACTCGAATCGGCGAAAATCGCGCACACTTTAAAGCGCCAAATTAACAGACATTTGTTTTCATTCGAAACAAGCAGGAATATGTACTATACGTGTATGAATGTGGAATGTTTGTGATCTTATAAGAGCTTTATACAGATTGAAAAGCTATCTTTGGCATGCCGAAAGTTGTGTATCGCTGAAGGTACTTATCTGCCTCGCTCTGTTACTATATGACTGATAAATATGGTGCAAGACTAAAAAGTATTATTTAATAATTATTTAATAGTATGTCTAAGTTTGATTGGCAGTGATAAGTTAAGTTATTTCTTATGTCTAAAATGGTCTTCATACAAAAATCTTTATTTCGGCCGATGGTTCCTATGACAGCTATATGATATAGTGTTTTGATTCTAATGAAATTTTGTGTACTTATTATGTATATAGCAAAAGTCGGATGTAGTAAATTTGGTTACAATATCTTAACAAATAACAAAAATGAGCCGATAGTTTATATGACAGCTATATGATATATCGGTCTGATCTGACTCGTTCCGACTTATTTACAGCGTGCAGCAATTAGAAACATGTGTGCCAAGTTTCATTAAGATATCTTCAAAACTGAGAGTAATTTACCATGCCACAGACGGACAGATAGACGGACAGATAGACAGATGGACAGACAGACGGACATATAGACGGTCAAACAGATGGACAGACAGACAGACAGATTGACAGACAGACAGATGAACAGACAGACAGACAGACAGACAGACAGACAGACAGATGAACAGACAGACAGACAGACAGACAGACGGACTGTGGTCGGAGATTTCCCCTGATTGCGTATTGTCTCTGCAAGGGAATTCATATAAGAAGAACCTCCATAGTATAAAGACTCTGCTGAGAAGGAGTTTGAAAACAGGAAGTAAGAGTCACTTACCATATCAACCATTGTTAGAGAAAAATGTTAACTAATTAAATTTTGTACCTAATATGATCTTCTACCACATCTATACTTTCTTCTATTCATTCTACAACTACTCTTCATTTATTCTTCCTTCTACCCCCTTTCAAGTTCAAACTTAACATACTCATCAATGAATTCCCTTTCGCTTTGCATGTGCCCAAACAAAGTCATAAATTTAACGACCCATTCCCAAATATCTTTAATAAATCTCATCTCTATCAATCTTCAAAATATCAAAACAAACTCCACGTTCTATTTCATTTTTTGTTGAACCCCCCAAATTCTTGTGCACACATTGAAAACGAATTAAAATCGAGCACATCGGATATGCTTACGGCGGCTGAAATCAAAAGGTTTAACTTCACAGCGCGCATCGGAGGCTGCGGCAAAAGTTGCATCAATATCAACGACACAAGCCGGCACACACACACACATACACACACCAATACACACACACAGCCTCTCACACGTGCTCGCTGAGCTTGCCAGACTTTTATGACTTTTTCTGCGCGCGTAACTGATATGTGAGTTTAAACCTGCCCCACACTCCTTTACTCCCCCACATAGCGACAGCCACACACACACACACATGCTCGACCAGCACTTTCTAAACTGCTTAAAATATTTTGTTGAAGCTCAACAGAAACAAAACCAATGAAAACCCAAAAGTTAACCCAACTCCACAACCCACTGCCACTCCCGCTCCCTCTTACACTCCTCACTCCACACCCCTTCCCCTATCACCTCCCGCTGCTGCTGCCATCGCATCGCGTTGCTCTTCATTCATTTTTGCGAGCTTTTGCTACCGTTGTCGGCCGAGCGCTTCAAACGATTTTCAAGCGATTTTCCAAAAAACGAGCAAACGAGAGTATCGCTTTCACATGCCAGAGTGTCTGTGTCTCTGTGTGTGTGCGCGCGTGTGTGTGTGTGTGTGTGTGGCAATGTATCTTTCACTTTCCTGCATGTGGCAATGAACCGTGAAACCGTAAAATGTTATGTTCTGAAAATCTGAAATTTTTAGCGCGCTTCAAAGCGTTGTGTACGTTATACGCCTCCATTGCCATCGTCGCCAGCGCCATCGCCATCGCCAGGGACAAGGTACCCCAATAGCTGATGCTACTGCTGCTGCTGCTGTTTCCGTTGCTGGCTGCCAATAATGTGGCAAAGCCATAGAAGCAGCACTGCAGGCAGGGGAGAGGGCGGTGAAGGGAGTATAGTGTAGGACCCTTTCTAATGGGTGGCTTGTGTTAGCTCATGCAGCATCGTGCAGGTGAATGTTGCAAGCATGGTGTGGCACGGCAATTGCCTCCTGCTTCCCTACATCTTTGTGGCATCTGCATCATTGGTTCGCTGTTTGCGAGTGACTGCGGATAGATCATTTATGAAGGAAATGCAGGAAATGTAGTAAAGACTATAACAGTGATGGGGATCGGAAAAAGGCGGGGATTTGAAATTTGCAATGAGAGTTAAGTTTTGTATTTATAAAGTAAAGCAAATAAATAAGTAAAATATAAATTAAGAAATTAATGAAATTTGCAATGAGAGTTAAGTTTAATATTGTTGAAGTAAAATAAATAAATAATAAATGAAGAAATTAATGAAGTTTGCAATAAGAGTTAAGTTTTGTATTCATACCATAGAGTAAAATAAATAACTAATAAATAAAGTAATTAATAAAATTTGTAATGAGAGTTAAGTTTGATATTCGTAAAGTAAAACAAATAAATAAGTAA
The DNA here is from genome assembly GCA_018904035.1 of Zaprionus ornatus. Classification (NCBI taxonomy): domain Eukaryota; kingdom Metazoa; phylum Arthropoda; class Insecta; order Diptera; family Drosophilidae; genus Zaprionus; species Zaprionus ornatus. The sequence continues at coordinate 5,357,659 of JAEIFZ010000002.1, read as the reverse complement.
ATAATAAATGAAGAAATTGATTAAATTTGCAATGAGAGTTTAGTTTAATATTCGTAAAGTAAAATAAATAAATAAATAATAAATGAAGAAATTAATGAAATTTGTGATGAGAGTTAAGTTTGATATTCATAAAGTAAAATAAATAAATAATAAATGAAGAAATTAATGATATTTGCAATAAGATTTAAGTTTAATATTCATAAAGTAAAATAAATAAATAAATAAATAATGAAGAAATTAATGAAATTTGCAATGAGAGTTAAGTTTGATATTAAAAAAGTAAAATAAATAAATAAATAATTAATGAAGTAAATAATGAAATTTGCAATGAGAGTTAAGTTTAATATTCATAAAGTAAAATAATTAAATAAATAATAAATGAAGAAATTAATGAAATTTGCAATGAAGAAATAAATGAAATTTGCAATGAGAGTTTACTTTAATATTCATAAAGTAAAATAAATAAATACTCAATAAAAATGTATGAAATTTGTAATGAGAGTTAAATAATAATAATAATATTCATAAAGTAAACAAGAATTCCTATTTGACTTAAGATTTTAGCTTTATGTTAATTTCTATGAGAAAAAACTTGATATTGCCTTTAAAAATATGATAGGCTTTACTAATCAATAAAGAAAAGGTTTAACTATCTTAAGTAAAAGATTTCACTAGATAAAGACTTGAGCACTTGTTTAAGGCCAAACTCTTAGCAAAAGAACCCAGAAATACCTGTTGAAGTCTATCATATTACGTTGTTATATAAACTTAATAATATACAATAAAATAATGAGCAACAGCACAAAAATTCTTAACTTGAAATGCTTTAGAACAGAAACAAAATGTTATAGATAGAGTATTATTATTATTATTAATAATTATTATTATTTCTCCTTCATGTAAAATAATAAAATTTTCTGTTAATCTTAAATGAAAAGCCTTTTCTCCTTTGCAGTCTACATTATTCCTTTATAGGGTATTTAAGTTAGCTACAAAGCGAACTCCAAACTTCTAACTGTAGTTAACAAGCCGCTTTCAGCTGTTTACCCTTCAACTCTTGGCTAGCCTGCTTCCTCAAGCCCATATGTGGAAACCTGTCTCTGTCTCACTCTCTACATGCCTCTCTCTATCTTTCTCCTTCTCTGTCTCCCCCCCTCTCTCCCCCACTGTGTCTCAGTTTTGCCCCTCCAGTGCCTGTCCGGTCAGTTGGTCATGCAATTTAGTTCTTATCATTGCTTTATTACCACACACAACCCGCTCACGTAGCCCAGCCAGGTTCACTGCACTCTTCCGGCTTGGCCACGCTAGCACGCTGCATAAATTAAAGCAGGAATGAAATTTATTTACGAAATTTCGGTTGATAAACTTACGCCTATTGATAGGCAGCAGCACTTAGGCCTTATACATTTATAATGCGACGATTGAGCGCCATTTCGAATACCCAAACCCAGTGGCTGCTCAGCGCAAAACAAGGCAAGGAAGGAGAGGGGAGTGGGGAGGGAGAGAGAAAAGAGAAGGTAGAGAGAGAGGTAGAGCGAGCTGTCGGTCGCCGCACCCAAATGCACTCGAACGCAAATCCCTTTGAGTGGAAGAACCGCAGGGCAAGTTAGTTGCCTGCTTGGCTACGTCTTCCTCTCCCCTCTCTCTCGCTCCCACTGTTGGTGTTGGCCAAGTTTGCAGAGAGAGAGAGCAACAGCCAGCACTTAATTTACGAATAAACGCGCATAATTTTATATCTATACAAGTCGCTGCTACAGTCAGCAGCGCAGCTACAGCTCCTTTGCCGCCGACACGGCGTTGTCTAAGTTTTTGGCATATGAAAAGGTTGCCAACGTGGCGCGTTATAATAATTTTTCAAACTACGCATGTGTGTGTGCGTGTGAGTGAGTGTGTGTGAGTGAGTGTGGGTAGTTGAAAAGTTTTTAACCAATGTCTACTTGTGGCAGCCACACAGCACACACACACACACAGAGAACTCCTCAAGGTGTGCCTGGCACGCAGCAGCGGCGTCGGCAACGGAGCGTTCAACGAAGAAGCCTCCGCCTGTCTGACTGCTGGTCTTTTGTGGAAGTTTCGTTGGGCCCCTTCCTGCTTGGGTTATATGCTAAAACTTAAGCTAAACTCGGCGCACACCTGCTCACACACACACACACGCACACACGCTGAGCTGAACTTAGCTGCAGCTGCACGCATGCGAAACCCTTTTTCGCATGTGCAAAACTTTTTGGCCAAAGTTTTCGCTGCGAAATTGTTGATGATGAAAATGCGCGAGAAGCGAAAGGCAAAGAAATGCGGTGAGCCAGAGGAGAGCAGCGGGATAGGGGTATAGGGGTGCAGGGGTGCAGGGGTGTAGAGTAGCTGGAGTGGAAAGGGGTAGTGCGCGCGTTGAACCGCAGCCAAGTAAAACGCGAAAAGCACAACAACAGTTACCTGCGGGACAGCAACAAATCAGGCAACAAGCGCGTTAATAGGTTGAGTCAAAAATAAAAAGCAAACTAAAAAGAGATTCGAATCAGAGTGTGGTAAGTCGCAGGATACGCTTACGAGAAGAGTATAGATGGATGAGATTTGGGGAAGGGATGATAGACTTATAATAAAGAGATAGAGGGATTAGAAATAGAGATTACAGATTAGTCCTGAATTTAGCTGGTAAATGAATAGGGAAATGTCTTTATATTTAACGCTATTTTGAGAAGGCTTATATATAGCACTTATCTGATGGATGAGAGTTGGGGCAGGGTTTATTTACTTAGATTAAAAGAGAGAGATTCAAAAAACTGATTAGAAAGAGAGATTGGAGATTATTCTTGGATTTAAATGGAAGATTAAAGGGAAATGTCTTCATATTAAGCTCTATTTTAATTTATCAATATACATTAGATACCTATGTGTGAATCATCTGAGTCAAAAGTTACAGTTGACGGACTGTCAACGACAAAGATTTAGAAGAAAAAGTGTACGGAACCTTTGTCGAAGATGCGAAGAGTAAAGACGTAAAAGGGCAAGGCTGAAGCTCAATTAATTAATAAACGACGATCATATTAAGAATTAAAAGATTAAAGACGACGACTTAACGAAACTTAAAGACTTAACTAAAGAACTAACTAATTTGAAGAAACTTACATTGAAATATTACGAAATAAAACCATTTAATTTATTATTAAAACAATTGTGTATTTTGCACAACAACTGTGACTTGAACTTTCAATTAATAGTGTATACACAAGTCCCACAGTCCCACATATATATATATATGGCATATATGGCACTTATCTGTTAATCTTCATTCTAGAATAGTTTCTTAATATTTAGTTTCCTTTGAAGTTTTATAAACATTTTTCTGAATTATTTTTAGTTTAGTAAAAACTTCCTAAAATATTTATACATATTTATTTATATATGTTGAAATTAGGTACAATATTTTCATATATAAGCAAATGTAAACAGAACATAGGGATAACAGAATGTTAGCAAACTGAGAGACAGAGAGAGAACTGGTAGTTCTTAGAACTGCTTAGTTTATTAGAGTTGAAAACAAGAAAACGAACGGAAGCAGATCGTCGCGCGGAGTCGCGAACAATAAATGTTATTGGATTTTACTTGAAACGCATAATTTTTTATTTTACTTTTAAATCGGCGGGATTCTCCCCTCATCAATATATGTTTGTTAAGGATTTTAAGTTGTAGAGAACATATATTTAACACACATTATACACAAATTTCCATTACTTATTAATTATTTATGTTCTTCTTAAAATTGTCATTCAATATTATTTAATTAACCTAATTTTTGTATCAATAAACACTCCTTTAAATATTTAATTTGAAAAGTTTCTGCCTCTACTTAAACTTACCTTACTCTGAAGGCTTACTATCTCTACTCTTACTACTCTTTAAATTTCAATCTAGATTTACCAAGACCTGAGGCCTTACTACCTCTACTCCTTATACTCCCTATACTCCTTATACTCCTTATACTCCTTACTATTCCATTCCTTCCCTTCTTTGCAGAGCATTCACAGTGCGTTATCGCGTGATCAAAATACACGCCTCAGCTTAGTCACACCTGAGTTTTGCGCTGCGCTGCTTGTTAAACTTGCCTGCTTCCTCACTCCCTCTTCCACTTTTTCTCCCTCTCCCTTTCTCCTTCGCTCTGCCCCTCGCACTTACTTTGTATGCGTGAGTTCCCTGCGGAACAGTTGCACACACACAAACACACACACACACACAGAGCAAAGAATTTGATACTTGACTGATAGACTTGTTGGATGTGGTGACAGCTTTGGTGGCACAGCTAGAGAGCTAGAGAGAGGGAGAGAGAGGGAGAGAGAGGGAGAGGGAGAGAGAGGGAGAGAGAGAGGGATAGAGAGAGGGAGTAACCAGAGCCCAAGTAATTGCAGCTCAGCTCAAAACTATCGCTTGACAGCGCGCAGTTGTCTGAGTATTTTCTGCCTTTGTGTAAGTGTATGTGTGTGTGTCTGTGTGTGTGTGTGTGAGAATGTGTTTGTTTGTGTGCGGCACACTCGTATCAATATCAATTTGATTACATCCATCAGTCAATTAAAAGCATTATGCAAAGCACATAAACCAACTGACATGCATAGTGGAAGAGAGAGAGAGAGAGAGAGAGAGTGGGGGAGAGGGAACTAAGAGAGGGGCAGAGAAAGATCGGCATCAGTTGGGAAGCGGTCTCCCATTGGACCAATCAGGCAGCTGTCAGCAGTGACAGCCCGTGCGGCGAGTAGAGATTAAAATGGCCATGGGGCGCAGAAACAAGAAAATAAGAGGCGAATCAGAAGAAGAGACTCATGCGACATGTGTCAAGCGCAGGCAGAGGCACAGGGGAGCAGACAGAGGAGACGGAGAGCGAGAGGGAGAGGGAGAGACAAGCAGAAGGCTGGCAGGACGGTAGTTTCAACGTCAATTAGATGATGTTTACTGCATTTGCGACAAATTGACAAACTCGAGGCTGCCACAAAAGCAGCAAGTGGGCAGAGTAGACGCCCACAAACACACACACACACACACCACAACACACACAAAGGAAGATGTATAAAAATATGTAGAGCAAATGAAAATTCAAAGCAAGGAGAACAACAAATAAGATTGCGGCTCTTGTTGGTTTGCGGCGGTGTTCAATGCTGTTGACGTTATCAAAAGTTGTGGGCAACCAAAATAAAAAAGGCAAGAAGCAAAGAAAGAGAACAAACACACACACACACATATTTATATATATCTTTATTCTTTATATATAAGCAAGAAATCAAGCGAGTCATGAAAAAGGATACAAGTAATTTGCCAAGGGCAACGTGGGCGCAGCGGAAGTTAACATTGAAAAGGATTACCGCGAGGCAGCTCCCACTCCCTGCCCTTCCCTCCCCCTGCCACTGTGTGTGGACAACGTAAAGTTTGCCCGGCTGACAGTGGGTAGATTGGGGCACATTCAATGTTGCCCTGGGGGCGGCTTCTTCTTCTTCTTCTTCTTCTTCTTCTTCTTCTTCTGCTTCTTTTGCCTGTGTGTGCTCATGATTATTTCTGGCGACCAGGTAAAAAGTCAAAGATTTTTAGTTGACTGCGCCCTGCGATTTGCCATTGTTTCCCTTTTGCTTTTTGCGCTCTTTCTGTTACTTCCCCTCCCCTCCCCTGGCTTGCCTCTCCCTTTCTGATTTGCTCTTTGTCTTTTGCTTCAGCAGTTGGCAAATTGAAATTTGCATTTTGATTAGCTTCGGCTGCGCTGGCCAATAAATGTGTGAGGCACTCCGAGGTGCGCTTCCATTTGCATTTAGAAGCATCGCTTAAGAGTGTGTGTGCGTGTGTGTGTGGGTGTGTATAATGACTTAATAATCCTGCGCACAAAGTCCTTTTGCAAATTATGACATTTTCGTCCTAATTTCCTTCCTAAATGCGTTTGGCGAGCCACCGCTGATGCTGAGCCTGCTGCTTCACGACAGCGTCTAACGGTAACGGGCATAAGTTGTTAACTTAAGCTTTTTTGCCACAGACATAAAGTTTCGCCATGCTCGTGTGGGCTTCCTGTTGCAAGTTTCCTCTGTGTGTATGTGTGTGTGTGTGTGGCAAAAGTCCAGGCAGGAAGGAAATGAGAAATTTTAAGTGAACTAGATTTTTGGTCTGTTTGTTGGCTTTGTTTGCGTTTCACTTGCCTGCTGCAGCGCCATTAACAACAACTGTGCAGGTAGCAGCTTCACATTCCCTCACTCTCCTTCTCTGCTTCTCGATTGCTGCATGCGGTTGGGCACCTAGGCTACGTATACGCCACATATGCCCCACAATAGACACTCGTCCGGCAGCACACACAACTTTGACTTGCAAGTGGCGAGTGGCGAGTGGCGAGTGAGTGCGACTCTCCAGGTCGCTACAGCAGAGACTGACAGGCGCAGAGACAGTTAGACAGAGAGACAGCGAGGCAGAGGCAGGTTCTGCTGGCTGAATGCAGGATTAACCTTGCCAGTGCTGCGGTGTGCCTAAAATCGTTTGGCAAAGCTAAAGAGCTAAGCTCGTAAAATGCAGCTGCTCTACAAATGGGCAGGCTTATTAACTGGAGCACGTATGCAGTGTGTGGCAGTGTGGCACTGTGGCATGGGGACAGGGGGCAGCTGAAGGGGTAAGAAAAATAAAAAGATAGCAAAGAGAAACTGCTGCAGCAAGCTAAACTCAAATTTCGCTTAAGCGAACAGAATCCATTAAATTCGGGCAAATAAACTGTTATGAGATATTGATGTGTGAATAGGGAGGTGAGAAGAGCTGTCAGGCTGCAGGGAAGTGTAGAAAGACTGAAAAGCTGTAGGTGCAAATTTGTTACACAACACATATGTTTACAGAGCAAAGGTTTAGTATTTTCTAAGTAGTTTACAATTTGTGTAGCTTTTTTAAGGCAAGAAAAGCAAAGAAATTGTAAATGAATTTGTTTATATCATTTTGAAACTTCTACAGCAATCTAAATGCTTAAAATAGGAGAATATTAATTTTTTCGCACCCCACAAATCAGATGTATTCTTTCTCAGTATATATATTCTGTTCATCTGTCTGTATGAACGCGCAGAACTCAGCTATTATAAAAGTTAGAGATACAAAATTTGACATGAAGCTTTCTATATATTTTGAGCAGCTAAAGGTACTTACAAATGTTGCCTGCCACGCTCAACGCCTTTGCAAATAAATAGTTAAAAATATAAATATAAGCTAAAAAGTTGTACATGAATTTGTTTATGTCATTTAGAAACTTCTAAACGTTTCAACCATTCCAAATGCCGAAAAAGGGAATACTAACTTTTTCGCACCCCACAAAGAATATATATTCTTGCTCAGTATATATATTCTGTCCATCTGTCTGTATGAACGCGCAGAACTCAGCTGTTCTAAAAGCTAGAGATATCAAATTTGACATGAAGCTTTCTGTATGTTTCGAGCAGATCAAGTGAATGCCAAATATTGGCTGCCACGCCCACCGCCTTTGCAAATCGATAATTTAAATTTCCAATTCGATTTGTAAGCAACCTATAAAAGATAGAACTTTCTCACTTTAACACATACTTAGCTAACTGAATTCTCTCTACCTTCTGCAAATTTCAATCCCATCGTTTAATAAACACAGAAGTTATTGAAGTCACTTTAGTGCCACAAAGTTCCGAGCAGCGCTGCCCATGCAAGCCTGACGGCGCGTGCCTGCACATGCGTGTGTAAGAGTGAGTAGGCAATAGGTGCCCGAAGACGTACTTCAGAGTTGTATGTGTAATTGTATCTGTTTTTCAAAACTAGGCAAATGATATCTTGTATCTTTTTGCCGACTAAAACATTCATTTGGCGCTGCCTAGTCTGGGCAGTTATCTGACTCCTTCTCCTTCATCCCACTCTTTGAGTCTAAGGAAACACTCAAAGAGTGGCATGATGCATTGCCACAACTGTGATAAATAGCAGATTACTTTTCAAGAACTCCCCCCCCCCCCACACGCACTTTAAACTCTTTCGTCTGTGGTAAATGAACTTGGGTCCGTTCTAAGTGAATTCTCGCTTATCAAATCGTTCTCATTACCCGCCATTTAACACGCAGCATCCCTTACATAATTCACAGTTACCCCCGCGCCATGCTTCACTCTATACTCTGCGCTGTGAGTATTGAAGTGCAAACATTTGCTTAGCCTCCAATTAGCTGCGGCACCAGCACCAGCACCAGCATCAGCACCAGTTTCTGGCCATGTTATCGGGGGCCAGAAGGCATTTGGCACGCACTTTGCATCGCACTCTCTGGCATTGCTTGTTCCATTTGGTTATAAATTTATTTGCTTTTATTTACTGCGGTTGTGTTTTGCTCATTAATTTGGCAATTTGTATGCAAAATGCACACACAGCAGAGCACCCCGTCCCCCGTCCCCCGTTGCCTATGCCATGCTACACCCTGTCATGGCCATTGTCTGGTGTAATTAGAAGCATGTTAATGAATTTCATTTGTTTGTCTGCCTGTCGACGCTTTCGTTTTTCACATTTTCTCTGCATTTTGTTTTCCTTTTTTTTTACATTATTTGCTGCCCACTTTCGCCTTCACGCGGCGTATGCGTAATATTTGTTATTTATTTATTTTAGCCAACAAAATGTATCTTTGAAGTTGATAGTTATTTAATTTTTAATTACTTATGAGGCCAACGTGAGTGTTTGAATAGCCCCCGTGAATGCATTTAAATTGTGCATTCAAATGCGAAATTAAATTTGTTGCACTTGTCAATGATTCAGTTTTTGTATAATACAAGTATATATTGTACATGAATATATCCACACACTTTTTGCACACTTCATTTGCATGGGATTCTTTTGTATGTATTGTGCGCAGCGTGTGTCTTTGGCAATTAATTGTTTAATTTGGTTATTTGTGAATTAATGATGTGTTTTTCATATGTCATTGCGCATCGGTCGCCGCTTGCAGCTTCGCTCTCTTCATTTCGCGTATATGTTTTAAATTACAAATATCGTTAAACATTCATTTCAATTATGCAGATAAGCGCGAATGTAATGAAAGTTGAACAAGCGGATTAATGCAAAAGAGTTTGCCAAAGTGCAACATGAACAAAAACCAAATAAAAACTGGCTTAAAGTCGATTTAATGAGTTATAAAAAATTGCCTGTGTGTGCGTGTGCGTGCGATGTTGTGTGACAGTTAGCGGCAATTTGATCGGACAATAACATGACACATAAAGAACACACCGTTAAGCCGCTTCAACGCGTTCACATTTCCAACTTAAGCCATAATAATTGAGAGTGTTTTTTTGTAGATATTATACTATTAAAATTAATTATTATTTGTCAAAAGCTGCAGCCGAGCAGAAGCCACAAATGTAATTTTATAGGGTATTATGGTTGCAAAAATGAAACTCAACATTAGTGAAATTTTATTTAAAATAAGCATAAAGGTCGCGAGATAGCGCTAAATGTGAAAATGAATACCACGAGGCAACTTAATAAGCTTCCATTTGTATTCAAATTAATAATGAATTGTCAGTTCAAATTTATTATAAATACATATACATATTTATTGCACGAGCTCGTCACGGCAATCGACAGTTAGTTTCAAAAATAAACCTCAAAATTCGTGAAATTATGTATTAAAGCACAATGGAAAAATTAAAACCATAAGGTAACTTAATTAGCTTCCATTTGTATTGAAATTAATAATGAATTGTCAGTTCAAATTTATTATAAATATGAATACATAATACACATATTGCACGAACTCGTCACGGCAATTGACAGTTAGTTTCAAAAATAAAACTAAATATTTGTGAAATTGTATATTAAATGCAAATGATGGCAGGGGTCTAGATTGTTTTAAATGGAAAAACTAAAACCATAAGGTAACTTAATAAGCTTGCATTTGTATTGAAATAAATAATGAATTGTCAGTTTAGATTGATTATAAACATATATACATATTGCATGAACTCTTTACAGCAATCGGTAGTTAGTTTCAAAAATAAAACTCAACATTATTAAAATTATATATTAAATCTATGTCTGTCTATGTCTGTCTATGTCTGTCTATGTCTGTCTATGTCTGTCTATGTCTGTCTATGTCTGTCTATGTCTGTCTATGTCTGTCTATGTCTGTCTATGTCTGTCTATGTCTGTCTATGTCTGTCTATGTCTGTCTATGTCTGTCTATGTCTGTCTATGTCTGTCTATGTCTGTCTATGTCTGTCTATGTCTGTCTATGTCTGTCTATGTCTGTCTATGTCTGTCTATGTCTGTCTATATATATTTGTATATATTACACGAACTCTTCACAACAATCGACAGTTAGTTTTAAAAATTTCAACATTAGTGAAATTATATTTTAAATGAGGGCAAAGGTCTCTAGATTGTGTTGAATAGGAACATCAATTCATGAGGCAACTAAACAAGTTGCTACGTGAATTGGTATCAATAATGCATTTTCAGTTTAGATTGATTATATAAATTATATATCGTACTCTTCACAGCAATCGGTAGTTACCGACATTTAAAGGGGATTTACTTTTGCATTCTCTACCATTTTGTGGGCGGTTGCCAGGCAATTTGTGGTGGTTTGGGATTAATATTGCAAGTGCCTGGTCGTCTTTATATGAGACATTGCTCCATTTTTCTCACTCCACTTAAGCTGAGGGGGCAGTAGAGGGTTGTAGCTGCACTCAGTACTTGCAGAGAGGCGTAATTACGTTTTACTTATTGCATTTCTTCTTTCCTTCTCTCTCTCTTTCTCTCTCTCTTGTTTTCTTGCAAAACGATATGGGGGAAGCGGAGCTGCGCTGCGAGCTGAACAAACAGCATGTGGCTCACAGAACGATGGCAACGATGGCTGGAGAAGCAGCAGCAGGCGGGAGAGGAGAGCAGAAGAAAGCGTAACCCCTTCAGTAAAGCTCGACGTTTACCCCATTGTTTGTTTGTCTTTACAGCTGTGATTGAGGTGAAATTGCATATTTCTGTGCATTTCTTTTATTTCATTTCATTGCATTTCATTTTCTGCAGTTCCAGATGAGGTGCGTGTATGTATGTGTGTGTGTCTGTGTGTGTGTGCGTGTGTGTGTGCTTGCTTGTGTATCTGTACGTGTTCCCATAATAATACCAAACGTTTTATTGAATGTCGTTACCGTTGCTTGTGCCGTCTTCAAGCTGACTGCACTTGACCCACCTTGTTTACCATTCCCGGCTGGCCAAGCTCACGTTCATTGTGCGATATCCTCGTAAATGTCGACTGCAAAAGACGCTACATAATGCATATCAATCAGTAACTGGCAAATTATTTGCTTAATCGTGGCTTAGCGGCTTTAAGAATATATGAAAATACTTAAGAGATGAAACTTATAATTATTTGAATAAATAAAACAATAAAAAAATATTTAATATATTTTTAAATTATCTCTTCCGCCCACAGCTAATTTTTATTAAATTAGGATTAAATTTTACTACGTATACGAGGTGTGTTCAACTTTTCAAATTTCGCGGGCAATGTACTTTCGATTATCGATTTTTTTCTTTTGTTATGTTGGTACACTCTTCCCCAACATCTGTTCCAAGATTCAAGTGAATAGAATTTTTTGTTTGATTGTGAGAGGCGTAAAGGTTATAAGTGTTTTGACCAATTTTGACCAATTTTGACCAAAAGAACCGTCGCATGAGCATCGCTCAAGAGCTGATGAATGACGACTACGATGACTAAGATTTACTCAAAAGGGTCATAACTGGTGACGGATCATATGTTATGGTTATATGGTTATGATATCGAAAGCAAAGCCCGATCGTCCCAATGGAAGAGCCCAGGTGAGCCAAGGCCGAAAAACACACACCAAGTTCGATCACTGTTTTCTTCGATTACCATGGCGTGGTGCATCAGGAGTTCTTACCATATGGTCGTACGGTCAATAAACAGTATTATCTTGAAATTATGCGCCGTTTGCGTACATGCACTTTAGCTTTAAAAATTCTAGAAAATAAGTTCGAATTCCGTATAAAGAAAACATGAAAAAATAATCCAAATTTTTTTAAATATTTTGTACGTCACAAAAAATATTTGTAAAATTTTTCAAATATATTATTACGTATACGTTCATATAAAAAAGTGTTTTTTTTTTATTTTCACATGACCAACACTCTGTAAACTCTGTGATATTAGAGCAGGCCTGTCGTTAATATTCAAAAGTTTTTATCCAACCCGTTTCCACTCGTCTATCGAGCAGTAAACAATTCGTAGCTCGCAGCTTCGTTACATTTCAGCCGAGCTCCCCAGTTAAATATCGATATATACAAACTCTCTTCACTGCTTTTATTGTGATATATATATATATTGTTATATTATTTGCCAAAAATGCACAACCTGATCAAGAGTCGAGCTGTATTTGAGATACTAAAGAAGCCGCTGCCGCATACGCTACGTTTCTACAGCGAAAGCAACAGGGAGGATAGCGAGAGCGATAGCGACGAGTCCGCTGCAAAGCCTGACGAAGCCAAGCAAGCAACAATAACGGAAGCAGAAGAAGAATCTGACGCTGCTGCGGCACAAGCCAAACTGAATGTGAATGCAAGCGAGTTTGTGCCACGCACCATGGGCAGTGCAGATGAGGCTGCTGAAGAGCTGGCCGCGACTGTGGAAGGACGCAAGCCAGTGCAGCCGAAGCTACTGTTGCCCTGGAAGGGATTTCCCAAGCCCATGCGTCCCGAACGAGCCCACAAGGCGCGTAAGTTGCTGATGAGATCAGTAGTTACCTGCTCTCTACTCCTCACTCGTCTCCTTCTTCACTCCAGCAGTAGCAGCAGCAGCAGCAGCAGCAGCAACTCAAGACAAGGAGCAGAATCCCACGATTGGCAATGCCAAAGCTAAGGCAGAGCCCCGCATGAAATTGGAAAAGGAATCCATAACGCTGATCAGCAATCGCAAGAACTATCTGAAGGACAGTGCCCAGGCCAAAGCCGGGCCGCCGGACGAGAAGCGTCTGGAGCAGGAACGCAAGGTAGCACTGGAGGCACTGAAGCTAGTCGAGCAGCGACGCATGCGCGAATCTCTGGATGAGAAGCCGCAGATCATTGTGCATCTGACACGTTCCCCGGTGGCCTTTACACCGGAGGAACGTGAGCGCGTCGATCGATTGCGTCTCATCAAGCGAGAGCACATCGAGCGTGTGCTGCGTCAGATGCGCTATGAACTGAATTTGCAGCAACAGAAGGATGATCCGCTGCCCATCTCCAGTCGCTACATATGCGTGCCACGTGCAGTCAAGCCGGCACTGGAGGCATCTTCAAAGCAGGCAGTGCCAGACTCTGCACTCATGCTGCCAGCAACAGCAGCAGCAACTCGAGCAACACCAGCTGTGGCTGCTGCTGCTCGTGCTGCAGCTGATGCGCCGCCCAGACGTTATATACCCACTGTCAAGCAGTGGGACGAACGCTGCCGAGCCAAGGCCTTCGGCGTGGCCAACAGGGCCAATAAGGAGAACACCATGTCCATTAAGTTGCCACCCAAGACGGAGGAGAGCCTGCAGCCCGGGCAATTCGGGCAGCTTGGGCAACTCGGGCAACTCGGGCAGCTCGGGCAGCTGGGGCAGCGTGCCATGGTCTCGTCGAGCGCGGGCAACATTATGCCCAAGCTGCAGGCAACTGTCGGCCATGACAAGGATCGCAAGCTCTTCGTGCCACGCTACTGGCCACCCACTCCGATGGTGGCCAGCGGCGAGACACGTCGCGGCAATCTCACGCACGCACGCAACATCTCACGCGCCTTCGCCAACTGCGGCCTGCTGCCCACGCCCACAGTCGATAGCGAGGGCAATCCCAATGTGAATATCAGTGCAGAGCCACTGTACCATCATGTGCCGCACGGAGGCAAGCCGGTGAAGCGCTATGCCATAGAGGAGCTGCTGCAATGGGAGCCACAGCCGCACGAGCTGCAGAAGCCCCACTTCAATGAGGCATTCCACAAGCTGGGCTTCATGTGCCAATAGTGAGTGCCCCCCCCCCATGTGCGTCCTTTCTTTGTCTGTCTAGTTTGTGTTTCTGTTCGTTCATTGTCGTTCATTATTCACTTAGTTTGTTGTTCCTGTTAACCTTCCTTTCCTACCTTCCCCCCCCCCCTTTCTCATTGTATTAACGTTCGCATGTGGAATTGCACTTATATTATTCTATAAATAAAGTCAATTGCAACAAACTATTTACAATTGTTTCCACTGTAGCAAACTTTATAGTTGCTTGAGGTTTATCGTGACAAAGAAGGCATTTAAACTGGTGTCAGTTGTATCTTAATATATATAAATATATATTAAATCTATATACGATTCGTGTATCTATTTCCTTTACATTTCATGTGTATCTCAATTCGAGCTCTGCTGAGTTCACGTGATTTTTAATTACTGCAAAAAATACTAATTTAATTATAAAGTTCTCCTATGGAGTGCGGGCAATCCGCTGCTGACAGCCCTGTGCCCTGTGTCCTCCATGGACTTGCCTTGCATTTCAACGCCACTCACTTGTCCCGGCCAACAGGATCTGTGCAGCGCAGTTGTTGGCCATTTTTATTTGCCATAAAAAGGTTTCATTAAATTGATGTCGACCAGTTGATTCATCTCAGCCACTCAGCAAGAGCAGCCAGCTAACGGAAGCTGCAGCAGAGGTAGCTGCAGGCAAAAGCTGGACAAGGCGTGGCATGGGAGGGGGGGAGGGAAGGCGGAAGGCATGTGGAAGTGGAGAAGCAAAGTGATGGAGCCATGGTGAAGCCATAACTTAAAAGGCGACCGGCAATGCATCCTGGCGGGTTGGCAACAATTAACAGCATAAATTTAAATATGCAATTAACGCAACAGCTTGAGGTTGCAAACAGAAAAAATAAACAGAAAAGGTCAGTTTGTAATGGGTGTGTGGGACTGGAAAATACTCTGTACGGTGCAGTTGCATGAACTATTTGAAATATGTAAGTTTGCTTTAGATTGCAAGAAGAGGAAGAGAAAAGGCATAACTGAATGAAGAATAAAGAATTTAACTGTTAAAATATATATATTAATTATATTGATAAATAAATATCTACAAAAAATAAATTATGCGAGTTTTTTATTATTATATTTATGCAATTAAAATAAATTCATATTTATATAAAATTATTATTAGAAATTATCAAATAAATAAATGTCAAAAATATTAATCTTTATTATATGTAGATAAATATTATAGACAAATAAATAAATATAAAAAATATATAATACGAGTTGTTTATTATTTCATTCATGCAAGAAATTTAAATTCATACTCATAAAAATTTATTTTATTTTATATTTGTAAAAAATATATAAATAAATAAATAAATGCCAAACATCCAATTTATATAAATATATATCTTGTTTATAGATATTTATAGATTAATTATAAAGATAAATAAATATCTATAAAAAATATATAATATGAGTTATTTATTATTATAATCATGCAATTAAAATAAATTCGTATTCAAAGAAATTTATTTAATTTTATATTTGTAAAAATTATTTAATAAATAAATGCCAAACATCATCATGCCAATATAAATATTAATCTTTATTATATATAGATTAATTATATAGATAAATAAATATCCATAAATAATATATAATATGAGTTATTTTTTTATCATAGTTATGCAATTAAAAAAAATTCACATTCATAGAAATTAATTCTTTTTATATTTAAAGAAATTATCAAACAAATAAATGCCAAACATCCAATTAATATAAATATAAATATTTCCTCATCACGCTTCAGTTCCTTCAATTAAATTAAAATTATTTCAAATGCATAGCAAAAATAAATAAATAATTAAACAATTATTTGTTGTAATTGTTATTTATTTTTATGTTTTTCTTTATTAGACTTCTTTCGTTTTCCCTACAGGGTATGCAATTTGTGGCGCACAGCGACGATAATAAAAGCCAAAGGTCATTTTAACACATTCACAGGCAGACACGCACACACACACACACGCAGACACACTCTCTCACGCAAGCACAGTGAAATGCATTTGATTGTTTGTGTTTTCCATTTTTAAAAGACACACTGCAACAACAAGAACAACAGCAACAACGTGAACAACAAACAACGTGCGAAAAATAAAACACAATTTTACGCTTTATTTGCGCGACAACAGCAGCAACAGCAACAGCAACAGCAGCAACAACAATAACAATGCTGGTCATATGATACGCTGGACACGCGCTGCCTCAACAGCAACAGCAAAAGCAACAACAACAATAGCACATGTCAATATTTTAACGGGCAGCCACAAGGGATGTTGGGATCCGGCCGCGCTTTGCTCGCTCGCCCGCAATTGGAGTCGTCCCGTCGTTGGCGTTATTGATGTGTAAAGTGGACGCTCTTGTTTAATAAAATTAAAACACAAATTTAATTTCGCCTGCCTGCCTGCCTGCCTACGTGGTGTGCGTTGATTTCGCGCGTTTTTAACAACAACTTGGATAAAAAACAATAATTAAAGTGCCGCGCATCGCATTAAAAATACCTTCACACGGCAATTGACTGCCAGCTCCCTTTTGCCTTGCTGCCACAAAGTCAAAGTGCAAAAGTGCAACTGTCAACCGGCTCATTATCAGTTGCCTGTTGGTAGTTACCAGTTGCCAGTTGCCAGTTGGTTGTTAAAAAGCCGCACAGTTAGTTAACGTGGCCCCAAAAACGCAGGCTTCAATTTTACAGTCAGCTCAGTTCAGCCCAGTCGAGTCGAGTCGAGTCAGGCTGATGCACAAAGCCGCAAAGCAAACGGAAAACTTTTCATTCGCGCTGCACGTTGCATGCTTCGCGAGCTTGCCCCCCGCCCCCGCTCTTCCCTGTTGACTGCTGACTTTTGCACGCTTCCTTTCCATAATCATAACATGGCAATTTTATTCAATTTCCTGGCTTTTGTGTGTGCCATTTGCAGCTGAGACTGAGGCGAAAAAGGGGACAAATTGACGGAGAAAAGGTGGCAAGCAGCGCAAAGCTGCAGCAGGCTAGGCACAGAATGCCCTGTAAATATTTAAAAAATGGTCTTTAAATTATTAAAAATATTTTGAGAATTTGTAAGAATAGTTTATAAATATTTTTAAAAGGTTTTTCTTCTACTTTGGCGCTGATTATTAATTTTTTTAATATTTATTTAAGATTAAAAAATATATTTACGCTCAATTCACGCAGCATTCAGCTGAGACTGAGACAAAGAAGGGGACAAATTGAGGGAAAAAAGGGGGCAAGCAGCCCAAAGCTGCAGCAGGCTTTATTCAGAAGGCCCTTTAAATAATTTAAATATGTCTTAAAATTATTCAAAATATTTTGAGAATTTTAGGAAATAGTTAAAAAATATTTTTAAAAGGTTTTTCTTCTACTTTGACGCGGATTATTAATTTTTAAATTATATTAAGAATTGAAGTTATAAAATATATTTACGTTCAAATGGAAGCACAGCGATGTGGCTACTTTGTGGCTAAGATGGTCGCAGTCTGTCTTGAAATATTTTATATATTTATAAATAAATATTTATTTAGAAATAGTTTAGAAATATTTTTAAAAGGTTTTTTTTCTACTTTGGCGCTGATTATTAATTTTTAAATTATATTAAAAATTGAAAATATAAAATATGTTTACGCTTAAATGAATGTGGCTACTTTGTGGCTAAGATGGTCGCACTCTGTCTAGAAATATTTTAAGAATTTTAAGAAATAGTTAAAAAATATTTTCAAAAGGTTTTCTTCAACTTGGACGCGGATTATAAATTTTTAAATTGAAGTTATAAAATATATTTACGCTCAAATGGAAGCACAGCGATGTGGCTACTTTGTGGCTGAGATGGGCGCACTCTGTCAAAAAACACGCCGCTCTGGGTCAACGCAAAGCGGCTTAAGCCGCGACACAGCGAACGTGCGCCAGCTGCATGCAACACACACAGACACACACACACTCACACACAATGCGCCGTAAGCTGATTACAAACCACAAGTGTGTGCACAACGACTTCTTGAAAAGGTCAGCGCTCAATTGGCAAACACTTTGTAGCGCTAATTAAGCCACTTAATAATTTGTTAGGAAGCGTCTTAAAACTGGCGACACGGCGTATGCGCAATAAATATTGAATGCACAGCAAGAAGATAAAAGCAAGAAAGGAGGGGAGGGGACCACGTCTAGTCCTGCATTAGGCATTCCTTTTAGTGGAGCACTACGGAGCCGCGCTACGTGCACATTACGAGCTGCCAACTTGGCAGTTGGCACTTGAATTTGGCACAACGACGTGACTCCCGGCGAAAAGGCACCTTGAATGGGCTTCATTTTCGTTTCCGTTTGACAGTGCACGCTCGGCACAGTAGAGCAGTACACGGTGGCGGAGCAGTACAGCGCGATTGCAGTCCAAATGCAAAGCAATTCATCACGCATACGCCCCGTGGCGCAACCTTGGCGGATAGTCGAAAAACTATGGAATTAGCGAGCTAATGCCTAAATCGATGCTCAGCTGTGCTTGCAGGCGCTGCTTGTTTGTTGTTCTTATGATTGTAAATGGAGATAATTTTGAATAAATTTGTGGAGATTCTGATTAGAGATTCTTTATAGACTGAGATTCGTCTTTTCTCTTTATCGTTTTCCTGCTTGAACTCTTTTGTTTGCAAAACAATTTTCAAACTTGTTTCATCTGTCAATTTTTGTTTTAGACTGCCTAATTTCAAATGTTGTGCTCTCCTCAGTGCAACATTAAAGCGCATTTTGGGCAATTTGTTGCCGTTGTTGCTGTTGTTGCTGTCACTGTTGTTGCTCTAGTTATTGGCTGGTTGTTATTGTTAGGCACACTGCCATCAACAACATCATTGTCGGCACCATCAACGTTGATGGCCTGTTAAATTGCCTGTTTCGTGTCTGCCTGTCTCCACGTGGGATGGCAGTGCCACGAGATGTGGCACTAGCTGGCTGCCTGGCTGCCTGGTTGCCTGGCTGGATGTGGCACGTGTGTGCAGCTGAGCTGGTTAGCTCGTGTGAGTGGATGTGCAGGTGTGCGTGTCGCTTACATTATGCACATTAGCGCACATTATGAGCATGTTTGGTGACCTCTTCGCAGCGCAGCACATACTACATACAACAAGCCAAAAAGAACTTAGCTGCTGCAGCAGGTGAACAGGGCCACATTTCTCCGCTGGCCACTGAGCCTTTTCGTGACCCGTTTGGCAAGTAGCCAATGACAAGCGCCAACAAGCAAGCGGAGGCTGACATCTGACGTATACTCGTATGTATGTGTGTGTGTGAGTGTGTGGGGGACAAAATGATTTTTGACTCAAATTAGTCACTGCCGGGGCAAGCCAGCGATGTCCAGCTACAACGTGTAAATCCAGCGCAAGCAGTGAAAAATTAACTAAATCACCAGCAAGCTGACAACTGCTAACTGTTTGCTCAGCCCGAGCGAATGTGTGGTTGGGTGACCCCGCTGGCGTTTGCCAGCTAAGTGTTTACGTGTGCCACATGCCTAATGCATCCTTGTGTATGGCCGAGGCGTGGCTGCGGGCGCTTTGAACCAGAAAAAAAAAAAACCTTACATTGTATGTAGCCCAGCAAGCAGGACAAAGTACGACAAAGTGCAGCTGGCTCTGGTATAGTGGCTGCTAAAAGTAAGGCACGCTTACGGCCAGCCATTTGATATGATGCCGGTGCTGCAAGCTATCACAGAAATTGGAAATCCAAGCCAAGTGTGCACTAAGCAGAGGGTTGATCTCAGAAAGGGCCAGCAAAACATTGAGGTGAGCAGCAGCAGTAGGGAAAGGCAAAGAAAAATCTCTGTTAAATATGACGAAATATGAAGTAAACATATTTTAGAGTGTTTATTTGTTAGAATCCCGCTAAAATCACTTAAAATATACAAGAAATATTAATATTACTGCAATTAAAATAATTGTAGCATACTTTTTAGCGCAGCACTTAATGCAGTCATAGCGAATACTATAGCATACTTTTGCGCGCTGAATTTGTCTGCCTCACTCAGTGATTATCGCTGATACACCCAAGCACCCAGAGTAATTTATCAAATTGAGTCTTACAATCCAATAATTTATGGTGCAATACTTTATTACCATAATATTTATGTATGTCCAGAGTTGCCAAGTGCTGTGTCGCTGTCAGTGTCTGCGTGTGTGTACATAATTTCAAAGCCTTGCCTTGACAGCCGCTGATCTTTTTATTGCCCATGCAATCAACCGCACACTCGCACACACACATACACACACACACACACACACAGGCTGGTATTTGTGTGCTGCGAGTTAATGACAAAATGTTGCTGCTCTCAGTTATTGTATTGCATTTATTAAATATAATTTTCGCGCATAAATTTAAACACCAATTGAGGGTACAGTTCTTTTTTCTGGCTTTCTTTTTTTTGCTTGTTACCAGCAGCTGTTGTTATTGCAGTTGCTGCTGCTGTTGTTGTTCTTGTTGTTGGCTGGCTGGCTGGCGGGATTGCAATTAAAATTCATTGTTATGTGCGGCTCATTTTGACTTTTTGTTGTTGCCGTCCGGCCAACCGTCGCACGCTTCTCAGCAATTTCCAGTTCCATAATTATAAATACTCATACGCAGCATAAACTCATACACACATATAAAGACCTCAATATCTATAGTCCACATTGCCACAGTCGTAGCCGTAGCCATAGCCATAGCCATAGCCTTGTCATGCTTAATGGAGAGCCACATTTAAATGTATTTAAGTAGCATTTATCTTCTCACCCTTCAGCAACCTGCCAGCCTGCCTGCCTGTCTGCCGCCTGCCCCCTGCCCCTGCCCCTACAGAGACTGTCCAGGCCATTTTGTTGCTGTAGCTGTTGATTGGCGCTTTTGAAGTGCGCGGCTTAATAAGCGATAATTACATGTCAAGTGCTCGGCAACAGGCAAGAGGACAATGCGGCCAAAGAGAATATTGCATGTGTGCGCAAGTGAGTGTGTGCTTGCATGTTTGCCCGAGTGTGTGTGTGTGTGTGTGTGTGTGTAAGTGTGTGGGAATGCCACTGCGAACATATATAAGCACAGTACTCAAAGTCAGCCTAGTTTAATTACGAACTCATAAGCCAAACTGATGTTCATGCAAAGACTTGCAGGAAATATTATAGAAATATATATTTAGAGCAAAAGACATCGACTCTCAAAGAGTTTTATACCCGAATCGTAAAAAATAACAATCAATTTTAATTTTTAATTTGTATTTTTAAAAATAAGATTTTAAAAAGTAAAGTTTAGATTTTGTTTTCTCTCTTAAACAATTCAAATTAGAAATTATTCCAAATACTGAGCAATCGATAAACAAATGCATTGTTTTAATTCGGCATGTGGTCAAACCTCTATTGATAGATTATAATTAACATTGCAACATTCAGTTGCAAGCATTATCCATGGCAACAGTTTAAAAGCAACATTTATCCCGTGTATATGGCGGACGGAGTAAGCCACTAATGCATTTTGCGGCCAACTGGAAATTGCTCTGCAACTGGGAGACAACGACAAACAGAGTCACACACACGCACACACACACACATATATACTCATACATATGCAGCACTGACAGCAGCATTTTAATAATAAAATTGTTAACAAAATTGTGCTGTGCTTTGGCCACAGAAACATGTGTTAGCCTTGTTAGGGAGTAGACAAAATGCGATGCCTCTCAACGACCTTAATGTATCTGCTGCTGCTCTTATTGTTGCTGTCCCTCTTACTCTAGCTGTTGTTGTAGTTACCACTGTAGTTCAAGTTGCTGTTGCTGCTGTCGCTTGGCTTTGTTGCGCAATCTAAATAAAATGGGCGACGTGTGTACGCACAACTTTTGCCATATTTAATCGTATTTGCAACGCCAACAACATTTCCATGCTGCTCTAACTGAAGTGAGCAGCAAAGGCAGCAGGGCAACAGGAAGGTAGAGGGGAAGGAGGTGGTTCAGAGGTTCGGTTTTAGTGCCAATTGTAGCCGTGCGGCTGAAAGTTTTTGGCTTTTGGGCATTTGCTTATTATTGTTAAACTTTTTGCGCCCACAACAGGACGCAGCACACAACGGCAACAGCAACAGCAACGAGAACAACGAAAACGAAGCAACCAAAACACACATTGCCCTCTTTAGGTCGCTGCATATGTATGAATTTTTAGAAAATTTGTAGCACGAAATTACCTCAGTAAATGCAGCTGCAATTGCGATGGCAGCGTGACACGAGGCCGGGAGGAAAATTAATTGAAAATAGATTGCAATTGACTGGGGGTTGTATTTTGAAGGAGTTGAGGGAGAGAAGTGCAGCTAGATCACTTTCAAACGCTTGCTTAACTTTACTTTTTACTTCCCACTTTACGATAGTTTGCCCATCTCTAGTGCACGCGTAAGACACAAAAGAAAGTGCATTGAAAATAGATTGAAATACATCTTAATGGAGTTAGGCAGAAGAGGTAGAACTAGATATTTACAAAATATTAGTTTGATTTACTCTTTCTATTCACTTGCCACTTCACGATAGTTTGTCCACCTCTAGCGCATCCAAGTTAAAAAGTAGATTGAAAATAGATTTAAATAAATTATAAATGAGTTAAGCTTGAGCAGTAGAGTTAGATATTTACCAAATGCTAGTCTGGTTTATCCGTTCTAAGCACTTTCACCTCACGATAGTTTGCCCATCTCTAGCACATGCACAAGACACATAGAAAAGTTTATTGAATGGAGATTGATATACATTTTGAAGGAGTTGAGTGATAGAATAAAAGTTGACCTCCATCGAATTCTAGCCTGATTTATCTTTACTATGCACTTTCCGATAGTTTGCCCATCTCTAGCGCACGAAAATAGATTTGAATATATTTCTAATGAGTTAAGCTTGAGAAGTAGAGCTAGATAATTATCTAATGCAATTCTAATTTTTTAACACTTCCCACATTACGATAGTTTACCCATCTCTAGCGCACACAGAAGACACTAATCAAAGTGGATTGAAAATAGTTTGAAATACATTTTGAAAGAGTTGAGCATAAGACGCCAAACCTAGCTAATTAACAAATATTAGTCTCATTTACCCTTTCTAAGCACTTCCACATCACGATAGTTTGCCCATCTCTAGCGCACGCACAATAGCCCAGCCACATTTGCTTACCTTTGTGTCGTCATGCCCTCGTGGTGGCGTCGTGTTGTTCTACTGCCTGATTTCTCATTCTCTCTCTCTCTCTCTCTCTCGCTCTCTCTCTCTCTCTGGTGTTCAGTTTCGGTTTTTAAGCTTGTTTGTGGCTCTGTGGAATAGCTTAAAACGTGCAGCTCAAACTTTGCCCGGCTTGGCCTGGCAAGTTTTAAGGCACAAATTTATGTCAGACACACCCACACACACACACACACTCACACAAACACACACACAGACGCAGACAGAGTGTGCATGGAAAGTGATTAAAAATTGGGTCAAGTGGCATATGCGTGCAGGGATTAAGCAATTTGGCCCCTTGCAACGCACACAAATCAAAAGATTTGTCCATTTTTATGGGGGGGTACTCGATAGACGATGGGGAGGGGGAGGGGAGGACGAAGAGTGGAGACTGACTGGCGACAAATTGAGAGTCAACCTCAAATGCAGTCGGTACGCATGCAATAAAGAATTCCACTTAATTACGAAACGAGACCACAGAAAATAAGCAACAATGTCAAGCGGAGTTGCAACTGCAACAGCAACAACTACTCTTTCTCCTTCTGTTACTGTTGCTATTGTTGTTGTTGTTGCTGTTGTTGTTGTAACTGTAACAAGTTAACTGCTAGCCAAATCAGCCGCTGGCAATGCCAAACCTCAAAGCTTTGGGGCCAACTGCAAATGCAAATGCCTCTGGCCCAGACTGGCACATGCCGGCTCAGGCCAATACCAATACCAATACCCGCTGTGTGTACCCAAGCATCTACGGGTAGCTCGCTCTCTCTCTGTGTGTGACTCTTAGTGTGTGTGTGTGTGTGTGGGGGTGTGAGGAGGTGGCTGGCACTGCCACTGGTTTGTTTTGGCTGCGGTTGCAGCTGCGATGTCATCAACACAACAACAGGAACACGGCACAAACAGCAAGAGCAACAACATTGACAGCAACACTCGATGCCTCGACTTGTGCACTTGCCAGCTGAAGCGTTTACACTGCACTGTAGCAGCCTGTAGGCAGAAGGCAACATGCCTTGGGCCAGTCACATTTGAAGAATGCGTTGCAGTCGATAGAGAACGTTAATACCCTTCTATACAGTAGAAAGGAAACCAATTACAAACTGGAGGTAATTCGCTAGGCATATACATATGTAAAGAGAAGCAGGTAATAAAATAAATAAAAGTAATGATAAGTATTAAATAATTAAATCGATAGTCTATACAGATCTGTATTACTATCGATATATTTCAGTTGTGGTCTTTTTGACCAATTTTATAAATAATACACTAAATATATGTGAACAGTCTCAGTTCATACGCAGCCAACAATTTGAAAGGACTCAATACATTTTAAAAGGAAGTTACTATATCGATATTCTATATGGAGCCTTACTATCGATATGTTTCAGCTGTACCAATTTTAGAAAAAGTAGACAACAAATACATGAACAGTCTCAGTTCATACTTATCTACAGCAAAGGATCTGGAAGGATTCAATATTAATTAAATTAAATAGGAAGTTTCAGTTCCAATAGTCTATCCATATCTGCATTACTATCGATATGTTTCACATCTGCTCTTTTCAGTCAATTGCAGAACTAATACACTAATAATATGTGAACAGTATCAGTACCACTTAACAACAGTTAAAGATGTGGAAGGATTCAATAGACTTTAACAAGAAATTCCTATTTCGATAGTCTATCGAGAATTGCCTTACTATCGATATGTTTCAGTTGTGGTTTCCTTAACCAATTTCAGTAATAGTAGACAACAAATACATGAACTGTTTCAGTTCATACGTATCTACAGCCAACAATGTGAAAGGATTCAATACACTTAAACATGAAATTCCAGTTCCGATAGTCTATAGAGAATTGCCTTACTATCGATATGTTTCAGATGTACTTTCCTTGACCAATTGAAGAAATAATAAAGAACAAATACATGAACAGTTTCAGTTCTACGTATCAACAGCTAAAGAAGGGAAAGTATTCATTTCATAATACAATCAATAAAAATTCCCCCTTCGATAGTTTCGATAGTCAGCCGATATAATCAATACTTTCGATGTATCTTGCATTACTCTTCTCTTTCTTAAAACAGAAATTCATTTGAACTCAAAGCTTTGATGAATATGCAAACTTAAATATACTTTCTTACTATCGATTACACACATCGATAGCTTTATCTTTATATTTCAATTACACTCTCTCAGCTGCAAGCAGCCGCAGGCAACAGAAAAACTACAGCTTGTTGCATTAGGCAAGAGTAAACAATTTTGTGTGTGCCGTGCGCTTGCATATTTTATGCGAACAGGTCTGCGAGCAAATGTGTGTGTACAAGCTTACGTGTGTGTATAAAGAGGGAGAGAGGGAGAGGGATAGCAGGTGCAGAGTGGGAGAGGTAGCTGGGATGAACTCGTGAGCTGACCACAGGGCACGGCGCACAGGTTCCCGTCTCTCTGGGGTTGCATTGGTTGCTTTAGTTGTTACTCCTGTTCCCCCTTGAGTATCCTCTCGTTGCTTTGATTTTCTAGCCAGACAGGTGTGATGTGTGTGTGTGTGTGTGATGTGGGTGTGTGCGTACGGATGTGTGTGTTTAACGTGCCTTAAATCACATTTGGGCTGTAATCAAGCTAAACAAATATGGGTTTGCCTGTCCGTCCAAGTGCCAATGTGCCAAGTTTTCGTTACGTTTGGCAAATTTAAAGTTTGCCAGTTTGCGGACAAGCTGCAGCACCATTGACATATCCCCCTCAACGTCTTGGGTGTATGTGTGTGTGTGTGTGTGTTCGTGGGATAACTAGGTCATTTGCTGAGTGTCAGCTGAGCTGAAGGCACAGAGAGAAGGCAAACAGTGGAGAGATGAGACTCATATACGAAATGTACAAGCAGCACTAGTGCAGTAAATAAACATTATAATATACGAATATATAATATTGTATATATATATATATGAACATTAAAATATACATACATATTATTTTCCGGTTGCTCTGATTGTGGCGCTAAGTTTAAAAAGTGCCATAAATCGCCGTCAAATCAATTAAAATAAATTGTTTGATTGATGAGCAAACGCAATGGCAAATGGACAGTGAGAAAGAGAGAGAGAGAAAGAGAGAGAGAGAGGGAGTGACAGATGGATAGAGGCCACAAGTAATTGGCGCATAATTCGCTTTTCATGGCCACGATAACGATAGCGATAACGATTACGATAATGATGCCCCGAGCTTTACATTTGCCAGCAAATTTGACGCAAATAATTTTTTAATTCCCACGCCGACAGCCACGCTCAGTCATTAATCATGCATTGTTGTGACTGACAGACAGGCAGGCGGACAGCTGTACTGATAGACAGACAGACAGACAGACAGAGAGACAGACAGAGAGACAGACAGATAGCAGGGAAGTCAGTTGGACAGGGAGGCAGGCTGCCCAAGCGAGCATTCGACCGACTTACTGACTCATTCAGTCAGTCAATCAAACAATTGAATACATTTCAATCATTTATGGCCCCACTCGCTCTCAGCTCTCACTCCCCTCTCTCCTCTCTCTCTGCCCCTCTGCTGTCGCTAGGTAACAGAAGTGACCGCTCGACTCTCTCTGTCCGACAACTGACACAATTCGATTTGACTTAACTTGGGTTCGGGTGCGGCTCATGCTCTGCTTAATTGTGGGTGATGTGTGCCTGAGTGTGCCTGAGTGTACGTGTGTATGTGTGTGTGTGTGTGCGTGTTTGTGTGTGCAAATGTGCGTGACTGGGGGCAGCTACTGAAGTGTTGCTAATGACAGGCAGTTCAATTTGCGAGCTGCAAACTATGATTTGAGCTGTGATTGGAGAAGATTTGCTTATTAAATTCAGTTCAGTTAATTGCTAAAAATTAATGCATAATTAAATTAGACAAGGTGTTGAGTAAGGTATAAAAATAATAGATTTGCATCTTTGCTAAACAAATTAAGCTCTTTTATAAGAAAGTATCTAAGGAGTTCAAAAAACTTGTTGACTAAAGTTTTTCGAGTAATTTCAGAGGAGGCTCCTTCAGCAGATTCACATGACATTGAGAAGTTGTTGGAAAAAGTCTTTGATTTTTTTTATTTTATTTATATTTATATTATTTATATTATTTAAATTATTTATATTACTTATATTTATATTATTTATATTTTTTTATATTATTTATATTATTTAAATTATTTATAATATTTATATTATTTATATTATTTATTTTACTTATATTATTTATATTATTTATTTTACTTATATTATTTATATTATTTATTTTACTTATATTATTTATATTATTTATTTTATTTATATTATTTATATTATTTAAATTATTTATATTAATTATATTGTTCATATTATTTTTATTTTTATATTATTTATTTATTTATTTTAGAGCTTCTAGTTTATAGCTTCAAATTTTGGTTGATCATAAAACTTCATGGTTTTGCAGGGCTTCAGAGGCTTGTAGAATGTTAATATAAGAAACTTGAAGGAGTTTCGCTTATCAATAAAATCTTCTAGTATTAGAAGTCAATCACAGCACTCACTTAGCAATCTCTTTAGCTTGGCAACCTCATTCGAACCCTTTTAAAGCTTCTAGTTCACAGAAGGCTGTTTAGTTTAGCGAGGGACCTTAAAGGACGCTCCAAATTTTGGATGATCATAAAATTTCATGGCTTCGCAGCAATTCAGAGGCTTTTAGAAAGTCAATAGAAAAATCTTAAAATCTTTATCACTAAAACCTTCTAGTATTAGAAGTCAATCACAGCACTCACTTAACAATCCCTTTAGCTTGACAACCCCATTCGCTCCCCTCGGTTAATTTGGTTAATTTGATAAATCAAACCACAAAATCAGCTCGAAAATCATCCACAGAGTTTTAGGCACACATTAAAGGTAATTAAATTGGAAAGAGGTTTAATTGGTGGTTAATTAAACACACCAAACTTGGGCTGCCAAATGGCAAATGGCACACGGCGAACTTGCCACACGATAGGGGGAACCTGCCTCGCCGAGATCCCTTTCATTCACGGCGCGTGAATACGTGCAAAATTCAATGAAATGGAAATACAGTGTTCATTATATCGATAGCTTGCATGAAATATGCATTATTAGTATTTTGGATATTCGAAATTTTGGTGCCCCAGGGGAGGGGGGAGGGGGGTAAATTCAAATTCAAATTTTGCACTCGCGGCGAATAAATTAATTTAAATAAGTTCGCTTAGGCGCGTAAATGGCGCCATTTATCTGCGACCTTCCGGAATGAACGTTAATTTGCAAAACATTTTGGGGCAACAATAAATAGTTGAACCAGCCACGCCCCCAGCAACGCCCCCCTCCCCCGGACTAAGTGCAAATTTATGCGAACTGTGCGAACTGCAAATGTTGCAATTTTCCACGCAAGGGGCAGTGTAGGGGGGAGGGGGTGGGGACTGACAAATATAATTAGCATTGCATTAACTCGTGTAATTATTGTGCTGATTCGGTGCGGACCCGCAGGACATTGAGCAGACTTTGCCAGTGAGTTAGAAAATGTTTGCGAATGAAAAACCCTTTCAATCAGCCTCAACTTGAGTTGTGTTTTTCTTCTGCTTTCACGCTAATTTCCCTCCCTCCCCCTCTCTCCATCCCTCTCTCTCACTCCCTCTCTCGTGACGCTCTTTTGTCAAATTAAAAAGCACAAGGAATAAGTTTTTGCCTGCTTTTCTTTCTTGTTTGTTGTTGGTTCATTTATCATGATTTGTTTGTCGAACTTGTCGCGTGCTCCAGTGTGTGTGTGCGTGTGTGTGTGTGTGTGTGTGTGGGAAGTTTGATAGGCGGCAAATGTTTGTCTTGTTGTTGCCATTGTTATTTGCTGCCAGCAGCGGCAGCTGTTGATGGCATGCGACGACACCAGGCTCAGTTACCGAGACTCAGACTCAGTCTGAGACTCACTCGGAGTTGCTGCCTCATGCCTAGACTTCAATGTCTTTCCCCTTTAACCCCGCCCCCCGTGTCGATCTCGGCAAATAGCTCTTTGTTCTCTTTGTGTCAGCCAATTTCTTGGCGCACTTTTTGTTTGTCTTTTGCCAGGCCCCGAAAATTGCAAAGTGATTACTTTTGATTAGTTGCAAAAAGAAGCGTAATTTGTTTAACGCGTTGCCATTGTTGTTGTTACTGTTCGTGTTGTTGTTGTTGCTATTGCTGCTGCCAGTGCATGTTTGCCTTTGATAAATGTAATTTGTCGCAACTTGCTGATTAGAGGCATCGAAGTTGTGTGTACTAAACATGAGACAGACAGACGAGAACGCAGCCTAACGAGCGCACAGAGAGAGAGAGAGAGAGTGCTGCCAATCAGAAAAGGAGAAACGTGTGTGGAGAAGCATAACAAATCGATTATAACTATGTGTGTAGTACTTACGAGGTGTATTCAAAAAGTAAGGTGGCTTTGTATTTTTAAGAAAAAATATTTATTTATTTATCAATATTTATGTAGTTACCTTCAAAGTAATCCCCCTCAGATACAATACACTTATGCCAACGGTTTTTCCAATCCTTAAAGCACTTCTCATCAGCACTTTTTGGTATAGCCTTGAGCTCCTCCAGCGATGCAGTTGTTATCTCCTCAATCGTTGCAAATCTCCGTCCTTCGTTCATAGGTCCCTTTAGTTTTGGGAACAAGGAAAGGTCACATGGGGCCAGATCCGGTGCTTTTTTCGGTCTTGGCTCACCTGGTCTCCTCCATTGGGACGATTGGGCTTTGGTTTCGATATCATAACCATGTACCCATGATTCGTCACCAGCTATGACCAGTTATGATGAGTAAATCTTGGTCATCATTGATGTCATTCAACAGCTCTTGAGCGCTGCTCATGCGACGGTTCTTTTGGTCAAAATTGGTCAAAATTGGTCAAAACACTCATAACCTTTACGCCTCTCACAACCAAACAAAAAATGGCATTCACTTGAATCTTGGAACAGATGTTCGGGATGAGTGTACCAACATAACAAAAAAAAAGAATCGATCATCGAAAGTAAAGTAATCGAAATCAAAGTCACATTACTTTTTGAGCACACCTCGTATACATCTGTAAAACAAATCTCAGTCACACTTTGTGCTATTACTGTAAAAAGGAATTCATTTTAAATTAATTCGTGAAGTTGAAGCAACTTCTTTCTCTTTGGAGACACTGCTCAGGTATAAATGACAATGCAGCTTTCTTTTCGTTCCGCCTTTCTTCTTTCTATCCATTTATGTCCTTCCACTTCCTGCTCATAATGATATCATTTGCAGTAATTCAATATTTACGCAGGTATCAACATAAACAGAGCTGCAGCAGATGCAAAGTGAAAACGATGCCGAAGCCAACAAACTTCAAACTGGCCCACATAGAGCTTCTGCTTTCTACAATGAAGCAAGGGGAGAGGGAGACAGAGAGAGTGAGAGACAGAGATAGAGAGGCTGTCAAGGCTTACGCAGTATCTGGCGAGCAGCGACTTAATCTAACTTGGCTGTGCTTACATTTATAAGCAGCTGTCGCTGCCTGCATGCAGAATTATTACTTAAAGCGCAGCTGGGGCTGCTCCAGCAACTGCTCACCTTGCCCCCAGTTGAGCTGCCTCCAAAGCTGGCACGAGGTACGCACAGTTGCATACATCACGCTGGCAACAAAAGGATAACATTGGGTAAGTTATTCATTGTGCACGCAAACATTACGGAAGTCATATGTTAAAAGCACACAGAGAAGCAGAGAGAGAGGAGGCACAGCTAGCAAAAGCTGCTGAAGAAGAGGGGGAGAGGGTTGGGGGGGGGAGGGTGCCACACTCTCGGGCCAAGTTTGTGCTGGAGCTCAAAGAAGGCTGAAGAAAAAATATGAAATATGACTCGAAGTCGAATTGTGAAAACTTGCAGAAAGGTAAGAATAAGCATATCTGGATCATAAATAAAACACCGAGCAGGGAAATTAAATTTTCGACTAGGCGAAACAGAAATCTACCTAACCTCAAAGTGTGTGGCAGAGCCAGTGCGAATGTGTGTGCCTGTGTGTGGGAGTATTGAAATGAGTGCAGATTGCTAATACGTATACGCAACGCGCTGCTAACTTTGATTTGAGAATAAATTATTTTGTGCTTTTCGCCGGCAAAGGTAGCGCAACAGAGCAATGTACAAGGCCGTGAATACCCTGTATAATAAAGATTAGAGTGTAAGTAAAGAGCAAGTCAAAGAATTGTGAGAGACAAAGACAAATTGACGCGTATTTTGTTAATAAATGTAGTCACGACTTTGTCAAGTTGCTCTACAGGGTATTAGCCAGCGGTGCAATAACTTAACGCTCGCTTGTAACGCTAACAGAGTAGTGAGGGAGCGAGGGGGGCCGCTTCACTTACTGCCTACACTTCGGCGTGGCCCTTTGCCTGGCGGGCGAGCTAACCAGAAAGTTAACTTGAACTTAAAATAAAAGTTTTGCCTTTTTCTGATGACGGCAGTGTGGGAAAGGCGAAGGAGCTTGAGTTGATAGGGAATTGGGCAGCGGGCAGGGGGAGGCTGGGGGCTGTGGGTGTGTCGGCGAGTTCGGAGATTTTTGCGTTGTACAAAGTCAAACATCATAAAGTTCGCTACGCCTTTTTGCATATTTTATTTGCGCTCATTTTCCCCAACAAAAACACCAAAAAAAGAAAAAAAAAAAGAAAAGGGAAGCTGGAAAAGTTTCGCTCTGGTTTTGTGCCATTGCGTTCGCTCGGCTGCTGTCAAGGTTTTCGTTCGTACGCGTCTCTTCTGCAACAATTAAATTATTCAACCGAAATTTGTTCGAGTCTCCAAAAGTCACGCGCACTTGACGGCCGAAAAAAAGACAGAGAGAAAGAGAGAGAGAGAGAGAAGCCCGAAAAAAGTGTGGAATGGAGGCCTGGAAAAACTAAGTTTGTTGTCGGCCTTGTTGTTATTATTGTTGCTAATGCCGCTGCTGCTGCTGCTGCTGCTACTGCTTTGGTGTCTTTTATACTGTGTTCAGGTTTTATTTTCCAAATGAAATGAGTTTCAAGTGCATTCGACGGCGGCGGCGGCAGTCGACGTGCGCCTTGTTTTAGAACTGGGCGTGCCTGCAACTTTGGCGCCGACCGGCCACGCCTTCCCCAGTTACAGTTGTTGTTGTTGCTGCTGTTGTTGCTTCGGCTTTGTTGTATTAAGCATTTTAATGGAAAAGTTTCGCAGTTGAAGGCGCTTTTCCAAATGATATTTTAAAAGCTTTCGTAAAAACAAAAAACAACAACAACAACAAAATATATGCCAAAAGTCAGAAATAAAATAAAATAAAAGTTGAAAAACCAATTAAACAATTTGCGAGTTTTTATAGTCGAATAAAATGATTTTCCATATTTATTTCGATCCGGCCTTCGCAAACTTATCGCTTTGAATTTTGATTACGGCATCACTCGGTGATTTATGCAATATTGCGAGTGAGTGAAAGGGAAGGCGATAGCAAAAACAAAAAGAGATAAAAGAAAATAAAATTGAATAAAATTGCAAAGTTCATTTCAATTTCATTTTGGGGATTTACAAGTTAATCAATCACATAGCAACAAATTACTTAAATTGAATAAATATCAAAAGTGTTTTAATATTACTTAAGTTGAATAAATATCAAGAGTGTTTTAATATTACTTAAATTGAATAAATATCAAGAGAGTTTTATTATTATTGAATAAATATCAAGAGTATTTCGATATTACTTAAATTGAAAAAATATCAAGAGAGTTTTATTATTATTGAATAAATATCAAAAGTATTTCGATATTACTTAAATTGAAAAAATATCAAGATTGCTTTAAAATTACTTTAATTGAATAAATATCGGGAGCATTTTAATAATATTGAATAAATATTAAGAGTGTTTTAATATTACTTAAGTTGAATAAATATCAAGAGTGTTTTAATATTACTTCAATTGAATAAATATCAAGAGTGTTTTAAAATTACTTTAATTAAATAAATATCAAGAGTGTTTTAATAGTATTGAATAAATATCAAGAGTGTTTTAATGTTACTTAAATTGAATAAATATCGGGAGTATTTTAATATTATTGAATAAATATCAAGGGAGATTAAATATTACTTAAATTCAATAAATATCGGGAGTATTTTAATATTACCTAAGTTGAATAAATATCAAGAGTGTTTAAATATTACTTAAATTGAATAAATATCAAGAGTGTTTTAATGTAACTTAAATTGAATAAATATCAAGAGTGTTTTAATGTCACTTAAATTAAATAAATATCAAGAGTGTTTAAATATAACTTCAATTTAATAAATATCGGAAGTATTTTAATATTACTTAAATTGAATAATGGTCTGGAGTATTTTAATATTACTGAGTAAATATCAAGAGTGTTTAAATATTACTTAAATTCAATAAATATCGGGGGTACTTTTATATAACTTAAATTGAATAAATATCAAGAGTGTTTTAATATTATCGAATAAATATCAAGAGTGTGTTTAAATATTACTTAAATTAAATAAATATCTGGAGTATATTAATATTACTGAAATTGTATAAATATCAAGAGTATTTCAGTATAACTTTAATTGAATAAATATCGGGAGTATTTGGAATACTTTAAAGTTTAAAGATTTCTAGTTTAAGATTATCATTTGCTGCGAACTTAGTTTCATTTGGCAAAAACTTTCTTCTAGTTTCTGTGTTTGTAATCTCTCTTTTCAAGGGAAATTGTAAATCTCTTGTTGCAATGTCTGTTCGCTTTTTATCTTTAAGTAACTATTGCTGTTCTTCTCACCTGCACTTTTTTGCACTCTTTCTCTTTGGCTTTCTTCCGCTTTTACTTGTTTCCCTTGCACTGCTTTCCCGTTCGCAGCTCAGTCGCTTGTCGACGGGTCTCAGCATGTGTCACTTCATTCCGCTTCGCTCAGCTTGATTTTGCAACACTTTTCACACATATGCAACACTCTACATACACATGCACACGTATGCAGCTCTCTCTGCCCTCATCGTCTTTGCATTTTACCGGCTCTTGCCGTATTCATGAATCGCCTAATGGCGCCTCTTTGCTTCCTTTCTACTCACAGCAGCTTTTCTCGCCTTGGCTCTTTGCACTCAGCTCAGCCAGAAAGGGTCAGTCTGTGTGTGAGAGTGTGAGTGTATCTGTCTCTTTGACTATCTGAGTGTGTGTGTGTGTGTCTCTGTCTCTCTCTCTGTCTCTGTGTCTTGTTCATTGGCTGACAAATGAAATTAACTTTATTTACGCATTTTATTTATGCGCTTCATTAAAACTTTAAGTCCGCTTTATTTATACGCCAAGCAACGACATTAATATTAATATTTATTTATTTATACACAATATATGCTTGTTATTGTTATTGTTATTGTCTCTCTTGTTGTTGTTGTTGCTGTTGCCATTTGAGTGAGCGAACAGACAATTGGCCCCCGCTTTGGGGGCTCGGTCAGCGCGACTGGCGACTGGCGACTGGCGACTGGCGGCGTCTGTTATCGTATAAATCGCACTCAATAAACCATATACAGGGCATAAATTATATTTTTATATTTTGCTGTGCATTTTTATTGAACGTTAACAGACGGCAGACAGGCAAGGGGAGTGAAAGAGAGAGAAAGAGAGAGAGCGAGCGAGAAAGGCTGAGCTTACAAATTAAAGCACTTGAAACTTTAATGAAATTGGAAGCACTTGAAGCGCTGCTTTTTTTTTTCTAGCTGAGCCAAACTAACAGCGAAATGTACAACAACAACAACAACAACAAGAGCAAGAACAACAACAAGTGGAGGCACATTCGCATTCAACAGTCGAAAGTCCAAAAAATTAATGAGCGCAATAAACATTTTAAGTGGAATTGTTTGTGAAGTTGTTAATTTTTAGTGCAATTTATTTTTGGCAAGTGTAATAAAATTGTTGGCAATTGGCTAGAGAGAGCACAGGCGTAAGGGGGAGGGGGGAAGGGGGGAAAGAGAGAGAGGGTGTTCGAGTGAGAGAGAGAGGTAGCCCTTTCTTTGGCCGGGCATCATAAATAATCTGTTTACAAGTAAGTTACGCAGTTAATTTCTTTGTGCCTCCCCTCCCCTCCACTCCCCTCCCCTACGCTTACCTCTTCTTCTGTTGCCGCTTCCCTTTTAAACTAATTTCCCAAAGGATGCTCGACTAACAGGCAAAAGTCGCTGGTATTGTTCCCCCCCCCCCGTATACCCGCTCTGTGGGTCCCAGACACGCAGCAAGCGCCAAGAGAGAGAGGGGGGGAGGGGACAACGCGATGCGTTTGCTTATTGTGTAAGCCAAGCACGACACCTGGCCAGCCAT
Organism: Zaprionus ornatus; assembly: GCA_018904035.1. Taxonomy (NCBI): domain Eukaryota; kingdom Metazoa; phylum Arthropoda; class Insecta; order Diptera; family Drosophilidae; genus Zaprionus; species Zaprionus ornatus. The sequence continues at coordinate 5,322,210 of JAEIFZ010000002.1, read as the reverse complement.
TTTTGGTTTGCTCTGCTCTAGTTTTGTGCACAAAATTATTAATATTTGATGTTGGCCCCGAAACCGAAGCCGAAGTGTGCGCCCCCCCCACCCTTTTTCCCTCCCCCCTGTCGCACACTCAGTCAGTTCTATTTGTGTTGCATACTTGATGGCGCTTTCATCTCGTTAAGTGCTTAAAGCCTTTTCCCGTTGACCGTGCGAGTGCTGCCATCTCGCTCACACACACTATCAGTTTGACTATTTGTGTGTGTGTGTTAATGTGTGTTTGTCTGTGCGTGTGTGTGTGTCTGTGCGTGTGCTCGCTGAAGCTTGCTGTCATAATTGTGCAATCTGGCGGGCGTTTATGACGTTAGCGGTTGCCAATTTGTGGCCGCCGGCAGTGCCACGTGCCGCGCTACAAACTGGCTCAATGTCTTCAACTTTAGCTAGAAAAGGTAGCTAGAAAACAACTAAATGATGGGCATAAAAGCTTAAATTAAATCTGAAAAAGTTTTCTTTAAGCCGACAGTCCTTTCTTCGAGGTTCCCATCGAAGTTGTCAACTTGCACTTCAATAGAATTCCTCTGTCTTGAAAGTATATAAAAAGGTAGCTAGAAAAGGTGGCTAGAAAGCTAGACAATAGCTAAATGATGGAAATAAAGGCATCAATATAAGTGGAGAAGTGTTGCAGCTCTTGCTTCGAGCTTCCAAACAAAGTTTTCATCTTATTTTTTCTCAGTCGTAAAACATATGAAATGTAGCTAAAAAAGAAAGCTATATAAAAGCTAAATGCATGGAATAATAGCTAAATTTAAGGTGAAGCAGTTTTTCGAATATTACAGTCCATTCTTGGCTCATTCTCTCGAAGCTGTAGCTTTAAACACTCTCTCTCCCTTGTAAAACGCATATAAGAAAGTAGCTTGGAAAGGAAGCTAAGAATTGGTAGGTAGGTTGAAGAGGTAGCTAAAAAAGGAAGCTACAAATTAGCTTAATTACAATATAAAAATAAAAGCTAAATAAAAGCTGTAAAAGTTCTCTTTGAAAAGTCTATGCTTTCTTCGAACCTTCTATCCAAACTTTCATATTAAACTGCAACAGAAATCTGTCTCTTGCGCAAAAGTATATGAAAATGTAGCTAGAAAAGCTAGTTAGAAACTAGGTGAATAATGTAAAGTATAGCAAAATTAAAGCTGTACAAGTTTTCTATAAGAAGTCAGCTCTTTCTTCGCCATTCCTATCATACTTGTCATCTTAAACTCCAACAGAACTTTCTCTGTCTCCCGTAAAACCTTTTTAAAAGTAGCTAAAAAAGGTAGCTTAGGAAATGTAGCTAAGAAAAGGAATAAAATACTAGCTAAATAATGGGAATAATAGCTAAATGAAAATTGTTTCAGTTTTCTTTAGGCCCATTAGCCCTTTCTTCGAGCCTCCTATCAAACTTGTCATCTTAAATTCCAAGAGAATTCTTTCTCTTTCCCTATATGTGAAGTATATGAAAATGTAGCTAGAAAAGCTAGTACGAAACTAGCTGAATGATGTAAAGTATAGCTAAATTAAAGCTGTACAAGTTTTCTATAAGAAGTCAGCCCTTTCTTCACGCTTACTATCGAACTTGTCATCTTAAACTCAAACAAAACTCTCTCCCAAAAAAAAAAAGAAAAAAAAAAAACAAAACTCTCTCTCTCTTGTGAAACGTATATGAAAAAGAAGCTAGAAAAGGTAGCTAGAAAAGGAAAAGAAGGGAGAAGAAAAAGAGGAAAAAGATAATGAAAAAAATTGCTAAATAAAAACTGTATAAATTTTCTATAGGATGTTAGCTCTTTTTTCGAGCCTGCTATCAAACTTGTCATCTTAAACTCGAACAGAACTCACTCTCTCTTTCTCTATCCCCTTCGCTCTCTTGCAAATCGTATATAGAATTATTACTTAAATTATTGTTTAACTTATTACCAAACTTATTACTTGAGGTATATTTATAGTGAGCGGAAGTCGGTGCACAGTTAAACCTAAGAGGTTAATAGCCAAGTTTATGGCCGACTTATTTTTCATGCCACGCCATGCGAGTCGATTACATAACCTCAACTCAGCTGGCTCGCTTGGCCTGCTTAAAGTTGCCACTTGTTGTATGAATAAATAAATGACACTCACTGTGTGTGTGAACACACACACATACCATATGTGTGTGCCACTGTACACATATCGCTCAAATTTGACACCCAGCGGGTCGTCAACTGATGACCCCCCACGAGCCAGCGCCAACTCCTACTTCTTCTTCTACTGCTTCTTCTTTTTCTTCTGCTTCTTCTTCTTCTGCTTCTTTTTCTTCTGCTTCTTCTTCTTGCTCTCCCCCGACTGGGGCATTGTTTTGGTCGCAGTCATAGCACGCATAGCTTAGTACACAGTCCGTTAAGCTTGAAGGTAGTTTTTGCTTTTAAGAACCTGTTTTAATTTCTTGCTGTGCTCGCACGCAAACCCCCCACCCTTCCTCCCTCCACCCACAGCTCGTTAGGCAACTTGAGCCAGCTACCTGCCACCTGCCTGCCACCTACTGCCTGACGCAACAAACGGCGTTAGCCTTGGTATTAACACTTTGTCATGTTTGCTAAATGCTTTCTGAACCCGGGCCTGGCCACAGTTATAGCCCCATCGAGGAGTGTAAGACAGAGGGGGGGGAGCTGCCTTTGTGTGCGTGCGCAGGCGGCAGCAATTAGTGAGGGCTGCAAAGATTTTGATATTGCCTAACACGGCCTTTGATTTCGGCCCGTCTGATGGATTTTTCTGCGCACCCGCCTCGTACTCAATAATATTTATTTATACATTTATTGCTTATCACAGCAATCGATGGGGGAGGGGAAGAGGTAGAGGAGGGGGAAGGCAGCAGGCCAAGAATAAATAAGGCTTAATTGTGTGCGGATGCGGGCCGAAACCCCATTTAAAGGTTATCCATGGCATTATTTTATCAAAGGGAATTAACACGCATAAACAACGCCAGCAACAGCAGCAACAGCAACAGCAGCAACAACAGCAACAGCAGCAGCAACAACAATGGGAGCAACAGCAAGGGGAGCAACAACAGCAAGTGCGACTTTGGTTCGCTTTCGCCTTATCGTTCGTTGCAGCAGTTAAACGCACGCACGCGCCCGCATTGCGTGTCCTGTATGCAACAGCAGTGGCAGCAACAGCAACAGCAACAGCGGTAGCGGCAGCACGCATACGCCATGTGAGCTGGCCGTCGACGCTGTGCAATAAAAGCGCAAATAAATATTTGTGCGGCTGCCAAACCAAACGCACACCTACCTCTTTCTTCTCTCCCCCTCCCCCTCTCTCTCCTCCCCCTCTCTCCCCCTCTCTTCACCCAACACAGTTTGTCCGCAGTTTAACCCATTTATCGAGCGTGTGCGCTGCCTCAAGGCTGCGAAAACCTATCGAACACTAAGCCAAGTAAACATAATTAAATAGATGAGCTGCCTGCTGCAGACACAGCCACAGCCACAGTCACAGCCACAGCCACACAGCATTGCGTATACGCCCCGCTTGACATATGCTAATCAGAAACACAAAGCTGCCCGCAATTTATCACAATTGCCGAAGCGACCTTCCTTCTTCCTTTTTTTTTTTTTGGGCGACACTCAGCTGCGACTCAAGTGTGTGTTTAGTTTGTCATAAGCAGACGTCGCCCGCCAGTCGCCAGTCGAGTGGGCGTGGCAGTGCGAGGCCATCGCTGCTGCTGCTGCTGCTGCTACAAATTGATCATAATCTGTGAGCCATTTATCTTGCGAGCAGCAGGCCGAGGAAGGAGGCAGCGGCAGACAGCGTCGAGTCGCGCGCTTCAGATGCGAGATGAATTGCCACGGAAGCTCGCACGATTGGGCAGCCGTATGAATGACACTCACTGAATGGATGGCTTTGTTTCGAATAGATGAATTGCCTTGGCCCGCAGCAGCAGCAGCCAACAACAAAAACAACAACAGCAGCAACAGCAAGGAAACCCAACAGATCTGTTTTCCTCAGTCAGTTTTTTTTTGTTGTTTGTTCTTTTATCTGTTTTTGGGTAGGCGATGTGCTAATTTGGCAATTTGTTTATCGATTTTGTGCTTAGCTTGTTGTGGTCACTGCCAGACCCTCTGCCTTCCCCCTGCTGCCTGTGCTGTCTGCGCATTAAGTGACCAATAAAAATCACTTAAGCTTAAGTGCTTGTGCAACAGAAACTGTTGAGCCGCCGCAAGTTTCTGTCGCGTCATTGTTCAAAACTTGTGCTCATAATAATACTACGAAAGTTTCTCGAGATATTATTATTATGCTGAGTGGATTCGGATTCAGCAGGGGGGATGAGTATTAAATCAAAGTGAGTCGAGAGAAAGGCTTGTGCTTTTTTTAAGAGCACTCCTTAATTGGCTGCAAGCCCTGGACGTGGCTAATGGAAACTTTCTGCAGAAAAATAAGATTTGTTGAAAGACTATTGTAGAGTAAACAAGTGGGGGAAGCTGAGGGAACTCAACAGTGGTATACCCTGTCTGGGCTGGGGATGGAGGGAAGTGGGAAGGCAGTTTGGGTGAATCTTAGAGATATTTTATGATTTTCTGTATATAATGTCTTAACTATTGTATAAGAGAAATACTTCCGATAGTTGAAAGTGGGAAAGAAGGATGGGTGAGTAATGAGCATGTAAGTTCTTAACTATAAGAGAAATACTTCCGATAATTAAAAGTGGGAGAGATGAATGAATGAATGTAAACAATACTTTATCCTTTTCTTTATATATTGTATAATATAATATATAATAAAATATATAATATAATATTTAATAAAATTTCTTTACCTTAAATACTAGGCACAATTGTCTCTAGAAGACACTACTGTGAGCAATTGTTAATGTAAGAGTGTGGTCAGACCACTGCGATTCATTGACTAGTTAGTATTATATGTAGTATAAACATTTCGATATTATAAACAGTTCTCTTAGCACTTTGAAAAGTGGAAGAAAAATAAGCAACGTGTGCAGAACCTGAAGGTTTTTAATTTTTCTTGGAATTTTTTTTAATAATAATTAATTAATAATTTATAATAATTTTTGAATAAAGCCTAAAGATTACCCTTCACACTGCTGTATCTTTCTATATTGCCAAAACTTCATAAAACTTTAAAGTTCATGAAGTTCTTTATTTATTAACTCGATAATGGTTTACTTTTTATTGATTTAATTTATTTAACGTCAACTAAGACAGTCAGTCAAATTAAGGGAAAGAAAATAATAAAAGTTTATAACTTAGATTTTAAAATTAAATTTGGGAAAAAACGAAAAAATTTAAAATTAATAAAAAATATATATTTTTTTTAGATTTAGGCTGAGGAATATTTATTTATTTATTTAACGTCAACTAAAACTCGAAATTAAAATTAGTTTTTAATTTTTAAATTAAAATTAGATAAAATTAAATTTTAAAATTTAAAACAAAAATAATAAAAGTTTAAGATTTCCATTTTAAAATTGGATTTGGTAAATTTGGTAAATTTGAAATATATATAAAATTAATTAAAAGTATAGATTTTTAAATGTAAGCCTTGGAATATTTATTTAACGTCAACTAAGACAGTTGACGTGAAATTTAAAATTAGTTTTCATTTTTTTATATGATTTTGGATATAATTAAAATTAAAAAAATAATAATAAAAAAGTAAGACTAAATTAATTGAATTTGGTAAAAATTTAAAAATTTAAAATGATTAAAAATATTTATTTTTAAATTAAGACTGGGGAATATGAAACAAGAATTCCCGATCCAACATTTTCTGCAAAAGATTGGAGATAATCCAGTAAAACCCAATCAGATCGGTAGATTAGTGTTAGTTGTTAGGATGTAGAGTTAATTGATTAAGGATAGACAGTTTAACAAAGTGAACTCTTTACTCTTTAAATACATTGCTACTAAACAGACTCCTCTTCTTCTCTTTATCTATCTCCATATATGAAATACCCTTTTACTTACACTATCGGCAGCGTATCTCAGCCAAATGAATAACAATGTTAACTTATACTTATGAATACAGAATTACATTCACTTCTAAACAGAATAAATATCTATTATCAACACAATTTCAGCAAGTTAAGCTGCATTAATTTCAATTTGAAAACCTCACAGCATTATAATAGCATTTTGAAGAAAACACTCGATGCGATTCAGTCATTAAACTCTAGAGATTTTCCATGCTTTTCCTTGTGAAAATTTGCTTGCCACAGCGAAAAGCAATCGCAACTCTTGAGATAAATACAGTGGGGCAAATATATAATAAAGTCATTATTCCACTACATTTCGTGCACTTGCTGAGTGAGATGTGGCTGAGAGAGGGGGTGAAGGGGGAGTGGGAGAAGGGAGAAGGGAGTGTGCGCAGCAGCTTGTGTTTATGCGTGAAGGGTTGAAATCGAAAGGTTGAGCAAGTTCGAAGACGTGGCTCAGTTGTGCAATTTGCCACTCTTGACACCGCCTCCCTACCCCCCTCCCCCTGAACACTCCCTGGCATCGTCAAGCGACGATTTGCCGCAACATTTGTGTGACACAAATTCAGCAGAAGAAAACAAAGTAATACACAGGCAGGCAGTGGGTGGAGAGGGGGGGGAGTGACATTTTATGAGCACGCTATGCACATATTGATCAAGTGACAGGCTGAGTGACAAACAAACTGCCAGCCCGGCCTGGCCTGGCCTGGCCTGGCAGAGCTGGCAAGCTGGGGACTGTGCTTATTATGCAAATATGCAGGGCAAATTGATTCGGTCGGCAGGCGCAACTGTGTCAGCAAAGTCGAAAACAAAACGCGGCGTATGCGCAATTTCAACAAAAGCCACCGCAAATGTATGCAAATATAACGCGCATACGCCACGTAAACAACATACATAACCGAAAAATCTCTCTCGCCCACTCGCACGCTAGGCGAAAATTGAAAAGGAATTCCATAAGCAGAACTGCAAGAAGAAGAACAAGAAGAAGACGAGTGGGAAAAGAAAGCAACGGCAAAATTGCCGCAAGCTAAATGCAAAGATGAAACTTGAGGCTCACCGTCAATTGGCCACCGACAAATCGACAGCAACTGCTGCTGCCTCAGCTGCCTCAGCTGCTGCTGCCACGCAGCTATAGAAATCTCAGCTTAAACTAATTTTTTGCTTGTTGCATTGCGGTTCTACCTGTTGTTGTTGTTGTTGCTGTTGTTGCTGGCAGGCAGCTGAAGTTGGCTTTGAATATTTAATAAGCCGCGAAAGCCGAAAAAACGCGAGTGAACTGACAAAGAATAAAGGTGCAAAGTGTGGAAAATTGTGCGAGTGCCAGCAGACGAAGCTGCGAATACACTAGCAAGTCTGGAAAAGGGCGAAAGTAGCGACTGTATATTTATTTTTAAGGTTTAAAATATAATTTAATTTATAAGCAGTTAAGCTTGGCTTATATTGAACTGCAGAAGCTTCTTCTAGCATCTACAACTACACCAAAAAGGAACTGCTTATTAACCTAAGATATTTTCCATGCTTAGGTCACTTAATATCAATAATAAATATATTTTTTTTTTTTTTTATTAAGTGAAGAGTCCGTACATCATAATATACAATAATACACAATAATAATACATAATATGTTAATTAAGAATCACCAAACACTATATCAAAATAAGTGAAGTAGGAACATATAATAAATATATAAATGTAATATATACATATATATAAATTAAATAAAAAATAAATATAGATATCATTTTGGTGGCTGGCTCAAGGTCAAGATCAAGTTGAATAAAATAAATATTTTCTTTTTATTCCAGGAAAAAAAATAAAGGTCGCCAAAACTCTATAATAAATATAGATATATATTATATATGCCAGCACTCCCAACATTTCTTTAATCTTCTTAAACTAAGTTACTCTTATGCCTCTCTCAACTCTTTCTGATAGTCCTTTCAATCTTTACCAACTACAAACCCCTTTAGCACTCTCTCTGCCTTCTCAAGCTCTCTTTAATTGTCTAAAAGAATTAAACCTTTTTCCCCCTCTCAAATCAGTCAATGCTCTGTTAATCTTAACTATTCCAAAACCAGAAACAAGCAATCGCTGCAGAGATTTGCTGGCGCAGTCAAATTGATTATCGCTTCGGCACGCATTACTCGCCTTATCGCAGACATGCTTAAAATGCAATAAGACCCCGTTTAGCAAGGGCAAATCGACAACAAAGCGCTGTGCACAACTTGTAACTCTAGCACAGACACGACACACTCCCATACACACACATACACACACACACAGGCGCACTACACATTCCCCCTCACACACAATTGTCCTGAGGGAAATATGAATGAACGCGCAACTCAGGCACAAAAGCCAAGCAGGTGAGCGCGGCTCGTCCTGCCGCATTGTGCTGTCGCTTAGCCTAGTACAGGTGGGTATATGTATATGTTTGTGCGTGTGTGTGTGTGTGTGTGCATTGGCCATGCGTGCTGTTGGTTCTGCTTCATGGCCATAAAGGGAGCTGCTCGAAAAATTTGTACACAAATTATTGAACGCAAACAAATGTGCGCGCAAAGTTTGCAAGAGCAGCAGAGGAGAAAGCAGAGCAGTTACGCGGGTTGGAATCAGCAGGCGCGACACATAAATAAAATGGCGACAAAATAATTATAAAAAGCCAACAACAACAGCAACAACAACAAGTGGCAAAGAGAAGCACAAACTAAGCAGCAGCGGAATAACAAGGAAGTGCAGTCAGTTTTTCGATTACAACTTGGAAATAGAAATAAAATTGCCACGCCCAGCTACTCCCCTAAAGCAGCACATGTATGTATAAGTGTGTCTGTGTGTGTGTGTGCCAGTCTGACCACCTACACAATTTCAACTTAATGACACAACAATCACAAATGCCATAAAACATTTTATATATCCCACGTGCGTTTGCCTGCACGTGAGTGCGTGTGTGTGTCTGTGTGTGTTTGTATTTTATTTTGAAAACTATTTTTGGTTGAACAAGCGCTGCAAATTTTTAGCTGTTTCGCCTGTTTGGCTGTTGGTTTCTGGCCATCTCCGCCACATTGTTATTGCCATTTGGCTTTTGGCTATTTTCGGTGCAAAGTTTTTCTATTATATTCAAATTAAACTTTTGCACTCCCCCGCCTCCTCCTCCCCCTCCCCCCCTGTGATCTGAATCAAGAAATTGTTGCTTCAGGCTACGTGCGTGTGTGTGTGTGTGTGTGTGTGGTTTATTGTGCTACATTAGATTGTGACGCCTGTCTAAAGGTGGCTGCGGCACGTTCCGTCATTCAACTGCTGCAGCTAAAAATTTGAAATTTATATATGGTATATGAAGCGTACATATATATTTGGTATATATAATATTTGGTATTTATTTGGTATTTATTTTATATTTATTTGGTATATATTTGATATATATATTGTATATATTTGGTATATGTTCGATATATATTTGATATATATTTGGTATGTATTCGGTATACATTTGGTATATATTTGGTATATATTTAGTATATATTTGGTAAATATTTGGTATATATTTGATATATATTTGGTATATATTAGATATATATTTTATATTTATTTGGTATATGTTTGGTTTATATTTGGTATTTATTTGGTATTTATTTCGTATATACTTGGATTATATTTGGTATATATTTGGTATATATATATTTGGCATATATCTGGTATATAGTTGGTATATATTTAGTATATATCTGGTATATAGTTGGTATATATTAAGTATATATTAAGTATATATTAAGTATATATCTGGTATATATTTGGTATACATTTGTTATATATATGGTATATATTTGGTATAGGTTTGGTATATATTTAGTATGCTTTCGGTATATATGTGGTATATATGTGGTATATATGTGGTATATATTTGGTAAATATTTGGTATATATTTGGGTTGTATTTGGTATATATTCGGTATATGGTTGGTTTATATTTGGTATATATATAGTATTTATTTGGTATATATTTTGTTTATATTTGGTTTATACAATATTTGGTATTTATTTGATATATATTTAGTATTTATTTGGTATATATTTGGCATATATTTGGCATATGTTTGGTATATATTTGGTATATATTTAGTATATATTTGGTATATATTTGGCATATAGTTGGTATATATTTGGTATATAATTGGTATATATTTGGTATATATTTCGTATATATTTGGTATATATTTGGCATATATCTGGTATATATTTGGCATATATCTGGTATATATTTGGTATATATTGGGTATATATCTGGTATATATTTGGTATTTATTTGGTATATATTTGGTATATATTTGGTAAATATTTGGAATATATTTAGTATATATTTGGTATATATTTGGTATATATTTGGTTTACATTTGGTATATATTCGGTATCTATTTAGTATATATCTGGTATATATTTAGTATATATTTGGTATATATTTGGTATATATTCAGTATTTATTTGGTATATATTTGTTATATATTTGGTATTTATTTGGTATTTATTTGCTATATATTTGGTATACATTTAGTATGTATTTTGTATATATTTAATATATATTTGGTATATACATATTTGGTATACATATGTTTGGTATATATTTGGTATATTTTTGGTATATATTTGGTATATATCTGGTATATATCTGTTATATATTTGGTATATATCTGATATATATTTGGTATATGTTTGGATTATATTTGGTATATATTTGGTATATGTTTGGTATATATTTGGTATATATTTGGTATATATTTGGTATATATTAGGTATATGTTTGGTATATATTTGATATATATTTGGTATATATTTGGTATATGTTTAGTATATATTTGGTATATATTTGGTATACATTTGTTATATATTTGGTATATATTTAGTATATATTTGGTATATATTAAGTATATATTTAGTATATATTTGGTATATATTTGGTATATGTTTGGTATATATCTGGTATATATCTGGTATATATTTGGTATATATTTGGTATATATTTGGTTTACATTTGGTATATATGTGTTATATTTTCGCCATTCTACTAATGCTGTATACAAGCATTGCCTGAGCTGTGCCTCCGACTGTGGCAAGTTATCAAGCACTTGACTGTAATTCTATTTATTGCCGCATTCGCCATTAAGCTGGCAACGTTCTCGGCCAAAATGCGCTGCATTAGGACTGAACTGAGTTGGTAAATGGTACGAGAGAGAGAGAAGGAATAAAAGAGAGAGCGAGAGCGGGTGAGAGACTGAGAAAAGTGGAACAAGTCAAGAGTTTCTATGCTAAGTTTGAAAAGATACGAGAACTATTTGCAAACTTTTATAGAACTATTCCTAAATCAATTCTCAGCAAACTTTGCTATATACACTAGAGACTATATACTCTACAGATTATATATACGGCACAGAGAGTGTAGTACTAGTACACTGTACTGCCTAGTTCAGCTCATATGCCAACTTGCATTTAAATTCATTTTATTTACCAGAAATATTTTTAGAGCAACTCATGCTAAACACTTTAATATATCTGCCATATCTTGCCCTCAGTTTTGGTATATATTTTTAGCCTTATTCACGCTAGATTTGCTGTCTAGCTGCAGCTCATTCGCAGCGTCTGCTGGGATCCCCAGTTGTCCCATGGCCGCGGCAGCCTCGAGCAAAAGTTTCAGCATGCAGGACACAGTGCGCTGCTGCCACTTGCCACTTGCCACTAGCTGTTGCAGCTGCAATTTTAAGTGCCGTTTTTCTCTAATTTCTCTGCATTTCGCCGCTGCTGTTGGGCATTTTTGTGTGCTGCTTTAGCACTTGCGCTTTCCTTTAACTACCGCTGTCTGTGCGGCAATAGACGACTGGGCCAGAAGGCTCAGAAGTTTATTTAGTTGCCGAGCAATGCTTCTTTACACACACACACACATACGTACGACTGCAGCGAGGGACTTACACTGACAGCCGTCGTCCATATTTCTTATTGATTTATCTGTTAATTAAAATTCTTAGCACGTAACTGGGTGTGCCCGGGAGTGAATGGTAACATGGAAATGGAAATGCAGACGGCGACGGAGACGGGAGATGGAAGATGGAAGATGAAGATGGCGATGTTGCTGCAGATACATACAATATGAAGTGTTGCAGTTGTTGCTGCCGACAACAGGCAGACAACATGAAATGCATTTCAGCTGCAACTGTCTTCGCATTGCAATGTCTACTCACATGTGTGTGTGTGTGTGGGGGAGTGTACTGGGTGTGTGTTGCTGAATAAAGATACTCTCTCTGGCTGCCTTTTAATTTGATCAAGTCGCACACGCCCACACCCACACCCACACCCACGCCGCATTTGATTGATTTGCAGGCGAGCAAAGCCAGCGCAATAATAAATAACAAGCTGAAAACTTTCAACTGCTGACAAAGCAAATTTGCGTACCAACTGATCCACTCCCCCCCCTTCTTCACTTTCCTTGACTAACTCTATGCCACACTATTCACACACACATACACATACATAGGGTGCCTCAGTCGTATCAGTGAGCTCTCATTCGCATTGCCATTTCCCATTTTGATAGCCGTATCTGCAGACAGGCAAACAGACAGAGACATAAGCATATTACAATATTACGCTGTCACCGGAAGTGGAAGGCAAAGCGGAAAGCAAAGCAAAGCGTATGAGAAAGAGAATGAAAAAGAGAACGAGGGGGGGGAATGAGAAAAAAAGGAAAGCAAGCAGATTGTATGCGACAAATGGCTGATAATGTTGCTGGTACTCGGGGACTGGGAAATGTGAGCTGGGACTTTGACGGGCACTGCCATAGGGATTTGCTGAGAGAGAAGAAAGAGAGTGACAGTGGGGGGGGGACTGTAGTGAGGAGGGTCTGGCTGTGCTGTGCTGTGCTGTGCTATGTTGATGCGGGTGCCTCGCTGGCCAAATAAAGACGGCCTGTCTATGACTGTGGCATTATTTTAACATTTTATGCTGGCACAAGGCGAAATCTGACAGTTGACTAGCGCAGAAAATATGCTACAGACACACGTACAGGCACACACACACATGCACACACATGCACACGTACGCTCACTACAGCTGACACATGGCAAATATTGTATTACATGCAGAAAACAGGCGGAAACGAGACTCGAAAGTGTTAACTGCGCGATGCTTGTTGTTGCTGCTGCTGCTGGCGTTGCTGCTGCTGGCGTTGATATTCAATCAACGACACACACACACATACACACACACACCCACTCATATTCATCATCACATGCACCTTCGCTGTGGCAATAATTGGCCAACCAGCTCACGTAGTGAATCAGTGATGAATGTTTTTATGCTTATTGTTGAGTTCACTGAGCGAAATGAGTTGTTTGTCTGTCTCTCAGCAGGTGAGTGTGGGTGACTACGTGTGTGTCTCTCTCTGTGTGTGTCAATGTGTGGGCATTAAGCGGCAAGCTGCCTGCTGCCTGCTGCCTCGTTGACCCGCAGGCACAAAGGTTGCAAGCAGGCACGTAGCAAGCGATTCACAAGCTGAAGCACTAAGAGCGGATGCTACACGAATGAGAATATATACCATATATATATATGTATAAAATATGATTATAGCACAATAAAAACTGCAGCTGAAATTGAATAAATATTTTAGTTTTCTCCCCTCGAACAGTGTAAACTGCATTCAAATTGAAAATATCACTCATACGCCCAGTGGGGCGTAAAAAATACACTGCTAATTGTCATTACGATCGTCTGGGGGATGCCGCCGGCAAGGCGAGGCCCCCCTCGAAATGAGCCCAATTGAATGCAACCACAACTGTTGCGGCAACAACATGTGGCAGGCAGTTCGCTTTGACGCCGGCAACAGCAGTAGCATCGACTCCGGTCTGGCTGCTGCTCAGGTGTGTGCAATTGCCGCACTGCAATTGCAATTTGGAATTATGTATTAACATTCATATCGAAATGGCGGCCATGTGGCAAACGGGGCGTGTGTCTGTGAGTGTGTGTGTGTGTGGCAAGCATTAGCCTGCCCGAGGCCGAGGCCGAGGCGGGCAAAGGGACTGACTGGCAATAATAAATTAGGTTGATTGCCACGAGGCGTATGCAGTTGTGTGCCAACCAAAGCTTCCCTTGTGCAATTGTTTTCCTCTTTTTTTCTCTATTTTTTTTTGGGGGGGGGAAGGCTTTCTGCTGTGCTCAAAGCGGCCACACAAAGTGCGGCACTGAATGGAAATGGAAAATGTGCAAAAATGGTTTGTTTTGTGGCCACACACACAAAATTGCTCAAAAAACGAGTCAACTCTTTTGGAATTTGATTACCGAGCCTCGTCGTTTGCCCATCATCAATTATTCAAGCGTCATCAACGAGCTCCACGGACTCGAGGAGCACTGCGAACTGCGAACTGTGAACTGGCGAACTGGGATTGCGGCCCGAGGGCAACAATTGCAATAATTAGCGCATGATTTAAAACCGTCAGTAATCATCATTACCGTTGTCGTTGTCGTTGTCGTCGTCGTCGTCGCCGTCGCTCTCAACGTCGTTGTCCTAGTCAGCGGCGGCATCATTAACAAAGGCGGCAGGACCGCACTGAATGACCGCAGGCATTTCATTTCAACTCGTGAAAATTTCAAGTGAAAATTTCGCTGCGTTGCCCGCTAATGACGATAAATTGCGCCGCGTCGCTCGGCCAACTATAAATAAGTTGCGCTCGGCTTACGTGCCCTGCCCTGCCCTGCCCTGCCCTGCTTGTGACCCTTGTGCCCTGTCCTGTGATTCAGGATTTGCCACGACATTGCCACGGCCGACAGCCAACGCTGCGACAGTCGAATGCATCAGCAAACGGCTTCAAAATGCTGCGCGTTGCATTTCTAGAGTTCTTTAAACTCTTCTCGAGCTGGGTAAAATTAATTTTAAATACGAGGTGTGTTCGAAAAGTAAGGTGACCTTTTTATCAATATTTATGTTGTCCCCTTCAAGGTAATCCCCCTCAGATACAATACGCTTATGCCAACGGTTTTTCCAATCGTCAAAGCACTTCTCATAAGCACTTTTCGGTATAGCCTTGAGCTCTTCCAGCGATGCAGTCTTTATCCCCTCAATCGTTGCAAATATCCGTGCTTTCATAGGTCTCTTTAGTTTTGGGAACAAGAAAAGGTCACATGGAGCCAAATCTGGTGCTTTTTTCGCTCTTGGCTCACCTGGACTCTTCCATTGGGACGATCGGGCTTTGGTTTCGATATCATAACCATATACCCATGATTCGTCACCAGTTATGACCCTTTTGAGTAAATCTGCGTTATCGTTGACATCATTCAACAGCTCTTGAGCGATGCTCATGCGACGGTTCTTTTGGTCAAAATTGGTCAAAGTTGGTCAAAATTGGTCAAAAATGGTCAAAATTGGTCAAAACACTTATAACCTTTACGCCTCTCACAACCAAACAAAAAATGCCATTCACTTGAATCTCGGAACTGATGTTCAGGAAGAGTGTACCAACATAACAAAATAAAAAAATCGATAATTGCAAGTACATTGCTCGCGAAATTTTAAAAGTCACTTTACTTTTTGAACACACCTCGTATTTCTAAAATTTGCATCAATCGTTGCTCTCTCTCTCTCCTTCTCTCTCTTCCTCTCTCTTTCTCTCTGTTATTGTTTTACCCCACTCACACCTGCTGTCTGCCCTTCACTTTGTGGCTTCTTCGAATTTCTATTAGTTCTAAAAGTTTCCTTAATTATTTCACACAGAAATACCAGACAGACAAAAATTCTTTAAATAATTAACCTGAGCCGACTTTCGCTAGCACTTCACTTGGCCAATTTAATTTAATAGATGCTCACCCGCCCACGGCGGCAGCCGGCAAACTTTATTCATCACACATTCCAAGGCGACTCGGCTCAGTGGCCACTTGTCGCATAGGTGGCAGAGACTTGGGTGCGGATCAAATTGATACGCTTAAGTCTATTAGCCGGGCATCATCCTTGTTCCATAAATCGCTCGCCAGGGCAACGGCACAGGGCAAGAACAAACGGGAAGGACAAACGGCAAGGGAAAGAGGAAGGTAAAGAGGAAGGTAAAGAGGCAAAAGCAACAGCAAGAGGCAACAGCAGCAGCAACAGCAACAGCAACAACAGTGTTGGGCACTGCTACAAAGGGCATTTGCCAACTTTATTTAGCTACTCAATCAGGGCCGCAAACAACACTTCAGCTGGTTCGGCTGCCGGTTGGCTAGTTGGCAAATGGCAAACGGCAAAGTAAATAAATGAAGGAAAGCTTCGCACTTTTGTCACTAACCCAGACCCAGTGCTGTGCCCTGTGTCGCTGCTATGCTGAGCTCTGCTCTCAGGCAAGTCGAGTCGAGGCGAGTCGAGGCGAGTCGAGCTCACCGTCACCCACTTGGTCAGTCACTTGTGCTGCACATTCAAGTGTCACTGATTTGAGGATAAGCACTTCACAGGCAACTTGATAGCTCTGCTGAATGAGCCCACTCAGAGGGACAGTCACTCAGTCACTCAGTCACTCAGTCAGTCAGTCAGTCAGTCGCTGAGTTAGACTCTCTGTCTGTTTGTCGCCCGGTTTGGTCAGTCAGCCGTAGTTGAAAAATATCGCAGTAGTCGCTGTGGCAGTAGCTCTTCTTCGAGTGCCACTCGTGCAAAACGAACTAATTTGAATATATAAAATCAACAGTAGCAGCAACAACAACAACAGCAGCAGCAACAGCACTGAGAAGCCCCACAGCAGCAGACAGCAAAGGGCAGACAGACAGACAAAGAGACAAACAGACAGACAGACTGACTGGCACAGCAGAACTGATGAAAACAAAAGCAGTTTTTCTACTCGGGTGTCTTTTATGCTCATGAATGGGTCAGTTTAATTGCTTAAATTTAAACAACCCAGGGGCAGACAGACAGTGACAGAGAGAGAGAGGGAGAGCGAGACAGAGCGCATATACCCCATTCAATTCAGTTCATTAAGTTTGAGCTGCTTCTGAAATTGTATCCTAAGACGTATTTATGTGTGCGAGAATGCCAACTTCAGAGTATAAGAGCTTCAATTTCTGAATTCCCAGAGAGAAATTTAAGATAACGCCCTCATATAAAAGGGGGTAGCTTAATAAAGGGAGATATATGTATCTGAATTTTTACTGAAATTCCCCAAGGCTTCTTTACTGGCAGGAATTGTGGTACTTCGTGCGAATAATTTAGTTAGTATTAAAAATAAATATATATGTACTTGTTATAAATTTATGTAAATTCAAATAAAATAAGAAAATATTATTTACCACATTTTACTTCAAATTTCATACTGCTAAATATTGTTTAATTATTATTTAACTTTACATTACAATCAATAACTTTAATTTCAAGTTGACTGATTTCTAATGATAATTTCTTAATTGACGTTTAATTAATAAATTAATAAAATATGAAAAAAGATAAAATATTGTAAACAACTCGAACATAAATTTAAGATAACGCCTCCTTATAAAAGGGGGTAGGTAGCTTAATAAAGAGAAATATATGAACCTGAATTTTAACTGGAAATCCCCAAGGCTTCTTTACTGGGAGGAAGTGTGCTACTTCGTGCAATTAATTTGTTTAGCATTATAAATAAATATTTATATATATTATTTAAATTTATATAAAATAAAAAAAAAATAATAAATTATTATTTACCATATTTTACTTCAAATTTTATACTGCTAAATATTGTTTAATTATTATTTAACTTTACTTTACAATCAATAACTTTAATTCCAAGTCGACTGTCTTAGTTGACGTTAAATAAATAAATAAATAAAATATATAAATTCATAAAATATTCTGAACAACTCAAACATAAATTTCGCAAATTCTCTGTGTACTTAAAATCAATTATCCACTTTAATAGGCCACACCCTAACCCAAAGTGCAGTTTTTTTTTCGCCATATATCATTTAAAGAACAACCACAAATATGGAGGATAGTCAATAAATTTGCGCAAGTAATTAGAGCAATTAACTAGAGCACAACGAGAAAAAAAAGTACGCACACACACACACACACAGTGGCAAGTGAGTGCCGCCATTAGCTGCGGGTTCAAGCCAAATCTGGTCATAAATTGCAAACATGGCTAAATGCAAATATGGCCAACAACGAACTGAGCTGCCTGCTCTTTGGGATATCGCGAACTATGCGTAATTTATGTTTCTAACACAGTCGCACATGCAAATTAGCTGGGGAAAGAGAAATAGCAAAGTACAGAAGGGGAAGGCAACAGCTAAGGAGAGAGTGGCAGCGAGAGGGGGAAAGAGTGAGAAGGCAGCTGGGTTAAGCCGAAGGCGGCATGTGACTCGGATAATGCTGCGTTGCGGTTCTGCCACCAACTGTTGACAAAATGAAATCAATAAATTCAGCGAGAATCAATTAAAATATACGATAAGTATGCCAGTGTATGTGTGTGTGTGTGTGTGTGTGTGTTGCTTGTGTTTGTTATGCAAATTAAAATATTTGTCAATTTGTGGTTTTGACAAAATTAAATTTGTCGCACACACACACACACACACACACAGTGCGCATAGTTTGCCATTTGCATGCTTTGCCTGCCTGTAATCGTATTTGTATTTGGATTTGTATTTGTACTTGTGTGTGTATTTGTGTGCGCTTCATGGGGAATTTATTTTAATTTATTTATATGGCTTATTAAAATTGTTGTAAGTGCAGCATTTAATTAAATTTTTGTCAAATTTGATTTGCGCAATGCAAATAAATAGCACAAGTGACAGACAAATGAATGAATGAAAGCGAGTTTGGATTGTTTCTGCTCCTGCCTCCCAGTTTTTCTATACCCTACGATCATTGACAGGGTATACTTACTTTGTGCAAATGTGTTTAACAGGCAGATGAAGGCGAAGCAGACCTTACAGAGTATATTTACTTGCTGAGGATCACTAGCTGAGTGGATTGAGATATGTCTGTCTGTCTGTCCATGTCTGTCTGTCTGTATGAACGCACAGATCTCAGCTGTTTTAAGAGCAAGAGGGACCAAATTTGGTTAGGAGTTTGCTGCATATTATGCGCAGCTAAAATTAATTTCAAAGATTGGCTGCCACGCCTATTGCCCACGCTAATCAATAATTAAATTTTTAAAGTCCATTTGCAAGCAAGGCATAAAACATATAACTTTCTGACTTTGACCTATACTTAGCTGACTAAAATACCCATCTCTTCTCTAAATTTCAATTCGATCGGCTAATAAACACAGAGTTTATTTATACTATTTGCTGTTAGTGTATTTTTAACAGTTTTTCAATACTAAAAAAAAGCGAATCTTACTGTCGGGCGTGCCTCACTGTAGCATTCGTTTGATTTTTCCTTTCGATTGCGTTAAACCAGAGAAAAACAAACAATATGATGCTGCCACAGTAGCAGCATCATCAGCATTTTAGCAGGCCTCATAACGCAGGCAGATTAGAAATTGGCGCGTGGCAGACCGCAAGCAGCAGCAGCAGCAGCAATTGCTATGCAAAATGTGTAGCATACTTTTGCGCGCCAGCTGAAATGCAACTCCTACTCGCAAGTGCTTTCAATTTGCAGTTAGCACAGCTGGCACAGCCCACTCACCAGCTGCTATTGCAGTCATTTATTGTGTGTGTGCGGGTGTGTGTGTGAAGTACCGTTGGAATTGTTGCCAGGCAATGTCTGCTCATTATAATAAAGTCTTGACTTTTGTGCATAATTAGTCAGCCAGCCGCTGCCTAAGCAACTACAGTGAGTTTCTCACGCGCAGACACACACACACACACACGTGTACTCGTGAACTGACCTCGTCTAATTGAAAAGCCATTAAAAAGCTTTCAGCTGCTCATTATACATTTATATATTCGTGTGTTTTTATTTCGTTCGCTGTTCGCGACGCCCCCACAGGGTGTTGCCTTCTGCGAGCATAAAAAACTTCTATACAAACTGCTAAACACACACACTTACACACATATACACACCTATAGTGGCATACCCGCTGAGAGCAACTGAATTTCTGGCCAGTTAACATGCATGCAATGCATTTATTCAGAGGTATCTGCATTGCAGCCATGCTTATTTACCTGAGCTAGCTCCCCCTCTCTCTCTATCCCTCTCTCTCTCTATATAAATATATATGTGTCTGTGTGTGTTGGGGAGTTTATGTTAGCTTTACACATAAATTCATAGCGCTTGAAATATATGCTTTACATTCAGTTAGCCGCAGCAGTTTTTACTCCAAGCCAGAGAGCATTCAAATTAAACAGTTTTTGAAAAATATTTATTTTACATATTTTATATTTATATTTTATTTTACATGTTACAACTAAATTAAATGTAAACTCCAAACTGTTGGTATAACAAATCTCTTGAATATTATGACTTAGCTTAGTTGAGAGTTGAGAACATTTTTGCTCAGCAATTTAAAGCGAGATTCTAAGTCCAACTTGAGGCAGAAGATTTTCCCTCGCAAGGTTTTCTTTAAGTCAAACTGGAGTTTAAATCGTAGCCAACTCTTGTGCTGTTCTCTGTTCTCTGGTAAAAGGCCACAAGCTACACAGAGAGTCCACAATTTGGCTTTACAAAACAAGTCTCTGGTTGCCCGTTTTGCCCAGATGCATTTGCTGGGGCCAAAAAGTTTTCGTTCAGTTTTCGGTTTGCAGTTTGCTTTCGCTCGGGTAAAAAGGCAAAACGTTGATGCCACAAGTGCGTGACGTCAATAGCTATGCAAAGCCAAATGATTAACCCAAGAACACACTCACACATACACAGCACATCACGCATGTGGCAAGTGCGGCAAGTGGCAGACAAGCGCAATTCGGTAAGTCGCGTTGCTTATAAACTATGTACAAGTTGAAGGAGTAGCAGAAGGAGCAGCACCGAGTTTGACAGACAGCACTTGGACATCAAGAATTTATGAGCACACACACACATGCACGCACACACTCACACGCACACATGCACACGCACACACACGCACACCCATCTGCCAGCACTCACAGCTGCCTCGTGGCAATGCTTAAATTCGAATTATTGCACTCGTTTTGGGCAACAGCCTCTGCTGCCGTCTCCACCTCCTCCTCCACCTCCGCCTCTGCCTCCTGGCGTGGCACTTAAGCCATGCTCATTCGTTTTGGCGTTTTCTCTCTCGCTTTTGTCTAAGTGCGGTTTCGGCAGCGCCTTAATGCCGAGCAATTTGCGTTAAATGCGAAAGAGATTAAAACAATGTTGCATTTCTAATTGTTTTAAGCAGCAGCGCGACGCAGGCCCCTCGAGCCACGACGATGGCAACGGCAACGACTAAGCCACACATGGCGTATGCGCAATGCAGACACACAGAACCAGAACAGCTTCAGCAATTGCAATTTAAGTATTTTCTATTTATTGCGCAAAAATCCACACACCACACACACACACCCACACACACCCATAGTGAGCACTCTTAAGCCGAAGACACTGTGGAGAACCGAAATCGAGTCTCAGGCAGGCGAAGCAGCTGCTCGAACAATCCAACTCAAGACTCAATTTGCGCAGCTTAAGTTTCATAGTTGCAATTATGAGATTATTAAACGCACAGGGGCGCAGTCGGTGCCTGTTAGTGGGTGTGTGTGTGTGGCAGCATCACTTGCAGCTTGCTGTGGCACACAAATTGCTTTTTGATACTAATACAGCCAACGCACTGCCGCTAGCCCACTCCTCTCTCTCTCCACCTCTCTCTGTCTCTCTTTCCTCCTATCTCTCCCTCTCCCTCTGCAACTCTTTGCACAACGCATGGACAAAGCGCATGCTAAAATGATCACAAACAAAAGTAATCACAGCGCAATTGAAATAATTTCAATGTAATTAAAACTGATTCAACATGTCAAAGCCAAAACGGCATTAAAGAGTGAACCAATTTTCAGCTTGAACTAGTTTCGCCACTTTTGGCGATTTGTTTTTGTTCTTGTTTTTGTTGTTGTTGTTATTGTTGTTGCTGTTTCTGTTGCTGTTGCTGTTATTGGTAATAAGCGATGTTATGGTAATTAATTGACCAACGTTTTGAATACGACAACATTTAATTTGCTACAATATTCATTAGAGAGCGAAAGACAGATAGAAAGAGGGAGAGAGAAAGGGAAAAGGAGAGAGAAAAGGAAAGGGAGAGAGACAGATAGATAGATATCTATACCCTTGCAGAGGGTGTATTCTTTTTGGAGAGTAGCTTGCAATGCACCTTAGAATACAGTTCGATGCCATAAAGGATATATA